>FR997784.1:6928876-8362553 GCA_905475315.1 Autographa pulchrina | reverse complement strand
TTGACAGATGTAGGATATTAAAAGAAATGCCAATTGAGAAGATAAACGTACAACTATCTAAAGAAGATGTACAAGTTGCGCTCGAGTTGTTACAGAGAGATAAAGTTTATGCAAGGTAAGTGTTAATATCTCTATGAGTTAGTTATAAAATCTGTACAGATCGAAGAAATCGTATATTTTTTTATTTTGATGGGGGGCTCGTGGCTAAGTGTAAGCCGTACGGTTTGACCGATAATACAGGTTAAGCCGCGCTCGCCGCGGTTGGTCCGTGGATGGGTGACCATTTATAACATACCGAGACCCCTCCGTGTTTCGGAAAGCACGTTAAACAGTAGGTCTCGGCTGTGGTACCGTCTTACTGTGGGATACTGTGTTTCCCAGTCAAATGGGTTGTGGAGGTTAGATAGGCAGTCGCTCCATGTAAAATACGGTATTCAGCTGAATCTGGTATGACTGGTAGCCGACCCCAACATAGTTGGGAAAAGGCTCGGGAGATGATGATGATGATGATGTGATACCTTGCACTGCTTTGTATACTTGTTTGTATACGAGGAATAACGGAATGCTTAGATCATTGTAATATAATTCACGTGAATAAGCGCGTACATGCATAAATACCTTTTTTGGGCTTGACGTTTCGACCGGGTTACACCGGCCGTGGTTGCAAGCAGGCGATATAAACATGCAGCGCAATAGTTTAAAAGTTAATATTGCTTAGATCATGTTAAAACAATATCTAATATAAAATTTAATGATCACAAGTACAGCATAAACGTACGAAAATGTAGGTACTTTAATCTCATGTGCCATATATCTTATAATACTTAGTAATACATGCATGTTTCCTTGAGTATTTATATTTGTTTCTTCCACAGGTACACAGCTTTAGTAGTGGAACTAAACTCCTTAGCGTCAAGTGTATTCGACCTATCTCCACTGGATCTTTCGCAGGACAGAGCGATCAATCCACAGTATATAGTTACCACAAACATAGATGATAACTGGCTACTCAATCAAGTTAAAAGCAGGTAAGAGTAATATAGACTTTATGTCTGTGCTGCCGTTAAAGCTCTCTTCATTTGTTAACAGAATATTGATAAATCACCAGTACAAGCTACATAAAGGTCGTCAAATCCACATTTTATATAATATGGCCATTGGCCAAATAACCTATTGCCCATAAAATCAGGGACCATGTCTAATCTGGTTGACGGGCCTGTTGGTCTAGTGGTTAGTGACCCTGACTGCTATACCGGAGGTCGTGGGTTCGATTCCCACCCAGGACAAATGTTTGTGTGATGAGCACGATCATTTGTTCTGGTTGTCTGGGTGTGATTTATCTATAATATGTATGTATTTAGAAATATATAAGTATGTTTATCAGTTGCCTGGTTACCATAACACAAGCTCTGCTTAGCTTGGGATCAGATAACCGTGTGTGAGTTGTCCCGGAATATTATTATTATTATTATTAATCCACAAATTTTTATTTGCCTATTTCTGGTCCAAGAATGCCTTGTTCTCCGTCTAATAATTATATCTTAACAAGGTAGTAATGATTTTTCAATTAATGTAATTGACCACACGTAAAAACAAATTACCAAAATTAACACCCTCCAGCTTCGTTGTTTATTGGATAAGTCCCTTAAGTCCGTTTTGTATTATTACTTTATCTGTTTTGTTTTTAGATGCTGTCAAACCATCTGCACATCACCAAGAATATTAGATCAAAAAGAACTGGCCCATTTCCTATCAAACCTTCCAAAGGGAGACCTAACGACAATAACATCATGTCCAGAATTCGACCGAAAAATACTCAAACCATCCTTCAGAATAGCCTGTGATGCTTATATAAGAGAATTCCTTAATATCCTCTCTGTACAAGAAATAAAAGAGTATGAGAAAGAGAGTGCAAGAGAAAGAAAAGAGTTGAAATTGAGAGAAGAATCTCCTTCTTCGATAGACAGTAATAAATTAAATGCGGTTTATTCACTACATGTGTTTAAAAAGAGTGATAACAAGGAATCTAAATCTCAATTCTTCATCCCAATAACTGACGAGAGTTTGAAAGAAAATTACGGAACAAAAAGAAATCAAGTAGAAGAAGATTTTGACATAACACCACCAGAGTTGCCAGATATATACACGATTGGTGTTGTCACACTAGAAAAGTCTTTAAGTGATGTGATTCGATTGTTTCCAAAACAAATTCGACCGTTAAGTCAATCGGAAAATTTCAGTTTGAACGTTGAACAGACTATCGATAGATATACAAGACGATGTCATCAAGTTTTCCAAGATAAACTATTTTACCAAGAATTTATAACACTCCAAACTATTTTAACCGGATTTCTAGAATCACTTGATCGAATAATCTCATTCATCGATGAAGCTGACTGCGATTTGCTCGATAAATGTATCGAGAGTATCCTTCCTACATCTCTAGCGCGAAACATATCGATATTTTCTGTAATATCGTTGCAGTATTTATCGTTTTTGATTAAGAATAAAAAGGTAGTGGAGACTCCAATACATACGGATGTTTCTTTCCGAGTAACTAATGCAGTTAATGACAATATGGTTGTGGATAATGTTGTGAGTGTTACGATAAACAATGTGGCTAAGGCGCTCAGTTTTAACGAGATTTGGAATGAATTGAATGTTGATGCGAATGTGAATAGAACGCAGTCGGCGATCAGCTGCTTGTATGCGGTTGTTAAGTATTTGGTTAAGGTAAGTTTCGTTTCAATTATGTTTCATTATAGATAGAATTTTATGGCTTAATTATATGTTAATGAACTGGAATTTATTCTGATACTCAAATGTCATTTTAAACATAACTCATAAACAATAATTTCATGATGTCCAACTTATTTTGGAACACAATATCATACTCAATGTACTTCAATGTGTTTTTATTTGCTAGATATGTTTTGTTGGATGAAAATAAGTCTATCTTTTTATATAAGCACCACATCACCATCATCATTTAAAAAAAAAAACTGTTGTCTTAGTCAGTTTTTGTTTATTTTCATCACAGTCATTTTACATTGAATCTTATCTACCACAAAATACCTAAAGCCTATGTTATTTTTTCTTTTAAACATCAATTATATTATTAATGTTGTACTATTTTTCATTTTTCTTAGGACACAAAACCAATAACACCAAAACAGTACATGCAAATCCAGGACTCGGGACCGCGACCGGATATGATAATAACTGGTGACAAACTTATCACTCTACTTGAATATTGGGAGAATAACTTCTATACGAAGAGTACGGGTTTCCTAGAGAAGTGTTACAGAGTGCCTATTGAGAGCTTGCTGATATCTTTGTCGAGGTAAGTGTGGTTTTAACTGATTGTGGAAAAGGAGGACGTTATATGTTTGACTGTTAATTTGTTTTTATGTTAAGTTAAAGAATTTGTTGTATGTTTGAAGTTTGTAATTATTTTACTATTTAAATTTAATTATGTGTATTTATCACTTTTTGCCCATTTTTTAATAAAGCGCGAATAATAATGAGAAAAAAAAGAGATAAAAAAGGCCCTTCTTAGTTCATTATTTACCTAACTTTTTCTCCAATGAGCGATAGTGGTCGCTATATTTTCATCACATATTAAAAACTCCTATTTATTCCAGGCTCGACATAGTAAGTAACATAGCTCTCATTCCGCCGATCGCCTGGTCCTCAGTGGACGTCGTGTCCAAAAAGGATCAGTTACAAAAGATAGATCTACCTTTACAGGCTTTACAGGATATGGACGTGTTAGAAGCCTTTTTGTTCAGGTAAGATTAAATTCAGGTAAGATTAAATTTGAGTTGAGTAAGAATGTCCTACGAAATGAATCCGAAATGGTGCATCTTTGGATAATTTGCCGTCTGAAAAACAGAAAAAAACGCAATCTATACATATCATACTTTTTTCGAGGTAGTATATTGTACCATTGTGGTTGTTATAATATGTAGCCAGTTTCTGAGGGGGTAAACAAAATAATGACTAATTATTTAATCATCAGTCTTGGCTGTGATTTGTTGCTAGCCTTTTGCCCGATCACAATTCATAATAGACATAAAATTTAAAATCTTTTACCTAGAACAGCCGAGACAAAGCCCCTGTATTTAGACCTCCTATCTGTTTCTTGACAAACAATTGATTGGCTATGGTTTACAACTACACAATATGAACTAATCTCAAAATTCCAGGGTGAACCTAATAGGCTGGTCATCGAAGAAGCAGTTCGAAGAGATCTGGGTAGGTCTGCTCGGTGCATTACAAGGGAACGGCACGCACTGGGCGGTGCGGGGCATCACGCAGCTGTTGCTGAGCGCGGCGCCCGCAGTACGCCGGAGCGGGCTGCTGCATATGCCGAGACACACTCTCACTAGTAATGAGGGGTGAGTTAGATATCTCCTAATAAAAACTAATAATTAAGCGAAAGAGTTTTGTTGTAATCTACACTAATATTATAAAGAGGAAAACTTTGTTTGTTTGTAATGAATAGGCTCAAAAACTACTGGACCGATTTTAGAAATTCTTTCACCATTCGAAAGCTACATTATCCACGAGTAACATAGGCTAAATTCTATTTTGAAAAATAATAGGGTTCCGTAAGATATTTGGGTTTTTCGGACACAAGGTGTAAAAAATCAACCAGAATAGTTACTTTTTTTGCGTACGTTGCCTAAACTATAAAAGATAGAACCATAAAATGTTCTAATTAATTGTAGATCTTATAAATATGTACAAAAAAGTCCGCGACACACTATACCTATCTATGTCGAGTGAGGCACAACAACCATTTTTTTATCTTGAATTTCTTTTGGACTACATTTAAACGCATTTATTTTACTCATGCTATAATCCTTATCAAAATAAATTATTTCATCACTAAGTACAGTTTATGTAGATAATATTTGGTCTGTGAATGATTAAAATTGGACGTTTTGTTTCGAAGTTATGGCGAAAAATTAGTAGGAATTGATTTACAAAAATAATGTTTTATCTACACTTCTACACTAATATTATAAAGAGGAAAACTTTGTTTGTTTGTAATGAATAGGCTCAAAAACTACTGGACCGATTTTAAAAATTCTTTCACCATTCGAAAGCTACATTATCCACGAGTAACATAGGCTAAATTCTATTTTGAAAAATAATAGGGTTCCGTAAGATATTTGGGTTTTTCGGACACAAGGTGTAAAAAATCAACCAGAATAGTTACTTTTTTTGCGTACGCTGCCTAAACTATAAAAGATAGAACCATAAAATGTTCTAATTAATTGTAGATCTTATAAATATGTACAAAAAAGTCCGCGACACACTAGACCTATCTATGTCGAGTGAGGCACAACAACCATTTTTTTATCTTGAATTTCTTTTGGACTACATTTAAACGCATTTATTTTACTCATGCCATAATCCTTATCAAAATAAATTATTTCATCACTAAGTACAGTTTACGTAGATAATATTTGGTCTTTGAATGATTAAAATTGGACGTTTTGTTTTGAACTTATGGCGAATAATTAGTAGGAATTGATTTACAAAAATGATGTTTTACGCATGGGCAACTTTACGTTGCCCTATCACGGGTCGGGGCTCCCGACCATCAGTATATTTTGTTACCTGAAAATAATTTAACGTCAAATGTATTATAGAGAAGCTCTACAATAATCGCTTTAGTTATCTATCCTAAAACAACGAGTTGCACTCCGGGACTGCCGGCAGAAGTGAAAACTTAGATATTTTCATCATTAACAACTTTAACATCCATATAAAGACAATCTATGCATCCTGCGGATAATGACTGCGTCGTCGATGTTAGTGTCGGTGTCTGTGAATTGACCTGAGAATCATTTTGCTGACCGTGTCTTTCCTGGGTAGGATTTTTGCAGCGGTAACCGACATCCACGCGGGCGGAGCCGCGGGCGACCGCTAGTTGCTAATATATCTGGAACTTTTAGTCTAAATAAACATCTCTTATTTGCATTTGAAAAAAGGATATAGCCTGTTCAACATTGAAACTCCGAAAATGCCAGGCATTCGCAGCGTCGGCATCGCACTACTCGTGATGCGTCTAGTGTTCCAAACGCCCATAAGGTACGATGGCCGCTTACCAGGCGAGCCACATGCCTTTTTGTAGCCTTTGTATTATAGAGAAAGACAGGTGAAACCGCTATTGAAGAGTGTTGATATAATCAGGTTTGTAAATAGTTGAAAAATAAAACCCATAAATGAAGTGAAAGTAAAGTTGATTTAGGTAGAAGGTTAAGAAAAGTTTATTAAATGAAAATGTGTTTCGTGTTTTATTTGTTCTTTTGCTTTTATATACCAGTTTTTAGTATGGAACCAAGTGAAATTATTAGTTGTTTTTTTTTTTTATCAGAATGCAACGCCTACGAAGCATTTTCGTCGGTACATCGGCCTACAAACTATTTGATTGTGTGAACTTGGAACGAATACCTCTCATGAATGATGGCTTCGACGGATACCATTATGCTCAGTTCAATATTGAGTACATGAAATTGGCTTCAGGTAAGTCTATTTATTTATATCTGAGTTTTTTGTGCGTTTTCTTCTACACTGTAAGATCACTTAGGAATCAGTGAAGGGTCGGCAAATCAGGGTGCTATTTATTGTATTGACGTCCTAAAGGTGCTGCTTTGTGCCCTAATTTGAATAAATGAGTTTTCAATTTTATACTTTTCCCTATTTGTGCAATTTTTCTGTCAAAGGGTATTTCAGAACAATCACTTACTATGGAATACCCATACATGCTTAGAAGAAACATTGTTCACACACAGAAATATTCGTCCTAAGTTCGACCCTCAGCACTTCGCGTAGTAGTTGCTTTAGGAACGGAGGCTTGCTTTATGAATAAGAAAGGAAGTTGAATGCATATATGGGGAACTGCCTTCTTTAGTTTGAAAAAAAAGTATCCAAAGAGGAAAGTAAGACCTTTCTCCTGAAGTGAGACGGTTAAGGCAGAAATGGTAAGTCTGTACATAATTTATATTTTTTACAGATATAACCGACGATGCAAGTTACAAAGTGAAGCGGGAATTAAAACGAGTTAGAAGAAACAAGGACATTGATATTAACAGCTGTCTGCAAATCTTAATGGATGTCACTTCACAGATGTTGGAGCCTAAGGTATGATTTAAAACTTTTACATAAAAATAGAAGTATTTTGATTTTGTTTTCCATTTAATCAAGATATGACAATGATAGATTTTTTCGGTTAGACTTTACATGCGACGCGTATGTGGTTATGTGGTTTTCAATTTAAGCATTTTCTTTTTGTCTCATATCTTTGCCTCTTGAACTGATTTAAATGATCATACTTTATCACTGATAATAGTGTATGTAATTTTTTTTTAAAGTCACTCCTTATGACGTAAATAACCATCACAATATACACGTCATGTCAGGTCGTCATGTAGTAAAGTCGTCTTGTAATCGCTCTCGCATTGGTTAATTTAGCCAGAATTGTCTCCCAGACATTGTGCTATCAATCATCTGGAATAGAAGTTTTAGGGCTTTCATGTCAAGTGCACCATATTACCGAGTAACCACAATTTGTTGGATAGTCTTGCGGTTGTTTCACTTTCTCCTCGCGTTGTAATTCCCACCTGGGATATTGCCCGTGCACAGGCCACGCTGCAACGCGTCGCGTCAAATGTATTTGCCGCGCCGCCCGGATTTTTTATGCCTATACTTTGTTGCCTTACCATTCATCTTAATACATTGTTGCTACAGGCACCGACAGGTCTATCAGCCCGCGTATCACTAGTCCAGCTATCCCGGGAAGCCGGTGCCGTGTTCTCATCACCAGCACATTGGGTGTGGGCCGCTCAGCAGCTGATAGCGCTGACTGGTCCTGCGCACGCCTCGCTCACGCAGTACAGCGCTGCGGGGCGAGCGCTCTTACTGGCGCTGTCTGACTGTATGTGTGTGCTGGACGGCTTCGATGGCCTGCAGGTTAGTAGATAATGAAGCAGTAAGTTGTAGGACGGAAGAAACCCTTTTTTCCAGTACTGCAATTTTAGCCGATGCAATTTTTTCTTAAATAATTGGCATTCTACAGATTACCAAGTGGTAAGCAAACAGTATCGACTGTCTGAATGACTCTCATTTGTATTGAAGTACAAAACAGCTATAATGAACCATAATTTTTCCTTCTACAGGAACTATCAACAGTCCACCAAAAGCTCCTTAAATCTCTATCATCAAGTTACGCTCCGCTCCGCCAAGCCGCCTTACAAGGTTGTCTCCTACAACTGACCGGCAAGGGATACAGCCCAGTGACACCCAACCCCTACCATGAGCTGGTGACGCAGCTGAACGTGGCTGTGAAGCAGTACCTGGCGCCTAATGCTAAGTAAGTTATATATGTAACTAGCTTCGTCAAGCCCCTTACAAGGTTGTCTCCTACAACTGACTGGCAAGGGATACAACCTAGTGACACCCAACCTCTACCATGAGCTTGTGACGCAGCTGAACGTGGCTGTGAAGCAGTACCTGGCGCATAATGCTAAGTAAGTTATATATGTAACTAGCTTCGTCAAGCCCCTTACAAGGTTGTCTCCTACAACTGACCGGCAAGGGATACAACCTAGTGACTCCCAACCCCTACCATGAGCTGGTGACGCAGCTGAACGTGGCTGTGAAGCAGTACCTGGCCCCTAATGCTAAGTAAGTTATATATGTACCTAGCTGTACTATGTGAAGCCGACTTAGCGACAGCCAAAGATTAACTTATGGCGTTCGGGACCAACGGCTTAACGTGCTTTCCGAGGGACGGAAGGCTCTTGTTGTGGTAACAAATGGTCACCCATCCACATACCAACCGCGGCTTAGCCTTTATATTCGGTCAAAACATAACGCTTACAATTAGTCACGACCACTAAAATAAATTATTCTACATAATTTTTCATCTTATCGTGTCAATGGCAAATCTATCTATATTGTATTGGCCCAAAATTCTGCTACGAAAGTTGCATTTTAATATATTTAATATTCTTTTGTTTTCAGGATATCTCTCTACGAACAAAGTCTATACTGGACGGTATTATTTACTCTAATAGAACTCGGCCATCCAGAGCTAATCAATCTAGCAGTGGACTTCGTTTTAAAGAATCCTAGGCATTACTGCATCGATTTGGTTGTTAAGGTAATTTTAACTTTATTATTTAAGTTTTAAGGTACATTTCTTGTTGCCTTTTTACATTTATCCCTGTTGCGCCATGCTGATAATGTTTGTGTCTTGCTGACACCTAATGCTAAGACTTACGTCCTAAGTTGTGGATTATTAACATTGTATATTGAACCTTAACGATTAGAACATAAGTGTGATTTTCGTGTGTTATAGGGAATAACATCTACAATACGGCAACAAGTATTACCGAAGGATCTTAAGAATACTGTAATAGAGAAACTTCTAGATAACATAAAGAATTACTCAGAGCACCATGCTGTACAAATATTGATGGTTCATCTGTTTTCTGGTAAGATCCGCATATTATTCAGAGCAATGTTACGAATAACCATTATGTGTTGACTTTGCTATCCCTGCCTCGTTGGCCTAGTGGTGCTAAGCGCGACTCTAGCTACGCTAGAGGTCTTGGATTCGACTCCCAAGTCGACCAAGGTGTTATTGGGTTTTTCTATGAAATTCTCAGTAGCAGGTCGGAGTTTGGATTTGTGCCCGGTTAGTGGCAATAGGCTCGCCCCCTATTACATGGGACCTAAAACATACCGGCGAACTGTGGGTGTACATTGGTACACCTCTGCCTAACCCTTCGGGGATACAGGCGTGATGGTATGTTATGTTATGTTTGCTATCCCTTGACTGTTGCTGTCCCTTCTAAACATCTATCTGATTTAGCTATAGTTCGCAATAATTCTAAGTTTTTCGATGTGTGAGGCTCCAGAATTAGTTCGTAGGGTTCCTCGGTGATCGAAAGGTGTACGGGGCCTCCTGAATTTTTTACAGATTGTTTACTTTTCCATCGGCTACTGCAACAAAGCATGAAAATTACATAGTGTTATATCTTGTAGTATGGAACCTTACGCGCACGATTCATACATCATACATACAAAACTCATATTTAATAATAACATAATAATATTTCGGGACAACTTACACACGGTTATCTGATTCCAAGCTAAGCAGAGCTTGTGTTATGGTAACCAGACAACTGATAAACATACTTATATATTTCTAAATACATACATTATTATAGATAAATTACACCCAGACACAGAACAAATGATCGTGCTCATCACACAAAGATTTGTCCTGGGTGGGAATCGAACCCACGACCTCCGATATAGCAGTTAGGGTCACTAACCACTAGACCAACAGGCCCGTCAAATTCTGATCCGATCATGCAAATAGTTATTTTTTGATCAAACAATTAATATTTGGCATTTCGGAAATATACCAACCTAGTTGGAAGTTATATTATTATATTCGAGCCGTTTGGGGTTGAGACCCTTGGTCCGTGGGGTCCGAGTGCACACAGATTTTTTAAAGATTTGTTCAATACCTGGTTGACACTTCGCGTGACCGACTGGCAGCATTGCCATACAACGTGGCAATGCTGTCAGCCTTTTGGGCACACTCCCAGTCGACAGCGATGTGGATGAATGTTTTGATGCCTTGTTTTAGTTCTTAGTTTTATTTAGTTAATATTTTTCTTATTTATTGTGTAGGCTTAGTTTTTATATTATTGTAATTATTTTAAGTTTATTAATTATAATTTAATATATTTGGCATAGAAGACAAATCAAATAAATTCAATACCAAAAGGTTCAAAGTAAAACTACTTTCTTTCACAGCTGACAGCAAACTCCTAAGCCCAAAACTAACAACCGACGTATCAAACATGGATCCCGACATCCTAATGAACTCTATGGAACGAATCACTCTACTCTACAAAGTCCTCCGCCAATCTAAAGAGGGAGAAAGCAAGAGAATCATAACAACGACCCTACAATACTTCCTGAGAGAGACTTTGACGCCGGCGGCAACTTTGAGTAGAGTTGTCATAGAGTTTCTGGAGTGCTGTAAGGAGAGTGAGAAGATGTTAGTGGAGATTGCGTCGGAGAGAGATAAAAGGATTGAGTGTTCGGTTATGAATGCTGATATTGTTTTTACGGTGAGTTCTTAGAGTATAGATAAGAAACTATAGAGTGAGCCTATCAGTGTATGAACCGTGAGCACTAGTATGAACTAGTTTTATCGTAAATTTTGTATCAAGACGGAGCGCACCGTTTTAATAAAACTATCTAAAACCCTAACAATGTCGAAACCATCGATATTTTCGCATATAAGTCTGTCGTTGCGCGAAAAATAACTTTAAATGAGTAAACGAATGGACTAGATACAGACAAAAATTGCTCTCGCTTGGCACGAAGGAAAACTAGCGATACTATCGGTCTATAGTTATCTATAGTCTAAGGGTGAGTTGTTTTAGATTTTTTTTCATGTAATTTCAGCTGTCAAGTTGAGGTAGTCATTTAAAAATGTACTTTATTTCGATGGTTTAAGGTTAATATTACATTTATTATGGAGTCAGTATTATAAAAAAAAAATGTATAATTCAAAACTTGTTTGGCAAAAGCTCCTTAGTTTTCTGTTAAGACTAATAGAAATATAGGGTGATCTTTACCTAAGTCGAAGTTTAGGCAAAGCGACACTAAATAAATATTTATATTATTGGTTTATTATTACACACAAAATAACTTTATTTTCTCACAATTGTAACCATACTGACGTACATGTTTTTTTTTTAATAAATTTCAGGTCTTCCAAACATCAATAACCCAGGGCCAGCTCCCAGTTTTATCCGGTTGGATATTCGAAGCTCTCTGCCATCTACTCAACGGCAAAGTAACCTCAAACCTACTCCCATATTGTCTCCTCACATTACTGGTTTCAGCCAGTTCAAACCAGATCATAAGAAACCTATCCCCACTCTGCTATCATTTACTAAGACTAGGGTTTTATAAAAGTGGGGAGGTCGCAGAAAATTGGGGGATTTTTAAAGAGTTTTTGAGTAATAAAGTTGGTGTGTCGTTCTCTGATCGAAGGTTGTTGTGTGTGTGTGCTACTAAGTCTAATTTTACTGGATCTCAAGTGGAAAGGTTGAAGGAGTTGTGTGAGAACAATGAGTGTTTAGAAGATTTGGCGTTGTGTTTAAATCTTTAGGCGACGAGGTTTGTAAAGGTGCCCTAAATTTTCTTGATCAGAATCCAATCTGATTTTTATTGTTGATTAATTGAGCAATTTGCTGCAGAAAACCACTTCAAAATATGCTGTTTACTATAAAATTATTCGTAGTTTTGTTTTACTTACATGATTAAAAATATAAACCATAATTATATGTTGATTTATTTTCTCGAGTAGTGTGAGAATTTCATTACATTAATATTTATTTAAAACTTGTCTTGAATTTGGTCTAGAGCTTTTAGGGTACCTAAGTAAAAAGTAGATCAAGTGTGTTCCGTTTACTTATTTCTATGCGATTCCTAAAATTATCTAAAATTTCCATTCCAAATTTTGATTAATAGTAATCTGTGGTTTGTAGAATGTGGTGTGAAAAATCTAGATTTTTTGCTGTATGGATTTAATGAAGGTTTGGCTTGCAATAAGATATAAGTAAAATATGGATATTGTATGGAGCGTTGCATTTTTATTTTGAGGGCATTACAATATAATGTTCAGGGACCATAAAATATTGTTAAAATAATTATCATTAAAAATCATTTTTTTTAAGATTATATTTTCTTGTTTTTGTTGATACTAAACTTATCTTTCCAAGAAAAGCAAAAAAAAAAAATTGACGAAAAATTTAAAAGTCTTTTTTAATAGAATAAAACAATCAAGAAACGCTTCTTGAAGAACTGCTTTATTTTTTATAACAGTCTTGTTTCTATCTTTCTTTTTTTGACGATATATTTTACAATATACGCATACATTGCTTGCTGTGCAGCGCTCTATACAGTTTGTTAAGAAAAGAAACGCTAATGAATGTTGTAGAATGTCTATCGGTCGTTATTCGCTATAACCTGAAAGGAAAATTGGGAGAAAAGGGAAAAATTACGCATCGAATTTTTCGAGGAAATAAATAGAAGATTTGATGGTAGATTTTGATCAATGCCATTTTTTTATATGGCAATTATATTAGTGCATAGTACAAAATAATGATCAATATTAATTTCAATAACCATTAGTCTACATTGTGAGTAATTAAATAATCACGCTTATATTTTTCGATATAAAATAATTTAATTAATAAATAATATTTTGATAGTTAAGAGAAAATATTTTGAAATACTGTCATGTAAATTCTGTAATATATTCTAATAATAATTATGTAAGTATGGAAAATATTAAACAATTTAACTAGATTTGTTTGAGTAGAAGTAAAAACCCGCTAGGGTCACTAGTATCGCAGATGTCTTTAACACCACTTGAACTGTTTCAATTTCAATATAATAAATAAATAAAAATAAATGCGGACAACATCACATACATTGTTCTGAACCCAAAGTAAGTTGCTAAAGCACTTGTGTTATGGAATTCAGATACAACGAAGGTACCACAAACACCCAGACCCGAGACAATGTAGAAATGTGATTCTTTACATTGACCCGTCCGGGGACACCTTGAAACCGGTGCGTACGCCACTCGACCACGGAGGTCGTCCAATATAAAATCCAAATTAGCTTAGAGGACACGGGATTGAGTATTCTATGTTTTTTGTCAATGTTTCGATTCCAGTTTGTTCCTCCAAATGGACACATAACATTTAAAAAAAAATAAAAAAAAGTTGAGTTCAAGAGAAAGAAAGTTCACAATTCTAACGCAATCGATCGTAATTCCTAATGCGAGACTAGCGATTCTAGTGAACTTTTCTAGTACTGGTAGGTTTCATTGCGTTTGTGCATGGCTCTTAAGTAAACATTTAGACGACATAAATTGTGAGATTTTTTGAAATTTTTATTTCTGTGGTTGAAAGATGTTTCTATTGTTTTAAAGAAGTTGTACACACATAACCAAATCTCTAGCTACGGAACTCGAAGTAGGCATCTCTATATATTTTTATCTTATAAATGACATTAAAGAATGGCAGACAAACGGAATTTCTGAAATAACATTAATGTCGCCCATGCTTTTTGGTTATTACAACAATGCGTGAACAGACATTCTTGCAATGTTGAGTTCTATTGTAATTACATAAAGTTCATTTTAACGTAAATTAATGGCAACGTTTGTTATTGGACATACGAAAAAAAACTTGTGTACTTTAATATAGAGGTGGACTTTAATATCAACTTACAAAAGCAATAGATGGCCCTTTTCATGTTGTTACTGGTCAGCGATTATTTAAAATACAGGAGCGACATCTATCGTCAAAAAGTGCCCTTTGTCTGTTTATTTCCTAACATACTTTATAACTCTACAAAGCCAAAATAATTCATCTATTATAAATGTTTACAAATAATATTATTCAGCACTTTTATTCAATATTTTCACAATTTTATTTATAAAACAATTGTATGACGTGTTTGACGTTAACGTGTGACGTCATTGTTCTCTAGTGTCTTATATAAATAATTTCTCTGTGAAATTGTATAATGTTGTACAATCTGTATATTTTATGAAATTATGTAATTGAAATTATATTTTTAACTAAGCTTCCGCAAGTTAATAAATAGTTGTAATGTTATGTTGTGTTTTATTGTGTGTATGAACCTTTAGTACGAACCCTGACATAAGATGATGCTATGCTATTCTTAGACAGACGGTTGGGCTTAGAACAATTGATATTATGTTGTGGACACAGCACTTACGCTGCCTGCCCACGTCAGATTTTTTGTAGGTTAGATAATCGGGCGGATTTTTCCGCCGATTCTTAGTACCACATTCTGACCGACTTTTTGTAGGACGAGTGCGTTGCACTATTGCTTTTAGTGTGTTCTATATTTCTCCTGCAAAAAAAAACGGTCACCGATTATCGGACGTGGGCGGGCAGCCTTAAAGTCAAAGAAAGAGCTAACAAATAAGTGAAGGTCCTTGAAAGAATCTAGTTAGAACTTTTGTGAACGGTTGGTGTACTCTGAAGTCTTATTGTCTGGGAAATGTAGGAATGATTAAGTAAATAAAAAAGATGGTGTTATATGCTGTATTTGTTCACCTATTTTCTATCAAAGGAATTAAGTAAATGATAATGTAAAAATATATAATAACTAATAGGGTCAACTAAAGTACCTAAATCTCATCATCTTCTAAGAAAATGTATAAAAATTTACTATAGTTATCATACAAAGGAGCGAGTCAGTTTTCTTTTTTATATTTGCTGGTAGTACCTGTTATTTTACTAAGTAAATGTATAAATATAGTTATCATAGTTATTAAAGGAGTGAGTCACTATTCTTTATGTATTGGAGTAAGTACATCAATTTCAATAACTTGTAATCTTTCACAGTTAACGAAGCGGCTTACTTTGTCCGTCTGACAATGATCTAATCAGATTCCTAATATAATCGGAACGTTAAACGCTTCTGCGATTACAGCAAGTGTCCGCACTTTAGTTATATTTTAAAGTTTGATTGTTTAAAAATAATGATAAACAAATTTTTACAATCGTATTTTTTATGAGTTTAATTGCCAAGAATATTGCCAGACTTTACTAATATATGACCGGCTTTAGGATAATCATATGTACTATTTTAGGTCATCAATTCTAAATGACATCCTTCTCTAAGGTCCATATAGTCACCAGGGATCGTGGTAGAAAGAAAAAGATACTTTTAGCCAGTAAGCGTCAGCAAGCCCATCCACTTTCTCTGGGCAGCAGAACCCCATAAAAATTTCAATTCCCGCCGATAACAGCCCTATGACCTTAGGTGTTTCAATGTTGTTTCAATCTATATATCTATATCTATCTATCTATATAATATACTTATCAAAATGAATTGCTGTTCGTTAGTCTCGCTAAAACTCGAGAACGGCTGGATCGATTTGGCTAATTTTGGTGAGTGAATATGAAAATGCTCGGAATTAAATAAAAAAAAACAATTTTGTTTTTCCTTTGATATGTTTTCCCCCGTCATTCAGAAATCAAATAATTTTGTTTGTTTTAGGTTTATTTTATGCAAAAGTTTAGGCTTTTATTTATCGGGTCAGCTAGTTTTTTAATTATTTTTTTTATAAAGATTTAAAGGCATCCTTTCCTTGAAATTTGCAGACTAACAAAAAGGTAAGTACTAAGTGATCAATTACTCATTACGGACACAGATTTATCAAGATAAGTAACATGAATAATTCAATCGCGTCATAATTATTTCACATACTTTGATTGAATCCTCAGAAATATCTCATGAACTTTTATTATTACAGCATTTGAAACTTCTCCAAAACATGTTTACCTGGTACTTTCGATCCCCTTTCTCACTCACTGGGCGCATATTCGTCTTTTTAACCGAGTTCCAAAGAAGCTGGTTCTCAATTTAGCATTTTTTTTTTGTATATTCGCTACACTAGGTATATCTTCGGCAATAATGATTCGATTTATAAAAAAAATGTCATCGATAGGATAGACCTAGGTTTTACCATTTATGTATAGGTAATCATTATCATTGCGAACCAAACTGAGTCAGCGACAAATTAATATTCGTCTATCTACCGATAATCCGTTATCGATAATTACTGATAGAAATAACGCAAATTAATCTATATCAGTATTGTTTCGGTAACAAAATGGCTGTGACACGTCGAGGTTATATTTTCAGTGCGTTTTTATCCAGTGTTTTGTGTGTTTTATTAATTGTGGTTGCACTTTCTAGTGATAGTTGGGTATGTATAGATAAGTTTAAATGAAGTTTCTTTAATTTTGGATAACCTCAAAGCTAGGTACTGTCACTGTTATCCGTTCGTATCATCCTCTGATTAGCGAAAAACACAGACTGCTTAGATCATACTAGTTAGGTACGTATATATGTAGAAAAGTAAAATACGATCTGATAGTTGAACATCTGATTCGTGTTTCGGAAAGCACGTTAAACAGTAGGTCCCGGCTGTCATACAAAGATCTTTGGCAGTCGTTAAGTCAATTCTGACAACCAGTCTTACTATGGGATACTGTGTTCCCCAGTAAAATGGGTTGTGGAGGTCAGATAGGCAGTCGCTCCATGTAAAAAACGGTGTTCAGCTGAATCCGGTAAGACTGGTAGCCGACCCCAACATAGTTTGGGAAACAGGCTAGGCAGATGATGAGTTGAACATCTGATTGATAGACGAATAACGGCAAAAACATTTAAATGAAAATTCTTATATAAGTTCCATAAAGGAAAACGGATAGGTAGGTACCTACTAAAATTAAGTATATTGTTTCTAATGTCGGCTTTCTTTTGAACTAATTGTTAAAGAAATCCATTCAAACTAAACTAGCTCCTTTAGACGAAGTCTTTGTTACATATTCTTTTTTTCGATGGCGTTATTGACGACAGGATTGTAAAGGGCCAAAGCTTAGCAGCTTTTGGAAATAATGCTATAAAGCTACTAAGGCCGTAAGAAAATGCATTATGGTGACACTGAAAGTCGTTCCGACAAAACATTTTGGTATCCCGCCAAAACATAGGCCGATGTGACGTTACATAGAAGTAGGTAATAACTTTTAAACTATCGCGCTGCATGTTTACAGTAATACTAGCAGATCCCCGCGACTTCGTCCGCGTCAATTTCTGTTATTATGACAGCGATTAAGAAGTTTAAAAAAAAAGTATTTCTGCGTAAATGATAATTTTAGTTAATATTATGTTGATAAAACTCTGTAGCAAATAATTGGCATTAATTTCGACCAAATGATTACCTTAAAAAAGGTTATAGTGAGTCAATCTTAAAAGATAGACATATACTGTCGCAGACATTTTTTTAGATCATTTAAAGAGGAACAATTCTTTCATACATATATTTTGGGTAGCTCGAACCGTTTACGCAGCGCACGCAACGGAAGCTTTCAAGTATGAATATTTTTCCCCGTTTTTGTGACATTTTTCACTGCTGCTTAGCTCCTATTGGTCGCAGCGTAATGTTATATATCCTAAAGCCTTCCTCGATAAATGGACTGTCTAACACAAAAAGATTTTTTCAATTCTAACCAGTAGTTCCTGAGATTAGCGCGTTCAACCAAACAAACAAACAAACAAACAAACTCTTCAGCTTTATAATATTAGTATAGATTATAGAAAATGGGGATTAGCGCGTACATGCTTAAATACCTTTAGGGCTTGACGTTTAGACCGGGTTACACAGGCCGTGGTCGCAAGCAGACTCAGGCGCAGGTCTATAATAATATTACTATAGAAGTAGGTACTCAAAAATTATAACCTAGGGGAGGATGCGTTCTTTGTCTGGCTATGGAATGGTTTAATGTTTAGCTGTGGACTCAAGTGATATAAATAAATAAATAAATTCTGGACATCACATACATTGCTCTGAATCCAAAGTAAGTAGCTAAAGCACTTGTGTTATAGAATTCAGAGACCCGGGACAATGTAGAATAGTAAATTACACATATATTGTCTAGGGTTCGATCTTTGGACGGGTTCTAAGTTCATGAATTCAATTCTCACACAGAAAATGAGGCTTTCATATGCAGTCGGTATTGACAAGACTACAATAGATTTCCTAACGCTATCAATACTCATAATGCTAAATAATTTTAATTTAAGTATTATAATTTTAGTCGGTAGCAATGATTAAAGCAATAGATGATAATAAGACGTAGTTTAAAACTCGCTACTGTTAGATGCGGGGAATTATATATTAGAATTATCATTAGTTCTATATCGATGGCCCTATCCTATATTGTAGTTTTATATTACCCGGACCAATAAATATAAAGATATCAATGATAAAGAATATAGGTAATTTTTACTTGAGATATGACGTAAAGAAATAAATGCAATTTTTTACTATTCATTGTGGTTTATTAGTTTAGGAGCTACGATGTCATAAACATAGGTACACGAAATGGTATGTTTTAATTCCTAAGAGACTATTTGCCTCTGTAGATAATTTAAATTAATATTGATTATAAGTTCTTATGTAGCCGAAACCCCCGCATTAATTAGGTTATGGTATATACTGATTTCAATATTATATAATATATAATAACTTTATTTCACAAAAATACAGATTTCACTAGGAAAAATAAAGACAATTAAAAGAGCTTTGGTAGTGACACAATACAGTACAATCTAGAAATTAAAATCTGTACACAATAAGGAAAACCCTGCCTCTCAAACTAGGTAACCTGTATCTTGAGAGACAGTGATTCAGCTTAGAATTGATGCTATATTATTTATAGTAGGCCGTGTTCATATTTCATTTCTTATTTAAAAAAATTGTTTATGTACTTACATTAAAACAATTATTGATTGAAACCATATGGGCAAACGTCACAAGTGACTTTTATTGCTTCAATTAACGCAATCGATGCATGCTTATTTTATCGATAAGCTTATCTTATTAATAAACATGACTGATAACAGCTTCAAAATTTGTTTGAATAAATTATTATTTCGTAAATAGTTTTCCTGCTTTATTTAAGGCTTATTATCACTCGTGTACCGCAGGCCAGGATTCCCCGAATACGTGGTAACAACCAATTAAAGTAATCGGTTGGTGATTAAGTTAAAATCTCGAAAACACTAAATGCGGAAACGCTCAATGAAAATTATTATCTTTAAGTTTTAGGGTTTCACCTATCTATTCTAATTTGGAAAAAGCCCATCCAGAGTGACACTTAAGTATTTTTATAGAGCTGAACGTGTATGTTTGTAATCTTAACCTACCTTTTTACCTAGAAATAACAGGATACGATGTGTGTTTGAAACCAGGATATATTTGTTTTGTTTATTTATTTTTTCCCCATTAGACACCCTAAATAAAAGTAAACAAAACAAAACGTTATACAAAGCAGTGGTATTAAGGGCGACCTTATTGCGCAAGGCAATTTCTTCCAGGCAACCATGGGTCTAAGTAAAAGACAAAAGAATAAAAACAGAGTGTAGGTACAGGCTATAGGCTAACCGACTTAATACTAAAGGATCGATTTGACACCAGGATAACTATCTCACGAAAGAGATTGGACTCTTTTTAAAACCTTCATCGATCTCTTCCCTTCCTCGTTAATACCCTAATAATTTGTTAATTAACAGTAGATCTTGATTGAATTGTCTGAACCTTCCCCTTCTTGCTGTATCTTCTACTTGTCCTTCTAACAGATGAGTAACATAAAGGCGTTGTTTCAGGTAGTATCAACAGCCAGTACAAACAACCAGGTGAGCAACAGCGAGCTGCGATATGGACTCTTCAGAGGAGAACTGATCTTAAGGACCCTAGCTACGCCGAATATAAACACTCTGTACAGTATGTATTAATTTAGTTTTATTAATTTTAAGAATGACGCACCCAATAACAGAATAATTCTAATAAATAGGTCATAAAAATGTCTTGTAATGTAGGTACATAGTAGTACAATGTTTTAAATGAGTAAATTAAATTATTATTATTATTATGTTGGATAATGGGACGATGAAAAGTGTCATAGTGCCAAGATCATATTGCCAACATATTTATTTTAAGAAAAAAAAAACTATGCAGATGAAACGAATCAAAGTTCTGGATACGCCACGCTTTTGCACAACATTTACAAAATTGTGACGTCAAGCGACATTTCCAATCAATGTATCCTCGTGAGTTTTTTTTTTGACAAAATTTCGTGTTCGCATAAAATAAAAAAGCGACAATCCTAAAAAAAAAATCCAGTAAACTTGGTACCTATTTGGACCCCCCAAAGTGCAAAACATTTCTGTATAATAATTATACAGAAGGCTTTCTACTTGCATCCCTTTATACTTCGCTGTGACATAAAAGTAATGTGCTCAGCTTTAATTCTCACCCGACAGTGTTGAAAACAGTTGACATGCGTCACTTTGGTCCCAAAACGGTAATTAAGCAGGCTTACTTCGTCTACAAATGTATATTTCGTGTTGTGGACGCTGTGGTCTCCGAAATGAAGAGATGGCGTGAGCAAGGTTTTAATCTAACCGTTGTTATGTAATACAAGTTTCGTTGTTGTTTTGAGAATGTAAGATACTGTTTTGTTTAGGATTGTGGTTTTGGATTAACAAATAAATATATTGTTGTTTATTTTGTATTATTTATATATTTGATAATTTATATACACATGTTATACGTAGTTAACGCACACAAGAAATAAGCCGTACATTTTTAATGTTATATGTCAATAAAATTCATGATTCTACGCGCATTTTAATCTTCCAAATATATTATGATAATCTTGCTTATAGTCTGTACCATTCAAATGTCTTTCACAGGTTTTTTTAAATTTACAAATTTTGACTATTTAATATAACGTTATTGAAACAAGCACCAAAATATTAACAATAAACACAATTATTTTTAACCGACTTAAATTAAAAAAAAAAAAAGGTTCTCAGTTTGACATGTATGTATGTATGTATGTATGTTTGTCCGCGATTATCCCGCGTTTGGCTGAAGCGATTTTGATGCGGTTTTCAGAAAATAGTTTGTTAGATCAAGGAGAAGGTTTTAGTATTTATTATTTAACCGACTTGAAAAAAGGGAGGTTTTTAGAATGAAATATATGTATGAACATTTGGACGCGATTATCTCGCGTTTAACTGAACCGATTTTGATGTGGTTTTCAGAAAATAGTTTGTTAGATCAAGGAAAAGGTTTTAGTATTTGAACGCGATTATCTCGCGTTTGACTAAAGCCATTTTAAGTAAGTAAACAAAGTACCTAACACTAAAAAGTATTAAATAAAAAAAAAAATAAAAAAAGAAGAAATAAAAATGATAACTATTAAATTTCTTTTTTTTTAAAAGAGAACCGCCTTCAAAATGCCGATTCACTGAAAAGTATGAAATAATTTTAAATGTACTGCTTATCAAATAACCAAAATATTTGGATAATAAATATAATTATACTTCAAGCACAATTATTGTTATTTTTGGAGTTAGTTATCATTTTAATTTCTTCTTTTTTTATAAAATATATTTTGTAAAGGCCAGATTAATTACGGCAACAACCATAACAAAATGATTTATATTTTAATTAGGTCGGTTCAAATGCATCATGGTTCCCAGTATTCTATTAAACCGTAAATTATAATATTAATTCCTGAAGTTCAATTTAATGGTATTTTCATACCAAAGCTGATTTTCTGGTAGGTAAATAAATAGGGATAATGATAAATTGTATAATGTTATGAATATTCTGGTCAATACATTCCACTGATCATTTGATCTGACTGGCCTGTTGGTCTAGTGGTTAGTGACCCTCACTACTATACCGGAGGTCGTGGGTTCGATTCCCACCCAGGACAAATCTTTGTGTAATGAACACGATTATTTGTTCTGTGCCTGGGTGTAATTTATCTATAAAATGTATGTATTTAGAAATATATAAGTATGTTTATCAGTTGTCTGGTTACCATAACACAAGCTCTGCTTAGCTTGGGATTAGATAACCGTGTGTGAGTTGTCCCGGAATATTATTATTATTATGAGTATGTTTATCAGTTGTCTGGTTACCATAACACAAGCTCTGCTTAGCTTGGAATCAGATAACCGTGTGTGAGTTGTGCCGGAATTAATTTACTGTACTAAAGTATGTGCAAGTTTACATTACACAGTTTATTAAGGTTGATTTAGACAGTACGAAAAATTTGGGCTACTTAAGATACATTGCCGTTTATGATCGATCACTTATAATACATTAGATGCGCGGCCGCGCAATGTACCGCAACTCGCACCTTATTTCTCGCATCGTCTGAATCAGCCTTTAAGGTAGGTTTTTCTGCATTGTATCAATATGAGCTAATTATAGTAGTATATGTATAGTCCACGCTGCTATATTAAGCTATAGCCTAGGTCTGTTAAATACAGTGGTTCAAGACTTCGTGTTTTTAGGGATTCTTCAGACAATGATAAAAGCAGGATTGACGGCCAGGAAAAATGGAATAAAAGTTTACCTTAAAATTAAATTCCTATGAAGGTAACGTTTTTTTTTGTCTTCTGACGACGGAACCGTAAAAAAATTGTCTCGTTAGGTACTGTAGGTCCAACAATATCAACTATACTTCTACTCTTATTTCCATAGTTAATTAAGTAGATATAAAGCATAACTTTTCCCAAGGTAATTATTAATTACTTGTTTTCAATTCTCACACAGCTAGTGCTTTGCACCAAGTTTTAATAAAAATCGTTGTAATGAAAATTCGCGTTGAAAGGCATTTTCACAAAACTAATAACTTTGGCTTCAGAAAATGTAGGTTTATGTTAGAGCTTTTAAATCAGCGTAAATGAACTGTATTTGAAATTTTTTTGCTGTTTCGTAAGCAATTATTATAAATATTAAAGATTTAGAAAACCGGAGCATAGCACTATATTTTTTTCTCAGAAAAGCGTTTTCTGCAATAAAAAACGGGATAAGAACAGTGTTATGTTATAAAAAAAATTACAATATGTTGACAAAGTTTTAACATTGGGTGCGTCCAGATCTGACGAACGAGCATTACACGAGCAGCTCGCGAGCATGCCGCGGACGCACTAGTGTCAATAACGCCGCTCGCGAGCTGCTCGTGTAACGTTCGTCAGATCTGGACGCACCCGCGGTGAATTTAACGTTAAATAGGAACATAGCATTGTAGGATTTTCATTACAACTCTAAACGTTATTAACACAATAATCGTTAACTCTCTGGCCTCACATTTAGGAGGCAATTAAAAGTAAAGACAATAGGCTTTCATTTGGCGACAATAGACACATATTTTTCTTCGTCTGTCAAAACAATTGCTTGTAGCTTGACCTTTAATGTATTTTCATTAAGGAAAGGAGTTTAATGACCGTTATATTATTTTTGTAGAATATATTTAATTAAATAATTAGATAAATAGATAGATTATTCTTTATGGTACACAATTAAAGTTACATAGTTTGAATAATAAAGTACAGTAACAATGAAGCCTACATTTAGAATTATATAATAATAATAATCCAGCCTATAAACGTCCCACTGCTGGGCACAGGCCTCTTCCCATATAGAGAAGGCACGAGCATTGATCACCACGCTTGCTCTCTGCGGATTGGCGATTTCAGATCCCAATTTTGGAATCCAGGTTTCCTCACGATGTTTTCCTTCAGCGTTTGTCAGAAGTGTCTTAGAATAATTAAGAAAGCACATATAACTTTGAAAAAGCCATATTGGTACTTGCCTGGGTTCGAACTTGCAACCTTGTGCATACAAATCCGTTCATTGAACCGCTAGGCCACCACGACTATCAATTAGAATTATAGAATAAAAATATTTAATGGAATAATAATAAGATCCAATACAAAAACTGGGTTCTGGTGCAAGTCCTAGTTTGTTTTGGTTTTAATTTATGTGTAGAGTTTACTCCATTAATTAAGATGAAACTTTTCTTCTGATCCTATTTAACACTTCTGATTAAAATAATTTTCTTGGGACACACTAAGCTTACGTATGTAGGTGGTAATTATTGGTTAAATGGCTAAATAATGCCATATAACCTAGTCTATTGATTTTAGAGATAGTAATTACCCGAGTGCCAAGAAGGGTTATGTTTTTCGCGCGTATCTTGTATGTATGTTTATCATGTGTAATACCTGATCTCATGCTCTTATATTTAACTTTATCAATAAAGACAGGAAGCCTAATCTCACAAGGAAATATGTACAAAATACAAATGGAACAGCTTCCTTTTACACAACAATGGCAAGAAAAAAGTCCTTTGTGCAACATTATATCACATCACATTAGAAATCTGATCTCAATTATGGAGATTTACTTTTCAAATATCAAACAGGTATACAGTCACGAGATCAAATGGTTCCAAATAACATCAAATGTTACATTGGATGTTAGTATGTCAAGCTTCTGCTTCCATGTCTGTCGAAGAACCGACGAGAGGTTTAGCAGGTTGTCAAATGGAGACCACGCTTAGGCAAACGTAGTGTAGGACACCCCCCGTCTAGATGGACCGATGACCTGAGGAAGGCAGCTGGCAGTGACTGGATGCAAAGAGCGGGAGGTCGTGCGCTGTGGCGCTCCTTGGGAGAGGCCTTTGTCCAGCAGTGGACTGCAACAGGCTAATATGATGATGAAGTCAAGCTTCCATTTCTCTGTATTCCTGTAATTCTTGGTAATAGCATAGACAAATGTTGTTGGTGTGCTGTTTCAGGAAATGTTCTGTTTTGTGTTTGCTTTCACACATTTCAGCAAAGAGCATTCGTTCCGAGTAATATAGAACAATGGAGAAGATGACATTATTTTAATATCCAATTTAAATTCCTATTTATTGGACACGAACTTTTACCTTTTATGTAGGTAACTAAAAACTCACAATGATACATTGCGTATTAGTTTGAAATTTCGCATGGCGTCACCATGAAAATTTCGTAGAAATACGTTGAGTCGTTTCAAGTAAAGTCTATTTATTATATTTGACGGGCCTGTTGGTCTAGTGGTTAGTGACCCTGACTGCTATACCGGAGGTCGTGGGTTCGATTCCCACCCAGGACAAATCTTTGTGTGATGAGCACGATCATTAGTTCTGTCTGGGTGTAATTTATCTATAATATGTATGTATTTAAAAATATATAAGTATGTTTATCAGTTGTCTGGTACAATATAACACAAGGTCTGCTTAGCTTGGGATCAGATAACCGTGTGTGAGTTGTCCCCGGCATTGTATATATAAAAAATCTGGGTTTTCCCATACATACATAATTTATAAAATTATTTGTTAGTATAAATATTTCGTTCGTTGGCATAACATTTTATCAATAGTAACAAAAAAATCATGTTAGTAAATAATTTTAAAAGGTTTTTGAGGTTATTTTAAATAATGTTGTTTTGCATTGTTTCAGTGACATGTATCTCAGAGGTGAATGCGTGCGCTTTGAGTTGTAAAACGAATGCAGATGCAAGGCTCGTTGAGGTAAAGGTTATTTATTATACTAACAATTCCGTATTTTATAATTATAAACATTATTCAACTATTTTTAACCGATTGGACTGTATGGTTTTTATTTAGTTTTGATGTTTTGTTATGCGACAAATCTATCTATTTTGGATCGATCGATTTCAAAAAAGGTTTTGTCATCGATAGGGTATACCTCAGAGGTGGTCCTATATAAATATTATTGAATTTTTTTTTTTTTTTTTTAATTGCGGACAACATCACATACATTTCAACATCACAGAATTCGATTCTTTCTAACTCCAGATGCAAAAGTGGGTTTTTATAAGTTTGATATTTCGGTCTGTGGTATCGTAGCTCCTAAACGAATGAACTGTTGATGATGCGGTTTTTGTTTGAAAGCTGACGTGATCGAGATGGTCATTAGCAGTCATTTATTAAATTCTGGGTAGTAGAAAACTATGAGAAATTGTCTGAAATTTGACGAAGGTTCTATGTTTTTGTATTTATAGGTATTTACATTTATGAATTTTATTATTTTTCTCAACCCCAGGTCGCGGCGTTAGCGGCGGGTCTCCGGCCGTCGCCCGAATGCCTCTCCATCACGGACGTCGAGGCCTCGCCCCCACGTAATTATATTGCTTCATCTTTATAAGTGACGTCCAAAATAATTGTTTGTTTATATTAAAAAAGGTGGTAATGGAATTGTCCGTTCTGTTGTTAAAGGCAGCTGTTAAATTCACCAATTTATAGAAACGTTTTTATTTAAAGTTACAATTGTAACATCTTGCTTTGAACCGAAATATTCAGTTATAAGTAGGATATATTTACCTACGAGTAGAGACACATTGCTGGTTTTTCGTATTATGTACTTACTACATTCATAATATTATTATATTTATACTTCTATTTTAATAGCCATTGAATTTATTAAAGAACGAAAACATGGTTTTATCATGGGGAAAGAGTAAAGGGAAGCCTTGCTCCTGCTGTGGGACAAGGCTTAAAATAAAAAAATATTTTACGTTATTTTCTTTCTTACCAACATAACATACCATCACGCCTGTATCCCCGAAGGGTTAGGCAGAGGTGTACCAATGTACACCCACAGTTCGCCGGTATATTTAGGTCCCATGTAATAGGGGGCGAGCCTATTGCCACTAACCGGGCACAAATCCAAACTCCGACCTGCTACTGAGAATTTCATAGAAAAACCCAATAACACCTTGGTCGACTTGGGAATCGAACCCAAGACCTACTTCATTCTTTCTTACCTATCTTCATATATA
Organism: Autographa pulchrina; assembly: GCA_905475315.1. NCBI lineage: Eukaryota > Metazoa > Arthropoda > Insecta > Lepidoptera > Noctuidae > Autographa > Autographa pulchrina. The sequence goes on along the minus strand of FR997784.1, from coordinate 8,335,189 downwards.
TATTATTTCTTTTTATTTTCAGTACTCCAACCCCCCGTAATATCATACGCGTTCTACGTAAGCGTGATAACCATACTCTGTGCTCAGCTGTTTGTGGCGGTCGTGGCGGCCGGGCTAGCCATCCTGAATGCCACTAAGAACCCGACAGAACCTATCTTTGGATTGCCCGGTAAGTCTTACTGTCAATTTCAATAACATATCCACGGATCGTTACTTTGATAAGAGATTGGAATTTGACGTAATTTGTATCGCGCTTATGTCACAATTTTATCTTTAGTCGCCATAACTATCTACAGCTTTGTTATTGAAATTGGGTATACATGCAGAGGAAGACCAAAGAAGAGATGGATGGGTTGTGTGAAAGATGATATGAGAAAGAAAGGAGTGAATGCTGAGATGACGAGATGTAGAGATGAATGGAAGCTGAATACGCATTGCGCCGACCCCAAATAATTGGGAACAGGGCAGGGGGATGATGAACTTTGTTTTTGAAATTGGGCGTTTTAATATACAAGATGACATATACCAATACGGGGAGACGAAATGGGAGACGTTTAAAAACTGTCCCGATAAAAGTGGCTGTCATTTTGTAAATGAAACAGACCAAAAAGCATTTACGAGACAAAAAGCGACGGAAACTTGGAAATAGATGAAATATCACCAATCTCCCGAATTTACACCTTAGTTTTTACGTCCAAGTGCGATACTTACATTGTTTTTGTATATCGGTTAAACCCGTTAAATCCATAATACAATTTGTAACTACGCTTTCCTCTTGACTCTCTGCAAAAAATGGTAAAAGGAATTTATATATGAAATTGTATTTTCTACAATATGATATCGAAGATTATCATATTTCAGCCATTGTATGTATGTATAATATAACGTTAAATATGTTTAAAAACTAAATAGTGGAATGCTATGAGCTCGGAGTCATTCTATCCTTTATTTGATGTTGTGTTACTATAGGCAAACATATATTCAAAATCTGAGATATTGGAGTCGCACTTTTATAAAAAAATTCGAGTCGTAACTCTTATCGGAAAAATCAAGAATTAACTTGTATAAATCGAGTTGACAAAAATATAAAACGAAGAAAAAAATTTACATAACATAAATTTAAATCTTCTTTATTATGAAAAGCATGTATGAATGATTAATGATTTTAAATGGTAAATAGCGTGGGCTAAAGCCTCTGATGGCGGATGACGTTTACGAGTATATTGGGCGATATTTCTTTTATTCCTTTTTGCTATGTCAATCATTCAATTCTATTGGGTATACCCATTCACAGTATTTCCAATTAACCCGCGCTTTCAATCCCTTTTTGTATGGATATCGTCACACCAATGTAGGTGTGTATTGAATGGCATCACAATTTTATCAATGGATATTTGACGGTGTTTCTCATGTTTTCCGGTTAATATACATATTTAATGTTTACTTAACTAACTCAGCGAGATTAATATGATATGTCCAATTAAAAGTAGGTAATATTTAGTTTGCATTAAAAAACAGTAAATTCTCTTCAGTCCAAACTTATTTTTTCATTTTCTTTTCATATTTCTAAAGCATTAATAATAATAATAATATCCTGGGACAACTTACACACGGTTATCTGATCCCAAGCTAAGCAGAGCTTGTGTTATGGTAACCAGACAACTGATAAACTTACTTATATATTTCTAAATACATACATATTATAGATAAATTACACCCAGACACCAGAACAAATGATCATGCTCATCACACAACATTTGTCCTGGGCGGGAATCGAACCCACGACCTCCGGTATAGCAGTCAGGGTCACTAACCTCTAGACCAACAGGCCCGTCATTCATTCTTACTATAATTGAGAGCCATTCATTATAATCTGTTGTTTAACTTGCAATTTCTGTATGTATGTTTGTTTAGGTCAAATCTTGCAAACTAAATATTAGAACCATTTTTGTCATAATAATATGATGTATCCAAAAATCGGCCGTAAAAATTCTGTAAAGAAACAACGCAATCCTAATGTGTTTGAACTGGTTTGATTTGTTTTCACTTCGAGCCAATTTAAATCTTGTATTTAAATAAAACCTTCTTCCCCAGGTTGTCTATACACGAACGTGGCTACAGCCTGCCTAGGCTGTATAGTGATGCTGATGTTTGGTATCTACTGGCTCACGTCTGGCCTGAACGAGCATCTAGCTCTCGCGTACGTGGCTCTAGGCATGTATGAGGCTGGACCTGGACTGGGTTATTCTTACTGGTAAGATATTGTAATTGACTTGTTTCTTCAATCCATCAAGTATGCTAACCCATATACTAAGTTTTACTGCTAGACATATGTCCCTCCTAAGGGTTTTCTATGTCATAAAATATTCTGTGTGTCAACCACCTCCTACAATAAAAACCAAAGTGTTTTTTAAATTACAAAATAAGCTACTCTATTCGTTATTTTAATTCATGTAGCAAAAAAAGCGAATGAAGAAGGTTCTTAAAATATTGCTGTCTTATTTTGGGGCTCAAAATGATGATCATCATCATCATTTGGGGCATTGTACTAAAATATAAGCGTTCGTTTCGGTGTTCGTTGAGAAATGTTTAATGGACGTGTAAATAATCCAGCCTATAAACGTCCCACTACTGGGGCACAGGCCTGTTCCCATATAGAAAAGGCACGAGCATTGATCACCACGCTTGCTCTCTGCTGATTGGCGATTTCAGATTCCAATTTTGGAATCCAGGTTTCCTCACGATGTTTTCCTTCACCGTTGTCAGAAGTGTCTTAGAATAATTACGAAAGTACATATAGCTTTGAAAAAGCCACATTGGTACTTGCCTGGGTTCGAACCTGCAACCTTGTGCATACAAATCCGTTCATTGAACCGCTAGGCCACCACGTCATTTGGTAAAAGACAAAAAAAAAAAAACATCATATCACAAAAACCTTTCACAATAACAACTTTTGTTGCAGGTTATTAATAGTATCAATACTCTGCGCTGTAGCCAACATCGTCCTCATTCAGTTGAGAGCCTACCTCCTAGAGAGGGATCCCCCACCACCAATGATCAAAGTGGAAAACCATTCGGACGGAACCATATTCCTGTATTAAGATCACATTAAAGTAATGGCGGTGATTAAAATAGGATTGGAAAGGGAAATTGCTAAGGGATTACAATTTTGATGTCAAGAAACACATCCAAACTTTTAAACTATCGCGCTGCATGTTTATAGTAATGTCATTTACGGGAATAAGCGCAGAAATGTCCAAAAAAGGCATTTATGCATGTACGCGCTTATTCCCGCGAATCATATTACAAGAAATACATAAAAAATGTCGTGTTCAAGAGTTTTTTATACAAATACAAATGATTAATTCATAACCAGATAAAATACTGATTTCTAATTGATGTCTGCTTTTAAAATGTTTTTTTTATGAACCTACCTGCGCTACGACTCCGCCACCGCGCCGTCGTTTGTTTTTGATTTTGTTGTACCATTACCAGCCGCCAACGAACATAGCTAGCAATGTACTACAAACAACTGTACAGTGAAGCTAAAAACAAATGACAACAGCGCTATGGTGGGCGGCGCGGCGCGGCCTTGGCATTGTGTGTACAGTCAAGAGCAACATTATGTAGCAAAACTGTATACAATAAGCAGTTTTTACTTAATTTACAAAGAAGAAATTATTAATACAGTTCCTTAATCATGTACACATTTTTTTTTTAGTTTCAACAAAAAAATCTTCCATTTTTTTTTTACCAAACTAACTTTTAATCTATCGCGCTGCATGTTTAATATTATAAAACGGGGATTAACTTAGGTTAGGGAGTTGTTTACCATTTCGCTATATGTATAGGTATACATATTTTTGCGCGTGTCTGTACAAGCACTGACTATTCAGAACATTTGATTAACACATATTTTCGGATCACTCTCAATGCAATGAGGACATCCAACATGCAGGACTATTTTCAGTGACAACTGGAGTTTTTAGCACTTTGCTATATTATGCTGTCAGATTTCAGTTTATTATAAAAATCCTTTATACTAAACATAGATACCGGTTCTTATTATCATAGCTACAGTTCCGTTTCGATATTTTTCTCCTTTCAGATATTTAATTTTGCAAATCACTGCTGTTAATATAATAATATCTAATCTTAAGATAAGTTTTAAATAATCATAAGTAATTAAGATATTTAAATTAGTTTTTAGTTGTTATTCCTATTATTGTTATTCTTTCAATTATTGTTTATTTACTGTATTTAGGGTTAAGTAAGAAATAAATAATGTTAAATTTTTTAATATATTTTTTATTACTTTACTAAGATCTCCCATTAAATGTTCAATTTGTCCAAACACCTGGTTGACACTTCGCGTGACCCAAAGGCTGGCTTCTACCTAGGTCAGCGAATAAGCATTGCCATACAAAGTGGCAATGCTGCCAGCCTTTTGGGCACACTCCCAGTCTACAGCGATGTGGATGAATTTTTTGATGCCTTATTTTAGTTCTTAGTTTTATTTAGTTTATGATTTTTCTTATTTATTGTGTAGGCTTAGTTTTTATATTATTGTAAATATTTAAAGTTATAATTTATAATTGTATAAAATAAAATTCGAGAATATTTTAAGTTTACTACTGAGAAAACCGTACGTTTGCCCTGATGAATGAAATTCAAGATTTTATATTCCTCATTTTGTTTGTTTTAGATAAGTTTGTTTATTTTTACAGCTCATAATAGGGAAAACTGTATCATATTAACACACTGATAAAGTTACATTTTTTGTGACATTACTCACGATATACATAGTCAGTAACATTACCACTGACTAAATAAACTTTAGTATTTCTATAACTCATTTCGCTTTAAAAGTTGTATCTAGCATGCATAATAAAACCGATTGCTTCATTGATAGTCATAAAAAAACTAAATTAATTATCTCATCTAAAGAAATTATTAAAACTTTAAATCAATTTACAAACGAACCACTTTGATGGTAGTTCTACAAACCCTTTAAATTCTTTCTCGAATTTGCTTTGTTTAAAACTTTTGTGAAGTACAAAAAAGTCATTTTCGAACGGCGAGACTTAAATGATTTGCATTTAAATAAGAAAATTACATCTTTGTGAAAAGTTTTCGTAGTTAAATGTGGGAAATAATATTATTTTGATTAGACTTGTGTTGTATTTAGCACTGAATTAAGTCTTATTAGTTTATTTTAAAAGGGTTTAAAATCATATGTGGCCAAGTGAATAGGTTATTCAATTTTATATATTTCATAACCATGTGTTTAGTGGCACAATCCTAACATCTTCATTTTAACAAATTTATAGTACATAGTTTTTATGAAAAACTCTAAATTTGATTCTCACTTAACGTTTACTTATTGACAATAATTTATAAAATTAATAATTTGACGGGCCTGTTGGTCTAGTGGTTAGTGACCCTGACTGCTATACCGGAGGTCGTGGGTTCGATTCCCACCCAGGACAAATGTTTGTGTGATGAGCACGATCATTTGTTCTGGTTGTCTGAGTGTAATTTATCTATAACTAGCTGTTGCCCGCGACTTCGTCCGCCTTAATTTCTGTTATTATGATCGCGATGAAGAAGTATAAAAACAAAAAAAAAAATATTTCTGCGTAAATTATAATTTTAGTTAATATTATGTTGATAAAACTCTAGCCAATAATTGGTAATAATGCATTAATTTCGACCAAAATTTTAAGTTTTAAGTTTATAGTGAGTCAATCTTAAAAGATAGACATATACCGTCGCGGACATTTTTTTAGATCATTTAAAGAGGAACAATTCATTCTTACATATTTTTTAGGTATCTCTAACCGTTTACGTAGAGCACGCATCGGAAGCCTTAAAAAATGAATCGTTTTCCCAGTTTTTGCAACATTTTTCACTGCTGCTTCGCTCCTATTAGTCGCATCGTGATGTTATATATTCTAAAGCCTTCCTCGATAAATGGACTATCCAACACAAAAAGATTTTTTCAAATCGAACCAGTAGTTCCTGAGATTAGCGCGTTCAACCAAACAAACAAACAAACAAACAAACAAACTCTTCAGCTTTATAATATTAGTATAGATATGTATCTATTTAGAAATATATAAGTATGTTTATCAGTTGTCTGGTTACCATAACACAAGCTCTGCTTAGCTTGGGATCAGATAACCGTGTGAGTTGTCCCGGAATATTATTATTATTATTATAAAATCTTCTTCTACCTAGAAAATAGTTACATCATCATCATCTCCCTGCCCAGCTCCCAATGGTTTAGGGTTGGCGCAAAATAGGAACCTACATAACTTTTTTTAAACCACGACAAAACAAAGTCTTAAAATTCCATCGTTTACTTCAAACTGCAATCCAAAGAGAACTCCTCAATAACGTAGCAAACACGAATAGCCAATACGTAACAAAGTTAGTCAGTACTGCTCATCGAAACCTGCACCTAGGTAGAAAGCAAAGGCGTTTAATAATCTAATAGTAAGGCACAATATCCCGTTACCATTGGCTGATTGCATGCAAATTGGAGCTGGCAGGTCCGACATGAGTGCCTGGACTGGTGTAAGGCAAGAGAGGAGTAAAAGAATAAATATACATATAGTCCGGCCGCTCAAAGAATGCGAATAATTAATGGTTTAGAGTGATATTATTCGGTTATAGGACAAATATGATAAAGATGAAGAAAATGACGACCTCCGTGGTCGAGTGGCGTACGCACCGGTTTTCAAGGTGTCGCTAGTTCTGAGGTCCCGGGTTCGATCCCCGGAATGTAGAAATGTAGAAACTCACTTTTCTACATTGTCTCGGGTCTGGGTGTTTGTGGTACCTTCGTTGTTTCTGAATTCCATAACACAAGTGCTTTATAGCTACTTACTTCGGGTTCAGAGCAATGTATGTGATGTTGTCCGCATTTACACATATGAATTCGATTGTACACCTTCAATTATACAAGGCAGATAGGTTTACCGCTTGACCATCTAGCAGTTATTCTTCGCCTCATTAAAGTTATGTCTTCTCGTGGAAAGTAACCTTCTCTTAGCGGCCGGACTATAGTCTATTTACTTCTCAGGGAAAGTAACATACGGATATAAGGAAATAAGATTTGGAAAATACATTGTTGGTTTTGGAAAACCTTTACGACTTTTACATTGTATCATTAATTGGGTCTTATCTTGTTACAAGAATTGTCTAAGTCAGGAGGATTTCTTCTTGTTCGGCCGATACCCTGATTAGCCTTACAAATGTTTGAGAACAATTATTTAGTTCTGTTTTATTTATGGTATAGTCGACAAATGGATTGGAGGTTTAATGGTAAGGCAAATTGTTGCCTATGACTATTTGCTTTATATATATTATAACGTTACCAAGTTCAAAATCTCGTTTGGACCTCTGGACTTTCCTTAAACTAAAATAAATAGCTGGAGAATAGCCTTAAGTAACCCTTAGAAATAAGTAAGAGTGTGACCTGAACTACCTCAAGGCACTACTAACAAAATTTTCGCAATAATATTTATATATTTTTCTACCAATCTAAACAAAAATTGAACCAATCAAGACATGTCATTTTCACTGACTTAGATCTCTTCCACTTTTTACTTGGACTACAAGCAAAGTGTGTCGTGGTCCAAAATTTCAGGCTGTAGGCTCAGGCGGCCCCGGGCAATTTGGAGGCTGTCATCAATCATTTCGTTGGGTCCACCTAACGTGTTAAGGGCACGCAAAAAAGGCTAAATATATTTTTCAAGGTAGCCAAAAGTTTCAGTTTGTATTTTGTTTTGGCATTTAAAGTTGTTCGGCTTGTAATGGATGCTGAATTGTAATTAAGGTTATTACACGTTCAATAAAAAAGAGTTTATCACTGAAGAAGGTGAACTGATCGAAAACAAATTGAACATCTCAGGAGTCTTCAACGTGTAACTCTTAGAATAAATTCAAGCAAAATATTTTGTTTACATACAAATTATTTCTGTGTACGTAATATAAAACAAGATTTCTAACTGCGCTTTTTTTAATTCAAAGACTCAACAAGTTGATCAACTAGTCGAGTGAAACTGGTCAGGCATTTTGGAATATATGGGCGCGTATAAATGAATCTGTAAATCATTCACAGAGCTCACATAGATAACATAGAGCTGACAACTACTAGTAGCGAAATAGAAACTTATGACGTCACACATTTCAATATTTTTTAGTGCGTTGTATATGATGGTAACATGTAAGTGGTAGAGTAATTACGATGCTCCGTCTAATGAATAGGCATCCATGGGTAACATAATGGGTAGGTATACATCTATGTATGCAAGTGACTGTAATAAATCGGGGGCAAAATATCCAACAATTTTTTGTACTATTCCAATGTTTTGAAATAGTAATAGTTAATAAATAAACAACTGCCTTGGTAATAATTAAGCAACTAACTAGAATTAAAACCGGATAATTTAGTAATTTATTTTTCATTTAAATAATTTAATAAAACCAAAACTGGCTCGGTATTTATTTAGCAACTAAAAATAATGAAAACTGGGTAATTAATAATTTATTTTTTATTTAAATAACTTCAAAATAAGAAAAAAAATACATTCAGTCGTAGAAAAACTTCCTCTTAAATCAATGTGAACAATTGGTAAATATTTATGTCAGTGTTAATAAAGGAAATGGTTTGTTACTTTCATTTGTTTCAAGTTATATGTAGATCAATCTTACTTTATGAAGTTACTTTTGACTTTATTTAAATTATTAACATTTAAATGTTTTTCTCTGATGAATTTCACTTACAATAAGGATTAACGAAATAAACTGTAATGTTATTTTAATCCAATCCTATTATCAAATAGGATTGGATTAAAATAATATAACAGAAATAATATAACATCTTTGAAACAACTATCAAGTTGTTTTAATTGTATTTTTTCCTGTCAAAAGAAACGTGTGGAAAGGGGAAATAGCTTTTGCTTTACAGTGACGAGACGTGGGAGTGGTTTTCTTCTGCTTCCAAAAAAATTTAATTCACCTGCTTTTTGGAGGCAGCTTTGTTTACGGTCAAGTAAAACATTGCCTATTTCAGCCAGTCCTATAAAAACTACCATAACATTAAACGCACTATTTTAGACCAACTACCCACACATAAATTCTCCTCTAAATGAGCACTAAAAACGTTTGCTCATACACCATTTAACGCGTACTAACAAACAGTTGACAGTCGTAATTATGCAAATACCTCTTCAGGACTGTTCACATAATGTATGCAGCTTCCACGTTTGAAACTGGACTTTCAACTGGAGTTCGGCTTTTTGGAATGATTATCGTGGGTATTAGTGAGAATTGTCATTTGTTTAATAATGCTTGAAATGAACGGAAAGGTCAAAAATCAGTTTAGTTTTCAAACAGCGAAAATATAAAAAAATATTTTATACTTAAGTCGTAAATCTCTCTTAAGCTGAAAACAACCTTCTGTAAATAACGTTCACAATATTATTTTAATATCGTTTATAAACTGGGATAAGAGTCACGCATAATAGAGGACAATAGGAAAAAAAAGAGTCCTATTTTTTTTCTTCATTGGCTATTTATTGTTGGCGCATTATTACTATACCAACTACGTTTATTTCTTGGACCTATAAGGTCTTGGATGGTATAAGATTTGGATGATGCTAAAAAAAAATGATTTTGGGCATAATAACGCTTACAGAAAAGTTTGACGTTATATGTACATATACATAAAAAAGAACACAAAAACAGAATCTTACCCTCAAAATGTGCCAACCTGCCAACCTTATTCGTACTAGGCCAAATAGAATTTTACGATGCTCTTAAATCTTTTACGCGGCTCATATATGTCACATTCGCAGCTAAGGCGTTCGTCATAACCGGATCACAATCCTAGCATATTGCGGTAGATTGGTGGGATGTGTCGACAAAGGTATGTTAGGGGAAATTGGTCCAGATTTCTACAGAGAATAAGTGAAAAATGTATAAGGAAGGATCTTTAGTGTGCTGATGAAGAAGATAATTTGAAGAGTGATTTGAAACTTCTATCTGGTATTATTTTTGCAACATTTTTTTATAATTCGAACGGTCGATATCACATCTTCCGGTAATATTCCTTTATAGATACGGTACCATTCTGGTTCTTTCTATATAGCTAAACAGTAAATAATATTAGACTGTACTTACGTTTGTGCTTAATTTATTCATGGTCGAGTAACGTACTCACTGGTTTCAAGGTGTCGCTAGCTCTGAGGTCCCGGGTTCGATCCCCGGACGGATCAATGTAAAAACCAGCTTTTCTACATTGCCTCGGGTCTGGGTGTCTGTGGTACCTTCGTTATTTCAGAATTCCATAACACAAGTGCTTTAGTTACTTACTTTGGGTTCAGAGCAATGTTTGTAATGTTGTCCGCAAAAAAAAAAAATTAAGAATACAGGTAGAATAATGGATATGGGTGGACCAACTCAAGGAGGCGACTGGAGGCCAGATATGGAGAGTGGTACATATGGCGCAGAACCGGACCGAGTGGAGAAGATTGACATACAGTCACGATCCTCAGCATTGAGGGAACGACCAGAAAGTAAGTAATGGATATAGTACTGTAGTAATTAATAGATAGAACACATTAAAAAACAAAACACGCGCAATTTTATATTCAACGCTGTGGTCTTAGAAAACAAAACACGATCAGATGTCACGGCTTTGAAAGATGAGGTTTCAAAAAACAAAACACGATCACGTGTCTCTATTTTCAAAGCTGCGTGTCTTCCTAGGACATTTTAATTCGACATTTACCGATAAAGTGGCGTAAGGAAAACAACTGGGCGTGCGTGTGAGTTCCTGAATTGGCGTCGTAAATTACACAGCATTCACCTGTGGTGTCGTTTATGCGGCACGTGTGATGAGGGCGGGGTGCCAGTGCTAGCGAGGCGATCTATTTTAGACTATGAATTATTTTTTAATTTTATATATGCGTATTATTTTACTTGTTAGTCAGGCAGTTTTGAAAGAGATGTTTAGGTTGGGAATAATAAATTCTCAAATTTTATTTCTGTCGTATTTTTCTGTTTAGAGGTTTCAAAGTTTCATAACAGATAAAAAAACTAAGTAAAGATTTAATAATGTGTCCAAGTAAATGAAAAATGCTCTAAATCTAGCGAAAGTAGCTAATAAATTAAGATTCTTGTCACAATGAAAGATTTCACAGCGAATTTTTAAGAAATAGCGTTTTATTTTACAGTTTATTTACATCAAAATAAATAACTATTTAAATACCCGCTAACACTGAACCACACCAAACAATTCGACGGGTTTCCACGCTCATAAATCCAAGCCGAAAGCGTGTCGTATATAAAAATTGGCTCACGCACACAGACACACGTCCCAATGGATGCATCTATTGCGAATTCCTTCTTGTTTATTCTCAAATAATACACGGTCTTATTTATTCTGAAATACAAGAGATAAAGGAATTTCGGATGTATCTGATGCTTTTGTTAGAAATACTGATATGTTTAGGGTTTTTTCTTTTCTATAGGATTTTGATGTGATATGCGTTTGGACATGTTGTGTTTCCTTGTCTGTCAGTCGTGTGATGGTTAATAATAAATAATAATAATAATAAATGCGGACAACATCACATACATTGCTCTGAACCCAAAGTAAGCAACTGTTAAGCACTTGTGTTATGGAATTCAGAAACAACGAAGGTACCACAAACACCCAGACCCGAGACAATGTAGAAAAATGAGTTTCTACATTGACCCGTCCGGGGATCGAACCCGGGACCTCAGAGTTAGCGACACCTTGAAAACTGGTGCGTACGCCACTCGACCACGGAGGTCGTCATAATCGTATCGTCGTAATAAAGATAATTCCTTGCTACCATTGACCTTAATCGGCTATTAATTTACAATTAGTTTTTTTTCATTAAAGATTTAAATCTTACAACATGAAGACGATTTACGTTTAGATTATAACAAATATCTGTTTTAAACTATAAAGCTAGAATTACGTGCCACCAAAATGCAAATTTAAGTCCTAGATCCTATATTCATGGAATATCGATTCCTTGAACAGTGGTATTCACGGCAGTGGTGCCAATACCTATTCAATTTCCCTAACCCATTTGTCACCTGTACAGAGATTTGCATTTTCCTTTTGTAGTTACTTCAAAGACTTGAGCCTATTTTTGTACGTAAACGGTTTTTTTGCGGTAATTGTGTTGCTAGAGTATCATAACATAAACATAACATACCATCACGCCTGTATCCCCGAAGGGTTAGGCAGAGGTGTACCAATGTACACAGTTCGCTGGTATGTTTTAGGTCCCATGTAATAGGGGGCGAGCCTATTGCCACTAACCGGGCACAAATCCAAACTCCGACCTGCTACTGAGTATTTCATAGAAAAACCCAATAACTACTTGGTCGACTTGGGAATCGAACCCAAGTCCTCTAGCGTAGCAGTCGCGCTTAGAACCACAAGGCCAACGAGGCAGTTGAGCTGGATTATGAGTGCTTAAAATATCTTTAGTTAGAAATAGAAATATTTTTTCTTAGAATGTGTTTCTATTTTTGGTTGCTGACGGATCAATATACCAAATTACAGAAAGAATTTCTGAAGGAGACAAGAAATATATATTATACCGACCAGTGTCATTAATTTGAAATCTACGTCAAATGCATGTGTCCCTTTTTCTGACAGCAAAGACAATCTGTCTTAAAGTCGATATTAGAAAGTTACCCGAAAATGATTTTTCGTGCTAGAGTAGGATTTCATCTAAAACTCAAAATTTTGTGATATACTATTTAAACAATAACATTATTTACTCCAATGATTGATCTCAAGTCAATTCAAGGCCACAAACTATTCTTATGCCTAGCTTATTTTTCTCCTCGTCCTTTTACATCACATTTCACTCCTAATGTAAGCCAATCTGGTAAGCAAACAATCAAAACACCACAATATGTACAGGTTTATATACAACCAGCCAATAACAGTTCCAACATTCAAAACAAGCCTTCTGAATATTTATATAATAAAACTTTTGTCTCCGAGAGCCATGTGGCGAAGTTTACATTTTCTCTTTGAACCGCCATGTTGGCTTATTGCCTTGTTTAACTTCCAAGTTGGGACATAACATAACAGACGCTACAGGATATAACATAACACAACATAACATAACATAACATGACATACTTCGGTATTGTTATGAAGTTTTGTAGACTTGGCGTAAACAAATTTTTATTGCGTACTTGGTTTGTCATATGTGTTCACTCGTGTTTTACTGAAAAGTTAGTTTTGATGTTTGTTGTTTGGTTCAGAATTTAGATACGAAATTAAAAGCCTGTGATTTTCACTTGTTATTTATTTGGTATACCTAATACTTTTGCATTAGTAATTTGGGTAGAAGAACTTCTTAAAGCTCTTAGGCTCAGCGCAAACGGCTCACCTCAGCCGCCGGTGGCCAGCGACATATTATACTTTTCATATATTTGTCTGCTGTAGCGAGTAGCCGCCACCGCCTACACACAGATACTTTAAAGAACATATTATGAAAAAGTTAAGTCGCTGTTATTCTAGATCTGGCTGTGGTCGGTTGTCCTTTATTAAACGCCGAGTTTAGTTATGGTATTTCGCGTAATAACATGAAGTACAAGAGAAATATATTGTCTCGAAGAATGTATTACTTTTATATGTATATTCTCTACGTCATTGTCATCTAGCAACGTCAGAATCGAGATTCATAATCATCATAGTGACATATTCCTGTAAAGCACTATGAACAGCTGACATAGTAATATCATCGATATCATCATCAAATGCCCAATTTACCTTTCAAAATCTAAACCAACATTATCCCCTAAACTCCAAATCAAAATAAGCTCATCAAACAAGCTGCGTTAAAATGTTAATTAAAGTTTGCTTCACAAAGCACAGTATGAGTCGGTAATCTGTGGGCCGACATGTTGACATAGTTTGTTTGTACGGACAATAACGGCGGAATTAAATGATGAGGACGTGATGAGGATGTGCATGTTGAGCGCGACTGCAATGTGATGCGACAGTTATGTTTTAGATATTGTGCATGTGGTGAATAAAGTAAAATATGTGAATATGTAACAGTGATGTGTTTTGCAAATGTTTTAGATATTGTGCATGTGGTGATTAAAATAAAATGTGTCCATTGATGGGTTTGCAAATAAATTTAAATTATTGTGCACGTGAAGTTTGATTTTTTTTTCATTTTTTCAAAAATGTTTGAGAGAATAAATAAGCTTTAATATACTACAATATGATACAATAATTATGACTTTTTTGAGACGAACCCTAATATATTTATAACACTGAACTTAATCTAGTAATCTATACATATAATAAAATGATAGGAATGTCAAAACTGTACATTAAATATTTTTTTAACAGAATACTTGGGGTATAATCTACAATCGATACCGAAGCCAAAAATATAGTTTTTAGAATTTTTGTCTGTTTGTCTGTTTGTCTGTTTGTCTGTATGTATGTCCGGGATAATCTCAAAAAGTACTGCATGGATTTACTTCAAATTTGGGACGAATATTATTTAGAAGTCGGGTCAACATATAGGCTACATATTATCACGCTATCACTTACGGGTAACGAGCAGTGAACCTTTATTTTTTCAAAGCATTCTGTAACAACGTGTAATCTAACGACGCATATTTAAATGTTGCTCTTATGTTGACCATGATATAAGCAAGCTTTACACTATAAAAATCACGCAATATAAGTAACTTAGACCGATAAACATAATTAAATGAATATAGGTAGTATCATGACATTTTTAAAGCAGCGCTATCTATGAGATTTCAAAAACATCAAGTCGAATTACATGTGTAAGCCCTTTTTGGATATAAATAATTTAAATTTGATCATGTTGGCGAGGTTAATAGTTGATTTTAAAATTCACAGATGGAGTTGTGCATTTTCTTCTATACATATAATATTACAACATTCTTTTGCCGGGGGTCAGATTTCATGTTACAGTATCAATTATGAACTACTGAATTGATAGCAGTAAAAAATTGAGAGAATGTTTTCGGAAAATCGTAGACGGTTGTTAGCTATGTTTAAGCATGCTATTACATTTAGATGATGAGGGGTAGAGCTTTAAATTTCTAAAATCACTTTCTCATCTGCACACGTAAATTGGTATTATTATTGACATATAAACAAGGGGTAACCATGGCACTCAGGTAGCCATAGCGATCAAATAACTTTCAAATAACTACATTTTGATTGAACTACACATACTTTTCGGAAAACTAGCTGTCATAGTAAACAGATTGGTGGTTGAACGAATAGATTTTAATGTTACTGCTGCAAGTTCAAATCCAGTTGTCAATGTTTGTGTATTTTTTTGCGTCCATTTTCTTATATAAGTTTGAATGTTTTGTTACTCAAGTTCAAATCTCAGTAGAGCTAACCCTTTTTGTGTTTAACTAACAAAATAATTGTAACAAAATGCTAAAAAATGGACGCCATTTTTAGCATTTTGTTACAATTATTTTGTGTTTGTATTCACTATTTTCCCATAGGTAAGTTGCTCATTGCTGATCAATACTGTAAATTTATAATAGATTTATATCTATGACCAGGACATTAACGATCAGTTACTTCTCACTTGACAACATAAGATTCCTCATAGATAACTTTAAAGATAGTTAAAAACTTTAATCCACTTTTTAAATTATTTTTCCAACGTAATGTGTAATGTTTTCTGTTGGTCGCCCATAGTATTCCATGGACAAGATTTTTTGTATTTGTTATTTCTTATTATTTTTACCCAAAAATCTTTTTAAAACACAATCTTTAGTGTGTGCGAACTCTTAAATACTCACTATAAGGTAGCTGGCTACTCATGTACGTTTTGATGAGTGCAAGATTTTTTGTTTATTTGTTTAAATTTCATAAAGTTTTTGTATCCAATTACCGCAAGGTTGGCTTAAAACCTTAAGTAAAATAAACTTTCTATCGAATTCTCTACATTTTAAAATATATACGTACGGTATTTGAGCCCCTCACGTAAGGGATATAGCCTCCGTCTTTGATAAGGGTAAAATGAGATTGTCCTTGGTCAGCTATTACTTATTTTTCTAAACAGTTAGAAATAATTTTAAACACAGTTTTGGTCATTCTGCCCCTGCGCCTCTCAATACATACGTCAACTTTTTGTAACTACCTCCTCTTTCAGTCTCATGGGTCTCAGGTGTATTCCTTATTAACATGAAGTCACTGCCTATCTGACATCCCTTCTCAATTATAATGCGTAGTTCAGTATTTCTTGATATGGAATTTCGAATTTCGGAGTTTTGAACCAAAATCTTGCGCCCTGCAGTCTTACTGGGGACTACTGTATTAATGAGAACTATGGCATAAGAAACATAATTGTAACAAAAAAAAAACACTTCAAAATATGTCAGCATAATCGTCAAACTTAACCTACAAAGTCACAAAGCCGAACCTTTTTGTCGAGTGCAAATCAAACCCTCGACTTAGTATAAAACCGACATTGCCCAGAAAGCCATTGCTTGGTTAGGTTCGACTTTGTGACAGAGATCAATAGGTTAGGTTAGGTTAGATATTGTGACCTTGGAACAGAGCGAGCAAAGCGAGCGACGACATAAATATGTTATTCAAAATTAGTCTTTATTAACAATTACGTTCTACTTATAGATGATGACGTCAACGTTGCTAGGCGTTTAATAACCAGTTGACTACTCATTTTGTTATACCTAAAACCAACATTTACTAGCTGACAGCGGTAAAATGTAGCATTTACTAAATTCGAATGGTAAGAGCCCGAAAACATCGTCCTATCTTCAGAAATACTTACTTTTACCAACTCATGTCGGTAAATGCTAGGACTAACGCGTAAATCTTAAGGTTTACCTTAGTTCAAGCTTTTACAGTAACATATATAACGAATACGACTACATAGGAACATGAATCCAGCAAAACAATGTGTTGGAGTTTTGAAAATGTGTTTTATAAATATTTAAAAAGAACACCCTGAATCCGATTTATTTGTGCCATACGGAAAGTTACTCGCAGTAGGCAGTTCATGTTGGTGGCCTTCTATATAACAGTCAAAATATTTATGCATAAAGATGAATGATATAAGCGAACAACGTCGCGGGTACAGCTAGTATAAGTATATCACTAAACTTGGACCGTTTTATAACTATATTCCTAGTGAGATAGTAAAGAATCGCTTTCGTATAACTATGTTACGGTATATAATTATATCCCTAGGGATATAGGTAACTATATTACGGCTTTATCTATCTTACTGCGACATATACACATATTCTGTACCAAACTTTTTAACTTCATCTCGGACTCGTGGCTAAGCGTAAGCCGTAGGGTTTGACTGATAATACAGGTTAAGCCGCGCTCACCGCGGTTGGTCCGTGGATGGGTGAGCATTTATAACATACCGAGAACCCTCCGTGTTTCGGAAAGCACGTTAAACAGTAGGTCCCGGCTGTCATACAAAAATCTTTGGCAGTCGTTAAGTCAATTCTGACAACCAGTCTTACTATGGGATACTGTGTTCCCCAGTAAAATGGGTTGTGGAGGTCAGATAGGCAGTCGCTCCATGTAAAATACGGTGTTCAGCTGAATCCGGTAAGACTGGTAGCCGACCCCAACATAGTTTGGGAAACAGGCTAGGCAGATGACTTTTTAACTTCATCTATGTTATGTAGGCTCTTTTACTTTTTCGTTTAATGTAAAAGATGATACAGTATGATAAAAATGTAAGGGATTTAATAATCATGACACAGTTTACATTATAATAAATGCGGAAAACATCACATACATTGCTCTGAACCCAAAGTAAGTAGCTAAAGCACTTGTGTTATGGAATTCAGAAACAAGAAAGGTACTACAAACACCCAGACCCAAGGCAATGTAAAAAAGTTGGTTTCTACATTGACCCGTCCGGGGATCGAACCCGGAACCTCAGAGATAGCGACACCTTGAAACCGGTGCGTACGCCACTCGACCACGGAGGTCGTCGATATATATATTGAAAGCTTAAATACTTTTATTTTAAAATAAAATAATGACAATTAAATTAAACATAAGCTACATATTTTCTACGACAGTAAAAGTCCATAATACTCCGTTTACCATCATTAAGAAAAATAATAGCAAACACACGAATTTTCGTCATCACGAATTCTTGCAAAAGAAAAGCAAAAAAATCGATGGACAGCGCCTCATACCACATACCACGTACACGTTACATTATTCCTCATATCTCCTCAACCGAAATTGGCCACATTTCATCCTCCGCAGTAATAACGGAACATACGCTTTCATCAGCGGTCACATAAATAATCTTTATTATTTGTCCCCAGATGTGGACTCGCCTAAAACCGTCGGGACGAACTAGGAGCGCTAAAATGGTAGTTTTGATGAATCATATAATAATTTACTTTTACTTCTGTTATTTTTTTCACAAATGTCTCCCACACCAAGAAATGTAATCTCATGCATCAAACCCCCCGTGGTTTCATAAACATTCAATTGTACGATTTCGAACAAGTATTTATGAGGTATCGAAAAAATATTTGTCTCATGTAGTGATTGAACTTGCAACACAGTGGTAATTGGTGTGGCGACCTATAGCCCTCGGCTATTATGCATCTCGTTGTTTATATAATTTAACCTATCTTGGTCCACAGCTGGACTAAGCTAAGCGAGGCTTGGCTCCATGCGTTCATCCAGTACGACCCAGCTGTGTACCTACTATGAGCTCTTAAAGAAGAAGTTAAGGAAACGAGACGCTGCTATGCGCAATTTAGTGCGCCATCTCGCTTCCACGGTGGCAAAAGTCCTGCTTTAAGAACTCATGGTACAGGTGCAGATCATCAGTTCTTAGGACTTAGGCGTTCTATATTACGTCGTAAACACTTTATGTACACCTGCTCTTCTTGAATTATTGATTGTTATTAAAATGACAATACGATTTATTTTAATAATGAGTTCATAATATGGTTCTGATAAACGACCACTTTAGCTCCCTTGTTCATTATCAACTTCAGATGCGTTCTGTTTTAATGAATTATTTTTTATCATGAGTCTGAGGTGGTTGATGTATTTTTGGTTAAATTTTTAACTTTATCAAACAAGTGTTTATTGATAAGTGAGGGTACAAAGGAAGCAGAAAATGTTTTGCATAATTTAAATGGAGGAAAATGAATTAAGGCTTGAGTGATGGTGACCTAATTGTTTAATTACTGGATATAAAAGCATTGTTAGCACCTGAAATGCAATGCGAGTGCAGCCTTGCTATTCTGTAACATTATTTTCATGTCTCGACAGCGGAATCCGCAGTGAGATGTCAAATACGTATTCTCGAATTTGAATTCTAAATCAAGGCCAATTGGGTTCACTTTTGAAGTGAGCTTTATTATCACTTCACTCTCACCTGTCACCGAAATTATTTCTCGAATTTGAATTCTAAATCAAGGTCAATTGGGTTCACTTTTGAAGTGAGCTTTATTATCACTTCACTCTCACCTGTCACCGAAATTATTAACAGAATAGACAGGCAGATTTAAACCCACTCCAAGTTCTAACTGTGTAAAAGTATACATTTTTCTTTTATCATATGGACTGTTTAGCTCCCTCATTTGTAATTAAATAGTCTTTCTGGAAGTTGAAATACTTGAAAATACTGCATCCATTTTTGAAGTCCGTAAATCCAACTAATATCATCGTCCATCATAATTCCAACCACATTTTTCCAATTCAAAGATGTTAGATGATACCCCTTGATATAAGGTTACGTAAGCACAATTTATGGTCACTTGAGCGTTCCTATTTACTTCCAAAGCACTCAGTGTTGGTACAGACCTAGCCACTTTTGAAACCATTTCACAATCCCTGGTGGAAATTTATAGCTTTCGCTTTTGAGTTATTATTTCCTACTCTCTACTCTTCAGCTGTAAGTTTTATTGTTAAATATTTGGAGCCATTTGTGTCAACGTGTTTAGAAACTAGATTCATGTGCATAAGTTTATGGTTATAAATGGTTTTTGCATTTCAATGCTCGGAAAATTTGTCAAGCTTAGTTTTGGTCAGTTGTGTAAATACTTTGGAGTTGGAATTTTTAAGGGCGTATACTATAATATATTAGCAATAAAATGAGCAAGAAATAAGTTTTAATAAAATTATTTATATAACAGATAAATAAGAAATAGGAACCGACTTCAATGAAATTACCACCTCTCAAGACACTCCTATCGAAGACAAAAAGTTTTTAATCGTTCTTATTGCCAGATATCTCGCGTTACTAACATACAAAGAAAAACATACTATTCTTCTGAGGTTGATCAATTAAGAAAATGAAAAATTCAATTTATGTGAAGAGGTCAAAGAAATGGCTGACGCTGAATAAGCAGAAGCAGCAGCGCATAATTTAATGAAGAACCGAACTAAATAATAGATTTCAATACCCTTAATTTCCCCTTCAAACTAACCATTGTTAAACAACATCTAAATCTAAATCCATTAAAATAAAACTACTTTTACGGATTTTATCGCGGTTTGTATTTAGATTTTAAGTCCCGACGTTTCGACACCTTTGCAGGTATCATGGTCACGGGCAGACTGAGATGGCGTTCGTCTTGACAGTAGTTTTGTAAGTAGTTTTATTTCAATGTCTAACATTCGCGTAAACCTAAGAAACCAATATCTAAATCCATTATTCACAAATTGATTATAAATTCTAGCTAAAGGACGCTCCACTGGCATATCTTGGCGATAAATCTCGTCGAACATTATCGGGACAGCGTAATGTATTTCTGTCTGGCCACCATTCCATTGCTGCATTTGTTAGATACACATTACGTAACGTGCAGGAATCCAGCAATGGAATTTGTTGTTTCGTTGTTATCACTGCGGTTTTTAGCTTAGACAGACTTTGTACTAGTTTTGTGTTTCGGATTTCACAACTGAATTTATTATGCACATGTGATTTAATTGCATTAAAACTGTTTTACGCTCTTTGTTTGATATTACAGTTGGAGAGGAATTTTGTTTTACCGTATTTTGATATCCTCGGGGACTGGACTGGATTTTGGGAAAGTTGCGGTTTAAATGCTTTTAAATAATGTTTAGCTTTTAAATTATTGTGATTTAAATTTAAATTACAGTATGACTCATGTGCGGTTACTAGCCGGGCCCCGCGGCGTCACTTATCTTTTTCCTTTGTACTTTAAGGTTGTAGTGTTAAAAATAGTATTCTATACAATAAGGGGTATGCAATGGAAAAAGCTATCTTGTAAATTGTCTTGAGGGTCCTTCATTAGACCTCCTACCTTAGTCCTCCTCCTACTAACATAGTTATTAAGTAAATTGTTACTAACAAAATGAGTCATAGTTACTTAAATAAATAAAATTTATTATTATTATTATTAGCGAGGTCTAACAATAGATCTTTTCAGCATTATATTATATCTTATAGTTCGTGATATAAACCACAGACAAACAAAATATTTTCCAGACCAAAACACAATATAATCTTCCCTTATAGTAACACAGATCCGTTAACATATATTTGTAAGCTGTACAGGGTGTCTGGTAAATAATATACCGACTACTACAAGATAGCAATTAAATTCGTGAAAATTTCCAAAATCTATTGTAAATCGAAACCCGTAACTTTTCGCGGATCATTCATAATAATATTATGTTGTATTATTTTGGTAGATCTTGACATATATTGTGTCGGTCTATTTACCGGACACCCTGTATACCATCAGCCTATTCAGCAGACCTATTCCATGAACAAAAAACAAAAGTCGTCATTCACATGTTTTTGACAGCAAATTATAATAATAATATTCCGGGACAACTCACACACAGTTATCTGATCCCAAGCTAAGCAGAGCTTGTGTTATGGTAACCAGGCAACTGATAAACATACTTATATATTTCTAAATACATACATATTATAGATAAATTACAACCAGACAACCAGAACAAATGATCGTGCTCATCACACAAACATTTGTCCTGGGTGGGAATCGAACCCACGACCTCCGGTATAGCAGTCAGGGTCACTAACCACTAGACCAACAGGCCCGTCATTTGAATTCGGTAAATTAGAAAAACGAATTAATATTCAAGAGCGGAACAATACCGCATGTAAATTAATTTCTCTGAGAGCGATATTATTTGATAGCGGTATGGGTCCAGAAGGATTCTCTAATGAGGTCGAATTATGTCGAGTTTTTAGCTCACAATGGTCCGTGTTTTGGTAATGAAGTTAGGTGTAATGTGAAGGATGTTTATAAATAAACGTGTTGTTATTGGTATAATTAAATTAGATTATGTTGTAAGTTTTTTTTTTTTTTTAATCCTTTATTCATAAATATTAACGTAAAAAACACGAAAGAACAAAATAAAAGCAGTTGCTTTTTGAAATCATTTAAGACGGAAAACAATTATCGATGACTTAATGTTACTTTAAAAGATTTATTCCTACAAATGACTTTTCCAGTATTTTTGTATTTATAAATAAACCCAAAAGAAATCTCAGGGCTCCAAGAAAATAAATAAAGATGTAAGTATGTGAGTATTGGTAGCTGAGCTAATCATCGTGTAAGCTGGCTTCCAAACAGGCAGACAGATGGATTCAGTAAAACGTTTTAGAGCACTCAGTACGAAACAATTAAATGGTGTTTAAAAAAAAAGGTATTTGTGTTGAAAAAGTTTCCTGCGACAGTATGTTATGCCAATAAGCATTAAATTGAGAACCTATTTCTTTTATTTTTTAAATTGAATTGATTGTTCAAAATAATGTGTATCTCAAGTTCTTTTCAATTCGATTCATGCTATTATATATATGCTTGACGGCCCTGTTGGTCTAGTGGTTAGTGACCCTGACTGCTATACCGAAGGTCGTGGGTTCGATTCCCATCCAGGACAAATGTTGTGGGATGAGCACGATCATTTGTTCTGTGTCTGGGTGTAATTTATCTATAATATGTATGTATTTAGAAATATATAAGTATGTTTATCAGTTATCTGATTACAATAACACAAGCTCTGCTTAGCTTGGGATCAGATAACCGTGTGTGAATTGTCCCGGAATATTATAATATTATTATATAAAAGTAAGATATAAATGTAAGACATAAAAGTGAGTGTAATAGCCTAAATTATTATTATGTGTATGTAATAACTTCACAACAACAGAAAAAAATAACCCCCCTAGGCAACCAAATCCATCCCTATGTACGATCAGACAAAAACTCACGCGCGATTAACTTTAACACAAAAATATATCGACAAGTCTGTTACTCGATATTCTTGAAGACATCTCTATAGTACTGTTAGCAAAAGAATGTCTAACAATGTTTTTATATTTATTTCCTTTGGTATCTTTATCTGTTACATAAAATTGTTGGTATAAATGTGACAAGATTTGTGTAGAGTATTGGATTTTCTTGTAATCCGTTCTTTGTTTTTTTTTTTGCTGTGAATTGATCGCTGTTATTGGGAAAATGAACCTTAATGATTTGTAATAAGAGCGTTGATAGCGTCACCACTGTCTCGACTGTATTGTAGTGTAGATATGTCATCAAATATTATTTTGATCAAGATTGACCTAATTAATGAGGCTAGGCCGTCCGATAATCGGTGACCGATAATCGTTGACCGAGAAAAATATAAGACACTGAAAGCAATAGTGCAACGCACACGTCCTACAAAAAGTCGGTCAGAAATAAAATCGGCGAATCCCGACCGATCTTTTCTCTCTTCTGTTCCTGGAAAGCCAAAGAGAAACCTTCTTCTGTAAATCCACCTTCCTCCTTATATTCATGAGATTCTCTCTGTCCATGACGTGCTGCTCCCTTGATAGCCACGAAAAAGTGTCGAACAAAAAATCGGTCCTAAGAATCGGTGGTAAAATCGGCCCGATTATCTGACCTACCAAAAGTCTGACATGGGCGGGCAGCCTGAATGACAGTTAGTTAGCCTGAATACACAATGTTTGCATCACTAAACATAAACAAGTCACTAATCGTGGTAGGCGCCGAGCTAGTTTTTTCGTTCTACCCAAGCCCCGAACAAATTATGGGAAGTCGATGATCACTTTTGAAGGAGCACAGATTTATAACAAAATACCCTCAACCATTAAATGTGTTAAAAAATAAACTTTCTCAGTATATTATCGCTAATTAAGTGTTAAAATATTGTTTGATAATTGTGAATGTGTATTGTTTTGTTAGTGTGACGACGAACAGAATTGTTCTTGTGTAACTATGTTCTCAAGTAAGTGACCATGTTGTTTTTTTTTGAGAATGAATTTCTTTAAATCTGCTTACATATAGGTAGTATTCATGCTAACTTACTGTTTGATACAATTCTAAATACTCGAAGGCCACAATAAATCCCAAAATATATTAAAACGGAAGCATTCTAAAAATAAACAACAATAAACAGATTTTATTTAAAAAAAGAACCATTCGATTCGTGACGTCATCACCGAAATTCGTTAACGGGTGACCAATCAGCTAGCAGGCATTTTTGATACAAACAAAATACCAATTCTATTTTATTTCAATATCTATGTTTTCAATAACTCGGTACATCAAACCAATTTGTTTTGTTTAATTAAATTCAAACATTTGTTACTGACTGTTTACACGGGAGTTTGAAAATAGAATCGCTTGTCTTTTGTTATTTTTAACGGTTTTTTGCATTTTGTTGTTATATTAGATTAGTTTACGCTTATTATGTTGTATTTGTAATTTGATCGTTTAAGCGTGTTATTATAAGAATTATCAATGTTTTATAAAAAAATATTATTTCTTTTAGCGTAAGCGTGTTTTTTAGAATAAAGGCAAACTTCTACTGTCTATGAACTACCTAATTGAAAACAGAGTTTTCTTAATTAATATCTGACCTAGATTATACCTTAGTCTCTGATTTTAATCTAAACTTATATATAAAAAAATGCTGTTCAATATCATATAAACACAAACATGCTACTTTTTAACTTAAATTTTAAGCTAAAGTACAAAAATTACCACGGTAAATAGTTATACCAAAAACTAAAACATACTACCAGTATTCTACCATTTGAAGTTTTAAGTTTCTAAAAATGTTATGTTCCTAAACCATTTATCAAAGTATTTTGTTACCAAAACCCTTAATATATCCAAATTAAATGAGTATTCATACTTAGAAAAACCCTCACGTATCAACTAAGAAGTTTGGAGCAAAACTTACCTATTATTATGAGAGCAACCCACAAAGTTTAGCGACTACTTGAAATTCTCTATGCGTACTTATGGTCCTAAGAAATAGCTCCTGACAATACTTTAGGGCTGACTCCACAAAAGCGGAGACGAGCAGAGCGGAGAATTTAATAACCAATAGGAATTGTAACTGTTTTAAATATCGCGCTGCATGTTTATAGTAATATTATGTAACCGTACACGGCCGGTGTAATCTGGTCGAAACGTCAAACCCGATAAGGTATTTATGCGTGTACGCGCTGATTTCCGTTCCATAATATTAGAATAGGAATTTGTTGTTCAGGCCGAACGTCAGAGCGAAGTATCAATACGAATTCCTATTGGTTGTTTATAAGACTGATATGGTTTTCTTATGGATGGCATTGTCAGAAGTGGACCAAATTGGAATGGGACCACAAGGGAAGCACCAGCTTTTAAATAAAAAAATATATACATTCGGTTTACCGAGCCGAAAGTTC
Source organism: Autographa pulchrina (assembly GCA_905475315.1). Lineage (NCBI taxonomy): Eukaryota > Metazoa > Arthropoda > Insecta > Lepidoptera > Noctuidae > Autographa > Autographa pulchrina. Next base: position 8,309,399 of record FR997784.1, on the reverse strand, counting down.
CGAGGTAACAAAAAAACTAAAATCGAAGTGAGAAACTCCTCTTTTTTTAAAGTCGGTTTAATAAGTTCTTCGCTCTGCTCGTCTTCGCTTTGGTGGAGTCGAGCCCTATGTCAGTTTCATGACAAAGCTTCTTGGTCGGACTGGTTGTTCAGGACTTAGTTTATCGAATGTTTTTACATCACAAAAAAACATCTTAAATAAAGATTTTAGAAGAAATTCGGTGTTCTATGAATTTTGTCTTTTTGTTATGCAAATGAGGTGGCGAGACAAATTGGACAGATATAAAATTGTAAAAATGGACAACAGACGAATAAAATATAAGAAAGGGAGGTCTTTGCACTGCAATGGGATCTTATGTCTTTAAAGAAAAACCGACACATAAAAGAGATGTATGCAATAAACATACACATTAATGTCGATCCCTAATATTTAGAGACGGTTGGTAGAACTAAAAAAAAATGTGTGTCAATAAATAAAGTCAAATTATTTTTTGACTTACGCAACAAAAAAAGACTATCTGTCTTAATCTCATCGTTATGTAACCGACGACCTCCGTGGTCGCGTGGCGTATGCAGCGGTTTTCAAGGTGTCACTAGCTCTGTGGTCCCGGGTTCGATCCCCAGAGGGGTTAATGTAGAAACCAACTTTTCTACATTGCCTTAGGTCTTGAATTCCAAAACACAAGTGCTTTAGCAACTTACTTGGGGTTTACAGCAATGTATGTGATGTTGTCCGCATTTAAATGTCTTTATTCGCTCAGTAACAAAAACACTGATTATTTGAATACTCCGAAACTGCAAATAGAGCCATAAACATACATTTTGAGTCCACTTAATCTATTTTAAAATCAAAAGCTATTTTACGCCGACGATTCGCAGCATATCATTTAAGCCATTTTAATTGGTAAACGAAGACTAAACATTAACAGTCTATTAATCTACCAATCGGAGCATTAAATTGTTGCTATCCTTGTCATTTACGTAACGATAAAAAGAGATAGAAACAGATTTAATGCTCGTTTATTTGCATATAAAAACTTTTATGATGGGGTCGTGATTAGCATTTATTTGGAAAAGCATTAAGATTTTATTATGGTATAAAGTATATTGATGTTTTTTTTATAGTTCTGTAAAGGTGATAGACATTATCTCCAATTATTTAAATTGGAAATTGGTGTAGTAATGGTTATTGGAATAAAACAGTAATGAAGTCACGAACAAGGTAATGAACACATTACTAGAATGTAGGCCGAAACAGAATTTGTAAAAAAAACGAGTGTGTACCATTCTTTTACAGTGTGATTAATACTTTTTATTTATTTTTCAAAGTAAAGCTAGATAAGTATTCCTATGTTTACAAATACATTTATATAACCGATTTAAAATATTTAATATCATATTACATGAAAAAAAAACAGGTATATTTTATATTCCCTTTTTTTCGTTTACATAAATATTATATAAATTCGGTTTCAAAGTTAACGAGTAACACAATATTTATCTGTTACCTGATATTTTATCTTTGATGTTCATTTGTTTGTTTCGAGAGGAATAAGGAAAATATAACAATGTTTTTATATTTTTGAATTTCGGATTTTGTTTAAAAATATTATCTAAGGTGTGATATAGCCCAAGGCCTGGTTTTGAAGTGTTAGATAGTAAGTTAGTGTTAGGTTTATTTGGTGTTAAAATAATATATTTTTTTTCTAGTTAATAGGATACACACTTTTTATATAAAAATAAACATCAAGGATTTATACTTTTTATCAAAAAAATATCAGGTTTTCTTTGTATGAACAAGTTCTTGAATTTTGTTCTTTAAATAATGTTTATTTTTGTAATGGATAGCTTGTGTTTGATATTTATAAAAAGCAATATTTTCGTCATTATTTGTGTTATCAGGCAATTCAGAGAAAAAAAATCTTTAACGTATTTTTAAGAACTACTTTAAAATGAAAACCACATTTGAAAAGAAAACATTAAAATACACACTAAATAAAAATATTAAAATAAAAAATCAGCTGCCTCATTCTATAAACGTAGCTACTATATTTTCAGTATATTTACATGATGAAAAGAGGTTTTATAACTTTTTAAAGGACTGTGGTATTTTATTCAATGCTGGCCGAAAATGTATGGAAAAGTTTTTTCGAAGAATTCGTGCATAACTATTTGTGACCGGATTGCTAATCAAGAATTTTTTAAGTGGTCTTTCCAGTTAAAATTTATTTTACGATGAAAACAAGTAATCAAAAATAGTCTTTTGAAACTAAAAGGACGTTTTTATTTTAGGTTTTTTTATTTAGTATTTCTGAACTCGTAATTTACTTTTTTACCTTATTTACGACTGTAATTATCGAAAAGGTAGTTCTTGTATTTGTTTTTCGAAATATGCGTACTAAATATATTTTGCATTTAAAACCATACGATTTTTTTTAAACCCTATTGTTAATTAGTCTATAATACTACTTATAAGTATAGTATAGTATACTAGACAATCCAATCAAATTAAAAATGTCAACGCAAAAATCAACAAAACTCAGTTATTCTCCGAATTAAAATTGGGCACACGAATACAATCGCAATTCACGAAGCCATTCAGAAAGGAATGCATGGAGCAAAAGTTAGGTAATTAAGTCTTCCGAACGTGAGCTGGTTAGGTTAGGCTATTTAATTTTAGACAAAATTGAAGCACGCATCTAACTCGGTTTTTGTTGAACGGCTTTTTGGGGCTAGAAAGTTGGAGATTTGGAAGATTTGTGTCGATTTAAAGTTTGATTCTGGCTGAAATATGAGAAAAGAAATACTTTACTTTTTTAAAGTACAATGGAAGTACACAGAAGTCCTTAAAGTTTTGTAAACATAACATAACATACCATCACGCCTGTATTCCCGAAGGGTAGAGGTGTACCAATGTACACCCACAGTTCGCCGGTATGTTTAGATCCCATGTAATAGGGGGCGAGCCTATTGCCACTAACCGGGCACCAATCCAAACTCCAACCTGCTACTGAGAATTTCATAGAAAAACCCAATAACACCTTGGCCGACTTGGGAATCGAACCCAAGACCTCTAGCGTAGCAGTCGCGCTTAGAACCACTAGGCCAACGAGGCAGTTTTGTAGAACATTTTATAAAATAATTCAATATGAAGATTAGCTTATAACGTGACCGATGGTTTTTTAAGTTAAGACGTCTTTCATTATTACTCTTTCTATTTAGCTGAAAATCAAGATCTTAAATATTATTTAGTTTCATTATTATAAATAAGTTGGACTTATTCCTTTTTTTTCTTCTTCACTCTACACGTTTAATAAAATTAAAGAGATCAAAACAGTTATGTCCAAACCATTTGTTTCTATTATTATTGTTTTACAAATAAATAATATGCATAAAAGAAAAGAATAAGGTAGAAAAAAAAGCGAGTTCGTTAAAAGTGGTCAAAATAAAGTAAAAGAAAAATATGTCAGAATATATTTCGTAATGACTCGCTTATTTCGTAGCCCCAAACCAAATCGGATAAAGGTGCGGGTTCGGCTTGTTTGCGTAACGCGCCGAGTTTCAATATCAGACTTTATTCGAGTTCTGTACGAATTAAATGATACACGTTATGCCAACATAAAATGTTATGTCTTTGTGAACTAGAATCATATGGATATATCAAGCGTTACGTTTTTGTGGAATATATTCATTGTAAATTGTTCACAGTTTGAATGAACTGGGAAATTAATCCAGTCACACAAATAAATCAGAAATTTAAAAATATGAATTACAACTACTGCTTTAAAGTTTAACAACGATAATTAGTGGTAACTAAGTAAATAAGTACGTGATTATGTAGCAATTACATTTAACGTTGTTTCGGATGTACCTGAAAAAGGTCTTCTTTAAACGCGTATTTTTTATGCTAGGTAAAGCTAAATGCATGATTTATATTTCTACTTCTCTTTGACAATTACTTCTTTTTATAGTTACCAATGAAGTTCTTACGGCATGGATTGAGTATGAACTATAGTAAAAAAGATGTGAAAAATCGTTTTGTCTTGCAATTGGTGAGTAAACACTTTTATTTATTACTTAACTAGCTGTGCCCCACGGTTTCACAAGCGTGAATGAATACCTAGGTCCCGTTCCCGGTTCCTTTGTATTATTAGGGGTGGAGATGAATCCAACAAATCACTATCGTAACAAAAGTCAGGGCAATTTTGCAAACTTTTTCTTTAATAAGAACCTTATCCTGACAATAAAAAAAACAACAAAAAAAGAATTAGCGAAATCGGTCCAGCCGTTCACGCGTGATGCCGTGACCAAGGGAAATAGGGTTTCATTTTTATATATATAGATAGGTAGATAGATTAAGATTATTAAAATGTTATAGATAGAAAAAAGTGTTTTTAAATGTCACTAATCTTCACCCACTATTAATGACTGATTCTAAATTGAAGTGTCCTATGTCCTACGCACATAATGTACTCATCTATCAATTTATTTACAACAATATTTATCTTCAATCAATTAAACAATTTACCAGTACCCGATTACTAAAAGCCCTAACTTTCGGCAAACACGATGACAACCCAAACAATACAAAATAAGACGATTAATTAGTATTAGGTATTCGATTCGTCGCTACAAATAACTTAGCAAATACCCAACGAATAATTGAAATCGATAATTAATTTGAAATCGATTACTCGCTTTGTCAACAGCCAATCACTGTTCGCGGTGGAATGTCACTGAGTTAGAAAAGGAGAACCTTAAAGTTGGTGTTTTTATTTTGAAAAGTAATTTGCATATGTATAAATTGGTACATATATGATTTTTACTATGATACCAAAGTGGATTTTTATTTAGAAATTTAACAGTTTACTTCCAAATTTTTTATTTATGTATTAAAAACTTGGATTCCAAAATTGGGATCTGAAATCGCCAATCCGTAATTGAACAAGCGTGGTGATCAATGCTCGTGCCTTCTCTATATGGGAAGGGGCCTGTGCCTAGCAGTGGGACGTTTATAGGCTGGAATTATTATTATTATTAATAATAACACTCCCACTGTACGACAAACAAGAAAACACGCTCTTCTACACTTAAAAAATATAAAAAATACTACAATACATTCGTTCGATCTGTTTATTTAAAAAATACTTAAAAAAACATTTTTCAAATTAAACGAGTAAACTAAAAAATATATCTAAAAGTCAGTAACTATACTACATCTCGATTTACCTCCAAGTTAGTCCCTAAATAAAAGCGAATGCAAAAGTAAGACTCATTGGACTCAAGAGGGCAAAGTTTTCGTCCTCCTTAATTGTATAAATTGGACAAGCAACTTCATGTTAGGATTGTAGCTATCATATCTCTAGCGGTTTAGATAACATTGTAATGTTTGTTATGTAAATTGGCCTAAAATAAAGAAAATAAAACAATGGATTTGACTTGTTTCAGAACAATGGTGTAGGTGTATGAAATCGTCTACAGTATCTAAATTTGTCTATCTAAAAATGTCGTGGTGGCCTAGCGGTTCAATGAACGGATTTGTATGCACAAGCTTGCAGGTTCGAACCCAGGCAAGTACCAATGTGGCTTTTTCAAAGTTACTTACTTGTACTTTCTTAATTATTCTAAGACACTTCTGACAAACAGTGAAGGAAAACATCGTGAGGAAACCTGGATTCCAAAATTGGGATCTGAAATCGCCAATCCGCAGAGAGCAAGCGTGGTGATTAATGCTCGTGCCTTCTCTATATGGAAAGAGGCCTGTGCCCAGCAGTGGGAAGTTTATAGGCTGGATTATTATTATCTAAATTTGGGTCTTAGTGCAAACAGTTATATAATTAGTTATGTAGACTAAACGGAAAAAGAGGCGTTACTTTTTTGGTTACAGATAATCGGCTCATTATTTAGTAGATAAATATATTGCTAAATTGTATGTAACAAAGTACAAAAATTTGCTATTCTTAAACTGTTAAAAACTTGTTTTAAAAGTATACAATAATATATAAATCAGTAAACATTTTTTTAAATAGTACACATTTCTAAAAATAACCGAAATAGTAAGAAATAAGGATTGTAATGGCTCCTACACACAGTGCCGGCGGCAGTGCCGCCGGGCGAGCCGCCGGCCAAGCCGCCGTGCGCCCGGCGGCATTCAAAGCCGCACAAAGGAGCCGCCGGCATTTGTTTGTGTGACGACGCGCGACGGCTTGGCCGGCGGCGGCTCGCCCGGCGGCACTGCCGCCGGCACTGTGTGTAGGAGCCATAAGCAAATAATTATCAAAACTCTTTTCTTCGAACTCACACCCGCTTAACTTCTCACTACGGTCTATCCCTAAAACAAATACCCTACAGGCAAACAAAAAAACATCAGTTCTGTCTCTTAAGAAACATTCTACATAGCTAACAGGGTGTTACGTTCAGGAAAAAGGCTGGCTTAACTTAATCGGAGACTTGCAACCTATTTTCTTTTTTACTTGACTGCACTTGATGCTTTTTTGTTTTATTTTTGTATTTAAAACGGCTCCTGTTGTATTATCTTTGTGTAGTGGCCAGTATCATAAAACTTTTAAATGAAGAATAAACACTTATATACAAGCCATATACTTTAAAAATATATAGGTATTCGTAATTTTTTTTACGTACAATTTTCGGATTCCTGCTGTTTTCGGACACGGTACGTTAGCTTTTGTTTAAAGCCTCCTGTTATGCACCTATACCCTTTCGCCTATATTACCTTTCGCATGACTTTAGAAGTCTCACTGATCATCATCATCATCAGCCTATAGCAGTCCACCGCTGGACAGAGGCCTCTACTCTCTCACTGATACCAACATAATTATAAATCGGTCCCGTTAAGCCGCTACTATATTTAAATCAAAACACTTAATTAAGCAATTACCTACCTACCTCAAGGGTTTAACAAACTCCCATACTATTGAATGTAAACCAATAATTATGTTTGTGTTTGTCAAACAACGCAACAAATACAGATATTAATTAGTTCCGTGTTAATATGGATTCGTTTTGATGTTAATAATTAATAATTAATTTGTAATTAGACCGGAAATTGTGTTTCGAAGAAATTGTATTCAAAGGCTGCCCTTTTTTCGATGTTGTTTTTTATTTTCCTGTGCAATGTAATTGAGACAAAAAGCACCTAGTGTGGGAGATAAATAGGCTGACAACATTTCAAATTAACATAAATCGGAAAATAATGATTGCTGACGCCGACGTTGTTGTAGGTATCTAAATTTTTTAAGCGCATTAATATTCACGAACGTAGCCTTTTTTCTTATTTTTTTGTTACTTCACGTCTATTAACTTTTGCTTTCATATTTCCATCTTTTTACTTTACTGTGCATATCAAAATAAATACAATGTATAAGCATTCTACACAAACAGGACCAATTAAAAACATTCTCTATACAAAAAAAAAATACACGAAATACTGCAAAAATATTTAAGATATTCCAAAAATATTAAGGTTATTCCAAAGTACAAAAAAAAAACAAACAAAAACATGATAAGCCGATTACTTCGGTGTTACCCCCTGCAGCTTATAATGGCGGCTTTTAAAAGAAAACATAATATATTAAGCTGGTAAGTCAACGTCAATCAACAGTATTAAAATATACAAAGATGTGTTTGATATTTAACGGTGTTTTTTTGCATATTTTTCTTGAAGCAGGGATGAATATAACTCTTGTCAAATGTTTTCCAAATTTGACTTAAAATGCTCTCAATTCAACTTTATATTTTTTTTTGTATGTTATGCGATATCACCAGGAATTGTAACAATCCTCTTAAAAAAAGTTCAAGTTACATGTAATGACTGCGAAGGCAGATTAATGCGTCTTATTAAATAAATAGTAAAGGAAAGTCATTACAATCATTTTTCAAAATAATTGTATTTTGCTTTTTGACTGTTATGAATGAATGGCTATCCTCTATTCAATTGTTTCCTGTACTCTCCTAAACCCAGGGCCTCGATACAGCTATTTATGAGTTACTTGAATTGTGCTTCATTTGGTCATTTTTACGATAATTGGCATTATGCTAACTGTCATTACGATCATTCTCTTCGAGAGTTTAATGAGATTTTGTTGTATGCTTATCTGCATACGAAAATATTAGGCACAATGACAAGTATATTGACCGACCAATGATATGCATTTATAGCTATATTTTAAGTCGTGAACTGTCGTAATTTCAACCCTTTATTCCTCAAAGGGTAACAAAGTTATAATACAAGCATAAAAAGTAAAAGTAAAAGAAGGTCAATTAAAAGTTTATACAGCTAAGTAATGAATTTACTTTGTTAAGTAAACTAGCTACAGTTTTAGATAAGTTGTATAATTTAATAAGTGGCTAGCTTAGTTAGACTGGCCTTGTGTGTATACATAAATCAAATCCGAAAATTGTTCTTCATAAATTGCAATAGATTTTCCCGTTGCCTTAATGATTTTCGGGTCAATGTACAGGTAAAATAATGGCCATCCCATCTATCTTCCCCTTACACAAGAAAAGCATAGAAAATAAACAATTAATACCCTACAAACAACAGATGAGCGATGTTTAATAAAACGTCTCCATAAAGTAATTAATCAAATGATACAATTGCCATGTTACTATGACCTTGAACTGCAGTGTCTCTTGGACAGGATCCAATGTCAAGTTTTTCTCGTAGTGTATCTATAATCGAAGATATGAAATAAAACTTGAAATCTGGATACCAAAAAAACTACAGTCTATTTAAAGTTTTGTGACAATTGATCTTATTTCCACATAGAAAAAAAAACATTTTAGGTTGTCCACTACCGCCGTTGGAAAAAACATGAAAATAACAGGTTGTAGCGCAAACTGAAATTGAAAACGATATCGTGGTTTTTCCCAAAAAAAAACATTTACGTGTTTTGCATTGAAATTGCCACACACTTTACATCATGTTATGGGAAATACAAGTCAGTATATTTTTATATATGTTCAAGTCGACAGCTACACTAGAGGTCTTGGGTTCGATTCCCAAGTCGACCAAGGTGTTATTGGGTTTTTCTATGAAATTCTCAGTAGCAGGTCGGAGTTTGGACTGTGCCCGGTTAGCGGCAATAGGCTCGCATGCATGGGACCTAAACATACCGGCGATCTGTGGGTGTACATTGGTACACCTCTGCCTAACCCTTTGGTAAGTTATGTTAATTCCTTTCGGTATGTTATGTTAATATTCAAGTCATCCTATACCGGTCTATTGTTACACATAGAACTTGTTAGTGCACCTCACTAGACCAAAAGTATATCACAATAGCTGTTCTTTCGCCTTCTTCATTCAATCCAACCAATCTACCTTCTTATATCAAGTTCATTCTATACTATATTTTTAGAGCCTTAAAGATAGTAGGTACTCTGTCCTTGGAATCTCCATTTTTCGCTTTGCCAAAAATATTCATTTAAGTCAAAATAAATTACGGAAGAAACAAAGGGCGTCGTTCTAAATTCATCATCGCGCCTTGAATAAGTATGGATCATTGTGGGAAGAATGGTTTAGGAGACGCGGTGTTAAAGGTACAACGTTCTTTATATAGAAATACGTATGAATATTTGAGGATATTGCGTATGCGTTTAAAAAATGATTTAAATTATGATGAAAGTAAATTATGGGTCATGTCATTTCGTAGATAAGTAATTAGATGAGCATAGAGAAAAATTGGTATTCATATTGAGGAGGAATATCTATAGGAGGATAAAATGGGATACATGTAGTTACAAAAAAAAAAAATGAAAAGCATTCCATATACCTATTAAACTTTTAGTTGTATAAATAAATTCTTACAGTCTTTCTGTCCCCTAGTCTTTGTCCTGCAGGTCAAAGGTCTCTCTACTCTACTTGTTTTGTTTCAAAATTACTACAGGTAAATAAATAAATAGAGTATTCCTTTCGTCTCTAAGCTTTCTTGTTTTGCATTACATTTTAAAACCTCTGACATATTTATGCCAAGAGGACTGTCTTATCATGATTACAGCCATGTTTCTGGAATTGAATAAAAGACAAAGGTAGGCGATGTGACAATGCAGATAAACAGACATATCGTGTTGTGCCTAATTTTATAAATAGACTACGACTTAAACGAATGTTCAGTGAGGGAATTATTTGTGTTAGGTTTTAAAATTCGCATTTTTAGATGTAAGGCATTGTAGTGTGTATTTCTTATACAGATAGGAATACATAGTATGGAAAACATAATAATATATTATGATTAATTATAAAAATGTTTTGAAGCAGAAGTATTCTAAATAAGTTACTAAAAATAAACAAATATAAAAAAAAACCGACTTCAATAAAAATACCGATAAAAGCACTAAAAAGTTAAAAATAATACTATAACCTACCTATATTAATAAACCTAACCTAAACTACGATTAACCTACAATACAATTTAACAATTTTTGGAGTCGAGTTTTAAAGTTTTCCATAAAATTTTCTTAAAAGCCTGCCTAAAGCCAATGTAAAACCTTTACGACTACAACCTAAAAAACGTTTGCAAGTATTTATTTTAAAAATTCTTTACAAGATACAATAAATTACAACCAAATTAAAAGAATCGGAGACTTGTTTGTACAAATCCCTTTCAAAGAAAACCGAGATCAATTTACAAGTGAAAATCAGAAATGAAAAAACCGTTGTACAGACATCCTTACGTCAATAGGTCACAATGTTAAGCAAAAATAAACCTTAAGTCCATATAAATAAGGGACTTTCGAGGTTACTATTTTATTCAGTAATGTGTGGAAGGTGGTATAAGGTTTTACAATAATAGAAATTGTAATGAAGAATTTAGCTCGGGACCGAAGGGGAGACCCTTTGTCAACTTAATGGTATAATCCCTGTATTTACTCTGTATACCACATTTAGTAATGCGGGGAACTTTTTGTGATTTTTTGTGTATTACAGTTTATTTTTATTAAAAATTTTAATAATTAACAATTCAATACTTAAATCTAATACAAGAACAAACACTTACAACTATACTAAAATTAAATCTTATATAAATAAATAAAACTAACACGCGTCAAAAAACTCATCGTCTTCCTTGTCAATGGCGGGAAACGTGCCCAGAAGGCTGGCAGCATTGCCACGTTGAATGGCTATGCCGATTCTCTGTGCAAGTAACAAACCAGCTCTCTGATCACGAGTAGAGTCTACCAATTTATTAAAATGATGTGTGTAAAAGTTTTGTGGATTATGATCAGAATATTATATATGTTAAAAACACCTTTTGAGAGTTAAGATTCAAAATTGTAGCTCCCGATTTGGCTGTTCAATTAGATTTTTATTAAAACTAGTCTAATGTCAACGAATAGTCTAGACAAAACTAATCTTATTTTAATGACAGTAGGATAAAGTATGACTAACGACTGTTTGATCACCAAATCAATCGATCACAGGATTTGAATTAAGTTCTGACGGAAGATCAACTAATTTGAAAACAAAAGATTGTTTTTTTTTTATGTTGTAGGCTCTTAGAAACTATCATGCCATCTAGCCATCTATTTATTTAACCACTCATTAATAATGTCGATACTTAACTGAATACTATTTCCGTAGGTACAGTACACCACGCTTGGGAAGCAACATTTTAATATGCATATCGTCTTTATTTCAAAGCCTTTAGGTTGATTTTCGTATTGTATTATTACAAAACTTATGTGGTCAATTGTACTGTTTTGAAGCACGAATAAGAAAGTTTGGAAAACGTCAAAGTTTTCGAGTTATGAGAAAAGATAAATAGCCTCGGGTTTCTTGGGGTATAAGTTTTGTTGTTTCCCATAATAAATAAAGTGGAGACATTTACAATGAGATATTATGTTTCTTTTAAAGGATAAATTCAGATGCCACTGTTTGAGTGTCTGAAACTTTTTAATGGGTTCTGATTTTTGTTGTTCTTTTGTTTCCTGGTTGGACAAGTGCTTCAGTTGGGAACATGTCTCTTTATATAACTTTTTGTTAAGTTCGATTTAGCTTCCTTGAAGTGTCATAAATCATTGACTAATATGATCTTTAAACTGTACATATGGCATAACTGTATATATGTGGTATAACTGGACTCCTTAGGCTGCTATTGTTTTTTAATAACCTAATTAAATTGTTTGATTTATAAGCGAAAATATTAATGAAGTTCTTTTTCAAATTCCAAAAATAATATTAATCGTGCACTGGAATAAAAAAACCCACACCATAGGAATAAATTCCCCAATCAATGCTTTAATTCTGCATAATCTTCTAAATAACACAATTTTCTCAGTTTAACACTAAAACCAAATTCTCCAAACAAAATATTATTCACCAACTGTTTGCTATGTTAGAGTAAAGAGCGTAAAACTCACACACACAATTAACATGGCGACTGGAGCGAGCATTGTTTATCCGGGCAAATATTGCCGTGCTGCCGAACAACCGGAGTATTGCTCGATAGATTTTATGTACTGTGTGTTTGTGTGTTTTGTAGTATATTACGGTGGTATTATTAGGATAAGGGCTATGCTATATAATATAATCTGTAAAATATCTACTATTAAAAAAACTAAACTATTATGACCGGTTTTTTTTCTTTGAAAGTATAGTCTCAAAATCAATGGCAAGTAAAAGATTTTGCCCAACAGTGGGACAGTAAACCCACAACATTACCAACGTACTTCTAGCTAAGGAATCCGTTGAAAATAGCGTTCCTTTTCCCAACTGTTTGCTATGTTAGAGTAAAGAGCGTAAAACTCACACACACACACAATTAAAATGGCGACTGGAGCGACCATTGTTTATCCGGGCAAATATTGTCGTGCTGCCTAACAACCGGAGTATTGCTTGATAGATTTTATTTTGTGCTGTGTGTGTGTGTGTATAGGAGGTACATTCTGCAACAACAATAAATGAAATGCAAATGAAATAATACCGAATTTAAAACGAGATAGTTTGAACATCTAAGTTTGTGAATTGATTAAAAAAATGTCGTTACAACTATTATACCAGGTATACCGTGAGACGTTATATTTTTTTTTTATTAAAATCGCTTCTTCAATTTGTGTTGTTTTTTTTTTGTTTTAAGGTGATATTTGTCTAGATCTCAGAAATAATTACACTAATCTAATCTATGAATTCATTTAAAAGATGCTTTACAACGACAATCTCTAAACATCAAAAATCAAACAAACATAAAAATACATAAAATAATCCTCTATTCAAATCGTTCAATAGTCCCAAGTTGAATGCGAACAAACAAACAGTATCTCCTTGTATCTAATTAGGCCGGTCGCGAGCGAACGATTGATATGCTAATTTGTTCGACGTGCACGGAGCATTGTGGACGGCTCGCAGTTATTTAGATTGACTTCATTGGATGCAGGTTATATTATCTAGAAAAGCATAAGATGGCTTTTCTAGAGCTTTGTGAAGATTTTATAAGTGAGATATAACTTCATACAGTGCACATATCACGTACATACAGTGCACAAGGCGTGACAATGTTTTAATTACTCACAAAAATATTAATGCATGTTCTTTCGCATAGCAATATTCTATTGTAATTTGCGAGTCTTAATGTAATACGCTTTTCCTCTATCTGGTAATACCACTCATGGACTCCACGAGACAGGCTCGACCTAGTGTGGAGTTCATAAGCAAATTTTTTCCTTTGCGTCTTACTCCTGTCTTCGTAAACCTATAATTATAGTAACGTAGAGTTTAAGGAATTGTAAAACACTGTTTTTGGCAAATAAACATTATTATTATTATTATTACTTCAGTATATAATTTCCTTCCCAAAATACACTGCTTTTAAATGACGACATCAAAAAAAGAGGACAGTCTTTTCTAAGTTCGACGTTCTATGTTCTATTATTTATGATGACAAAACCGCGATAGGTTTAGTATAGAGTAGTTATATTTAAAATGTCTTACATTCGCATAATTCTCAGAAAGAATGAAAGTGAACTCTGAAAAAACTCCTATAAAACCGACTTAAAAAAAGAAGAATATTTTTTGTTCCACACTCGGAACAGTAAGGTGATACAGATCGATCTAAAAGATTATTTTTTTGTCGTCCCATGGTTTACAAAACAAACCCATAAGTATAAATATTGGTCTACATAATAATTAGTCAATTCGTCTATTCTCATTTAACATAACATAACATAACATAACATAATATAACATAACATAAACATAACATAACATACCATCACGCCTGTATCCCGGAAGGGTTAGGCAGAGGTGTACCAATGTACACCCACAGTTCGCCGGTATGTTTAGGTCCCATGTAATAGGGGGCGAGCCTATTGCCACTAACCGGGCACAAATCCAAACTCCGACCTGCTACTGAGAATTTCATAGAAAACCCAATAACACCTTGGTCGACTTGGGAATCGAACCCAAGACCTCTAGCGTAGCAGTCGCGCTTAGACCCACTAGGCCAACGAGGCAGTTCTCATTTAATTCTAGGTAATTCTATATAGTATAAGATCCCGTTAAGAACGACCTTCACCGAGATGCTTATTTAATGAAACGTATTTTATATTTAATTTAATATGTCAATAAATATAATGCATATGGGTTGCCTAGCAAATTTCAGTCCAGAGTATATTTAATTAATAATTAAAAAATAAAATATTTTTTTAAACATTTCACCGGTGTGATTATTAGATAAATTCTATACCAATCGAAAGTATGAAGCCCATAGAATAAGCAAACGTTAGGTTGCCTATTCTTTTCCGGTCACAACTATAGACTCGTAGATACTATGGCAACCCTATAGTTGTGACCGGAAAAGAATAGGCAACCTAACGTTTGCTTATTCTATGGGCTTCATACTTTCGATTGGTATAGAATTTATCTAATAATCACACCGGTGAAATGTTTAAAAAAATTTTTTTTTTTTAATTTTTAATTAAATATACTCTGGACTGAAATTTGCTAGGCAACCCATATGCATTATATTTATTGACATATTAAATTAAATATAAAATACGTTTCATTAAATAAGCATCTCGGTGAAGGTCGGTCTTAACGGGATCTTAGACTAATATCAAGCAATTCCAAATAATTCGATTAAGTTTTTCATTATTCTTTTATTAGCTAATCTCAGTATTCTTCAATCACATCAATAAACTTGCGTGTTTAGTGTCCATTGCGCGTTATCTACTAAAACGATTCCCCAATGACCTCCACAGATATTTATTTCGTTCAATGGATTCGAAATTAGATCTCTATTCTATTAGATAGTTTTTGTTATGTTGATTGCTTTGGAAATGTGTTTTAGAGTGGGTACAGCTGTGCTAATGGCTTTCGATCTAATAAATACTAGGACATTAGTTTAGAGTAAATATGTTTCTACTTAATTGTTATGTAATTAATATTTCACCTATACAAGTATGTAGGCGCTTCGCTATTTCTAGTGTTAAGAAACGTGAAAAGGAACTGCTGAAACATGACAAGCGGGTTTACGTTTCTTGACACTGACGCAACTCCGGGCTCTTTTGCTCGCGGCCGTCGGATGAAGAGGAATCTGGTGGCTCCGCATTGAAGCAAAACGTGTTCGGTGGAGTGTCGCTGTTCTTAATTCTCCTCGCCCGCCTACCCACGATAGCTCGGCAATCGCAATGAACGATGATGATAACCAAGTTTCTACAAGTATTTTTGCCCGTACACAAACTGCTCAAGTGATCAACACATACGGACTGCGCGAGCTGTTGAGCGCTCTCGCGCGTCACGCGCACCTCCCGCCCGCTTGCTTTTGTTTCATCGATGGCTCCAAGCACTCGAACTGGGGCCTTTTCTCAAAGAAAGAAGGAACAAGCATAGCTTCAGAATGCCGATTGCAGACTTTAAAATCCAATTGGGGAATCTAGATTAGATATAATCTGAAATCGAATAAGTCATTTTAACCTGTTAACATAATCTTTAAGGCTGAATATTGACACTTCAATCAGTTTGAAGTCTCTGTAAGTGTCTGGTATAAAGTAACTAGCTGTACCCAGCATGCGTTGCAATGCAATTTTTTCTACCTAGCACCTGCCCACTACCTATCCACCTGCCTACTACCTACCCACTACCACTTAGGGGTATGAAAAATAGATAGTAGCCGATTCTCAGACCTACTGAATATGCATATAAAATTTCATAAAAATCGGTCCAGCCGTTTCGGAGGAGTATGGTAACTAACATTGTGACACGAGAATTTTATATATAAGATTTCAAAAAAATCGGTCCAGCCGTTTCGGAGGAGCATGGTAACTAACATTGTGACACGAGAATTTTATATATAAGAAGATTAGCAAAAGACATTTAAGAACATCACAAAGTTAATTTGCATTTCAGTATTTGGTGGTAAAAATGACAACGAATATAATATGGCTAAGTAATTGATTTTAAATGTGAATATCATATAAGTTTAAATTGAGTATAAATATTTATGATTAACTCAAATGCATGACGAGAAAATTCTAAACATAAAGTTGGTTTCCGCATTGCGCCTTGCATCCAATAGTTTTCGTTTTGCATTGAAATTTAAATTCACCTGTATTTATGAAACTCCGGAAAATGGATATTGAAAATGTAAGGTGTGCTCGGTGCATTAAAGTAGCCTTTTTAGCACTTTAATGTAAGTTTTACTTGGCTGGGTAATATTTTTGCTGCAGAAAAATATGTTTAATACACACACACATAGGTTCTAATTTTATGTGCATTTTGTTTCTAGTCTTTTAATAAATATTACTTATAGAAAAAACCTGCTAATTTTCCGACTGACGCAAAGGTTTTCTGGAATCATTGTTGTTAAATGTTAATTAAATGAAAATAGTTTGCTTGCCTCCAGTGTAAACGAGTCTTTAGATTTCAAACAATTCGAACAAAGATAACGAGTCACCGCACGGCGGCCGCGACAGCGCGCCGCACGGCCACGGCGGTAGGCAATACAAAACTGTTTTTAAAATCACCTTCCATAATTTCGTTATGTTAACACTATAAGCTCTTGCTACCTGGACAACAAAAATGTAAAATATGTGTAATATTAAGTATTTATTTCTGTTCAAGTGATTTGTAATCTTTAGAAATAAATGAATTCAAACCGTAACGTTTCCTATAAGTATTTAATTTATCAAACTTGATTTATTTTTTAAGAAGTAACAATACAACCGATAAGTACACACATTGGCAAATACATTTTTAGTAACAAGGAACACTTTATGAAATCTATTTGCTTTGGGGTTTGAAAATTGTTAGAAATCTCACCCTTTACTATTAGTGCTTAGGCTATTTTGTATTCCGAAAACAATGGAAGTGTACAGTCACGAGCAATAGTATGTACACCTACCCATAGCGACATTTTAAAATAGAAGCAAGTCTGTTCTGTTGAAACATATATTATAAAGAAAAATATGTTGGCAGTACGTGAAGAAATTATTTTGAGCAGTTACTTAATATATGTTTTAAATAATTTATTATATGTTATAAATAATCTAGAATTGAAGGGATCATTTAAAAATTGCTTCGTGTATCATACACATTTTTGCTCGTGGCTGTACATTAGGGTAATACACACTCAAAGTAGGTAGTTTCCGAACACATCTACAGGGAAAACCAGCTTGATCAAGCTCCCACAATTATGTTAATCTCAGTTCTTTGTTCTTGGCATCCAATCCCACTAAAAGCCCTATGGATACCGCATTGATCAAACTTCGTTCCCTTTGATTTTCACGGGAAACTTTTGCCTTTGAGTATTAATTAGAGAAAGATCATTATTTTGTTCTGGGTCTGGGTGTAATTTATCTATAATATGTATGTATTTAGAAAATATATATAAGTAGGTTTTTCAGTTTTCTGGTTACCATAGTACAAGCTCTGCTAAGTTTAGAATCAGATGACTATGTGTGAGTTGTCGCAGGACATTATTATCCCAGAATATTATGATTAAAAAAAAATGGGAATTAATAAAAAATGTTTGCTAATTACGTTATTTATTTATTTATTTAAACTTCCATGTACAATTGTGGTACATAAGGCGGACTTAATGCCGCAAGGCATTATCTACCAGTCAACCTTTGGGTCAAATGGAGAAGCAGCTGGGATAGGTACAACAGTACAATACGAAACAATAATTAAAAACTACTACATCTAACTATGGCTATTTATAAATAATATACGAATACATATGAAAATATATACCTATATAAATATACCTACCTATATAGATAAATAATATTTGATAAATAAATTATACAGATATACATAAATATAAATAAAATATATAATATATGGATATATAATATGACATGACGACGACCATTTTAGTAATAGAAAACCTAAGGAACGAGGGTTTTCAAAAAGTATTCCCGAACTTGTCGTTTAAAAGAGAATTTACTTGGAGCTTTTTTAATGTCAAGGGGAAGCGCATTCCAGAGTTTAATTGCCGTAACCACGAAGGAATTGGAAATAAAACCGGTACGGTGAGAAGGTATCTGAAGGAGCAAATTTTCAGCAGCACGAAGGTTACGATCGTGCGAGCTACCCAGGATCTGAAAAGAACTTTTTAAATAATTAGGAGAACAAGGATCGTTATGTTCAAATATTATTAACAACGTAACAGTTCCACCAGTAGACACAGTAGTTAAACAATGGCAATGTTTATATGTGACTTACTGGACAGGGAAATGGTTAAAACCTTGGCGTTTTTCTAAAAGTACAAATTCTTCGGTATGAAAATAATTTATACTTTTATTAGGATTGAGACACTGGACCCACGTCAATGTTAAAAACTAATGTGGCGTCTGAAACTGGTAGATCGATTCTTATAAATACTTTATACAGAAAATTCGTGATAAAAAAGTATTTTCAATAACTACGTTGGAGTCGTATTTATATAATTTCGTTTTAATGGTCGGGGTAACCTCGGTTTCTGAAGGACTGACCAATTTAATCTGTCACCAAATCAACTGATCCAGACAGTGATTGGTTGATTAGAATACTTACAACCAATCACAGCGCTTAACATGAGGTTTGACGGGTGATTAACTAATTTGTTTTTTGATCAAAGTTTTGTTAACAAGGGGTTATTGTAGCAGATTTAAAATGCTTACGTAGGAATCTGGTACGCAGTAAATAAATAAATAAATAAATAAATGCGGACAACATCACATACATTGCTCTGAACCCAAAGTAAGTAGCTGAAGCACTTGTGTTATAGAATTCAGAAACAACGAAGGTACCACAAACACCCAGACCCGGGACAATGTAGAAAAGTTGGTTTCTACATTGACCCGTCCGGGGATCGAACACGGGATCTCAGAGCTAGCGACACCTTGAAACCGGTGCGTACGCTACTCGACCACGGAGGTCGTCATACTAAGTAAAGAGTCCACAAAATAGCACCCTAGCATTGGTTTCTTATTACACTTTGTCATATTGATTTCTGAGGTTTACGTGAATGTTAGACATTAAAATAAAACTACTTTTAAGTCACATACATTTATTAAGTCACGGGAATACTTTCCCGTGACCATGATACATGCAAAGTTGTCGAAACATCGGGACCTGAAACCTGAAATCTAAATATAAACCGTGAAAAAATCCATAAAAGTAGTTTTAACTTTGTCATGTTCATACTTCGACACATACACATTAAATTATTATGCCTATCGCGTACAAACATACAAAATTGTATAAATTGTATAAATGCGTTTGAGGGGTTACGTGCAACGCGGAATAGGAATGTTTATACAATAATATACATTGTTGATCAGTCGGTTACCTGATTGGCTCTCATTTGATGTGTTGCGTTGAATAGTCAATTCATGATTACTGGAACATGGTCATTATAAGTGTGCTGCATATGGGTTCATAGGAAAGTTAGTTTTATTTTTGACATGAGACTAAATTATTCTAGTTTAATTGACATTAAAACTATTACTTACTACATACTTTTGTATTTGTATATGTACAATATAATTTTTCTAATTTCCTCAAACTAAGATACATATAATGTAATTAGGTTTCATTTAGAACAACACACTTTGAAAAGGATTATTTGTACACGAAGTAACAGTAGAACACTGACTCCCAAGTCACAGGTTCCCCCTAGTTTGGGAGGCAGGGTTTCATTAGTTAAGTCACCTTTTGCTACCAAATCTGTAACCTAATCTTAAGTAATTTTGTTAAAAAGGTTTTTCTGCGTCAATAAACTATTTTTTTTTTTTTTTTTATGATACTATGAAAAAATATTATGTATTTTTAAAGTTTTCTTGCGACTAAACAAAGTATTAGGCATAGTAATTTCTAGTTATTATATTCAGTAAGCACTTAGAGAGCGTAAAAGCAGGATAAAACCAGGTAAATTAGTCCTGATTTTTCTTTAAAATTTCCTCAAAGTATACACGTATAAAACCCCTAACCCTTCTTATACTAAAAGTATCAGCTCCTTAACACTTAATTGGAAGTATAAACAGCAATTATTTATCACCTTAATAAACTCCATTCCTCCTAACTTGGAAAAGAATTTGCATTTTCTTTAAAGAAATTTGAAATTATCTGACATTGGAATCCCGCCTATTCCTTCTAGGGGGATAAAAGAATTTGTAACACAGTGAGGTCATAAATTAAGTCTTTAGAGGTGATTTTTCAAAACCACCGGAAATTTGCGAAGTTAGCTGCCAGAGTTTTACCTCTTAAATGGATTTTTTTTTTAGAGAATTTACCTTTAATAATGTCTGTAAGTTAAGAAAGCGGTTGGGCTGGCTTTTTAAATGTACCTTTTTAAATGTTCTATATTAAGTATATGAAAGTGTGGAATGTACGGACGAATCTTCTTATTTTGTCTGACACTGGTAATTTTAATATTTATTTCTTTAATTCAAAACTTATCTTAGGAGCACAATGTTTACTATGTATTAATTAATCGCAACTTGAAGTTCGAATAAGGATAATTTCGGAATTAAACACAGAAAAAAGATGTTTCAGAGGTGTATTCCTATTTCAGAAAAAAATGTATGTTATTTACAATTAAGTTACGAAATTAGTTGGAATCCATACCAAACAATTAAAAAAAAAACATACTTACTAGAAATTCAATTTACATACAGGAAACAAATCCATACCTAAGCTCTAAACTAACACTGCATTTAATCTTCTCACATTAAATAAATCAAGACAATTTCCCTTTCCTCTCTAAATCAAACAATAACAGTTTACGGAAAGTACCATAAATTACGGTGTTTAAGGATAATACATCAAAGTACCAGGATTGTAGAGGACCGAAGAGTTATCCTTTTATCCTTGGAAAGGCAATTGATTTTAGATCTGTGTGGCAGATGTTTCTTTTAGGATAACAGTCTTATTGGTGACACCTCTGCTATGTTATGTAAGCCTAGTACCTCAACGTTTGTTTCCCAAATTTTCTCTTATTTCTAGACAAGAAAGTCATAATTTACATATTTTTTTTTTGAATTATTTCGACATAACAATAAGCATGGATTGCTATTTTAGTATTTTTTATTATAAAGTCATTTTGTAATTATATAAGGTTAAATATTTTGTATTTATTTAGATTTTCTTTCTGAAAATTAAAAGTGGGTGGTAGGTTTTCGTAAAATATACTTTTTACAAGAGGAAACATATTTTTTTACTTTATCTTGTAATTGATTATTCACTTCAAGTGTTAAAAATTAAGTCAATTTTAGTCGTTATTCTAAGAATTTAGTGCTCCATTTACTGTCTTATTTATATGTTTCTCCGATATACTCAAGAATATACAGATATACTCAACATCCATATCGGTTTGTAGAGTAAACTAATCAAAGTTAAAACTTTCTCAACAAAATGTATTATTTCGCATTTCACTTGAATAAAACTTATAGTTGTTAATATTAAAACTACTATGTGATTGATATTTAATTTACAGTTGAATGTCAACTTTAAGTACAGACTTTAAAGGTGAATTTCCAATGACAGAGTATATAAGACCTTTTGGATAGTTGATTTTGATGTCACTGAGCTAAGAAATGGTAGAGTCAGCGTCTTTCTATATTAGCTTTTGGCTTCGGTCGAGGCATAGTATAAAAAAATTGGTCAATGTACTTAAAACATTATTTATGTTAGTCGTATTTATGGAGAAATATTTTTTTTTCATTATGATGCAACAACGTAGTGCAATTGTGTTAAGATGAAAAATAATGATAATTCATAATTTAAGGATAAAATTATTTAAATTTATTGCAAACATAATTTCCACTGCTTCAACATAACAAAATACATTTATCAATAAAAACTTAAACAGAAAAATCTCATTTTTAATTATTTAATTTATTTTTCCTCTCTTCTCAAATAATTTTTGTATTGCAGCCAAAATGTCAAATTAAAAAAACTCTATTCAAAAAGAACAGCTAACGTACAAATCGTTTAACACATCTTCGTAACTCCGCGACATGAGCGATATCAGCTAAATTGCTTCTACTAAATTACGCATCATAAATTATTCGCAAGCTTTCACACTTCGCTTGACGCTACGATAGTAATAGTTTAACTAAAGTAAATATTGGTTATATCTTAATAAGAGATTTTGTACTTATATTACTCAATATTGAAAATTATGTTTGTTACAGTGACGATCGGTGAAGAAAAACATCATGAAGAATATGGTATGAAAATGTTTTTTTTTACTTAATAGGAACTGTCTTATTTGGACTTAAAGTTGCATTAACTAACATTGTAATTTAAGTTTTACATTAGGGAAATTATAGTGCTGTATCTGATTGCTATTCCATTTAAAATGCGGTATTCAGTTAGTGAGGTATTCGGTATTCAGTAATGTCATTATACCTAAATACTTATATAAATCGAGTAAGACTGGGATCCAAACAAAACATAGCTTGGGAAAGGTTACGCAGAAGTATAATAAATTAGGTAATTTTACACGAACACAAAAATAACAAAACAAAACGAAGAACTATAAATATGTTACGAAATGCAACTGACACACACCTCTACCTATCTCTAAAAGTTTACAACCGTAATAATATCCTAACAAATACCTTTTCACAAAAACACGTAAATAAGATTTAACATAGCTTACATAAAAAGCGTATTTGTAAAAACACCTTACAAATTCGAGGCGTAAATAAATAAAAGGCAAACTCGTTTCTCCGGAAAACGTGCCTTTTTTCTAGAAATACTATATTTTTTCAGGAAAAAAACTGAATGAGTTTGCTAGATATTTTCCAAGAAAAATTGTACGTAAGTTTGTGCTAATTTGTCTTGCTAATTACTTGAACACGGAACCGTTGAGTACCTAGGTTTGATTTTCTTGAAGGAAATAAGAAAACTGGAGGATGTTTTTATAACTTGCACATTTTTGTTTTAAAATTCTGTAATTTGGAATTGGCAGTTTGAAAATTCTAAACAGGTTTGGATTAAGATTTTTATAAATTAATGCTTTGAGTAAAAATAATTATTAATATCGTAATTATGTTATTAAAAATTATATTGAACTGGAATACATCATAAAAAATTCAATATAAACTCTAAAGAACGAAAATCATTTCTTAATATTTAAGTTAAAATCTCCCATAATACTTACTTACTACACTGTCAATCAGTTCTAGTAGTAGTATTCGCAAAGTCTTACCAATTTCCTTATATTTATAAACATTTTCTCGAATATCGTAACAATAATAACGTGTGACTATAATATCGAAGCAATCAGCTCTATTGATCTTGGCAAGGGTCTATGTTGCAGTTCAAGTGGGAAATAAGGGCTCTTGCAAGTGTCAAGCACTTGTTTAAGCATAACCGCTGTTTATAAAGAATATTTAACTAAACCGATACAGTAACTAAATTATATTTTTTAACTTATTATTCGTGGTCACGTGGACACTTCTGACAAACGGTGAAGGAAAACATCGTAAGGAAACCTGGATTCCAAAATTTGGGATCTGAAATCGCCAATTCGCAGAGAGCAAGCGTGGTGATCAATGCTCGTGCCTTCTCCATTTGGAAAGAGGCCTATGCCCAGCAGTGGGACGTTTATAGGCTGGATTATTATTATTATTATAACTTTTTATTCGTCCCACCGATGGGTAGTTCTTCTCTAACGTACTAAAGAGTTTTAACTTAATTTGTTTACACAGCCAAGACCAAAGAAAATATGTCAGTTTAATTTATTATTAACGAGCAGGCACGACAGACAGCGTACGTGTTACTTAATTTACTATAGGATTCGACCGCGAAAATGTTAGAAATGCTATCAAAATATCATAACGCCATGCCATTTATAACTTTGACAGCACTAATTGTATTTTTTTGCCGTCTAATCATATTGCTTGCCTTTTGCAAGTTAGGTAGTACTGCCGCCGATGCCATTAACTTACTTTATATAGACGTCATGTGTTTTGTTCGTGTTTGAGGGAGATCCAGAGGCCCAAATAAACTTAACCCACTTAGCACACACAACAGTAAAACAGCTGACAAAACCGTATCCCTGTCTCCGTCACACTACTACTATACTACAAGTGTAAGATAAGGACGGGTATATTGTAAGAACAATGAAGTAACTAGTAAGTGCCAATTAATTTTTTCTCTCTTTCCATAAGATTTATCGATGGACACTTATGTTAAGTGTAAAATAAATAGTAATTCCCTTACATTTAATCAAACCACTACTCAAGTTGTGATAACTTCTCGAAAAACAGTCGTAAACAAACACAGGCAGAAACCAGCGAAAAAGTTATAACCGACTTCAAAGTTATTTGTCTTTTCTCATAACTTCTATAAGTTAGACGTTTTCGTATCTACCTGACTTCGCTGTTTTCATGTAGCAAATCTGTGATGGTCGGCAAAAAAGTTTTTATAGACATTTTGGTTCAGCACTATTGGTTGGTCCGTACAGTCACGCATAAAAAGATTAACCTCACTTAGTGAAATTGAAATGTTTTTTTTTTGTGATTTCGTATTAAAGGATGGGTGAAGTTGCTAAGTTGAAGAGCTTAGACCTTGCGACAGAAATTATAATTATTTTTATTCGTACTCGTGTCTGCTATTTGTACCGATTATTTTTGTAGTATTTTTAGTTATGTGTTTGCATAATTCATGTGCGTGATTTTACTAATAACTACTATTAAAAAAATTGCATTTATTGTATGCAGGGTACCATAAAATCAAGAAAATATATATATACAGTTCTATAAAATAAACAAAAAATTATGAATTATAATCTATTAGTTAATTCACTCGATTTTATGTTCCTATCCATCAGTTCTTATCTTATAGAGTAAAAAAAAGTTATTCTGATAATATAAAAATCCAAGTGTACCCAGTACCAGTACCTAAAAGAATATGACAATGGGATCCTTTGTTGGCACACGAAGGATGGCAATACACGAGTATTGGGCCAATATTGATTCAGGGTTTACGGCAATATTGCCCTCACAGGCGATTCAAGGGCCATTTGTCTGAGCATTTTGCTAGAACGGTTAAAGATGGATTACACCACTTACACTTTAAACGCGGTCATAGGAACTAAGTCATTCTTGAACAAGTTTAAATAAATCTACATATTGGTAAATGTGAAATATAATAATTTTATTACAAGTAGGATATTTCAGACACTTTTGAAACGTTAATGACTTTAGTTCCGTGGTTCCAAAATATTATACCTATGAAAAATAATTGTTAATTATTTTGGACACAGATCTGTCGTGGGGATTGCGTATTCCATCTTGATGATCTATATTGATCGGATATTCTAACAAAAATCGTTCTTTAGTCAATTGACGTTATTCTTTTATTGTGTTCTGAGGTTTTTATTTAGACCGCAAATACCATAGAACTTAATGTAACAAAAATCGGTGTCATCCTCTGCAGCACGACCATGGATGATTACCTTAATTTTAATATGGTACATATTCATGAAAAAATGTGTACTTTATTGTACTAACGACTTTAAAAAATGTACTCACATGTTTTCGCTGCTGTAACATATCGACAGTGGCCGTGCTAGGTAGAACCTTTCTGCCACGACCACTATAGATTTTAGGTATTTTTATCAATTTTTACATGTAAAGCTAAATATTGTACTGAAATGTACTCCATTTTATATAACATTTTTAGCAGTCATTTACCCGTTTTAAAGAGATTTTTTTTTTTGCGGTACACCTATAGCACTATGTTAAGCTGTTACTATTTCTAAGAAGGCAAAATTCAATAAAATTACATTTCGAATCCATGTTCGTGCTGCAGAGGATGACACCAAAAATCAGGATTATCTTTTATTAATCGGGTTCACATTCCTCCGTGAAACCCGGCCTAACTTTATAGAGGTTTTATGGGTTTGAGTCACGTCGCTTGTTGCTTCGGGTTTTTGAATATTGCTAGAATGTAAACGTTAGTTTAAGAGCTGGGTTTCCAGAGATTGGATAGATGTTTGACTGATTTTCAAAGTGATGCTTATA
The DNA here is from genome assembly GCA_905475315.1 of Autographa pulchrina. Taxonomy (NCBI): domain Eukaryota; kingdom Metazoa; phylum Arthropoda; class Insecta; order Lepidoptera; family Noctuidae; genus Autographa; species Autographa pulchrina. The sequence continues at coordinate 8,282,925 of FR997784.1, read as the reverse complement.
TTTTGTGTGTTTCAATACTACGAAGTAGATTTTTTATATAGTATTTAGGTTTTTATGTAAACTCTTGAGAATAATACGTGTGTGAAATGAAACTTTTGAGATGGTCTAGTTTGATGATACATTATGTTTAAAGCATATTGGACACAAAGTGAAATTCACTGCAAATATTTATTTAGTAACTTACTAAAGTAGCTAAGGTTTACTGTATAATACAATAAACTTATCGTCCAATATATCAATAGCACTATTATACCATACCATATCTTAAATAATTATTAACTAAAACGCCATCCTTATTTATTTTTTTAATCTAGATTCTTTATTCTTTATACTATTTGATTGCTTTAACAATTCCTCTACAAAAGTATTGCAACAAAACTCCATCATAGCAGTTTAATTTCAAGCGGCCGCAGGAGTAAATAATAGCTCGTTACCGAGGTCTAACTTTTAACTTTTATACCTTTTATATCTTTTGTAACCTTTTCAAGTTTTAACGACCAACGAGTAATCGTCTTCTTTAATTTCAGTAAAGTTGTAAAAACATGATGGCCATAGCTTTAGGAATTCGTTTTTAAATTCAACCCACATTCGGTTTTAATCTTCATCTGTATTTGAGGGTTAAGATTTTTTATACGTTTTGTCTTTTATTTCTTGACCTTCTTTGTGGGATTTGATGGGCTGATATAATTAAATTGCGTGATATTTTTGTGGGAAATATTTTGATGTTCTAGTATAAAATATGTTGGAAAACAAAGGCATATTTTATTAGGTATTCCTAGGTTCTTTATTTAATTTTGGATAAGAAATCTGTAAGAGCTTTAGTATCAAAGCTTGTTTTTTTACGATTCTTCTTTATTGTGTGTTTTAGGATTATAGGCCTAGTAGCATCAACACTCACATCTAAAATCTCTAAAATTTCTGTCTAGGGAGGACCAAAAAATAATTACCTATACTTAAATCAGGCTGTAATCACATGACTCATAGCTTTATATTATTTCATTACCTATCGGTCACAGTTTACGGAATGGAATTCAATGGAAGATATATTTTCAGTAGTTATTAAATAAGGCTCTTAACTACAATGTATCCTACAATAGTATTATCTATTAGAAAGAAAAACCCAGGTCTTCGTACTATTTCTTTCTTGAAAGCTTCGATATCACCCCATTTTTATGCCTTAAAACTCCGACCTCAAACGCTAAAAGGCATCTCACCAAAACTCCTTAAGAAACCATAACTCTCTTAAAGACTTTATACATTTCTACTTTGCCAACATTTGCATATAAATTCATTAACTTTTATCCCTTTACTTCCACAGTTCGCTTCATAACATCCTAAAGTAAGAATTTATAGGCAAAAATATTCTCTCCTTTATGAAAATGCAAACAAACAATTTTGAAATGAAGTTTGGCTTTTTTTTTTAGGTGTTCTTAGTCTGAGAGATTTTTTTGTTTTAGAATTTGACGTGGCCTAGTTGAAAGGCAGTATAATAGTAACTATTAAATATGGGACACTCTTATAATAATAATAATAAACAAATAATAATATTTGTACACCGATTCGGTAGAATATATGAGACTCAATACTGTTAACACCTATAAGGGATGATTCTCATTAGAGCGTGCCGTGCACGGGGCGGGGCCCGGACGGGGCACGGACGGGGCACGGTTTTGATCTGTTACATATATTTTGTATGAATCAATTTATTATTATTACACCGTGCATTATCCGTGTCCCGTCCGGGCCCGTCAATACCACGTTTTTTGCACGGTCCCGCCCCGCCCGCTCCACGTTCCTAATAAAATCATAATATAAATTGCTTAGCACGGACGGGCCCCGGCTCGTCCACGCCCCGGCCCTGGCACGGCACGCTCTAATGAGAATCATCCCTAATTGTACTATATTCTGACAAATACATTTTTCTTTTTTTTATTTCTTTCTAACAAAAGAGTAAAGTTTATTAGTTAAATAATTATTTTACTTCAAAAATGAAATTGTTTGATATAACAGTGCGCAACACTGATGTGACGTTTCTAATAAAGAAAACATTTATTTATTAAGTAGAAACATTCAATCAGTGTTCAACACACAGAGAGTATTTTATTTAGGTTCTTTTCAATAACCTCATACACAATTTATATATAATACCATACAATTTTCATCAAAATCCGCTTCTTATCTTTAAAGATTTCACTCTCAAACTGTTTCAGTGTAAAATTGTTAACATACTCTTGTTTCGTTAACCATTTTCCACATAAACTCCATAAACCACATAAACCATGTGGTTTGAACTCGTTTGATTGCCACTAATTACCAGATATCCGGGTGTTGTTAGATGTTGTTACCAGTAAGCCTGTATACCCACGGGTGTCGTTAGCTCGAAGGATCGCAAAAGTTAAACAAAAGACGACCCGATTAGCAAAGGCTGTGCGATTTACGTTCGGGACAAATGTTTGTTCTGTGTATACGATGTTGTCTTGTGTCTTGCGTGTGTTTACTGTATTTTGCGTGCGTACAGTAAGATTTATAACTAAATTCGTTTATTTTTACAAGCTTTTCTTTAAATTACAATGCGTTTTTTAGGGTAAGGTTTTGCAAGCTAAAATAAAACTACTTCTCAAAATCCAAAACATAACATAAACATAACATACCATCACGCCTGTATCCCCGAAAGGTTAGGCAGAGGTGTACCAATGTACACCCACAGTTCGCCGGTTTGTTTAGGTCCCATGTAATAGGGGGCGAGCCTATTGCCACTAAAATCCAACGGAGATAAAATTTTCATACTTATGTGAGTTTGATGATAATACAACTATTTAAGTTGTATGTTAGTAGTGCGTATAGGAAATATTTTATAATAAATAATCAATATGGAAAAGCAGAAAAATTCTTTATAAATTGTAAAATATGTACCTATCTGTAAACATGTACATACTAAATTCAAGTATTGTAGGTATTGATCGAGACTTTGAAAGGTACCATATGGTTAAGTAAATTAAGTATTGCTCTGACATTCCTATACTATGTACTCGATGACAATAATTTGTTTTTAATAGTGTGTCAACGGACATTGATGTAGTAACAAGTATAACATAACAGTATTACTCTTGTGAGGTCATTGCCTTTTGTAAATTATATTTTCGAGCCGTTTGGAGTTGAAACGCTCGGGTCCGAGTGTACGAAATCTTTTTAAAGAACTGTCAAAACGTTTGGTAGACTCTACTCGTGATCAGAGAGCTGGTTTGTTCCTTGCACAGAGAATCGGCATAGCCATTCAACGTGGCAATGCTGCCAGCCTTCTGGGCACGTTTCCCGCCATTGACAAGGATGACGATGAATTTATTGACACGTGTTAGTTTTATTTATTTATATAATATTTAATTTTAGTATAGTTCTAAGTGTTTGTTCTTGTACTAGATTGTATTTAATTGTAAATAAAATCCTCATTTTGTAACATATTGAAATAAATAGGTATCGATTTTATTACTATTGATTGTTAAAATGTTTTTAAGTAAATGTTGGTATACAGATTAATGTAGTAGTATGATTCTGTAACGTTTGTATATACTTAGTGATTATTAAGGACCGACTCATGAAAACTTAGTTTTTAACTTAATATGCTATGTGTTATGAAATAGATTTCTAATTTAAATAATTAGAATTGATCCAGTTATGAGAGTACACTGTTAATTTTCAAATCTTATTCTTATTTCTCAAAAGGTGTCAAAAAGATACATTATTAAATTATCACGCTTTAAGAGCTCTTTAAGAAAGTCTTAAAAAAAAAACAAACATTCACTTAAAATTATTTATTGCTTTAACGCGTTTTTCCTCAAAAAATTCTACAAAGCAGAAAACAATTAAATATGTAAATGAAAGCGACACAATCACATTTAATTGACAACATCGTTAAGAACGGCGAAGATTGAATATCCGTTGTAGAGAGCCTGAAAATAAAATAAAATAAAAATGTTGTACATTTCTTTAAAAATGTTGTTCATTTCTGTTGAGGACGTACTTTATAAGAGATTCTAATTTTAATCATAAGAGTCTTGGACAGTTGGGAGACTTTTCACTGTCTCTTTAAAAAAATACTTCTTTCTTTAATGAGATTTGGACACTAATGTTTTTTTTTTGTATCGCTATCGCTAATATACTATCGCTAATATAGAGATTTCCATCCAACAGTAACATTACAATAAGTAAAATTTAGAAACCGACATTTTCAACAATATTTCCTAGCCGCTTCGATCCTATCAGCTTTTCAACACAACAAACCGCATCAGAATCGGTCCATTATTTTAGGAGCTACGATGCCACAGACTAACATATTGATAAGTCAAACTGATAACCCCCTATTTTTATATCAAGGTTTAAAAAAGCGTATTCGTAAAGTTATTTTTAGGAGTCGTCATTAAAATTTCCGTCATTAAACATTATTTTTTAGAACTTTAGGAGAAACTATCATAGTTTCTCCTAAAGTCTCCCTGAGTTTGTTTCGAGGTTTCTTCTTTGGCTAGTCAAATCAATTCCATCAAGTTTAAAAAAAAAACGTGTAAGTAAATGGGGGTTTTTTTATAACATTTGAAAAATAAATGCAAAATAAATAATTTAATTTCAATTTAATTTCAACGTAGCTGAAAATAAACAAACATTTATGAAATTTTCCTTACTAAAATAACATTAATTCCTAAATTTCTCGTTCAAATACGAAATCGTCATTGAATTACGCAAATACCTTTACATCTCTCTCACATTACTAGTCGATCGTTCTGCTTCAGAAAATCAGAAATGCTTGATTAATAAAACCGTTATACAGAGTGCTCGGAAATATGTTATATTTGAAATATTGTTTCTACTCATAAGAATGAACAACTTTTTGCAAGGAAAAATTAAAATAATAAATTTTGAAGTAGACCCTTACTACGCAAAATTGACATCAACTGATCACCTAGTTGACCTAGTCCCTTAACAAATAAAAAGAAAAATATAATCATTTTATAAAATAATAACAAGAAAGTCTACGGGAATAAAATTTTAAACTCAATAGCGGTTCCATTAAATGATTGGTTTCTTAAAATAACTATAAAAAATACTTTTATAGTTATTACATCAGAATTATGGTAATAAAGGACTATGGGTCATAATTCCATTTAATTTAGTCCTCTATCAAAAAATAATGTGTATAGTATTAAATAACTTGATTTCATATTCCGAAAATCAATTAGGTTCTCTTGTATAATTTCTTTCTTCGAGAAAGTAGTACATTTATATAGGCAGAAGTACTACAAATTTGACCACGCATTTCTTAAGCACCCTGTATAAAAATACAGAAATCTGCTAAAGAGACCTTATTAGTGTGTTTCTATACAACCTGTTTCGTTCGGAGGCAATTATAAGTGATGTCTGCCTGACGTTTTTTTACGTTTATTCACGTTTATTCTGACTTGCTCGGATGAAGTAGTTTAACCTGGTTTTGGTTGGATTTATAACTTTTGGTTAGGAAATCGTTTTCCTTCGTTGATCATAGTAGAGTAAATAAAAATGAAGATTGATGCCGCCTTTTAAATATTTCACCTTACATTAATCCTATTTGTAACTTGACATAGTTTTAAGAAACCTTATTAATTCTTCACCCTACAGGCAACATTCTGGCCAATTTTTACAAAGATTGGTAATGTATGTGATTCGTCGTTATGATGCAACAAACAGACAAAATTTTCTATTTCTTATATACTAGCACATGACGGACCAGACAGTTATTTGAAAGTATAATTTTTTTTCTTCTTTTCCTTGCCCTGTTTCTTATTATAATTACTCTGGCTTAGCGCACTGCGTGCTTTTTCCATTCCTCTCTACTTCTCTACTTCATCTCAGTATTCACTATTTTTTTTTATTTCATCTTTCACACAATCCATCAATTCGAAGTAAAAAAATACTGTACCTGACTAAAAGTCTGTATAGATAACAGAGCCATCCCCCCTGCACTTAGTTTCAAAGGCCTTTGGGAGGCGTTGATCATTATCAACAAGTTTTTCTGTAAGTCTACCGGCCAAGACGTCCATGTTGATTCGTAGGCTGCTAGAGCAATGCCTTCGCTCTGAAATAAATTATTATAAAGTTGACGTTGCTAAAATAAATTACGCAAATGGTAACTTGATTTAATACCATTTAATAATAAAAATGTTTAATTAAGTGTTCCTAACGACTATTGCGAGATGCAAGTTCAAAATCATCTATTTCCCCTAAAGTCAATTAAAATATGAAAACTAAGGTTCTTTATAAGAACAAGCACCTAAGTAGTATCTCTACGATATCAAAAGTTAGTAAAAAATAAAACGAATCCTTTTGCTTATATGATTAAAGAGTTGTTATTTTCACGAATCGAAATTTTAATCAATTTTTTTAATCAAAATTTGTACAGTCAAAATCTAAAAATAAATATAAAATCCATCTCTTATGAAGCCAGACAGCTGCTAACATAATATTTCATCTCCCACTGAACAATATACCAGACATGACTTAACGTAGAGACCGGTTATCAGCTACGACAGCGCATCCGGCGTAGCAGTGACGTCTACTACGCCGTAGCAATATCGTAGCGCCTCATGTATAATATTCACTTGCTTATCTTTTTAAGATTTTTCAATTTCGTTTATAATGCTTTAAAAAACACTTTCAAGATTATTTTTGTGAGCATTTTGTTGCTCTTTTACATACTTTAGTGCCTTAGTTAATTTATTAATTTGCACTCCAAAATGCTGTTTTAGTTTTACTACGATATAAAAAAGGGTTACTTACTTGAATAATGAGTTCGTTTCCCAAGTAGCAGTATATGTAGGCATTTATAAGAGCGATAGACAGATAAGCCACGAAGGTAATTAATAGAGTCATTTGTTGGACACCGACCTGAAACATTACATACATACATTAATTGAATGTATGTGTTAAACAAACATGTGGTTTATGTACTGAAAGAAAATTATGCTGTCTTTGAAATTATATTAAGGTTATTATGTTTTATTATAAACAATTTCATATCATAAAATAGTGTTTATTGAGCACAAATACTTGATCGATAAGAAAGTAATAAAAATTGAAATATATATATTTGTCAATAGTAAATACCTAGAATTTCCACGAATAAACGTAGTTTAATCAATACATTAAACAAATAGAAAATTACCTATGAATTGTTTAAATAAATGGAATACACCAAAACCACGTTTATTCCTAAATTATTTGACCACAAATCAATGTTTTCAGTTAATTTAAACAACAAATACAAACTAGGGGTTGTCCAGTTACAATTTATTTAAAAAAGCCTATTATTTATCTGTATTCGGAAATTTGATATTTATTTAGCATAGTTGCAATAAATATTAGTGTATGCTTTGTTACCCAATAACGTTTCAATACGAATAATATTGCTGTGAGTTATCAAATATAAATAACTTTTGAATTATTGTCTATATCAATACAAACATGTTTATTAACAGGCGGTTGAAAAACATATTTGTCACTGTTACTATTTGTTTTATTATTAAGACCTTTTTTGCCATAATGAAATGAAGCTTTTGAAGGTTTTGAAATGATATAATCATTTCAAAACCTTCAAAAGCTTAGCTTATTCTGGTTCACTGCTTGAAACATACATATTTATTGATACAGTAGAAAGTAAAGAAAATAAAAACTGCAGCAAATATGAGATTGCCCAAATTAGTTCATAATTTATTTCGCCAGTAAATAAGATTCATAAGACTGAACAAATATTTAAATCATACCACAGTCACCATCACAGCGTTTAAACATAATTCAACAGTTATCGCCAAGTTTTGAATGAAAAAATATTCATTAAAAATAATTTCCATGGTGTTGGAATATCTGTAACATAATTAAAACTGCATTTTAAAACATTCAGGTTTAAGTAGATACGAAAAAAAAACTGTGTAACTAAAACCATATTGTCAAATTAAGAACCTCCTTCTTTTCAAGTCAGTTAAAAACTACAGCTCGAATTTTCCTACTGTTTTTAAAAAGTGTACTTTACCCCATCAATCGAATATGCTTCTTGATAATCTTCTTAAACTTAATCCTTGTCATTTTATCAAATTCGTGCGAATACACGAAACTTCTCAAATCGTTTTGCAAATTAATTAATTGATCACATAAATACATGATCATACTACATACTAAGCCTTGCATTGCGAAGGCTCTACATAATCCAGGAAATACTATGATCGCCAGAATCTGTAAGGAGGTTATCAAGTTCATAGAATTTGCCATCGGATCGAAAGGCATCCAGGCTTCGATGGACATCTTCCCTTCAAATAGAGCCAGTAAACTGAAAGCCCCGACCACTGCTGCAGAAATTACGGTTAAAAAAACAACATATTTTGCCATTAGCTTCTTTCTTTCTTCAGTGACTTCATCACCGGATCTCTCAATTTCATCAATAAGATCCCTTAACTGATTCCTTCTGATGCAAAATATGATTGTCTTAAAAAAGAAATTATAGACAACGAGTAGCTTGTCTACATTTGACAAGAATATAGTAACATCATTTTTATGTTGGTACGTCCCAATCCCAGTTAACATAAGGAATATAATTGTAAGAATATGTATGAAAATTTCGTATATTTTATAAAGAAACTTTTGGTATTTAGTTAAGTACTTTTCAGGCCATAAGCCTACAAAGAAAAGGTACTTTAGGTTGAAAGTAAAGAAGCCTTCGTCTATCATATAAAAACGTTCTAGTAGTAAGGCGGCCATTTTGCAAATGACTGCGACAGTTTTTTGTAATGAGCATTTGAGCATTATGTTAGGTTGTAGATACACAAATGTTAGAAAAAGATTGAAATAAATCTTTTTAATTTTTGTACTATTTCGTATAATACGTTAAATCAGATATACTGTAAACACAATGATTAGCTCTTATACAGTTTTTGTGTAAATAACTTATTTTGGATTCGTTTATATTTCTTCGCGTATACAACTTTACTTAAAGGTAACATTGTTTTCCTAAATAATAGTTTTATTCAATTAAATTATGTAACCACCCAGAGTATAATATATTGTACCAGTATGTGGGACTGTTGGTGCATGCTCCATATCTTATCTCTCTTACTTTGATAATTATAATCCAGTTGGTATTTGAACTTCACTGGAAAAGGATTAACCACTTTGGATCCCACAGTGGTTTCAAACCGAAGTATACATTCGTGTCTTGATAATTGAATACACATAAATGAAAAAGGAATGGACTTTACTGAAATTTTCATGGGACTATCTCTAAGGTAAATTATCCATGATAAATCTAAATCAATCCACAATTTCCGGAGATATAGTGTAACAAAAATACAAAATAATATTCATCGTATTGAGAAATTTCTTATTTAGAAGATTCAAAAAGCACGTAATGTGTGTATTTTCAAGTAATAAATATCGAAAGGCTGATGGCTACTAAAATTAATAGTACCTTAACTCAAAGATTACCTGCAGGCGATCTTGGGGCGTTAATAATTTTCAATATTATCTGTATTTATTGAATCATACATTGTACAATTGTTTGTTTTCCCTAAATAAATAAAAATAAATAAATAAATATTGAATACCTTTTTTGTATATTATTATTAGGATAGTGACGTAGACGATCTATTTTCGGCACATAACATAACAGATAAATTCAAAATATCCCACACCGTTACATATCACACGAACTTCCAAAACTCTATGTCCCAACATACGGAAACTTCCCCAACTAATTTACACGTACGCCAACCATTTTCGTCTCCAAACAAATTTGTCTACCAGTGTAGACCAAGCCTTACATCACAATCAAAGTTTGTTCAAATTGTGCAACTTGGCACTGCAATATCTTTGATAATAGCAGCCAATTTCGATTACCCCATCTCTGTCTAACTAGGCAGGTTAGATAAGGATGGCGAACGACTTAGTGAACTACAAATGATAAATTATAGTCGGTTAATGTCATAACTATTGAACAATGGCTAACTAGTTTTGAGGTAAGGCTAGTTTCTTGGGACTTGTTTGTAATTGATGTATTTATTATTAATGGACCATTTACTAGTTAAAGGTCGTAAGAATTAAGGGCATTGTGTGGCCTTCGGTTTTCATAGAAATGTATGTAGAAGGGTTTTAGTGATAAATTATTGGTTGTAATTAGTTCCCACAATTTCAATATTAGCTACCATTTTAGGCAGAGTTAAGCCACATAATTGTAAACAAGCTTAATACGAGAGGCTCATACAGAGCCGCCTAATACTAAACGACAATAAATAAACACAATATTTATTGAGTGCATTTCTACACTTACTTTAACAGCGCCAACTTTGTATAACACCACTTAAAAAAATAATGCAATAGTATTTTCTTCAAAATAATTTTACCGTTATATTCCAACCGTACTGAAACTGAGAAATATACTTTAGTTTCTACGCTTACGCAAAATTAGAAACTAAAGTATATTTTTCAGTTTATTTTTTTAAATGCAAAAAAGCCACGCGACTACCACGCCTCCACCAAACCCCCGTATTTTTTTATTTATTTTATAATTTATGTACACACACAAAATCATATACCTAGAAACAACATATAAGTATAATACATTCTCGTCGTTCTTTTATTCATTACTAAAAAGTATTTGGCAACACATGCAAAACCAAGACTTTACAGCTCTGAGTGATCGTTTTGCCATTAAGCAACATGCCTTGTAGAACCTTCAAAGGAACATCTGTTGTCTCTATACATGAATTAGTTATTAGGTCACCGTGTCACCAGTTTGTTTGTAGCTTGTTCTAAGAGCTGGATAAAGTTTGAACTGTGTAAGCTAACGTGAGTTGAATGGAGTTTTGTTAGTGGAATAGAGAATAGAAGTATGTTGTATGGTTTAGTAGCCATCTTAATTTAAGGTTCTGGATATAAATCACGATGGAGTTGTCAATTTAGTTAGTTTGGATAGAGGCTAAGCAGAATTGTAATTATGGATCTAAATCTATATTTAAGGTTGTAATACAGTTGATCAGATTTTTGACATAATGTGCCTTATACTTCTTCTAAAAAACCGTTTAAGATTACAAGGTGCAACATACTTCTATCTTAGCGTGTCGATACTTCTATAAGGCATATTTTAAAATAGTTACTCTTTTTTGATTCTGCGTTTTGTCTAGCCTTTTCCTAAGCTTGACATTAAGCGACTGCCTATTAACATATTTACTGCCTACCTAACACATTCTAAAAGTTATTATAGTTTTACATTGTCTCACTAAATTTGAAGAAAAAAAATGTTATTTTCACTTTTTTTCATACAGTCAACCCAACCATTTCTTATTCACTGATAGACATAGAAACCGACAAAATACATAATAGACAATACATACAAAATTCCTCCATAAAAACCTTTAAGTTATACCTTCCGCATTCAGTCCGACCCGGCTACCGTTTTAAGGTCGTCGTACACTATGGAATTTAGTATGTATCACACTTAAAACATTCCCCTTAAAATTATCTTTTTGGCGATCGTGCACACGATGCCGCCATGCCGCCACCACTGTCATTTGTTTTTATTATTTACTATACGTTAGTTTATACGTTGGTAGCAACGTTCATTGGTGTCCGGTAACAGAATAACAAAATTTAAGATACCCCCGAAGTACTTACTTTAGAAAAAAAAAAATATTTTTCAAAATACCAGCTATATTTTCATAAATGACAGCTTCAAAAGTAAAAACAATATCGATTACGTCAAGTTTCGAATAAAGATGCATCAAAATCGGAATATTATTATTTATCAGCAACAATGCCACAGATGGACAGACACGCCAAACTTATAACACCCCTCGTTTTGCGTCAGCAGGGTGTTGCGGCTGTGGTGCGACGGCGGCGTCGTGTGAAGGAGCACTTAAGTTGAACGTATAACTTACCGTGGTATAACTATGTAAAACTTGCCTACTTGGATAAATTTAATTAACGATTTCCGGATCTAATGCTCAAACAGGAGGAAGTAATTAATGGCGCTTGTAGATTGTTTATGTTACAGTTTGGTATCTTTAAGAGCTTATTTAGACGGTGCAAGAAATAGCGTGCGAGTTGCGGTACATTGCCGTCTACGATCCATCTCTTATGACACCATAGCCGCGCGGCCCCGCAATGTACCGCAACTTGCACGACATTTCTCGCATCGTCTAAATCAGGCTTAATACCTTCAGCCTAGTATAGGAGAGTTTTCTTTACAATAAAACACTTAAGAATGTTAAAAATGTCATTTATTTATTTTAAACATAAACAAATATTATTTAAAGGACAGACTGAAATAAGCGTATTAATTTAAACATGTACCATTTATTTAATTTAACTACTTAGAATGGAGATCGTTTCGTAGTGTCTGCGACATTATTAGTTTTAGTTACAGGGTATTAGTATTATATTATTAGGTGTCCTCGTGTGGGCACAGCGGGCCTTAATGGGTCACGTTTTTTAATACTGAGAAACGAATTATGTTTCAAGATGACATCATGAAGTAATTGAGGTGTTAAATAAAAGCTGACAGTGCATCTCTTCCATTTAAATGTTTACCCGTTGTTAATAAAATTTTCAGTTTTAATAGCGTTTCCATTTTTATAATAACCTCCACAGCTATTTGGATACAATGGAATGCAAGTAAATATGTAGCAATCGCTGCGGTCGAAGAAATGCATCGTCACTCTAAAAGCTTAGAGTGCTTTCCGGGTTACTTATATCGAGAATGTGGGAGTTATACTACTATTTGTCCTCGAAATAAACTCACAAAAGTTTCACTTTTAGTAATAAATAATTAGAAGTACTAAATTGGGGAGAAAAGGTCGATCTCTTTTTCTTCGAAATTAGTAAAATAAATAAAAATGCAACCTATTAAATATGAATATTTATCGAGTTTGGAATACCAATGAAATTGCAAATATCCTTAAAAATAAATCAATAAGGCATCATAATTTTATATGAAATCATTAAGTAAGGCTACGTTTGCATTTTAAAATACCTCTTTATATTTGTATACCTTTTATATATATTTCTTTTAAATTATATAGCAGAACATAACTATGATGAAAAAAAGACTAGTGTTTCTTGGTAGCAACTAAATACAGACATGGTTCTTGGTATTATGACGTTCTTAATATCAACGATTGTAAATATTTATTAACTCATTGGACTTGCAATGAATAAAATAAAATAAATAAATAATTATGAGTAATATTCATCTTTGCTCTTCAGTTAACTAATTAAAAAGTTCTATGGAAAACAACCAAACACAAGTTTGATTCCGCGATTTTACCATATATGTTATATACATTTTAAGTTATAGGTATGTACTTTTTCAGTACTACAATACCAGTATTACAATAATATCCGACACCTTGTCTTAAGTACTAAGGGATACTGGGTTGTGATGGTCAAATAAGCAGTCGTTCCATGTATTCTCTTAATCTTACCGGATTCAGCTGAATCCGGTAAGACCTGATTCCAACCCCAATATAAATTAAAAAAAGGCTGGGCAGAAGATTACTATGTTGCTTTTAAATACTCAGCTTCAGGTGCTGATAGTTAATTTTATTTAGCCAGAACATGGCTCGAAAAAAACACGTCGATTATACGTGAGTTTTCAGTGAGAACCGGTAGTAAAGGTAAACCTGAACGTATGCAATTTGTCTTAAGTCGACGTATTTGTAAGACCCGGACTGCTATGCACTTGGCTTAAGGTTTCTCTTTGGAAGTAATTTAAAAACTTTCTTTATATATGTTTATTTCATCTGCTTTATAAAAGCAGAGCAGAGACGTAAAATTTTCAGATATTTCTATGAAGATGGTTTTACGTTTTGAACGCCAAATCATAGACAAGGAAGAGAATTGTTTACAGGACAATAGTCGACCAATACAGTGTTAAAAGGCTAGGACGATATTATAACCACTACTAGGCATTTTTACACGACTGCCCAAAAAGGAGTGTTATGTTTTCAGGGTTCATGTATGTATGTATGTATGTTTGTGAGTTTTAAAATTATGTTAGATTGTTCTTTTTATAATATACTAGCGGTCGCCCGCGGCTCCGCCCGCGTGGATGTCGGTTACCGCTGCAAAAAGCCTACCCAGGAAAGACACGGTCAGCAAAATGATTCTCAGGTCAATTCACAGACACCGACACTAACATCGACGACGCAGTCATTATCCGCAGGATGCATAGATTGTCTTTATATGGATGTTAAAGTTGTTAATGATGAAAATATCTAAATTTTCACTTCTGCCGGCAGTCCCGGAGTGCAACTCGTTGTTTTAGGATAGACTAGCTGTACCCGCGACGTTGTTCGCTTATATACCTATCATTTATCTTTATAAATAAATATTTGACTGTGATATAGAGGGCCACTAACACGAACTGCCTACTGCCGAGTAAATTTTGTTACAAATGTTGCTGTTTGTATAAATTCTCAAAATAAAAAAGTACCGTCGTCATAATTATATAATTAGCTTACCTCTAAAAATTTTAAGGATTGGTTTTGATGCTACTTTGTTTAAAAATTTTAGATTTATCTTCCAAGTCCAGAACCGTGAGAAAAAATTATCCGTCAATGTCCAAAATATGTCTACCTTGGGCAGTTTTGAACTGACTCTTTTATATATGTAGTATGTTTTCTCCTTTGTGCTTTACCCAGTTGGTTACAATAATTGAAGGTCAATGTTTTGGTATTGAGTCTACTGGCAGCGCCAACTCTGAGTTAAAGTGAAAGCAGCTGTCGCTCTAGGCAGTAAATGGCAAAGGGCACCCAAAAACCGAACCCAAAAAACAAATTAGTCCATTTTTTATGCTATAGTTCTCGTTGGTACCGTAGTCCCTAGTGAGACTACAGGACGCGAGGTTTTGGTGCGAAACCTCGAAATTGAACTACGCCGTTAAATTGAGAGTGGATATCAGATAGGCAGTGACTGACATGAGACCCATGAAACTGAAAGAGGAGGTAGTTACAAAAAGTTGACGTACGGTTTGAGAGGCGCAGTGGCAGAATTACCAAAACTGTGTTTAAAATTATTTGTTTGGAAAGATTAAGTAATAGCTGTCCAAGGACAATCTCATTCTACCCTGATTAAAGTCAGAGGCTGTATCCTGTACAATTCGCTTTATTAAGTGTAAGGTGCAGCATAAGGTGATGGGCTTAAATACCGTACGTATATATTTTAAAATGTAGAGAATGCGATAGAAAGTTTATTTTATTTAGGGTTTTGGCCCAACCTTCCGGTAATAGGGTACAAAAACTTTATGAAATTTAAACACATAAATAAAATATCATGTACGCATAAAAACCTACATGAGAAGCAAGCTACCTTTTAAAGAATATTAAAGAGGTAGTACATACTAAAGATTGTGTGATAAAAAGATCATTGGGTTTTTGGGTAAAAGAAAATAAATAACAAATACAAAAAGATCTTGTCCATGGAATATAATATAGATGACCAATAGAAAACATTACACAGTATGTTGGAAAAAGTTTTTAACCAACTATGAAGTGATCTATGGGGAAGCTTACGTTTTCAAGTCGGCGAATGCGTAAATTTCCAAGCAAATGGCCAGGACATTTACGCCTGAATCACTTTACGGTACATGCCAAGCACGTTTGTTCCTCCATGATCAGCAATGAGGAACAAACTTACCTACGGAGATTAGTAAATACAAACACTAAATAATTGTAAGTTTATATATCGGTTGAGAAAAAATTCACGACTTAAAGATGTCGTTTATTGCGACTAAAAATACAACAAAATGTTACAAATATTTTTTTACTTACAAAAGATACGTTAGTAAAACACAAAAAGAGTTATCTCTACTGAGATTTGAACTTGGGTATCAAAAAATTTAAACTTATATAAGAAAATGGACGCATGAAAAAAAAAACAAACTTTAACAACCGGATTTGAACTTGCAGCAACATCACTCATTTCCAATCGTTCAACCGCCAAGCTGTTTACTTCGATAGCTAGTTCACTAAAATATAGGTTCTAATCAAACTGAAGATTGCTATGGCTACCTCAGTCTGCCATGGTTACCCTCTTGTTTATCTTTTGATCTGTCAATAATGCCAATTTATGTGTGCAGTTGAGAAAATGATTTTGGAAATTTAAAGCTCCTCCCCTTATCAGCTAGATTCAATAGCATGTTTCAACATAGCTAACAACCATCTACTATTTCTTGAAAACCACCTCTCAATTTTTTACACCATTCGATTAAGTAGTTTATGTTTGATAATGTAACATGAAATCTGACCCCCGGCAAAAGAAAGTTGTAATGCAAGTACTGTACTGAATTGCGTGTTGTAATATTTTGCTTCTTGAACTCACTAAATTAATCATATCTTTTGATAGAGTGAACCGATTTCGATGAAACAAAAACTAAGTTATACCTCAAGGTGTGTATAATTTTTGTATATAAACATTGTCTGCATTGAATTCGTAGATTTTACGTGATGCGTGCACAAACAAACATATAAACAGACAAACAGACAAACAGACAAACAGACAAACAGACAAACAGACAAACAGACAAAAATTTCAAAAATGATGGAAATGGATTCTGTTAGTTATCCTTTAACACGCTGGCTATTTTTTTTTTCAATTTCTTCTATGTACAAAAACGACTTTTCTACAGATTTATTATATGTATAGATAACTAAAGCGATTATTGTAGAGCTTCTCTATAATACATTTGACGTTAAATTATTTTCAGGTAACAAAATATACTGATGGTCGGGAGCCCCGACCCGTGATAGGGCAACGTAAAGTTGCCCATGCGTAAAACATCATTTTTGTAAATCAATTCCTACTAATTATTCGCCATAAGTATAAAAAACAAACGTCCAATTTTAATCATTCAAAGACCAAATATTATCTACGTAAACTGTACTTAGTGATGAAATAATTTATTTTGATAAGGATTATGGCATGAGTAAAATAAATGCGTTTAAATGTAGTCCAAAAGGAATTCAAGATAAAAAAATGGTTGTTGTGCCTCACTCGACATAGATAGGTATAGTGTGTCGCGGACTTTTTTGTACATATTTATAAGATCTACAATTAATTAGAACATTTTATGGTTCTATCTTTTATAGTTTAGGCAGCGTACGCAAAATAAGTAACTATTCTGGTTGATTTTTTACACCTTGTGTCCGAAAAACCCAAATATCTTACGGAACCCTATTATTTTTCAAAATAGAATTTAACCTATGTTACTCGTGGATAATGTAGCTTTCGAATGGTAAAAGAATTTTTAAAATCGGTCCAGTAGTTTTTGAGCCTATTCATTACAAACAAACAAAGTTTTCCTCTTTATAATATTAGTGTAGATTTCGGTAAATCTTCTAGATGACAACATCATATTTTCAACACTTATTTTTTTTAAACTTCGCCATATTTATCTAGTCACTCGAAACATCTAAACTATAAGCTTTTTATGAAAGACTCATTTAACACACTAGTACCAAGCTAATCAAAAATATTTATATAACCACCAATCTACCACAAACGTTTATGTATAAAAACAAAAAAACTAAATTGAAAAATCCATATTGACGTCATTGCCTAACGGATAAAGTAAATGCGAGGCTTAGCGGGGATCAACAAACAGTCAGCGCAACTCGCGATCAATGTAAATGTATCGATATAGCCTGAATTGGCAATTCTGCTAAACGTCCGAATTTACTGCTGCGATGTAACTGATATTGGTAGAGCAATTTGTGTGTTGGAAGGTATTTTGCGTCACTAATTAGTCTCCCCGCCCATGTCAGTCTTTTTCCTCTGATTCTTAGGACCGATTCCGTGGTTGACTCAACGCCTACGGCCGTCACTTTGTCTATTGCTATCGAGAAAGCAACACGTCATGGACAGAGAGAATCTCATGAATATAAGGAGGAAGGTAGATTTGTTTTTGGCTTTTGAGGAACAGAAGAGAGAGAGAGAGATTTTATTTTTGACCTAGCTGTACCCGCGACGTTGTCGCTTATATATCACTCATCTTTATGAATAAATATTTTGACTGTGATACAGAGGGTCACCTAAACGAACTGCCTACTGTGAGTAAGTTTTCCGTATGGAACAGACAAAGCGAATCCAGGGTGTTCTTTTTTATATATTTAAAAGTTTATAAAACACATGATCAAAACTCCAATACATTGTTTCGCTGGATTAATGTTTCTATGTTGTCTCCCGACGTTTCGACACCTTTACAGGTATCATGGTCACGGGCAGAACTGCAAAGGAATCGAAACGTCGGGACCTGAAATCTAAAATAAACCGCGACAAAATCCGTAGAAAGTAGACTTATATAAATCCCTTTGAACTAGTTTAACCTCAGTGTCTAAGATTCGCGTTAATCTTAAAGCGTTAAATAAACCAATAATGTTTATCAAACAGCTTGACAGTTGAGTCAACAATGATATTAATTAGTCGCCACATGTTTGGCGAATCACAAACACGCTTGTAATTGGTCGAAGCCGAGTGATTGTTTGATGTGCGTTTATTAACAGATTAATTAGATTATGGTTAAAAATATATTGACAATAACTTCAAAATAACAAACACTTTTCTAGATTTTGTTTAGATTTACAATTCAATAGGTACTTAAATCTAATTAAACAACAAACACTTACAACTATACTAAAATTAAAACTTATATGAATAAATAAAACTAACACTCGTCAAAAAATTCATCGTCATCCTTGTCAATGGCGGGAAACGTGCCCAGAAGGCTGGCAGCATTGCCACGTTGAATGGCTATGCCGATTCTCTGTGCAAGGAACAAACCAACTCTCTGATCACGAGTGGAAAATATATTGGAAAACATATAATAATAATAATAATATTCCGGGACAACTCACAGACGGTTATCTGATCCCATGCTAAGCAGAGCTTGTGTTATGGTAACCAGACAACTGATAAACATACTTATATATTTCTAAATACATACATATTATAGATAAATTACACCCAGACACAGAACAAATGATCGTGCTCATCACACAAAGATTTGTCCTGAGTGGGAATCGAACCCACGACCTGCGGTATAGCAGTCAGGGTCACTAACCACTAGACCAACAGGCCCGTCCCGTATATGGTGGTACGGTATGTTCTTTATTGAGTATAGTAAACTAAATACAATTATAAAAATAGGCTCTACAAAACCGTATCAACGCGGCAACAGTTTGTCTGTAGGTGCGTATATACATCTTTTAGCAAATGACTTAGTAGGATGCGGACATTTATAATGACGTGTACATCATCAATCTAATTTACATTACACATATTTATATATCATTATAGGTTTACATGCATCCATACGGACCCAATGCGCGTGTGAGGACGTGACTCGAATAAGCACAATGTTTAGTTTGAGGGTAAAGTACTTTGGTATTTTCTGCCCAATTGGGTAGATGACTAGGTATGAAAAGTCAAAATTTATTTAGTCCGCCATTTAGATAATCAAAATATAATGGACACATATTTTTTCTTTTCTCAAATAAATTACAAAATACGAAAATAAACCGCTGTAAAGTTCAGGAGTGGGGGCTTGTGACGTCACGGCTAGGTACAATTTGTACTCAAACGTGACGTCACGCAAGAATTGTACTCGCTGTATCTTCGTAATTCTTTGTTTACGGGACTAAACAAAAAATACGTGTCTAATATTTTTTTCTTATCTAAAAGATGGACATAAAAATAAAAATTAGTCATCATCCCTATTCTAGGGGACTTCTACCTTAGGTATAGAAAGATATATCAACGTCTATTTATAAGTAAAACTGCTATTTGATCAAGTTTTACTATAGAATTTCGGAGTAAGGTTTAGTAAATAAATAAAAGTAAACAGATGGAAAGTTTTATGGTTCTTATACTGGAAAATTTTGGCATCATCAATTTTGTCGAACAACTGTACAAATATATTTTAAACCAATACGTCTGACAATTATTGGAGTCTGAAATCACCAATTCCGCAATCCGCAATTGAGCAAGCATGGTGATCAATGCTCGTTCCTTCTCTATATGGGAAGAGGGCTGTGTCCAGCAGTGGGACATATATAGGCCGGTTTATTATTATTATTAGGTCTTACAAAATCTGAAGAAACGAAAGACTAAGAATACCGATTATTCCAATAATCATATTCTTTAAGACTACAAGAAATAGATATAACTTGATTACTTGACGAGTGTCGCATTATCCGAGCGTTGTCCTAAGTATAGCTTGATCGGATTACAGAGGCTTATGATATTCTTTTTATTTAATATCAACGGTTTCTTTGAGTGGTTTTCCGTTGGATACATTTTTGGTTACTTTAATAAGGGACTAAGGGATTATTATTATTAAATTTTTGTAGTCGGTTGATAAGTTAAAGGTCATATTAATATACTTTGTTCTAAACTATGTTAGTCAAAACACTGTGTAACACAATTTACATATTTTCGGAAAGTAAGACAAATAGATCTATTTCTCATATTATATATAAAATTCTCGTGTTACAATGTTAGTTACCATACTCCTCCTAAACGGCTTGACCGATTTTTATGAAATTTTATATGCATATTCAGTAGGTTTGAGAATCGGCTACTATTTATTTTTCATACCCCTAAGTGGTAGTAGGTAAGTAGTAGGCAGGTAGGTAATAGGTAGGTAGTAGGCAGGTGCTAGGTAGAAAAAATTGCATTGCAACGCATGCCGGGTACAGCTAGTAATTTTATAATTATGACTTGTGGTATGTAGGTAAAAATTGAGGATATGAGGAAATCTTTTGTCCAGCAGTGGAAGAAAATGGGCAAAAATAAGTTCCGAAAGCATTTGTTCTACTTTGTACTATATGTACTGAAATTTTTCTTCCTACTGCAAATTATTCATGTAAACTATAATTATTTATTTGGGTAATTCTATAGTAATATAATTCACGGGAATAAGCGCGTACATGCATAAATACCTTTTTTTTTGGGCTTGACGTTTCGACCGGGTTACACCGGCCGAGGTCACAAGCAGACTGAATTTAAAAGTTAATATTGGAAACCGCTATGGGTAATTCTAGCACTAAAACGATGATGGTTCTAAAACGTCACAACTACCAAATAACTCTTCATGGAAATAATACCTCCATTTATAAACGGAATTCGTTAATAATTCTAAACATTACCGTCATTGAATAGCTCATAAAGAATTTACGTCACAAGCATTTAGTATTTACGGCGTTTCTTACATTTAACCCTTAGAGGTCAAATAAATTGTTACGAGAGGACAGTAAACGAAATTAGCATGTTTACGACACGTTTGTGTGGGGGTTAAGCTCTTGGAGTATTAAAGTAAACTATAGAGTGCGTCTTACGGACTATGAACTGTGAGCAACAGTATGAACAAATGTCGTCCTCAAACGCCTGATGTTTTATATGTCACTATCTGTAAACTGTACATCAATTTATTTACCCTAGAAATATTAGAACCTTTGAAATATTTGCATGACCGTTTGTCGTCTTATGGAACGTCAATAAACGAGCGCGTAATTCAGTAATTTCAGTTAAAAATTTAAGTAAACAATAGAGGGAGTCTAACGGAGTATGAACTGTGAGCGCCAGTATGAACAAGACTCGTCGTAAAATTATAGGCAGTAACCAGTATAATCAATTTAATTACTATAATAATATCGGAACCATCGATATTTTCGCATAAACGTCTGTCGTCGCACCGAAAATCACTGTAGGCACTCGCCTACAGCAAACATTTGTTTAAGATCGGCACAAGAGGTAAGTATGCGCGCGCTCTATACTTGCTTATATACTCTAAGGCTAAGCTAAATAAAGTGAGATATCGGAGTTAGCACATGAAGTTAGTTGGCTGAATAAGCTTGGGTCGAAACGTAAATGTTTATAGCTTTGTTTTCAAAAATTAACATAATATACTAGGTTAGGTAACTGCAAAGCGGTGATAAAGTCCTAATTCAAAGTAGGTTTTTTTGGTTTTCAAAAAAGTGAGAAAGTAAGAGAATAGTGTTACCCCAAGAATTAAAAAAAAAGCTTTATTTTAAATATTTTTCGGGGATACATACATGTATGAAATCTTTACGCGGAATCACAATAACAATTTAATATAACAAAATATATTTTATCACACAGGAACTTATTAAAAAAAGTATCATCGCTCAAAAAACATCTTACACAACAACAAAGTATTCCAACACTAAAGGAAAACATCTGAAAAGTACTAATAAAATAGTTATTTCTTGTCTAAACCATTTTGCAACATTGTAAAAATGGAGCACCCTGTCTAGACTCCAGACGTCACAAAACTGCAAGTTTTCATATTATCCGATACGATATCGGTATCGGACACCGATACGATATTGGGGCAAGTGAAATATAATTATAAAATTTATGAATCTTGTAATTTCTCAAATATTGTTAAATTTTTATTTTTTGCTATCATAATACTATAATTTCTCAAGTATTGTATAATTATTAGTTTAATTTTTGTTTTAGTAACTTGAACTAAAAACTTAATACGCTTTGTACACCATTTTTAAGATCTGTTTTTTTTTTATACATACATGTTTTACAAATAATAAATGATTATTATAAATAATTATTATAAATCCAGATACGAATTACCTATCGGATAATATGAAAGACAGGTACGTGTTTCATACCACTTGCCCCCGATATCCTATCAGTGTCCGATACCGCTACCGATATCGTATCGGATGATGTGAAAACGCTCTGAAATTGCAATGCTTTTCAATATTCTGTCGTACGTTTAAATTCTGATCGTTTTTTCAATCCTTTGATAGCTTCGCCATAAGAGATAATTATTTGTGTACGGTTGTAGCTTAAGTACGGTATTATATTGATATGCATTTTTATTGTGAAGTTAAGTGCTCAAATATTTCTTTTATAATACAAAATCGTTATGATCAAAATTATAGAAACTATGCAAATTAAGATGGTAGGGATGATAGACATAGAATATTCTTTACTGTACACCATGATGAAGCAATTCCAAGAACGTTTGAACGTCCATGGGCGTTCAGAAGATATTATTATTTATTTTTATTTCGAGCCTGAACTGTCCCACTGCAGGGCAAAGGCCTTCCTTTCATTCTTCCACACGTTTCTGTTAGGATAAATAAACTTACATACAGGTAAATATACACGAAAAGCAACACACTCATTTTTTGGGCAGTCGCGTCGTTATATTGTGATTGTATCAAGGGTTATTTATGACGGTTCTTCTTTTCCCAGTCTGTTTTAAGACTCAGCTAGTCTAAAATAAGCCGCGAAATGTCTAGCGCGTTAACCTAAAAAACCAATATTTTAAAGGTTAAATCGCAGTTTATTTTTGTTTTTAGTTCAAAAGTCGTCTGCTTGCGACTACTGCCAGTGGAACCTGGTTGAATCGTCAAGCCCGCAAAGGTATTTAGGCATGTCTCGCCCTAATTCCCTTTGAATTAAAATTTTGAATATTTCATTTTGTAATTCATTATTCATTTGATTGTCCAGAAGAACATACAAAGTGCACCATTTTCAAAAGAAAATTAACAAACTATCTTATAGACAAATCGTATTATAATTTGCAAGAGTTTTTTGAGGAAAAAAATATGTAAACGTATGGGTATAATTTTTACTTTGCTATGGAGAATTTTATTTGTAACCTAAACATTAATAATAATACATAATTTTAGTTAATACTTTATGTTATATACTGATACATACATAAAATATGTTCCTTAAGTTGCTGCGCCCTTACAGGGTCATGTTGATACCCACTAAATGTATTTATAACAACTTGTACCTACACATGAAGCAATAAACAATTTGAATTTGTCCTGAAAATATGTAATTCCAATTATTTTAATTGAAATTGATAACTGAATGCATTTTACGAAAATCAAAAAGCCAAATTTGTAACTTTATAATATGTAGAGAATAGTATTACCAGTTATTTAAACACAAATTACAACTAAATAATATTATATTATATTTCAATATTGACATAATCAGTAAAGCAAATTCAATTGTTTGGTTAATAATACACGGATATCATTGGCACGTTAATATAATAATTATCTATTATTTTACATAATTTTCCGTTAATTTTGCATCATTAAGTTTACCTTGTTTATTTTACCCATCACGGTTTTAAGGGGTTACAATTATTTTCGTAACAAAAAATTTAAATATATTTATTGTTTGCGAATCAGGTCCAACTACGGATATTTTTTCAGTACAGAATAACGCTAGGATTATTATAAAATAGCTACTTTCATGGGTCTTTCATGTTTTGCGCTCAACTCAAATTCTTTTTCCAAATACCTAAAGGTACAATACCTATGCCAGTAAAAGACCCTTAAAAATGGGAATGGTAATTCTAGAAATCAACGTTTCCAATAAAGACAAAAAGTCTGTTCCATTTTATTATTTTAAGTATAAATTAACGATATCCCAAATCATACTGCGACATACAAAACTATGTACAAAACTTAACCTGTAAAAGCGCACTGACTAAAATACACTAAACATACTAACTCAGCCTTTAGTTACGACTAAAACGTTTAGTACAATTTATGACATGGTTCCTAGAACATTTCAGTTAAGTCGAGATGGTTTAGCGTAAGTTACTAGCTAAGGATCAAGGCTTGGACAGACGCCTATCAGGGAAATCCTTTGCAGACGGTAATATATGAGGATTGTTGGCCACTGAAATGGCTTTTGTATTTTATTAGGTAAATGCTAAAATACTAGAAGTTATTCAAAAAAATAAATAATATGTCATGTGATATTTATTTTAAAGTTCAAAATGTTTTGTGGGTCTGAGCAAATGTGTGGGGACTAATTACCACGTTTTGAAAATTAATTATAGTTTAATTTGTATACAGCTCTACTCTTTTCCCTCTTTTCTCTATAATCCTTTTATTTCTTATTTTTAATAAGTTAACAAAAAAAATTAACACAAATTGCCAATTCATTTCAGATTGTATTTTAGGTAAAAGTTAAAACGAGTTTTTTTTAATCAAATTCACGTCACTAAGGTTTAGTGACGTGTAATTGATTTCCAATTCTAGTAATAGGTACAATAATTTCATTAACAGTATTTGCATGCTATCGTTATAAACCAATTAACTCAATCAAGTTATTGCAAATATCTGCGAAACTAATAGCATAGCTATGGCTTATTTCTAATAGTTTGTAGAACAAAGGCTGATAAACTGACCGCGTTTATAATAAATTATTCCTGGTTAGAAAGACCACAACATCGGCTTTTAGGGGTTGAGCCTTCAAATTTTGAATGCCTAAATAATTCTCATGAATATTTTAAAATCAGTGGAATATTGTTTGGTATTTACTAAATTATTTATTGATATTTGATTTTTAATTTAATTTATTTTACCAAAATTTTTAATTATAACAAACTTAGCCAGACGTAAAATAACTACTTTGAATTTAATTTAATCATTTTTATTAAATACTTGTCCAGCGTTAACAATAATAAACGTATCTCAATATTCGGACATTGTAATAACCACCTACAATTTTAAGACCAAAACCCTAATTATTAAAAATAATTTATGTATCATAATTTAATCACAAATAAATACACGTAAATATAAAGAAAAACCAACTTACATTGTATTTATAAGGGACCACCTCTGAGGTAGGTATATCCAATCAGGAACAAAAAAAAAGGAAATTGATTCCCAATTACCGAATATATCGCATAACTAATTTAAAAAAGCAAACAGTGGAATTAAACCTTCTCCTTTGAAAATCGGTTAAAAACAAAAACACACACCTTTCTATGCCTACTAAACTTTGCTATGGATACCGATCCTTGCGTATTAGGTATTCGACGCACGATATCGTATCACATAGAGTCGTAATACCTGGAATAAGGCGGGTTGCTCTTCAGCGACTGATTGACATGTTTGTATTGTGTATTGATAGTGCTACAATGGTTAGATAATAATAATAATAATAATCCAGCCTATAAACGTCGCACTGCTGGGCACAGGCCTCTTCCCATATAGAGAAGGCACGAGCATTGATCACCACGCTCTCTGCGGATTGGCGATTCCAGATCCCAAATTTTGGAATCCAGGTTTCCTCACGATGTTTTCCTTCACCGTTTGTCAGAAGTGTCTTAAAATAATTAAGAAAGTACATATAACTTTGAAAAAGCCACATTGGTACTTGCCTGGGTTCGAACCTGCAACCTTGTGCATACAAATCCGTTCAACAATCAAGGTTTCCTCACGATGTTTTAATTCACCGTTTGACAAACGGTGAAGGAAAACATCGTGAGGAAACCTGGATTGGGATCTGAAATCGCCAATCCGCAGAGAGCAAGCGTGGTGATCAATGCTCGTGCCTTCTCTATATGGGAAGAGGCCTGTGCCCAGCAGTGGGACGTTTATAGGCTGGATTATTATACTTACTCCAAAAAAAAGGAAATTGATTCTCTACATACATTGAGCATCCTTTTAAAAAAAACCCTGTTAAATTCACCAATACCTACACTAGTAAAATAAAAACAAAACCCAGTCTACAAATTATTCGATACCGTATCGAGTCGCAATTCTATCGAGCATCGAACGACGACGACATTCAAATTAGCATATCAATCGTTCGCTCGCGACCGGCCTAATTAGATACAAGGAGATACTGTTTGTTTGTTCGCATTAACTTGGGACTATCGAGTATTGACTCGGTTTGAATGTGGAATGAATAATACGGAACTGTTATTTCATTCATAAATATATTATATTCATAAATATACAGTACTCGTAAATGTATTCATATGTAGTGGAAAGCTGTTCTTTTTTAATTTAATAATTATAATCTGTATCCAACTTGAAGTTCATAAATTCTTGTTTCTTCTATTTTAGAGAAAAGACCTTTGCCCAGCAGTGGGACATTTATAAGCCAATGTAAGTAGTTCCTAAGTTTTTACAAGTTAGGTATTGAATCAACGTGTTTATTGTTTTGTCTTAGGTTCTAGTTCATTTAATTCATATAAGTCTTAAGTACGCGTTTTAGTCTACGTATTTATAAGAGCTACCTAATCCAGACTTATCAACATTATCTACAAAGAAAAAAAATCATGATACTAGAGAAAACAAGAGATAAATATGTATATAAGTTGGTGTCTTTAGTGAGGTTTGGCTTAGTTACAGATTTTATGTCCGCGTCATCATTTTAAGCCCCATGTACTATAACGAATGTTGGAGGGGCTCGTGGTTAAGTGTAAGCCGTACGGTTTGACCAATAATACAGGTTAAGCCGCGCTCGCCGCGGTTGGTCCGTGGATGAGTGGCCATTTCTAAACATACCGAGACCCCTCCGTGCCTCGGATAGCACGTTAAGCCTTTGGTCCCGACTGTCATACGTTGATCTTTGGCAGTTGTTAAGTCAATTCTGACAACCAGTCTTAGTATGGGATACTGTGTTCCCCAGTAAAATGGGTTGTGGAGGTCAGAAAGGCAGTCGCTCCATGTAAAATACGGAATTCAGCTGAATCTGGTAAGACTGGTAGCCGACCCCAACATAGTTGGGAAAAGGCTCGGGAGATGATGATGTACTATAATGAATGTTGAGTGTGTAATAAAGCTCCATTAAAGATCAAAACAGAAGGTGCTAACGCATTATGACATTTTTTTTTACTTCTATAAAATCATTTCACACTAGATCGTAAATTTTAACGACTACTCAACCTATTACAGAATGTCATAAAGATAAAATAAAAATGAAAGCAACGAACCAATATATAGTGATGTGCCAAAAATGAGTAATCGATCCTTACTCGAGCTTACTACTCGATTGGGGAAGCGTCGGCACTAAATGGGCTAGACCAGGGCTGTCCACAAAAAAAACATACACTTTTTGGACTTATTTTCAAGTATAAATAAAATAGTAAAGCAATATATTTTTTTAAATAGATAATTTAGAACATCATAGAGTCTGTGGTGCTGTAATGTGGTGCAATAATTATTTAGGGTTCCGTACCCAACTCGCACTTGGCCGGTTTTTGTATATTATTTTATTTATTGATCTAAAATAATTTGTATATTGATTTTGATTGCTTATAAAATGTTTGGCTTTCCAAAAATATGCTTTACATTTTTTTAGTTTTTTAATGTTTGCCTCGATTTCACAAATCCGACTTGAGATTCAGCACAAAATAGTTCCTACATAACAACACGTACCGTGCATTTAATTTAGTATTTAATAAGATGCATTAAAACAGATATAAAAGTGCATTTGGAGTACTTCACTCGTGCGCTAAGATTGAACAAAAACTACAACGGTTGAAAATTCTTACGGAGAAAATGTAATTTGAATTTCTGGTCGCGAATTCTCTCACGGGGATTCAGGAATAAAAGTATCTTATATAGGATAGCTTCCAAGTTATTTTTATTGTAATTTTACTTAAAAAGGTTGAAAAATTGTGATATGTTTCTGATAGCAGGATGTACCTAATGATGTAAGTGGTTCTTTGTGGATGTTTCGCCTAAGTATTTTATCAGTTAAAATATTTTGACAATCTATGGAGAAAACATCAACAGCTTCGTTAAAAATAATTGTTTTTTTTAGGGTTCCGTACCCAAAGGGTAAAACGGGACCCTATTACTAAGACTCCGCTGTCTGTCTGTCCGTCTGTCTGTCTCCAGGCTGTATCTCATAATCCGTGATAGCTAGAAAGCTGAAATTTTCACAAATGATGTATTTCCGTTGCCGCTATAACAACAAATACTAAAAACCATATAAAATGAATATTTAAGGGGGGCTCTCATACGACGGTGGTACAGAACCCTTCGTGCGCGAGTCCGACTCGCACTTGGCCAGTTTTTTCTTTTCACGATTTTTTTGAGGTTGGAATGTAAACTTGCTGGTTACAAAATTATTTATGAAAAGCACTTGGACCAAGACTGTATTTTATTCAGATTATTGTTTAATTTACAAAAAAGCTTGTTTTATATCAGCTACAGAGTGGCTCCAGATAGATAAATTATGTTCTTGTTGCGTGTATTTGATTTCGGGGAGGAAACAAAATTTCTCCTATTTTATCTCACGGGCCTTACTACGTATCTCACGGGCATTGCGTAATACCAGTGCTGTGATGCTAATACCAACATCACAGCGTTTGCTGAGCAATGTCCGGTTTGGTACAGGTGGGACGCACATTTTCCCTTGTTTTATTTTCGTTTAGTTTTTGTTATTCTATCTTTCTTTCTTTTCATCTTTATAGTTTTTTTATATTATTTTATTGTTGTTTTTGTGTGTAGGTACTGTGCCTGTCTCAAATAAACTTTTTTTCTTTCTTTCTTCTTCTTTCTTTCTATTTATTTTATCCTGAGAAAGTCTGGTATTGTTTTCTTTTTAGTTTTAGTCAGCCCTGTTGAAGACGTTACATTGCCAATATATTGAGCGGAACACTGCTTTATGAATCTGATAGAATTATCGATGTTTTTTATGACGATTTGAGTTTGGGATTGAAGCCTTTTACGCAAGATATTTTTTAAGGTTGTTCAGTAAATATTTTTTTGGTCTAAAATCTGTGTTTTTTTGGGAGAAGCCTGGAATTTTAGTCCATATTTTAGGTAGGTACTAAATTGATCTTGACACAAATAAAACTCGAAAAAAAAACGACATTTTCTTTATCTTTATTTTTATTGCAATAAAATAAATATTATAATTGTTTGTGTCAAATAAATTGAAGTCACTTGTTAATCGACAAATTTTTTCATATAAAAGTTAAAAAATCCAAACTTATATAAACTAAAATACATAAAGATATGTAGAAACTTGGTTATCATCATCGTTCATTGCGATTGCCGAGCTATCGTGGGTAGGCAGGCGAGGAGAATTAAGAACAACGACACTCCACCGAACACGTTTTGCTTCAATGCGGAGCCACCAGATTCCTCTTCATCCGACGTCCGCGAGCAAAAGAGCCCGGAGTTGCGTCAGTGTCAAGAAACGTCAACCCGCTTGTCATGTTTTAGCAGTTCCTTTTCACGTTTCTTAACACTAGAAATAGCGAAGCGCCTACACGGCCGGACTGACATTCGCACGTCCTCGTGCGACTGCTCTCGCTTCGAGTTATCTGCAACCAATGAAAAGTCTGTAGTACCCGTCTGGGCATGCTCGTCCATCCCTGACTAGCTACCCATTTATGACACCATGAATTCCTATCTTTACCCCTCACATCTAAATGAAACACTGGGCGGACTACTGACCAGGCGTCCCTTCGACTACCCACTAACTCGCATGGTGCTATAGACCGGACTACCTGTCAGCGTCCCTTCCACCAGTCTTTACCCCTCACATCTGAATGAAACACACTGGGCGGACTACTGACCAGGCGTCCCTTCGACTACCCACCAACTCACATGGTGCGATAGACCGGACTACCTGTCAGCGTCCCTTCCACCAGTCTTTACCCCTCACATCAGAATGAAACACACTGGGCGGACTACTGACCAGGCGTCCCTTCGACTACCCACCAACTCGCATGGTGCGATAGACCGGACTACCTGTCAGCGTCCCTTCCACCAGTCTTTACCCCTCACATCTGAATGAAACACACTGGGCGGACTACTGACCAGGCGTCCCTTCGACTACCCACCAACTCGCATGGTGCGATAGACCGGACTACCTGTCAGCGTCCCTTCCACCAGTCACACACAGCTGTTGCAATCAACCGGTTGGAACGTCGACCCACATAGGCCGTTTCCATACCAATCTATAGCCACCCAGCTCACACCGAAGAACTCGCAGTCTGACCGTGGGCGTCGACCCGGTTCAGGCCAGCCCAAGCGATCAACTACGCTACAAACCCCATGGGAAAACGTGATCTGATCAGAGGCATCGACCCAGTTAAGGCCAGCCCCATTTTTCAACCACACTATTCTCAACTACTTAAAACAAAAGAAACTAGATCACCGGATGATGTAGTCAAGTTGCTCCTTGATGAATGACGATGAGCTCACAGCGAATCCCGTCGTAACATCTTCAGGCATTTCCATCCGCGGAATGCGTTCGATGATGATCCAAAAGCGCATGGCCGCCTCACTCGCGGTGTCTTTAACACCAACTTGAAAGCGTAGAATGTCATCGACGTAATCTTGTGGCAGCATAGGTTTAGCAAACTTCGCAAGCAATACTTCTTTTATTTAGGGCCACGTCAGTTGCAATGCCTCGCCATCTGGATCGGACTCAATCAGCTACCAGACGTGCGGCGCTTAAGATCTCGTACGGCTATTCTCCTATAAAACAAGCCCTTTTTATCCCACTTCTGATGTAGAAACTTGGTTATCATCATCGTTCATTGCGATTGCCGAGCTATCGTGGGTAGGCAGGCGAGGAGAATTAAGAACAACGACACTCCACCGAACACGTTTTGCTTCAATGCGGAGCCACCAGATTCCTCTTCATCCGACGTCCGCGAGCAAAAGAGCCCGGAGTTGCGTCAGTGTCAAGAAACGTCAACCCGCTTGTCATGTTTTAGCAGTTCCTTTTCACGTTTCTTAACACTAGAAATAGCGAAGCGCCTACAGATATTAATAACAAATATAACAAAACTAGCAACTTCACGGATGCCAACATAATGCAATTAAATACAACCGTCTGTGTCTAGATCATGTCAGACAGAGATGAA
This sequence comes from Autographa pulchrina, assembly GCA_905475315.1. Classification (NCBI taxonomy): domain Eukaryota; kingdom Metazoa; phylum Arthropoda; class Insecta; order Lepidoptera; family Noctuidae; genus Autographa; species Autographa pulchrina. The sequence goes on along the minus strand of FR997784.1, from coordinate 8,251,211 downwards.
TCGTTTCATTAGAGTGAGAGGACGCGGTAGAGCGGGACAGATGTATGTGGAATTAGGTTAGTTAGTGCTAAGCTTAGACAATATGTTATTGTCTTTAGAAGTGCCAGGGATGGACTAAGGACGTTTATTTTTTACTACAAACATTTTTAAAACATGTATTTATTTCTAGATCGCATAGACTAATGGTTAGTTACACCATTTATGATTTAAGAAAGATCATGAAAATTGATCTACCCGGACGAATCTTAATGATAGTTGACTATTTGTGGAATCCGTCTCCGTCTCGAATTTAACATTATAATTGATAAACATCGGAAAAGGGGATTAGCTACGTACACGAGTGAAACAACGGGGCACGGTTAGTTTAGAATTAATATTACAAAGATAAGAAATTATAATATGTTCATGAAAGGCTGAACAAAATTCTCTTCCATAAAAAACAAGGTTTTATTAAAATTTATTAGTTCATATTAAGAATTTTTAAACTGAATCCGTCTCTGTATTATTTGAGCGAGTAACATAGAGATGAGCATAAAACACCGAACATGATGTATTCAACTCAATCGACTGCAAAAGTGTTTATAATCGTGATTCAATAAACCTGCTCAGGAGTAAAATGTTTATGTAATGTCTCTATTCTAAGGATTCTATCGGATATTCTATCTGAATAATGTTGTTTTATCTTTTCATACGTTGAAAGAGAATGCAAAAACGTAGACATCATATTAGTGAAGTTGATATATTTAAGGTTGGTATTTTGTATTAAAATTGACATGTTCACTATTTTTTTTGGAACATTTTTTAATCGTAATCAAAAATTATCATTGTTGCATTTTTTACAAATTAATGTAAAAACAAATTATTTTGTTGAAAATAAAAAGTTAATATTTTCAGTCTAACTTAAATCATAAAATATGTGTAATATAAAACACCGAACTATTAAATAAAAATATCATCACAATCATATCCACAGTTTTTTCTTTAAAAGAGACGAAACAGCATATTGTTTTTTATAAAACTCTAACAAACCATAAGTCAATAACTTAAACATCAACAAGCAACCAACTGAACCTATACTCAAGCATACACAGCGGTACAACACTACTTATAGTTACCTAAGTTTTTACAACAATCGACAACCCAAAAGAAACAATTTTTCGTTCTTGTGGCATGACGTAGTTATAACACAAACTGTACCTTCACACTAAGTAAAACATACAAACACCTTCTGGAAACATAATAACTTCACTACTTTAAGTATACTCAAGCATACCTACCACACTACTTATCCCCTACTTAAGTTCTTACAGTCGACAAAACAAAAGAATCGTGTTAAAACGTCAATTAGTGCAACAAGTCAAGCAATTACCTTCGAAGAGAATTGGTACGGTAATTTACGAGGATTTTTTTTACGTAAAATCACCGTTTCTTGTAATTAAGTTTAGTTATTTTCTTCATTTGTGTTTGTACAATCACGAGCTAAAGTATGTACGTGCACAAGTAGAAAAATTGTAAAAAAAATTGAGCGAGGTTTTTGTGTTGAAACTCAAAAAAATTAATCATGTACATGTGTAAGCTGTTTTCAATAGTTTCTTCATAACTCGTGTACAATACCAATCTGGAATTGAAGGGAAAATAAAAAAAAATTGAGATTGTATACATATTTTTGCTCGTGACTATAGTCATATTTCTGTAAAACATTAACAACGAGTACGGTATCCTGGGCCTCGATTAAACTATTTTAAATGCATGTCAGTGGTCAGTCACTGTACTTGTCAATGTGCATAATTTTCGTATTCAGATAAGCATACAATAAAATCTCATTGAACTCTCGAAGAGAACGATCGTAATGACCAATTAATGATCGTAAAAATGACCAAATGAAGCAGGTCATTCAGTCAATTCAAGCAACTCTTAAATAGCTGAATCGAGGCGCTGCTGTTATAACCTTGGTTCTACACGATGATCAAGCATTACTATATAATTACCATCCGCATTTATTTCTCCACTCAAACAGTTTTAAGCGTCCGTTAAACAGTAATGAAACGCGACTAGTTCGCAACTTTAGTAATTACGTCAGCGATCCCGGTATTCTCGCTTTATTGTAAAACGAAACTATCTTATTTGAGTAAATTCTATGGAAATTGCTTTTTTTTAGTCGGAGAATTTCTCTTGAAAATGATAAAAGATAAATTAATATGAGAAAGGTACAGTAAATAGTAGTTTTTACGATAGAAGGAGAATTTTGTAAAGCTAAAAATGTTGTGTTTACTAAAAATGTATGTTTGTTGTACTCGGTATGAACTTTGATTGATACCTATAACATAGAATTAAGTCTTCTTAAAACTAGCCCAATAACGTTAGGCAAACACGATAGTGTCAATTTTATATTTAAAAAAATATCTTTGACCAAAAAGACCTAAATTAAACCGTGGAATCCTTGAACCAGTTCGACTGCTTCGAGCGGTCAACAAAACAAAAAGCACGCGGGCGCACGTGACGAGCGAGACCGAATCGAGCATTTAAAAATTAATTATACAGCAAGAGGCACACGCATATAACATACAGATTTGGTACAAATATACAAATAAAGTTATTCGGAGTGGTATCAGAATCGTAAAACGTCGAAAAAAGTTATCGCGGCGACCTCAATACAACTCTATCCGAGTTATTCAACTAAAAACTACTCAGTAAATTCTCATTTTATGAACTAGGTAAATAGGTTTATCTCCACCTTTATCACAATGCATAACAATTGCTTCTCTCGTACAATGAAACGTTTTGTGTATTCTACTGTTATTCTCCACATATGCATGAATACTTTACTATCTAAACGTTGGCTGTAAACAATAGACGTAAAGTTCACGTTATCCTTACGTATCTATTTGTTTTATAGGATGAGATATAGGAGTGTTTTTAGTTTAGTTTTAGTTTAACTACTCTAAAATGTACTATATTTTAGTGTAGTTTTACTAGCCCTTTATATTTTAGTGTTACGGAAAAGCTGATTATATTTGAAATAGGTAATGCTTCTGCCTAGTAAAAAGAAGAAAATTAAAATAAAATTAAGGTCAATAAAAAAAGTGGCCTTACCATACAAAATAATTTTCAACTGATTAAAATTAAATAAGGGTGGTACATTTTTTTTCGGGGTTCTACTATTATTTCTTGGTCATACGAATCGAACAATAAGTAATTATAATTATGATATTCCACGCTTAAATGATAATAAATCATCATCATCTCCCTGCCCTGGTTCCAATTATTTGTGGTCGGCGCAAAGCGTATTCAGCTTCTATTCATCACGAGGATAGAATTTGTAAGTAGTGTTCTAAAATAAAAAAGAAACAGCTATTTCTTTAATAAAAAAATAGGTTTAAAAGCCGGCCAGTTTCCTCCGAGAACTAATCTAATATAAGATAATTGAATAAAAAATGTTAATTGGTGTTAAGTTTAGTATTACAGCGGAAAAGGCTTCGCAACTTATTGGGTAACTTAGTTGGCTTGCTTATTGTACTAAAATTATAGGCGGTGTGGCTATAAGATACGCGATATAATTCTTTAGATTGGTTTTGTGTTATTTGATTTTGGTTAAGAGTTACGAGTGTGTGTATTTGTAAATTTATTTATTTTTTGAAAATACATTTATTTTTATTAGAACTCGGTTTATTTATACAAAAATGCGTATGTATGGCTGGTGTAAATAGCCAGCATAGTTTCATTTCAAAATAGCACATAATTGTGGCAGAAAAAGTGAGTAATATGACCGTATCTTCTCTGTAGTTGTAGTTTATGGTTGCAGTACAAAGTAAAATTTAACAACAACTGCAACATTTAAAGTTCTGAAAGAGTCTAATTCAAATAAAAATAATATTCACTTTTGAATTATAAAATACCTGCCTGCTTTTAAAAATGTATTTCTGTATGGACACAAGTTTTAGTAAAGTTCTGAGCTCGGTTAGGGCTAGGTGTATTCAAAACGCAATGTTTTGAATACACATAATATTGCTGTAATTTCAACCTGTCCCCCTTTTACATCTAAATATGCTTTAAATATTAGTTTCATATAAAATCTTGCTCGCAATTTTAAGGGCCCGACTCTAACTGCGTACAGTCAGCAAAGAAATACTAGTGTTCATTTAAACAGGTGCTTGTTCACACGCGGCGCGGCATTACTGAGAGCTTTACTTGAGTTCCACTTAACAACTTAGGGTTTAAGTGGAGTTGCTGCAACTGTACTTTTAGTTTTAAGTACGTGTGACGTTTTTTGCATTATTTTTCTGAATGAGAGCCTTTTTTTTAATTGTAAATCCTTTGTATGCTCATAGGTATGGCAATTTGTAATTTTTGATTGATGAAGCACGTGTATGCCCAATTATTCTCAAATGTATCTTTAAGAAAAAAAACCATTTTGAATAAGCGCGAAAAATAGTTTTTATTTGTAATTAGAATTTGTTAATGGATACCCTGTCCTAATGAACAAAAAAACACTGTTGTTGTTCAACCGAGAAGGTTTATAACCCAATTAATACATTTCATACATACCAATTTAAAGGAGTGTCTAAAGGCATTTACGACAGAAACATCTCTATCTAATATGAAATCGTAATTATGAGAATTGAACTTCTGAATAGATTCAAAAGACCCTACCATCAAATGTCAAGTTACAATGGCTTTTCACAAGCTAGCTTAAAAAGACAAAAATATCTTGATCCCTTATAAGTAAAATGGCTAACGTTCAGAGGAAGAATCTTCAAAATAACTTGAAGGAAAACGTAACGTTTCTATTTGATAAAAGTATGTAATAAGATTTAAAGTTCCCCCATAAAAAGCGGTTAAAAGGGACTGAAATGAACTTTGACAAAGTTCAGTCTAATTATGTTTAGTGATGGGAAAATTTTGGGAAATCGTTCTACGGGATTTGAATTAAGATGAGTTTAGAATAAGGTCTCAGAACCTCGTTACTTTATATATGATTTTGGGATTTCTTTGCAGGAATTTTAGGAACTTTTTGCTTAAGTTAGGAAATTAAATAAGCCTCAAAAGTCCGCCGGTCTATCTTAAAGGGGGCCATGTATCTCATAAATCGTTGTACGTAGTTCTAAGTTAAAGCAATATACATATACAGTCTGTATTTAAATTGTCCCAAGAATATCGAATCACAAATATATACCACGTAAAAAAATAGGTATTGCAAGTATTCGAAAAGTAGGTAAATATTTTATCTAGTAAAATGCCATGGAACCGTATGCGAGTATTGCACTTAAACGGTTCACATTAATTTAAATAAAAATACAATGTTAGTAGTTTTAAGTTTCCGTATAATTAAGTCCATAAACATATTTTACGAAGAACAAAAGCATCCTAGTATTTTCTTTTTCCTCGAGTTTATAAAAGAGCAGCGACCTATATTCTTACTTTATTACAACTAAGGGGTGACAAGAAGAACTTGTTCTGTTTTAGTTTATCTTCTTGAAGTAATAAAGTAGCTTTTACTTCTAACTTTGTTTTTTATTCATTGTTCTTGTTAACTTGTCTTAAGTTTACTTTGAGTTACAATACTGGCCATTTAGCTGTTCTTGGAAATAAGTAATGGTTTTCTTTTAAAAGTAATAAAAAGTACACATTGAAAAATGTTTAACAAACAGAGGAAGGAGACCCTCTCCATGCTTCGGAAAACACGTTAAATCTTTGGTCCCGACTGTCATACTGATGATCTTTGTGTCCGCAGTTAGTGACAGTCGTTAAGTGATCACAATTCTGAAGCAGATTTACTATATGCTACTGTATTATGCTAAGTTTACACGGACTTAGTAACTGATGCTTAGTGGCCACTTTTCTTGTCACTTAGTAAATAGGATGGGCTTCTATTCACTCGCACTGGCTCACTTATACTAAGCAGATATTCAGTCTGCTTACATACTAGGCGTAAGTGTTTAGATATAATATAATTTAATAGTATACAATATCCTGGCACAACTCAAACACGGTCATCTGATCCCAAATTAAGCAGAGCTTATAATATATTTTTACTAAATTCAGACACAGAACAAATGATCATGCTCATCACACCAACATTTTTGTCTTGGGTGGGAATCGTACCCACTAGACCAACAGGCCAGTCGAAACTCAATAAGTATTAAGCATTGGCTACCAAGCCCGTGTATACTTAGCATTACCCAGCAAATAGGTTGTGTAGGTAGTTGCACCATGTAAAATACGGTATTCAGAATCCTGTAAGACTGGAATCTGACTCCAACATAGTTTCGGAAAAGGTTTGACGTAAGAAGAATGTTTGTAAATTCTTCCTTACAACGATTATACCAATGGTTGGAAACACGTGTAAAACTTGTCTGTTTAGAGACTTTATAGTGTTCTTTTACGTGTACTTATAGGGGTGTTGTATTGAGGTGAATATACAACCGCCTTTGCGACGTGCTGCGGGCTAGAGTTGGGACAAAACGTTTGAGTGTTCAACGAATATTATTTTTTGCAAGCCTGATGTAGTATTATGTAATTTAGTTAAATATTTAGAAAACTAAATCATGTCCTAATGTAAAAGTTGCTTATTAATATAATTTCTTTTGCTTTTTAAGTTACGGTAATAGTCATTGGATTACTTCAAGGTATTATGCCTTAAAATAGAGGTATTTCGGTCAATATGTAAAGAAAAAGACCGTCTTGGGTGAGCCGTAAATATTTAAATATTTTTACATAAATCTATCACATCACTAAATACATTTATAACATAACGTGGCTTATATAATTATAAGTTGTTCTCATTAATACTCATACATAAATCACGATGGTCACAAACTGCAAAGCTACATAATAATCGATACAATGAATAACTCCGTCACTAACACTTAGTAATCATCATTAATTGTGACCGCCACCCCCAAGTTTTACTTCATAACAGTACACTGGGAAAATCAATGCAATCTAACGAAAATAACTGGGAACATCGGGACAGCGGTGCCCCAGATATGTGTCAACGTATCAATTTATAGATACAACTCTATATTTGTTTTGTCGGGAGCCTCTCGTTTGATGATCTACTTTTTATACTAAATAAGGTTGTGATTTTTAGGGTTCCGTACCCAAAGGGTAAAACGGGACCCTATTACTAAGACTCCGCTGTCTGTCTGTCCGTCTGTCTGTCTCCAGGCTGTATCTCATAAACCGTGATAGCTAGAAAGCTGAAATTTTCACAAATGATGTATTTCCGTTGCCGCTATAACAACAAATACTAAAAACCACATAAAATGAATATTTAAGGGGGGCTCTCATACGACGGTGGTACGGAACCCTTCGTGCGCGAGTCCGACTCGCACTTGGCCAGTTTTTTTAGTATACTTCTGAATGTATATTAAAAATGTGTGGATTTAGTTTATTAATTACTTAACAGGTCTCTCTTTCTTATTCATTACATTTGGTTGTGTCATTTAAACATTTGCCTTGATTTGGAATGAAAGCGATTTTTATAGTTATATTTTATTTATTTCGACCTTGGCCGTCCCACTACAGACTCTCTTCTCTCTCTCTCTTGGCTCTTTTCCTTTTTTCCTAAGTTCCTTCCCATATTTCATTAGTAAAATGAAAATTCCATTCATCCACACTGAAACCTCAATCCTAAAAAGAAGTTGTAGAACTGAGAATTTTAGCAACACAATACTTTATAATCAACTGCGACGGCCTGTTGGTCTAGTGGTTAGTGACCCTGACTGCTATACCGGAGGTCGTGGGTTCGATTCCCACCCAGGACAAATGTTTGTGTGATGAGCACGATCATTTGTTCTGTGTCTGGGTGTAATTTATCTATAATATGTTTGTATTTAGAAATATATAAGTATGTTTATTGTCTGGTTACCATAACACAAGCTCTGCTTAGCTTGTGATCAGATAACCGTGTTAGTTGTCCCGGAATATTATGAATTATGAAATACCAGCTATTTAAAGTTTGAAGGTCAGTGGATCCTATGTATCATTCATAATATGCTATTATTCTAGAGGGGCTCGTGGCTAAGTGTAAGCTGTACGGTTTGACCGATAATACAGGTTAAGCCGTGCTCGCCACGGTTGGTCCGTGGATGGGTGACCATTTTCTAAACATACCGAGACCCCTCCGTGCCTCGGATAACACGTTAAGCCGTAGGTCCCGACTGTCATACGTTGATCTTTGATAGTCGTTAAGTCAATTCTGACAACCAGTCTTACTATGGGGTACTGGATTTCCTAGTAAAATGGGTTGTGGTCTGTGGAGGTCAGATAGGCAGTCGCTCCATGTAAAATACGGTATTCAGCTGAATCCAGTAAGACTGGTAGCCGACCCCAACATAGTTGGGAAAAGGCTCGGGAGATGAATATGCTATTATTCTATTTTATGATATTCTATGTTATTATGACAATAAGCTAAGAAGATATCCACTGTTTACTATCATATAGCAACCTAAAGTTAGCAAGAGACGTGATGACTGCTTACTTTTAAGTTTGTCCTTGCTTTATAAGACGATTGGAACATTTCCCAGGGGTGATAACAGTGTGAGAGGCGCAGGCGTAGTAAACACGGCAAGACACATGTGAACCCTTAGACAATTTATGAGCTTTTCTCCTCATTTGAAGCAGCAATCAAAACTTTAGGGGCGTGACGAATCTTAGAGGCTAAAAGATGGCTACTTAATTTCATGGTTAATTTTTTTTTGGTGGGCAATGTGTTTTTTTATACTTTCCAATAAAAATACATGTAACACAAATCAATTTATAGATTAGAGCATGTAATTTCGAATGTCAAAACGTCGTATTTTTAATCATCTTGCAAGATTTCAATCAGCTAATTGAAAAATAAAATCCCACGACTGAAAAATTCTGAGAATTGCAAAGTTTCGTAGAAAGTAGTAAAACCTTTATTTTATACACTGAAGTTAAATTCAAAGCGTTCCAAAGTCTTGTATTCATAGTTATTCAAACTATTTTGTTCGTTTATTTTTCAGTAAAATTACAAAGTAGAATCCATCTTTCAGACATTAGTGTTGGATAAAATTGTTTATGAACATTCAAAGTTCGAAATAAAAGAAAATGTTCTATAAAAGTGTATTTTTGATGGTTTTTAGTCTTTCATACCAGGTCTAAACTAAAGGACTGTATTTTTAAGTCTGCAATCATTTGCGGGCTAGACAGGTATAAGGGGTAAAGTATATACATATACTTTTTATTTTTTTAGTCTTACGGGTTCTTCGTACATTTGTTGCTGCATATTTTGCTTTTTGTATTGAGGTTGTAGGTTAGCAAGATTGGGAATTTAATTTACTTGGTTCATATTTTTTCTGGGTTGGCGACCGCGTTTGAGGAAAAAGTAGTGTAGGACGCCCCCAGGCAAGGTGGAGTGACGATTTGCGCAAGACGAAGCTGGATGCGAGAAGCCGAGGATAGAACTAAATGGCGTGCAATTGGAGAGGCCTATGTCCAGCTGTGGACTGCTATGGGCTGATGATGATGATATCTTTATCATACCTAGATTATTTTAATCGAATATTACATTTACGAAAGCTTAATACAAATAAATCCAGAATGATTGAAATTTCTAAACCACAAAGCTATAAAGGTAGATATATAGATATAATTAAAAATCAATCTAAAAATCAAAGATCAGTGAATGTACTATGATCAAAGATAAAGCTAGAATAAAATCTAATAAAAATGAACCTAATGATAATACTAGTCTGTTCTCATCAGCAAGTTGCAGGTGATATATTAACTTGATAGCCAATGAAATAGCTTTCTGAAACTGCATCAACCAATCAGGTTCGTGTACCTCTATAACTCTTTTCCCCTCAATATACTTTAACGGTTTGGACGAAGATAAACAGTAGATCCATTGGGTACGATTGAAAATATTGGACCGGTGTCTAGGGGGCAGAAAGTCTTTTTAAATTGAACTGGCGTTATATTTTTTTCTTGAGAATCAGTTTTGACTTAAAATTTCAAAGGTTTCCAGAATTGTATTTGTTTTGTTTATATCTTACCAAGCTTATTTATATGAAGGCGCTGCTCAATGAAGGTCGAATTAGAGTGACAACAGTCACTCTGACGGAGCGTCGGGTGGTTGGCAGCGCGGCGGAAGATGGACGTCACTTGAAAAAGAAAGGACGGTCCCATGACGGTCCGCGAATCACATTTACGACGAATCGTCTAAATTCGATGCAATCATTGATAGTTTTGATTAGATCCTTATTGCAAAGTGTTTTAACGATCGATTAAAAGTGTACTATGGATTTCTTTCGATGTTTCTTTAATAAAGATCTTCTCGAAACCTCGACCACGTCCACGATGAATATTACCGATGTCGGCTGTCCTGAGCCGATATATATTTCGAAAGGTCACCCAGTTTCGTATCGATTATTCTAAATAAGATATTTCTCATGTTGGTAGCAGTGGTCAAGCATAGACAAAAGTCTTCAAACAATCTGAATAACTGCGATACAAAAAAATTTAGACTGACGGTGTCGTATCTTAGCCACCTTTTCAATAGAATTACATTTTCGAGTAGGTACACTAATAAGAGTTATGACGTTTTACCATTGTTTCTGATAGTCATTTGTTTTATTAGTCAGTTAAACAAAAGACCCTCTGAATACAGCCAAGTTCGTTATAGCAGCTTAAATACAAAAAAAAAATTCAAGTTATTTAGTTTTAACGAAGCCGTTGGGAAAATATGAAACTTTATCTACTTCATTATTTATTATTATAAAAGGTCCCTTTTTCCCTAGACAAGAGTATTGGATGGTAATGTAACATTTTATAAATTAGGTTTCAATTTACTTAGCATTTTCCGTCGCTAGGTTATTGCTGGATACTGAAAATTGTGTACAAATAGCTCATTTTGACGTCATGCACACTTTTACTTGCGAAGAATAGGACAAAATTGGATTTTGTTATATATTTTCCTTCTCAATACCTCTACTTTCTTATAAGTTATACCCATTATACTACAAGAATTAAATTTTAAGTTTCTGAATATTTTCAATTAGATATTATTAGCAGAAAATAACTATTAAATCATTTAGCTACCTCTTTTTAGGGTACCTAAAGGCTACCCAAAGGGTAAAACGGGACCCTATTACTAAGACTCCGCTGTCTGTCTGTCTGTCTCCAGGCTGTATCTCATAAACCGTGATAGCTAGAAAGCTGAAATTTTCACAAATGATGTATTTCCGTTGCCGCTAACAACAAATACTAAAAACCACATAAAATGAATATTCAAGGGGGGCTCTCATACGACGGTGGTACGGAACCCTTCGTGCGCGAGTCCGACTCGCACTTGGCCAGTTTTTTTATATAATACTTCCACTAGACAAAGTCATGATATCCCATTTACCATTAAACATCCTATTACAGTTTTTTTGGAACCAATCACAGGAAAATTGATATTAAAATAAAAAAAAAAATCTTTTCCCATAATTAATGTCTGGTATCACAGTTAGCAGCAGTTAGCATATTAATAAGACAAGTTGACAGCAATTAATCTGTGTGGGGCTTCTAATGACTCCAATCTTCTGATTGTGAATCAGCTTAGGTCATACTGTTAGCGGTTTACTTATAAAAATATATTTTAAGGAAGTGAAATGGAAAACAAGTGAACACCGGCCTGGGATTTAAAACCGGTCTGGATGATGCGAAAAATATCGTAAGAGTTGCAAGCAACTCGCCATAGATATACCTGGCCTTAGGGTTTATTTTTAAGTATCTTTAAGGGGCCATAAAGAAACCCGAAGTGTACAAACCCGGTATATGTGTAACGGTCTGTTTCATTTATCTAGGTTCTTAAAATATTAATTCTAAAAAATAAAAAAAAAAGAAATATTAATTCTAAAAATATTAATTACTATTTTACATGATTCAAAACAAATAATAATAATAATAAAAAAAAAAGGAAACGAAAAACTAATAACACAAAATAAACAAAAAAAATATTAATTCACAAGCGAAGCCGGAGCATGTTGTATGTTTCGTTTATTGAATCATGTTGAGTTCACGTGATACGCACAGACCGGTTCGGTGCGCTTGCGCCGCTGCCGCGCGCCGCCTCCGCGCCGTGGTGGATTCATTCCCTACTAACCGCCAACCTATTTGGACGTACTACTCTTCTACATAATATATTCTATGTGCCAATACCCACATGCTAGATGGTCTATTAGTCGTTACAATTTAAACTATAAGATAATTAATTCTTTTGTGAATTGTGTTTCCCCGGATTGGGTGAGTGTTGCAAAGTCTATTTAACGCTTAGCTGCTTTTATATAACTTAGTTGTATATTAAGGATCATTTATACTGCTAAATGCTTCCATAATCTCATGTAGTTGATCCTTTTCAATTTAATTCACCATGCTGTGTCATAGTGTAGCAGTCAATTGCCTTTGCCACCTTTAATGAACTATATTGTAATAATATAAGTAGTTAGTCTATATACCTGTTTGTGATTGCTTGGCTGTATAATAAAACAGCTATTCTTAAAGCTGTACTAAATAGATATTGTTTCTCTTTCTATATACAAATAATGTAATCTATGATTTCATCATATTAACAGAACGGCAAGCTTTGTGTAAACCTTGAACGATTCTGCTGTTCTTATGTGCTGTTTTTATTTTGTTTGACTGCCACACCATTGAATCCTATTTTTTGCAAATCATTACCATCTGCACTGCATAGTATCATCGCACAGCTTGCGGTCATGGAATGTCGCAGTCAAACTATGAACATGGCATAGTGCTAAGTGTCTGATTACACTATTACAGGGATCACCGTTCCGGTACCGGACTTCCGGGGTCACCCTTGCCTTGGACATCCGTTCATCCTGAATAACTGCTGTGATTCTACTTGGAAGCTTCTGAAGAAGCGAAATACTGCAGGATAGTGGTTTTGATTAGACCCTATACACAATTTAGTCTGCGATAGTTGCGAACCACCCTTACCTATTTTAACTTATTTTAATCAACCTATTTCTAACGATTATTAAATTGTTTTTGTTCTACCTATCAATTGTTTTATTAAGCATTCCCGCTAGATAGGAGTGTTACATATGTTTAGGTTATACCTGTGATGATACGTTTCAAGTGTCTAAGATACGACCAAAAATACTTTCGAGCAGTTGCACAGATGACTATTTCTCGTCCCTCTTCGATTAGCGTAGTCACATACACAAATTTATACTGTTTTTAGGGTTCCGTACCCAAAGGGTAAAACGGGACACTATTACTAAGACTCCGCTGTCTGTCTGTCCGTCTGTCTGTCTCCAGGCTGTATCTCATAAACCGTGATAGCTAGAAAGCTGAAATTTTCACAAATTAATGATGTATTTCCGTTGCCGCTATAACAAAAAATACTAAAAACCACATAAAATGAATATTTAAGGGGGGCTCTCATACTACGGTGGCACGGAACCCTTCGTGCGCGAGTCCGACTCGCAGTTGGCCAGTTTTATTTCTGTTTTGCGAGACAACTCAGTTCGGTGCCGTTGAATACATTATAGTTACTGAAATAAATCTAATGTATGTTCTTAAATAGATCTGTGAATAGAATATAATATTTTAGACATAAAGTTTCAATCATTTTAAACATAACTAGCTTGCCTCTTACTGTAGCACCTCACCCTTACACAAACACACTCGCACCCATTAACGCGTGCTCTTAACGCTCACTTTGACTTGAGTCACAAAGATTAAACTGATGTAAACTTAAACGACTGCCGCGGTCTCTTTGGATCTGGCTGTTAAGTTGAAGGTTAAAATATTAAGTTACACTTATATTGTAACTGTTTGACAACAGTTTTGTAGATGCCACCATTAATATGTCGTGGTGGCCTAGCGGTTCAATGAACGGAATTGTATGCACGAGGTTGCAGGTTTGAACCCAGGCAAGTACCAATGTGGCTTTTTCAAAGTTACATGTACTTTCTTAATTATTCTAAGACACTTCTGACAAACGGTGAAGGAAAACATCGTGAGGAAACTTGGATTCCAAAAATTTGGGATCTGAAATCGCCAATCCGCAGAGAGCAAGCGTGGTGATCAATGCCCGTGCCTTCTCTATATGGGAAGAGGCCTGTGCCCAGCAGTGGGACGTTTATAGGCTGGATTATTAACCATTAATAAATAGGTTAAAAATATATAAATATACCTGTGACGAAAGACTGGCTCGGGACTGAAATTGCTGGAAATAATGAAGATACTACAGTTGTTTTCTTGAGGCTTTTACTTTGTCCTTCTATGGTATTCAGTGGTAAGACAAAGATAATGTGTATATTTATTTTGAAAAACATGAGTACAGGATATACAATATTATAACCGCATATAAGATGTTCGAAATGGCAAAAAGAAAAGTATTTGTTTAATAGTCTACTTTGTAGGGATCCCTTCTTTTTGCATAATATTCTTTGTCCTAATATACTTTGGCATAACGATTTTGGCATAATTTGTTTTGCCATAATAATACTTTGCTATATTTTTTTTAGCATACAGTTTATGTTGGCATAATTATGTTGAAGACTAATTTGTTTTGGCGTAAATTTAATTCGCATAATGTTACTAGGTCTAATGACTATTAGCATAATAGAAATAACGGAAACAAATTTGAGTTAGTGACAGAAACGAATCGCTGCAAAACCGACTCCACGTAGTCTTTTCTGCCCTACCCTAGAGTGTATTTTAGAGTCGCGTAGGCGCGGAGGGGTGAGGCGGCCCGCGGGCTGAGGAGCAGGTGGTCTTAACACTCGCCACCGCGGCTGAGGCTGGCCGGCTTTGCCGGCCAGCAAGCCGAAGCTACGGTATCTTAGGGTGCGTCCAAATCTGACGAACGAGCACCGAACGAGCTTTACACGAGCAGCTCGCGAGCTCGCAAGCACCGCGCCAACGCACTAGTGTCAATAACACCGTATGCCAGACGAGGCCCTCGAGCAGCTCGCGAGCTGTTCGTGTAGATGATGTCAGATTTGGACGCACCCTTAGAAATCATTAGTATTCTAATGATAATTTGTTATTTAATTAGTTACCCTCTAACATAACAAACTTTCTGCCTCATTTCGCAACACATATACCCTTCGGAAACCTTTTCACATATCACTCCCTTAAATACATATACAATTATACATTTATACAATCTCGTTATATACTCCATTAGTAACTTTTGGATCACAAAGTTGTGTTCTTAATATAATTAGTTACGTCGCCTGGTTTATGTCTTTGAAAATTCTGTAAACAATAGTTTGAGTTCGCTTAGTTTTGGAACTTGCGTAATTTGCAAATTGGATTCGGCTTTACGTACTTATAAGTATAGAATATGTGTGTTTAAATGTGTTATAGCTATAGGGAGTTATCTGCATTGACTTGACAAAAGTATACACACATAAGAGTAGTACAATAAATTTAAGTTTTTTTTTAAACATTTAGCCAAGCTCTTCATTTGTTTAAAAAATTCTAGATATTTATTTTTGATTGTGTTTAATCAATAGTAACTAGTTTGATAGACTACTAGAAAAAGATGAATGACTTTAGTGGTAAAATATCATTATTTCCAAATTTAGGCTCTATAAAGCATAAACAATTCATGACTTGATAGGTTGTATCTCAATTTTTCCCTAGATCATCCCATAATATACATTTGAGCTTAACTCTTCGTATGATAGAAAGAGGTAACCGCCAATAATAATATCGATGCATCTATTTTTATAACAGTATCGATAAATAAACTGTAAATGAATAAGCTGACCTACTTTGAAATTGAGGACAGTAAGCTAAATTCGGAGAAACAATGCAAGCGGCCTGCAAAAATCGTTATAAGTATTGCAGGTAAAAAGGTTTGAAATGTATACATAAACCCTAATTGTTTACAAAACTGTGAGTAAATTATTTTTTTATTGAAAAACTATTTTACTTAGTAAATGGATTGAAAAAAATGAGGATATAATCAATCAGATAGGAAGTCGCTATTCTTTTGTTATGATAATCACCGATCTATTGATCTTTGACAGTCGTTAAGTTTTTACAATTGTGCCAACCAGTCTAACTATGGGATACTGCTCACGTACATGGGTTGTGGAAGTTAGAAAGGTGGTCGTTTCATGTAAAATGAAATATTCTGCTGAATTCGCTAAGACTGGAAGCTGACCCCAATATAGCTTGGAGAAAGGCTAGGCGGAAAAAGATTCACAGATCTATGGAGATTGGAAGCCGCCAGTTAAAACTAAAATAATTTGGGAAAGACCTATGCAGAAGAAAGTGTTTAAAAGACTCATAATGGGTATCATCTAAAGATAAACAACGCTTATAGATTTTTTATTGTGAATATATTAAGTTTATCAATGCTTGAAATAAGTTCTTTTTCTTTTCGAGTCGATGGTCATCTTGTTTATTAAAATTTAAATACGCTGCGCCCAGTAGTTGGTTGAAATAAGTTAAGTACCTTTTTAAAAGACCTTTTTACTAAGAATCCTTGATAATTGCTATAAAAACATGGTTTATGTGAGAATAATGAAACAAAACAATACCTTTTATACTTTTATTACTGTTTACTTACAACTATCTAATATTACGACATTAACATGTTGCAACAATACTCAATTATTAATAGTATTTAAACATAAAAACATTATTATTGAATGTACACACGACTATTCCTTTACGACTATTATTGCTCTTATTAATTTTATTTTTGTACTAATTTACAATATATACAATTATGCTAATTAATTCATTACAAGCGTTTGCCGATTTATAAAAAAAAATATTTTTTTTTGCAAGATTATAAAAAAAAATTACAATATTATTGAATGTTGTAGTTTCGAATTTTCGGATTTGATATTTAAAAAAGTAAACAATTTCTGTTAGACAGTTTCTTACATAATTTAATTTATAAAGGGTTAATATATTTATTACTTAATAACAAAAACGTGACGACAAATTTAAATGAGACTATCTTGAAGGTCATATTCAAATTAGAAAATTGTAATCGCTTCTAAAGTATTAAAACTGAGTAGGAAGCCCAAGCCAGAGTTACCAGCCCAAAAAACAAATTTAATAATGGCAGTTCAAAATCACGTGCAATATTTCGCTGATATTCTACTAAAAATAATGACTTTAATAAAAAGCATAATAAGTATTATTTATAGGTACTTAAAATTAAATTTACATACCTTTAAATCTAAGCTTTCTATAAAAAGCTTCCGTTTACAACCAATGTATTATTAATAATAATATTTACATTATTACCAACTTAATAATTATTTTACAACACTTATTAGTTACGTATTTGTTTTCCCCTTTTGCAAATTTACTACAAAGGCCGGTGGTACCAAACTTCATCTTAATTACGAGTTTAACCGCAGTTAATAGTTGAACTTAGTTAGTTGTAATTGAATTTTCTGGTTTTCAATATAGCTTCTAAAATTATTTTGATTAAATCAAGTAAATAGGTTTAAAAGGTAGGTATTCAGTTGCAAAGAGTTAGTAAAAATAAAACACAGCTAATTAAAAATGTGAAGTTTAAGTTTATATTGTTAATTAATTCTGTAAAACTTCTAACTTTTGTTACTGGTAAACTAAAAACTTGATATTTTTACGTCGACTTTTATGTTTCATTTGTATTTGTTTTAATTATTTTCAGTTAATATAATACCTTCTAACTTCTTTAATTAGCACAACCATATAGGAAACATGAGAGGGGTTTAATTAAACGGAGTAACTTTGAAAAAGTTTGGTGGCACCGACCGTAAATGCCACTAATAATAATATTAAGGTTAATCCACAATCTAATCAAATAAGCTTTGACTTTAGTTAAGCCAAGTTAAATAGATAATACCGTGGTTTAAACGCACAAATAATTCTTAATGTACTTAAGCCTTATTATAAGGGCAGATTTATATAAATTTATATTTTTTATCAAGAAATTTGTAATCCTTTTTAACGAAATAAATAATACGATAAGTTTGTACAAAGAAACTAGCATGTATTCAATTGCTATTATCGACATAATTATTTTTTAAACATCAAATATAAATAATCTCAGGTCTAAATAAATCTGCCATTTTCTAAATACGCCTACTAATAATATCACAATCAATCTAATTAGTGACTAGATTTTAGAACAAGTGCTTAAACATTTTAATACTTCAACAGTCATAATATATTTTAGGATACCAACAGAATAGCTAGATAAACATTCGATACAAATAAGAAACAAATTACAAAACAATACAGTTGCAATGATCAACTTAAGTAAGATATTTTGTTCATAATTTTGACAAACGGTGAAGGAAAACATCATGAGGAAACCTGGATTCCAAAAATTTGGAATTGAAAACAAAAAAAAATGCTTGACTGCATTTTTTTTGTTTGTTTCCTATTGAGTACCTCCTCCCTTTTTTGAAGTCGGTTAAAAATATATAATTAGAAAGATTATTTGTAAGCGTATTATTAGTTTTTCTAGATATTTTGTTAGTATACATAGTAGAGTTATAGTAGGAAACTTTAAGCGAGAGTTAACGAGGGTTAAAATATTTTACACGGTATAAACAGCTTTCTCTTTTAGTGACTCATCATTCTATAAAAAAATAATTACAGTAAAATATGTGGCTCAATAAATACAACAGAATATTGTTTAAAAGTAAGGGGTCTTTGGTACAGATTGAAAAATATATATTATAGGTGATTAAGCCTATTTTCTATTGTTCACTATTTGATATTATGTCCTAGGAACCCTTTTCCCTTTTTGTCGTGGTGGCCTAGCGGTTCAATGAACGGATTTGTATGCACGAGGTTGCAGGTTCGAACCCGGGCAAGTACCAATGTGGCTTTTTCAAAGTTAAATTATGTACTTTCTTAATTATTATAAGACACTTCTGACAAACGGTGAATGAAAACATCGTGAGGAAACCTGGATTCCAAAAATTTGGGATCTGAAATCGCCAATCCGCAGAGAGCAAGCGTGGTGATCCATGCTCGTGCCTTCTCTATATGGGAAGAGGCCTGTGCCCAGCAGTGGGACGTTTATAGGCTGGATTATTATTAACCTTTTTTGTTTCCAAACATCCCTTTCTGTATTTTTAACGGGCAATGTTTAATAAATAGATTTACTTTTGGTTTTAAT
Source organism: Autographa pulchrina (assembly GCA_905475315.1). Lineage (NCBI taxonomy): Eukaryota > Metazoa > Arthropoda > Insecta > Lepidoptera > Noctuidae > Autographa > Autographa pulchrina. The sequence goes on along the minus strand of FR997784.1, from coordinate 8,232,076 downwards.
TTGAATTCTTGTACATAGATTTGTATCTTTTATTTTACATGATAAGATCGAATTTTGATATGGTTCTAATACGAGGACGCTAGACCATTTTCATTTTAAATGAAACGGTTCCTTCTATTACATTTCGGGGTCTCCTATATAAAAAAAACAATTAAAAGTTATGAAAGATATTTAGCTTTAATTCCGCTACCAAACCGCTAACCGTGGATCATGGATTTCCGCAAAGTAACGCCTGATTCTATAACTTAAAAAAACAATTATCAAAACTCCAAAGACGGCTGGACATTGTGTGCGAGAAAAGAAAATAATACCCATAGTATTATTAATAAAATAATGGCAACAGATGTTGTGTTGAGAATGTTATTAAACGGAAATAAGGCAAAAGTTGTCACTGTTCCTTTGCGGTTTACCGTACCGAACACACAAATGGTATTGATACTGATTTGATCTATTGATCGGTCGTAAGTAACATGTTTTTTTTTTATAAAGACGCTAGAGGTCTTGGGTTCGATTCCCAAGTCGACCAAGGAGTTATTGGGTTTTTCTATGAAATTGGATTTGTGCCCGGTTAGTGGACCTAAACATACTGGCGAACTGTGGGTGTACATTGGTACACCTCTGCCTAACCCTTCGGGGGTACAGGCGTGATGGTATGTTATGTTATATTGCTTTTTCTGCTTTCCGTAACTAAACATTTTTTCTACACCAAGTTTCAAGCATTTTGTAAAATCTTGTAACATAGGTATTTGTAACCTCCGATCAGGTTTTCAGTTCAGTACATTAGCCAGTCGTAGTCCACTGCGTTCCGATTCACGCACCGCTAGTTGGGGCGCGTCGATGCGTCCCAAGTTCCATTGTTAGATCATTCAACTAAAACGGAACGTAACGTGAGGGAAAGATTGATTTATGGGCTGTAAACGTTGTGTTCGTTTTTGGGTTATGAATAAATATCGGTAAAAAGTTTTTGGGCAAGTTATAGGACAAGTTTTCATGATAGGAAAAAGTACAAATCGGTATGATTTTGTCTTTGTAAAGGCGTTATTGTGAAGTCAACCGGAGTAATTTTTATTTACCTATTCTTTAGAGTAGTTTTATTTTTTTAAATATACGTCATTCTCTGAGTATTGAGAACGTAGGTACTAGTTTTTGTAACATGCATTACATGTCAAATATGTATTTAAAAAACTTAATCTTACGTTCGTTCCATAAAGATAGTTGTAGTTGATAGGAAACATAAACTGAAAAAAATATAGCGTTACATTTAACAAATACCTCTTCCTCAATAAAGTTAAAAAATCATGTCATTTTGTTCTTTTGATTGAGCTTTTCCAATACTCTGCTATATCTATAATCTCTCGCCTACATTTATTTGACATACCAGGCAAATATTCACGGGCTATTAAACGCCGTGTCGAATACCTGTCATGCGTGAAACGGATTTTTTAAACGCAGAAATTTTCCCGTGAAACGGAACGGTTGGACGAACAACGATCATTTTAAGCGGTGTTCAGATTTTTATGAGTTGAAAGGTGTTGTATATTGAAAACATCCGTGAAAGAAATATTTTGATGTAATCGTTTGCTCTTTTGTATTTTTTTCTTGACTTTTTGTACGTGTTATGGAAAAAGGAAAAAATACACTTTTTAGGAAATCTTAATAAAATTAATTTGCTGGTTACTGAACACAGGAAAATATCTTTTATAGTCAGAGGTCTTGGAAATGCGTTGCCTTTTTAAATTTTCATATACATTTTAGATTTTAATTTTGTTTTATTGACCACCCATGTCCCTAATGGCTGCTATATAACTCGTTCAAGGTATTTACAATAATTTATAAATCTAAAAACATTTCACCAATTTTTCTCAATAACAAAATTAACATAATGTTAAAATGAACCAAAGTATTTTTACATTTAAGTAACAGCCTTATAAATAAGCTAGTGGCCAAGGTCAGCATTTATACCTCTTTCTAAAATCCTACTAATAACTGAGCATCGTTGTGTGAGCAAGACGCCGCTACGAGCAGTGTATAACGCTGTCTCGCTCACACACTACCAACAGTACTGCTTTAAGAACTCGTGGTATAAGCAAATCATTAATAAATTACAACATTTATAATCAAAATAACCGTAAAGAATTTATTATAACAATGTATAACACTACAGGCATTTAGATATGATTTATTATTTCGTGTATTTTCATACAAATCACGTAATATCGCATGTTGATAAACATTCGAGGTTTCATACTAAACAATTATGGTTGCTGTTAGCACGAGTTTGTATTTAATTACTTGTAAACGTATCTTAATGTTTTTAGCCCCTGTAAGTTTGGTAATTATATAACGTAGTTTCAGAGAAGCTCAACCGTTTATATTACTTTAAATGGTTGTGAAATATATTATATTTTCTGAAGACGTTTTTTTCCTAATCGATTCGCCATGCGCTTGATTTGTGACACATAGTCTATTGAAAGAAAATTTATGAATTTTATTACATACAATATCCGCTTCTTTTTTCGATCGTGAAAAGTTGCAAAAAATTGGATTAGAAAACAAATTTTTCACTTTCGATGCAACGAACTAGAAAATGCCTATATATCGCCCATCTTCGTATTTTAAAGTCACATACAAGAAGTATCCTATCAATAGATCGCAATAACTTTGTCGCAAGCAAAAATCATTTTTGATTTTCACTTCCGAATCAGCGGCTACGGCGAGCGAAGGTTAAAACCAGGCTCTAATTTATGCAGGCCTCGATCCGCGCATGTCATGTAGAGTTGTCAATGTAAACCTATATGTATGTATGTCTGTGTGTTGCGTAACTAACCGACCTTTTTAGATCAAATCAGCGAGCAAACAAAGGGCCGAGAAAGGAGTTTGGATAACGAAGTTAGAAAAGAGTTTCGTCGATATCCGTAACGATATATAAAAGAATATGTATAATATTTAAGCGATATCGTATCTGTTACAAAATATCGGTATCGTATTAAGAATAGAGATTTGGGTTTCAAGAAAAATAGAGGAAGATTTATCTAATACTAGTATTTTATATACAAACAAATAACTATCTACAACTATCTCACGATATCGAATACTTATACTAGCCTAATGTCTTTAATAAATGCTTATTGCCATCAAATGGACAATTTGAGCAACTATTATTATTACACTAATACTTCTATGTCTAATTATCTACAAAATAATATCACAAAACGAATATTATTGGGGTACATTTCTACGTGATCACTTCTTAATTATTGGTGTTGAATACATTTGTACAGATTTTACTGTACCCCAATATATTTTAAATAAATATTAGCAATAATTATTGCTATTTCGAGATTAATACTAATAATAATTAATAATAAGAACTATTCTGTAGACATTGCACCCGTACTACGAACTTGTACTAATACTATGCAACTAATCGTTAATCTCAACAAAACCTTACTTTAATCTTACGTAAAAATAAAGTCTAGTCTAGACAGGACAGTAATAATAATGCGATTTAAAATCGCGTACGTTTTTATTAAATTTAGAACGACTACTTTACCGAGCGACACTTTTGACATTTAAGTGAAGGTTCTATATTTAAATAATTACATTTATCATTGCTACCTAAAATCGCCTTATATTAGCCTAAAGCCGAATAAACGCAAACATACAGACACTAACAACTACAACGGGTTATATTGCTATCTTATTTTACATACAAAAGCAAAAATTAATTTCCGTTCTTCCAAATATCCTCCTATATCCACATTAAATACTAATCGTATTACAAAGCGCCACAATTAATCCAAGTACATTCCCAAATACAAAACGCTCAGTATAAGCTTACATAAAAAAGTTACAGCGATTCGATGCGGTATACTAATCTACAGGGCGTTAAGAAAACCCTGTCCGATCCGTGAAGGTATTGTTAAGTATCGACATCTGATTCTAATAATGTAAAAAAAAAGCATAAAAATAATCTCAAAAGGCGAGAGAGTCGGCGTCGAGCATCTGTGAGGTGCTGCCAAAGGAACATACCATATGTCGTTAATAATACCGACGAAAATGATGTTGCAATTTTTGTTTTTATCTCAAATTTAGGGGAATTTCGCGGCAAAAAATGGTTTTTCGTAATAACCATTTTTTTCCAAAATTAATTATTATTATAATTAAAAATTAAAATTTTCATATTTAATTTGGGTATATCATTGTGATATGCCCCTTTGGGATCGGACAGGGTTTTCTCAACATATTGTATAAGTCGTTGCGATTTTTAGTCGCAATCTGTAATTACTACACGAACTGTGCCGTGCCAGTGTCCTTCCAGCAGCTGAAGCAGCAAGGGAGTGCGCACATGAGCGTGTTTTTGAATGCGTCTCGGAAGTCGCGATTGAAATACGCGTAGATGAGCGGGTTGAGCGCGGAGTTGAAGTAGCCGATCCAGAATAGAACGCCGACCACGACGGAGGGTGTCTCGCAAGGCTCGCCGCAAACGTTTGTGGTGACGTACCTGGGAAAAAAAATGTTATTAAAATAAATAAGACACATGATTTTTGAATGACTACTAAAAAGAAGTTTTAACATATTTAAAAAAAAATCGGGCAAGTTGCGCTATTTACAACTCCAGAGACCAGGACAATTTATGTGGGTAAAAACGCGAGGATCTGCTAGTAGTTAAGATATAGCTTGATGACATTACAAGGTAAATAAATTACAAGTATACAAATTTGACATATTAACTAATATCTAATCATGACTATGATGGATAAATACCGAATTATCGTATACATAAACATAAATTATACTGTTATTATTTGATTCTTCTTTATGTGCGATAATGATACAACAGTACCGATAAAATAGTCATCACCGAGATAAAAACATTGGTGAAACAAGAAATTAATTTGTAATTTCATACACCTGCTGTTCCTAAAACTGTTACCGAAAATATAACAGATTTCTATTTGAATCCAAGCAATATAATATGGAAAATTATGTAATAGAAAAATCCAATCACACCTCGGGGTCGAGCTGAAAATTGAATCTATCCCAATACCTTTAAGCATTAGAAAGCTCTCATAGGTAAGCCGTTAAAATGGAATGTAATATTCATTTTTATATTATGTGCTCGATATGCCAGGTGTGTGTTCTTGAGAACTAGGCTATCAAATGCAAAAAGATTTTTCAAACTCGGGCTTTTTGTTTCAGAGATTATTGCGATCATATGAAAAAAGTAATTATCGTTTATTTAATCAAAATAATATACTAGCTGATGAGATGTTGAGATAAATTACCTCGATCGTGGTTTTGAGGAATAAATGTATAAGTGAATAACTCAATTCATAAAAATATTAAATCCTCTATTTGATTATGCAAAGCACAAATACATACGTCTATTATAACAATATTGTATACCGTGTATTATTATACTAATAAAATAAGGCCGAAAGTCAAATATCATAAAAGTGTTACAAAATATAATATTAATATTTAACTCACCAAAGAAAAAAAGGCAGCCAGCACAATAAAAACGCACCGACTATAATACCCAGTGTGCGCGCGGCCTTATGTTCTGCTCGCCACGACTTGCCAGCCGCGCGTAGTGTTGCTCCTGTTGACAAATAGGTTATATTATACCATACGTTATATAGGCAGTAGTATCACGGTCAATCTAGATCAAGTCAGCACGTTAGACAGTAAATCTTGATCAAGATCACTGATCACGATCATGGATCTTGATCTAGATTGACTTTAAAGACTGCCACAGTACCCATACCGTGTTATCTAGTAAAATGGGTTGTGGATTTTGGAGGTCAGATAGGCTGCTCCATGTATGTGATAGTTGCTCCATGTTAAATACGGTATTCAGCTGAATCCGGTAAGACTGGAAGGTGACAACATAGCTTGGGAAAGGTCTAGGCAGAACATTGTGAGACTTATGTAGGACTTTATTTAGTCGTGGAAAAATTTAAACTAAACCTTAAGCACAAATAATGCACAAAATCGTTAAGACATTTTTTATTTTCTCATGAAAAATCTTTCAGCTCCTTGAAACAACAACACTTCTTTTTAATTCAGTTTTATTCAGATATGGTACAGTCACGAGCAAAAATATGTATACACATAGCGATATTGTAAACAAATTTAGCGAGATTTTGGTGTTGGAAAAATATGAACATGATTAATGAACTGTTTTCAATAGTTTCTTCATGACACGTTTAACAAAATCAATCTAGAATTGAAGTAATAAATGATTTAAAATTGGAGAGTGTATACATATTTTTGCTCGTGACTGTACGTAGTAAAAAATCATAAAGGATACAGAGTTTTGGAACAAGGAATTGAAAGCTTTTAAAGATTAGGGGATCGAATAATCTCAAAAAAATTGAAAACTTGTAAAAAAAATCAACAAGATAAAAAAATTGCCTTTCTCGCGGCTACCTTTGAGCTTGCCATAAATTGTGTGTGTAAACTACACTTTGTAGTTTTTCCTACAGCTCATTTTATACGGTAACATGACCAGCGCAATTCCATAAATGAAAACCATTTTTTCACAGTTCCGTGGCAAACTTGTTACACAACAAATGTAACCTTTTTTACCTAGCTGGCAGTTATAAAACTTTTTCAGGATAAGTTATGAGAAAAAATGTTTAATGGTGTTAAAATAAATTCTGTATGCACGCAACGTTTCCAAGGAGTTTTAAAGTTTGATGTAACAGATGGTCTCTTTGGAAGTCACGAAGTCGCTTGAACCAAGTGAATAATAATGCAATGTTCTGGTCCATATTTCTCGAAGCTGAGAAATTTTTAAAGCATGTTGAGTTGCTTTCTAATATTTAAGAGAATACGTGTCGTAGCAAATTTTAGCCATTTGTTATTTTCTGTAAGTGGAATATGTTAAGTAATAGTTTCTCTCTTTTTTACTTTCGATGGGCCTGTTGGTCTAGTGGTTAGTGACCCTGACTGCTATACCGGAGGTCGTAGGTTCGATTCCCACCCAGGACAAATCTTTGTGTGATGAGCACGATCATTTGTTCTGTGTCTGGGTGTAATTTATCTATAATATGTATGTATTTAGAAATATATAAGTATGGTTATCAGTTGCCTGGTTACCATAACACAAACTCTGCTTAGCTTGGGATCAGATAACCGTGTGTGAGTTGTCCCGGAATATTATTATTATTATTACTTTTGGTTCTGCGCCAATTCTGATCATTTAAGAAAGTGGCCGTTGGATAAATACAAAGGATTTTTTTTTATATGTGCAGACTATCACAGTTTTTTCAAGGATTGACATACTACAAGTACTTTTTTACACAATTTCTAATTTGTTTCTCTTTTGTTTGTTTTAACAGACAAATGGCCAAGGATATTAATTCAATTTCCCTTTTACTGAGGCAACAAAAATCTGACATTAATAGGCTTCCTCTAACAAATATTGAGTTACTCATTTACACTGATTTTCACATAGTGTCCCGTAATTAAACTATTGTTATTGTTGAACTAACCACACACATCCCAATACACGTCACATTAACTTCCAATCTACGTCGAGTTCGTCCCTAACAATCTTGCGGCGAACCTGACCGACCTAATCCCTGAGCAGAATACATAACCGATTAATATTACACCTGAAACCACTTTCCTAATCGACCCTTAACGATTATGTTAAGAATTAAGTTTGTGGTTGATATAAATATTGAAGCCAAATACGAATATAAATATAAAACTGAGTATAGGCAATACAGTAAGTATAATATTTATTTTGGGAAGTAAATACATAATAATAGTGACCTACTGTTTAACGTGCTTTCCGAAACACGGAGGGGACCCGGTATGTTATAAATGGTCACCCATCCACGCGCGGCTTAACTTGTATTATGGTCAAACCGTAGGGCTTGCACTGAGCCACGAGCCCCTCCAATTTTGCTAAGGTAGGTAAATAAAATAAAAAAAAATTAAAAAAATCTTCCTTTTCTTTTCCTGCTTAATACACCTATTTAGTCTTGTCCTTTACTTTATTATATTTCTAATATGTATATTTAGTCAAATAACTTTCTAAGAAGTCCAGATATACAAAATATCTCTTATCCAATATCACCAGTATCAAATACTTGTTGGAACAAGTCTCATTTATTACGTGCCACTATTGGATGGAACTTGTTTAAACTTGCTCTGACAGTGTTAGTAACATCCCCGGTATTACCTGAAAATTGGACGCAAATACTCCAACTAATGTCAAAACTTTGATTTCATGGAGCAAAACTATCCTAAGATTCAAGACGACAGTCTTTCTTGAGAACAAACGTTATCGACCAAAATGAAAGATGATTTTGTTCCTTTTGAAGTACAAAATTTTGGGAAATAGCTCGATGTCCACCGTCATTTGAATTTGCCAAAATACATGGCATTCCTGAGTTATGGTGATGGAAATGATGATTCTGAAATGACCACAATTTTAGATTATGAAATAGTTCAAACCACGTTACGCTGACATAATAATCAATTCTTGTTTCAAACATTTTTATTTCAAGATTTTTCTATTTATAGTGAGTAGTGTTCGAGCGCAGCGCCTGCACTCGTTTTAAGAGCAACGCAACGCGTCCCGGCAATTAGGCATAATTAGTTTTAAGTTTTTGTATCTGTGTGTCCATGACTTTAAAAATTCATTCCGCTAAGACCCTGTACGTGTCTGAGGCATAACAAATATATTAAGTACACAATTATTGAGTTTCCTTTGGAATCCCTGAAATTTCCTGGACATTGTTTGGTCCTACCGAACCGGATTTATTTGGATAATAGAAGAACCTAATAATAATCAAGGAAATTGGGGATTATTTTGGATTTTACCAAGGAGGTGATAAGCCGGTTAAGTGTGGTAACGTGAACAAAGGACTCTAAATTCATTACGGTGTTAAGAATTATTAAAATAAATATCACCCAACACTCGATCAGGTAGTATAATAGTGTAATTAAGGATTAAACCAGGTTAGTGTTATTTTTTCTTCAACTTTCATGTGTTAATTAACTTTTAGGTACCTGTTGCATTGTGAATAGTTAGTACATAATTTAGTTTTGCTAGCTGTTACAATTATACGTATCCTAATATTATCTAGGTACAGTAGTAATAGTTAACTACATTTATAATTTGTACGGCTGCATTCTAACTTGTTAGTTTTATTCACATCGTTAATTTGTGCGTAGGTAGATTGTTAAATCGGTGTTAAGTCAGTGTTAAAGTTGTTAATTCTTAACTCATTAGTGACCGTATGTGTATTTAATAATTATTTAGTTAGTTATTGCTTCTTAAATTATTGACGAGTAGGTATTATATTACTGTGTATAGTTATTGTGGAATTTGTCGTAAATAAAAGTCGATATTTTAAATCATCATTTATATTTACATTATTTACAGTAACTAATATTGTTGACTATTTACATTAAAATCACCTTATATATTGATCGTTATACATATAAATATTATTGTTTTATATAGGTACAGACTTATTCATAAATTGTGTTGTATAAATTAAATCTAAGTACTTATTCAACAAATTCCAGGTCGACTGCACTCGGTTCCCAATATGTCCGAAGAAAGAGAACTGGTTAAGAAGCGAGGAAGCTTCAAGGGTCGCTTGACTGCCTTTATTAATTACCTTGATGCATCATGTGACAAGCAGTTAACTAGTTGTGAGGTTAAGGAGTTGCAATTGCGTATGGGAAAGATCGAAAGTTTGTATGAGCAGTACGATGAGGTTCAGTTGCGACTAGAATGTATGGTAGAAGACGTCAAAGCACAATTTTCGGAGCGTTCTGAGTTTGAGTCACTATACTACAAAGCACTATCTAGATCGCAAGAGTTGCTATGTAAGTACAATAATGATGATAAGGAGTCTGTTAGCAGTGATAAATGTACGCGTATTAGTCAACGTAAACCTGTTAAGTTGCCCACTATACAGCTACCAAAGTTCGATGGGTGCTATAGTAATTGGCTAGAGTTTCGTGACACTTTTACTAGCCTCATTCACAGTAATGATGATATTGACCAAGTTAACAAATTCCACTACTTGCGAGCGTCGCTGGAGGGATCTGCTGCTGTTGTGATCCATGCCATTGAGTTTTCCGCAAGCAATTATGATATAGCTTGGAAGCTAGTTTGTGAGCGCTATGATAATAAACGTTTATTGGTACATAATCACGTCTCATCCTTATTTAATATTAACGCCATTTCTAAGGAATCTTCCGTTGCGTTAAAAGGATTGATTGACCAACTTAATAAAAACTTACGTGCGTTAGGATCTTTAGGTGAGCCTGTGAAGTATTGGGACACTTTATTAATTTACTTAGTCACTCGTAAATTAGATAATGTTACGTATCGTGAGTGGGAGCAGCACAAAAGTCGTATGGACAAGGAAACCATCATAACATTTGATGCATTCATGCAGTTTCTTCGTGATCGCGCTTTGTTGTTAGAAACTTTAGATTTAAAAAGCCATAGTAGTAGTCATTCCACTCAAAGTAAACCTAGTTCCCATCCTAATAAACTCAAATCTACGAGTATGGTCGTGTCACAGAATTCTTATAGTTCCAGCACTGATTTGAATAGGTTATGTCCGCACTGTAAAGGTGATCACGTATTGTCTAGCTGCTCACAGTTTCTTGCACTCAGTATAGACGCCCGTCTTAAATTAATACCGAACTATAAGGTGTGCTATAATTGTTTTAACGCAGGTCACTTTGCTAACCGTTGCAGGAAGCCGGGGTGTAAGATTTGTAAGCGCCGACATAATACGTTGATACATTCAGAGAACAAAGGTGCCTCAACGTCTCGCGATAACAACGTAGTACACAGTAGCTCGTCTCATTCCTTGTCAACGTCATCGCTCACTGACGCCGTGGCTCGCACTAATAATGCGACTGCTAATAACTTAACGTTGGCCGCGGACGTCGTCGGTTCATCTTTTGGCGAGCGTAAACAACACGGTGGCGGAGTTTTATTATCTACCGCGCTCATCAAGTTATGTGATCAATATGATCGTCAGCACATAGTGCGAGCCCTGCTTGATAGTGGTAGTACTTCATGTTTCATAACAGAACATTTATGTAGACGGCTTAACTTAGATACTAGTCAGGTAAATGGATCAGTATGCGGCATAAATAATGTGAGTTCACGCGTAGGCAAAATGTGTCATATTAAAATGACGTCATTAGACAATAGTTATAGTTCTAAGTTTTATTGTTTCGTTTTGCCATCGTTAACGGGTGTATTGCCGTGTCGCGAAGTCGACATTTCTGATCTTAATATTCCCGATGATATTTGTTTAGCCGACCCCACCTTTTATAAACCTTCAGAGGTAGATTTATTAATAGGTGCTGATCTCTTCTGGGACTTGGTTGGTTCGCAGACAATTAGACTAGGTATAGGTAAGCCAGTATTATGTCAGACAGTGTTAGGCTGGATAGTTTCTGGCCCTGTTACCTATAATAACGGTAAATTAGCTGACATTGTTTGCAACTTTACTCAATCCGATTCCTCTAGCGTTGATAGTTTTAATAAAATTCAAACTGATTTAGTAAAGTTTTGGAATCTGGAAGAGGTAAACTCACAATCCTCTAATTATTTCCCAGAGGAAAAATTATGTGAGGAGCATTTTATTAAGAATACGACACGTTTAGATAGCGGTCATTTTTGTGTTCGTATTCCGTTAAAGCAAAGTCCTTCTGTTTTAGGAGAATCCTTCCAAAGAGCTTCTAAATGTCTGTCCAGTTTGGAACGGAGACTGAAGTCGAAGCCTGAGTTCAGTAAGCTATACTTCGACTTCATGTCTGAGTATGAGACATTAGGACATATGACCGCAATTAGGCATTGTGACAGTCCCAATGGATATTTCATACCACATCATGGGGTACTGCGTGAAAGTAGCACTACAACTAAGCTTCGCGTAGTTTTTAATGCAAGCTCTGTTACTTCCTCAGGATTTTCTTCTAATGATGTGCAGATGGTAGGTCCTACGGTGCAGGACGATCTCTTGTCTATACTTCTTCGGTTTCGGCAACATCAGTTTGTCTTATCGGCCGACGTCGCGAAGATGTATAGATGTATATTCGTCCACCCATCTGATAGGTACCTGCAGCAGATTCTTTGGCGTGATAATATCTCTGATCCTGTCAAGGTTTATAAACTAAATACCGTGACATATGGTACGGCTAGTGCACCGTTTCTCGCCACGCGTTGTTTAAAACAGGTTGGTTTAGACTATCGACACGATGCCATTAAAACCTCTTCGAGTTCTTTAGGTAAGTCGTGTTCAGGTAACAGAGATAGGATAGCTGATGTCATCATCCATGATTTTTACGTTGATGACCTATTGACTGGAGCTGACGACGTTAACGAGCTCGAGTTTATTCGCACGGAGGTCACCAACGCACTCGCGTCAGCTCGCATGCCACTCAGAAAGTGGAGGTCCAACGTGCCTGCATTAGTTCACGGGGATTCTCAGTCGTCATTAGATTTAGATGTAGGAGCTAGTGAATCTAATAAATTATTAGGACTCGACTGGTTTGCTACCTCTGATGAGTTAGGATTTTCAAGTTCCCCACTACCTTTTAAGGATTCTGTGACTAAGCGTGATATACTTTCTGCCAGTGCACGTATATTTGACCCCCTAGGACTTTTATCTCCTTGAGTAGTTACCATGAAAATATTTTTACAGCGTATGTGGTCAGATAAACTCTCATGGGATGAGCCATTAACTCCTGCATTACATTCCAGTTGGAACACTTTGGTGAGAACATTACCACTTATAAATAATTTTCGTGTTCCACGTGTTGTTGTTTGTCGTTTTAGTAGTCTGCTAGAACTGCATGTATTTACAGACGCATCGGAGCGTGCGTATGGTGCATGCGTATATGTACGCAGCGCCAATGATGAGGGTGAATGCATGGTTCGTCTGTTAGTCGCTAAAAGTCGAGTGGCGCCGATTAAGCCAACCACTATTCCAAGGTTGGAATTATGTGGTGCTGTAGTCGGAGCTCGGTTGTGTGAAAAAGTCGTGAGTTCACTGCGAGTTAAGTTCACTCACGTCTATTGCTGGACTGACTCCACCGTTGTGTTGGGATGGTTGAAGATGTTGCCTTCTAAGCTTCAGCCATTCGTACGCAATCGCGTTGCTGAAGTCTTAGACAAGGCGGGGCACTGTACTTGGAGACACATCCCGACCGACAAGAACCCTGCAGACCTACTATCTCGTGGAGTGGATATTAGTGTTCTGCAATCGACGGACTTGTGGTGGAGTGGTCCCAGTTTTTTGAAGCTTCCGCAGTCTCATTGGCCCTCTCAGCACCAATCATTAGAGTTAGATCAGCTGCCTGAAACTCGACCTCAAGTATCATTGAGTGCTAACGTTAGCAATAGTGTCAATTATAATCTTTTAGATTTTAGTCGGTATTCAAGTTATTTAAGGCTTATCCGTAGTGTAGCATATGTTTTAAGATTTGTTAGATTATGTAGGAAAATTAAATCACCTACTAAATTTCTGTCGCATGCGGAGTTGCAGGATGCATTAAATGTTATTATAATCACGTGTCAAATGGAATCCTTTCCTGAGTACCGATTACTTATTAATAATCAAAAGTTGCCTTCTAAAAGCTCCCTCATTAAATTTAACGTCTTTATAGATAAAGATAAGATAATGCGTGTTGGAGGACGCTTAGGTAATTCAACATTTTCATTTAATAAAAGGCACCCTATCATTTTACAGTCCACTCATATGTTTACGAAGTTATTATTCGATCATGAACATGTTAAGTTGATGCATGCAGGCCCACAGTTATTACTGGCTTCCATAAGGGATTCTTACTGGCCTATTGGCGGACGAAGTTTAGCAAAAGGCTGTTATCGTAAGTGCTTGCGTTGTTCACGTTTAGCGGGCAAAACCCTCACACCTTTAATGGGCAATTTGCCGCAGCAGCGTATCCTTCCAGGTGGCTATCTTTTCGAATGCACTGGTGTGGACTATGCTGGTCCCATTATGGCTGCTAGCAGGCAAGGTCGCGGATGTAGGCTAGTAAAAGTGTATATAGCAATCTTTGTGTGCTTTACCACCAAGGCTATTCACTTGGAGCTGGTGAGTGACTTAACTAGTGACAAGTATTTACTGGCATTATTTCGTTTCATCTCGCGGAGGGGGAAACCCAATGATATCTATTCAGATAACGGCACTAATTTCGTCGGTGCATGCAATGAACTTTCGAAATTTCTTAAAGCTAATTGTGATTCCTTGGGCGAACAACTGGCTAACACCGGGATCAATTTTCATTTTATTCCCGCGTATACACCTCATTTCGGCGGACTTTGGGAAGCGGGTGTTAAGTCGACAAAATTTCACCTTAGGCGAGTGTTGGGAAATTGTCACCTAACTTTTGAGGAACTTAACAGCACATTAGTTCAGATTGAGGCGATTTTAAATTCACGTCCACTGACACCGCTATCATCCGATCCAGCAGATTGCACCCCACTGACCCCAGGGCATTTTCTTATCGGCCGGCCTCTCACTTCACTTCCACAGCAAGATCTCCAGGACTACTCCACGTCTTCTTTGAAACGCTTCCAACGTGTTGAGCAGTTGCGGCAGCATTTTTGGTCTCGTTGGAGTAAGGAGTATGTGTCTGAGCTGCAGCAAAGGACAAAGTGGCGCAGTTGTAAGGACACACTTAAACTGGGTACCTTAGTGGTCATCAAGGAGGACAATTTACCTCCCCTTAAATGGAGATTGGGAAGAGTCGTTGCCATTCATCCAGGGTCTGATGGGATTGTTAGAGTTGCGGACATCAAAACATCTGCTGGAGTGGTACGACGAGCCTTCAACAGAATCTGCCCACTGCCCGTTGAGTCTGCATCTGGTTGAAAGTGCACCAGCATCTTTCAACGTCCGGGGGCATGTTCGAGCGCAGCGCCTGCACTCGTTTTAAGAGCAACGCAACGCGTCCCGGCAATTAGGCATAATTAGTTTTAAGTTTTTGTATCTGTGTGTCCATGACTTTAAAAATTCATTCCGCTAAGACCCTGTACGTGTCTGAGGCATAACAAATATATTAAGTACACAATTATTGAGTTTCCTTTGGAATCCCTGAAATTTCCTGGACAAGTAGTATATTGACAATCTATTAATAAAACACTTTATAATGAAGTTAAATTACTAACACTGCAATGAAATCAAAAAAGCTACCCCACAATATAATTAACAAACTATCCTTTACCATCAAAGAACTCAAGAACCATTAATTAAAAGGAATATTCTACAAGCATCCTGGTACAGTAATGAGAAAGATAAAAATATAATGGATTCATTTTACGTCACAACTTGTTACGTGTACTAATGTCTGAAAGATAAGAGACATTTGAACTTATATACCATTATTACGCAGTACTAAATGAGCCTGAATTTCTACTAAAAGGTAAGAGGGTAGCTTATAAATTTGATGTAATGAGTACCTAAGACATTCTGGTTGAGCTATGGATACATTTATGTAAGAACTAGCTGTGCCTGCGACCTCGTTCGCGTGGATGACGAAACTTATCAATGAGTTTTTAACCGCAAAATTAAGTTTGTTTTTTATTGTTTATACTTTTCCGGGATAAAAACTACCCAGTGTGGTGCCCAGGATAATGAAGAATAATTATACCAAGTTTCATCGTAATCGAACCGGTAGTTTTTTGTGGTGTCGGTCTAGTAACACCCCCCCGCCATTTATTTTTTTGATATTTTCAATGTACAGAATTTTCACTTCTACAGATTTATTATAAGTATAGATTTAGGCTTCAAAGCTACTGTTATGGATGAAAAAGATAAATAAAGAGACTGCTAAACATTTAAAGATATCATTTCTGGTCTGCTATAAGTAAATGCGACGCAAATGAACAACGGAATTAGAAATAATAGTAGAGAACAAAATTGGCATCTTAAATCGCCAATCCGCAAATGAGCAAGCTTGGTGATCAATGCTCGTGCCTTCTCTATATGGGAAGTGGCCTGTGTCCAGCAGTGGGACGTTTATAGGCTGCTATTATTTAGTAGTTAACCTCCCTAATAAATAGTTGAAAGCGTTGCTATAATTTACTAAAGGTAATCTCACTAGGATACCTACATTTGAAAACACTACATTGGTAGTTCTTTTATACAGTATGTTGTAAATTATGTTAGGGTCGGCTTCCGATCCCAGGGGATTTAGATGTAAGGTACACTACCTATCTGACTTCCTTCAACCATTTTCTAAGCAATACTATTTATCCAAAAAGATCAAACGTTACACATTCTTCATAAAAATAATTGAGTTTCATAATTTCAAATTCATAAATTAATGTAATAATATTATAATCGAATTCATAAATTACGATTTAATACTGAGCAATCAACAAACGCCAACTTTTTCTAACACTGTAACTCTATGAAAAATTTTATCCCAGAAAAATCTTCGTCCAATTTATTGCTAGCATCCATCTTTCATGAATTAATGACGTTTCATAATATTCTCATCAATTTTCTTAATGCATTTTAATCTGACGCAGCGAGGGGAATATTATAAAACTCTCGCATTAATATTATACCGCTTTATAATGGTAAATGGTATGGAATTTCTAAAAATCGGTACTTATTTGATTGAAAAGGAAGATTTTGTCAAGTGATCCCATCGAATTCATAAATGTCGACTTTAATTTTACTATAATAAATGGTTCCATGCTAATATTATAAATGTGACATGAACAATGTCTGTCTGTCTGTTACGCTTTTACGGATAAACTGCTTAACCGACTTCGATGAAACTTAGTACCTATGTGGTAAGTTTCGATCCCAAGAAATCATATATTTTTCGCAGTAAAGTAAAGTTTATCCACGAAAATGTGGAATATTGAAATATTAGATTTGTAAGGGCTTTAATTATTACATTATTTAACATTTATATTTAACAGAAATATTGTAATTTTTTTAAACACTCATACTTACACTGTGTCACATGTTATACATTTTTCTTGCGTAAAATTTCAGGTAAAATGTAATAAAAAATAAGGACTTCATTATGTTTGTGAAGTTGAAATTTTAGCTTAGAAAATAACGAAACTTTGTATTCTTCGTTAATCCAGACTTGATTAAAACCTTATTCGGAATTTGCGTAATCCTTAATAGGTCGATTTAGGGATTAAAAGCAAGTCCTAAAGTTAGGTCTAATGTACAGTCTGAACGTTTAAGTGTTACATAGGGATTACTTTGGTTTCATCGGCGTGAAATTGGTTTGATTAAAGAATTGTTATTTTTGACTATAGAAAACACGATAAGTAAAGGTAGGTAAGATAAGTTCTGTAGTCTCAAAGTTTTTAAAAGGTTAGATAGACAGTATAATATAATAATAATAAATAATTCCAGCCTATAAACGTCCCACTGCTGGGCACAGGCCTCTTCCCATATAGAGAAGGAACGAGCATTGATCACCACGCTTGCTCAATTGCGGATTGGCGATTTCAGATCCCAATTTTAGAATCCAGGTTTCCTCACGATGTTTTCCTTCACCGTTAGTCAGAAGTGTCTTAGAATAATTAAGAAAGTACGTATAACTTTGAAAAGTTACATTGGTACTTGCCCGCGTTCGAACCTGCCACCTAGTGCATACAAATCCGTTCATTGAACCGCTAGGCCACCACGACATTAGATAGTAATTTACTTAATTATTTATATAGCTTTTAAAATAAATGACAGCAATAACAAAGTATGTTTATAACACTAATGTAATGTCTATATTATTGTCATTTTTGCACAGTCTTATATTATGGTCCTTGTACGATTAAATCAAACAAAACTCAGAATATTTATTTCTTTATTTTAAAACACTGAAACTTCACATAATCCCTCTCTTGAATACCGACTACTTTAGTAGCTTGAAAGCATGTATTTCTATTTGCAAGACAGACAGCGACTTATAACTTTTTCGCTACATTTTCATCTTAAAACTTGTGTCCTAGTTTACTGTTTCTCTGTTATAAGATGATAGTTCATGTTTGCGTCTTTTGTTTATTTTGTTCCTTGTAGTGACTAATGGAGATCCCTTGCCGAAGGCCGTACTCCACCAAAGCGGAGACGAGCAGAGCGGAGCGGAGAAGTTTTTTTAATAACCAATAGTAATTCGTTATTCAGGCTGGACCCCACAGCCAAATGTGTATAACGAATTGTCATTGGTCCTCGGCTCCGCTCTGCTCATCTCAGTTTTGGTGGAGTCCGGCCCTTATGAATGTCGCTTGCCTCAGGGTAAGGAAAGGGTTGTGAGTGACCATCCAATCGTGAGGTTGCCTGATTGATTGCTGTGAGAATCAACAGGAAAACAATTACTGTGTCATATACAGGGTGGCCTAGTGGTTTATGAATTTGACTGAGCGTGTGGATGCAAAGATCTTTTCTTACTTTATTATTTAAGTTAAAATGGTAGAAAGTATTTCCAAACTAAATCTTATAACACTTAACACAATGATTATAATAATGAGGTATTATTTGTGTACGTGAATCAAAATTTTGTAAACCTCCGAGACATTAAATTCCTAATGCGTTTTTGTAAAAAAATTGTGTTAATAAAAAGCATTGCATTTTATAGTAACCTCTATTTCAAATAAAATGCGGAAGCCTCTTATATTCGATTAGAATCTAGAGTAAACTGCTAATTTAAAGCTTTTATGCAACAATCTTCCGTTAATATTCAGATACATTACAAAACAACTTTTCCCATACCTGCTGAGCTGTAAAAGCAAATTGAATAAATTCCTTTATTCACATATAAACTTATCTCCCCTTTACCGGTTGAATAGTAAGAGCAAATCATTCAATTAATTAAGAGCAACAAGCATTCGCATTGCCATCTCATTCCTATGGGTATTAACGACAGTAAATCGTGTAGTGTAGTTGAATGCAGCATTTACGATGAATGCTACCCTATTAGGTATCGATCTGCGCAATTTGCAATCGTACAAGATTGTATGTTGTTGAATTAGCGGGGATCGCTGCGAGTGTTTTGTTTTTATTCAATTGAAGATAGGATACTTAGTAATGTGAAATGGATAAGGATTATGAATTGAGCAATGTAGAGATCAATTAGAAGGATTTTTGTTGATGTCATAATTTAAGCATGTTATGATTTTGACTTATTTTACTTTTAAAGTACAAACACCTTACAGAGTATTAAAAAAGAACGAAAATGTTATTGTTATAATTATATATAACGTTAATCTTCTATATATAAAAATGAATTGCTGTTCTTTAGTCTCGCTAAAACTCGAGAACGGCTGGACCGATTTGGCTAATTTTGGTATTGAATTATTTGTAGAAGCCCAGGGAAGGTTTAAAAGGTGTTTAAATATGAAAATGTTCGGTATTACTTACTTTAAAATCAATTTAAATAAAAAGTCCTATCCTTCCTGAAATCTTTTTCTTATGAAATAATTTCATATTACAAACGCTCAATCAAATATACTATAGAATAATTGAACCTTTGGCAACCAAAACGAGATTTATCGCATTTGTATTGGCTAGTTTCTGGGCATTTCGTCCCAACCTCTGTCGCAAGCAATTAAAAGCAAATCTGATTGCCCTAACCCAATCTTCGGTGCTAGATTAAACTGGTTAGGGTCTATACAGAGCAGTGGTGTTACTTCAGTTGTGATAGCGAAGCGATAGGATTTTACATCGAAAATATTACTGAAATTATTGATGTGAAATAAATAATTTGTATTATTTTACGCCAAAACGTCATCTAAATTACAAATTTGAGAGGATTCATAGTACATTTTTTGGTTGTAAAATCCTATCGTTTGGTTTTCGCAATATGTATGTACCGTTGTGGTTTGGGAGAAAACAAACATTTACTGTGTAAAAAATGTTTTAGTCTTTGAAATAAGGTTCATTTTAACAATAAACAAATAAAAATGCTTACACAAGTACGATGTAAAATGTAAAAAACGCGAGATAATCGCGTTCAAACATACATACATACAGGTCAATCTGAGAACCTCCCTTTTATCAAGTCGGTTAAATAATAAATACTAAAACCTTCTCCTTGATCTAACAAATTATTATCTGTAAACCGCATCAAAATCGGTTCAGCCAAACGTGGGATAAACGCGGACAAACATACATACAGGTCAAACTGAGAACATCCTTTTTTTTTTTTGAAGTTGTTTAAAAATAACCTTACCTAAAAGTCCAAAAACTCTTTTTAAAGGCGATAGTAAACTCGCCTCTCTAGTCCCGACCATGTGTACAGACCCTTAGGGTTGTGCAAACAGCCTTACACGGATTAATTTGGAGAATACCTTTAAAGTGTACAGTTAGAGTTCGTGAGAGTTTAAGTTTGTTTGTTTCAAGTTTAGTTTACAAAGTTTTTTCTGAACAAAAACTATTTAGTGTTTCGTGAGCAAATGTTTGCCTCGTGAGCTGGGTAGTTCGATTTTTCAAGCATAAAATAAATAGCGGCTTGTTATTATACTGTAGAACAGAGCGGGCTTATCATATAAGCAAGAAATAAATACAGATTGCTAAGCGTGCCCTCAAAAGCGGTGATTTAAAATAACCTAAAAGATTAATTTTCTAAAAATCAATATCATTTATTTAATAAATAAACTTGTCTCTGTATTTGATATCGCGATTATATTTTTGACACAGAACCTTAATTATTGCCTTATGTCCTTGTAATAAATCTTTAAGTTTTTTTATTGTAGAGGAAATCCAAATAGCGACGAAAAGTATCCAGGTTCAATCAAGCGTCCATTACAATTGATATGAAAATAACATGAATACGCAATATCATAATATAGGAATATTTACATTTCGATAGCTCAGACTCACAAATTGTATTGTATCGGCCAATTACCGTTATATCGTTATGTCTCTTTGGATAAAATTATCGCTATTTGTAACTGATTTACTGATGTCAAAATACAGTGCAGAAGATAATCTAGGATTGATTAAATTCCTCGATCTCTTATTGCAAATGCATTGTATTACCTTTTTTCAGCGACAAGTTTTTTCTTCCAATGTCTATAACTATCTAGATTATTATAGTCATGGTATGTTTAATGAAGAAATACCAGGTACCTATCAAAAAGTAATCATAGTTGTCTGACAATCTTACATTAAATTATAGGTATTTAATTGCGACATAATTTTAAACCTATATAGGTATCTAAACTTCTTATTTTCGTTGCTATGGCTAAATACATCTGGCCACAACAGTTTTATATAAAATTCACTTATAATTCAAGTCACAACACCCACACGCTCATTCCCTTGAATACAGGAAGCGAAACCATCATAAAAATATAATAAAATCTTGTAACTAAGGGCCATTGAAGAGGTCAAGTAGGATCATTGGATTGGGGCCTGAGTAAAGTTTGTTCAGGATATGATCGTACTAGCTATGTGCTTTTTGCTTATAGATTTTTGTTTTAGGTATGAACAACAACGTCTCAAAAAAGGTCTTGTTGTAAATCAAAGCATACACAAAATGAATGTGTCGAAGAAATTTAATGCATATAAGAGGAGTAAAATTTGTAGGTCAGGGGTCAAAAAATTACTATAAACAAAACAATAAGTAACATTCAGAACCGAAGTATATAATACGAAGATGATAAAAAAAATGGTAGAAAATACAACTATAGCCCTCAATCCCAATACAATCATTTCTTCTGCACGAATGTGAAAATCAAAAACAAAAAATTGCATGTCTTAAAATGATTGTGATCCAAAATTGAAAAGCTTCAGAAAAGCTAACCTTACAAAAACAACAAAGACTCTTCTCGAACAAAAATATTTTCATTTTAGAAAAATCTATTTCATTACAAAGGGTTTTCGTGGCTGCATCTTCAGAGTACGTAGTTTCGTTTTATAGACCACTTTGCGAGTACTACACGATCATTCCAACGATGTTGTTGCTTGAAATTGGTACTTATATTAAAGTTTTGTCTTAAAAGAAAATATCTTTCTTGAAAGTCACATTCTGTTTATTTTAGCTCTGAATATTATGGGTTATGTGTTGCCATGATTAGATTTTCGCTTGAAATCCCTGCCTTATGGATTTAAGTATTGTTCAAAGAAATGTCGTTTGCAGTTATTAGATTCAGATATTTCCTCAAATAATACCAAAAAATCCCAAACAATAAAAGTTCCATACAATAGAAAATTAGCTGTCAGTCTAGAATTCAATTCAGTGAGTAGTTTAAAGAAGCTTAGATCATTTAAATTCTAGGTGTAGTACAACTTGAGAAAACCAATTTCCTACGAAATTATTTATTATTCATGTTCCAGATGAGATATTACAGAAAACGAGGTTTGTGTTCTAACAAAATACGTTCAAACAATTTTCTCTGAAACTTCATCTTTAGGACGAATAACGGTATTAATTCACAGTTCTCTAATTGCGTTATAAGTACAAGTCTAACAACTCCCGCATATAGAGTACCTTACAAAATATGTCATGCTCTGAAACTTCAGAACCAGTTAGTTCAACTTCAGGCCTTAACAAGGATTTTCCGCTATCAGTAACTGTCAAAGTGATCATATCTGCATGACAAACGCTTTAAAATTTAACTTTTCATCCTTTAGACGCTCTGAATTCACCGTAGTTTAGTTTCGATTCGTTATCTTTATTAGTTCAGACGACTTGCTTTACAGCGCAAAATTTCAGTTCAAAATCGGAAGTTTGAATATTAATAGCTTAAGCACTATCTTAGCTTTGAGTTTGTAAGAGTAATGTATGGCCAACTTTGTCATCGTAAGCTATTTGTTACAAACAAGCAACAATTTATTTTTAGATGTAGGCCCAACGATAACTAAGGTACTACTAAGGTTGCTATCATCATCGTCATCGTTAAAGCCCGGAATCATTCATTGCTGAGTATAGGCCTCCCCTTTTTAATGCCAATTGCTATGATTAACCTAAATACTAATGCCATTTAAAAATTACCTTGTGCATTGAGTTCTGTAGCAGCCTTTGCTAAGTCTCGTGTCGCCACCGCAGACGAACAGCTCGGTCTCCATCCCGGGGGCGGCTGCCCACTTGAGGATCTCTTATTGGAACCTCCGGAACAATATCCAGAACTCGCGGTATCACAGCTCACGTTCACCGACTTCCTCGGACTAGCCTCCTTACTCGGACAAATGTCACCAATCGACATCACCACCCCATCTCCACCAAATTCAGTCTCTTCTGGCCCTACTTCTGTAAACGTGCTGTAGTTTGGACTTATGTCAGAAGGTCTTCTGTCAGGGTGTAAATAATGCGAGTGGTGCGCCGAATGCGAAGTGTGCTTCATATGGACAGAATTCAAAAGAATATTCGACGAAGTTCTCGTTAAAGCTTCTCTTTGCCTAATAGCTTCTCTAAATATTCGACAGTACATTGAAATCATAACCAAACTCGGAATCCAAAAGGAGACACTCGATGAAACTATTGCATAAACCATATTAACTTTAAATGCACAAACATCTGGATGCTGTAATCTTTCCTGTCGATGATGCTCGGTCGTATACCAGCCCATGAATATTGGCACAAAACTGATAAAGGCAGGCCATAACCACACGTTTGCGAGCATAAAACAAACAGTTCTGTGAGTCATAGTGACAGGATACTCTAAAGGTCTCACTATAGCGTAGTATCTATCCACTGATATGCAACAAAGATGGAGTATCGACGCACTGGAGAAGTATACATCGAGAGAGTTGAAGATATCACAGACTAAAGGGCCGAAGAGCCAGGCGTCAGTCAGCTCAGCACTGGCATTGAAGGTCATCGCGCATAGTGCGACAAGCATGTCAGCTACCGCGAGACTGACTACGTAATAATTCGTCAGGACGCGAAGTTTTCTGTGTCGATGGACAGAGATGATGACGAGGGCGTTGCCGAAGAGAGCTCCGATGATAATGGTTGTAAAGATGAGGCCTTTAAGTATGAGAGAGAGGGTGTGCTGCCAGTCGTGGTCGGGCGCGGCAGGGGGCGCCAGCGTCGAGTGTAGCTCGCCGAGGAACGCTGACTCCGTACCGCGCCCGCGCGCTTCTACCTCGCTCCGGAAGACGCCATCTGGTGACAAAAGATATAACTATTTTAGTAATTAAAACTGTTCCATGAAGTGACAAGTGGCATATTTATTTTAAATTTAAACGTTAAAAATATTTGTTCTTTTCATCCAATCATCATTATTTTATTTCTAATTTCAATAACAGAAAAATAAAAATCCAATTAATAGTCACAAGAAAAGAAACAAAATTCAATGTTGTACCTTACTATTTACGATTTTCTATTTAGGTAACTAAGAAACGAGTTCAATGTATACTTTACTTTATATTGTAGCTTACACAACTAATTTCAGCGTTAAATTTAAACTTGTACGCCGTGGAAACGACATAAATAACTTGTCTGGTTGTTTCGAGGGTAAAAAAATATACGGTCTTATTTTTCTTCGGCCAGAATTTATTTTACGAAACAAATTAAATTTGTCGGATTTATGAGCTGTTACGTCCAAAGTGGGGGCGTTCGTAGAATTATTATAATAATCTGTAGCTTTTTAAATGACATGGTATATGGGATAGGTTCTCGAGTGACTTTAGATATCATACTTACAGATTAATGTTACGTTTTAGTGAAATTTATACAAGGCGATGAAGATCCATTCAAAAAACAGTACATCACAGTAAAATTATATTAAATCTAAACAGCAATCAAACTAGGTGCTAAACGCTCATTTATCAAAGCATTGTGTTAATTCACAGGTGGATCTTCATCTCTTCTAAATTGAATCAATCGACCTTTCACATACGCTTAAATAAATAAGACGATGTTAGACCAAAATTTGGGACTAAATTCTGTCCTCTTCATATCTGATTTGTCCGATCAGATACCTTCAAGTATATCCAAGTAAACAATAATGGACATAATATATGAAGGTAAAGCGATATACCGGAAAAGGTTTTTGGGAAAACCGATATTTCTTGCCTTCGAAGATACCTTTGGCTTCCAATGAAATTAGGAGAGGCTTTGATTTTATGATGGGCTTCCCTAACTAGGTACTTAAAGTCACGAAAAATAACGGAAGCTTCATAAGATATGTTATATTTGTCTTTTTCGATTACTGAAAGAGTGGTAACAAATGTTTTGAAGTTTTCAATAATGAACTATTTTTTAGACTGTGAATGCGTTTAGCTGTGATAGTTTTTTGTTTTGTAACCGTAAAATAGTTGTTATATAAAACTGACGCTGAGAAACACTCAACTTCAAGTAACTATTAAAGAGCAGACCAAAAATAACAAAATATAGCCTTGAAAACATACACACAAAGTACCAACGCTTATATTCCTACTAATGTATTACATGCTAAAGAACCTTTCAATTCAAACAAACCTCTCACAGTTATTAGGAGTCCGTATAAAAGTCCTATCTAGAGACGCTGCTATTGAACCAGGAGAGTACAAATATACCCACAGAATTCAGGCAGCCTTGGATCTAGATCTCAGTAAGTCAGCTCGAAAGGTCTTTGTCATCAAAACTTCCCTCCACAATGATTTAAATAAGATTGAATTAAAAGAAGCTGAAGGTTTTATAATGTAGGACTTAATTATGTAATGGACTTTTTGTGAAAAGCTCGAGATAGTGATGTCAGATGCAATAGAAAAGCAAATTCGGTTTATTTGAAAACTGGTGTGGAAGAGAATAGGTTTATAGTTGGGAATACAAAAGCGAAATGGATTTTGGCATTAAGCCGAAATTGGAAAACGAAATTGGTGGTATTTCTGACCAAAAAAATTGCTTGTACCTGCAATTTAATTGTGTATTGCAAAGCATTTGTGGTCATCATTTCTATGTATTCACAAACTATTTTATATAATTTCACTTCTTTACATTGTGAAATAATGTCTTTCATGTCTTTAGTTTTTTTAACAATAATAATAATATTCCGGGACAACTCACACACGGTTATCTGATCCCAAGCTAAGCAGAGCTTGTGTTATGGTAACCAGGCAACTGATAAACATACTTATATATTTCTAAATACATACATATTATAGATAAATTACACCCAGACAACCAGAACAAATAATCGCGCTCATCACACAAACATTTGTCCTGGGTGGGAATCGAACCCACGACCTGCGGTATAGCAGTCAGGGTCACTAACCACTAGACCAACAGGCCCGTCAAGTCAACAATATAACTGATTGCTTATTACATTTGGATCAACAGGATATTATTACACATGCATTGATCTATCACGTAGGTCTGCTTATCATGATTACTACACACTATCTAGCCAAGTGGCTAATTACTATTAAGAGCAATGACTAGACACAACAGAATTTAATTGTTTCAAAGATACTACGTTAATTCAGTAACTATTTTTAACTAAAGTAATTAAACTAAAAATCGATAAAATTATAGCTTTAAATTGTCCACAATTCTCATTCCCAGAGAATGTCTATTCTTGAGGGTTTACAGAAAACATTAAAGAAAATCTTATTACCGTTTTAGATATAATCTAATATCGAATTCCGTACGACGCGTTGTTACAAAATCCGGTATCGATCGTGGACTGCTGAAGGTCATTATCTGACCGTCATTTGGCAGACTGTCTTGGAAACGTTCCAGAGGATGGTTTTCCCCCGAATCGGGGTAAACGCAACAGGGGTGGAGGAATTTTATTGTCTGAAATGTAGTGTAATTTTTATGAGGGCTTCTTTACCAGTCAAGGTCGGGCTTTCGATTCGACCTTTCGCCTAAGTTAAGTGCGGTCCCAGGTAATATTGTTTCATTTTGCGCGTCCAAGCGTTGTTGGGGAAAGAATGGGATTATTAAGATGGAAGTTATTGTTTTTATGATGTTTTTATTATGCTGATGAAGAAACATTATGGTAAGTTGTTCGTTAGGTTAGTTTGTATTATCTTCTTTGGTTGAAAAAATGATGTGTTATGTCACTGCTTATCCTTGCTCTGTATAAGTGGCGTTTTTACAGCACTGATATAGTGGAACATTTTGTTCCCTCATAATTTAACAAAAAATGCCGTGGCTAAATTACAGTAGTAGTTTAAAAATAAAAAAAGATACACGAGTTCGTAGCTGCATAAAAAATAAACATCCAAACTAGCTTGTGTAAGCTTAAATTCAGTACCAACTCCTTTCTTTTATTTGTTTTCTCTACAGTATTTGCTTATTCGAAGCTACAGGCGGACGCAGCTGACTGCGTAACTAGTTGGCCGTTTAAACTTTAGGTACTAGCAGTTGCATGTTAGTAAAAATGTAACATGCTGTATATAGTATACCGTAACATACTGTATATAGGTGTCGTTACCGGCACGTGTATTCACTGGTCATTTGTAGCGCAATGCGTCGAATTCAGTTTATACAGGGATTGCTGACTGACCGAATTTTGATAGGTTTTCCGTCGCTCTTTTTCTGGTGGGCAATTTTTGTTGTTCAGTTGTTTTTTTTTTGGGTTATTTGTTCCTTCTAAACAAGTTCTTATTATGAAGCGATTTGAAGATTCGATCTAAAAGAAATCTCACTGTTTGCTAGCCCTATAGATAAGGTTAAGGTATTCAGTTTATTTTTTTAAATAAGTACTAATTAACATTAAATGATGTTGATTAGTACATATAGTTAATGGCTTTTAATAAATAAAAGCATACCTAAATCTGAACTAAAAACACTAAAAATACTTTAGATTATTTAAACCGTGTTAGGCTTTATTTATGTTTGTTTTCAGTGGCGGTCAACACTGTAAAGTGTCTTACGCTAACAGCTTTGCTAATGAGGTGGCATAAAAGCCGGAGTGGCGATACTTAACAATGTCGCCCCTCATCTGTCGCTCCACTCACTTCGAGCTTCATAGCAATATTATTTGATATTATGACATCATTTTAAAACTTTACTGCATCAAAACACAAGAAAAATCTACACTAATATTGAAAAAGTAGAAGTTAATTGGTCCGTTTCGGTTTCACGGCTAAAAATACGACCAATTTGGATCAAAAAAATATGTGAAGTTAGCCTGAATCCTTAAAACGAACAATGCTTTACTTCGGTCACAATAAACAAAACCTATGTAGCCGCGAGCAAAAGCTAATATCAGTATATATTCGAAAACATATTTTTAGCAACGAAATAAAAAATAGTAACTCATCAATAAAGTTTTAGAATAAATAACAACGAATATTTCGAAGCAGAACAAGAAAGCGACTTATTCGACAAACAATATTATTCCAAATTCGGCTTTTGATTTAAATCAAATTCTTGATTGCGGTAACAAAAACTCGTAAGATTTACTGATTTCGGCCGACAAAGGTTAAAGTGCAAGTTTTTGTCCTTCAGCCCTTGAACCTCCGGACCTTTGTAATCCACAAAATAAATTTAAGTTTTCAGTCCATTTAGTATTTGTGGAAGCTTCAACCTTTACATAATCTCTCGTTTGTTGGACTTGGGTCACCTTGTGATGTAGATATTTGTCCATTATTTTGGCTGTATATGCGTTGTATCAGAAGATTAAATTTTTGACCCTAGGTTTATCTACGATCAAATCAATCGAACCCAATAAAAAGGACTGAAAAAAGTCCAAACTTAATCAAATTATGATAAGCACTAAATTATAAAAGAAAACGTGTTGCGTAATTATAAAATATCATCCTAACTCTTAATGATTGTAATTTGATATACATATATCACATAACATACATATGTATAAATAATTTACAAATACCACAAATTCGTTTTAGAACAACACGTGTAAAAAAAATTCAACAAAACAGAAATTCGATCCTTATCTAATGAAATAAGATTATTTCATTTCCTACCAAACCCCGATTCATCCATTTCGATCTCATTAAATGAGCCTCGGTTCGGTTGTATTGAAACTGCCTGAATGCTTCAAAACGTTCCGGAGAAACTCGTAATGATGATATATTTATTTTACGTATACCGCATTCAATATTGAGGAGACAAAAACGGATGCTTACCTCATTCAAAGGCCTTCGTCAAATCTTGAAGTCCTTGAGGGACACTAGGCTTGGCAGGATATATCTCTTATTATTGTTGTACTTCTATTTATTTACTCCTGTTCTAAAATTTTTGGTTAGAAGTATTATTTAACTGTTAAAATATATTTTTTTTACAACTTTTTGTTTAGATTTTTTATTCCGACCTACTTACTAAACGGACCATCTTTTAAAATCTTAAGGTACATTAAAAAAAATCTTCACATACAGATGGGATATTTTACCGTATTCCAATGTTCTAAATCACAATGCTCTGGAACCATTTTGAATTTTCTCCAGGAACAATGATACGCCACGCATTATTGTAATATAACTTTAATTAGCATCAACTAAAAATGGAATTCTCAACTGCATCGCGTGCGGTCATCAGGGAAAATACTTTCATATTTTTTCGAGCTCATTGAAGGCATAATGAGAGCTGTCTGGCGGAACGCCATTTACCGTACCATCTAAAACGTTTGCGGAAGCTAGCAGCAATCGCTGAAAATAATACCTTTTTACTGCCATTACGGGAGATTTTTTTCAGTAAATGCATTTTATATTGCTTGGAAATTCGTCTTTTGTTTGCAAATGTATCAAGTCGTTGTGCCGTTCTGTGTCCCTTAATTGCTCTTCTTGAACATTTACATTTTACCTTATTTAACTGGGTGAAAATAGATGTGATAAATAACCAAAGTATTTGCAAGAATGTAGCTGTAATTTAAGATCCATTGAACAACCTCTTGCCCTCATTAGCGTATGGAAATGGAGTACTGGATATTATTATGCTTCAACCTGTGTTCCTGTAACATGCCATTTACGGTAGATATTTGCCCATTTTGTTTTTAAAATTTCAATAAATCTCTTATTGAAAATACTTGCTAGAATCAATCAATGAAATAATTTATGCATATCAATTTAAGTTTTAAGAGAAGAATATTCTGAAATTTGGTTTTCAATTTATTTGTTCGAGTATTCAAGTTTTATAAGTAGGTATTAAAATATGAATATTCAATTTAGATGTAAAACAAAAAGTACTCTAACGATAATTAATTAAATATCGTTAGGGGTTTTAGTACAAAATTTTGTCCCCACTTTTACTCAAAGGGTCGCTTAAATTTTATAGACACTCATTAAAGCAACGATATCGGTTTCATAAGGAAAAACCCAACCCAAATTTATATTTTATTGAAAAGTATTATATCCCTGTGGACCTTAAGCTTGGAATAATATATTATACCGCCCACAAGATATTTTATATAATATTTAGGGAAAATTCTAATGTTGTAATCTATTGGATAAGATGGAAAAGAATAATAAAGTATTTGAAATTATATTATATCAATACTTAGTTTACTGCGGTATATTTTTTGGAAATTTTCCGATTTCATCAAATATCAGTCGATATCACCAGCGAACCAAAGAGGTTATCGCCTTCTCTTATTAATGCAAGTATGATAATTAATTAAATAAAATAAACTCAAAAGTTTTAACACACATTGTACTGGCCGGAAAACATTCAAACAAAGAAAGTTTCGGCCTCACGATACTAAGAAGAAAAAAAAACTCAGCTACATTTATCAGAGTTCTATTTCTAAATGATGTTAACGGCTATCATAAACAACAATAACACTGGCATAACAGTTCCAGAGGCAAAGGCCTCCTCTCATACAGAACGAGAACATTGATCGCCGAACAAGGTCATAGCGTGTGGCCTATTACAAACGAATTATGTTCACGTTCACTTGTACTTTCTTTTGTTTTTCGTTGATACAGACTCAAAGGTAATGTACGGATGTTAGAAAATATTTACTCGTATACAGAAGCAAGGTTTTTGGGAAAAAAAAGCTAGGCACGTGATGATGACAGTAGCACGGTTTTCTTTTCATAATAGATTTTGATGGATTCCAAAATATTTGTGGTCATATCCCTTAGCACAAGTTAACATAACAATTTGTGATTACGGCACATAAGCCATACTGAAGAAAACCCATAAACGATGGCTCCGGTTAGTTTCAAATGGATCCTGAAAAATAAATGTCGCCCTAAAAAACACTAAAATGTGTTGTAATAAAACTGTAACTGGACCTTAATCCTTTATTGGGTAATCATTGCTTCTTTATGGTATAAGAAAGGTCGTTGCCCTTTTTCCTGCAGTAAGGCAGTTATAGGCTGATTTATATATCTATCTATGTCTCCTAAACACATGTATCAGCGGTTAACTCGCTTTGTAACTCGCATAGCCATTAAATCGAATTACTCGTGTGTCAGCAACCGCCAATCCAATGAAATGGTCGATTATAAATCGAAACATAAGTATCTATCGAATATCTGTTCCCTGTTCCAGATATAACGATACGATATCTGTTACGCGATAATAATATCTAAACTTCTCGCAAAGCTAACGTTAAACTTTAATGCGTGGTCATTTTTGCGGTTTCAATTAGAGGGGATATCCGATAGTTTCAGATAGTTTCAGATTTGGAAATTCGGATTTTCAAATTTTAGATTTCGGATTTTGGACATTTAATACCTTTAGTATCAAGTATCATAGATCTTTGGCAGTCGTTAAGTCAATTCTGACAACCAGTCTTACTATGGGATACTGTGTTTCCCAGTAAAATGGGTTGTGGAGGTCAGATAGGCAGTCGCTCCATGTAAAATACGGTATTCAGCTGAATCCGGTAAGACTGGTAGCCGACCCCAACATAGTTGGGAAAAAGGCTCGGGAGATGATGAGTATCAAATGATTGTTACACTATAAATTTGATGCGTACTTTTTGACAGTATAGAAAGTGGGTTATGGAAATATGTTTGAAATATTTTGTTGCTGTGTTTTTCCTTACACTTTTATTTGCATGTACGGCTACATTCTCAAAGGCACACAGTAAAAAAATACGCAGCGTGATTCATTGAAATATTTGTATGTAACTACCTGAAAATATTTTTATTAAAACATATAGTTATAATGATGATAGAGTGTCGTATTTGATTTATTTTTTGTCATAAATACATGTGTTGAAAAAAAAAATACGTTAAAAAAAAGGGGTTTGGCTTTAGAGTAGTTTCATTTTATTTTATTAAAAAGGAACCAAAATACCTTAGTGGCACAAAAACTAATATGCTATTTATTTACAATTCAATACTTAAATCTAATACAAGAACAAACAAAGACTAAAATTAAATCTTATATAAATAAATAAAACTAACACGCGTCAAAATACTCATCGTCATCCTTGTCAATGGCAGGAAACGTGCCCAGGATGCTGGCAGCATTGCCACGTTGAATGGCTATGCCGATTCTCTGTGCAAGGAACTAATATTACTATTTAAGATGTGGACTTTTTTCAAAAATCTTTAAAACACATTTTCTCATCCTCTTGCATTTAATAAAGTTTCATGTATCAAGCATTAGTTTTTCCTTTGAACTCAAAGGTGTGCAAATAAAACAGAATAGATATATAAATCAAAGTAAGTACCAATATTGGTTTAATTAATTTACGTTGTCGTTCAGGCAGGTGTAATGAACCGGCTTCCCTCTATTTATAGCCGTGGGGACAGGCTATCAATCAGGCTATATAAATAGCTGCCATTACTCATATTATAGGTGCGAAGCTGACGTATCAGGACTGTTTTGGAGTTGTTGTAAACTATGGTTTAGTTAAACTGAGATTTGGTGCATTTACTGAAAGATAGAAATAAAGAAATAGGTACTTGTTTTCAAACTGATCAGAACGTTCATTCAAGCTTTTTTAAACTGTTTGGTATGTTTGGGGACTTTTTTTTATGTAACCTGTTTAGTTTCCCACTGCTGGGTAAATGTCTCCCCCGTCTGACTCCAGACTTTTCTGTCTCGAGCCACATGACACTAGAAGGACAAATATTGAAAGCTAAATTAGAACCATTTTTTGACATCTGATTGATATATTTTGCAGACTTGTATATTGTACAAGTCTTTTACTTGTACTTGATAATACAATACAAATAATACATACAATATTATGGTACTTTTGAGCTGGTCTATGATGAAGCCAAAAGGTGGCCATAGGACAGTCCCTATGGCCAAATTTCGCCACTGTAAGAAAACGACGCAATTTAATCGTGTTTGTGATTCTTCGTGACAAATTCTAATTTAGACACTGAACATAGTTAAGACTGACGTCATCGTTTTGAAGAAACAATATGTTTTCATGGGCTTGAAATACAAAGGCTTATTGATTTTTCTTAGAACTCTGAATGACATTGAGTTTATGCATTCTTAATGCTGTATTTCTCCGGTATTTGAATAAATAAAGATTGTAAGTAAATATATGTTTCTTAGATATGTCATTTTAGGCTCATTTAGAAAGACTTCCAAGGTCTTCAGGTACATATGAAAAAAACTGAAAATTTTATTTCTTCAGTAGTCTTCAGAATCGGTAAGTGTTTTTTTAAAACCACTTATTTTTTATTTTATTTGATCAATTGTTTATGAAGGTTGAAAGGCTATTTAACACCGCTACCATCCTCGGAAGCCTTAAAAAAGCATATAATACCATAGAGCAACAAAATAGTCAAACTAATATGCGTAGGCACAATCTCAAAATAAAAATAATTTATTTCACTTTAAATTCGGACAAAATATTCTTCAAATAACATTCAAAGCGTCACCTGTTCTAATCAAAACCAAAATTATAATTCAGGTTCACAAAACACAACGGCATAATTCCCTTTAATTATTCACATTCCTTCTTAAGTCGTGACGTCACCCCGAACAGCTCTCCTAACTTTTAAAACAAACTTAAATAAAATGGCGCCCACAAAACGCTACAGTAACTTCGTTTGACAGAATTGCTTTTAGGGATTATGGGACGATTTTTTGAGTGAAATGTGATTATTGGCGCTTTTCTTGTTATTCTTTTGAAGAAAAGTATGTAAGTATATTATACCTATGTTTGTTCTATAGGATTTTCGGTTACCGAGGAAATAAATGAGATGTATGTTTGTATTTATGACCGAACTCTTTGTTGCGTAGCGTGATCATTTCTTTGCTTCATTCTTGTTCAGTAAGAAAATCTGTACACGCAAGGGCTAGTAGGTATCACAAATAAAATTGTAAGCAGAATATACACCATATAGAAAACAGAATATATTATACTTCGTAAATATTATTTTCCTGTAGTTGCTATTGATAATGCTGTGAAAAGCCAAAAATAAACTTATTATAATGCCATTGATCGCCACACTACGAAAACGAAAAAAGATTATAAACAGAATCCTTATTTTTTTTTGTCTTCAAAGAGTGTAAAAAACGAAGATCAACATAAAACACAGGTCAATGACACTTCAACTAAAACAAGAACTAAACACAACCATTATAGATCTCATTGTACTAATCCTGAACCCTTATAAATAGACAAACGAAGGTATTTGGGCCGTCACAGTTAATAGTACTTTAAGTTACCAAGACATTAGGATAATTACTTTATAGCTACTTAACGAATCCTTCACTTAGAACTAAAGCAATGATCTCAGGGGCCCGA
Organism: Autographa pulchrina; assembly: GCA_905475315.1. Taxonomy (NCBI): domain Eukaryota; kingdom Metazoa; phylum Arthropoda; class Insecta; order Lepidoptera; family Noctuidae; genus Autographa; species Autographa pulchrina. The sequence goes on along the minus strand of FR997784.1, from coordinate 8,197,515 downwards.
TTCCGCTATTTTATTTAAAGTAACGAAAATTAGGCACAATAATAAGTACACTGGAATGTTTATTAACCTGCCACCCACTGACTTTAAAATAGCGGAATCGGGGCCCAGTTCCTTTGTTTGTGAACAAATTATGTACAAAGCTCAACGATGTGGATGACTATTATTTACTATGTCTTTTTACTCATCACTAGTTTTTGTTACATCCATAAAGACATATTTTTATACTTATTCTCCTAAAACGTTTTCAGGATTCTGACTCTTATGTCATAGGGGGTTAGGGTTGAAATAGATTGCTATAAGAAACAATGTTACAAGTCCAAAAAGCTGGTCATCTTTCAGGTTGGCTGTCATAAATTATTAACTACTTTAAATGTTTGTAGTTGTGAACTATACGAGTAGGTATAGATGTATTTCTTCAAAACCCATACCATCTTTAAGCTTAGAATTTGATCATTTTTATATTTTTACACATCATACAATTGCTGAAACATAATCCCAAATTATCTCGACAGTCATCACAAAAATATCGGAATTTAAAATAAAGCAAAAACCTTAAATTAATTCGTCCAGAAAAATAATTAACAATTCGTTAACAATAAATACCAATATTGGTCATCGGTAAATTAATTATAATTAATAGCCAATACAAACGAAAGCTTACTGCCCCAAATCACCGCAAATTATTCGAATGGACGTGACAATAAAGTTTAATACGAACATATTGACGGGCCTGTTGGTCTAGTGGTTATGACCCTGACTGCTATACCGGAGGTCGCGGGTTCGATTCTTACCCAGGACAAATCTTTGTGTGATGACCACGATCATTTGTTCTGTGTCTGGGTGTGATTTATCTATAATATGTATGTATTTTGAAATATATAAGTACCTAGGTATGCTTATCAGTTGTCTGGTTACCACAACACAAGCTCTGCTTAGCTTGGGATCAGATAACCGTGTGAGTTGTCCCGGAATATTATTATTATTATATTTTAGTAAACGTAAATTAAACGTTTCCGCACAATACCTCTTAATTTGTGTATTTTTGAAGCCGTTTCGACTTTATTCACTGTCATTTGACTTTTTTAATTGGGTCGCCCATCGGCTTTTGACAAGGTTTTTATTATCAGAGATGTTTTTTAATTGGTTTACATATTTTTTTTGGGTACGACGTATCGAGTGGATATTATATAAGATTTATGTTTCTCGAAAACCTACCTACCTTTAAGTTTTAATTTTCCATTGATTATGGTAATTATTTGGCTAAACTATTTGTAAAGTGTTTCGAAAGAGCAGTAACAGTCTTGTCAAAAGAAAATTATTAAAAAAAATACTATTATTTGTACTTATCACTGCAATGAATTAAAACTTGATTAAAAAACGATACTATAAATTAAATTTTTTGTTATAAAATATCCTTCCTTTTCAACAAAAAACAATAACTAAGGTGGCCGACTATTTTCATTATAAAAATGACTATTTTCCGGGAAACAAGTATTACACGTGCCTCTAAACATGAGTTTTGTATAAATAAGGTTTATAGCAAAAGTTTTAACAGAGGCTTTTAATCAAACATAACTCTGTGCTGTTATGAGTTTGAAATTCGATGTCAATTAAGTAAGCTTATACAAAGGAATGCCCTTGAGAAAATTAATATGTGAAGTGTTTAAATTTATGAAGTAAATTGATTTGACAAATTGATTTGATTTGGGACAAAGGTACAAAACATGGTGGGCACACCAAAGGATATTCTGCCCCTACAACAACCAGGTGTTTATAAAATCGACTGCAGCGGTAAATCTTACATAGGTCAAACTAAGCGAACGATCGCGGAAAGACACAGTCAGTGCAGTGTGTAGGGTACTTGAAAAACATAGGTAGATGAAAAATCATCAACTTCGTGCACGGAAGGATGACACCGCATCTCCAGTCTGCTTGCGACCACGGCCGGTGTAACCCGGTCGAAACGTCAAGCCCCAAAAAAGGTATTTATGCATGTACGCGCTTGTTCCCGTGAATTATATTACTGTAAATTGATTTGAGTTTATTGTACATGAAAGTGACTTTAGGATGTTAAAATCAAATGTATTAATGTCACATATTTTCTTGTATTTAGTATATTTAATTTATAAACCAAAAGTTTAAAATGGCTGACCCCATGATCGTAAGAATCATCAAAAAAACCATAAGGTTAAAAGGAAAATTAAGTTCTCTTTTCCCTTCCCCCAACTACATAATTTACATGAATGATTTGAATTACCTACTAATAATATGTAACATGGCTAATGGATCACAATTACATTACTTAAAAAAAAAACTGTTAAAAAACATCCCTGTACTTATTTACGAACCTAACATTCTATTTAATTAAACCTAGTTACATACTTCAAATTCAGCTTACCTACGTCCACACGAACTTCCTAATTAAAAATCCCTAATAAAAAAAACCCCAAAATAAATAAAATAAAGCAGTTTTCGCCGAGCCAATCAGGACGGCAATTAGTTAATCAAATTATTAATTACAGACATTTGTTGGCCCTAAACCTGCCAATCGGCTTAATTAACGGTTAACAAATAAATATAGGGTCTTGGACCCTTGGTGGTATGGAGCCGTCAATTACAGACGACTCAGTTTTGAGAGTGGTCCCGTGTGAATAGGTACGCACTCAATAATAATAATGTAATAATAATACTCAGTTTATTTTCCACTAGATTTTGCCCCGAGACTCTGTCCGTGTTTGTCAGTTATCCAGGAAAATGAAGACTATGACCTTTCTAGGTCAATAAAAACTTACAATAAAATACCAAATGCAATTAAGGAAGCGCCAACCTTCAACACATTCAAAAGAAAATTAAATAAATACCTGTCTGAGAAATGTTATTATAGTTTGCAAGAGTTTTTTGAAGATAAATAAAAATTAAACTGTTTAGTTTTAGTCAGTATTTTTAAGTGAATTTTTAAATGAAATTGCTATGTAAGCAATGAATGATTTGATTTGATTTGATTTTCTTGGGTTTCAAGCTTGGCATATAATAATATACTAAGTTTCATCAATATCGATTCTGCGGTTTAGCTGTAAAAGCGTAACAGATAGTCCGATAGTTTGACAGAGTTACGGATGGTAGTATGGACATTGTATGGAGTAGATTTTATGTCATGTGTTTTATAACGTGACACATTCGGTTATATAAAAAAAAATTGCTCCAAACAAACACATTTAAAATAAATATATTAATAATTGAACTTAAATCGTCTACTCCAATTAACCATATACTTCAATCGATTGCTATTAACTATAATTAACTAGTCCCTTATCAACATCCAATTCACACGATTCATTCAATCAATACAATTTACTATAATTAACTGGCCACTGAGTTAATTATCTTACCTTCATATTAAGAGGAAAGGGGAGTGGACTTTTCTCCATACAAACGTTCTCGTCTGTTTTCTCGCTGGTTTCTGAACTTAGGGCTATGATTTTTTGCAGTAATATAAATATGAACTAGATCTATGCCCCTATTTTTTCCTTTTTTAAAATAAGTTATATTTAAAGAAACTAGAACCTTCTAAAAAGTGCCGATTTTGACCGCAGTTTTCAGAGGCGTTTTTTTCAAATTTGGCAACGATTATTGAAAAAAGGAAAAAATAGAGGCACAGATTATTCTTTTCTTATGCAGTATATGAAATATCTTTAAAATTGGTTAAGAATTGGGGGAGAAAATAGACGAGAGCCATACCTCGATTATTCGTCAGTTTTTCGGTCTGAGCTGCAGTTGTCCTTATCGCACGAATTTGAGGGCGGGGGGAATTGGAGCGACAGCAATACTTTCTTCAAAAACCGAATTTTTAAAAGTCTCTCCGCTCCCCTTTCCTCTTAATACTTTACAACGATCATGTAGTGTGTCCATGTGAAATATCGATTCGTTTTTTGTTTTCAGATAGCACAATGGCATATTTTTACGGACGAACATTGTTTGTTGTAGCTGTGTTGGTGATTTGTTAGCTACGTTAAAAGGGTTAGGATATTTTTTATTAGGTTGTTTGTGTTTATTAGATAACAGGGTATGTTCCGAGTCTCACAAACGAAGGTTTCCGTACCAGATTTAAGCCGTTAAAATACAACAAACAACAAAGAAGTCAAAAAAGAAGAAAGAAAACAAAAAAAAAGTCTTTTAAAGAGTTAATGTCTCAAACTACCACTTGGAATAAAAAAAAACGGCTTTGGTTAGTCCAGTTCTCGGGGAAGGTTACTTGCCTTGAGAATAAAGTAAAGCGAGTGAAATCGCAGGGCTTAGCTAGTATGTTATATCTTTCTTTGTCAGGCATAAGCATCTCACTAGCAAGCCCTACTTTAGTCTGCTATAACAGTAAATCATAAGTTAAAATACATGTTCATTGTTCAAGATAAATTAAATACATCTATATCAACCACAACTCACACCAGTAAATAAATATTAAAACCTTAACATTATCATTTAGAAGATTACAATGTATTTATTCGTATTGGACCATATTTCTATATTCTTTGTATTTCAACGACTGCGGCTTTGAAATGTTGCAGCGTTGCGTTGGTATCGTTCAAATTTCCGCCGAGGGAAATGAAGTGTGAAGATTACAAGTCCCTTTTCTAAGACGATTTATAAAATATTTCTTCGCGATATCAGGTGGTAGGAAATATTATATTGTGGTATATAACTTACAAAAAAATGAAAAAAAAAATGAAATGAAAAATCAAATCGAATAATTTATTATTTGTGAAACAAAAGTAAGCAATACATATGAGGTTTTAAATAATATATGTGCGCAATGTTTTGTTGGCAAGAAATACAAAAAGTGGATAAAATAACTATACCTATATAATTTTCAAGAAATATTTTGCGTGTGTAATGCACTACTATACATGTTGATTAGACGTATCTACGATCACTACAAAACAGACTGACAGGCGGAGAACCACGTGATCCTAAGAGGTCTTCTCGTTGAGTTACGGAACCCCAAAAACAACAAAGAAATACCCAAAATGACCATAAATTGCACTAAAAAGGCCAATCTAAAAAGGTCAGAACCAGATCTCGCATCTAAAATCTTAATACCAACTAAATTGAAAACCACTTTCCATTGGTTCGAAAACCAAACTCACAAGTAATATTCAGAGGCGAGTTTAAATTGAATATCGAATTCCCATCAAGTCATTATCGTTTTGAATTCAGAACAACAGTTAGCTGTTTCGATTCAACGTCCGGAACGACCGGTGTGCCACAACTGCTCGATATTTAATCGATAAAGTTAATGATATTCTGAGAATCGATAATTTTAAATCGATTTTAGTACCGAAGACGTGATTAGCGGGTGAGTTTTAATTGAATATGTAAAGATTTTTTGTGTACATAACATATATAACAATAAGATTAGTATAAGAGATAAGGCTTTTGTCCTAGGGTGGGACAACCACAGACCGATATTTTTATAGCATTTTGTTAAATAATCTATAGCTACAATTTTATTGACTGCATTAAGAATAAGATATTTATAAAGGTACAGGAATAAGGTTAAATACAGTAATTGTAGTTTTGGTTATGTAATACCGGTATAACCAACCAATAATTTTAGTGATTCTAGTCACACTAGTTTTAAGAAAACGATTCTTTAAATTTTATACGGTTTCTAGCGACAGTCTGTATTTCGTGTTTATGAGATTAATATTTTTGGACTTAGTTGGCGTGGATGTGATGTCAAAAAGCTTAGCTATTTTTTTGGAATTCATACCAAGTTTCACGAAAATCGGATTAGAGATTTACCCGTAAAAGCGTAACAGACAGGTATGCATTTATAACATTAGTATGGATAAGGTGTTCTAAGACATTTTGCAATTCTCTGAAATCAATTCTGTATGTATCGATTTTAATTCATTGGAATTTCAATCGAACAACACTATATAGTGCCGTGAGGGACAAATACATTACTGTAAATAAATACTTCGTTTTAAGTCTTTGACTTTTATATTAGAAAAGCAATTAAAACTAATTGCTACTTTCCTTCAAAAAGAAAAAGAATCTCACTAATTCGTTTTTAAGTACTTCAAACGGAGTTAAATCTTTCCACTTTCTGAAAACTTAAAAATAGTTTCGTACAATAAAAACCCAAATTCCCCTTCACTTCTTTCTAAAAGTCGTAAAAATACACAAATAAGACATTATCGCGAATTCCAACAATCTTTTCCCATTAAAATGGCCATAAAAAATAGATCAATTGCACCCTACCTTGGTGAACCAAGGTTAGGCCTGGCCAAGGGCAGCCATAGCGTGAGAGGCCTGTACGGTAATTCACTAACCTTGCCACTTATGGGGCCGATATTTTTTTTTGTTGGAACTTTTTGATTACTTTGTAAAGTTCGGCATGCAAAGTTCAGGGGAGTTTATTTTTCGGATTTTATTAGGGGGTTTTGTGACATTATGTTTGTGATAATAAAAAAGATTTTATATTGGAAGTAACTTTTTCCACCTTTCATTCGATTCTTTAGCATCCTGCCTTAAAAAAAGCAGTTAATTTTTGGATAAAGTTATTTTATGCTTGGCAACTACATAATTATTATTATTATTCCTAAAGTTTACAATCCACTTACGAAATTACAAGGTACTTCTACGTAAGCTATTCATCGGTCTTTCGGGCGTCTTAACGACTAGAGATAAAATTTCAAATACCTACCTAACCCTAAACATCTTTTCAGAAAATTGAATAGGTGATGAAGTTAAAAGATCACCGACCAAACACCAAACCTCAGTAAACATTGGATTATCTTGATATATCGATCAATCCAACTTTCGAACCATGAGACCCTCCACAGCATTTATAGATCCAAAATTACCATACAGTAAGTACCTGAACACTATTCACGTAACCCATTGTCGTGGTTGTAGAGACACGTATATTCGCTATGCCGTGGTTATTCGAGTGTGACGTCATCGAACATTCAGCGCGGAATATATCGGTCCTTTTGACATACACGAACTGCCAACCGTTAGGCTGTGAACCTATGTTACTGTGGAAGTATTTGTGATTTGTGGGATCTTTGTTCCTGAAGTTTTTGGTGAAAGGATACTTAAATAGATGGCTTTTGTAAATAATATGAATTAAATCTATTTATATGATGTCATTCAAATACCGATTGGTGACGAAAACATTTCAATAATAATTATGAATCGAGGGGCTCGTGGCTAAGTGTAAGCCGTACGGTTTGACCGATAATACAGATTAAGCCGCGCTCGCCGCGGTTGGTCCGTGGATGGGTGACTATTTATAACATACCGAGACCCCTCCGTGTTTTGGAAAGCACGTTAAACAGTAGGTCCCGGCTGTCATACATAGATCTTTGGCAGTCGTTAAGTCAATTCTGACAACCAGTCTTACCATGGGATACTGTGTTTCCTAGTAAAATGGGTTGTGGAGGTCAGATAGGCAGTCGCTCCATGTAAAATACGGTATTCAGCTGAATCTGGTAAGACTGGTAGCCGACCCCAATATAGTTGGGAAAAGGCTCGGGAGATGATGATGATGAGGGACTGGCGGAAGATAGCCCAGAGAATTAAAATGTTACGTGAAAAAAAAATTATACATGAATGGATACATAGATCGTCACCTATGTGAGACTTCATTTTGCGGATGGTTTCCAGTCTGTGTGACTGAATGTTTAGTTAAAATAATTATTTATGTAAGGACGCTTTTCTTTGTCTTTTTTCCCCAAACGATACATACATAACAAAGTTGATACGGCAGAGGGGCTTTTCTTTAAACTGCCTATACTAGATACCATTTTCAAGCTCTGTACCAAAAATCAATTAAATAGGAGCAGTAGTTTAGTCGCAAATGATTTTTTAAGATTTTGCACCGTTTCAACACGATGTATCTTTCCTAACAGCTGATTATGTCTAAGCATTGACGCATGTCACAAGTAAGTAAGTCAGTCAAATTTATTTACACAGGGTGCTTGCGTTTTATTCTAATTTGTAAGCTATTTAGTTTGTTTGAAAAAAATATTTTCTCATTTTTGGCGCTTTTTATTTTTATACCGTATCGAATTAATACTAAACACGTAGGTATAGTATACGTAGTGTAATTTAATGCCCCTCTGTCATATCAACTCTGTATATATTTTATTACATAAAACAATACATTGTTCATATCGAAACTAGGAATTGAGTTACAGCATGCATTCAGTATTTATAAAGGCCGCATGAACAAAGAACCATGTTGATCGATAGTATATCCATTATAAAATAGAATATCATTCAATAATGACACGACCTAGTCGCTGTCTAACTTATAATGAGGCCAACTATTGGTGCAATTATGTTAGTCTCACTAACTTCCATTGACATATTATAATCAATGGTTTTATACCGGTCTATGGATGTTTCTCTGCTGGGTACAGACCTCTTTCCAAGTATAAGAGAAACAAGCGTTTAGCACCACGCTAGCTTAATAATTTTGTATAAAATATCTATGTTAGTCTGTAAGGTATATATGTCTACGGGCCTTAGTAGCCTGAAAATAAATGATTTATTATTATTATTAATCTACACTTGAGTCGCTAACCCGTAAGATGGATATGTTATAGCGATTCATTTTTTTTTTATCCAGGATTCCTCACGTTATTTTCCTTTACCGATTCTCCATGGTGTTTCACATTGGTACTTGCCTGTAATGGGTTCTAACCCGCTCAAATACTCTAAAATTCCAGAATTTGAGTGTTAATAAACACGAGGTCGATAGGTAAGTCTATGAATTTATAATTGAAACTACAAAGACCAAGGTTAGTAAACGACCAGTCACCATCCATCCATTTATATTTCCATTCGACTTCAGTAAAGGTATATATAGTGTGACTATGTTGGCGCCACAGGTGCACTAAAATATCTATTGCACAGATGGGTAGTTTCTGCTTATAGCTGACCTAAATTCGGTCAAGAAGATAATATTATTTATACCCAAATCTTAGGCGATAAACCTCGGTATCATGCTTGTTAACTGACCAATCTCCATGATACAGCTGTTTATGAGCCAATTAGCTTTATAGCATCATATAAGGAAGAGCAAGTTACTTGATACATGGAATTTATGAATACTTAACGCATCTTTAAGCTCTCGAAATGGACCATCAGTAAAGGTATTTTGGCCTTATTGACCCATTTGGCGCGCATAAGTAAGAATTTCCCCTGTAATAGTTCTTAATACCTAATTTAATATGACACAAAAACTACTGAAAAAGTTTACATTCAACAAATGACTACGGTATGTAAGACTAAAGAGTCCCTTAAAAATTATAATAATATAGTTTTTGACGACATGAAAATTTGTCTTCCTCATTACCTAGGGAATAATAATAATCATTATTATAAAGCTCGACCTGTCCTACTACAGGGAAAATACCTCCCTTTCTTCTTTCCGTTTTTTTTATCAGTTGCAGGAAATAATGTGTGACGGGCCTGTTGGTCTAGTGGTTAGTGACCCTGACTGCTATACCGGAGGTCGTGGGTTCGATTCCCGCCCATGACAAATGTTGTGTGATGAGCATGATCATTTGTTCTGGTGTCTGGGTGTAATTTATCTATAATATGTATCAGGGATGTTACGAATGTCATATTTTAGACATTCGCGAATGCGAATGCGAATGCGAGTGTTTGAGATGCGAATGTGCGAATGCGAGTGCGAATGCGAATGTTGAGAACGAGGAAATAAAATTCAAGGTATGATTTTAATCATTGATTTTTATTTATTTAAAATTATTCAGTCAGCATAATACTGTTATTTATGAAATACACGATCACACAATCAGATTAATAACAAAAAAAAAATATAATCAAATTTCAATAAGGGCAGATTATATTTTAAAATCAACAATTTAGCTGCTTTATCAGCCATGAGACGATTTCGTAAAGGCTCATATATCAGGCCAGCGGCACTAAATAATTGCTCACTTGGCACACTGGCAGGAGGAGCACTGAGGTACTTACGAGCAAAGTCCACGAATTTAAAATCATCCAAGAGTAATTTAACTTTGTTTGCCACTTTTACATACAATTCTTGGTTACGCTCGGTAAAAAAATTTCGTCCTTTTAAGGTATATTGTGGCGCCACCAACTGCATTAATCTTCGGAAACTCACGTTCTCGACGAAGTTAAAAGGCAAATCGTCTAAAGCAATCATAGTGCATAGGCATACACTCACATTCGCTAAATATTCGCATTGTTTAATGCGAATGCGAACGCGAATGCGAGTGTTTGAAATGATGCGAATTATTCGCATATGCGAATGCGAACGCGAATATTCGTAACATCCCTGATATGTATGTATTTAGAAATATATAAGTATGTTTATCAGTTGTCTGGTTACCATAACACAAGCTCTGCTTTGCTTGAGATCAGATAACCGTGTGTGACTTGTCCCAGGACATTATTATTATTATTATGTAACGAAAAACGTAACTCCTTCAATAAAACGTAGGCAAAATGAAACTAATCGAGCAAACACAATCATGCCTATTTCTTAAAAAAATAATGTCAGTAAACTTGGCCGCTTGCCCAGTGAAAGGCTAAACTCGCATATCACGAGCAATTTAATACTGCCTCGATGATATAGGTGTAGTAACGCCGTGCCAAGGCTTAAATTAGAACATACCTACCCTGTATTTATTTTAAAATTCTGTTTTCTTTTGTTTATTTAAAACTCCGTTATAAAATGTAGAATAAATGGATAAAATTTTCTTAATTGATCATAAGATAAGGATAGTATTATGCCTAGTTTTTCAGATTTCTTACTAAGATTATGTTTTGACATTAAAAAAGGTACAGGTTATGACGTAATGCATTTTCTGTTAAATAAAAATAAATAAATAATCCAGCCTTTAAACGTCCCACTGCTGGGCACAGGCCTCTTCCCATATAGAGCAGGCACGAGCATTGATCACCACGCTTGCTCTCTGCGGATTGGCGATTTCAGATCCCAAATTTTAGAATCCAGGTTTCCTCACGATGTTTTCCTTCACCGTTTGTCAGAAGTGTCTCAGAATAATTAAAAAATGCAAGAATCCATGTATTCACATCTGACATCTTCCTGCCATAAAAAAAGAAATACATAATTCATATTTTCGATTTCCACATCCTAAAATATAATATATCTTCATAATCGAAATAACAAATTTATTATTTTATCCGGTTACCACATGTTGTTATATTTCCCTATTTCACGCTCACCCCGAACCGTAATAACGACTTAAATTTCCCTTAAGCCGTTAGATAAATGGCTATACATTTATAATAACCGCGTGCAACAAATTTATAAAATATACAGGGTGTTACCGAAAGGGTATATCTATCCGAAAGGGGTGAAGAGTACATCTGATATAGAGTCAGTTCAAAAAATTTTAGCTTTCAGCAAGATGAGTGAATTTAATAATTGCTATCAAATTTTTCAAAAAAGTCATACTAAACGTGTCACCGCACTGCAAGGGTCAATATTCTATTACGTCAATTGCTAAATATTAACGATACATCATCATTCATCACTTCATCGCATCGGTTATGATTTTTGGTATCAAATAATTGATGCACAAAATTGAACATCAATTATTTAACTAATTCGTTTTGAGCTGAAATTTTGTAAACTTACTCTATACCAGGAGTACTCTTCAGCCCTTTTGGCTTGATATACCCTTTTGGTAACACCCTGTATAATTTATAGGAGAACTTATGTGCGATGAAAATGAATGGACCGGGTAATATAGTCATCATGACTTGGCAGGACGCAAATGAGGTTGGGTGTTAGGCTGTTTGTACATGTTCACTTGTTTTCTTGTTTATAAAGGTTTGTTCATATTTTAAAAGAAGGTTTTAGGTTTTGTATATTTTAGCATGGGTTACCACTGGTTTTGTAATTATACGGTAGTGGTACAACCGCGCTTTGGCAGTGAGGCAGCTAAAACAGGTATACACGTGCGGCAAAGTTCAAAGTTTTTATTGTCAAGGTAAAGTAGTGACTCTATTGACAGAACGTTCTTTGGTAGGGTTGATGAAAATGGTGAAAAATGAATAATATGCAGGTTTTTTGTTTTTAATATAATGTTTTTAATGACTGTCATTTTCAATTCAGAAACGAATATTTTTATTTTTTTTCTCATAACTTTATAGAAAGACATTGTTAACTATATACCATCCGATAACTTTAACAAATACTTCATAATAGACTTTTTCCAGAATACTTTTATGTGGTATTATTTTTCGTACATATTTTTTACACAATCAATCATCAGTGATATTGTATTAACTAACGTAATGAACTTATCGTGACTCGTCAGATTTCGCAGTAAATGAGTGTGTGAATAACATCTTAAGCTGTTTACACATTCAGCTGTTTCTATAAAATAATAGAAACAGAATCAGTCTAGATTCCTTATCAATATGGAATCTTTTATGCAAACAGAAAATATCTTATAAAAATTGAGTTCTGAGGTTTACGCGAATGTTAGACTTGAAATAAAACTACTTTTACGGATTTTATCGCGGTTTGTATTTGGGAACTAAAATCAAAATACAAACCGCGATAAAATCCGTAAAAGTAGTTTTATTTCAATATCTTATAAAAACTTTACTATACATGCACACATAAAAAAGGTACTAAAACCAATAAAAAAGCATCAACAATTCTGTAAAATAACATCACAGTTGCTTATTTATCAGTGTTTAAATTAAATAATAATAATAAACTTGATTATTTATGATTAGCTATTATTATATTGTTAATCCCAGTTAATTTCGAAAAGGGGCATAAATATGATCTCTCAAAAATAAAAAACACATTACTTCTTGAGTACACAGGTAAATATCTTTCACATAAATGAACAACACAAACCGCTAACGCCAGCAACCAACCCTAATCCCTTAATACCGGCCGCCATTTTATTTATTTGGCAACCTACCGTCAGCAATTTTTCGTCAAACACAAGTTCAGACATGTCTTAGTAAGTGATGGGGGCCACTTATCTTGGGTTCGGTACGTGTACGTTAAGCTCAGGCTTTTGAATTTACTGCGCTTTTAAGGATCTCTAGAGTTTTATACTTGAGGGAAAGAAGAAGAATTTATTTTTGTTGTGTGCTCTTTGCGAGTACATTTTTAAAGAATTCTAGAAAGAATAATGTATCTGTTCACTTGTATTTTATGCGTTGCAAATGAAAGCAATTGACATAAATATGGATTTGTTATTTTATAGCTATGATAGAAAGAACACGTTGATTTACAAAGAGTTAAAAATAAATACTAATAGTATTAACAGACGATCGAACTTGGTTCGGGCCGGACAGCGGACTTAGCGGCGTACAGATCCGCTAGTCACAACAGACGGCCGGATCTCGCACTAACCGCGTGGCGTACACACAGGTCAGACGTCATGCCTCCGACGTTATCCAAGCGCGCTAAAACTGCGATTGTTGTTTAATGCCGCCACAAACATCACGAAAAAAAAGAAAGGAGTAGGCAAAAATATATTTGAAAAATCGTGATGAATTTAGTACTAAAGTACTTAAAGCCTACACATCAACCTTATAATTTTCGTTATAGTATATTATTAGTTATTAGAGTGATAGGAATAGGTAGGGCTTATTAACCTAAACTTCGATTAATATAGAGAAGGAAGAGACTTCCTTACGACACTATTTTTTTCCGGGACTTCTGCCCCAAGATTCAGGACATCACTTACTTAAGTACATTAAAAATTAATGCTATTCGGAATAAGTAATTGGTCTGTTTACTAAAGTTTGAGACTAGACATAACTGTGTTACTCAAAAATGTGATCCGGCCATTATTTTAATAATAACATTACGCACATTTTGAAATAAACTTTTGTATCTTGATCTTTTAGTAAGATAAAAGTGCAAAATGTGATAATGTGAAAATTTTCCAAATGTGCTTAATGTTACCTCCAGAAGGTTTCGATCGCGACTGCCGTGCGTTTGTCCGGTCCGAGCTTACACACCGGCGGATTTGGTACGGAGCCGACCAAATTCGACGCGCAAACCATCGAACCGACCGGACACGAAATAATAATAATAATGTTCGGCGGACAACTCTCCAGACGACCGGATATGGTACGGAGCGTACCAAATCCGCTGTCCGGCCCGAACCAAGTTCGATCGTCTGTTAATAGTATAACATTTAAACTAGCGCGCTGCATGTTTATAGTATTATTATATAACGGGAATTAGCGCGTACATGCTTAAATACCTTTAAAAATATTTTCACCTTTATTTCTACTTTTAATAAGGCATCAAAAAATTTAATAATAATTAAAATAAAATATATTTTTCATTCATTTTTTGAATAGCGAATTTCTACTCTACGCATAATGGCACAACTCCTCTCTTTAATTGTCTCAACAACGGCCTATTTCACATAAATATTATTTTGCACGTAGTATTATACTACATCAAAAGCAATACTTTCTTTTACTATACCTCTTTAACAACGAAGTTCCTTGATTAATTTCCCTCCATATAATTTAACGAAATTTTACTAGAATTCTTGTGAACGACGCTAAAATATTGGTAATTGAATGAGTTACTTACCTCTGAACAAAGGGGCAATAAAGTTACGTATACGTATTCTTAACAGATGTAGTTAATTTAATTTCTTTGATGTATTCCGTAAGTATGTTAAATAATTATTTTCGTTGGTTCATTTCAGAACTGAAGGAATAGAATGAGTGCTAGATTTTTTATGTTATTACGCATTAAAACTATTTAAAAATCTTAAATTTAAATTTAAATTAAATCTTTTATTATGGCTTCGTAGCCTAAATAATGGAATGATTAATGTAATTATTTTCGGTTTGAAAGCTGATGTGATCGAAATGGTTTTAGCTTAAATATATTTAGTTCCATTCAGAAGATTAAATAATATTAGAATTTCTGTAAAAAATTAGAAATTAAATACATAAATATTTGGAAAAATCATAATACCCGGAGTTGGACTTTGCGTTTTGAAAACTGAAATGAAATTTTGTAGACGGTTCCACGTATTACGATTTTATATTTACACCAGTTTTATACAGTGTGTTAAGAAACCACTGTCCGACCCGAAAGGGTCATAGAGGGTTCACAATCACATGCCCAAATAAAATATCAAATTTGGAAAATTCATGACAGAAACAATAATAATGGATTTTGAAATAACCATTTTTTGCCCCGAAATTCCCTAAATTTGAGAATAAAAAAAAACTACAACACCAATTTCGTCGGTATTTTTGGGGGCCTTTTGTTTGGTAATTAGGTATTATCTGTGACAACGCCGACACTCTCTTTCGACTTTTGAGAAAAAAAAATTTTTTAGTTTATATTTTTTTTTCTTTTTTTTCCATTTTATTTCCACATTTTTGTAATTGGATATTGATACCTAACAACACCTTAACGGATCGGACAGGGGTTTCGTTACACCCTGTATATCTCATATACCAATACCATAAATTCAGTGGGTACATTCAAAATTGGTTTTCAAAGTATGTTTAATCCAAAAGTCAGTACCTCGTTTTAATTTAGTTAATTACTTCGGTATTCCTTTCATCGTGTAAAGTTGAACTTATAATTATGTTTTGTTTTAGAAACTCCTTTCTTGTTTGATTAACGTGTTGGTAAAAGTTCTGTTCTTAATGCTTCTGTCTTTAACAGGCAATATTTTACCTGCAAATAAATTCTTAAATTCATGATAAATATATGAAAATGTTTTTATTTTATAATTACATCAGCGTTGCGACGTTTTCGGAGCAACATTAGCTGAGCCATCTCCTTTTGCTACTGTTAATACTTTATTCTTCTGTAAAACTGTTCTCTGTTACTTTGTTTATTTTGTTTAGTAGCAATAAATGTCTTTTTTTTTTTATTTTACATATTCTACATAAAACGTAGTCATCACAATGGGGATGTTGATTGGGTATAAAATGTAAAAATTAATTTAGTAAATTAGATTGTAAAAAAAAGGGTTAAGTTGTTCCTAAATAAATTTAAATTTAGAAGATTAATGTTCAGGAGTGGACTCCCACGCTTTCAAACGATCATAACACAAAACTCAAGGCGTTTTGTCGTTTAAATCAATGTATTACGGTAGATTCTTGGCAACGTAAAAAAAAAACTAAACATTAGTAATGAAGCCTGTAATATCCCAAGTGCAACAATCTCATTACAGCTGAAAGACCGTACATTAATCACTAATCTTGCTCCGGGTTTACGAAGTCAGAAATCTTTTTTTTTTCACTTTTCGTTATTATCCTACTATGGGGCAAAGGTCTTCCTCCCACTCTTATTGAGAGCATTAATCACATTTCGATAATTAGGTTTCAGATTATTAAATCCCTGCAGGTTTAAATTAAGTTTACGTTAAAAAAATGGTATAATCCACTTTGTTCACCTGGGTGATACAGTGCCAAGGTGAACAAAACCACAAAAAGAGTCTACTCATTTCACCTGGATGGTATTACCTGGTTAAATTACGTCCGAGGTGAAATGAGGAGACACAAATATCCACTTTGTTCACCTGGGTGATATCAGCCAGGTGAACAAAATAAAATATAACAAAAAAATGGTAAGCCTTTTTTTTTTTTTCCTAACCTGTACTGTGCCACTGCTGGGCAAAGGCCTCCCACAATTCCTTCCATACTACCTTATCCCGCGCCACCTCGAACCAGCCCTCGCGGTATGCGACTAAGTCATCCTGCCACCTCTTCCTGGGCCGGCCTCGGCGACGCCGTCCATCTGTTGGCTCCCAGCCTTATGAAATGTATTTTAAATCAGATTGTTCTTATTGAGTTCTCATTGAGTGAGACCTATCATAAAATTTTGAAATAGTGCTCAATTTCTATCAACAAGGATTACTCAAATCCAATGACACTTTTGGTCGAACTGGCGAAGCTAACTCTGTGGTCGAAATCGTAATATGTGACCGCTTATTCCCATCAAAATTCGTTGATCATTAGCTATGATTACGTGCGGTAAACGCCAATTATAATGGTGGCCGCTTTCCATATTAGAGACTAATATTACGCATGGTCGCGTAAAGTAATTTCGGTTTGGTAAATTTTTATTCAGGACATTTACAATTTTTTTACCTATATTTTTTGAATATTTAAGACTCTTAAGCAGACACGTGTCAGACTTATTTTTGTAAACTATCTTGGTTATAGTTATAATACAAAAATTGGAACAGTATCATAGAAATTCACAAAGTTACAGGCTTGTTCGTATACCTGGTTGATTACGAAAAAGAAATCTATACTACAACACGGTGCAGTGTAAGAATGATTAATAATAATATAATATTCCGGGAAAACTTACACACGGCTATCTGATCCCAAGCTAAGCAGAGCTTGTGTTATGGTAACCAGATAACTGATAAACATACTTATATATTTCTAAATACATACATATTATAGATAAATTACACCCAGACGCAGAACAAATGATCGAGCTCATCACACAACATTTGTCCTGGATGGGAATCGAACCCACGACCTCCGGTATAGCAGTCAGGGTCACTAACCACTAGACCAACAGGGCCGTCGATTGTAATTTATTATGTGATCGATTCTAAACTAACCTCATTAAATACAAAACCTATAAGCCGCAGAATTTTTATAACCTAATGAGAGCTTGAAAAGAAAACAAAATAAAATTAATTTGATACCCAGCTTTGACGGGCCTGTTGGTCTAGTGGTTAGTGACCCTGACTGCTATACCGGAGGTCGTGGGTTCGATTCCCGCCCAGGACAAATATTGTGTGATGAGCATGATCATTTGTTCTGGTGTCTGGGTGTAATTTATCTATAATATGTATGTATTTAGACATATATAAGTAAGTTTATCAGTTGTCTGGTTACCAAAACACAAGCTCTGCTTAGCTTGGGATCAGATAACCGTGTGTGAGTTGTCCCAGGATATTATTATTATATTATATTATTATTAGTAAACAATATACCTTCTAACAATAACTAAAGCACCTACGCATATAGTCGTAGCCTAAAAATATAATACTGGTTACTTTCTCATAATTATTGAGTCTGAGGTCAACCGCATGAACAGTTCATTAAGGCCCAATGGCTTGCGAGTAATTTGCGCGCCGAAGTTACTTATCAAAGGTAGTCTTATCAGCATAGTAGGTATATATAGTGTAGTACATATAGTATGGTACATATATACGTGTAGATGCAAGAAAACTGCCTCGTTGGCCTAGTGATGATAATCGCGACTGCTACGCTAGAGGTCTTGGGTTCGATTCCCAAGTCGACCAAGGTGTTATTGGGTTTTTCTATGAAATTCTCAGTAGCAGGTCGGAGTTTGGATTTGTGCCCGGTTAGTGGCAATAGGCTCGCCCCCTATTACATGGGACCTAAACATACCGGCGAACTGTGGGTGTACATTGGTACACCTCTGCCTGACCCTTCGGGGATACAGGCGTGATGGTATGTTATGTTATGTTTAGATGCGAGAAGCCGAGGATAGAACTAAGTGGCGTGCAATTTGAGAGGCCTATGTCCAGCAGTGACAGCTATAGGCTGATGATGATGATGATACGTATTATTTGGTAGGGGCATCAAATCCTAACCGTGTGGAACAGGACATATTTGCAGTAAATATCGATGTTAAGGCTTCAAACTCATTTTGAAGGTTGACTGCAAATTATACAATGTTATTCAGGTACCATAAGGCGACCTACGTGTAATTTTTCCCGTTTTCGGCTAGTCTATATAAAAATTGGCACAGTTAAAATTAATTCTAATTTTCAAATGTCCCAATTTTGGCAAACCCTGGGTTTGGTAAAATGATTATGGGAAAAAGGTTAGAAATGAAAGAGGTTGAGAAATATTTTATTAAGAAGACCAAATAATATAATTAATACATATAAAGCTCACGAAAAAGTACGTTAAATTCAGGTTCCATTCTGTAAACCAAACCATTTGGTACAAATTAATCGTCATAATTGACTGGTCACAAAATATCTATAATAAGTTGGTTAAGTGCAACCACAGTACGTGCCCTAACGAGCCTTATAAAGCCATTGAATCACCACAAATTTTCGCCGAAACTCAGTTCATTAATCATAATTAATAGGTTAGAGGAAGTAATATATTTGTAAGCACAAGGTTAAAAAAATATGCTTTTGACGGTTCTTTTATACTTTCTAAGTGGGGAACATAAGCTTGATAAATGGTAAAAATATTGAAGGTCCAATTTGATGGGAGAAGGTTTCACTTCAAGTTTGATCCATTCATTTAACTGCTCAATAGTAAATAATATAGTCTTATTTTTATATCAAACAAAAATGAACCCAAACATCCACAAGCTTTATCTACAGGGTGTTAAGAAAACCCTGTCCGATCCGTTAAGGTATTGTTAGGTATCGATATCTGATTCCATTAAAGTAAAAAATAATTGGAAAAAATATAACGTAAAATTTTTTTTTTTTCTCAAAAGGCAAGAGAGAGTGTTGGCGTCGTTACAGTTGCTGCCAAATGATCATTCAAAAGGCCTCCAAAAATACCGACGAAAATAGTTGTGTAACTTTTGTTTAAACTTCAAATCTAGGGAATTTTGCGGCAAAAAATGGTTATTTCAAACTTCATTATAATTGTTACTATCATGAATATTCCAAATTTAATATTTTATTTGGGCTTGTGGATGTGAACCCTATATTACCCTTTCGGGTCGGACAGGGTTTTCTTAACACCCTGTATATGAAGATATTATAACATTTTAAAAACTTAATAGTTTTTTTTTTCAAAACTACGTCACTTTAAAAAATACACGCTTCATTATCAGTTAACTCCTTTAGGAGCCTCAATAAAACAACAGACAGACACACATAGACCGACACGTCAAAACGTCTAACTTAAAATAACCCTCTTTGTCGCCGGAGTTTATAAAAAATACAAAAAAAACTGTTTTAACTATGACCCCGTCATTTTTCTTCTTCTTCTTCTTCTTGTGTCAATGACCTATCGAAGACCCTGCAAGTAAGTATAACTAAGAAAGAATATACACTAGAACTACAAAATCGTGAAAAGTATTTAATGTTCAGTAAACGTCAGAAAACAATAAAGATAACATAAAATATGAAGATAAAGTTTACGAGCTTGCAACTCGTAAACTGTGTGCTGATGATACTAAGAATATTGATGTTTAATATTTAAAGGGGGTTATCAATGTAAATACACCTGCTATTCAATGAAAAAATAAATACTCAAATTCGGGCCAATTCATTTTAATGCTGTTCAGGGCCTCGATTCAGCTATTTTAAATGCATGTCAGTGGTCGGACAGTGTACTTGTCAGTGTGCCTTATTTTCGTATTCAGATATGCCTACAATAAAATCTCATTGCACTCTCGGAGAAAATGGTCGTAATGACCAATTAATGATCGTAATAACAGTTAGCAGCATGCCGATTATCGTAAAAATGACCAAATGAAGCAGATCATTCGGTCAATTCAATTAATTCTTTAATAGCTGAATCGAGGCACAGCACCCTGGCCTTTTTCACATGCTTTTTTTAATCCATTAGGTTGATAATACTTAGAATGTATTTTTTTTAGAAATTTAGAACTTTTTGTATGATAAAAGCATACATTAAATAAAGGGAAAAGAACTTAGTATAAAACCAATTTTGTTAAGTTTATTTGTTTACCACGCAAAAGGTTATAATAGTTGTTATTCAGGTAGCTATGTGAAAACATGAACATCGGTTTAAAGATTTTTATTCTCAATAAAAAGAAATACAAGTTCACTTACTTGAGAACAACATAATATTATCTTAATTAATAATTACAATTCGTCGTTTCTTTAATACACATCTAATGTATTCATGTATGAGGAGACTTATTGTTTGCAATTACAAATTGAGCTAATTGAGTTTTGAATACATTAAATGAGTTTACATTTTTTATGTGTGAGGGTATTTTATTATAAAGTTTTGCCCCTTCAAATGTCAGCATCCTTTTTCCATAATTGGTTCTAATCCTTGGTAAAACTAAGAAACTAGCGCGACGGGAACTACGTTGCGTAGTATGTTTTATTTTTGTAAATGTTAAGTTGGTTTGAATGTTTTTGTCGAGAACTTTACGTATAAAGATGCACGTGTTATAAATATACAATTGTTTTAAATGCATAAGTTTGGTTTCACTATAAACTTGGTTTGTTGGTGTAAGACGTGGATAGTTGAAAATCATCTTTATTAGTTTATTTTGCAAAATTTGTAACTCATTCAATTTAGTTTTAGCGGTACTACCCCAGATTTCAATTAAATATTGCAAGTGCGGTTTAACTAATGCATTATATATATTGTATCGCAACTTGTTTGGAATACATTTAACTATGGTACGGAGCGATCCGAGTAGTGATGATAGTTTTGTTTTTATATGGTCTAAATGAACATTCCACGATAGAGAACTGTCTATTCTCAAGCCCAAATATTTTTCACAAATTTTTTGTTTTAGGGGTACGTTGTTTATTAGTAGTGATGAATGTGGGGGTAAGATTTTATTTTTTGCTTTGAATATTATGTAACACGTTTTGGAAGTATTTATTGTCAATAAGTTGTATTGAAACCATGAGAACAAGGTGTTTAAATCATGTTGAGCTTGAGAGATTATGTAATGAATAGAGGAGCCGAAGTAAAACAAGCAAGTGTCGTCCGCGTAGAGAGTAAGATGGCCGTGCAATTTAAGTTCTTGAATATTATTTATATATATTAAGAATAACAGGGGTCCTAATATGGATCCTTGAGGAACTCCACAAGTAATTGGTAATGCATCACTTTGATGTTTTTTGTCTAGTTTCACTACTTGCAATCGTATATAATCGTATACTTTTCTAAGTATGACTGTAACATTTTTAAGGCGCTGCCGGTGATATTTATCATTTTTAACTTTTCGATTAGTATTTTATGAGACACGGTATCGAACGCCTTTTTTAAGTCAATAAAAATGCCTAGGACTATATTTTTGGTGTCTATATTATGTTTTATTTTTGATACAAGATCGACTGTTGCTGACATGCGTGACATATTCAACAAACAAACCTATAAAAACTTCAAAACAATACCATAATCCGTTTAGCAGTTATCGCATTACAGGAACAAGACAAACAAACAAATATTTCCACCTTCACATTTATATGAAATAAGGATATAATGTGTTTTGATCTTTGGTATATTCGTAAAAAGCTATATTTTTTATTCAGTAGCTTTTCCCTACGGTAAACACAAGAAGAATTTCAAATGAGCGAAGTCTACATTTCTGGATAACCAATATGCTGTAATAACAAAAGGGTAGGCTATCGACTTATTTCCAGAATGTACAAAAAGGTATTCAACAATTTTATTACAGTGAAAATGCTTTTATTTATAAGTTGGTCGTTGTTTTCATGGTTTTGTTTAGAAGTACGTTATGTATATCTGGAGTAGTTGCCTGAACATAACAGTATATTTAATCTTATATATACATTTAATATTATTGTATTGTCATAAAATATCTTGAAGTGTGCAAAGTTTTATCTTAATCGGATGTCTAAAAGTTGTTCTATTTTAGTTTGCAAGAGTCATTCATTGCAATTTATTAAAAGCTTCTATAATAATAAAAACCCAATACATAAAAAAAATTGACGACACAAAATTGATCAAGCCCTAAAAAAATAATCTCTGCTTCAACGAATTGCTTTCTACAGAATTTTTCAAATCTTACAGCAAACAATAAAACCTCCAATATTTCTTCGTCTGAACGAAAAATTTCAAATTAATCTTTGATTTTAATCTAACAAAGATAATATTTTAGCTGTAGGCAACGATCTTTATTACAATTTTTATTTAACAAGTAAATAGTCTGAGGAAATTGCAAAGTGCTGAAAAATCGTATTCTTTTTCATTTTTACCTTTTCAGTTTTTCTATTATTCTGCATTGTGTAAATTCTGTAGTCGTAGTTGCATCCAATATAAAAATAATAATAAAACAGGAATGTTCATACGTCCTTGTTTTTCAGATATTGTGAGAATCAAAAGGATTCCTCTATTTTTTCAACTCGTACTACGTAAGGCGGCAAAGACAGACAATAATAATAGAGATGATGACTAATTTTCTATTTTGTCCATCTTTTCGATAATATAAAATATAAGACAGGTATTTTTTTGTTTGTCCCGTTAACAAAAAAATATGAAGATACAGTGAGTGCAAATCTTGCGTGACGTCACGTCTAAGCAAAAATTGTACCAACCCGTGACGTCACAAGCCCACTCCTGAACTTTAAAGCGGTTTATTTTTGTATTTATTTCTATTAATTTTAATAATCTAAATGGTGGACTAAATTGATATTGACTTTTCATACCCAGTCATGTACCTACCCTATTATGACTAGACTAAAGTAAAAAAAGAGACTAGAATTAGAGTAGTTCAAAATCAACTATCATGAAAGATAATTAGTACACGTCAGAATCAAGGCAACCAAAAATCTCCAGTCACTAACCACTCAAACAGACGAAACTTAACAAGTACGAAATCAACCATACTCAAAACATCTGTAGATAGAACAAATATTTATTCAGCACGGAACCAAAATAAAGGACTCCCGAAGGAGAAACCTATCGTGTCACTACTAGATTGATTTATTTGAAATCCCAAAACAAATCAAGTAGAAATTGCATTTGCAAAAGATATAATACTTTTTGCGACACCCTGTATCAGCTTGGGAACAGGGTATTGAAAGTTGTCGGACCTTTATCTGTCAAAGTTTGGGCGCACGATATAGGTTGTTTTTATATGGAACTCGAATAAATTACTTTTGGATGACAGTTCGAAAGGGAGAACTTATTGAGATGTCAATGATATGAATTTTTGGGAACAAATGGAACAGAGAAAGGATCCACATACTTACTTTTTAAGATTACAAAAATAAAGTATTTGTATCCTACTCTTCGTATTGACTTTTTCTGATTTATTTTGTGGCGGTATCCAAAACAGTCAATCGTTTCCTTGGGATACACCGAGCTTAATTGTCGTGGTGGTATTATTGTAGATCCTGGCTTTCAATATGAGTTAAATAATAAATGCGGACAACATCACATACATTGCTCTGAACCCAAAGTAAGTAGCTAAAGCACTTGTGTTATGGAATTCAGATACAACGAAGGTACCACAAACACCCAGACCCGAGACAATGTAGAAAAGTTTGGTTCTACATTGCGGGGATTCTGGGGATCGAAACCGGGACCTCAGAGCTAGCGACACCTTGAAACCGGTGCGTACGCCACTTGACCACGGAGGTCGGCAAAGTTGCATGTGCATGTGAGACTAGTCAGTCCTATCAAATTAACGAAAATAGGGCTGATATTCTTTAATATTATCGAGTGTGAAGCCTTCCGTATTCTAAATCATCAAGTGATTAAAATTAAAATACCATTAGTCCCCAAACTATATGTATTTGACTTAATCTACCGTCAAAAGGTCACCCACGCAATATCTATTCATCTGTCGAACCAAATTTATCATCAATGAATTGTTTTTGATGTCTACCCTACCTCTACGTCATCGTAGAATCCTCGTCAACCCAAGACGCTGGGCTGTCAATACTTTGGAATAATATCATAACATGTTAAGGTATGTCATAAACATGTGACCTACTTGTCGATACTTGTTCTTGATGAGGATTTAGTGAGTTTTAAATGGAACTTGTTCATTGTTTTGATAAGGTATACCTTGTGGTAAGGATCTTGGATACTGAAATATCAACTGAAAAGGACAGCCCAGTTTTTATTTGAATTTGAATCGTATTTCTGGACAGGCTTGGATTTTGTTTATCAGAAGTTGTGTTAAAAATTGAACTGCAGTAGTTATATTCTGATTCCTAAGCTTGAGATATTCTGCAGAGCTGTTTTTTATATGAAAGTTACGTGCGTAATAATGTAGAGCAAACAAGTTACAAGTTACATGTTTCAAGGTTAAAATATTATTGGGCGAGTCACATAGTGACCGCTGGGCGAAGGTCTCTACACAAGTCAGCAGACGGATGGCGCCGCCGGGGATAGTCCAAGAAGAGGTGGTGGGCTGAATTAGATATTTAAATAAATAAATTATTAAATGCGGACAACATCACATAAATTGTTCTGAACCCAAAGTAAGTTGCTAAAGCACTTGTGTTATGGAATTCAGATACAACGAAGGTACCACAAACACCCAGACTCGAGACAATGTAGAAATGTGATTTTCTACATTGACCCGTCCGGGGATCGAACCCGGGACCTCAGAGCTAGCGACACCTTGAAACCGGTGCGTACGCCACTCGACCACGGAGGTCGTCTTGCCCAGCAGTGGGATATTAAAGGTAAGTAAAAACAATAATTGTTGATTCATTTCTCGAAATCACAATTTAAAACATTTTTCCTTCATATAAAGTCATTACCAATAGTAACTTTATTTTGTAAACTTATACCATAATCTTCGTATTATAAAAATTGCGGTTCCCCAAAAAAAGGCTTTATCCGAATCGCGCTAATTTTCCCCCATGACATCTGTCATTCGAAGTTGACATAACGGTAAAGGTGGACCTTGTGCACTTGTGATAAGAGCTATTTCAGCTTGTCAGGTAGAGTGGAGTGGGGTAAAAAGGTCATGATTTATTATGTTCGAGAGTAGCCAAGTGTAAATGAGGAGGGTCGCACCTATTCTGATGGAGTATAGAAATTTAATTTAATGGTATGCGATTTTACCGTAACTGAGAACGAAATTATTGTTTTAGATTACATCTACAATTGATTATAATCGCATAAACAGCAAACTCTGTGTAATGTTGAGCTCTAATTAAATTATCCATTCCCTTTAAGTAAGTTACCTTTTTAGTTCTTGATAGTCTACCTTTCTGAAATACCACCAAAATCCAAAAATCACTATAGTAAAAAATTTCGCCCATCACAGCAGGTAAAAAGAGCACACTTAAAATCAATCACAGAAAAGAGGAACGCAAAAAAAACTGTATTTAAAACAACTTCACAAGAACAAAATAAGTATTACAAACAAGCCCATTTGTTAAACGTCACCACAATTAACTTATCGATGTATCTCCTAACTTGACATGACGCAAGCACTTTAAAATCACTCTCAGTAATTTTCTTTCGAAGTTAAAGACATGTACAATCTATCATCCTAAAAATCCGTGATATTTTTCTTATAATAATTATCTTTCAATTTTATTTTGATGTTGTTATTTTACCATTTTTGGAGAACATAAAATGTTTATTAATTTACAATGATTCGTGTTATTGATAAATGAATAACATTTTTGACAGCAGTGTTTTGTTTTATGGCCACTTATTTGTTTTAATTTATTTTTAAATTAAATAAAAACTTTGGTTATTTCTGTTTTTGTTTTTTTGTATTTCTTTCTTGTTAAAATGTAATTTAAATGCGGTAAATAAGTTGCTATGTAATTTTTATTACTTAAGTTCCATGAAGTCCATGTACGAAGTTAAAGGCAAAAAAATATCCAATCTAATAGTTTATTTTTCACTTTTAGGCTATTAGGTACTTCTTTTTAACAAAACTTTAAATAAATGTTTCTTTTTCAAGCCTTTGATGAACAAAAATATTTTAATAAACGAAAAATACAAAAGCAATGACAACCCCAAGAAAGTAATAAGTCAAATTACTAACAATCTCAGCTGCTAATTGGCATGAAATGTTTGCTCGTGACGTCATCATACAATTAACTAGTACACACTGATATGCCTTGATGTTAACTAACCTAATTCGTATGCAAATATGACGTTTATTTGCAAATAGGTTGTTACTGCATACAGTGTTGTAGATGCAGCTTTATAATTAGTAGACAATTAGTTAAGTGTAGTCTGTAATAATAATACCTTCTTGACTTTATTTTGATCTTCACGAAGACATACCTTCTTTTCTAGCTTATTCCCAATTTATATTTCGGTTGGCTTCCGGTCTCACTAGATTCAGCTATAAATATTGTACTGTCTGTCTTTATGACGTCCACATGCCATGTTTATAACATAACATACCATCACGCCTGTATCCCCGAAGGGTTAGGCAGTGGTGTACCAATGTACACCCACAGTTCGTCGGTATGTTTAGGTCCCATGTAATAGGGGCGAGCCTGTTGCCACTAACCGAGCACAAATCCAAACTCCGACCTGCTACTGATAATTTCATAAAAACCCAATAACACCTTGGTAGACTTGGGAATCGAACCCAAGACCTCTAGCGTAGCTGTCGCGCTTAGAACCACTAGGCCAACGAGGCAGTTTATGGCAGGCCATGTTTATGGGTAACACGGTATTCCATAAGTAAGTGGTTGTAAGAAGTCTAAATATATAACGGCTGTCAAAGATCGACGTATCTCAGTAGGGATCATCAACTGAGGGGTCGCTTAATAGATCTCCATGAATTATATTTAACAACCATCAGTAAAAAGGTCTTATAATCCCATCAAAATTTGTTTAGAAGGTACAAGAAAGGAAGAGAGCTACAAGACAATCACGTCAAGCACATAATATTTTTTTATCTTTTTTAATACATGAGGTTGTTGTTAAAATTGTAGAGACTATCAAAGATTTAAAATTAAATCACGGACTAACGACTTAAACTGTTTTCTAAACTACAGATCTCAGTTTTATACAGGATGGTCACACATCAATACACCGGTAAGCGCAGTTTAACCTTTATGATCGGTCAATCTGTAGTGTACAGCTTACACTAAGCCACGAGCACCGAACAGTATTGTCTAAATAATGTACATGAAAATACCAACAAGCTTACGTAAATGCGAGTACACAACGACTAAAACTCAGCTAGTGTACAATAAAGTCATGACGTAAAAAGCTTGTAAAATATGTTGAATAAAAAAGGCATTAATAGTGAATAGTATGAGTATTAGTAGTAGCCTAAAATGTCCCACTGCTGGACAAAGATCTCCTCACTCTTCTTGCACTTGACTCTCTCAAGTGCCGCGACTGACCAATTCAATAAATACGAATCTAGGTATAAGTGCGTTGGGGTAAGGTCGTGAATGGGGTAAGAACGTATAAGTTAAATATCTACCGATTCTGCGATTATTTTTTTATTCTGGCAACATAGCGCAAGGCGCCATTTTGTTTTGCTACTCCCTGTAACTCCCTGCAGTCCGCATCATGTTCAGTTCCTGCTATGTTTTTAAAGTAATTAAATTTTACAAGAAGAATGCTGTAGCAAGTATAAGGTCGGATATGTTCTTTTTATGAACCTTATGTTCTTAGCCACACGAGTGATTTTAGAGGGTAGTCCGGTCTTTTCCCAACATCGTCCGATCTTTCTCATGAATTTTTAAATGCATGTCTATACTTTAAACTCCCGTAACACAGCAGCCGTTAAATCTATGCAAACATGAAAATATTTTTCTGATAGGTTGTTTATTGATTATCAGTTTCTACTTTATTTTATTACGCTAGCCGATATAGATTTTGAGAAAAAAATAAATTGCCAACTTCTTACGAATGCAGCTAAAAACCATCCGAACTTACCCCAACGCACTATACGTTAGTAAAATTATCACACCTGACGCACCAACGCGTCATCAGGTAAGTGTGAAAGGCCGGATGCTCCACCATGCGCCCGCCCGCCCCAGCGCCACGCGATGCGTTTTTTTGTCAATTACACTGTATTGTAATCGATTTCTAATGTAGAGTTGTCATTGCGTAAATGTTTAGGCAGCAATCGTCACATCCAGGTTAGTTTGACTGCTGGCTACAGGATTCACACTTTTTTGACTTTCTCGAATGAACTATGAATCCCTTAAGCATTAACGTCTCTGAGTACGACAATTAAACTTAAATAGGAGTTATACAAAATATATAATTAAAGTTTTTTCCCTTTAAAATGTAATGAAGGTACAATCAAAAACAAAATCGCTTAAGCAACAAAATTCAAGTTATTGATTCCCGTTCGAGACACAATAGTAATAAACGCAATCGGTTTTAAAATCTTTCGCATTAATTTTGAATTTAACTTAACCGTAGTTTATCTGAAGTGCTTATAACAGAACTTCGGTCATAAAACTTTAATCTTAGATTAACGTGATTTATTTGAATTGGGGTTTTAAAGAGAGTTCAAGTTATAGTGCCGATTTTTATTGTAATTTACTTTTTTAGACTGATAAGTTTAACTGATATTACTATTAGTTATACTGTAAGTTTTTTTGTAAAGGTGATAGGAAAAAAATACCTAAATATGTATTACTAATGTATAAATTTAAATAAGAGAAAAGCTTCAATTTAAATAGTGTAACACGTAAGTTTAATCCGTAACTAAAAACTGATGTGCATTTTTTTGTTGTGGAATAATTATCTCAAAAGAAAATAAATAGCAAACAAATAAATAAATAAATGCGGACAACATCACATACATTGTTCTGAACCCAAAGTAAGTTGCTAAAGCACTTGTGTTATGGAATTCAGATACAACGAAGGTACTACAAACACCCAGACCCGAGACAATGTAGAAAATGTGATTTTCTACATTGACCCGTCCGGGGATCGAACCCGGGACCTCAGAGCTAGCGACACCTTGAAACCGATGCGTACGCCACTCGACCACGGAGGTCGTCTATACAAACAATACAATAGTTATCTGTTTTGTAAGAAGCATAGCAATAATAATATCACAACAAACACACATACTATTATTAGTTTTAGATCTAAACATGTTGACTACTAGCTAATCAGAATCAAGCTCTTTACAAAATAAACATAACAAGTAAATTCACAAGCGAATCGGCGAGTAAACATCAAAGCACAGAATTCAATTATATTCAAATTACAGAGCACTTGTGTTCAGAACTGTACAATGTACACGAATGGATATTCCCGAGTGGTAAATTAGCTAATTCAATATACTTGGCTACGTTTCAAATTTTAGTTCAGTTTAGGATTTTAGTTTTTAATTTGATTAGTTTAGTATCAATTTAGAATTGAAATATTAATAACGTTTTCCCTTGAATTAAGATTTCGTGTGCAGAAACGTAAAGTTTATTTATTGAGTAATAATATTATGCCCTGTAATGGTAATTTAGCTGGCTTATTAATATATAGTTGCCTAAGTTTCGAATTTTAGTTTTATTAATATCAATCAACGTTTTAATTCGATAAGTTTTGTCGCCAGTTAGTTTTAATTGAAATATTAAAAGGACTTTTATGTCGAACTGTACACGTTAAGTGTATATTCCGTTGGTGAAATTAGTTAACTAAAATATGTTTCGCTTCGTTTTAGATTTCAATTTTATTTAGTTTATGATTTAGTTCTAAAAGTAACACATTCATTAGGATTAAATATATTAATGTTACCAACATTTATATATAATATATAACATATTGTTCATAAGGATATTAGAATGTTATGTATAGTAGATACTTTATATTGTGAAGAATTCATAGTAAAAAAGGTCTGTGTTAACCGGTAAATAGATGGGATGTGATTATTTGTATATTTATGCACATAGAAATAAAAAGAAATAACCACCTTCCAAGCTATTGGTTACTAAAAATAGCTAGGGTAGATATCAGTTACATAAGTAGTTACATAAAGCAATCTAAAAAACATAACTACTTTTTGAGAAAAATAATTTGGTCTGTCACATAAATGCAAAGCTAGTTAAAAAAAAGCTTGTAAAAAAGAAATTAATTATACCATGATTAGATCACAATTTCACACACATTTTTCTCCTAACTACACACTAATAGGATTATAAACCAGTGTGCCACTGCACAACATGTATTGTCCGCTTTAAAAGCAAAGTGTGAAAGTTTCTAACTTCGCACCTCTTTCAGTTTCAACACAATTTTAAATGCATAAAACTAGTGACCGTCGAACACTTACAACAGCTTTTAGCACTTTTCTGAGAATATAAACAATGTATTTTAAAGTTGTATTTTTATGTTAAACGGTAAATATCACACCATTTCTGAAAATGAAAATATTTGTATCCTTGTTAAACAATTTGGAGTAGCTCCTTGACTATGTGAAGTGTCTTATTGTGAAGGTCTTGAGTTTATACAGTACATTCACAAGCAAGTTTTAAAGATGTAAAAATAGGCGCGTTAGTATTTGAATGTGACTCTTGGATACCAATTGGCATGAAAAATTGTTTTCAATTAATGTTACCAATTGAAGAAATGCTACTTGGTTGGGTTTATAAGGAAACATTAGTGCACAAAACTTTTAATAAGATCTTCTGACATAATGTATACCTTTACCAGAGAAGACCCATTTTTTTAAAGCACTAGTACTTCATATATATTTATTATCACTGTCACTAAATGTGATAATTCTAAACTCAAACATGAACAAGAACAGTCCAAAAAAAAAAGGACAAAAAAGTTTTTGAAAAAAGAACAGATGATATAAAACCGCTTCCATTTATTGTCTTTTGTGAAGTCTCGTTAAAACAACTTGACAAAACGGTAGCACTTGTTTTCCCAGATTTTTCCTGTTGTCACAAATTATGAACTCTGCATTTGACTTGTTGTGTTTGTAACTTCTGTTTTTTTGTCGAATGTAAATTGCGAAGGCCGCTGTATAAAAATAACGGAGCTTTGACAGGATTGTGTGCAGCGAACTAAATGAATGCTGTAGCTAGTTAAAAAACTGGCCAAGTGCGAGTCGGACTCGCGCACGAAGGGTTCCGTACCACCGTCGTATGAGAGCCCCCCTTAAATATTCATTTTATGTGGTTTTTACGGAAATACATCATTTGTGTAAATTTCAGCTTTCTAGCTATCACGGTTTATGAGATACAGCCTGGAGACAGACAGACGGACAGACAGCGGAGTCTTAGTAATAGGGTCCCGTTTTACCCTTTGGGTACGGAACCCTAAAAATGAAGGATGGTAAAGGTGCGTCTTTTTTGACGACTTTTTTGTGGTGAGGTCGCTTTTCTATGATTTTTTAAGTTAAAGATATTTTATTTGAGTGATATAAGTATTTCGTTTTCTACTGCTGTGCAACGGTCTCCAACGTCTGAACTCAATCTTTCAGGGCCTTCTACAGAACAAAATCAGTATTTTCATAAATAAAGCCCTACTTACGTTTATTAATCCTTCTCAGGATTTATTTCAAACAGAAGTTTTTAACCAATAAATTATGCTTAATGTCGTTGAACCTAAGTTAAAAGAACGCTTCACGCTCCAATAGTTAGTTCTACAGTCTTTTGTTTTTTACGTGAAACTTTTGTATAGAGACCATCTGCCTACGCGATATTATTCAGTAAAAGTCGAACGATATTTAATGATTAACAAAAAGATTATCCGGCAATAATTTTTGGGATTGCGTGACATAAATAGCATGGGAGCGGTTATCGTTCAATCATATTGTACAAGTAAATTTACAGAAGGATAACTTCATTTTCGTGGTATCAAAAGTTGCAATATTTTGCTACATCAAAACGTCAAGCCCAAAAAAAGTATTTTGCATGTCTCGCGCAAATTCCATTGAATTATATCACAGGATTCTTGGAAGTATAATGTCCTGAAAGTCTTGGTCACATTTTTTTATTGTTTAACATGGAAATTTGTTCCAACACATAAATAAAAACCTGTAGAAACATCTAAGCTCGCTTAAGACAAAACAATATTACCATCAAATGAAAGTTCGTGAGATGTCTTAAACTCCAGTGAAGGAATCAAATCCTTAAAAAATAGTTAGATGAATTAAGTAAACTTAATGTTTCTTCAAACTTTCTACTTCTAAAAGTTATAAAGGGTCTGCTGGCAGAAATTTCTTAAGAAATAAGCAGTACCTTTGTACATCATTTGTAAATATGTAATATCTTTTGTTTTATAAACTATTGTGTGTGTACATAAATTATTCAATAAATAAATAAAGGTCCCAATAAAAAACTATATTAACACGAAATTGGACTTCTGTGGATTCTTATTTTGTGATTAAATGTTATTAAAAGCAGATCATTGGGTTGCGGATTTAATTATCAAAATGGCCTCGTTTGAGGTTTTTTGATAGTTGCCTATACGTTTGGCGATCTTTTCACGCATAAAACCATTTACGGAGCACCGGATTTACTTAATAAGTTTGGTTGTTTAGGATTTTTGAAATGGAAGTAAATTAAATGAGGTAGTATCTAATTGGTGTTTTATCCATTAAAACACCAATTAGATACTACCTCATTTAGTCTTAAATTTATTAGTATTGAGTTGAAAGTAATTATTTAAAAAAAATAAAACTTTTGCTTTAAATAATTTTCTTTGAAAGCA
This sequence comes from Autographa pulchrina, assembly GCA_905475315.1. Taxonomy (NCBI): domain Eukaryota; kingdom Metazoa; phylum Arthropoda; class Insecta; order Lepidoptera; family Noctuidae; genus Autographa; species Autographa pulchrina. The sequence continues at coordinate 8,164,188 of FR997784.1, read as the reverse complement.
TTACAGGTTAAAAATTGACTGTAATCATTTTACTTGATTTGCTGTACTTTATATTTAAGGTAAAACATTCAATTCAATTCTTTATTGCATACCATAATGTTACATAGGTGGTCAATACAGTAAGTTAACAGCTTATTGTCATAGATTTTCTTTACTTATATGACGTACTTTTATTGGTTGAGTAGCCCACCACTGAATAAAAACGACGATCTTTTACTCTCACAATCAATTCAGAAAACCGATTTAATTCCTAGTTTATTTCAAAGTAAATAAAACTGCAAACTCAACACTATCATTGAAATAAAACTACTTTTTTACGGATTTTGTCGCGGTTTTTAATTTGATTTTAGGTCCCGACGACGTTTCGACACCTTTGCAGGTATCATGGTCACGGTGCAAAGGTGTCGAAACGTCGGGACCTACACACTAACACTATCATTTTCATAACACCATCACACTATCAATCATACATATTAAAAGGATTGATATTCTAATACAAAACTCTATTTGTATGTAAATATGGGTTACCTACGTCCATTCAAATATTTTCACCGGAACAAAAATAACTCGTTACATATCCGTGATATTTCAAGCCATGAATTATTTATCATCTACCTTCAGTAATGGTTTTACGGGGCACCCTTGGGCCCCATTTTGAGATGGGACCGATCGGCGATGGCTTTGGGAAAAATGTTCTACTCTATACTAATGTAATAAACGTGAAAGAAAGGAGGAAAGAGTTTATTTATTTATATAGCTCTCCCAACAGCTTATGCGTAAAAAATAATTCCAAACAAAACTACATAAGGTAACTGCTTACACATTGGCCAATTTATGGATAACCAATATTCCCAAAAACAATCTAATCAATACAGAAGAAACCGACAAGCTAAAATAATTTGAGTTTGTTTGTTTAATTGTCACTACTAGTTAGATGTGGAAAATAGCTGTTGCAATCGATAGCTTAGTTCTTAGAAGGTTGTATGTTGTATAATGTTAAGATATGAATCTTAGAATTTCATCGAAAATATGAGTATAGCCGCAGGGCATAGCTTTAAAGATTGCTTTGAGAAAATAAATCAACACTGCTTATTTTGATACCATCTATCCTACGTTAGTAAAATAAAATGTCTTAGGTAAAAATGAACAGTTGTACGAATTACTATGAATTAAACAAGTGGCCATGAATTTGGAACTTAACTACAGTAATCTTTTAAAACAACATTTTACTTTAATTATTACGTTTGTCTGTCAGTATAGTATTTTATTATTTAAAGGAAACTGGTGTTAAGTAACCGATGTTTATCTAAGTTGTTATATACTGTAATTCATGCTTTTACATACAGCACCATTTATCAATTTCGTTATGGTAGTTTTAAATTGATTGTTATTTATGAGAAACGTGTGACACATACCATAATTGCTAAGGTCAGTTGAATGTGAATGATGTCGCTTTACGAAACAATTGATAACACATAAGTGCTTAAAGAACCAACATCAATGAAATTTACATGGGACTACCTCCAAGGTATACCAAAAATGGTTTAAATTGGTTCACAGTAGCTGGAGATGTCACGTAACAGACATACATAAAAAAACATAATTATACAGTTGAATTGAGAATCTCCTCCTTTTGAAGGTGGTAAAATTAAAGTATAAACTACATGAAAAAGTTTTGTTTGTGTAATATGTAATGATGCATGTATGATAAGACGATAAAATTGTATCTTACATTAAAATGAAATTAATTAATTAAGTAATTTTCACTCTGTAAAGTAGGTATTCAGGATGATGGTAAAAAAATAAAAACGTATTTTTAGTTACTATATTTGCCGTGGACTAAATAAGAACAAGTAGTAAATAAGAGTAAGCATTAATCTACATTCTAAATGTTCTACATCCATCCTGAAAGGCCTAAATCAGTCTTCAAAACTTTCACATTGTTCATAACATCCAAAGTAACTTAGCACCAGACTATTCATTTGTTATATACGAGTAGCATGAATGTGTTCGTTAAATATAGATGTCAATGCGTTTCGGCCGACTTTATTGTGTCGACACACGAAGCGTCCTTTTTGGGTTCCGTATACACAAAAGACCTTTTAGTTACGGTGTTTTGTTCGCCCATCAAGCTAGGAGTATACTGTTTTATGGAGTAGATAGTTAATATTTGGTGGGATGGGATTCAATGTAGTGACTTTTTTGGTTATATTTTGATCGGAGTTAAAATGGTATTTTGTGGCAATAAGCTCAAATTGATTAGAAGAGGAAGAATATTAAGGCATAAACTTTGTTGTTTGATACATACAGATTAGTATATTCAAGTCTGATAGGTAGGAAAGTATTTTGTAGCAGAAAAAAAAACGACTGCCTCGTTGGCCTAGTGGCGCTAAGCGCGACTGCTACGCTAGAGGTCTTGGGTTCGATTCCCGAGTCGACCAAGATGATATTGGGGTTTCTATGAAATTCTCAGTAGCAGGTCGGAGTTTGGATTTGTGCCCGGTTAGTGGCAATAGGCTCGCCCCCTATTACATGGGACCTAAACATACCGGCGAACTGTGGGTGTACTTTGGTACACCTCTGCCTAACCCTTCGGGGATACAGGCGTGATGGTATGATGATGATATGATATAAAAAAACAAAGTCCAACTAGATTTTTTTTACCAGAAACAATATCTGTCAACAATAAATTTTAAACGTTTATATGTAAAAGTTTCTAGTCAATACTTTAATAAGCATGTCCCAAATTAATAGAACATTTTTTTTTATAAATCCTCATGTCACGCCCGTAATATTTGAATTAGTAAACAGAATTGTTTTATCACATTATGAAAAACAGAATCCTTTCTAATTATACACCGCTTCTCATTTATCAAGCCAAATAAATTAATACGGATTGCTATATCTGTGTTCCCAGCTGTGATATAATTCATCATTGTTAACCTTTCGCTCAGCCAATCAGAGACGAGCAAACTGAATTCATTATAACAACAATTACAACATATACGGAACCGTTTTCGGAGACGCTTTGTTCAAATTGTTTTATATTTATTGCTTTTGCTGTTAATAACCGTTGGAGCTTGATTTATTTGTAAGATAGTGATTTCCTGGTTTTATGCTGGTTTACTGTTATTTAAATGAATAAAAATATGGTCGTTTTGACTGGAAAGGTTTTTCATTGATTATGTAAAACATTACAATTCAATATTAAAAGAAACAAACCGTTTAATAATTGTGTATTAACCACGAAATCTATATTTGTAAAAATGAATTGCTGTTCGTTAGTATCGCTAAAGCTCGAGATCGGCTGAACCGATTTGGCTAAATTTGGTATTGAATTATTTGTGGAAGTCTAGAGAAGGTTTAAAAGGTGAATAAATATGAAAATGTTCGGAATTAAGTAAAAAAAAAAACATTATTTTATACACAAGTTTATTAATATGCTTTTTTTATCGATTGAGGCAGTACGAAGTCTGCCGGGTCAGTTAGTATAATCATAAATATCTCTATCTATTCAAATTATATTGCATAACATATAAAAAACTTCTTAGTTTATGGTCTACTAAAAATCATAGTATTTTTCTAACTAAATAAAATAACAGGAGCTTCGAAACTTGTCTAGCATTTTTCATTCAACAAAATTAATTTTTTTTCCATTTATTTCTAAAAAAGTATAATTAACGACTTAATTATACAGTATTTAAGTCACAAGTAAGTCAATTAAGCAAGATTTAAGAGCCGGAACGCAGAAGATAGGCGTTAATAACTCGAAATGAATATTTAACAGTTTAACATGGCTGGCGGTAAATGGTTCAATTTATTGTTAAAAATATTTCATGTGGAAAGGGCCGTGTAGAACATTTGAATTTATAGTAAAAGGAAATGTTACCGGAAAAGGCTTATATAGCTAGCTACACACGATAGACTCACGCACGTTTATTACGTATCCTGCAAAAGCATTTGTCAGCAAAATTTGTACAACTATTGCTCATAAGTTGCTTATTTGTATTGAATTAGTAATTTGACAGCAATCATTGCAAATTTTGCTGTGGTAGCTTGCATGTAACACGACAGACTTGACTCAATCGATACGTGTGTGGCCAGTATTACTACATACTATGATATATATACTAATCATTTATAATAAAGGGTTGAATAGTAACATCCCCCGTAAACCCCCCCCCGAAAACCTATAACACCTCTGGTTCCTCCGCTACGACGCACCAAGCATGGCGCAAACTCACCTGTGCCAATATTATCGACGACCTCCGTGGTCGAGTGGCGTACGCACCGGTTTCAAGGTGTCGCTAGCTCTGAGGTCCCGGGTTCGATCCCCGGACGGGTCAATGTAGAAACCAAATTTTCTACATTGCCTCGGGTCTGGGTGTTTGTGGTACCTTCGTTGCTTCTGAATTCCATAACACAAGTGCTTTGGCTACTTACTTTGGGTTCAGAGCAATGTATGTGATGTTGATCGCATTTATTTATTTATTTATTATGTAGGGTTGTCAATGAACGCAGCGACCTAATTGATAACCACCCGAATAGCTTGGCGGACTTCTGCCGGAGTACGAATCACAATAATTGATAAGTTATCATGTCCAGTCGAGCATGTAGGGTTAATCTTTCCGTTTTTCCGTTTTTATTGCCGTTCACTGTCCAGAGACTAAAATCTCCATTGCTGCGGATTATTGTCATTCTATTAAAATTATACAATGCAATCATGCATGTAATAATCTACTATACATTTTGTTATGACAACTTCGCAAAGTTACGACCCCACTGTTAACTTAGTATTAAGGATTTACTTTTTATTCATTATTCATTACTTTGTATTTGTTCTTTTAACAGTTTAACTTTAGTGCACGAGGTGTTTGCCTGTAATTGGTTGTGCAGTATTACTTTAAGAAGTAATGTAATCAAATTCTCATACAACTCTGTAACAACTGTTGGTAAACCATAAATAAATAAATAAATAAATACACATCTTACAACGACTAAGGAAAAGACAGATAGTTTTTGCTGAAAAGACCGTTGTTCATTTATCATAATTACTGATTGAAAAACAATGTTTAAAGCACCTATTTTGCCGTGACTATGCCGTGAATGGTATGAAGCACAATAAATGTGATTAAAAAAAAAGGTACGTTAGCTATGGCAACAATAATCAAAATCCTCCACAAAAGTATATTACTTCGCTTTGTTCGTTCGACAGGAATCTTTTAACTCCATAATCTTTTCTTTGCACCCGCCACCTTATTTTATTTGCTGCGACACGTGGAAGCTTATTAACTGAACACTGGACGGTTTTCACTTGACTTATTTCAAAGATTATATTTCTTCGAACATTACAGAGATTTTTTTTTCAATAAAATCTTATTTTTTAAGGTACAAATATTTTTTTTTAGGTGAGGTAGAACGTACATCTAAGTCACAAAGGGCTTCAATACCTTTCATAAGTTATTATATTTTATTATATCTTTTGTAATCCGGTAGTTCCGTTTAACCAATTATTTTGAACATAATTCAGGATCTACCCACGCAAAGATTAATGTTATCTTTATAATATTAAGTAAAGAACTTATCATACATACACCAAACTGAACTATTAGCTCAGAAATACATTTTACATTCCAAGATATGCAACTGAAACCCAAATAGTTTACTATGATCTACTGATACACAAATAATTCACTCACTAAGCTGCGTTTAGCAATATACCTAGCGTTATTTGTAACACTTAAGCACATACATAAATGATTATAGGTACGTATGTTAGTACCATAGAGTTTAAATAAGTAAAAAATATAGAGTGTGAATGAAAAAACATGGCGTGCCGAGCGTAAGCAAATTATTAGCAGTATGCAGTACATTTATTGCCTCAGATAGCACGTTAAGCCGTAGGTCCCGACTGTCATACGTTGATCTTTGGCAGTCGTTAAGTCAATTCGGACAACCAGTCTTACTATGAGATACTGTGTTCCCCAGTAAAATGGGTTGTGGAGGTCAGATAGGCAGTCGCTCCATGTAAAATATGGTATTCAGCTGAATCCGGTAAGACTGGTAGCCGACCCCAACATAGTTGGGAAAAGGCTCGGGAGAGGGAGATGATGATGCAGTACATTTATTTAGTGATTTAAGTTGATTCCTTGCAACGACAGACGTTTATGCGCAAATATCGATGGATCCGATAGTATTAGGATTTTGATACTATTTTTGCGACGTATTTTTTTTTTATTTTTTTTATTTCCGGTACAACTCACACACGGTTATCTGATCCCAAGCTAAGCAGAGCTTGTGTTATGGTAACCAGACAACTGATAAACATACTTATATATTTCTAAATACATACATATTATAGATAAATTACACCCAGACACAGAACAAATGATCGTGCTCATCACACAAACATTTGTCTTGGGTGGGAATCGAACCCACGGCCTCCGGTATAGCAGTCAGGGTCACTAACCACTAGACCAACAGGCCCGTCAACGTAACTAGTTCATACTAGTGTTCACGGTTCATACCCTGATACGTGCACTCTGTAGTTTCTTGTCTATCCTCTAAGGTTGGTACGTATGTAAACGCTTAATTTATCAAGAGCAGGGAGCGCGGTAGCAAAATTAAACAAACAACGTTTAGGAAACAGGTAAATAAATTGTTGGGTTAACTCGCAATTCTTGTTTAAATTAAATTTGTTTATTGACTGCCTTTTTAGACTTTCGTAGGGGATTGGAATTGCTAAGCCTCCGGTGTATATCCGTTTGAATTCAATGAAAATTTATTGGACTACCTCTGAGGCATACCTAAGGTAGGTATCGTTTTTAAAGAATCTTTTTGATATAGATCCACAGTTGCCGGAGATATCGCGTAACAAATATACAAAAAAAAATCATACTGTCTAATTAAGATCCATAGCTGAGAAGGTTGTTGTTATCGGGCTTTAAAAAAAAGTACAAGTAAAAAAGTTCATTAGAAGTCAGCAGATTTTGTGATTTGCAAAAATGAAGTACATATCGCACTTTTAAAATTCGGATGATTGTCCTCTATTTCAATCACTTTCCGTTTCGCACGGAAGTCAGTTAATTTTTACATTTATTTGTAATCTATGTACTTAACAACCAATAACCTGACAGTAATATTAACTTGTGTGGTTGCAAATCCCCCTACTTGATCCCTATAAAAGCCTATACCATCACAAACAAAGCCTTTGTAACAGTAATGCACCGTATATCTGTCGTTCTTGGAAATCGATGCATCCACACCTCGTCCGCTATTCATATTCCATTCCGAATGACATATCTCCATTTTGAATGGCTTTCGGCGTAAATACGGTATTACGGTATTGGCTGGATTTTGTTGGTGTTGTATAATGTTGGTGTGGGTGTCGATTGGCATGATTTTGAGGTGATTTGAGATGATTGAAGTCAGGTTAAATGGTCTAGGTTACATAATGTAACTGTTTGCTTGGTGGTGTTATTTTATATTTTTATATACACGTAGATAGGAAGGTAGGTATTCTAGTAATAAAAAGTTGTGTCATTTTTTTAATATTGGTATTTGTGTATTTTTTTTTTAAGTAATAGTGGCTATTGGCCCTATTAAAAGTTATGTATTCGTAATTTTTATTTTGTTATTACAAAGATAATGTATGATAAAAATGGATCCCTTAAAAATAATAGCAGAGTGAATGTCATACGTATAAAGTAATTGATAGAAAATTACCAAAGACAATATTATAATAGGACCCATCAAGAAAATTGCTTGGAAAAAACCTTAAGACAGGACATGAAAAAGGAGGGACGCTTTACGAGACAATTAATAAAAACTTAAGCAATTAACTTTTAACCTGGAGCTTTAGTAAATTCCTTTGCAAACAAAGGACAATAGGTACAAATAAATAAAATGTTTATTGGAAAACTATTCCTGTTTTTTTTTTTCGTATATAGGTCAGCGAATTTTAACATCAGGTAATGCATCTTACTAATGTCAAAAATGCATAGAAAATATTTTTTTAGTAACCCATTTACTTACTCATTTTTATTTACAACAATAATTATTTTATAAAAATCGTAGGAGCTACAAAGAACCAAAAATGTTCATATACTTTTCATAATCTTTCATTATACTAAGTACAGCAATTCAACATCCTAAAATAATAAATCTTTTCCGCATAATCACTTGAGATTAAAATGAGATTACTCTCCGACTCGATAGGCCAGTCTTTATAAAAAAATAACGATCAAAAAACGAAAATTCATTAGATTTCGACAGTTCCCGTTTCCTAAAATTAATTGCAGTTACAAAAGAGGCTCTTAATGAATAAAAAAACAAATTGATCCCCAAAATGAGATCTTAGGAATTTAAATTGGATTTGAAAACGGAGTGTTTAATTAATTTGAAGTTAATCTTAATATAAACAAGGCTTCCCTAATACTGTTTGTTTGAATTTGTTCTTTATTTAAATACCAGTTATCAATGCTTTAACTGTGTAAAGAGGTTTTAATCTTCTGAGGAAAAAGTTTTAATATTGTTACTAAGTTGGATAAAAATGATTGCTTCCGCGTAAGTTTTTAAAATGTACCGTAGACTCGTATTTTATTATAGCAGATTTTTATAAATTTTAAGGCCAGCTTTACTATTAGTTCCTTTGTTTAGAAGCTATGCTGCCACAGTCAAAAACACAGTTTGATAGACCGAGACATCCAACTTTTATCATTCCTCTTTTTGCGTCCAGGGTTAAAATAATACCACCTTGAAAGTGTCCAACTGATGAGCAAAGACCTCCTTCTATTTAGAGAAGGCACGAACATTGAACACCACGCTTGCTCACTCGGGTTGGCGATTTCAAATTCAACCAGGTAATTTCTACATTATTTTGTCTTCTACCAAGTAATATCCCATTCTTCATTGTTCGGCATCCAGGCCTAACGGAATTAGCTAAATACCGTTTTTTATCCCATAGTAAGACTGGCTGTCAGAGTTATAATCGCTTAACGACTGTCACATCAAAGTATGACGGTGAAGACCAACAGATTAACATGGTTTTCGAGGTATTTTCGCCCACTTCCTAGAATAATATTAATAATAGGTGTTTTTAATGATAAGTGACAACCCAATTTTGCGCCTCTTCATTGGTTGAGGTGACCAATGAAGAGGCGTAAAATTGGGCGGTATTTAAAATATTTAATGAGTTTTAACATGAACTTTAACATACAAATTGTCCCCTACATAAGTAATGGTTAAAACTATTCCATAACATTACGGTCAGTTATTTATACCTTTTCATTAGTTGTAATGTCATGAAACGTGTTATTTTATAAAATTGCCTAATCATCATTATATAATGTTCCTTAATTTAATACATTATTTTTTAGTCATAGTCAAAGCTAAAAACATTAATATAAATCATTATTTCAATTAAATTGAATTCAGATTTGAAAGATAATTGAATATGTAATTGATTTCTTTCTTCCCTAATTCCATATAACAGATGACAAATTACAATTAAATTTCCTCGCGACGATTATGCGGTGGTCGTAAACAATTAAATGGAAAACGCCAGGAATATTTGTATGAAAATTGTGTAAACGCGTGACATGAATGGTGATTTAAAACGTTTTATTCCATATATACTCATACAATATAGATTATTTGTTTTGTTAAAATACGTTATGCATGTAAAATAGATACCCTTTATTACAAATATTTACTAATAGGTAAAGTTAAATAGAAGTTATGGTATTAATTAAGTTTCAAACTGTATTAATATAGTTATTAAAATAGAGTAAAGTTAACTTTGTACTGAAAATTGGAAACAAAGCTGAAACAAAATCTAATTCGTAAAACATTAATAGATTCACAACTTTGTTCATCACATAAAACTCACTTATTTAAAGGAAAAATAAACCGAAATGAAATTTTCACAGTTATAATTAGAATCGCGGAAATAAAACAACAAGAAACTTTTTAAATAAAGTATTTCCATACCATCGTCCAATCCGTACAAGCCGCTACCATTCGCTTTCACAATTATATTGTACGTTGAACTATCGGACAAAAACTTATCCACTTTTTTACATAACAATATGACACACAATGAAAACCTGTACGTTTGCTACGCACACAAACATAATTCCTTTTTAGATACTCTATGAAAATTACGAGAGTCGCTCAACCACGTAGGCGCGCTACGATAGGAGTCTACGAACGGACTGCCGTAGCTTTTAGTCCGGAGCTACGAAGCTACGGCATCTTATGTCATCCGTCCCGCTCTCGCGCCATTGTTTTTCTGTTGCCGTCCTTGTCGCTAAATACGGTATCTCAAATAAGAGTAGACTGTTTGGTGAAGGCTTGAACTAAAATCATTGTTGCCATTTTAACGCTAAGAATTTTTCTTTTTATGTGTGTGTGTGTTTAGTGTATTGCTTGATTCTTGTACGCGGAGTGTGAAAAGGGTTTATGTAAATTGACAATGTAAAAGGGGATTCGTTTGAGGGTATTTTGGTTTTAAAACATGGGTTGCACGGATTGATGACCCGAGTCTTCTGCGGTCGGATTAGTCCGCAATTCTGAAAACAAAGGTGGTTTTTAGATATTTTAAGGGAATTATCTTTGGGTTAGCATAATCATATTTCGCGGTTATTTTCGGTTGTAAAATATTTGGGTGTATTTTATTACGGTCGTGTGGAAGGTAAAAAGAATTTTATTGGTACCAGCTTGCAGATATTGGAATTGAAATGGGTAATGAGGGTAATTTTCACACCTAAAGAAAGTTTCGATTTGGAGAAATCAGAAGAAAATAACACAAAGGGAAAATGTGTGGTACGTGACGTTATTAGAAAATTTCTATGGAAAATAATTTCTTGAAGGGAAATATTAAACCCCTGTCAAGTTTAGGAAAAGTTCCGTGAAATATTGCAGCTCAGTATGAGCTTCAGGCCATACTTTCTTAGTTAAGTTATTAATTTAGTTAGTAATTGAAATATTTATAAATATATTTTTCTTTGTGATATAATGAAATAATCATTCCTAAGTAATTTGCCATACAATTGATTTATATCCAGGTTTAAATGAAGGATACTTTTGGTCTCGATAAGTTCATGTTAACAGGCACAATCTATGGCTAGATAATCTTATAATTTAAAGTCAAAGTGGTTTAAAAAAAACCCTCCTCAATATTTAGAACAAATATTAATTAACTTGCAGATTCTATTAATAATGTTCCGTCCTTGTGCTATAATAAGCCGGCAATGTATGTCGCCTGTAGGCTTATAAAAAAGTCAAAGTTAAAATCTTGACCGTGACACAGATACGTCAACGTATGTCTTAGAGCCTATTCTCACGAACCATGACGATGTAAATGGTTTTTAACCTCCGACGCATAAATAGGGTGATATTAGTTTGAAAACATCGGTGTGTCTGCTTTTTCTATGTGGCGTCGTAGCTCCTGAACGAATGGAAAGATTATGGTGTGTTTTTTTTTAAAAGCTGACTTTTTCGAGATCCTTCTTAACTATAATTATTTATCAAAATAATATGATCTGCATTTTGAAATTTATCAGCAATTATGTAAAATTTATCGGGGGTTCCTTAATTTTTCACTGAGGTTATTTGCTCTTTAAAAACTATAACGCAATGAGTAGAAATTCAAATCGTCATCATGTCATATTATTAATTTTCATACTTATTTTTTATTGTATATATTAACACCATCTTTTATAACCTCAGCGCTTTCTTTTATATTTAATTGTAAATCATGTGGGTATGGGGCCTTACAGATCGGATGTAAGACTGTGAACACAAAGGAGGTGTGAATGAAAGCTCGTGTTAATATGCAAGAAGCAAACGCAAGTTTTCGACAATACGCTAGTTATATAAGCGGATTTTCGTGCAAAGAAGTGTATTTATTTTTTACTTCCAATATGATTGCAAAAAGTGTATTAAGGTTAGGCGTTACAGCTTGAAGATAGCTCTTAAGGTTATACTGGTACTAATTACGTGTGACAATTTTGTAAAAAAATAAAAATAATATGTTACATATCATACGTATAAAGTGTTTCTATTGTCTATCTATGTGTTTGAATATTTAAGGGGGGCTCTTATACGACGGTGGTACGGAACCCTTCGTGCGCAAGTCCGACTCGCACTTGGCCACTTTTTTTTATTTTTATTGCGGTATTAAACATTAGTAGGGCAATGAACAATGTCACAATGCTGGGCTAAGGCCTTCCCCATATCTTTACAGACACTCTTTTCTTGCGTAACTTCAGACTATACCCACAGTAATGCAACCCATACTATCGTAAACTAGAGACATTAATCTGTCTATTTTACCTTATTTTGTTTCTGTACAGCATGGGTATAGTTTCCATACTAAGGTGCCCATTGGCCACCTTTCTCGGAGTTTTTTTAATGCTTGAAAGTGAGTATAATATACATTTAAAAGCGGAATTTAAATGCCATGTTTAAATGTTGTTTGAAAGATGAGATATTTCCTCCTAACTTAAACCACCGATAAAGCAGAGCTTTCAAATACAAATCGCTTAAATATAAATCAGGTGTCGAGTTTGAATGAGAAGTGCGAGTAGTATTGACAAGAGATTTGCATAGCTAACTGATTTCAATGGATGTCTGGAGGAAGCTTATACTAAATTGTTGGCATATAAGCCTGTATGTAAAGTCGTTTTCCGTAGAGGTTGTTTTTAAGGTGTTAATTTTAAATGGTAATCTAAGATTGATGCATTATTATTAGGTCATTTTTATAGGTTTATTTAACATCTAAAACATTTGGCTAACATTAATAATAATAATAATATTCCGGGACAACTCACACACGGTTATCTGATACCAAGCTAAGCAGAGCTTGTGTTATGGTAACCAGACAACTGATAAACATACTTATATATTTCTAAATACATACATATTATAGATAAAATTATTTTTTATAAAATATTATTATAAAAACCAGAACAAATGATCGTGCTTATCACACAAACATTTGTCCTTTGCGGGAATCGAACCCACGACCTCCGGTATAGCAGTCAGGGTCACTAACCACTAGACCAACAGGCCCGTCGACATTAATATTATTGTGGACATTTAAATAGTCATCAGTATAGTTACAGTGTAATTTACATGAGAAAAATCCGAACTTCTGTTATAACACTAGCTCCCTTTTTCTGAAATGTTGTGCAACGCAAATAAATTTGTGATATGTCAAACCTTATGTTAAGCTCTGTGATTAATTGTTAGGTGAACCAATCACAATGCTCAGTTGATTTAACAACCGAATAAAATTATCAGCCTTTCAGAAACTTAGAGATTCGGTCAGAAGGTTTCGAAATTCGGACACTTTTTAATATATTTACAATGTATGTATAATGCATAATATCATCCTCAAAATAGTTCATAAACATAACATAACATACCATCACGCCTGTATCCCCGAAGGGTTAGGCAGAGGTGTACCAATGTATATAAATGTATATATGTATAAATAGTTCATTCTCAAAGTAAATTAATTTCCTTAAAATGACAATATGAAAACAATCAAGAAATGATAGATGCGGTATAATCTAATAAGAATATCGATATTATTAACGTTATTATAAAGCGAACGTCAGGGATTATATGAAAACGCTCCAGTCTTGGATAACCTTTGGCTCGAAGGTGTTAATATTCTTGTCACCTGAACTATCGCGTGTAACACAGTCGCGTAGAATGGACAGCTTTCGTTTGATTTAATTAAAAATTTCATCGGACGGCCTGTTATTTATATATTTATATTAACAGTTTTCATTCACATAAATACATTTTTATTCATCAAATCTTTTCTTAATTTGTTTTTTTTTAAAGCATTTGTAATACAAAATACCTTAATTTATCGGAGAACGCATGCAGAGCAAAAAGCGATAAATTTGCAGTATTATAATTACCCGATAACTTTCAATTCCGTGTGCCTCTTTTTAGGTGTATTTAGTTCATAGTTTCTAAAGGTTTTTTTTTTCTATGTGAATATGTAATTATTTTTTATATAATTGTTAATAACGTTATAATAGATACTATTCTTAAATAAAATACAGGATATTACGTGTATATTAATTAAAATCATTATCTTTTAACTAAATTAAATTAATCTAAATTAATTGCCATCCATCCTGGGAATGTCGAACACGTTTTCCAATTGGTCAATTACAGTTACATTGCATTAGTTTCAATAATTATGCATTATCGGGAATTAGACGCCTCCGGTCATTATCTACTGCTAATTAGCTTAGCTTTGCTAATAGGTAGAATAGTGTGAAGTCATATGACCGTAAATATAATACCAGAAATACAACATGGGCTTACTAAAGTGGGTTTTTTTTTTATTTCCAACCGAGATCAAAAAGGTTGTAAGATTTTTTTTGTGTGCTATGCGATTTCTACGCCAATTGTGTACCGTTTTTTTTATCAATGCGGTTTATCCCCGGATATATGAATTCCATATGAATTCTCATATGAATTCCATCAAAATGGATCGAGTCGTCTGGTTTTTTTTTAATTTATGTCGGCAACCAATTCTTTTTAGTAATTTTTTTAAAAGTCAACTTTCTCGTTTATGCTAAGACAGCACTAAAAATCAGTAAAGGGAAAAATTGCAAGGTAAATTGAGTTATGAACCAATATTCCATATTCCGTCCCGTGTGGTGCCGGACATAAAGAATAGCACCCCATCTCTTCCCATGGGTTTCGTAAAAGGCGACTAAGGGACTAGAGAATGGGCAGCAGCGTTCTCTGAGTACTTTAACAACATTACTGCGATCGCCAACCCGCCTGCCAAGCGTGGCGATTATGGCAAACCCCTTCTTGGGGGAGGCCTATGTCCATCAGTGGACGTCTTTCGGCTGAATGATGATTACATAATATATTATAAAAGAATAACAGTCAAATCAACAGACAAAAATGACAAGCGTATTACCTTTTCAATATAAAATGTTTGACTATATAGTTATTCAGCCGTGTGTCTCACACCATCTAGTATGTCATTGAAATAATTTGCATTTTATATTAAAAAGTATTTCACAGTACTTCCTACGCTACCGCAGCCTTATTTATATATAAGAATATTTTAAAAGTAATTATATATAGCTTAACATAACATTCGTTATTTTTAATTTTGGTATTTTATCTATTACATGATTTTCTTTATAAAACCTTGAATGTGTTCTTTTCGGTCGGCTTTATTTATTTAATGAATTACTATTAAGAGGCTTAGATTTTTTCAGTTTAATAAGGATTACGTTAGTTAGCAAAAAGCTTTTTTTTTTTATATAACCTTTTATGTGTCCCACTGCTGGGCAAATGTCTCCCTCAATTCGCTCCAGGCTTTTCTGTTTGGAGCCGCCTCCCACCAACCCGGCAGATAGCGAAAAAGTTAACGTTTAAAATAATTCTGATATATTTTAAGTATGTAAAACTACGATTGCGGCTTTTGAATTGCCGATACTACCCTTTGTTATTTTACGAAGTAATTTTAACTCAAATAAATACAATATTATTATTTTATTTTAATGTACCCTCCTTCGTGTTGCACTGCTGGGGCCCGAGTCTGCTATTTACACTCCGTGTCTCGGCTCCGGCGGCCCGAGCGCGCACGAGTCGCGCCCGAACCGTCCCGAGTGCACCCGAGAGAGCCCGAGCGCCGCCGGACGATGCAACTATGAGCACACTGACACGGAGTGTAAATAGCAGACTCGGGCCCCAGGGCAAAGGTCTCACTCCATCTGACTTCAGACTTTTCTGTCCTGAGCCACATGACACCAATCCCTTATAAAGTGATTGAATAATAATTATTAAGTATATTAAATTAAATACTTTAATTTTAAGTATCCATTTTGCTTCTGTTAATGCGTAATAAATAACAACAAATATAATTATTTTTTGTACACATCTTTGCGTAGGTATATGCCTTCAAAATCCACAAAACAGAAACAAAAAAATGCCTCATTAATAATTTATCTGGAATAATGAAATTTACAGACCCGACATGTTGGTTCCTGAATTATGCAATGGCATGAACATGGTAGCGTTTTTATTTAATTTAATACATGTACTGATGACAGGCTCTCGAAATCATTTGCATTCTCCCTTTTTTACATGTTCGGAGTTTCGGAGTTCGGAGTTGTCAAACTCAATACGCACAGAGTAGGGCTTTAGAGTGGGTTTTCAATTCTTATTGTTCAGGATATACCTACATACATGTAGAGGCAAAAATATGTTAAATAACTGATGTATTGAGTTTCATTTTGTCACTAACGTGTAACTTTTAAACTACACCTAAATACTGAAAAATATCTACGAAAATGTTATTTAAGTCAATTACCTTATAATCTTTGGCTGTGAATCGACAAGCATGAGTTTAAAAATCCTCAGTTTAAAAAAGTTGGGTTAGTTATACCTTTTATAACTCAAAAACAAGAAGGTCGATTTTCATGATTTTTGATTCTTCTTCGGATTCATTTCCACCCTTAATAACAGAATAACCAAAAAAGACATCGAAAAAAAAATCTGGAACGGGAATTATGTTCGCGGGTGAAACCGCGGCGCATCGCTAGTTTATTATAAATACATACTTAATATCATTAACGTAATGCCAACCTCAATAGCGCTTCATCATTGCACTCAATTATATTATGTATGAGAACACTAGCGAAATGAACTTATCCACCAAACTACTTATAGCACGTGATTTGCAAGTCACTCCTATTTTTAGGCATAGGTATTTTACATAGAACTGTATTATACTGGAAAGGCAAGTCTTTAGTTTGTTGTTTTGGGAACATAATTTTGTTAGAGGAAATAAGTGTACCTAATCTATACTTATAATAAATCTGTAGAAGTAAAAATTCTGTACATTGAAAATACCAAAAAAATAAATTGCGGGGGGTGTTACTAGACCGACACCGAAACCAAAAGTGTGAAAAAAAAAATTGTCTGTCTGTCTGCCTGTTTGTTCAGGTATCACGCAAAAACTACCAGTTCGATTACGATGAAACTTGGTATAATTATTCTATATTATCCTGGGCACCACACTGAGTAGTTTTTATCCCGGAAAAGTATAAACAATAAGAAACAAACTTAATTTTGCGGTTAAAAACTCATTGATAAGTTTCAGCATCCACGCGAACGAAGTCGCAGGCACAGCTGGTAAATAAATAAAAATAATTAATGATTAATTGGAACTTTTGTATCGCGCCTAATTAGAAAAATATATGCGCAGTTTTGGAGTACGGTTTTTACAAGATAGGTCGATTCAAACGTTTTCCTGTTACAAAAAAGTCATGAATGTTATATTGATTATTATTAAATTAGACTAAAATTTATGTAAACTGTGTCTCAGTGCTGTGTCATATTTAAATGATCTTTGTTTCTTTATTCTCATTTCGATAATAAACACAACTAAATTATATTTACAATTTTTTTGTTACCATTATTTACGAAGTCAGTTCTAGTACCATGTGATTCAACGGTCAACAAGAAGCAAATACGAAGTGACAGATGGATAGACGACAGACAAATGACAAGGGTTGTCCATTGTGCTTCGTAGAAGTACCTTTATTTCAGTACGACTTGTGACTACTAAAAACCGCTGATATATTGAACGGACTGGTCGAAGGATGACATGTGTAAGTCACATTTGAATAAAAAAGAAAGATTTATTATTTACTAGCTGTACCCGGCATGCGTTGCAATGCAATTTTTTCTACCTAGCACCTGCCTACTACCTACCTGCCTACTACCACTTAGGGGTATGAAAAATAGATAGTAGCCGATTCTCAGACCTACTGAATATGCATATAAAATTTCATAAAAATCGGTCAAGCCGTTTCGGAGGAGTATGGTAACTAACATTGTGACACGAGAATTTTATATATAAGATTTACCGATTTCAAAAGGAGAAGGTTCTTAATTTGACTGTATTTATATTTTTTGGATGTTTGTTTTTAGATATTTCCGCAATTGAGTTTTAAAGTCTTTTGGTCACCGATGGGGAATATTTTACAAGAGAATCCCATTTAAATTTCATTGAAGTCGGTTCCTTTGTGTGATCAATTTTTTGTCATTTTTATTTAACTGTTGACTTAAAGTCTTCAGAAATTTGAATACTGTCTAGACATGTAAGGCCACTTTATCCATCTATTGCCATTTTTTTTTATTAAGTGGATGGATGTTTGTCATTGCTTCACCCGAAAACCACTAAACGGATTTAGACGAAAGTTAGCACTTGGATAGTTTATAACCTATTAGCACATAGAATACTATTTATCCCGAAAAGTCTATGATTAAAGGAACCAAGCAGACAAAATAAAAGGATGTTGCAAATCTTCTTGCACGTACGTCCATTCATGGCTTTGAATTTAGATTTACTGGACTAGGTACTCAGCCGCGCTGCATTTAGTAATTTAGTATAAAACTGTCAAGTCTGTCTGTTCAAGACAAAGACGCTTACATCAGTGATAAAATGACAAATAGAGCTATAGAAGTAATTGGATGTCGTTGGTTGATGAGACGAATCCATGCTCTTTGGCTTCAAGCCAGACTACGATCTCTTTATGTTAAATTTCCTTTGTAGATAATGACTGTGACTCGATTTAGGAAAGTGTCTAGATATCATAATTATGCTTTGTCTTATGTAGGTACTTTTATATTTTTTGAGCTAAAAATAGCAGTTGAGTCATATCAAAAGGTCAAAAGATCATAGTTTTCCTTATATTTTGCTTTATTCAACCTAATTTCTAAGTAGTAAGATTGTTATTCAAATGTAGGAAACATACATAAAAATAAGTTAATTAAGATTTACGATAATTACCTTCATGAATTTTAAATTTAAATTCGCTGATCCATGGAGTTAAATCGTTTTATTGTACGAGACTGCTTGAAGCAGTTTGACTCCCTCGAGCGGTCGAAAAAGTAAAAAACAAGCGAGTGGGAGGCGCACGTGACGCGCGAGAGCTTTCGACAGCGCGCGCAGCCCGTGTGCGTTGATTACTAACTGCTCGAACAGTTCGTGTATGGCCTAAGGCTTAGGTCTCAGTTAGCTGTTAAAAAGTTGAAAGATTTTATAAAAAAAAAATGGGATTGTGTTTCTATAGATACACAATTCCTTATCTGTCCTATTTATTGTCTCACTTGCGGGATAGCGATTTCAGATTTTAGTTCAAAATCCAAGTTTCCTCCTGACATTTTCCTTCACTTATTGGCTGTGGTGTCTTAGAATAATTACGTAGATGACGTAGTTTTTTGTGTAGTAAATATATTTACTTATATATACAGGGTGTTAAGAAAACCCTGTCCGACCCGAAAGGGTGATATAGGGTTCACAATCACATGCCCAAAAACAATAATAATTAATTTTGAAATAACTATTTTTTGGCCCGAAATTCCCTTAATTTGAGATTAAAACAAAAACTACAACACCAATTTCGTCAGTATTTTTGAGGGCCTTTTGTTTGGTAATTAGTTAGCATCTGTGACGACGCCGACTTTCTGTCACATTTAAGAAAAAAAAAAAAAACATGTTATATATTTTTTTCCCATTTTTTTCACATTTTTGTAACCAGACAGCGATACCTAACAACACCTTCACGGATCGGACAGGGTTTTCTTAGCACCCTGTATAACAAAAGTTGTTAACTATGTGCATTACTTGATAACTAACACTACAGTTTTATACAGATTGTTTTCTCACAGACTGATGGATTGTTTGATTGATGAGACAATATATTCCTCGTGACCTATAAAGTATTACCATTTACCTTAGAGTACGGAATAATTAAACATCTGTTACATGATTTATTTGCGTTATTGAAGGTTATCTAGTGATAAGTTGAGGTTTATTCAACAAATCAGCCACAAATGACTATTGTAACTTCTGTAAGCCAGGACCAAAATAAATAATCCAGTATCTAAGCTTTTATTTGTTTTTATGGTTAGTATTGTTTTGTTTCTTCAGTGCATCAAATACAAAATACAAAATCCCTGCAACAAACTATTTAAAAATGTGTTTAAAATGTAAAGCGATGATCAGATCATTAAATTAAGAAGCAAATGAGTCTATACAAGTTTTACTCATTTAAATGTAAAAGGACGTAGGTACTTTTTATTCCTCTAAAGCGATCGTTTTTTGTTTTTCGTGAGCTCAAATTGTCGGACTAGGGGTATTAAAACGAATGAAGAACAATGAAGAACGTGCGCTATTCTTTAATGACTTTTGATAAAACTGGTGTTTTTATACGGATTACATGATACTGAACAGTGGTCTTTGTATTAGGAATTGAATAAATCGGCTCAGGACAGCCGACATCGGTAATATTCATCGTGGACGTGGTCGAGGTTTCGAGAAGATCTTTATTAAAGAAACATCGAAAGAAATCTATAGTACACTTTTAATCGATCGTTAAAACACTTTGCAATAAGGGTCTAATCAAAACTATCAATGATTGCATCGAATTTAGACGATTCGTCGTAAATGTGGTTCGCAGACCGTCATGGGACCGTTCTTTCTTTTCAAGTGACGTCCATCTTCCGCCGCGCTGCCAACTTCTCGACGCTCCGTCAGAATGACTGTTGTCACTCTAATTCGACCTTCATTGAACAGCGCCTTCAAATAAATAAATATGGACAACATCATATTATACCTTGCTCTGAACCCAAAGTAAGGGGTTAAAGCACTTGTGTTATGGAATCAGAGAAAATGAAGCTATCAAAAATACAAAGACCCGAGACAATGTATAAAAACGGTTTTCTATATAAATCCGGAGAGCGGTGGATCCGGGGATCGAATCTGGGACCTGAAATTAGCGACACCTTGGAAACGATATGGATGTACGCTACTCGAAAACGGAGATCAACAAATAAGGATATTATTATTTTTACCTAATCATTTGATTGGTAGACCCAAAGATATATTATAACTCTGTTATACAAGTAATGTTTAAACTGATTAAAATGTTCTTTAAAAGTAGCATATTGCAGAAAGGGCCCGATGATCCAACTATATTTAGATTTACTTAGCTGTTACTATTAAAATGTATCTATTCGCACTGAAGTGTAAGCTTCAGTCTAATTTTAATTAATCCCCGATTAGTTGACTCGTTAAACTAATAGCGGTTTAAGATAAAATTGACAAATATTTCTGTAGATTAACATCGGGACATTGACCTTACTTATTTAATTCTACAACTGAATTTACTTCAAAGAATTATGAGGTTGGCTTAAATTTAAGACAGGCCATTATTGTAATTAGTTAAGTTTGTTTTATTTTGCAATCCATCATAAATAATGGTGAAAGGAGATTAAAGAAATAAACTTTTGAATGAACGACAATGCTTCGGTCTGGGATGACAAGATTGGTTGATAACGAATGAACTTAGATTGAAATGATAAATTTTGAATGATGATTATTAGGGATGATGAAAGTAGAAAGTTTGAGTACAAGAAATACTTGAAACCATTTTGATGATTGGTAAAACCCAAGTACCAAAGTGATTATAATAATGATGAGTGGTTCTGTATATACGTAAATGAATGAAGTGAGCAATAAAACAGGCAAGTTTTTGTTTTTATTATTTCATCATCGAATTTTCATAGTTCAAGACTTAGTGTGAATCAGACAAGATGAAAAACATAAATTATTGGTGCATACGAACTGAGAATTGAAATTCTAATAAAAGATATTTAAATTCATCTAAATCTATGTATTTACAATATAAAAAAGAAAGGTTAGTTTTTTTATTTATTGGCAGTTTTTACACTTATACTTAGTCCAGAGTTTAATTAAAAAAAATTGCCTTTAGCAGTAAAACTGTAATTTAAACTTAACGGCTCTATTTCCTTAACTAAACATTGTAGTGTTATAAAATAAATCAGATACTAGATTGCAATCTAGGTTTAAGAAAATCTGCGTAAAGTTAGAAACTTGAACCCACTTTATCAAGTCGAGTGTTCCTACTAAAGTTCAACTTAAATCAGTCTGCTGTGTAATTAAAGTTAAGACTAAGTTATATATTAGGTATCGATGTTTATACCTCGTACTTTTGTTTTTGTTAATACTTCAACTTAGTTTCATGGTTTTAAGTTGTATGCAGAAGATTGCAGTTTATAGAGCTACGGTTACTTAAAAGTTGAATGTAATGTTATTTATGTTTAGACAGTCATTAACATTACATAAATTTAATTAAATTATTTATTTAATTAATTAAAAAATTAGACATTTTTACATAATAATGCCAGAAAATAATTTTAATTGTTACATACTTTCCATAAAAAAAAACACTATGTATATGTTTTTTATTTTATTATAGAAGTTATTTTACTTGCATTTAAACTTTTGTAATTTATAGATAGTAAATAATGTTATTAATGTGTGTAATGATGTTTAATTTATTACATTTTAAAAACTAAACAAGATAAACTTAAAAAAATATGTTTGCTTTTATTTTGTGAAGTTTCAAAATGTTCAGTCTCTAAAATAACATTTCAAATCTGTATTTATTTGGCGACCGCGACGTCTGACAGACTTGCGGTTAAAATACTATTTACAATAAAAACACAATATAAATCCATTGATGTCAGTAACCTCGAACGCTAAGTGATAAATCTAAATAAACTATTGAAATGTAAAAACTTGAATTATTACTCAAATTTATTGAAACGTTTTCTGAGATTTTGGGCTTTCGCAAATGGTTGAAAGTAGATAAGTCGCATTCAATTTTTAAATTATCATTTAAATACGCCAGAGATGATAAAGGTTTTTTAAAGACGACTGACACTTAAAGGAATATTTTTTGCTGCTGAAGATATTAAAACATGCAAAATTTAATACTTGGAACTCAATCCTCGATTGCACGATCCCTTTTTAAAGAAAATTGTAACTGGCGAAATCACCCCTTAGCGTAGAGTTAAAAAAAAAAGAAAAAAACTTTTGTCTTTTTTACACGACTGCCCAAAAAGGAGTGTTATGTTTTCAGGGTGTATGTATGTATGTATGTATGTATGTTTGTGAGTTTCTTTATTCCACCATAACTTCTAAAAGGCTTGACCGATTTCAATGTTTGTGGTATCATTAGAAGCTTTGAGTTATCCCGAGTGACATAGGCTATCACGGACATTAAAAAATGGTCAAGTGTGAGTCGAAATCGCCTGCAAAGGGTTCCGAACGAAATTTTTTTTTGTGTTGTGTCATGTTTTTTTTTTGTTCACTAAAAGGTATTAAATAAAGAAATTATAATTAAAAAAACTACTGACCAATGTATTAAGATAAGAAAATTATAATTAAAAAAAATAAAAAACACGCCTGCCATTTCAAAAAAAAAATAAAAACAAGTCAAATATTTGCAGTCGGGGACCTGTAATGAATTGTTCCAAGTAACCGACCCCGACTGCAAATATTTGACTTGTTTTTATTTTTTTTTTGAAATGGCAGGCGTGTTTTTTATTTTTTTTAATTATAATTTTCTTATCTTAACACATTGGTCAGTAGCTGTCATTAAATCATCCATCGTGCTAGTTGTAAGGGCACGAAGGACAAGATAATTATAATAGGTGTTCAATCGTTTGGGGAGTGATACATCAATAGCTACACCTTAGGTTAGTTGCATCTATTTATTCCCACCTAGATTATATTCGGTCAACCTTTATCCTACGCAAACGTCTCTAAAAATAAGTAAAAATAAACAGGATACTTAAAGCAGTAAGTACCAGGAGAGCATAAACAAAGAGTGGTCGCACACAAACAGTATTGCAATGTTTGCTCGAAGTACATTGTAGAGATTGTCAACTTTGAACCCAAGACCAATACGGAATGAATAAATATGGGTAGAGTACACATCGAAGCTATTTGTCATTTGAATCGTGTTTATGTGGGTTTGTTGGTTTTGTGGTACGGTTTTTACAGAGAATGAAGATTTAAAGTCAATTAAAAAAATATACCTTATGTTTACTGCATAATGCTTTTTCTGTATTACGATTATTTTTTTACATTTACGAGAAACATGACATATTGATTGTGGTTTTGGCTAATAGAAGATTCCAAGAATTTTTATTCGAAATTCGTGGACATACGAAAAACTATTTCGATGTTGATAATATAAGGTAAGTTCATTACACTATTTTATTAATCAAATTAGAAAGTCACCAAAATTTTTTGTAGACCTATTTCTAAAACAGAACGACTAAAGAAAGAAAGAAAAGAAAGAAAGAAAAACATTTATTCTGCGCAAGCGCACACACAAAACAGGTACATTAATCTTAAAAGACAGTAAACACAAAAGAAGGACAAAATAAATGAGAAAGAGTTAGCTAAACATAATTTTCTTCCTTCTTTTCGTTTATTTTCTAGTTACAAGAAGTGCTAATTAGGTCATTCTCGCACTAGGAGCGCATAGCCATGAAATAGTCTTAACAACGAGACGGTGTAAACAATGCAAGCAACCCGACTATTGTTTGTTAAGCCACAGTCTTGATGAATTGTGTGAAGCATACACGTATACAGACCTTCAACGTAAAATATATATGTAACTGTAAAAGCTCGAAATACGGGAAATCTTAGTTACATTTCATTAAAAATATTACATAGTAACTTAAAAAACTACGTAAATTAAGACACCAGGGGCCCGACGCCGCTATTTTAAGTCAGTGAGTGGCGGGTCATAATCGTTCCAGTGTACTTGTTATTGTGCCTAATTTTCGTATTCAGATAAGAACAGTCACTTGCAATCCTACAATGGCAACAGTGTCACGAAGGTGTACATTTGTCATTAAACTAAAATTAACAACAAATAACAAAATTGTAATGTAATAAATAACAAAATTTTAGATGGTTTAATTTTTATTTAACTTTCGAATAAAAACCTTTTTTGCACGTCGGCTAAAAAGAAAAAGTACCCATATTTTCCGAATCATACGCAGATTAAGAAGCATACAATTCCTTCGCCTGCAGCTAAACCAAGCTTGCATTCAAAATGCATAACAATAACACGTTGAATTGCACATAATGCAGGCTCTTTGTTTACGAGTATACTAGTTTTAACAAAAGATTGCAAGTGCATGCATTATTCTGTGGAAGAAAAAATCTGGTTAATATTTTCATGGAATCTTGAACACAATATTGGTCAGTAAATTTTTTGTATTAATATTAAAGTCCTAATAAATGTTTTGGTATCAAACAATTGACGTAAAAATTTTTATATCAATTATTGAATTATCTCATTTTGAGCTGAAATTTTGTAAACTGACTTTATACCAGACTAGCTGTGCCTGCGAGTTCGTTCGCGTGGATAACGAAATTTATCAATGAGTTTTTAACCGCAAAATTAAGTTTGTTTTTTATTGTTTATACTTTTCCGGGATAAAAACTACCCAGTGTGGTGCCCAGGATAATAAAGAATAATTATACCAAGTTTCATCGTAATCGAACCGGTAGTTTTTGCGTGATACCTGAACAAACAGACAGACAAAAAAAAAAAATTTTACACTTTTGGGTTCGGTGTCGGTCTAGTAACACCACCCGCCATTTATTTTTTTGAAATTTTCAATGTACAGAATGTTCACTTTTACAGATTTATTATAAGTAATAATAGATGTACTTTTTCCCCCTTATGGATAGATATACCCTTTCGGTAACACCCTGCATACATTATATAGGACATCATTCAAAAAATAGTATCTTGTTTACAAAAAATAATCCACATGTAACCTAAAAAAAATACGGCATTCATTTCCAAATAAGAACATTGCTTTTCTCAAATGCACTTTACCCAAATTATATTACCAAATTTATCCCATTTATTGCAAATACTCGCTTCTCATTCGTTCGAAGTAATTTAGTTCCGTATACATTCCTTTACGCTTTTCGAGTCATTCGTTCTTAAACGAAAATATCGGAGAAAGTTCACTCGTGAGCGATTGGGTGCCGAAGAATATTGTTCAACGTAAACATATATTCAACTAGCTTTTTTCCGTGGCTCCATACATGTGAATAAGGATTATGGCGGAAGACAATAGTCTATATACTTTCTTGGGATTCAAGCTTATCCTATACCAAGTATTATCAAGTTCAGCCGTAAAAATGTCACAGAACTACTGACAGAGCTTCTTTATTTATAATTTTAGATAGAAAAGCTTTGGCTTCGCAAGTGTAGACAAAACATAAATTAATTATAGTTACCGACACACATACTTTCTTCTTGAATCATGGTGTCGATTGGTGAAAACCATATAAATATCCGTTCGGCAGTTTTTGAGTACATTGCGTTCAAATAGCCTGACATACAGACTTTACTATAAAAATAGACGAGCTATAAATACAATGTTTTTTTTTTACTAAGAGTTCCGCAACAATTTTTGCAACATAAGTTCAAAATGCTTTCATTGCAAATTGGTTACAATAAATCTATACTTATAATAAATTTGTAGAAGTGAAAACTCTGTACATTGGGGGTGTTACTAGACCGACACCGAAACCAAAAGAGTGAAAAAAAAAAATTGTCTGTCTGTCTGTTTGTTCAGGTATCACGCAAAAACTACCGGTTCGATTACGATGAAACTTGGTATAATTATTCTTTATTATCCTGGGCACCACACTGGGTAGTTTTTATCCCCATTTATATAAACAATAAAAAACAAACTTAATTTTGCGGTTAAAAACTCATTGATAAGTTTCGTCATCCACGCGAACGAAGTCGCAGGCACAGCTAGTATAATAATATGTAGGTATAGTATAGTATCAAAAACTTTTAGGTCAAATAGAATTTAAGGATCCTTTACTCGAAAAGACGAAGAATATAGGTAGGCAGTCTACCACAATTATATACCCACGTTTATGTACACTGCTGGCCCAAAAACAAGGTAAATAATTAACACTGATGAAGGTACAGTAATGTACGAAAAACTTCTGCCTCTTACGCTGTACTTAATTTACTTTCGGCTTAATCCCGATTCGCTAAGTTAGGAAATTAGTTGGGCTAAAGTTTTTATTGTGTTACATATGAATGTCGTGGTGGCCTAGCGGTTCAATGAACGGATTTGTATGCACGAGGTTGCAGGTTCGAACCCGGGCATGTAACAATGAAATTTTCCAAGTTATATGTACTTTCTTAATTATTCTAAGACACACTCACAAACGGTGAAGGAAAACATCGTGAGGAAACCTGGATTCCAAAATTGGCATCTGAAATCGCCAAATGAGCAAGCGTGGGGATAAATGCTCGTGCCTTCTCTATATGGGAAGAGGTCTGTGCCCAACAGTGGGACGTTTATAGGCTGGTATTATTTACGTTATACATACGCTTGAACATTTTTGATTATGTGACGCAATGAGTTTTGATTGGTTATGTTAATTTTGAATGGCTTTAATTATGTATGCATTTTGATGATGCGGATTTTCAGAGTGAAGCCGGTTTAGGTGTTATTATTAACCAACTTTAAACAAAGAGGAGGTTATAAACTGTTTGTAATTTTTTTTTTCTATATTTTGGATATTTTTGTCACTTAGTTATGAAGGCATTTTTGTTTATGATGATTATTATGTTTGATGATAAATAGAAGTAGTTTTTTAAGGATGGTATGGCATGTGTTTTTGTTAATAATAATTAGTAAGTTTTCATTTTACCGGTAAAGTGAAAATAATACCTAATTCTTTCAGCTGTAACATATTTGGCTCAGTGCTTTCAAACACAGTTACAAGGAAAAGCACATTAACGCTATTTATAACAAGTGGCAAACTGGCAACTGGCAAGTTTTCAATGCCAGTTGATGGGTTTATAACTATCGTATAGCCTTTTATACATAACCTTGACTTGAAATGTTTGAGTACATGCAATATTTTAAAAATAATTAAGTTTTACTTTTTGATTACTATGGTGCATGTGCAGTTAAATTGACCCACACACCAATAAATCCATTTTCTTCACCTGTGATTATAAAAGTCGCAAATGTTCACCTGGGTGATCCAGTTTCAAGGTGAACAAATTACACTAATTTTAAATGCCCTATTTTACCACTCAGATGATATCACCTTGGTGACTAGTTTCCGAGGAGAAATGAGGACACCAATAAAATCCAATTTGATCACCTGGCTGATACCACCCAGGTGAACAATGTTGAATATACAGTTAAAGAAAACGTCTACACATTTTTTTAACAGAAAAAGAACACCTGTTTTAGATTGCTTTTGTTTTCAGAATGATAAAAACAAGGCCTTTCCCATGGTATAATATTCATAATTGCATTGAAAAACGTCAATCATTATTGATTGTGACACTAAACACAGTCTAAGGCTATAGTGGAAAGAGAATACATTAAGTAGTGCCTATTTTTTTAAGCCTTATTATTTAGGTCCGACTTTGACTACTGACCCGCCAGTTTAAAACAATTAATTATTATAATATACTAGCTGTACCCGGCATGCGTTGCAATGCAATTTTTTCTACCTAGCACCTGCCTACTACCTACCTACTACCACTTAGGGGTATGAAAAATAGATAGTAGCCGATTCTCAGACCTACTGAATATGCATATAAAATTTCATAAAAATCGGTCAAGCCGTTTCGGCGGAGTATGGTAACTACCATTGTGACACGAGAATTTTATATATAAGAATATATAAACGCGAATTTTCCTCTGATACGTTATAACTATCAGACAGTCCAGACAAATTATATAAAATTGATGATAAGTTACAAATTCTAAACAGATCTTCATAGGTTGTAGCTAATCAAAAAACAAACCATATAAATCATATCAAGCTTTAAACAAAAAATCCCCATCTTAATCGCTCCATTCGTTTCGGAGTTGGGATGCTACACAGATACACATACAAGTCAATCTTAAACACCACGTATTTTAATCAGGTTGTTAAAAATAATTTGACTTAAAAATTATATATTTTAATTATTTCTCTTCGTATATAAACCATAATTTTGAATAGAATATTTTAAAATTACAGAATCCACAATATCCTTTGTACTATAAAATGGGTTATTTTGTAGTACAATTACTATAGGTTAATGTGATTCAGACTAACACAATTAGGTCTTATTCTCTTTGACGTTCATCTGTAATAGTAGCTCAGTACTTGACCTCTCTACCTCTTCTACGCGATGCGGTTTTAATTATTGCACAGAACAAATAATGAAAAACCTTAATTTTATACTGGTACAGTATGAAGTAGTATTTAAATGTATACAAGTCATTGCGGTTTTTTAACGCCAAAAGTGAAAAATTTAAGAATACGTGAAACTAAATTTTTTGTAAAGCAATTAGTAGGTAAAAAAAAATGTTTTTTGATGCCTTGTTTTAGTTCTTAGTTTTATTTAGTTTATTATTCTTCTTATTTCTTATGTAGGCTTAGTTTTTTATTTTTGTAAATATTTTAAGTTAACTTCATCAATAAATAAACATTGTATGTCTTGAAAAAAAAAAAAAAAAAAATGTTGATCGAAGTAAACTTTACATTTGTGTTTTGTACATAACCATAACTTTTACCAGCTACTTAAGTCACTTATAGCGATATATATATGTATATGTATAAGCTAAGTAATAAAATATATATAAAAGCGAAGCAGTGCGTAAAATAATGTAACTGAAACAACAACAGGACTGCCTCGTTGGCCTAGTGGTGCTAAGCGCGACTGTTACGCTAGAGGTCTTGGGTTCGATTCCCAAGTCGACCAAGGTGTTATTGGGTTTTTCTATGAAATTCTCAGTAGCAGGTCGGAGTTTGGATTTGTGCCCGGTTAGTGGCAATAGGCTCGCCCTCTATTACATGGGACCTAAACATACCGGCGAACTGTGGGTGTACATTGGTACACCTCTGCCTAACCCTTCGGGGATACAGGCGTGATGGTATGTTATGTTATGTTATGTTATGTTATGAAACAACAATAACTGTAATTTTTTGTACGGCAATTTTATAAATTAACAGAAACACTTAGAGATTCATAACAATGTTATTACAGGTAGATTCTGATATTAATTTGGCAAGATATCAAGGTAGATATTATTAACTTTCAAACTAATACACAATCAAAGATCTCCAACACCGTTGAACAAGAATAGCCAAACTAATCTCGTAGACTGGCGCCATTCTGTCTAGCAATCTTGACCTAACGTTTGCCAGACGCTATTAGCAATGGTGTTTGTACAGGAAAAAGGCCGAATAATATGCAATAAGCTTCCCTTTTTCCCTTAGAAGATTGCGTATATTAGAAAAGACAAAACCTTAGAGGATTTACAAGAAAAACACAACATACAGAGTGCGCATATCAGGGTATGAACCGTGAGCACTAGTATAAACTGGTTTCATACTAAAAATAGTAACAAAACAGCGTGCTGTTTTAATAAAACTATCTCAAACCCTAATATTATCGTAATAACATCGGAACCATCAATTTTATCATATAAAGGTCTGTCAAGTGGCTGTAAAATAATTCAAATCATAAATTAAATGCACTACATACAGCCGAAGACTTTTAGCGATACTCTCACTCTATTGCTTTAACTTTTTTATACTCTATGGACAGAAACGTTGTGGAACATGAAACAATGTTTTATTATTGCATGGAACATGTGCTGCTATTTTGTCCATAGGGGCTGAAATACGTGAAGGAATCCTTCTTATTCACTTTGTCTTCTTTTTGGTTTGTCGATTTTATCGTCGGTTTTTTTTCTTTCATGCTTTCTGCAGTTCCTGAAGATTTTTAGTACAGATATTACTTGAAATGTAATCTAGGAACTTTATGTTACGACACTATTAATGCATTTAGGTACCAAAAATGTCTAATTTGCCCTTGAAAAATACCCTAAGTTCACTGGTGGTTTCGACATAGGTAAGGATAGACCATCAGCAGAAGGGTTTCTGTGCACATACATTGCAAGCAGAGTAAAAGAAATGCTTGAAGATTTCTACCAGGAAGTACTAGAAGGTGCCGGTCCCGGTAAGAAGCTAGATATTCATAATTGATTGTTAACTTTCACACGGGTAAAAACCCTTTCAAAAATAGTAAACGTTACCTACAAAGGATAGGTAACCGATTTTATACCACGAAGGCCGATTGCCACCGTAAACCAAGACTGCAAGCCAGATAAAATTGAGGTATTCAGACCAACTGGCCAACCATACCCTATAAATTTTTCCCAGCTTCAAAGAGATCCGTGCCCAAAATCCGACCAGTAACTGCAGCTTTTTTGGATTCTGCAAATTGTTTTGGATTGGATCCTTTTGTTTTCAACTTCATACTGACCGTCCACTAGGATGAATTCTGTGAAAATCGGAAGAATCGGAACCCAAAAATACTACCGCAAAATTCAAGTTTCACTACGGTGACAGAAATATTTTTAGATAGTAGAATTTGTGTCGGGTTTAGCTTAAATACTACGCCTTTTGTTTAGCAAGAACTATAAAAGCAGAAGTAATGCATTTTTGTTATTTTATACAAAATATTTCTGATGCAATGTTGAACTCCTCTTTTCACAATTTTTTTATCTTATATTCGCAAGAATACATCGTAGCACAATGACACAAAAAAAAGAATAAAAAGCTAACATTAACCGATAAAATATATAACCCAAAAACACATGTTACTCTAAGGCGCAGGCCAGACAGAAGAGACGTAAGACGCAGACGGGGCGCGGACATTTGTCTTTACCGCGACGCTTCTATACAAAATGTATAGAAGCGTCGCGACGCAAAACATACAGAAGAGACGGGGCGCGGGCGCGACGCTTCTATACATTTTGTATAGAAGCGTATTATGTCCGCGCCCCGTCTGCGTCTTACGTCTCTTCTGTCTGGCCTGCGCCTAAGAGCTTTTATATCTACATACGAAACAAACTATTGTCGTCAGCTAAAACGTCCAACGCAAAAAGTTTTGAATGTAGTCCGAGAATTGCGTCGTCAAAAATAATTTTAGAGTTACTACGGGTAAAGACTCCCTAGGCACACAACAGAGTAGGGTTTGGTACCCTCGTTCACTGAAGTATACTTGTAAATTCACCAGATATTTTAAACAGCGTGTGTACGTAAATGTCATGAAGACTAGACGAGAGGCCTGCTATTAAATATTCTAGTTTGGCGTAGTAAGGATTTGAAGCCGACATGGGGATACGTATATCTGCAATTTTTTCTCGTACTTTAACTTTACTGTTATTGTTTTGTACAACCTTTATTATAATGGACTTACGTTGTAAGTTTTTGAAAGACAATGAAAAAGCTAGGGTCTTGTATGTTGTGTATCAAGTACAATTTATTTTTCTGTTTTTTAAATACATATTAATATAACCAAATATTCTGTTAATCTCCTCTAAACAAATTTTATTTCGTTAGATATATTTTTTAATTATAATATGTATACACCTAAATGGTTTTGCGGATAATCACCTTAATAGCTTGCGAAAAACACATAAGAAGAGAGAAAAGGACAACAAGACAAATAAAACAACACACTATCTAATTACTATAGATGACAATACAATACAATTATGAAACAAAATCAAACAACATATAGAACAACAAACAGCACATCTAATCAAAAAGTTTCTCTTTCATGGAAACCCGTTCGATAGACGACCAGACTGGTTGGCGCCAGCACGCCCTGCCAACTGTTATGAACCATGAACTTGGAGGTATTGGAACTGAACGTGACCTTGGCTGTCGTTGGCTGGTCTTGGCTGGTGTTGGCTGGAAGCCGGGGCGTGGGATACGGCAAATGTATTGATGTTGGAAGGTTAAGTTTTTGGATCGGGGATTTATTTGGTTTTCTTTGTTGAAGTGTTCTTTCTTAGTCTTAGGTATTTAAAATATTGCGTTTGGTGTTTGGATGGATTGTCTCTGGTGACCTGGAAGTAATATGATAATATTAATGGGTACTGTCACCATATATCTATTTGTATCTTATTTTAAATATTTCTAACTGTCACAAATTTTGAACAGGCGTTGTCTTAGAATTGCTTTTTTAATTGAAAGTTTAGTTATTACTGGCAGTTTAAAATAAAAATTCGCTTAATTTGTTTTGTCTCATTTCTTCTCAGGCTTTTTCATATTAAAAAAAAACCAAATTGACCATTATTTTATTTTAATTTATTTATGCTTAAACTATAATTACCAGCGACATCTCTTTCACAAAAGATATACAATTTTCAGTGCAAAATACACATATTATTCCATTTCCACAATGACCAGCATTATCTCTACTAGAAATCTCATAAACAACCTTGAGATGTTTACAATTGAATATAAATTATACAGTAAAGTCCATGGTGTAACTGTATTAGTAATTATATACGATGCTGTCACAGAAATTGTCTAGACGAAGTTATTTATAACCGCCATAATAATAAGAAAAACAGCTAGATATTTACTACATAGTTGCAGAACTTGACAAATGTAATGTTGATTTAGTATGGCCGTGAAAACATCAGATACATTATTTCATTTGAGGAGCTGTAATAAATAATTGTGTGAAAACTTATAACTTCATTTAAAAGGGTGTAAAAAGCTTAATTTCAGAAAAAAACGTCGATCTTCCTTCTAAAATGTTACGTTCAAGATTTCTCGATTTCAACCATTATCTGGAATAAAAAAAATGGGGATAGAGGGGTTTATTGCCACACATAGAAATAATTAGCGATAATAATCCTCTCCATATGCAACCTAGACCACCTGCTGACCACGATCCTCAGACGTAAGGGACTGACCGGAGACAGAGAGAGAAATAAATAAAGTAAATTAAAATAAAAGCTTAAAAAGTGAAATTAAAATTAATTTTCTCTTAAAATTACATTTAAAATTTATTTTCAGTTTTTATGCTTCTAGCTGCCATTCAAGCTATATTACTTTATTTTTAAATCAAGGCTACACGTGCCTTGATATATAGATGGACTATTACAGAGTGACCTCACCCCAGCAGCAATCAACTTAATGCATTGCCAAGATTATTTTAAGACCATGCTATTTGAAGTTGGAAAGCACAAAACTATAAAATGGTAATGGCATTACTTAAAAGTAAATTAAATATAAAAGTACGTTGGATCGATGGAAATTCTAAGAAAGTATTTTAAGCAAGTGATTAATTTTAATATCCTTCTAAACAGTGTATGAATAATAATAATATTCCGGGACAACTCACACACGGTTATCTGATCCCAAGCTAAGCAGAGCTTGTGTTATGGTAACCTGACAACTGATAAACATACTTATATATTTCTAAATACATACATATTATAGATAAATTACACCCAGACAACCAGAACAAATGATCGTGCTCATCACACAAACATTTGTCCTGGGTGGGAATCGAACCCACGACCTTCGGTATAGCAGTCAGGGTTACTAACCACTAGACCAACAGGCCCGTCGAAAAGTGTGGAAGAATACACTAAATTACATAGTCCAACACCCATAAGATATGCAACTAAACGACGTTAAGCAAGGAGATACTTACCAAATAATAATGATAAGTAGATTCATTCTATATCATCATCTCCCGAGCCTTTTTCCCAACTATGTTGGGGTCGGGTACCAATCATACCGGATTCAGCTGAATACCGTATTTTACATGGAGCGCCTGCCTATCCACCTTCACAACCCATTTTACTGGGAAACACAGTATCTCATAGTAAGACTGGTTGTCAGAATTGACTTAACGACTGCCAAAGATCTATGTATGACAGCCGGGACCTACTGTTTAACGTGCTTTCCGAAACACGGGGGGTCTCGGTATGTTATAAATGGTCACCCATCCACGGACCAACCGCGGCGAGCGCGGCTTAACCTATATTATCGGTCAAACCGTACGGCTTACACTTAGCCCCTCAAATTCATTCTATATATAACTAAACTAGTATTATTATATAAGTAGGTTCATCTGATTATGAACCTTCACCATTTGAAAAAGAAGAATATATCTTGATGTCAATTTATATTGGAAAGCTTAGCAAATCTGAAATAAAATATGAAACAGATTTTAAAATCTGTTTGAACAATTATAAAAATTTTCACCCAGCCAAAATTCCAATAACAGTTACTTAAATTTTTCCAACGAAATTCAGTACTAACATAATATAAATGGCTTCCTCAGAACGTTACATAAGCGGTAACATTTTGAACAAATTGCAAATAGAAAAGTAAGAAATGTATGGAAGTTAGAGTTCTGAAAATATGCTCGCTGCGTACGATTCGATGGAAATTGCAACTGAATGAGTAACAGTTTGTTGTAGAACTATTAACAACTGACGTCGTATATTTTTATGTCTAGTTGGTGATGTCTTTCAACAACTTCTTTATTTAGTTTTTATTGGAAATTGTAATATGAATGGAAATGGGCTACGAAGCAGGTTCTCTGGAATAATCATATCAAAATCACTGGAAGCACCAATAGGAAAAGTGGTGTACCAAAAAGAAAACTCATTTTATTAAAATAATGTTATGAATTAAATTTTGACGACCTCCGTGGTCGAGTGGCGTACGCACCGGTTTCAAGGTGTCGCTAGCTCTGAGGTCCCGGGTTCGATCCCCGGACGGGTCAATGTAGAAACAAACTTTTCTACATTGCCTCGGGTCTGGTGTGTGTGGTACCTTCGTTGTTTCTGAATTCCATAACCCGCGTGCTTCAGCTACTTACTTTGGGTTCAGAGCAATGTATGTGATGTTGTCCGCATTCATTTATTTATTATTATTTATTAAATTCTATTGATGACCAATCTAGCTCAAAATTTATGTTTTTAACTGAAAATGTATTTATTGTTTTCAGAATTGTTAGGATTCTGTGTAAGCCTTTTGAACATCGTGGCAATTGAAGCTTATGCGATCACTAAACACTGTAATTTAACTGTCATCTTCAACAGTTGTTTCCCCGTTCTTGGAATAAACCGAACGCTGTATTGATGTAACTAATGACATGTGAACAATGAACAGTTGTGTCAGAAAGGGCCAAACAAATCAGTCAACCAAAGGATCAGGAAATGACATAATATTCAACGAACCCCACAGTATCTCGGATTCGAGGCAAACGAATTAAATTATGTAAACGTAATGACAATCCACATTTCGTAATCACAGTACATTCCATTTAAGGATTAACTGTCACAATACATCATTACCGAAATTTCAATCTTAAGTTCTTAGGCATATAAGTTATTTTTGGTTGTTGTTCACTTACTATACAGATAAGTGAGAACCCGTACGGAACCCTCATTACTAAGCAGCTTGTGGGGCAAATTAATTTATATTACGGTGAGTCCGTTCCTGTTCTGTATAACTTTACCCGATTCGACCCGTATTTAATAAAGTCGAGAAAATGTGTAAATTTTATTCAGGTTAGAAAATCCTTTTTAAATGATTATAGTTTTTTATGTCATTCTATTTTATTGTATACATATAGAATATTATGTTACATTTTTATACAAGGAGTTAGCGTCAACCCATGTGATGGATAATAAAATAAACATTGCACTAACTGCATTTAAAACAAAAGAAAAAACAGTATATTTCTCCTGTTTTTCTTTTGTTATTGTACTTCTTGATTTGTTCTTTAATTTTATTATTTAATCTCTATTTTCACTTAAATTGTAATGTTGATTATTAAATTCATGAAATAATAATTTATTGTTTAATTCTTCACACTAAATAAAGATATCTTAATTATACAGTTTTTTTTTAACTTAACTTCAATGAAAAACAATCCTTGTTATTAGATCAGTAATATGAAACTCAAAACAAATTCCATTTTTCTAACCGCGAAGTTCTGAGAACCTTGTAGAAACTCACCAACTTTCCCCTTTTAATACTATACCCTATTATGTCAACTCTGTGCTAAGTATAACTGCTTTATCTAAAGTTTTATAACAAGTTTAACAAGCTGCTTTTTTGTGTTAAAGTAGGATTAAAGATAAATACGTATTTTTTTGTTGTTTACAAACAATATGGCAATGATGATAAATTATAAAATGAAATAAGACTTTTTTAGGTGAGTTAAGATGGAAGATGGTTTATGTAAATTAAATAAGTGTCTTTTTCTATCAAGGGGAAAGTTAAAAAAAGCAAAGTGTGTAAAACATAAAATATTTTTCCAACCAAAAAATATTTAAGTATTACAAACTAGCTGTGCCTGCGACTTTGTTCGCGTGGATGACGAAACTTATAGAGTTTTTAACCGCAAAATTAAGTTTGTTTTTTCCGGGATAAAAACTACCTAGTGTGATGCCCAGGATAATAAAGAATAATTATACCAAGTTTCATCGTAATCGAACCGGTAGTTTTTGCGTGATACCTGAACAAACAGACAGACAGACAGACAAAAATTTTTATTTTCACACTTTTCGGTTCGGTGTCGGTCTAGTAACACCCCCCGCCATTTATTTTTTCGATATTTTCAATGTACAGAATTTTCACTTCTACAGATTTATTATAAGTATAGATATCTGATATATTTTTTTTGTCATTTCATTTTAGCTGATTTTATAACTCTAAATTAGGTAATTAACATAATGATCTATGCTAATTTTCTTATTTTTTTTTAAATAAACAAATAACACGCTACAGCAATCATATTCCCAAAAGAAACAAAAACACATTCAAATAAAATCGTCTCTAATGTCAGTGTAGAAAGCTATTCAATAGATAGTTGACTTGACTATTTAAAAAAGCAATTTAAAAACAAACAGTCTAGAAACATCTCCCTTAGGAGCACTTTATTGCATTGATCTAATTACAAACTAATTTAAACGAGCCATTATGCTTCGTTCACATTGATATACTGTACACCACACCCAGTGTAGGAATATCGACACGCGTGTCTGAGACTGTTATATAAATATTTGTAGGTCTAATTTTTTTGTTTTCTTTCA
The DNA here is from genome assembly GCA_905475315.1 of Autographa pulchrina. Classification (NCBI taxonomy): domain Eukaryota; kingdom Metazoa; phylum Arthropoda; class Insecta; order Lepidoptera; family Noctuidae; genus Autographa; species Autographa pulchrina. The sequence goes on along the minus strand of FR997784.1, from coordinate 8,126,304 downwards.
ACCGATTTCAAAAAAGGAGGTTCGTAATTCGTCTGTAGGTTTTCTTTTTGCATACCTATATGTTTCGTGAAATCTAAGGCAATGGTGGGCTTATTTAAAAAAAATCTTTATCGATATAAAGCCCGAGTTTGCTATTTACACTCCGTGTCAGTGTGCTCATAGTTGGCTCATAGTGGGACGATTTTACGATTATTGGCATTCTACTAACTCAGTAGAATGCCAAATATCGTTAAATCGTATCACTATGAGCCCACTATGAGCCAACTATGAGCACACTGACACGGAGTGTAAATAGCAGACTCGGGCCCAGGGTGTACGCCATATAGAATTTATCTTAATCGATCCTGTACTTACCTATGTTATTTTTTTTCATGAAAGTCTTATTGTTTACTTTATGTGCAAACAATTACTATTGTATAGTTTATAAATGATTTCCGTTATAACTATCAAACATTGATTCTGACCACGACCCTACTTAGAACAACTGAATTTTTGTAACACTGTATTTATAAGACAGTTAAAATTATGCACAATTTATGTTGTCCTTAACAATTGGAAGCACGTTTTTGTTTTACTTCGAGCATAGTATACATTTTGGGACTATTTGTTATAATCCCCGACTTAAGATTCTAATCCCAATTTATTGTTCTTAAGTTCAAAATTAATTTTATGCTGCGGAGTTTTACTGAAGTAATTTGTATACATTAAGATTTTAAGTACAAAACAATGCATACTTGAACCCCCGACGCAAAAAGAGTGGTGGTATAAGTTTGACGTGTCAGGCATCGTAACTCCTAAACAAATGGACCGATTTTGATGTTTTTTTTTAGTTGAAAGTGGCTTAGCTATATTTAATGAAAAGTTGTATTAATTTTCTTAAACTTTTTATTTATTGTTATGTATATGTGGGGAGAATTGCTACTTTTTATGGAAAGGATTTGTTTGGGTAAGATAAATATTTACTCAATAGCTCTTACTTAAGATGTAAGATGAACTATATTATAATGCTTTAAGTTGTTCAACTAATTAGGTAAGACTTTGGAAGACGAATTTATGCTGTTTACTTTGTATTTGCGTTATAATTGGTCTTAGATTTCGTTTCAGTGTTTGTCTAGAATAATTTGGAACTGTTTCCTTGTAATGTCAGCTTTTGAGAATGTTATTTTAGCTCATCTAAAGCAAATGTTTTAATGAGTAAATTTAATTTCTACGTTGTACTTAATCAAAACTCTAGGAACTAGAGTTCTTGAAAATGGTGACTGCCATAAATTATGTAACTGTTAAATAGACTTTTTTTAGACTCTACTCGTGATCAGAGAGCTGGTTTGTTTCTTGCACAGAGAATCGGCATAGCCATTCAACGTGGCAATGCTGTCAGCCTTCTAGGCACGTTTGCCACTGCCGTTTGCCGCCATTGACAAGGATTACGATGAGTTTTTTGACGCGTGTTAGTTTTATTTATTTATATAAGACTAGCTGTGCCTGCGACTTCGTTCGCGTGGATGACGAAGCTTATCAATGAGTTTTTAAGCGCAAAATTAAGTTTGTTTTTTATTGTTTATACTTTTCCGGTATAAAAACTACCCAGTGTGGTGCCCAGGATAATAAAAAATAATTGTACCAAGTTTCATCGTAATCGAACCGGTAGTTTTTGCGTGATACCTGAACAAACAGACAGACAGACAATTTTTTTTTTTCACACTTTTGGTTTCGGTGTCGTTCTAGTAACACCCCCCGCCATTTATTTTGTTGATATTTTCAATGTACAGATTTATTATAAGTATAGATTTAATTTTAGTACAGTTGTAAGTGTTTGTTCTTGTATTAGATTTAAGTATTGAAATGTAAATCCTAAATAAAGCTAAACTTTAACTGTTAAATTATATAATTTATTTTAGTCACCATTTTAAACGCTTTTAATAAAATTGTTTCGCTTGCGGTTCTTGATTTCCCGCAGTATTATTTAATTTAATGTGTGTTGGATAATTTTTTTTACGCGACCTCACTGATACTGAAATGTTTCGTTTAACTACCACCCTGAGAAGGGCAATGAACTTCTTTTCAATATCTTCTTTTTACTCAGCTTGTTGCCTAGCAACATCACTGATTACGAGTATTTTACTAAAAAGTCTTCCATAAAGATATTTTAAATTACTCCTTATACTTTGAAATGGCGGTTGTGAACCACAAACCACAGTGAAACTGCCGTTACCACTTCAGCATTCATCTAATGAGCGTCTTTCATGTGGCCGCTCTGAACTCAAAAGTTTATATTTCAGTAAGATTGCGCTTCTGTTTTAAAGAAGTCAATCAATGTATTCAAAATGCGTGTTGGTTTTGTGATGTAAATATATGTATAAAGGTCAGTAAAAATATGTTTATTGCAGACATGTAAAACTTTTTCAGAAAATGTTTTTGAGAAACCTGCTTTTGAGAACAATAAAAACGGTAATTAATTTTGTAAAAACATTATATAATATGCCAATGTTCCTATACTTCGTATTCTCTAGCATTTTGATATGCAATGCTATGTGTGTTCAGAGATCCGTTTGCACCGAGCCTAAATAATTTTGATCTTCGTTTACACGGTGCGCAACGCTGCCTTTGATGTTGTATTTAATTAGAAGAACAATGCAGTAAATGGCTTATAGAGATGGATGGCTTATAGAGACCAAATAAAATAAATTATATATTATCTTAGTGGCTTTTTCAAAGTTATATGTACTTTCTTAATTATTCTAAGACACTTCTGACAAACGGTGAAGGAAAACATCGTGAGGAAACCTGGATTCCAAAATTTGTGATCTGAAATCGCCAATCCGCAGAGAGCAAGCGTGGTGATCAATGCTCGTGCCTTCTCTATATGGGAAGAGGCCTGTGCCCAGCAGTGGGACGTTTATAGGCTGGATTATTATTATTATTATATTATTGTCTTAGTAGTCTTATTAGCCGACAATAAATACATTTTAGTCCAAACTCTATGTAACAGTGTCAGTTACCAAAGGTTAGGAGTTTAATCTAGCTAATTTTAATTACTTAAATAGCTACCATTTCCATTGCAGTCCTAATTGAAAAACTTACTTAGCACTGGTCAAAAATGTAACTCTGACGAAAAAAAAAAATTCTCTCTCCATCCGTTTTAATTAATGAACGAAAAGTTTCAGTTTGGCAGTTAATTTTGTTTATCGCTTACGTTATGTTACGTTCTGAATTCAAACGTGTTTTCTGTAATTTTTTTGTAAAACAAAATAATTTTGTTTGGTGGTTTTTGAGTGATGACAGTTGTTATGTTTAAAATTTTAGGACATTAGTAACTACCTACACACGTCAACTTCTAGATGTCCTTATGGATATAATTATACACAAGTAGTTTTATGTGTTTACGTTAAAGAGGTTTTGAGTTATAGAAGGGTCATAATAGACTACAGGCCCATCAAAAAAATGGAAGGGTCATATGCACCACCAGGTGACGTAAATAGGACGATATAAGAGCATAAAATAATAAGATTCAGCACTATGCCGTCACTTGTAAGCAGTCCAACTCAGTGCTGGTGAGAATTCAAAAGTGCAGGTAGAGTGAGTACATTTTGGTCATATATTTTTGTACGGCATTTTTACCATCGATAGATCCATGAAATATAATAAGAAAGCGCGCAGTGCCGTAAAAAAATGGTGCGCCACAAATTCTGTAATTTTTATTGATTTTCTGACAATTTCCGGGGTAAATTTGGTCATTTCATTCTGTACGGCATCAGTTTCATACTGTTTCAATACAGCTTCTAATCCATTATTCCGCAACGCCGTACAAAAATCATGCGACAAGGGGAAAAAATCGAGGGTTGCAACCCCCTCTCTTTCCGTGGTCCGGGGGGCGCCCCCCCTCCCCTGTAACTTCTAAAATAGAAGAATGATAAAACTAAAAATAATATATGATGTAGGTACATACTATGCAATCTTCCACCGAAAATTGGTTTGAATGAGATCTAGTAAGTAGTGTTTTTAATACGTCATATATCGTAAACCGCAATTTACCTTTCATTAAATCAACTCAAATATATACGGTACAGAATCCTTCGTGCGCGAGTCCGACTCGCACTCGACCGGCTTTATTTTTGTGTTCATTGTATTAAATCTAACCGACTAGGAGAAAACTTTCAGACTGTCAAAGAAATTCAAACCAAAGGCCCAAATCGAACATAATCCAGAAAACACATCAACAACCAATACATTCTTCGCAATCCCATACAAACAAATAACTCATATATCCTTGGACCACCTTGAATCTTGGCATAAACCTTGAGGAGAAAAACAACAGTAAATATCTGCCAAAAGATCCAAACGTGACCTACGTATAAAGGGGGAAAACAAGAGACAAGGTCGCATGGCAGACGCTATGTCTCGACTCTCGGCTGCAGAAAACTTATCCCATGAAAGGAAAACTGAAGGAAAACTGTCCACTGTTTGGAAAGTAATCTGACATGCGCAGACAGAGGCTTATGTGTAAAGCTAGCGCGACTACTGATTTGATTTTTTGTTTAGCTCAATGTTAATGTTATAAAAGTTACGTATGTAAGGGAAATTGAGAACGAAAGTGTGAGTTAATTTTTTTGATTGAAAAGTATGACTTGAGAACTCAAGAGTGGTTTACCATGAGTTTGCATACAAGGTGTATCGAAGTTGAATACCCCTTTTTAATAGTTTAAGGGCTGATTTTACTCATCAGTTCAAACTGGTGATAAGGATCATTTTAACTAATTAATAAATTCAATATGACCAATAAGGGACGTCAAAAAAACATTTCCCGTACAAACATTCCGATAAACAAATCATTTATGTGTCAGGAAGTCTTTTTTCTTAAATTTTGACATTATTCCCTTATTAATTCCTTATGCAGGAGTAGAATCAACCACTAACGCTATATGGGGTGTTTGTATTTCACCCTGTATCTACAGTTATGGTGGCCTTGGCATTATTCTTGCACCCTGGTTTGGCACGGTCATTTACCCTGCTATTGATTTCTGTGACCGGCGCTGTGCAATGCAAAGATTACTTAGTCAGATATGAAAGTTTGTACATTAATATTACAGGAACAGATTGCCTGATCGATGTTTGTGTTGGGGTTGTAATTATGAAAATTAAACACTTTTTTCTTATATTTCAGTTTTTTACGGAAACGGTCAAAACCTCAAGAACCGGATTAATAAATTCTGTCATCCTGGGTTTAAAAAATACAGCATTTGAAATGTTTTAATTGTAACCCAAGCAATGAATTTCTTATACAGCCTGATTTAAGAGGAAAGGGGAGCGGACATTTTTGTTTATGAAGAAAGTATTGCTGTCGCTCTAATTCCCCCCGCCCTCTAATTCGTGCGATAAGGACAACTGCAGCTCAGACCGAAAAACTGACGAAAAATCGAGGTTTGGCTCTCGTCTATTTTCTCCCCCAATTCTTAACCAATTTTAAAGATATTTCATATACTACATGAGAAAAGAATAATCTGTGCCTCTATTTTTTCCTTTTTTCGATTATTGTTGTCAAATTCGAAAAAAACGCGTCTGAAAACTGCGGTCAAAATAAGCACTTTTTAGAAGGTTCTAGTTCCTTTAAATAAAAATTATCTTAAAAAAGGAAAAAATAGGGGCATAGATCTAGTTCATATTTATACTACTGCAAAAAATCATAGCCCTAAGTTCAGAAACCAGTGAGAAAACAGACGAGAGCGTTTGTATGGAAAAATGGCCGCTCCCCTTTCCTCTTAATGAGATATTGTAGAACAGGTGTGTATGCTTTTTTTTATTAGTAATATATATTTATTTCTCTCAAAAAATACTAAACCTTTGCGACTGATCTCATTTTATTTTCCATAACTATTTCTCGTTTGCACCAACCTTACAACATTCCTATTTACACATGACACAACAATTATTTGTGCCACATATCGTTCTTTCTAGAGGCGATAAAAACATAGGCATAATATCTCTTCAAACATCAAACACATCTCTGTGCACTGACCTAGTTATGTTCCCACAGATTATACATGTCGATACACTGTCTTTACTCTCATGTGTACCTATGTTGTTCTAAGGCTAGCATTAGATACGATTACTTGAGTAAACTAATGTAGGTGGATGAAACTATTGCCGTGCTCAAATGAGAAAAAGGGAATAAGGACTTTTTTACACGACTGCCCAAAAAGGAGTGTTATGTTTTCAGGGTTCATGTATGTATGTATGTATGTATGTATGTTTGTGAGTTGCTTTATTCCACCATAACTTCTAAAAGGCTTGACCGATTTCAATGTTTGTGGTATCATTAGAAGCTTTGAGTTATCCCGAGTGACATAGGCTATGTAGACATTAAAAAATGGTCAAGTGTGAGTCGAAATCGCCTGCAAAGGGTTCCGAAAGATTATTTTTTTTGTGTTGTATCATGTTTTTTTGTTGTTCACTAAAAGGTATTAAATAAAAAAAATATAATTAAAAAAATTAAAAAACGCCTGCCATGTCAAAGAAAAAAAAAAAACAAGTCAAATATTTGCAGTCGGGGTCGGTTACTTGGAACAATTCATTACAGGTCCCCCGACTGCAAATATTTGACTTGTTTTTATTTATTTTTTGACATGGCAGGCGTGTTTTTTAATTTTTTTAATTATAATTTTTTTATTATAAACAAATAATTACAGTCTTAATTATTATGAATCAATTTAACCTTTCGCGGTCCACTGCTGGACTGCAGGACCCAAGTTCCACTATAAGAGCCGGTCTTACGCCTTTCGCATCCAGCCCAATTCTTCTACCTTTTAGTGAAGTTTCGAAAAGAAATATAATTTTCTTACATTTTTAGAAATTTTTATCTTTTTTGAAGATTGAAGAAATGACACTTTTGAACGAATGCTGGTTACTATTGATGCTTATGTCAGAAAAAAAAGTAAATTTGATATTGCTTAAGTACAAAAATAGAATTAAATCTAGAGAATTTGAATCTATACTATATATATTATATCTAATATTATAAAGCTGAAGAGTTTGTTTGTTTGTTTGGTTGAACGCGCTAATCTCAGGAACTACTGGTTAGAATTGAAAAAATCTTTTTGTTTTAGATAGTCCATTTATCGAGGAAGGCTTTAGGATATATTACATTACGCTGCGACCAATAGGAGCTAAGCAGCAGTGAAAAATGTCACAAAAACGGGGGAAAATATTCATACTTGAAAGCTTCCGTTGCGTGCGCTGCGTAAACGGTTCGAGTTACCCAAAATATATGTTGGAAAGAATTGTTCCTCTTTAAATGATCTAAAAAAATGTCTGCGACAGTATATGTCTATCTTTTAAGATTGACTCACTATAACTTTTTTTAAGGTAATCATTTGGTCGAAATTAATGCATTATTACCAATTATTTGCTACAGAGTTTTATCAACATAATAATATTAACTAAAATTATCATTTACGCAGAAATACTTTTTTTTAAACTTCTTAATCGCGGTCATAATAACAGAAATTGACGCGGACGAAGTCGCGGGTATCAGCTAGTGATAAATACTTGAGTACTGTTAGGCATTACGCAAAGTCAACATATTAATTTTGTCAACGAATATAATTAATGTATATAAAAATCCAATAACATTTTCCATTTCAGCAAGCATTCTTAGCTTCATTATATCGTAATTACTGTTTAAATATATTTTGAGAGAATTTGTTAATATATTAAAGTGCTTGCCCTGTATTCTAATTATAAATTTTATGTTAAATCGCGCGTTTAGGTCAACGACATTTATATTTAAAAATAGTATTTTTTTTTCTGATTTTACTGAAACTAATTATGATTTAGTGATTGTTTTGAGTCATTGTTTTAATTGACTTTTAACTAAAAAAAAAATAAAAATAGGTTATTAGATTACATGCAAGTTCTTTAAATGTAAGAAATAGTACCGAAGTAGATAATAACAGAACCAAAATGCAAAGAAGAAAGTCATTTAGTAAATTAGGACATCTAAAGATATTTATATATCTAAAGATTGTTACTTTATTTATTTTATTTGGGAAACAAACAATTATACACTGTTTAATACACAGAAATTAGAATATGCTCGTTATGTTAAGTGCACAATCCATAACATTTAGACAGATTACTAATAACTATCGTTACAGTATGGAAGCTGTTTCGACTAAAAGGAACAGTGTTCTATTTAGCAACAAAGAGAATTAAGAATCGCTTATACGTGTAAGTAACTACCGGAAGATCCAACAACACATGACATTCCTCAGGTCATCTTAAATAAAACCCAGTTAATTTCTTAACAATTTGTTACAAAACAAATGACCGACATTACATTGGAATGTAAAACAAACAAGATATCTTGTTTATGTAAGAAACGCAATAAAAATAACTATTCGATTACAAGAGGGATAACAAATTCGACACATAAATCTTTTGCATTTTTTCAACGAAACATTGCCTTTTGGAATTGAATGATATTCTTTGATAGGATCCCAAAGTTAGACCACGAAAGGGGTTGTTAAGGACGTGAACTGTGAATAGACATTAGCGGTTGTTAGTATATGTTAAATTAAACTCCCGATGCAAAAAGATAGGCACAGTATGTCTGTGTATCTGTGGGTCTGTCTGTGCCATTTTAGCTCATATAAGAAGTGACTGTTTTTGATGCGGTTTTTTTCGTTAGAATGCTGATGAGATCGAGATGGTTCTTAGCTATAGTTTATAAATCTACTCAGCAGTTTGAAGAAATATAGTCTAATATTAAGATTTATAATTATTAGTAATGATGGTTGGTTGGCAGAATATATTGCAGGCGAATTGAATACAAAATTACTAGCTTGAATTTAAGTATTTCATTTTACGCTAACTTATACATGAATCTACTAACTAGCACTCAAAGCTAAACCTTAATAAATCATTTTAGTTTTGACGATCGGTTTAATAAAATTAAGTACCACCATTCGCCCCGCTCTATACCGTTCAACACAACCTTAGATTTGAATCCAACTATCGACCACACCACAAAAACAACACAAGTTCACTTCAGTACCAAGGTAATATCACCTCTATTGCGAAACCGTAAAGTCGAAATTTCAATCCACGGCATATGAATTTATGTCGTTTTGGTTACTGATGTTATTCTCACTTTTACCGTGACAAAGGCATTTTAACCCTCAAAAGGAAATTCGTATCGACACCAATGACCTTTGATGACGTCAACGTTATACAAGCGTGTAATCATGAACGACTTGAAAACAATAGGTTATAACCAACAAACTATTTACTTAAATATGAAAATGTTATAATGGATTTTTTTGGTGCTTTATTGGTAAAAAGATCACTGAACTGTACTTATTTGGAATGAAAAGGTCGTGAACTATGCAAATGACTGTACACCTCTATTCTAACATTTACGATGCTTTGAATTTAGATGGAGTCGAGAGATCGGGCTTACGCGGTATTTCTCAGAACTGCTTTAGTTTAAATAAATTAGGTAGGATGTTTATTTGGGTAGAATTCAAAGGGAAAAGTAATATTAGTGAAAGGTCTTATATAAGTATTTATTCATTTAATTGCAAACAATAATAAACATAAATAAAATACTACTTTGAGAGTCTGCTTGAATCCACGGCCTGTGTAACCCGGTCTTAACGCCAGGCCCTAAAGGTATTTAAGCATGTACGCGCTAATTCTCGTTATTAAATATAGCAATAAAATTACCGTCTATAAAACAACTAAAGTTTTTATACAACAAAATAAAACTTAAACTATACTATATCAAAACTTATAATACAACTAAAACTAACAATAAATAAATAATAACTTATGTAATGTGTATCATTTGGTTAAAAATCAAACATGACATAGGTATTAATAATATTATTTTAACTGGCTGTGGTCGGTAGCGCCGACAAGCCACCACCCACAGCCACCAGTGGCCAGCAACACACTCTTTTGTTAATTTTCTGTTGTGTTTTCTGTTACCGCTACCGGCTACATTGTGTCAAGTGTATAATATAGAATATGTGAAACTAACTATTTTCTGAAAACCGCATCAAAATAGGTTCAGCCAAACGCGGGATAATCGCGGACAAACATACATACATACATACAGGTCAAAATGAGAACCTCCTTTTTTTGAAGTCGGTTAAAAAGAGTGTTCGGTCACTGTCAGTAGCCAATAGTGGCTGTTTTCGCTGGTCCGTTTACGCTTAACGTTATAATTTTTGGCCTGTTTTTGACATTTTCGTTCTGGCCACCAGCAGTTGCAACGTCACTCAATTTAACTTGCAGCCTTGAAACTTTAATCGTTTTCAGCCGAGACAAATCTAGACCATCCCCGTTTTATCTGTACCAGACATAACTGGGACTCCGAACGAATGTGGTATATTTACATTTATATCTTTGAAAAACGATTTCTTGTCGCTATTTTTGTGGATTCATGATTTGGATTTAGGTTTTTAGTGTTATTGATCTGGAAATGTTCCATATATAAAACACGTACCTAATTACAGTCTTGAATTTTAAGATAAAAATAATCATACACTGGTACATATACAGTGTAGTGTTGGACCAGACATCACAGGTCCAATAAATATTCTCTTCTTAAATAATTACTAAAATGACAAAAACATTTATTTTTCTTTCAGTTTATTTAAATCATTAAAGTTTGTTTTAAACTTTTAATTTCTGAGAGAACTTTTACCATATACCTACCTATTTATTCCTGTCCTCATCCCTTTACTAACTTTACCAGTAATTGTAGTTGTCCTTTCCACTCAATAATTCGTTGGTTTCCTCATCGGTTGACGTAAAAGTGCCACTAGAGAAATGGGTTGACAAAGCTTACTAATTCACCTCTCTGACGTCGCCTAATGGCTGCCAATAATTTCCTGTCTTCCATGTTTACGTAGCAAGGATTAAAAGCAGAAGAAAATATCAGAAAAGCAATTTTAGAGCAGCGAACAGAAGAAAAACTTTGATGGATTTTGGTTTGGCATTTTTTAGTCCAAATTCCAGATTTAAAGCTAATTTACCTAAACGTAATCTTATCTTTTGCTGCCCAAATTGATCTTTGTCTGTAATATTATCCTGTCTCATTCACCAATTATACGGATGTCAGAACATCACAATTCTAATTACGATAACCTTAATAAGCGCCGCTTCACAAAGGCATTATAAATGAGCAGTAAACCTAAAATCTCCGATGAAACAAAAAAATATCTGACATACACTCTTCCATTTATCATCCACATTATTCTAATTCATGAATGTTTAGTACTCTTACAACTGTATGAAACATACCGTCGTCAACAAATCCATTTATTTTCAATGTTTTCCAGTACATTACTTTCTGTTTTACGATATGCGAAGACAAAAATGTTTCTCCACAATCTGTAAAGAACTCTGTTTGTAATGACTGCTTCAAAACTCCAGTGCCTGTACCATGAACTCTTAAAGCAGGACAGTTGTCGTTACGGAAGTGAGACGCCGCTATGTGCAGTAAAGTGCGCTGTCTCGCTTCCACAATCGCATCATTCTTGCTTTAAGAGCTCATAGTAGAGGTACTTTTCCCCTGAATACTTAGATGTTGTGACTTGACACATGACCTGTGTTGAATAGAGGATCATCATCATCTCCCGAGCCTTTTCCCAACTATGTTGGGGTCGGCTACCAGTCTTACCGGATTCAGCTGAATACCGTATTTTACATGGAGCGACTGCCTATCTGACCTCCACAACCCATTTTACTGGGAAACACAGTATCCCATAATAAGACTGGTTGTCAGAATTGACTTAACGACAGCCAAAGATCTATGTATGACAGCCGGGACCTACTGTTTAACGTGCTTTCCGAAACACGGAGGGGTCTCGGTATGTTATAAATGGTCACCCATCCACGGACCAACCGCGACGAGCGCGGCTTAACCTTGTTGAATAGAGGATGTTTATTTTATACATAGCGTCTTTTGTGTTTTAGGATTTTTGGGCTTTGAATACTCGCGTTCTTAAATAGTGTTTTTAATGGTTTAGTATAATAATTTAGTTCCAGGTCATTGAACTTGACTCCTATATTTTAAGTGCGTTTAAGATATATATTTCATTTTGAAAAACAATTATAAAAAAAGAAATACCATTGTGTAATATTCCCCATATGTAACCAGAGCTATTTTAACCAACGGCAAAAAAACAAGGTGTGTTAAATACTGACCATCAAAATACTGACCTCTGTACCTATATTTAAAATACTCACGTCACGAAACCTCACAAAAGTTAATGTCAGAAAACGGAAACAAAACTACCAACTTTTTAGACCGCGAAATAAAGAAGACGATATATTATGAACTTCTTTTAACTATTCTAAACAAGGTCAGGTAAAAAAAATCTCTTCCCACATATACGCCTGGAGCCTCATTCCACTATTTAAGAGTTGCTTGAATTGACCGAAAGACCTGCTTTATTTGGTATTTTTTATGATAATTGGCATTCTGCTAACTGTCATTACGATCATTAATTGGTCATAACGATAATTTTCTTCGAGAGTTCAATGAGATTTTATTGTAGGCTTATCGGAATACGAAAACAACAGTTCCTCGGAAGTTTACAAGTGGTCTATATTTTCTTTGGACGTTTTTTTGTAAGGCTCGGTTCGACATACTGGGAATTTTTTTCAATTGATAGCTGGGTGTAAGAGTTTCGCGTAAGAAGTCCATGCGAATACATTAATGTAATTTTAAACGTATACCTCTGCTTTCAAATTAGGTAAATTATAAATTAAAAAAAATATTTTGGCTTACTATTTTTTTAGCCTATTCTGTTTTACTGCTGGGCAAAGGATGCAACCCAGTCCTTCCATTGATCCTTGCCTAGCACCACCAGCCCTTGCGGGTATGTCCAGGTCATCTCGCCACCTTTAGCTGGGCCGGCCTCGATGGCTCCGTCCGTCTGCTGGCTCTCATTTGTGTAGAAGCCTTTGCCCAGCGGTCACTATGCAAGCGGCTGACATGATCCGCCCATTTTAGCCTAACAGGCTTTTTGTTAACATTGTGCTATACCTGTTATGGAGCGCAGCATGGTTTTCCGGATTTGGTCCTGTCGCTTAACAACAGTGCTGCGTTTCAGAGCTCTTTGGCAAACTCCAAATATCACTTATTAAAAACCGTTGAATTAAGAACGTCCTCCTCTTAAAAGAGGTTAAAAAACCAAAAACAAGCTCGCTCACAAAGCGACCTAAGCCTTACGTTTAAAGTTTCATATAAAACGACCCAGTTCCAACGTAACTTGTTCCCATCGCGCCGCAAATTCGTACAACGAGAAGGAATTTTCATATTTCATAAGAAAAAGCTCAATAACCATACATTCTGTATCGAGTATGTGTGCATATATATATTAATATTGTCTTTGTGTGCGTTTAGATTTCTGCTAAAAATCTTTGCTACTATTTAGTAGTAGCAAAGATTTTAGTACCAAACTTATTTTCTATACCTACTCTTTATAAAAGAAGCATGAAGCCTTATATGACAAAAGATCTATTACATGACCCAAAACTTGTTTGAAAATCATCAAATTACTTACAGAAAACAATGGTAGAACTTCCGAGATTTCGCCAAAGCCGAACCAAACGTGATTCGAAACAAAAATAACTGTTGTGATGGTAGTCTTGTTAACCCACGTTAAGGCCGTTTTTCCACCGCGGTTGGTACCAAGAGGTCAACGATAATGAAAGCTAGGCATTCAGAGCATTATCCTTTTTTCATAATACTTTACTTGACTTACTTAAATAAGGTATTATGTATTTTGCATCCAAAAAAACTTCAGTTTTCTCTCTCGTTTTATGTCTGAGAGAAATACAGAATAAAGTACTTATTTCCACAGACATCCAGAAACAATTTGTTAGTCTGAATTAACATTATTTATAAAGAATCAGTTCCAAGACAGCTTTCTCTCAAAGTCAAAACAAAACACGTCTTAGAATATCGAAAACCAAATATTAAATATTACAAGAATCCGTGTGGTAAAATTTTATTACCAGCCTTATTTGCAATGTAGGGTCGAGATAGGCAATATCATTTTTAAGGAAATATCTTTTTGGGTCCTAATGTTATTAGGTTTTTAGGATTCCGAACGCCAGAACGACCAATGGTTTTTTTTTTCCAAATAAGTTAACAATAAAATTTATCATAAACTGTATCTGTATCTAAAAAATTGAAATCACATGAGCTTTTGGCAAAATTGCGTCATAATCGGTCCACTCGTTTAGGAACTATAGCTGCCTAAAACAGACAGACAGACTAGAAATCTCCGCCTATTTTCTCTGGAGTTTAAAAATACAATAACTGCACATGAACGTCGTAATTCAAAGTAAAAGAAGACTTACAGCCGACATAAAATATAGTTCCCGATTAGGTTCTAATACCTTAAATCCAAATATATTATTGTCACGAGCCCTTCTCTGGAACTTGTAAGTCAACTCCATTAGCAACGATGTGTGCCCTGAATACAAAACGAATGTTTTATCATCAAACAACCCATATTATATTTGAAAAAGTTATTCGTGCCCACATTTTTGCTCTTCTCAAAACTTTTTGCAAATGTTTCAGGAAGCAGTAAGTTAAGAAAAAGGTTACATATGGGAGTCTATAAGAGAGGCTTGTTTTCCTAGCCTTAGAAGGGGGGACAATTCGGTTAGTTTGACACAAGTTTATTAAAAACTAGCTGTGCCTGCGACTTCGTTCGCGTGGATGACGAAACTTATCAATGAGTTTTTAACCGCAAAATTAAGTTTATTTTTTATTGTTTATATTTTTCCGGGATAAAAACTACCCAGTGTGGTGCCCAGGATAATAAAGAATAATTATGCCAAGTTTCATCGTAATTGAACCAGTAGTTTTTGCGTGATACCTGAACAAACAGACAGACAGACAGCCAATTTTTTTTTTTTCACACCTTGGGTTCGGTGTCGGTCTAGTAACACACCCCACCATTTATTTTTTTGATATTTTCAATGTACAGAATTTTCGCTTCTACAGATTTATTGTAAGTATAGATAAGATGCAGTAGTAGTAGGTGTACAAATATATTTGTACACCTAACTACTACTGCATCTTATCTATACTTACAATAAATCTGTTTGTGTTTTCTAATCAAACCTCGTAAGAAACGTCAAAATCACACACCTTAAAAGTTTCCCCAAAATTAACTTATCTTTGTAATCCCAACATCTTGTCCTATAAATATCAAAGATGACTGGGTATGAAAAGTCAAAATATATTTAGTCCGCAATTTAGATAATCAAACTATAATAAACACGTATTTTTTCTTTTCTTAAATCAATAAAAAAATACGAAGATCAACCGCTTCAAAATTCAGGAGTGGGGGCTTGTGACGTCACGGCTAGGTACAATTTGTGCATGGACGTGACGTCACGCAAGAATTGTTCTCGCTGTATCTTTATAATTCTTTGTTTACAGGACCATACAAGAAATACGTGTCTAAAATTTTTTTATTATCTAAAAGATGGACATAAAAATAAAAATAAAAATTAGTCATCATCCCCATTCTCACGAAAATTACAAATCGCAGCGATTTAAAATAATTGCGGATCAAACGTAATAAGATTGCAACGTGAACTGAAAGTTTATTTATATTTTGTTATTTATGTATTATAATATTTATACTCAGCTTGTAATATTACATATTATTTACAAATAATCAGCCTATAAAATGCGAACGCCACTCAAGATTTCATTCAGTGTCTGTTGTTGGTTCACGGATCTGCAATGAATTTGCTGTTCACTTTGGTGGCATGTCTATTTATTATAAGTCATGTTTCTGGATATTGGGATACTGCAACTACAACGCTTGTATATATCAGAACGGACACAAGACCTCGACAAAGCTTCTTCAGATGGCAGATGGTGCAGTCCGAATGGCTTGCCTTTTGGTTCCGCTGGTGGGATTGGGACGAGATTCGAAGGAGAAGAAGACTTAATTGTGTCGCGGGAATATCTATAGGTACGTAATTAAAGTTTTATCAACAGCCGTTAGGGCCCCACAGTGCATAGGACCCTCCCACTTCACACCGAGACCAAATCAAATTTTTTACCCATAAAACAAAAGACACATCTGACTACTTATATTTGTTGCCATTGAACAGGATGTTTAAGCTGAATTTGAACAAGTTATACTAATCTTTAAAAGACAACGTGGCTTGCAAGACTTATTGGTATTCAATCAGTACCGAGACACGACCAATTTAATTGTTGTTTCGTTTATTGTTTTTGAGACTTATATGACACTTTTTTTTTTAATCATTTCAGAATTCACATGTCTAGGCACGGCCGTTATACTCAATCGAAGAACACTGATAACGTCCGCAAACTATCTTGATCCATGGATGAATCGTATGAGGGACGTACGTATTTGGGCGTTGGGCAGAGGTGGGTATGAAAACATGCCTTATAGATACAGAGTCTGGAGGATTACCAGATTGTTTCCAAAAAGCTTAAATCCCGAACACTGGCATGGCCCAAGAGGTGTCCATTCGCCGAGGCACGACGTTTCTATTATTCATAGTCTAGATCAAATATATATAATGGCCTCTTACCCAAATAGGTATCATCTTCCATATAAAGGATGGATACCTAAAAAACATTACATACTCACAAACGACCTTTGGTTCACCGGTTCTGGTTACGAATATCTCCAACACATTAAAGAAAATTTTAAAATATTTTATGCGATGACACCGAAGGAGTACATTGTCGATTGTTCGAAATATTTACCTAAATGGTGGGGGAAATTTATTTGTATCAAAAATTATGAAAATTTATCTGGGGTGCCGAATGGTGGTGCATTATTTGATACTACTTATGTTGTTGGCCTCGGTTGCTTTGAAATTCGGTATAATGAAGATAGAATAATGGTGTTTACGGATATCAGGTATTATATAGACTGGATATATTTGCAAGCTGCTCTCTCGCCAGGTGAGTACTACGAGTATGCTTATCCTCAGTGGGGTCAGTGTTTAGGATGGTTCTTTGATGGTTATAACAATCACCCTTACATCCCTTGGTGGCAGGTCAGAGATGATTTCCATCCATTGGGTAAGAAGTAAAATTGTAATGTAAACCTAACTTGGCACTTTAATTTCTAAGGCCGCGCATATATGAACTGCTTGATAGCTCGAACAGTTTGTGTACGATCTATTGATCAAATCGTCTGCATAACCAATCAAGCCATATTTTTACAAATTTTAATGCTGCACTGCATTGTCAAGAATCTTAATTGTAAATACCTAAAAAATAATTTTAATTTATCACGGGTTGATTTTTTGTGTACGCTGTTGTATTAAACTGTGTAAAAACTATGAAATAAATTCTCTATAGTATCATACATTTTTATTTTATTTAACGACTTTCTCTACGGCCTTATGGTCAACCATGATATTTAAGCACTGGCTTTTTACTAGGGTAATTAACCCCCTTTTTAAAGAGACTATGTTGTGTAAAGAATTAAAAAAATAAACATTCCAACCAGATTGTATATGTAATGAGCTGGCAATCTTACGGGATACACATTTTTATGAAAGCAAAAGAGCCTTTTGGTAAGTCAAAAACTCAAAACCAAGCCTTTTGAGTCCATAGACAGTAAGTAACGCGAAATTTAACTCCAAAAATATCAAAGAATATAACCTACACGAAAAACTTACTATTTTTTCTCTCAATAGCCTCTAACCACTGAACTACATTAACAAATAAGTTCTTAACATTGACATATTCTACCGATAAACAAGCACGTACATGAAAGCAATTTGTTCCAATACTGATGAGCTAGAACTAAACTTCGCTGCAGCTCTAAAAAATCGTCTAACCAAACTATGAGAATATGCAGCGACAAATCGCCATAAGAGCCGCAATGTATTCTCGCGACCAAAACGTCGCAAGTAACCGAGAATTTCAAAGCGGTTACGTGTTTTGTAATTCAAACGCTCTGTAATTCAAACGCGGATTGCAGAACAGTTCACTGGATCATTGTCATGTTCGGAACGCATTCCATGTTCCATTGCGCATTTTATGTGAACTTATTTACGTACCATGAATGTTATCCAGTAATGTATACCTTAATTACGTTTCGAGTTGATTTGTCGAAGTTTTTTGATATGTTAAAATGTTTTGACTGCTGTATACAGGGTGTTAAGAAAACCCTGTCCGACCCGAAAGTGTGTTATAGGCTTCACAATCACAAGCCCAAATAAAATATTAAATTTGGAATATTCATGACAGTAACAATAATAATTAACTTTGAAATAACCACTTTTTTTCATAAATACCTATACCGTGACGACGCCGACACTCTCTCACACCATTGTTTGGGAAAAAAATATTTTTTTTAGGTTATATTATTTTTTAATTTTTTTTTAGGTTATATTATTTTTTCCTATTTTTTTTTACTTTTTTCTAATCAGATACCTAACAACACCTTCACGGATCGGACAGGATTTTCTTAACACCCTGTAGAAAGTGGTTCTTACCATCAAGGATCGGTTTAGTGAATATTTTAGGCTCTTGTTGTTCAGTGTCAGAGTTGTAAGGTTCCGGATTTCAATTTCAGACGAGGTATTTTATTACACGATGGAGGGAGATTGTTAGAGAGATATTTTGTTATATATATCGCTTGGTATTCATGTCATGTATATATTAGAAATTTAAGCGTAGAAGGCTTTGACGGGCCTGTAAGTTGGTCTAGTGGTTAGTGACCCTGACTGCTATACCGGAGGTCGTGGGTTCGATTCCCACCCAGGACAAATGTTTGTGTGATGAGCACGATCATTTGTTCTGGTTGTCTGGGTGTAATATATCTATAATATGTATGTATTTAGAAATATATAAGTATGTTTATCAGTTGTCTGGTTACCATAACACAAGCTCTGCTTAGCTTGGGATCAGATAACCGTGTGTGACTTGTCCCGGATTATTATTATTATTTTATGATGAGGATTAACAGGTAAGGATATAGATTCAAATCTAGGCTAGTAACAATAAGATTTTTTCAAAGTTCTTGATTTTATTTGTTTTCATCGTTCTCTCTTGTTTATTATTCGTCCTTTCATTAATTTCTGTAATTATTATCAAACAGCGACTATCAGTACAGGAAACTAGTATTCCTAAATATCGTATCAGAAATCCTGGTAATGATCAAAACTCGTTTTATCTATACAAGAAGAGGCAATAGACCCATTTTTTTTTTCCTAGCCATTTCTGTCCCACTGCAGTGCAAAGGCCTCTCTACCCTCCTTCCATTTCTCTCTGGTTAAGGCCGTGGTCATCCACTCCTTATCCAAGCCAATATTATTGTATCTTTTTCATACTTCTATGTATTTGCTATATAACGTATCATAGTTGGGCAGACTTAAACCCGGCTAAAAGGTAAACATTAACAAAGATACATTTCAGTCAGCCCTTGAAAGTTAAATGGGCAGTTACTGGCAGCGTCGCGTTATCATTGTTCTCTGTGACAAATTACATGTTGTGGGCCAAGTTAAAGGAAAAAAAATATTTTATTATTTTTTAAGTAGATATAACAGGTGTTTTTTTCGCATATATTTTTTCCTTCTTTCGATTTCTTTGAGGATAGAGATTAGAAAAGCAAGCGAGAAAAGTTGTTCAGTTAGTTAGTTGTGTTATTGTAATATACTTAAATCTGTGCACACTTTGTAGTGTACTAGGTAATAGTACTATCCCACCAAAAACATAAATGTAAAAAAGAAAAGCCAAGTTCAATACAAAAATTATGCTTGGTTGTGGACTTCGCCGCAAAAAGAATGGAGATCTAAATGAGTGCCAAGTTCTATACAAAATCCAAATATGTATTTATATGAACAAAATAACATTATGAACAAGTATCTAGAGCCAGCTTCATGAAATTTGGGCTTCTAGATGTCCTTATGGATATAATTAAACACACTTAGTTTTATGTGTTTACGTTAAAGAGGGTTTGAGTTATAGAAGGGTCAAAAGAGGTACCAAGATGTTCGTGTAATATTACACTTGGCGCTGGCTTGCCAGTTCCTTTGCATGAACTTGGCTTGACTCGCTGCCGCGTGTCTAGATTGTCTAAATTAAATAACCAATGGTTCACGTGTTATCTCAAGTATCATAGCCAGAAGCCCACATTTACTACCGTTTTATAATTATTTGCATACCCTAACTCTATACCTACTACCACAACTATTTGCAACATCCCATTCAAGTTTCAGGAACCAGAAAAAAATATTTTAAACATTTTGTTTTGGAAATGGATTTTAATTTTATCGTTTTTGTGTTACCGGCTTTACTCTTGTCTCTTAAACCAAGCACTTAAGTCATAAACTGTGTGGATCCTCAGATGATCCTACGGGCGCATAACAACATAATTTATGAAGGTGCGATACCGCGTTATTGTGTTCAACAGCGGGGCTAGATTACTGGCCGTTGTACGCGCAAATAATTATTAAAATAAAAGGCACATTTGCCTCGTGAAGATGACTGTTCAAAATTGTAATCTTGACTCCCGGTTTCTGAAATGTTGATAAACATAAAAATTTGTTAATCATCTGTCAAACCTCATATTAAGCGCTGTGATTGGTTGGCAGTCTTATGGTCGGCTAATCACAGTCATTATCAGTTTATTTGTCCACTGATTAAGTTGATCAGCCTGTCAGAGACCGGGGGTAAATGTGACACAGATGGTTATGTAGGTTGCCCATATAAACTGGCTGGGCGTTATGGTGCTAAGACTTCGGTTGGACCCGTAACGCTGCCACTAAGGCGAAGGATGGCACCAGGTGTTTTGCCGGAGTCGGAGCCTATCTCAAGGCTCTGAAAGCCCGGACTCTTGCATCTTCAATCCCCAGGGGATGCAAGGCTGGCTTATAAATGAGTTTAACCTGACAAAAAACTTGAGCTTGAAGAGCTCAGAATTGCCGTACAACAACAGCGCGAGGATGCAACAGACCGCGAAGGAACTGGCCGCCTTCCTTGGGAATCGACAGCAAGATGCAAAAGACCAGGACCAGTGCCTGGAAAGAATGGATGCCATGCAATGGGACTACTCACGCGAAATATAATAATGTTGTTACTTTTCTTTTCCCATGATATTGTTATTTTCCCATTATATACGTTCTTAATGGCAATTTAGGAGTGCTTTTTAAAACATATATATATTTTTTTTTTAAATAGCACCATTACATATATACCTCTTTCATTGAGCTACATATCATTGGTGTTTAGGGACGCCTATTAAATTACTTACCTATTTGGTCGGAAAAACAAAAAGTTTTAACGAAACCGCGTTTTTGCGTATTCATTTTATTTATATAAAGATATGAAATAGATATCTTCGTTGTCTGTAAAGTTGAGCGCGGACTTTTACAATATAATAAGAATCATGGATATTACTCTGGGAGTTTCTATAATGAAGATTTAAAGCAAAGATAAATGTGTCTTTAATTATGAAGTAGTCAGTGAGATCTTAATTAAAGGTGTCTTCAAAATTGAATGGAGGAAAACCGGATGCTACTACACATTTTAAAGGATTTAAATATTCAAAACGTACTATTGGTCTCCAACTCGAGAGCTGGCAATGCATTCACAGGTATACGAGCAGCGATCTTCAATAACAACAGAGAACCGCTTACTTATGAACACAACAATTAAAGACATCATTTTATCATGCTAATAATATTGTTTTATTTTTCAGCTCAGCCCAACGGTGTGCACAGCTGGGCCTCGATTCAGCTATTTAAAATGTTAGTGGTCGGTCAGTGTACTTGTCATAGTGGTTAATTTTCGTATTTAGATAAGCCTACAATAAAATCTTATTGAACTCTCGAAGACCAATTAATGATCGTAATGACAATTAGCAGAATTAAGAATTCAATCAACTCAAGCAACTCTTAAATAGCGGAATGAGGCCCCTGGACATAGGCTTGTAGTACCACATTTTTTTTTTATTGTACAAAAAATATCTTCCGGGATCCTATACTAGGATTGTGTCTTGGGTGCAGTTATACTCAATTTTAACCAAATTCGAATTGTTCTTAATATTACTATAACAATACCTACACTCTACAGTAAGATCAAACACCAATATCTACCTAATCAATTTCTCAGTTTAAAGCTTTAATTAACTGAATAATAGAACTGTAAACTGAAAATTTTCCGCAAACAGTTTCGGCAAATTTTCAGTAAGAGTCCTAAACTTTAACGTAACATTTTAAGTTTTTGTTTTATTGACAAACTTTTTTTGCCAGGCGGTTTTATAACATAGCGATATAAAAACTTGGTGAGATTCCCTTATAATAGGGAAGATGACTAGGTATGAAAAGTCTAAATTTATTTAGTCCGCCATTCAGTTAATTAAAACCTAATAGATTCGATTTTTTTCTTTTATCAAATCAATAAAAAAATACAAAGATAAACCGCTTTAAAGTTCAGGAGTGGGGGCTTGTGACGTCACGGGTAGGTACAATTTTTGCTCACACGTGACGCCACGCAAGAATTATACTCGTTGTATCTTCATAATTCTTTGTTTACGGGACGAAAGAAAAATACGTGTCTAATATTTTTTTATTATCTAAAAGATGGACATAGGAATAAAAATTTGTCATCATACCTATTGTATTAAAAGTTGTTAATATTGCCTCTGTTTTATTGGGTGGTAAAATTATTTGTTTATTTGGTATTGTAATTGGAATCAGTTATGGTGCTTGCAAGTTGTTTAGTAATGTATTTCATATATATTTTTTTTAATTTAGAAGTATTGAAGTATGGTTAGTGACCCTGATAATAATTTGAATAAAAAGATACAAAAGAATCATAAATTCAATATAATACTATATCATCTTACCTATAAACGGTGTTTGAAATATGTGCATTGATAGAGCAATTGACTCTACAACCCAGAGTATTGGAGTCGATCGATTTGTGAAGGAAAACCGGCAGACTCGGGGGAAATCACCAGTGCGGTGTAAAAACCTAAAGCTGCTGTCACCGACATATTGATCTGTACAAGTGAAAGGAAAATGGCGGGTTTAGTCCAGTTATTTCAGATCGGTTAGCGTACAAGGTGTTATTAAAAAGGTATATCTATCCAAAAGGGGTGAAGAGTGCATTTGGTGTAGAGTCAGTTTACAAAATTTCGGCTCAAAATGAGTTTCTTAAATAATTAATATCAGAATTTCGGTATCAATTTTATTTGACAAAGGAAGAACTTAACCAGACCGATATAGCGATGTCTCTTAATATTTACTAAGTGACAAAATAATAATATTGACACATCAATGCGAGTCTTGCGAAATGAAAAAAAAACAATAATTTTGAACTCAAACAAGCACACAAAAAAACTGACAACCTCCTTCTTTTGGAATCGTTTAAAATACACTTTGTATGCAATAGTGCAAACTTAAGAACAAGCAATGAAAGGACAATGTCAGATCTCCATAGTAACTTAGGCCCAATTTTTTTTTTTCACGGACAGTGAAATTTGAACTTTTTTTTGTGTAGTTTAATGTCAGGAGGTTTTCTGTGTTTTCCACTTTTGCATAGAACTTCTCAAAAAGAAATTATTCAGACTTTTATAAGCCGGAAACAAAATGATTACCTACCTAAATATTTTTTTTGGTGAAGTTCTAGATAATAACTAAACATTTTTAAGAAGTTAGAAATGTATACTTAAATTGTTGTAAAAGCTTTGTGTCCGCGTGGATTTATTGAGTGGGCCGAAATCTGACATTGTCCTTTCCTTAAAACATCCGTTTATTTTTCCGCTACCGCTCATAACTTGTACGATTTCAATAGCCTTCTACCTCGCAGTATATTAGTTCTGACAGATCTGTCAGTCGCGAGTTTTGCTCAACACTGTCTTACTTATAACAGGTTTTGATTCTGACAACCCTATATCTCTGAGGAATTGTTTCTTTCCGTATTTAGGTGTCATTTTTGACGTATCCTGTTTCAAGGGCTGTGCATGAATATAATATTACAATTGTTTTCGGTTTTTATCAGTTTGATGTTTATTTTTACCCGGTTTATAACGTTATATATTACAGTAGAATTTAGACAGCTTAGGTAAACTTGGTTTTACTGTCACCATTGTAGTAGATCGTAAACATGTTTTAAGCACAAATAATTGTGACTTAAATGGAATGTTGAGTTAGATTAAAGTTATATAAAAGATGAGAGAGTTATGTTATGACAAACCTTCTATGGTTTTCTAACATATTACTTGAGTATAATCTGTAGAAATATGCAGTTTCCTATAAATAAATAATTTAAGAAAGTCTTGAAATAAGTATATCTACGTAAATTAAACCTACGAACCATTCCAATCACGTAAAATTTCTGACAAAAAAACCGCTTTATAATGGGTCCATTCTTTAAGGAGCTACGATTTCACATAAAGACAGACAGACACATAGACCATTACGTCTATCCTATAAAACTTCTCTTCTTTCGTCGGGAAGATAAAAAGCTTTTGAAGCTGAGACGACAAAGCGAAAGCTGGACTTTAAAAGAGGGTTACAATAAAACAATGAAATAACTCAAACAAATACAAGATGAACAAAACACAATTATGAAATAAAATAGAAACACAATTAGAGTGTAAAATTAAATGTACAATACTGTTGTTTGCAAGTTTCAACAGAACAGTTTCACAAAAACCTAGTATTATTCTCGTAACTTACGCTGACTTGTCACATCTGCCATCCAACGTGGTGACCTAAATTTGAACCAGAAAGCCTGTAGAAGCATTTGAAAGCTATTAAACGAATTTCAACTCTCTGCAAACGAGTTTAAAATTGAAATTGGTGTAGCAACAGAGGTGTGTAGTTTTGTTTCATCTTTACTCTAAGTAGGTCTATGGTTAAGAGTTTGTAAATTTGTAAGGTTGTGATGTTTTGTTATAGTTTTTGGAGTTTAAAGTGATTAAGTAGAAACGTTGAAGCAATTATGATTATTGAGAAATTTTAAGGTATAAATGCAGCACGGTAATAACCATCGTCTTTTTATGTTTTTTCGTCATTTAAATAAATATTATTATATATTATAATTATAAAATATACGACTTAGAATCAGAATCAGAATCAGAATCAGAATTTTATTTGTAAAACATAGGTAAATTTACATATTATGCAGGTCTTAAAAATAAACAATAGGAACACTATGTTTTGCCGTGGAGGCGTACAAATATTTGGGTAGGAACATAAAGAAAATAAAAATAATTAACAATTAATAAATTATACAAAAAAAAGAAAACAAAGACACTAACATAGAATTATTAATTCAAATAACAAAAATCATATTTTCCAGTGCAATGACTTATAGAGCTGGAAAAGTTATTAAAACTAGTTTATTCTCTTTTTTAAACTTACAATCTAATTGAAAAAGAAAAAAATAAATAAAAAGCTTAACATTTGTTTATAGTCTTATCGTTGAAGAAGTCTTCTAGACTGTAGTAACACCTCTCAATTAAAAAAGAGGAGAGGGTTTTCTTAAATTTTTTTAAAGGCATGCTTTTTATGGTGGCGGGTATTTTATTATAGATTTTTGGGGCGATACCAAAAAAACTCTTTTTAAATAAAGCAGTTTTACATTTTATATGGCACAGTTGACTGACATACTGAGAGCGCATTGGGTATTTTTTTACATCACGTAGCTCTTCAAACAGAGATAAGTTATTCTTTACAAACATAGCAGTCTCAAAAATGTACAGTGATGGTAATGTAAATATTTTTAAAGATTTAAAGTAAGGTTCACAGCTATCTGTTGTTTTTAAGTTACACATGGATCGGATACATCGCTTTTGCATTCTAAAAACAAGTTCTCTTTCAGTTGACTGCCCCCAATATATAACACCAAATCTTAAAATTGACGCAACTAACCCATGATAAGCTGTTAAAAGTGTTTGCATATTAACTTTCCTCGACAGCTGAAGTAGTGCATATGCTGACTTATTTAGTTTTGTACAAATTTCTTCAATATGCGGCTTCCAAGTGAGTTTGTTGTCGACTACAATACCTAAAAACTTAGCTTTATTAACTTCTTCTACTTTGCAACCATCGTAGGTAACATTAATATTAGGATTTATGCGTCTTTGATGGAATTGCATAATGCTAGTTTTATTTAGATTTATTACTAGATTATTGTTTTTAAGCCAGTTAACGATGTCATGTAGACATCTATTAATATTATTTTGGTAATTGTCAGGGTCAGTACATTTTATAATAGCAGTGCTATCATCTGCGAATAAAACCATTTTGTGTGATGTTACTTGTGGGAGGTCATTGATGTAGATTAAGAAAAGAAGCGGTCCTAGCACGCTACCTTGAGGGACGCCATACTTAATTCGTTTAGGTTGAGATGTAAAAGATTTTATTAATTTGCTTATTGGACATAAACGAGCGATTTCTGTACACTGAGATCTATCAGTCAAGTATGATTCCAGGAGTTTTAAAATGTTTCCTCTGATCCCGTACCTGTGAAGTTTGTCCAATAGAATTGTATGGTTTACATAATCGAAGGCTTTCGTCATATCAGTGTATATCGCACAGACAGGGACTTTTTTATCAACCGAACTCATGATGTTGGATAAGAGGTCGAACAATGCCATATTAATGGTACTGTTTTTCCGGAATCCCTTTTGTTCATTACAGAATAATTTATATTTCTCAAAGTAATTATAAAGAGAATTGTAAATTATCTTTTCAAAAACTTTTGAAAATATTGGAATTTTAGCAATTGGCCGGTAATTTTTGACATC
The DNA here is from genome assembly GCA_905475315.1 of Autographa pulchrina. NCBI lineage: Eukaryota > Metazoa > Arthropoda > Insecta > Lepidoptera > Noctuidae > Autographa > Autographa pulchrina. The sequence goes on along the minus strand of FR997784.1, from coordinate 8,099,506 downwards.
TGATTTATCATATTTTTTGAATAAAGGTTTAATTATACTGTTTTTAAGATTTTTGGGAAATATACCCTCGGAAATGCAACTATTTATTATGTGTGCTAATGGTGGTGCTATAACTTCTTTCACAAACTTAATTACTTGAGTTGATACGCCGTCATATCCAACCGTATTGGTATTTTTAAGACTGTTTATGATTTTTATTATATCTGTAGAGCACACAGGTTGCATAAATATTGATTGCGGAACTGAAGTAATATTAGGTAGGAGATAAGAATTTTGTGGTATGTTATTTTCGATTACATCTATAAAGTAATTATTAAATTCATTTGCTATATCAGTAGGATGTGTTAAAGTAACGTTGTCTTTTTTAATAGACATTATCAGTTCTTTAGGTAAGCGAAATTTAGGTTTATTAATTATTTGCCATGCGGCTTTTGATTTATTTTGTGATGTGTTTATAAAATGGTTATTTTGGGCTTTCTGCGTCAGACGTAATATTTTTTTATAGATCGTTGTATATTTCTTTAACTCGGCTTTATTTTTACTATTAGGATTAAATCTATATGCCCAAAGTAGCTTTCTTTGTTTTTGACTGCAGAGTTTTACTCCTCGAGATATCCATTTAGTCTTAGTGTTAGTTTTTATTGTTATATGTTTTATTGGAAAGCAAAGCTTATATAGCATCAAAAAATCATCCATAAAGCAGTCATAGGATTCATTCGCGTCTTTCGCGTTATATACTTGCAAAAATGATAAGCTGTCTAAGTGTTTTTTAAATTTGTTTAAGTTTTCTGGGGAAAAGTCTTGCTTTTCAGTTTTCCAATATTTTAGCCTACATGATCGGTTGATGGGTACCCTCAGTAGTTGAGATGTATGATCTGACAGAACCAAATCAATTATATCCGCTTTGTAACCTTTTTTGTAGTTGTGTGCAAAATTATCAATGCAGGTGTTGCTACTTAACCTAGTAGGTTTGTTAAATGCTAATTTAAGATTAAATTGTGATAAAAAGTATTCGAATTCTAACGTTATTTTATTTTTCTTTGAAACGTCTATGTTAAAATCACCCGCCAAAATGATATTTTTGTTAGAGAGCAAACTAATCTTTTTTAATATATTATCTAATTTTTCATAAAATATGTTATAGTTATATTTAGGTATTCGGTATATACATATAATAATGATTTTGTGATGTATTAGTTCTACAGCACATGATTCGAAGACACCTGGCACTGAATGTTTAGCAATATCAGGAATTTCCTTATATTCAATTCCGGTTTTAACAAGAATGCATGTACCTCCTCGTTTTGCATTTCTAGAAAAAAAAGCCGCTGGGCAGAAATTAGGTATTTGCAAAAAGTTTTCATAGCCTGATTCAATAAAATGCTCTGTGATACAGATGACATCGATATTAGTACCTGTATTAAGAAGTTCGTCTAATTTGACAATGAGTGTGTCTGATTTATTCATCAGACCCGCTATGTTTTGGTGGAGTATAGTAATGTAACTATAGAAAAAACTGAGAGTTAGTCAAAGGCTCTATATTTGTTATATTTTCGGTTGTGTTTTTTAATTGGGCACAATCAACATCTAAATGACTGGTTTTTGAAGCATCCAAGATCAGTTCTATTAAATCGGCTATAACTATTTTGAGACCCTTAAAATTAAGTGTTTTGTAGTACAGACTGTATGTATCGCGAGTATATGGTAAGTTTAGGTTAGAGTCCAATACATATGCATAATTATGTGTGTCTACATCGATGTACAGTAGATTGTTAAAGGTGTCGACTCTGCTATTAAACATAACATTAATATTGTTCATATATTTGAACGTTGGCAAACATAAAATAACATTAGTATGACTTAAAGGTAACAATTTTTCGCGAATAAATACGACAAGTTCTATATAATTATGAGTTTTTTTGAAATCCTCTTCACCGATATAGATAATGCAAAAATCGAATTTAGTAAAGTTTTGAACTTTTTTATCTATATTTTCTAGCATATGCCCTATATTACAATTCGGTTTACGATAATGACAGACATCGTAACTACATGTTAAATTGGTATTATTTATTATTTTATACAGACTATTAGACTTTTCGCTACTTAATAAACATATTTTATTCTTTTTTATACATTTCTGTTCCTTATTTGGTTTAATAATGTTAGACGATGTCATTTTTTTATTGCAGGTAGTGCTTGAGATATTATTATCCTTACTTTTAGTTTTGACGTCATCACACGTAGAAATCAGAACTTCAGTATTTTCTGAGGTTTGTGTTTGCGTAGTAACATCCGTGTATTTCTTTGGTTTTTTGGATTCGTTTTGGTTTGGGGAAGTATGCATACTTTTACACAAGTCATACTTCCGAACCAATTCTTCATTACTTTGTTTCAGATCGATGTTTTCTAATAATAATATCTCATTTTTTTTTATGGCGTTATTTAAATGAGATGTCAAATCTTCTATTTTTTCTTGTAATTTTTTAATTCGGTGACTCTCTTCGTCTTCTGACATTTCTGGCATGCTGTTGCTGGAGCAGTTTAAGGTTTGAGATTCATTACTACTGCTGTCGTCATTAGACTTAGACCTTCTGTTGCGGTTTCGACGGAATGTAATATTATCAAAGATATTCATATTTCTTATTGAGATTAAAGTTGAAGAATCCCGAAATGTTTTTTTTATTATGTAGTAGTTAATTTAGTTTTAGGTATGTAAACCCTAAAACAACTCTGGCAACACTATCTTTGTGCTACTCGTCGATAGATGTCGCTGTTAACGTCATTTAATTGGATGACATGTTATTCTAATCTGCCAACACTCGTGTTGTTATTTACAAATTTAAATAAAAAACGATTATCTGCTTAACAAATTTTACAGAATCACCAATTCCAGTGTGTTTTTCGTTAATAATGTTTATGTGTTTATGAATATTACACTGTTAACAGAAACCACAGTTCAAAGTTCACTTTTATTTCGTATATTTAAGTATTAGTCACTGTTTCTTGTTTACATTATCACGGGTGTTTTTTTTTTATAATTACGCAACAGGTATCGTTAATAACACTTTCACTTCTAGTTTATATGTTCAGTTTCACTTTAAAACATAACACAGATCCAGACTATTGAATAAACTATTATTTTATATTTATTTACTGGGAGGATGATAGAATCTAATGTTTACTAGTCTGGTGTGAGTCTATGAGTCACAGACTTAGTGCTATATGTTGAGTTTATTTTAATCCTTTACTTACATATTATAATAGTCTTTATTTATATACGAACTAGCTGTTGGTACGCCGTGTTTTCGCCCATGTAACTAGTTCCCATTATCGTAAGACATAAATGTCTTAATGTTTCGCGATCTAGTTTTAAAGTGTTGATAAAAAAAAGAAAACCACCCTATAAACGTCCCATTGCTGGGCACAGGCCTCTTCCCATATAGAGAAGGCACGAGCATTGATTACCACGCTTGCTCATTTGCGGATTGGCGATTTCAGATCACAATTTTGGAATCCAGGTTTCCTCACGATGTTTTCCTTCACCGTTTGTCAGAAGTGTCTTAGAATAATTAAGAAAGTACATATAACTTTGAAAAGTAACATTGGTACTTGCCCGGGTTCGAACCTGCAACCTCGCGCGTACAAATCCGTTCATTGAACCGCTAGGCCAGCAAGTGTTGATAGTACATACATAAAAATCTGTCCACTCGTTCTTGAGTGATAAATAGTTCAACTATTCTAATACGTCTTTATATATTTAGATTTAGACATTGCCCATATATTTAAATAATAATAAATTAGTCAGTAGAAAATCTGTCATTTATTTCAGGAATTACTCGAACTTCTATTTCCTATAATCCTTCCAAAATTAATCACAAAGATGAATTAAAGCCGAAATCAAAGTAAATCCTCGAATCTTACAATTCGTATTGCCATCTTATGGAAAGTCTTTCAAATTCCTATTTAATAGGCATCACAAAAGGGTAATTAGTCTAATGACACAGAAATGATACCGTCTATAGAACCTTCGTAGAGAAAGGTAAGGCTTTTCAATCTTACTCTGAAGAAATTAGAATCCCTTTTAAAGCTAGATTAATTTATTTGAAGGCTGATTTGCGATAAATTTTGTTGGAGTATTTGTATGAAATGTATCGATGACTAGCTGATCCCCGCGACTTCGTCCGCGTCAATTTCTGTTATTATGACCGCGATTAAGAAGTTTAAAAAAAAAAGTATTTCTGCGTAAATGATAATTTTAGTTAATATTATGTTGATAAAACTCTGTAGCAAATAATGGCAATAATGCATTAATTTCGACCAAATGATTACCTTAAAAAAGGTTATAGTGAGTCAATCTTAAAAGATAGACATATACTGTCGCAGACATTTTTTTAGATCATTTAAAGAGGAACAATTCTTTCATACAGATATTTTGGGTAGCTCGAACCGTTTACGCAGCGCACGCAACGGAAGCTTTCAAGTATGAATATTTTTCCCCGTTTTTGTGACATTTTTCACTGCTGCTTAGCTCCTATTGGTCGCAGCGTAATGTTATATATCCTAAAGCCTTCCTCGATAAATGGACTATCTAACACAAAAATATTTTTTCAATTCTAACCAGTACCTAGTTCCTGAGATTAGCGCGTTCAACCAAACAAACAAACAAACTCTTCAGCTTTATAATATTAGTATAGATTTTTTTTTTTATGATTTGAAATCGTCATAAATATAACATAAGTCATAAAAAAGTATAGAAAAAGCATGTTATGACAAGTATATTAAATGAATTGGGTACTAATTTTAGGTTCGGATAGGGTATGGAAAAGGAATAATAAAAGAAAAAACTCGCCTGAACAAGGATGATAACCATCCTTTTAAATTCGTTTTCAAAGGAAATCTGCTTTAAAAAGCACTTACAAGCAAGCAAGCAAGTACTTACTTAATGTCAAAACATAATAACTTTAGATAACACCTTGTGCATTAGAATGAGAAAAACCCCATCCATATCGGAACAGTAGTTTTTGAGATAAATGCGGACATAAAAACTTACGGGTCAAATAATATCCCACTTGCTCAGAACATTGCGGATATCATGTATACTTCTCATCAAAAAAATCGTTTTTTTGATGTGCAGTTTATGATTTGATAAGGATTATCAGAAAAATGTGTATATTTAGGAATAAATGTAAAATGTCATTTAATAGTGAGTAGTATGAGGTTTTTAAATCCTAATGTTAATGTTCTAAATTCAAATTAAGTCTTCATAGGTTTCGTATTTTGTATAATGAGTAATTTTTACCCTGTATGGAATATGAAGGAAATGGGTAAAACAACACGCGTAAATGAAAAAAAAATGTAAGAAACGTTCATTTAATAACTTGTATTCCCTCCGCGAGCTCTTATTACTGCTTCCATACGGTTCTTCATCGATCGGATGAGAGTCACGATCACATGTTGTGGTATATTATCCCATTCCTCTTGGATTGCATTTTGCAGCTGGCTAAGTGTTTCTGGGGCTGGATCTCTTGCTCGAATTCGTCTCTTTAATTCATCCCATAGATGTTCAATGCGATTCATGTCCGGGCTTCTTGCTGGCCATACCATAATGGAGATACCGACTTCGGTAAGATAATCTCGTACGACGCCAGCGGTGTGAGCTCTAGCATTGTCGTGCATGAATATGAAGTCGTTGCCAATGAAATGTGCATAGGGCATCACATGAGGTTCAAGACACTGTTCGATGTACCGATGAGAGTTTAGTGCAGACAGCCGTGGCCCAGACACAAAGGCAAGTTCTGTCTTACCGTCGGCGCTGATTCCTCCCCAAACCGTCCACGAACCGCCACCATAGCTGACCTTTTCTTCAATGCAGCATTGTGCAAAGCGTTCTCCATCTCTTCTGTAGACCTTGTTCCTTCCGTCGTTACCATACAGCATAATTTTACACTCATCAGAAAACAGTACTTTGCTCCACTGAAGGTATGACCAAGTTAGGTGCTCGCGTGCAAAGTTAAGGCGCGCTCTTCGATGGTCTGCAGTTAATTTCGGCCCATTCGCTGGCTTATGCGGTGCCAATCCGCGTTCCTTCAACCTTCTTCTTATTGTAGAGTCACTTACAGCTACTCTTCGTACAACGCGAAGCTGCTGCTGCAGTTGAAAAGCGTTAAGGCGTCGATTTCGTAAAGAAGTTGTTACAATAAATCGATCATCTCGCTCAGAAGTGACCCGATTCCTGCCAGATCCTGAACGGCGCGTGAACGAACCAGTCTCCCGATAGCGTTTGTAGACTCTATGAACAGATGATAAGCTTAGATGCAATCTTGCAGCCACAACACGCTGACTAAGTCCAGAATCCAGCAATGCCACCACTTGGGCGGCTTCTGCGGGCGAAGTATCCATATGTTTTAGAAAAAATAGTTTTTTCAGACGTCCCAAAGTCACAGTAAATGAAATAAGAAACAAAAAGTTTAAAGACAAGCGCTAATTTTTAGTTTAGAAACGTACTCCAACCCTAAATACACATTTGTCTCAAAACAGTGATTAATTTCATTTATAGGATTAACAAATGAAATTCTAATTCGAATTTTGATTTTTTTCTTCTTACTGTAATGACCAAACTGCCAGCTACACAATAATGTTTTTTTTTTCATGGAATTAATTCTCTTTTGTAAAAAATTAGGACAAAAACAATAAAAACGAAAGTGTTTCGATTTTTTTGATGAGAAGTGTATTTTAATAAATAAATAATATTCAAATGACATCTTATGAAAAAAAGAAATAGGTCCTTTTCAAGTCTTTCAAGTATAAGACCTTACGAATACATTTACATTAAACATTACCAACAATGCCTAAATGAGACACAAATGAATGAATGAACGGAATTCCTTTATCGTTCACATCTCATTCGTTAGATTTCACAATACTTTTCTGATCAAGGAAAAATAATTTCATCGCCCGAAGCAAGAAAGGGATTTTTATAAGTGTGACGCGTCTGTATGTCTGTCTGTGGCATCGTAGCCTCTAAACGTGTAGACTAATCATAATTGACTAACTTTTTTTTTTGTATGATAGTTTGGCTTATGAAAATATTTTTTTATTTAATGTCTGTTCCTTTTACTTAATGTGCATCAATCAACTATATATTCTACGGCTTGCTAAATCAGCTTTTGATAATCATAACCGCCATAGAATTCTAAATAAAATACCTTAACAAATGTTTATTAAGCACTCATAATAATGAAATGCATTTTAATACCGAAAGAGAGGTCATATGTGGCTTATCATTTTATTCCACCGAATGCTTTCTCTATTATCCAAAATCCATTGGTTCTCATAAATGAGGCCGATACGCATCGCGTACAGTAGCTCTGGCACAAATATAGAGGTTAAGGTCGTAGTCCACTGATACAGCTCAGCTCCTACCCAACAAATAAAGTATTATTCAAATATAGGCTTTAGGTTGTGCCCTTTAGATATACTTTTCACCAACTTAAAAAAAAGGAGGAGGTTCTCAATTCGGCTACCTCAGAATTCACGATTGTGCTTCCGGTGTGGTCCCATATCAATTTGGTCTAGTTCTGACAATGGCATCCATAAGAAAACCATATGAGTCTTATTTTGGCAACAAAATTTACCGCCATCATACTGCTCGGTAGTCAACGCCTCGCTGTTCAAGTTATTTCTTAGTTATTATTTTAATATACTATACAGATGAAAGAAAAAATCAAAGATATCGCGTCGCGTCCATTTGTTGATTAAAAAGTGTTTTTCGCGATCCAATGGCACAAAGCTTGATACTTTGCAAGTTTCAAATAATAATATTCGTTCAATTATGTGGGAAATCTGGAGTGGAAGGGCTTTTGCGTTCAATTAGGTACTTTATTTTAGTTTTTTTATTATAAATATACTGTTTTTACTGAATTTTTATATTATCTATAACAGCTTCGCTAAATACAAACGAAAGTGCATAGTCTAACATCAATAAACTATTCGGAATATTAATGTCTGTCTGTCAGTTAGTTCCAGCTTAAAAAAATATGGACCGATTTTGACAGGACTTTTACTCGCTACTAGCTCATGTCACTTAGGCATTCATTTATTTATTTTAAAAGGGGATTAGTACTAGGGATATTACAAACGAAATGAGTTTTAAGATTAAACGCAGATGTAGGTTGGTCTAATATCAATAAAAAAAAACTACGTTTTATAAACTTAGTTAAACATTTTATTAATACTATAATTTCCCTATCTCGAAATTGAATACATTTACACAATGAATCATGAAAGTATATTATTTACTCGAAATACGAAGAGAACTGTTTAAAGAAAACCTTTTTAATTTTTTTTAAAACGCCATCTATATTTCATTCATGAAAATAAAGAGCTCTCGGAACAACGTGAACTTGAGTTCATGGGCAAGCGCCATCTGCCGAAAACCTTTGAAATTACTTCAAAAGCTTTTGATGTGAGAGCTTTATAATACTTTCCCTTTAAAAGGACTTTTAGCCTCGTGTGCTATAATTTTGAATGTTGTTTTTGAAGGTGACAAAAGATGTCGTGGCATTCGCGGTGAAAATATAAACTTTTGCATTCAGAGTAGACGTTGACTACCCTACTTACCTATTACTTTGCTCTGTGACGTTGACAGTAGATTTTGCTTGTTCTCTTTACTGGCAAGGCCTGGCAAGGCTAATCTATGCATACGTTATTAGGTTTAGGCCGGTTTTTCAAACTTCAAGAAATATCCGACGAATAATTTATGTATTTTGACTATTTTCTTTCGTAATCTCAATACAAAATATGTCAGACGTGAATTTTATCTTTTAAATAGGAGTTATTTGTCGATTGATAAATCGGCCCTTAATTAAATAAATAGTCATAATTTGTTGGTTTTAGTCTCTAAAGACGGGTTTTCCAACACCAGATAAATATTATTCAAAAGATAAAATTGACGTTTGACATTTTAGCACTGAAGACCTGTCAAATATTCAAAATTATTCCCCAATTGAAATTATCTGGTGTTAGCAAATTGCTCTTAATGCCTTTTTAATTTAGTCTTTTCTCGTTTTTTCTATAAAAGAATCATGTTTCTATAAACATAATTAGATAGTACCTAGACGGTAAAATATATCTACTTCATAAAAAACCTTCTTCAGAATCAGAATAAGAAATATTTATTTGCTTAATGTAGGTAAAATGTATGATGACACGGTAAAAAATGTGAAGACCCAACATTTTGCCTACAAGGCATGCAAAAATTCTTAAGTAAAAAAAGGTTGCAAAACAAATAAACACTAAAATAAACAACTAACATTTAAATCTTCTATCATTCAAAAACTGTAATAGAGTAGTAGCAACCATCTACACCTAACTATAACAACAATATTAGTTTCTTTTTAAATATAATCATTATTTATTTATTCTTATTCTTTTTCTCTTATTTGTTTTGGAATCTTGTTGTATGTCTTCTTTCTTTGATTCTTCTTTTTTTGATTTTTTCTTGTTGTCTTGTTTTGACGGGCCTGTTGGTCTAGTGGTTAGTGATCCTGACTGCTATACCGGAGGTCGTGGGTTCGATTCCCACCCAGGACAAATGTTTGTGTGATGAGCAGGATGAGCACGATCATTTGTTCTGGTTGTCTGGGTGTAATTATCTATAATATGTATGTATTTAGAAATATATAAGTATGTGTATCAGTTGCCTGTTTACCATAACATAAGCTCTGCTTAGCTTGGGATCAGATAACCGTGTGTGAGTTGTCCCGGTATATTATTATTATTTGTATCTCTTATCTTTCACGGGTTATCCTCAGCAATGAGAATACCCGGTCCTTTGAAAGGCTTACGTGGGGACACAGGTCCAACACGCAGCGGCCTTGTTGAGAAATTTACTCTAATATGGGATGGGGTATCTACCGAGGGCCATTCACCCCTGCCCTATTGGAGAACAGACATGAATGGCCCAAGGTAGCTACAGAACTATTGTAAATTGTGGTGCTGAAACTAATTTGTGTTATGGGTAGGTATATCTTGAGTGGATTGGTTCTAAATGTGGAATCGGAAACTATGGCACCTGCCTCTTAACACATAGAAATACTATCAAATGGGCAGGTCAGCCGCCACGATAGGCAGCGAGGGGCAACACCAGTGCGAGCGGCTAAGGGTGTCGAGCGGTGCGGCGCCGATTTCGCCATCACGGGTCACAGAAGCGGCCCGGAGCGGGTTTCCTCGCTATTATGCCATTAGACACTTCCACCCCCGAGCATATAGCTCTAGCGGCCCCTCTCTAGCCAGCCAGTTAAGGCAAGAAAGAGCTGGGAGCCCTCCTAAGGAGTGGCCCCCTGAGGTAGTCAGGTCCGTTGTGTCGCTACTCACAAACAGCCCGCCACAAGCTGCCCTGCGGATGTATGCTCCTACATATACCTTCAGATACAGTTTTTATTTATATCTCAAGGTTGAAAAAAGCAAGTTAATATTATGCCCTCAGGTATTGCGTTATTCTCATGATGAGGTAACGACTTGCCCCGAGGGGTACGACTTGCCCCGAGGGGTTATTATTATTATTATATGATGGGTTCCATACCCAAAACATTATTCTGTAACAATGAAGTCTTATATCTACTTATGCTAATGAGATCGTTATATTGATTGTTTCGGGGGCGGACTACTATAGGACACCAATTAAGGTTATCCCGCAGTCTACCTGGGACGATCTCCCAATGTTTGTTGGTACGTGCGTCTTCGCTCGTTGCTGGTACACACGTACCCCACGCACCCCTCAATGCGTACTTCGGACGACACACACAGGGTACACCTCCACGTCTCTAACTCTAGGATGACGTCGTAGAAACAATGAAACACTATTTAAAATCTTCAATCTTGAGAGTTCGGGTTTTCGCCGTAATCTTGTAGTGTTCGTTACCGGAGCTGAGCTGCGACTGATTTTGCAACGGAAAGTGACGCTGTTTATATACAGCGCGACTTTACCGCCGCGTGCTCCACTCAAATTGGATTCTAATTTGACCTAATTTTCTCTTTGTGCGAAACCCTTTTCTCGTTTTATTTATTAAATTTTCATTACTTTATATACAAAATGTGTTTGTATTTATTGTACATATGTCCCTTTATCCATATAAAGCTATAACACTATCTTATCTTAACTTATCAATTATTTATAGCCCCAGAAATGCCAAACTTCTCTGTTTATTTTACTAGATTTCACGTTTAGTTCCATAACTCCTGAACCCGTTGTCCGATTTGCTTAATTCAAACGGATTTGGCATTTCTGGGCGATTTCCTATATGATAGACATATTATACAAACAAATATACCAATATCTAAAAACTTGGTTTTCAAGTTACGTAATTTTTAAAATATTACAATTTTACTTTAATTCTTTCCTTACTTGCTATTGTTTATGGCACATACTTACTATCTTTATTGTAAAAATATAAAAAACATCAACATAATAAATCTAATAATAAAATCAATAAACAAAAAACAAAATATAAAAATAACTCTAAGAATAAGTGAGCGGCATGAGCGCGGTACCCCACCTTCTGAGTTCCGTTCAGTTTGTATCGGCGCTCAGCGCGATACCCTTGTATATCTCTTATTTAATGTACAACTTATGTATGCTTACAACCTACATTACACTTAATAAAAGAATCTATAAACCTTATAATATAAGTTGGTCGCCGACATTGATCTTAAACCATCTGAGCGTGAAGAAATATTTGACATTGTGGGAAATAATTGCTGATTACATTTTACAAACATAGCCATTTCAAATATACAGGGTGTTAAGAAAACCCTATCCGACCCGAAAGGGTGATATTGGGTTCACAATCACATGCTCAAATAAAATATCAAATTTGGAAAATTCATGATAGAAACAATAATAATGATTTTTGAAATAACCATTTTTTGCCCCGAAATTCCCTAAATTTGAGATTAAAACAAAAACTACAGAACCAATTGTGTCGGTATTTTTGGGCGCCTTTTGTTTGGTTATTAAGTAGTATCTGTGACGACGCCCAATCTATCTCACGACTTTTGAGGAAAAAAAAAAAAAAATTGTTCATATTTTTTTTTCATTTTTTTCAAATTTTTTCACATTTTTGTAATCAGATATCGATACCTAACAACACCTTCACGGATCGGACAGGGTTTTCTTAAAATCCTGTATAAGGAGGGTAAAGTTAATATTTTGTGTGTTTTAAAGCAGCTTCCTGTACTATTAAGACTAAACATAGATCTGATACAATTCTTTTGGGCTTTAAATATCCTTTCCCTTTCACTGCAATTACCCCAGAAAATAACTCCAAATCTGAGAACGGAGGAAACCAAACCGTGGTATGCTGTCAAAACTGTGGGTGCATTGACTTTCTTTGATAAATTGTAAAGAATATAGGAGCACTTACTTAGTGTTTTACATACTTTTTCTGCTTGAGTGGTTTCTGCTGCAAATAATAAGTTTGTTGTAGGTTACGTCGTCACCTGCTGTGGAGTTCACTAAGGGGCGCTGCACACGGCTAAGATACTATAATATTTTATCTAAAGATACAATATCGCGAGTTCAATGGACTATCAGACACGACTAAGATAATAAATAGTATTTCATGGTTTCGTATCTTATGATGATTTTTTTTATATGTATGTTTTATTTGCTAATGGATTAGTCATTCGTATAGATTTTAGTTTTTTTGGGGTTTTGCTTATTTATTTGTATATACATATAAGTGTAGGTAGGCGCTAGGTATTAGGGCTCTTCTATAAAAATAGTCTTCTAGAGTTCTTTACTTTTAACACGGATATACTTATAACATCATGCCTTCCAGAAAGAGACACAATTAGTTTTCCATTGTAATTAGCCACAAAGAGCCCGCGCTGGGACAGAAGTATTAATACGGGTATGCTCCATAAATAACGTTCTACACAAATAGCACTTTACACGAAAAACTCATTGATAAGTTTCGTCGTCCACGCGAACGAAGTCGCGGGCACAGCTAGTAGTTAATATAATTATTACATAAGCCAATTTTGAGTTGATTGCTATGGATGCAAAAAGATTATAAAAAGGCAACAAAATGAGAGTATCAAAAAATAATTGATTTGATCGTTTTCATTATTTTTATCATGATACGCTAATTTTCAATCACAAACACACAAAATTACGCGAAACGACAACATGTTTTACTTGTTAGTCAGTATTGTATGTATTTATTTATTTGTGTTAATGAACTGTAAGTATTGTCGTTTGTATCGTTATGTTTATTATTTATACTACTATTGATTTTTTGGGGTCTGGAACCATAGTCTTAATAAAAAAAAAATCTCATCTGTAGCTCTGAATATCTCACTACTAAGAGCTGCATCGATTCTGTCATCCTTTTTGATACGGACTTTGAGAGTAATAGCTGCAGTTATGGCACTGTTGGTTTAGACTATAACTAATAAGGTCCTAAGAATGTCCAAACATACTTTGGTTAAGCTTATTGTACAAATGAAATTTGTCGATCAATACTGGCGTTTTTATAAATCCACTTAAAAAGCAGTAGTCAATCTATCCATTAAAATGGCAGCAGAGAATGCATTAACAATTATAAAATTATATATTCTTTCCTCGATGTCTAATATTAGCCAAATTTTTACATAATCGCACGGAATCAAAATGAGTTTCATTTAGAAGTGTCTTCTGTCTGACCAAAATCCTAAAATGATAACAAAAGTGCCTAGATGTTTTCATCGATCTAAGCAAGGCTTTTGACACAGTGTCTGATCCCAACCTTATAACGAAAATGTTAAAAATACTAATAGGTTAAGGGCATTTTAAAACCTGTTTGAATGTTATCTTAAAAATCGTTTTTAATGTATATTTACAAAGTCACTAGTAGGGAGTATTACATTGAGTACGGGATGCCTCAAGGAAGCATTCTTGGCCACACGCTATGCCTTATTTCTATTTTCCCTTACAAATTGTTTTATCTATGTTTATTTTATCAATACTGTTACATTAAATTATTACATTAATAAATCATGCGGAGACTAGCTAAGAAATATTTTTTTGCCTAGTTTGAGACACAGGAGTTATGTTATAGAATTTCCTTGTGCAACATTTAATTTCCTATAAAATAATAATTAAATTGTTATTTATTAAATTTAATACATGAATTAATGATAACAAACAGGAGGGGCTCGTGGCTAAATTTAAGTCGTAGGGTTTGACCGATAATACAGTTTCGTCAGTGGATAGGTGATCATTTATAACATACCGAGACCCCTCCACGTTTCGGAAAGCACGTTAAACAGTAGGTCTCGGCTGTCATACATAGATCTTTGGCAGTCGTTAAGTCAATTCTGACAACCAGTCTAACTATGGGATACTGGATTACCCAGTAAAATGGGTTGTGGAGGTCAGATAGGCAGTCGCTCTATGTAAAATACGGTATTCAGCTGAATCCGGTAAGACTGGTAGCCGACCCCAACATAGGCTCTTTGTAATAAAACAAATCAAAAATATAGTGAGATTGTATAATTTTTTTTTTAAAACATTCGTGTACAATTATTGTGGTACATAAGGCGGACTTAATGCCGCAAGGCATTATCTACCAGTCAAACTTTGGGTTAAATGGAGAAGCAGCTAGGATAGGTACAACAGTACAATACGAAACAATTAAAACTACTACATCTAACTATGGCTATTTATAAATAATATACGAATCTGGGTATTAAAAAAAATATAAAAGAATAAAATGTTTTCAGATCTCGTCTTTACAATTATTATTCGTATGTTATAATTATTTAGTTTCCGTTTTACGCCAAGACAGAGCAAAATACATTTTATATTCAATGATTTTCTTTTTTAGCAATTGACTCTCAAAGACGAGTAACAAACGGTACGAGGGTAAATAAAAGCTACGTGGTACGTAATACAATTTAATCTTATTCTCTATATCTATAATCTACACTATGTTCTCTCCAAATAAGCTTTACTTGTTACTACTTAAATGGACAAAATTATATACACAGCAGTTTCGCTCACCCGTGTATCTGGCTCGAGGAGCCGCGAGCAAAACCACCGCGAGCTTTACCTTGAGCTCGTGGCTCAGGGTAAGGGTAAAATATCGATTAGCTTACTTTATTGGTGAAACAGGCTCTTAATTATGAATTCAAGAAGTTCATCAAATAAACACGTTGATAACGAAATGTAACATGGTCTATTCAAAAAGAATTTATATATTTATTGAATAATTGATATCTAAGTTTTCGCATCTAGTATTTGCCATCAAACTATTGAAAAAATATTAATATCCTATTACGTCACCAGCAAGAACGTAAAAGCACATCGCATTACTGGTCTAATTATGATTTTTGTTGTCAAATAATCGATAGGATGGGCTTTGTAATTACTAATGGTCGTCTTCTCAGCAGTGTGACAAAAGTGAGTGCTATTACAATAAATCTAAATCTGATTGTTTTTTGCCATTTTAGGTATACTTGTTAGACGAGACAGAATCAAGTACAAATATAGTGCACGATTGGGCTTGTGGCGGAGCAATAATTCATCCACGTTTTGTACTTAGCCACGATATATGTACAGAGTATCGATTGAAATTGTGGGTGATCCCTGGCTACAATAAACTTATAACTTCTCGAGAAATTAACACAAACGCATGTGCGAGTAGGTTCAGAATACAAGTTGCTTATGTTTGTCGATATAAATGTAAGTAGACCATTGAATTATTTATTTTTTCTGTTCATTAGCAGCAGATGTAACAAGTCGTATTAGTAAAAGACAAAAAGTTTGTCAGCCCTGCTAAGAATATGTGTTTAGGGTTCCGAACCTCAAAAGGAAAAAACGGAATCCTTATAGGATCACTTCGTTGTCCGTCCGTCCGTCCGTCAAGACCGTTTTTCTCAGGAACGCGTGGATTTTATATTATTTTATATATATAATTGAAAAACCAAACACTACGCCGTATTTTGCTATCGGCGATCAAAATAGGCAAAAAGAAACTTATCGAGGGATTTATTAGGGTTCCGTACCTCAAAAGGAAAAAATGGAACTCTTATAGGATCACTTCGTTGTCCGTCCGTCCATTCATCCGTCCATCCATCCATCTGTCAAGATCGTTTTTCTCAAAAAAGTTTGGAGGTATCAAACTGAAATTTATATATAATACTCAAGTCAATAATACCTTTAAGCTGTAACAAAATCAAACTTTTATGTCAACGCAATCTACAGGTTTGTACGGGACCCTCGGTGCGCGAGTCCGACTCGCACTTGGCCGGTTTTTATTGCTTATTAACGTATAATCAAAAACATAATACTTTGGAGAATATAACTAAAACAGTCTTTTCTGGATAGATATAGATACCATAGACCTGCTTCATTTGGTAATTTTTACGATAACTGGCATTCTGCTGTCATTAAGATCATTCTCTTCGAGAGTTCAATGAGATTTTATCGTAAGCTTATCTGAATACGAAAATTAGGCACATTTGACAAGTACACCGTCAGCCCACTGACATGCATTTAAAATAGCGGAATGAGACCCCAGAAATCATTGCTTCAAGGTCATTATTTAGCGAGGACATAGGCAGGACCCTAGATTTATTGCTGTTTTTTTATTAATAAGATTATTCAAATATGAAAATAAGTAGTCATGTTAACCTTATTACTCACAGATCAATCATATGTACACGCGATAACCCTAAACAATGCCAGTAGGTGGACCAATATAAGTATGTGTGTATTGACACTTGCGAAGCGTTTAGATTATTCTGATGAATCGTACCTACAATACTGTTCGTACAAGCCAACACAAGTAAGGCTAACTTATAGAGATCAGAGTTACGCACCTGGTGTTGACGCTGTTGTATATGGATGGGGATCACACAAATACTACAGGCCGGTAAGAAAAAAACACTTTTAGAGTACTTCACCCATTATTTTTCATCCTTTAGTCTTTTACCAACTATGTTGGGGTTGAATTCAAGTCTTACCGAGCTAAGCTGTACAACGTATTTTACATGGAGCGACTGAATATTAATCAGACCTAGTATTCCATCATAAGACTGGTTGTCAGAGTTGATTAAACGACTGCCAAAGATCAACTTATGACAATAGGGACTAATTGCTTAACGTATCTAAAGCTGGGTATCCACTTGAGCAGGCTCGTGACGAGGTGCCTCGTCCTGAGCTTACCGTGGGCTTCTCCACTTGCTACCACATAGGTAATATCGTATCGAGTAGCAAGCCTCGACGCAAGCTACGATTTCCTCAATTTCTCATTAACCACAATGATTGACATGCGAAAAGTCGCTGCAGCATTGTAGTCGTAGAAGATACTATTAAAAATGTAACAAGAGTGAATTCTTAAACCTTTGAAAATCTATGTACCAAGCTAGAAACAATAACTGGAAAAAAGATAGATCGCTTTGAAGTCAATATATTTTCCGAGCACACACAAACGTCTCCACTCAACGCACAGCTTGCAAGAGGCGTCTTTGGGCTTGTCATCACAGCCTTGGCATAATTCGGTCGCCGCGAGCCTGCCTCGTTTGGTTCGAGTCACGGTAAGCCTCAACTCGCAACACAGTCGCCATGAGGGCTGCCTCGGGTGCCTCTCTCAAGTGGATACCCAGCTTTAGAGTTTCGCACTAAGGGCCGGTATTTCCTACGCCAGATAATTCAAAGATGTAAATAAAAATATTCAGCTTTTAAAATTATCATCATTATAATTATTGTACTGACGAAAATGCAAACTGAAAAGCGATAAATAACTAGTTGAGCTGCTCCTCCTTACTTTATTAATGTTATTCTACGACTTAGGTGAAATTCTATTTTTACATTAGTTTTATCTTTTGACTTTTATTACTACCATCTTCAAAACGAAATCGAATGGCCCAGAACAAAGACGTTCGCAAGAAACCTTTGTATAGTTGGTTAAAAAATAAACCATAAAAATCAAAATTTATTTTTTAACATGGGCTTTTCGGGGTTATTTTTAAATGTCAATATATTTTGGCCACCGTTATAAATTCTGATTTCGCATCACCTTACTTAAAGGCTTATTACTATAATATACACTAACATACAATATTCTATCAACCTTGTTACAGAACGGTTCTACAGTGACCATAAATAGTGAGTACTTGATGGGAACGTCTGTCAAGATTATAGACACAGATTTCTGCCGCCAGGTTTATGAAAGATCACACAAAAATAATATTACTTTTCGCAAAGAAGTTATATGCACCGAGGGAGCTGGTAATGTTGACGTATATGGCAATTATTTGCTTGCGGCAAGACGAAACCACTCCAACTCAAATGATACGGTAAAATATAATACAATGGTGATTTTACCTAAGCCGCATTATTTATTTATTTATTTATTTAATCATTCATGTACACACAACACATTAACAATAAATATTACATATTTAAAACTGTATGTCTATTCTGTAAATAATTTCGGTATCGAGCTTCACCTGAGTGACAATAAAGCTTACTTCAAAAGTGAACCCAATTGGCCTTGATTTAGAATTCAATTCGAGAATACGTATTTGACATCTCACCGCGGATTCCGCTGTCGAGACATGAAAATAATGTTACAGAATAGCACTACTGATGTACAAAGGTGCATTATTATATCGTTCATAAAGCGTTTTTAATTGTATTAATCCATAGTCAGTAAACAAAGTAATGACACACATTATAAAAGAAAACATGAGGAATAATTTACATTTTCATTCCATAAATTGCATGCAATACAAAATTAAATGAAATTTATAGTATAAAACAGTATCTGTTTGAATTTCGTTCATTAGATTATTCTTATTTACTGTAAATTGTTGTGATTTCAGATGGAAAACGAGTTAGAAGCTACAGTTTCAAGAAGAGTAAACGGACCATGCCAAGTGCGTGCACTCATGAAATTCAATTGTAGTAAAGCAAACGACCAAATACTTATTCTATCCCCACCCTATCACGCTATCCTATGCTACAACTGCACTCTATACTACCTAGGCATTGAGTGGAGAACATGAATGATATTCATGGATTGCTTTAACCAATTAAAGAGACCAAGGTAATTTTGTTTGCTTTCAGAATGATATGGGTTCGCCTCTCGTCACTTGGATGGGTGGCGTGGAGTACGTTATTGGAGTTGCATCAGCGTATTATGTAAATGATAAAATGGAATGTCAAGGCCCATATCAATATATATCTGTTTCCAAACTCTCAAAGTTCATTAACTGCTCGCTGTCGTTCCGGATGTGAGTAAATTCTATTTTACAAGTTCGTCTGTATTGACGTTCTGTTTGTATTGTGTTCTTTTCAAATTTTCTCTTTGCCACCTTGTATCTTTGCCGCTCGCTTCGCTATATTGGAAAAATAGTGCTCAAAAACAGTTTTTTACTCCTTATAACTCCTTTCAGGGTCATTTTACGATAAAAATAGTTCTGTAATAAATTAAATTAGAGAAAATTTCCTACAAATATGCATTCATCTGTTTTTTGTAGGTTGTAGTGGCTTTTGGCCAAATAACCATCCATAAGGTAGACTAAGTTACGTTTTATATTTTTTGTGGTATCCGCATTAGGCCTTATACACTGTAATGCACCATTACAAAAAATATTATTTTAAAATTTATTTCCTTTTCGTGGTTTAAGAATACAAATGTTTGAACTGACTATTCTCGACCAAACCTAAAGCGAAAATCGAGAAATAAGAAGACTACAACGAAGCCCATGATTCCATCGTGGATGACATGATAGAAATTTATATTTCTGACATTTCGAACCTCGGTTTTGAAAACTATGAACTTGAAAAACCTTATCTATCAATAAAAGCGAGGCGAAGGAGAATGCGCAAAATTTTGCAATAGTGCGTTACAAGTGGATTAGGCCTACAGGGGATACCACAAAAAATAACGAGCCACTTCATGGTGGTGTGGAAATAAGTGATTTGGCCGAACACGTGTTGGAGTTGACTTTGCGACGCTTGTACGCAAAAACTAATGATTCTACAAAAAAAAAGATGAATGCACAATTGCAGGAAATGTTCTCTAGTTAAATTTTTTACCGAGGTATTTTTATCCCAAGCTCTGCTTAGCTTGGGATCAGATAACCGTGTGTGAGTTGTCCCGGAATATTATTATTATTATTATATAAAATGAGCCTGAAAGTAGTTGTTGTCAAAAAACTGTTTTGAGTGCTATTTTTGAAAATTCGGAAAGAGCACAGTCATCGCAATCTATAAAATCACCAATTTTCAGCACTCCCGGAACAAAGCCACAAAAGTTCTAAATACTTTCGACTAAAGTCTTGGGTCCACATCTAACATTTGTGTATAAAAAAATCACCACGAGAGAATTGCAAACTTTTAAATTAGGAAAACCAAGAACACCCTGAATTTGATTTATACACGCAGAAATAGGTAGGCGGTGCCCTCTATATATCACACCCTTTTTAACAACTAGTCAGAAATCCCTATGCAATGTTTACATGTTTTTAAAGATATTATGTAAGAAATTTCATCCAGGAACTCAACTCGAAAAAGTTCTGAGGACTGCAAAGCGTTCGAAATGTCAAAAACTACCAAAGAAGAGGACGACATTGATTGGGAAAAAGAACTAGCAAGGTGAGGAACTAAGATCCTAGTGGTATCACGCAAAAACATCGGAGCCCTTATACATGATATCATTATGCGTCGGTATGCTGCTACGAGACCAGAGCGCCTATTGCTTTTGGTCGCGAGCTAAAACCTGGTGTCGCCTGAGGGCCGGACTCCACTAAAGTGGAGACGAGCAGAGCGAGGCGAAGAAGTTTTTAAGTAACCAACAGGATTTTCTTATTCAGGCACAAAGATTTTTGAATCACGAATACCTATTGGTTATTTAAAAAAGCTTCTTCGCTCCACTCTGCTTGTTTCTGCTTCGTGGAGTTCAAAATGAATCTCGGATAGGATGATTTTAATTCTGTTTACTGAACTGACTGCGTAAAGGCTGTGATCGACGGGCAAGCCACGAACTAAAGACTTGACGAATCGAGAGCCCGACTCGCAAGCAACAAGGTCTTGAGGTGACCTATAAGCTAGCTCTACCGACGAAGAATAGGAACCACGGTAAAGATAGCTTGTTGATACCTTTATACTCCAGATCTGTAGAAATTAATTGTTGCAATCTTTGAATCTGGTTTTAACGCAAGCTGTAGTTTGCAACCCCTGAAATTGTCTCTATTAAATACGTTCAATGTTGAATTTTAATTTATTTGCGTTTTTTTCGAGAAATACCTTTTCTTTGAGATGACATGTTATAATTTTTATTTGTTCTTAGCCTTTACTTCGACGAAAATGAACAAGAACCTCAAGATTACTGGCTATACAGCGATGAAATGAGACGCAAGAAGAACTAGGTGCATATTCTAAACACATTTTGCAATACTGAACACAATGCTAGACTTGGTAATTTATTGAAAGAAATTGTGCATTTATAATGAACAAAAATACGACGCCATAGATTGAATGGTTTAAACATTGATATTTTATTTTTTCTTGGTTTTTGGAGGAATTTGATCCCTTTGCGACAACAGTACAAGTCTTTATTGTTGGTTTCTGGCTTTTAATTAAAATAAAACAGTATTAATTGTTAGTTATTTTGTTTTAAAACAGCATCAGATTCATCACACTCTAATTTAATTGTGTAATTTTATTGATCTCTCCATTTTAAGTTTATTTCAAAGGCAAAGGACAAAGTCAGAAGTCCATAGTAACTTAGACCCAATATATTTTTTTCATGGACAGTCAAAATTCTCACTTTATTTTGTATAGTTTAATGTCAGAAGCTTTTCTGTGTTTTCCACTTTTGCATAGAACTTCTCAAAAATATATTATTCAGACTTTTATAAGATTTTAAATTGGAGGTTACATACTAACATTTTTACGCAGTAAATAAAACAAAAAATATGATACAGTAATTGAAGTTCTATTCGTTTTCACCATTATCATTTATTAATTACTAGCTTAGAAAGGAAGTAAGTTTTTATGTCGATTTTTATAGTCAGTTTTAAAAGTATTTACTTTTTACAAAATTACTTATTCCGAAACTCATGTATACCAAGTAATTGTTTGTTTCTGTAAGCGTAGGCTCACGAAAAATCAACAAAATACGAAGAAGAAGAAAGTTAACTCTGTTACATACAGGGGGTTACACTTTAGTCAAGTGAGAAGTAACTGAGCGTTAATGTCCTGGTCATAGATATAAATATATTATTAATTTACAGTATAAGATATGCTTGATCAGCAATAAGCAACTAACTTACCTATGGGAAAATAGTGAATACAAACACAAAATAATTGTAATAAAATGCGAAAAATGGCGTCCCTTTTTTAGCATTTTGTTACAATTATTTTGTTAGCTCTACTGAGATTTGAACTTGAGTAACAAAACATTCAAACTCATATAAGAAAATGGACGCAAAAAAATACACAAACATTGACAACTGGATTTGATCTTGCAGCAGTAACATTAAAATCTATTCGTTCAACCACCAATCTGTTTACTACGACAGCTAGCTTTCCGAAAAGTATGTGTAGTTCAATCAAAATGAAGTTATTTGATCGCTATGGCTACCTGAGTGCCATGGTTACCCCTTGTTTATATGTCAATAATACCAATTTACGTGTGCAGATGAGAAAATGATTTTGGAAATTTAAAGCTCCACCCCTTATCAGCTAAATGTAATAGCATGCTTAAACATAGCTAACAACCTTCTACGATTTTCTGAAAACATTCTGCCAATTTTTTACTGCTATCAATTCAGTAGTTCATAATTGATACTGTAACATGAAATCTGACCCCCGGCAAAAGAATGTTGTAATATTATATGTACAGAAGAAAATGCACAACTCCATCTATGAATTTTAAAATCAAATATTAACCTCGCCAACATGATCAAATTTAAATTATTAATATCCAAAAAGTGCTTACACATGTAATTCCACTTGATGTTTTTGAAATCTCATAGATGGCGCTGCTTTAAGAATGTCTTGATACTACCTATATTCATTTAATTATGTTTATCGGCATAACCTACTTATATTGCGTGATTTTTATAGTGTAAAGCTAGCTTATAACATGGTCAACATAAGAACAACATTCAAATATGCGTCGTTAGATTACACGTTGTTACAGAATGCGTTGAAAAAATAAAGGTTCACTGCTCGTTCCCCGTAAGTGATAGCGTGATAATATGTAGCCTATATGTTGACCCGACTTCTAAATAATATTCGTACCAAATTTGAAGTAAAACCATGCAGTACTTTTTGAGATTATCCCGGACATACATACAGACAAACAGACAAACAGACAAACAGACAAAAATTCTAAAAACTATATTTTTGGCTTCGGTATCGATTGTAGATCATACCCCAAGTATTCTTTAAAAAAAATATTCAATGTACAGTTTTGACTTTCCTACCATTTTATTATATGTATATAGATATATAGATTATCTCAAATTATCCGTATTTTTGCAATGTTCTTAGCGCGTCAGTTACCGCGTAACCGCGAAAGTAAGGGTTTTCACGTATAAAAAAAATTCGCTACCTTCGCTAGTCCATTACCTTTTCCATTCTCATTTCCCAATGCAATGAAAAAAGAACCTACTGTCTCGTGATTGGTGGAAATTAACACACCACACGCTCGACTAGCGAACCTAGCGGATTTTTATATTGCGAAAACTCTCATTAAGATCACCGTACTACATTATGCAATAGATGTCGCTAGTATTGAAAGTGAGACTTCAACATTATTTGCTAGATGGCTCTCTGTTCCTATTGGCATACACTTCTATTTGGTTATTATTATCCTTCTGAACATCGGCAGACGAAAATTATAGTTCCTACTAAAATTTTCATACATATTGGCCAACACGCAAAAACGTGTGCATTAAAAACAGTAATGTTCTAGGCGAAAAATAGTTTCATAATATGTCTAAGTTAATTGTTGTCCATTACCGTCCTTTTTCCACGCTTTCTTCTTCTTCTTCTTCCTTGTCGGGATCACCCTTGACAGAGTGGACGTTGTCATCACTTCAGGTGTTGGTGGCAAACTTCACAACACGCCGCCACTCTTCTCTGATGGCCGCCTTCCTCGTGCATTCATGTAGTGATGATGAGCCATTTACTACCGCTTTTATTTGGTCAGTCCACCTCATAGGTAATCTTCCTCGTGGCCTGGTACCCTCGACCTTTCCCTGGAACACAAGTCGCTCTATAGCCACCTCACCCACGCATTATATCAGTGAAATATAGCGATGGTCTAATTTTGATTAAAGGTCCGGCCGCTGAAGTATAGCTTTTCTGACATATGTCAGTTGATCTTGATTTGTACGGGGAAATATAGAACTGTGTATTCTTATCTATGTATAGTATCTATTTATGTATAGTAATATGATTCACTGTAACCTGGCATAACGAATAGTTTTGAATGAAATTATTTGTTTGTAGCACAAATAAATGATGGCCATTCATGTTTAGTAATTTCTTATAAAACTACTAGCGACCTGTAGATAAGGATATTTTTTGAGAAGATCATGACTTAGACTATCTTTAACGAATATCCAACTTCCTGGATGTTTCAGATAAATAATTAATAAATTCTAAGAGCTCAATTCTTAAAGTTTCAAATACGTAAGTTAATTTATTCAAACTTAGTTAGTGTAGATTATTCCCAGATTGACGATCTTTATAACAAAATGCATAATCCATACTTCGTACCCGTTATCCATACAAACCTAATCTTCAACTTAAACAATTTGTAGAGTACTAAAACAAAAGAGAAACTGTCCGTACTAATGAATCAACGGTGATTAAAATGTAGTTAGAATGTTTGTTCACCTGAGCGCGTTCTGTGATCTTTTAAAGCAGCGGTGTTGCCGTTGTAGAAGCGAGACGGCGCACTACATTGCGCGTAGCGGCATCTCGCTTCGACATTGGCAACAGTTCTGCTCCACCTGCCTATAGTACAGGTTAAGTACTTAAAGCTTTCGCGCATGTTTCTAGGAATTAATCTAATTGAAAAACTTTCTAGCATTCAGAGCGCATGGTAAGAGAAAGGAATGTCTATTTGTGTAAGTTTAGCTTGTAAGCTTGTGGTCCAATAGTAGTGATGATAATAAGTAGATAATTAAATTCATTAGTAGAAAAAAAATGCATCATTAACGTTGATAAATATTTACGTAATGTATTATGTGTTAACTAATCTATCAGAATTTTAAATTAGTCTCCATGTATGCAATTATTGCTAAAGTTTTGGTACGTTGAAGACTATCACTACAGGATTCTGTACCAAAAGGGAAATGCTTGTCTCACTGACTCACGCCTAACCTAAAACCTTGGACTTGGTTAACTGGTTTTTACAGGTGTTGTTTCTAAAACGTACATAAAATACAAAAATCTTAGTACAACTATGTTGTGAATGCTGTGTGTACATATGATAGGCATGCGTATAAGAAATGTTGTCATTACTGTTTTAATTTTGTACGCAATGTAATGTTGGATAACTAATCTTCTATATATATAATAATGAATTGCTGTTCGTTAGTCTCGCTAAAACCCTAGAACGGCTGGATTGTGGTAAATGTGGCCAATTGTGGTATTGAATTATTTGTGGAAGTCCAGAGAAGGTTTAAAAGGTGAATAAATATGACAATGTTCGGAATTAAATAATAAAAAAAAAAACAATTTGTTTTAAGTTTATTCTGTACAAAAGTTTAAGCTTTTATTTATTGATTGAGGCAGTGCGAAGTCTGCCGGGTCAGCTAGTAAATAAATAAATAAGACGTAGCGTAGGCGAGCCATAAGAAAACATATTTCGATATCAATGGAAGTGAAAAAACGTTTCAAAGTTAAAATAATAACATAATGAAAACGGCGACACGGTGATCAGCCCGGGAAGAGACGTCAGGACGACCTACAGTCATACTGTACGGTTGGTTTGACGTGGCGTTAGATAGCAAAACTCGGAAGGACTTGGGGGCTCTTATTGCCCAGCATTGTGACAGAACAGGCTTACTAAAATAAACATGAAAAAAAAAACATGTTCATGTATGAAAACCTAACCTCATTCATTTCATTGGAATATGAAATCGTACTACATCTACTTTCGTTATTAAATTCAAAGTGGTTTCACTTCTTCACCACTATATTTTATTTAACAGTACTTACCGTATTATTGTCTTGTTCCACCGTAGAGTAAATAACAGAGCAGAGATAAAGCTACGAGGTATGAAGAAACGCAATTCCTTTCTACCTTTTAAGGAATTCAATTTGTGTGGTGCCTGAGGCGAGGGAAGACGTAAACTAAAGAGAGTCTGGAAAATACTCAGTAGTGAAAATTGCACTCATTCAGAGTACTTTCTTACTTGTAGGGCCACGCTTTGCTTTTACAGCTTCAAGTCTAAAGGAGTTTTTACAATTGTTTTGTTCTCCAATTTCGCTTGGATAGTTACCTTAATTTTTTATCCAACTTCAAAAGGTGCTTGGTTTTTAATTTAAAGGTTTGGTATTTTTTTGTGAATCGGTGTCAAAAAATATTTTAGTTATTGATTATGTTTAGTCAATTTTATTCTTACTAAATGGTGTGCAATTTTGTCCCTTTTAATGTAAAACAGCGTAAAAAGGAATTATAAAAACGTCATTGAAATTTTTGAATTATACTTTAATTTGTCTGCAAAATGACGCTGCTCTTATTTTTTGCTTTTCTAAATATAATACCTTTAATAAGTAGTAGCAATTAAAGTAGCATTATTTCCAAATGTTAGGTTCGGTGAAGACCAAATCCACCACAAACAAATTGTAGGAAAGTTCTACATGGACCTAATCGAACATCGAATTTCATACAAAGCGACACCTTAAAAAGCGGTGCATACTCGACCAAGAAGGTCGTTAACTAATCAATATTACTGATTTATTACTTTTTTATTTACAATAATTATATTTTATATTTAACTTAAAAAAAATTACAAACACTCTACAAAAAAAAACTGATCCACAACAGTTTTATTCTCTTTTTTACACCTTTATATTTATGGTATTCTCTGGTGTATAAAGGTCTTAATATGAACGTGCCTTTACCCCTATCGGTAAAAAGCTACTTCCCTATTCGTAGTCACGGAAATACAACTTTTCCATTTGTGTTTGCTTCTGTTTTACCGCTCTCCTGTCTAGTCAAAGAGTTAAAAAACACTGAAAAAAATATGTTTCAACTTATGTACTGTTGGTAAAAATTTTAATATTTTTTATTTATTTTCTTAATGGTGGCCAAAGACAGGGCGAAGAAGTCAGTGACGACCGAGAGCACGTTGGGTTGACGACAAAGCCAAGGAAATAGGAGCCACCTGGATGAGCAAGATAGAGAACAATGGCAGAAAAAAGGGGAGGCCTATACCCAGCAGTGGGTGATTCCGGGCTAATATGATGATGATACGTATACATATAATACGATTATATAATCTATAAAAGTAAAAAACCATCGTCTTACTCATTAATTTAATCCTGAAATATCAAAAAATACTTGACCTACGATCATGAAACTTTGCAAGGAAGTGGCTTAAGAGTAAGAGATATCAGCTTAAAAGTAATTTTCCCAGACTAGGCTGTTCATGAAAAGTCTCCTCAAATCATACAGCCTTTGTCAGTACATATTATTATAATAGATCTTCGCTAAAAAAGGTTAAAGAATGTATTAATCATGTCTTCAAAATATTCAATGAAGGAAGAAACAAAAATATACTTGTAGCCTGAATAAAATCCCGCACCTGTCAATACGTCCTGCTTTCGACAGCATATGTCTATACGACTATACCCTTTCCCGCTTTGCCATTTGTATGGAAAACACGTGGAACACAAATTATTAACCAGCCCCGTTATGTACACTTGCCTTCCATTTCTAGTTGATAATATATTTACAACTGCGTGTTGACTGAAACACACCCGCATTAGTTGACCGTACTTTATTATTACAGACGACCTCCGTGGTCTAGTGGCGTACGCACCGGTTTTCAAGGTGTCGCTAGCTCTGAGGTCCCGGGTTCGATCCCCGGACGGGTCAATGTGGAAACCAACTTTTCTACATTGCTTCGGGTCTGGGTGTTTGTGGTACCTTCGTTGTTTCCGAATTTCATAACACATGTGCTTTAGCTACTTACTTTGGGTTCAGAGCAATGTATGTGATGTTGTCCGCATTTATTATTATTACCCGTACTATGAACTCTAGGCTCATTCTCACTGTTCGTTTTAAAGCGTGAAGAACCAGTGAAATTGTTCAAGTCGTTATCCAGCACCTGGCTTTACAAACAATAAACTAGCAATGAATAAAACGGACGCAGCCTAGCAACCAATGAAAGTCATCGGTTGGAACTTTAACAAAATCTAGGGAAACCCGAATACTGGGGCATACTTTCTGGGGCCTGATTCCGTTATTTTAATGTCAGTGGGTGGCAGGTTAATGAACGTTCCAGTGTACTTGTTATTGTGCTTATTTTTGTATGAAAATAAGCCTACAATGAACAGTCAGTGGCAATCCTACAATGACAACAGTGGCAAATAGGTGTACATTTGTCATTAAACAAAAATCATCTGAATACGACAACGACCATACAGCCCAGAATACGAAAATTAGGTACGCACTGGAACGTTCATTAACCTGCCACCCACTGACTTTAAAATAGCGGAATTGGGCCCCTGGGGGTTATAAGTTTGACATACCTGTCCGTCTATGTCATATATGTCTGTCTGTGGCATCGTAGCTCCTAAGCGATTGGACCAATTATGATGCGGTCTTTTTTGTTTGAAAGCTAACGTAATCCAAATGGTTATTTGCTATAACTTATGAAGATAGGTTCAGTATTTTGAAAGTTTCATAACTTTCAAAGTCTCTCAAAGAATTCTTAAATTTTCAATTTTAGTTACGTTTGATGTATGTGAGATGCACTGAATATTTTGTGCTTATTAGATTACTGTTAAGCATATTCACATTATTTAAATAAAATAAAATTTTGTTTTATATGGAACTTGCAAAAGGCAAGATCTAGTAAGTAGACTTCAAAGACTAGAAAATTATATTTGTTATTATAGGATTACTCATGCCTATCTTTCAAGAATCATCAAGTGTTAGACTAAAACGGAGCTATTATCAAAAGTTAACTTCTTTTGACTCTATCAAACGAGCAAACATCCAAGCAATTTTGATTTTTACAACACAAAAAAGCCAAAGTCAATGGTAAAATTATACAAAATGATTCCAACAAGTACATAGTAAGTATATCGTAAGATCCAGAACTGGTTCAAAGTTTTCATTCCATTGCTCTTTTGATAATTCACAGTTGAAACTGTAAGTTTGAAGCAGCTGCAATGAAACTTGAAATGAAGATGATAACTTTTTGTTTTAAAGAAGTGAGAAGTGCTATTCTCGTGTCACTCTAAAATACTTTAAATATATATATTTTTAAAGTGTCAACAAAATATTCCCTTAAATTTTAAAGGAAAACATAAACTTAAAAAATAATAACTAACAATTTTTTTTTTGTAGAATTTTGTAGTTTTGGAAACTATTAGCATATAATACATCACTACTTTTGTATGTACCAAAACCATCTAAAGATTTTTTAATAGTTACAAAAAAAAAACATAATTTAGCTTGTCTATTTAAACCGTAAATCTGTAATGTGTCTGGTAATGTGAATGGGCAATGGTTAATACGATAAGCTTATGAATAATAAAAAGAAAAAAGCATTTAGATATAATACTACTATAAAAAAACTCGAACAAAACGAAATCTAAGATTCATAGACATCATTAAAAAAATTATCACCAAAATGTCGAGTACCTACAGAATAGAGTCCGTCAAATTAAGGAAACTTCAAAGGAATTTTTAACGTAAAACTCTTGGTGCAAAGAGGTTTTTACTACTCAAGTTTACTCGTCCATCGATGGATTCTGTATAAATGTTGATTTTCGACTCAGTAGATGGAAAAATGGTATTGGATTTTCTGAATGTGTACAAACATGTACACACAGTATCCAGTACACACGTCGGAAAACCACAAACTTCCACTTTTCTAAGCCTGCTTTTGGTTCGATTTGCAATAAATTTCTAGAATATTTTTACAATAATAACCAATCAAATTGGTGATGGCCTTTTGTTTTGTTTTATTTTGATTTAAAATGACATTAGAGTAAAATTTAGACCATTTTGTATAACAAATAAAATGGAGAGATATAAAAAAAAAATTGCGCTCATTTTTTAAATGTTATTTATTTCCTAAGAATAAAATATTTTACGTATGTATTTATGTATGTAGATTAATGTAGATGGCAGCATATTATTATTGTTATTTTTTTTTAAATAATACCTAAATAAGTACTGAATAGATTAATGTTCATTGCCGCATTCTATTTTAGCTATTAAAATATAAATTCACAAAATAAATGAGATGTGAATATTAATTGGATGTCGAACAAGAGTTATAAGTGACAAATGCCACATCATTAGTTTATTAATAATCATGTTCAATTAATTATTTGCTCTAATTATTATTGGTTTTAAAATAATAAAGCTTGTGAAGTGCGGGATAGTTAGTTTTATCCTACGGATGGTTAAGGCAGACATAAAACGTAAAATAACCGTTTGCAATAATAATGTTACTCAAAAGTTTTAGAATGAACTGATTAAGTCCCAATTATGCAGAACACCACAAAAAAAGGAAAAAATAATTTAAAGCCCAACATTTTTTTTTAAATACAGCGTTTTTATATTTTATATAAAAATTCGTTCGATCAGTTCTTCCTTCCAAAAAGTCAGACAGAATAAGATATTCAAAGAGATTCTAGATGGAAAAAAAGTCATCAAGACCTTTACCAACCTTTTTTGATAATAATAGAAATAAGGTTCGTTTTTGCATAATTTTTGTGGTAGGTACACAAAAATATATTTAAAAGCATTCAAGCCACACCTTGCAGGACGGGGCTTTTTCAGTATTTTTTTTTAATTTTCCGATGCAAACTGTTCGGTTTTTCATTTTTTTTTTTAATTTTCCGATGCAAACTGTTCGGTTTGCCTTTTAAAAGCATATTACATTTTCATTACAATTTCAAAAGAGTTCAATTAAAATGATGGCCAAGTTTTTTTTCAAAATTGTTTGGTGGTTCTGTTCGTAACCAAACAATTATGATAAGCATACAAACAATTAATTATTATTTGTTTGTATACGCGTTACTATAAATATTATTTCCATTACTGTGTAATAGTTGGTAATAAATAATTTATTATATTGGACACGATCTTTTTTATGAAAGATCTGAAAATCCTCAAATCAAGTTTAAAATATTTGAATCAACCACTCAATACCTTTTCATAATTCTGTGTATAATAAAACAGCAAGCTAAGGGTACATAAATCTGTTTTAATGGCTTCAATATTCAAACGTAAATTAGTTTTAAGTTAAGTTAAGTTAGTTTGCCAGAGACCATTAGTTTTAATAGTGAATTCAATGCTCTATTATTTGCTGCGGGAGCCAAGTTTAATATAATTAGTTTCATTGTAATATTTTTAAAAGGTATTTTTCATAAGGAAAGTTAGCAATGTTCAACGCTTTAAGATTTTTCGTTAGGTAAGGTATTTTTATTTCCTAGTTCTTATATAATTAGAATAACGTGTAAATAAACTAATTCTTATCGATTTTGAGATTTTACGTTTTTAATAGAGTTTTTTCTAAGAAACATTGACTTTCACCCATTGATAAGACATTTTGATGAGATTTCGATACAGTAATGTCTGATTTTAATTTATCGTTAAAAACTATTTAAATAAATATTTTCAAAACATTAAATTAAATAGACTGAATGACAATAGATGTTTCTTATTTTATTTTGTCTTTAACATCTGCATTAAAATACACGGAACCCTAAAAACGTCGAACTTTTCCCGCCACTGGAGGTCATTATGGGTTTTAAAATGGCTGCCGATAGAAGCCGCATCCCAATTAAGGAGAAACCTTGACATTCAAAAGAATTGACAATATTTTGGAGGGGATATTTTCCTGAAGGCAACATTTTTGTATGTTGGTCATCTTAAAACTATAATAGTTTATCACAAAAGTGAACAAATACGACTTTTTCTTATATCCTAGTGGCCTTCTGAGACTTGACTCTAAAGTCTACCTAAGGTGACATAAAAAGACTTAAGAATTCATTTTGTTTTAATAATTAAAATTATTTTTTTATAAAAAAAAAGCAGGTTGATCACAGCATACTTTACTTTAAAAAGGAAAAGGTGTTCAAATTAAAATTATAGTTATTTTAGTTAGTATAGACTACATGCCTATACTTTGGGTGGTAATCATCACCTACGTGAACAATACTTAGTCTTTTCTTTAATGATTAAAATCTGAGAAATTTCTATACCTCATAGAACATGAAGCTTAAAGTAATTTGATGCGTCATTTTGAAAAATTAAGTACAACTGAATGAGTTTAAAGTAATGTCACATCCATTAAGCCTAATTGCACACTTTCCTACCTCCATGTAATTACTACGTTCAATTTGTTAACACTAAATTGGATGCGGGTTTAGATTGCTGCACCGAATAGCTAGGAGCAGCTTCCAACTGGTATAAACTGGTTTTAACTGTAATTAAAACTCAGTAGAAGTTTGGTTTTGCGGTTGAGCCCACGGAAAACTACAAGACACTTCAGTCGAATAAAAGCGGATATTTGTGGAATTTTATCTGTAGGGTTTCATTTGAACGTGTTCAGAATTTACCTAATACCGGTTTTCAAGGTATCGCCAACTCTAAAGACCCGGGTTCGATCTCCGGACGGGTCAATTTATAAAACCTTTTTTTCTACATTGCCTCGGGTCTGGATATCTATTGTACCTTCGTTGTCTCTGATTGCATAACACAATTGCTTTAGATGAATTTATCAAGTTTTCTAGTAACTACATTAATTTTTTAAAGCTTTAAAAGCAAAATGTGTAAAACAAACGCATGGTTGAATGGTTGATGTATATTTATTTAACAAAACATACGTATTAATGATTCAATAATGTTTACTTTTGTTATTGCATGCAAATACACTCATCTACTGTTTTGTTACTATTGTTTGTGTAAGTAAATAGCCAGTACATTAATTTGATTACAATATTTGTGATATATGTGCGAGGTTTGTTTTTTAATATCGGAACGGCAATGATTCGAGCAAAAAAAAAATACATAATCGAGATAAGCTATAGAAGGGTATGTGTTGAAAACTGCTTATGGTGACTATTGCATAGTCCAAACCAAACATTATGATTTTCAACCAAGACATTTGATACAAAATTCACTAATCCATAATAATTAGTGAATGCAAATAAAATAGTGTCCTACGTAGGCGATTCAACGCAATAGCGATCGTAAAGCGAAGCGAAGATAAGTACACCTCCGATGTCTTGACGAACTCTGTGGTTGAGAAGCGTATACACCGGATTTCAGGTGTAGCTAGCTCTGAAGTCCTGGGTTCGATCCCCGGGGGTTAGAAAACAACTTTTACACAAGAGATTACATGTGACATAAAATAATATGACAGTGGTATTGGGGGACTAAGGTACTGCTTATTTCTTCAGAAATTTCTACCAGCAGACCGGTGAAACGAGAAATTTTGTACATTGTCTCGGGTCCAGGTGTTTGTGCAACCATTGTTTTCTCTAATTCCATAAAAAAAGCGGTTTGGCTACTTAATTTGGGCTCAGAACGATGTAAGAAATTTGTCCTTGTTTATAAAAAAAGCATACTCTACTCATACTATTGTGGTGTCCTGTGAGACCAATTGCACTTAAAAGCGGTGTATCGACAGGCGAAATAAAGCGAACGCGATCAGTTTGATATTTTCGCACGAATTCTCGCGGCGCGGCGGCGCGGCGCGTAGCAGCGGCTAAAGCAGCAAGTTGACGCGCATGTAACAGAGACGCCGCGTCGGATAAACCGCATCGTATCGCTACGCAAAATCGCTTTTGTAGGACACAGTATTAATATCGATGCGATATCTCATTGTTAACATAATGAGAATGACGATATATTGACTGAAAATTAATGTGGTGTTGTCAATGCTAGCTTATCAATTAATGTATGAGTTATCATCCATTGTTATTGGAGACCATTTTAACATTAGCCTATGTTTGTATTTGTTAGCGCAGTATAATGTTGAACATTATACTGGCGAATAGATACTATGCATTGTTTTCAAATTATTCAAACTAAAGAAGCACTATTTGGACAAGTGATTTGAGAGTTAGATTTTTTCTTATTTCATTATTTTTTATACTTACAGTGACTCGAGGTCTATTAAAAATATAAAGGAACGTCTTTCCGAGTGTCTAAATTTAATTTATGATCTTTTAGCCAAACTTGGTAATTATGCCTCAGTTAAAACAGCTCCTGAAAACCTTGCCTTCAAAAACGTTAACAAGAACAAAATAATTGAATTTCTTGAAACAAAATCCAAAGTTATTTCGTAAATATAAGGTAGCTTCATACTCGACACATTTAAACTCAAATTAATTACTGATGAACTTCGTATGTGCTTACGTCATTAAACTTTGTGTTTCAGCCCTGTGGCTGTCTATCTGCTTAATACCAGTTTACAAACTCTGTTAAAATGATATTTGATACTTCAAAAGCATTAACTTTTGGAATAAAAATTGGTGAGATCAAATTAACTTGGAAACAAGAATACGTCTATATTTTGAAGGTATAGACAGATTGGATTCAGAGAAAACAAACATAATCAAAAAAAATATTTTTATTTATGGCTTCAACCTCATTAAAAAATAGTTACTCAATATATAAGTAAATGTAAATTTAGGTAGAAGATTGTTTTGTATAGTGTGTTTAGTCAAGTGAAAATTAATAGCTATAAGTATTTTTTGATATATATTAACGCTTGGAGAAATGCCACTTTTTAGAAGCGCTGATCTCTGATCTTAAGATCATCGTCAGATACAGAAAAAGTAAAATAATTATAAAACTCATTAAAAATGCCCGAAAAATCGGCTGAATTTTCATACTCACCAGCATCTTAGAAACTTACTAAGTTAAAATTTGTTATATGCCTGGGGCCCGATGCCGCTATTTTAAGTCAGTGAGTGGCAGGTTAATAAACGTTCCAGTGTACTTGTTATTGTGCCTAATTTTCGTATTCAGATAAGAACAGTCACTTGCAATCCTACAATGACAACAGTAGCAAGTAGGTGTACATTTGTCATTAAACTAAAATTATCTGAATACGAAAATTAGGCACAATAACAAGTACACTGGAACGTCTACTAACCCGCCACTCACTTACTTAAAATAGCTGCATCGGGCCACTGTAATAAGAAAAACAAATCAACAAATCTTATTACAATGACAAAGCACATTTTATATGAACTTGACAATGTTAGATCTGTCTTCACATTACGAATTTGCGCCAGATATTTCTATGATTAATGTTGGGAGAAAATGATGGATACTAGTAAATAATGGACCTATTGCATTACTCCGACACAGCGCCATTTCTACTTTCATTGCTGTTTCTAATTAGATTTTTATTTTAGGCGGTAGGTACTGTTTAGTTTCACGATTTTTACGTCTCTCTGTTTTCGTCATATTTCATTGGTGTTGTGATTTTTTATATTTTTTAGTAAGATTTGGAAATTAAAGTTACCTTAGTGATAATACCATTTTTTTTTACTTTTTTTTACATTTTTTTCTTTTTAGTTGTTTACATAATATTATATTTTTATTTTGAAATCCAACAACTTTTATCATAGCCAAAAAGAAGTGAATAACCAAATCCTCCAACAAAATTTTACTCTATTTAACATCACGTCACTTGCGTTTACTCTAAACCAAGGCGAGTAAAACCGCAGGGCACAGCTAGTAACATATAACGCACATCACCAAAAGCCCAAAAGGAAATTTACCATCAGTGAAGTCAAGATAATGCAGTAATACATCAGAACCTTAGAGGATAGATCAGAAACCACAGAGTGCACATATCAGGGTATGAACCGTGAGCACAATTATGAACTCATTTCGTCGTAAGAATAGCATCAAAATAGTGCGCGCCATTGTAATGAAACTATCTCAAAACCTAATAATATCTAAACAATCAATATTATCGCATAAATGTCGTAATAGTAAAAATAACTAAAATCAGTAAACGAATGTACAACCAAACATTTGCTCACGTTCAGCGCAATAGGCTTAGCGCACTCTATAGTTTTTCTTTTTTTACTCTATGTTTGAAATTACGTCGTTATGAAGTAATTGAAGCCTCCCAGTTTGCTCCGTAATTTGTAATACGTTGCAACTTGACGCGCCCTTATGGTTTGCGATACATGTTTATTTACGCATTTACGTAAAGATTGTACTGTAGAGAAAGCGATACTTTTGATGTGTTTTAATAGAGACGAAAACAAGTGGATGGATTAATTTTGAAAGGTTTTTTTTAAAGCTGTTCTGTGTTGTGGTCGAGATGTTTCTTTGATATACCTGATGTACGTATGTCTGACGGTAATTAAATAAATCTGTTTAATTACAAAATATATTTTTCAACTCATTTACAAAAAGTGTAACTAATAATAATAATAGTCAGGGTTTTTAAATATATTATTTTATTGAAAATCAAATCATAAAATTTAAATCCAACGCAACATAACCGGTCCATTCGCTTAGGAGATACGATGCCACAGACAGACACATAGATACATAGAAGAAACCAAGAATTGTCTTTCATGTAAACCTTAAAATTTATTCTATAATTAATTGCTAAAACATTATAAGGATGAACGATGTTGTCGCTAAGCGACAAAGTTCTTCATCAAATAAAAAAAAACATTATAAAGATATTTATATCTTGTATATGTGTGGAGCGTAAAGATTAGATCTTTGTATATTTTAAACCATGAGAGTTTATGTGACATGTATACAAATGTAAGCTATCATATAAATTTCAATATGTTTCAGTTCTCGTCACGTTTACAATGTTCTTTATTTTAATGTTTAAATGTGCGTGTTTTTTTTATGAAAAACTGACATGACATAGATGGTTATAAGATGGAGCTAAAAAAGCTTCAATTAATAATTATTAACATACACTCGTTTAGCTATAGAATCTATAGGCAATGTAATATTCCTCGAGATATAAAAAAAGTCCGCTACAAAAATTTTCCAGTTCATTTCTAAAATACCAAAAATAAATTCAGGATTAAAAAAAAACCCGAAATTCAAAGCAATTTACAAAATTAAGCCGAAAATTCATCTTCCTCGCACATAACATAACGTAGTCAGAATACCCGGTGAATTATGTCAGTAATTTATGCTAATTTGACGTTGTGTACTAATAATATACATTGTGTTGTGAAGGGAACAAGGTAGGTAGATGATGTCTTATGTATGGTTATGCTGTATTGAATGAGCTATACTACTCACTGTTGCGTTACTCACTTTTTAACTGACCTCAAAATAGAGGTTCTTAATTCGAGTGTATGTTTTTTTTGTAAGTTTGTTTCGCGGCAGCTCCAGAAATTGGGGATCGATTTTAATAAACATTTTTATCATCGATAGAGATCGATGTCAGAATATTTGGTCCCATAAAAATATTGGATTTGAATTTGGTTCCTTTTTAAATTTATGTGTATTAATTATTTTACAACTTATTTACTTTTAAACTATCGCGCTGTATGTTTTTAGTAATACCTATTATTTATTCACGGGTATAAGCGCGTACATGCATGAATATATTTTTTTGGGTTTGACGTTTCGACCGAGTTACACCGGCCGTGGTCGCAAGCAGACTGGAGATGCGGCGTCATCGGTCCGTGCACGAAGTAGATGATTTTTTATCTACCCCATGTTTTTCAAGTACCCTACACACTGCACTGACTGTATCCGTATTCTGTTCATTATCCGACTTTGCAGAAAAGCGCAGTTGTGTTAAGCGAATCATAATCATATTTTAGAGCATGAACTAGAACGGGAACAAACAGTTCGTCTAGCGACAATGCCGCGTCATGGCTGTAAGTCCCAGTTGGGCCACAAACAAGTCAGGCTACTGATAAAAATAATTTGTCAGACAGTTACAATACTTTCACGGCTAAATATTTACGAAACAATATGCAAATGTGAATTGAAATTGTCCGTATTTATGCAAAAAGGAACCACCCAGCAAACACGCACTTCTGAGATATCAAAGTATTAACAAAAACATTTGCAGCTCTGTTAGATGAAGTAAAATTAATCTTTATTTTATTTAAATTCATTGATAAATTACTTATTTAAGTATGTGTACATAAATTTGCTCTGAATACTCTTAAACTTTCTAGATAATTAAGAAAATGTGCATGTGGTTCCTTTTAACACTTGCGAATTGATAGGTTTTCTCATATACAAAAAAGAACCACAACCCAGGAATTTAATGATATAAATGAAACTAAGTATTTTTAATATCGTAGTAAAGCTTCAATTAACAAAAAATATAAAATAATACTTATAGAGAGCGTTTATTCGACGTTATTGTCAAATTGATTTCGAAATCCACCGTGTCTAGTCCATCTATGTCATCTTCTATTGCATCATCACTAATGAGACTATTATAAAAACTCTGTGCATCTTGTGGAATGAGATGTAATATTATGGACTGAATATCGGCTAGTTTCGCTGGTGATACTAGCTTCCCCGACGGCCACAGGGGAACTAAATGTTCCGTCAAGATTACAGCTGGTCTGCCGCGAACAGGTGCTCTCCCTATATTTACTTCCACAGACCTACCAAGGAAGGTGAGTCTCTTTTCAAAAAAAAATACAATTTAATTATGAATTTATTTTACGCATAACCATACCACAGAAACCTGGTTCCATTTGAAGTTGTTGGAAATAGGAAAAATGGGTTCAGGAAAAAGTAAAACAGCAACTCGCGTCAACCATATTTTATTTCAAGTGAAGCATAGTAATACGTTTTTAAGAACGTTTTAACAATGAAGTATTGGCTGATTATTGACTGCCAGTAAGAAGTCAATGTAATGAGGTTTTATATGTTGAATGAATATTTGTATATTCCAACAGTCGCCCTCAAATATTTATTTAATATTTATAATTATATCCATTTAGAAATATATAATTTAATCATGACTATACCATTACTGTTTTGGTATTGACATTTTAAATTTAAATGGATTGATAATAAAACTTTTGAGTAAGAAATACAATCGTCTTATAAAATTATACAGTTAAGAATTATAATTATTACAAAGAATAACACTTAAAAATTATAAAGTCTTATAACACTTAAAAAATTAAATTAACTTTATCTTATTCTACATCCAGGAACTAAGTTTTAAATATTAACCATTTTCGTGAAATATCTAGTAGATTTCCTATGGAAATATGTTCTTATTAGGGAAGGTACATATTTACGCGACCAGGTTTTTACACCAGGTATTTGCTTCCAAGTACGTACACCAGGTACCGACCCGAAATACTTGAAAGTATTCTGAGCCCTGGTTTTAGGACCTGGTTTCTTATGATAGACTTACTTGAAAACCCTGGTACTCGATTTTGCAAGTATGACCCATGACTAGTTCTTATGAGAAATAAATTTCTTTAAACCGAAACCGAAATATGTTTTGGGTTTATTGCTATAATAGTAATAATAG
The DNA here is from genome assembly GCA_905475315.1 of Autographa pulchrina. Classification (NCBI taxonomy): domain Eukaryota; kingdom Metazoa; phylum Arthropoda; class Insecta; order Lepidoptera; family Noctuidae; genus Autographa; species Autographa pulchrina. Next base: position 8,059,765 of record FR997784.1, on the reverse strand, counting down.
TAATTTGTCCTTCTAAAATTGTACTTGATATCCATCAATAGTTATGAAACTAATGCAACTGATATTGTCACCAAAAATTAAAATTTGCAGTGCAATTGGAATTAAAACGCAATGACTTTATGCAGATTGCTTTCTTCGTTGAAAATGCAACGATATTGTACAATTATCAAACGCTTTAAATATGCGCAGTTCTGTACTTTTTCTATATATTATACAATTATTGAACAATGAGTATGTGCCCCTTTCTAATTATTTTGTCAATTAGTTCACCCCCTCAATCGGAAAATGCATAGCCAACTATACCTTCTACTAAATACACTATCACATTTTAATTAATTTAATTAACACGGTTCAGAGATTAATTTTAAGCTAAGCGTACTTTTGATGCAGTTATTTCATAAAAGAAAAAAAAACATTTTCTCGATTGTACGTTATTTTCACTCTGTTATCGACTTAGTATTTAGTACAGTATAGTATCCGGTCGCTTACAAAACATTATACCTGATAATTGTCAGAGTTTAACAATAAACATATAATTAATTTCGAATACTGCCTCGTTGGCCTAGTGGCGCTAAACGCGACTGCTACGCTAGAGGTCTTGGGTTCGATTCCCAAGTCGACCAAGGTGTTATTGGGTTTTTCTATGAAATTCTCAGTAGCAGGTCGGAGTTTGGATTTGTGCCCGTTTAGTGGCAATAGGCTCGCCCCCTATTACATGGGACCTAAAACATACCGGCGAACTGTGGGTGTACATTGGTACACCTCTGCCTAACCCTTCGGGGATACAGGCGTGATGGTATGTTATGTTATGTTATGTTAATTTCGAATAAAATGATGATTTGTAAGATTCAGTAATTATTGAAGAATTTGTGTAAAAAATTAAAATTTAATACGAAGATCTTATACGATCTTCTATTTTAAGTAGCTATTATATCTAAGTTAATTTTGAAGTTCAATAAATTACCACCGCTTCCTAAGTGCTGTAGCTGTGGAGAAGAAACGGCGCAACAAACTCCCCAGCAGCACCCTATCGCCAAGTTGAATATGAAGGTTCTTGATTGAATATCAATTTACCATCACTTCTATTTCATTTAAAACTATCATATTCAAATGCTTTATTAAACCTTTTCCATAAAATTGTAAAATTAATCTCTGGTACAAAAACGTTAACGTTGACATATAGGACAATATAATATAAACTTTCCGTAGAAAATTAAATACATATTTCTTAAATAAAAAATACAGAAAATTACATGTATTTTATGTAATTAAATATCTTATGTAGAACTTTTTAGACATAAATCAACTTTGAAGTTCTTGCTTCAATAATTTAAATATTTTTGACTTTTTTGTATTTTGAAATTTATTTATTAGTACATACTAATATTAAAATCAAAAAATTAATATTCCGACCAACTAGTGCAAACGTTTATAAATAAGACTTCAAGTTTGATTTCCATGCTATTCTGTGTTGTATGGCTTTTAATTTTAACCATTTATAAGAATCAGTTCTATTATTATCGTTAGTACCTATGTTTGAATTTAGTATTTATTCAAAAATGCAATTAATAAAATAAAATCTAGATCAATATTTTGTTTATAATCTCTTTATAAACTATTTGTATCCTTTCTCTTCTAAATTTAGTAAATGAATCTGAATCTCAGTTTACTAGACAATGGTCCAACATCTGAGATTTCAGCAAGGTTCTCGTGTTCGTTGCCTTTTAACATTGCCGATTTATATAATCGGACTTGCTTATTTCGGCGGGAATTTGAACATCTACAGACCTACAAGAATCATAAGTCATGATTCGTCAAAATATCTCGAGCAACGAGAAAAATATAACCATTTTTCTCGTTACTAACGATTTTTTTGGTCAAATTTCTATCGACGGACAAATAAAACTAGGAGGGTTTTGTTTGTCTGCTATGTCACATTTTGCATGGTGTTTTATTATATTCTGGCGCTTTTGTGGAATGTCTGTTTTTAAAATACGTTGCCGTATTATAAACAGCTTCATCAAGTAAAGATTTCGCACTTGTTACCAATGCTTGAATCATTTTGGTTAACGTACGATTTATGCACGCAGCGACACCATTTTGCTGTGGACTATATAGTACCATCAATTGATACTTTTCCCTTTATTAAAGTTATAGTAATATAACTATGATGCATAGAATTGTATTTAATAGCAATGTTTACATCTTCGGTTGTGAATGTAATCAAATCACAAACATCAAATGAATAAGAAGTAACGTTCGATTGGTATTTTAAATTATCTTTAAAATAAATTGTGATTGTTTACCAAATATACAACACATTTCTTACACATAACTTAATAGTAATGTTTATATTACCAATCATTTTACCATCATACTTGTCAATAACATTTTTTGGAGAAAATTATTTATTTATTCTTGTAGAATAAGTAAATAATTTATTTAAAATTTAATAAATTATGTACTCACAATAGTTTAATTAAATGTCGCATAAAATTAGTTTATAATTTAAAACATCTTGGTCTTTGCAACTGTTTTAAATAATGTTTAAATATCGTCACGACTCATCTACCTCAAAAATGATACTGAAAAAGCTGTTAGTTTTATCACTGGTCATATAGCATTTAGTTATTTTTATTTTATATTTGATAACCATTATTACAAAAATAACCGACGTACCTGTCTGTTAAATGCTATTTATCCATAACAAATTTTACCGTATTTCGGATGAATATGAAACGTCTTCAATAATTCTTAAAATGCTTAAAGTCGTGGTCGCAGCGCTCCTCTCTCTTTGAGTAGCTTAACGTAAGATGCGAACGCCTCACAACTGATTAGCGGCATCAGAATCTAAAAGAAAACATATTTCATTATCAGTTTACCGATCATCGGCAATATTGGTTAACTTTGGAGAACATAGAAACGATACTGTCCTTGTAAGCATTTCAGGGTTAAACATTGTTTGTCGTTTTCTCATAGCTAGTAGATTCACCATTTTCCTGCATCTTCTTGACTAAAACGGTAGTTCTTTTTAACACGGTTTCAAAGTCCATCATAGTAACTCTATATTTAGCAAATGTATACTGAGTATTTCTGGGTTGAAATATTCTCTCTTCTTTGAGTAGTTTGGTTTTTCTTAGAAGATGGGTTGTGAGTTGAGATTGAGAACCGTTTGCTGTTAGCATAGCAAAAAAACTTAGTTTAGGCGTAGGTTTAGCTTTCATGATATACATCAAGCGTGTTTTAATAAGCTGAGGTGTTGTTCGCCGAGTGTTATGAGTTATGACATCGTCGCACATCGTAAGCCTTTTGCAATCTTGTTGTTCTTCATTTGGGAAATCTTCATTTCCTTCATTCTTCGTGTGGGGAATTGTAATCTAGTAGTATATGTAGCTAAATATTTCTTTTATTCCAGAACAAATCTTTGTGTCATGTGCATGTTCATTTGTTTTGTGTCTAGATGTAATTTTATCTATTTTATTGAACAAATATATTAGTATACATATCTGTTGTCTGGTCCCCATAGCACAGACTCCGCCGTAGTTCAGGATCTGATGGCCGTGTGAATTTTCACAAGATATTTTTATTTCGTAAAAATATCATCACAACACTTACATTTAATTTTGAACTAATTAATTTGCGCAGTTACAAACGCGGTCTGGGCCCATAACCTGTTGGAAATAGGAAAAATGGGTTCAGGAAAAAGTAAAACAGCAACTCGCGTCAACCATATTTTATTTCAAGTGAAGCATAGTAATACGTTTTTAAGAACGTTTTAACAATGAAGTATTGGCTGATTATTGACTGCCAGTAAGAAGTCAATGTAATGAGGTTTTATATGTTGAATGAATATTTGTATATTCCAACAGAAGTATTAAAAATAATTGTTATTAATAGAAATATGTGAAATGTATAATGGTACCAAGTATGTGCGGATCTGTTTTGTATAAAATGACATTATAGTAATTTCGTTTATTTGTTTGAATAAAAGAGTCCCGTGGTGCTGTGGTTCGTTTTCGCTTCATATGTATTGTTTGTTGTTGCTGTTGGTTCCATTCTGCTTTTAGTATACCTTGTTTTCAAGGAAAAAATCATGTGGTTCTTTTTTGTATAAGAATTTAGACCACTTTTAGATTAATATTCTTCAAAAAAAGTAAAGAACGAAAAAAATAAAAAAAAATAAAAAAAAAAATACGGACAATTGTGGAACGTCTTTTTATTCTCTAGCCCTTTGTTTCCATAGCCACTATTACAAACTTTTCTTTTACAGGAAATTTTAAAGTTCATAATTTCCGACGAAGGCAAACAAAGAAGGAACTTAATATTCCAATGAAATATTAATTGAAATCACGGAACTAGATCCATTAGGAAGTTGAACATTAATCAATACTTTGAAATACCTGTTATTAAAACTTCTTGTTGATACCACGGATTAATTAATAAAATAAATTAGTGGCAATAGGCTCGCCCCCTATTACATAGGACCTAAACATACCGGCGAACTGTGGGTGTACATTGGTACACCTCTGCCTAACCCTTCGTGGATACAGGCGTGATGGTATGTCATGTTATGTTTATAAATTAGTAAGATATGAATTCTTTTTACTATCACATTTCAAACAAGAACATCCAAAATTAAGCCATAGGAAATAATAGGATCATACATATGTCAATATATTTTTTGTCATAATTGTCAAACCTTCGTTGTCTCTGATTCCAAAAGGGTCGATTTACACCAAATTATTTGTAATCCTAATAGAATTTGACAGGGTGGGAATAGAATGAGCATTCGTACGTTAGGTGTAAATCGGCCGTAACTCAAGTGCTTTAGGTACTTATTGAGTTCTGAGTAAAGTATGTGATGATGTCCACATTTAATATTCATCTTATATTTCCACTTAATTAAAATTTACCCTTTAAATAAGCTAAACACGCAATTGATTAATAAACTATCCTCTTATTTTGTGACAATAATTATTTTAATCTCGTTTAAAATTTAAGGGATTTTGCTGTAGGTAAATTATTTCAAAGGAAATTAATAATATTCCAAAATGATTTTAAATTATACTTTTTTAATTGAGTCTATGACACGTATTTACATTCTTAATTATTATTACACGACTGCCCAAAAAAAGGAGTGTTATGTTTTCAGGGTTCATGTATGTAGGTATGTATGTATGTATGTTTGTGAGTTTCTTTATTCCACCATAACTTCTAAAAGGCTTGACCGATTTCAATGTTTGTGGTATCATTAGAAGCTTTGAGTTATCCCGAGTGACATAGGCTATGGACATTAAAAAATGGTCAAGTGTGAGTCGAAATCGACTGCAAAGGGTTCCGAACGATTTTTTTTTTGTGTTGTGTCATGCTTTTTTGTTGTTCACTAAAAGGTATTAAATAAAAAAAATATAATTAAAAATCAAAAAACACGCCTGCCATGTAAAAAAAAATAAAAACAAGTCAAATATTTGCAGTCGGGGGACCTTTAATGAATTGTTCCAAGTAACCGACCCCGACTGCAAATATTTGACTTGTTTTTATTTTTTTTTACATGGCAGGCGTGTTTTTTAATTTTTAATTATATTTTTTTTGTCTTAATGTTTTAGCTTTTTGCAGTATTTTCTGTTACTCAGGTACAATTTGATTATGCTATAAAATGAGCTCTTTTATGTAAATTATTATAAAAAACATGTTTTTTTCTGTTCTTAAATTATTATAGCGGTATGTCAGAGAAACAAATAACGCTGCGTCAAAATCGCTCGTGTGTAAAGGCTCGAACTTAACGTGCTGTGAATAAAGGTATACATTTACACAACACGTTATTGTTAAGATCACTGTTCAATATACGATATGATACTCCGTCAAATGATAGCTACAGTTAAAAAAACTTTTTTACAACAATTTAGCTATGTATTAAACATTTTAAACTTTTTGTGCGAATAGTGCGTCACAATATGTGATAAAAATTCCTCTCCGTTTGCTTTCAATAAAAATTAAATTATTCTGCAGCTAAGCTTCGAAGCTTTGTATAAAAATTACATGAAAATGTATTTCATAACATTCTTTTATAATAATATATTGATTTCCAGATATAAAAATGGAATACATTTCGTAACACATTCAAAAGCACAATATCTTTTGAGTTCTCGTCAAAAATGTTATTCGTTCTTTGTGTCGTAGCATTTCAATTTGGTGTGACTGCAAAGTATTTTCCATTTTCTATCGATATGTCTTCTATAGCGATCGGGGGGGATATTAAATAACACGTGGAAGCCAAGCGATAGCAACACGATAGGACAGCAAAATTTGTACAATCAGACTTTTTTTGTTTTTGGTAGATATCTTTGCATTTCGCCTGAGCGCCGGCTTTGACTGCTTCACCGGACTTTTGGCGAGGACTTATAAGCCTCCAGCCAGAGCTACAATCAGACGTGCCAAATTGGTTATTTGTGTAACATTATGATCATACTTATACCCACGAATTGTCATTTATTAAACATCGAAAATTTAATGCAAAATTGTCGATGTTTAATCATATTGCAGATTAATACCGCTAACGTTTTACAATATGTGTGATTTAAGGTAGAATGCGTACAAAATGTAATTGCAAAAATATATTTGCTATTGTGTTAGATTAATATAGAAGTAGTTTCTGTCAACTAGAATTGCCGGACTATTTGTGTATTGGACATTTTGGTTATATTCACAAACGGGTATTCACAACTGGGTACACAAAATGTGCCTCAGGACTACTACCAGTGTGTTATAAATGTAAGTAGAGTACCCGGAAAATTCCTAGAAATCACTATCAAACTTATTAGTAGCTGAAGTCATGACTGTATTCAGAACCTGAAATAGTTGCTGACACATTTTCAAAAAACACTGAACACTTTCATTTTTAGTCTTATGATACCTGAAAATATTTCGGAAAATAGACCTAAATGATTGATGAGACAAAGACGAGTTCAATTAAAACTATGTCGTTAAGTAAAGAGTTTGAAACTAGATCGAATTAAATAGGCACGAAACACTAATAAAACAAAGACAATTGAGTTTTGAACTTGAATCTACGAATTTAACAGAACAAAAGTTGTCTCACGAAATGAATGAATGAAATTGGAAATTCCCGGAAAATATCTTTTAGTTATTAAGAAGCAAAATAAATACGACTTTAGTTCGTCTAATCTTCAGGTATGCAATATTAATTATAATTGGGCCGATGGTATAAAACATGGATTAGAGTAAAAAAAAATTGAAACGATTTACATTCATCAAGTTGCAGACCAATCAAGCTTGAACGTTGACTAAGATATTATTTTAAAAACGTTGTTATTTAGCATCCCACTGCTGGGTAAAGGCATTTCTCCTTTAAAGCATTTTTTTAGATCTGATCCAACCTCATTCAAGTCCTGCCTATCCCTTCTGGCCATGGTGGCCTAGCGGTTCAATGAACGGATTTGTATGCACAAGGTTGCAGGTTCGAACCCAGGCAAGTACCAATGTGGCTTTTTCAATGTTATATGTACTTTCTTAATTATTCTAAGACACTTCAGACAGACGGTGAAGGAAAACAAATTTGGGATCTGAAATCGCCAATCCGCAGAGAGCAAGCGTGTTGATCAATGCTCGTGCCTTCCCTATATGGGAAGAGGCCTGTGCCCAGCAGTGGGACATTTATGGGCTGGATTATTATAAATCCCTTCTATATTTTATTTACTTCTTTACTAGATTCCGGTCCAAAATCCCCAATTACTTACCCCCAAAAACTACAAAACCGGCTAATGTAAATCAGAAGCATTCTCAAAGGCGAGGCACAAACAGTTAGGGGTTTACAATAGCTTGCCAAACAGTGGGGTGGAGCTGCAATGAAGATGGCTTGGCAAACAGCTCGCGCAAACGGGATCGCAAATACTACGCGACTGTAGAACTCCTGTGTGTTTTGGAAATACGGGGCTTCGCTTGACGTAGGATGTAAATAGTTTCGCATGATATTCTTGGTTGGGTATTGAGAAGTCGGGTTTATGGTATTTCAATGCTATAAGACAGTTGCAAGTATGTAACTTGTTGAAAAATTATGTGTTTGCTTGCTGCCGATACAAGAATACATGGGCATAATAGCGAATTTAATGTTTTTCGTTGTTGTGTTTTCAAATTTGTAATTAAAAAAATATTCATCGTCCCGAAAAATATATAATATTAACTGACTACGCACCATCTTTTTAATTTAAACTACAGATTACATCAATTTCCTATCACGAAAGCAGTCGTTAAAATAGTGTGTATTTTCCACTTCATTTTATTGGCAGGTCAGAATTCACTCTTGGCTTTCAGCATTTTGCTGATCTACTATCAATTTATCACTATGTCTGATCGCAAACCGGTGTTATAAAATCGATGTAACTTTTCAACAGAACTGCAATGCTTTCACGATTATTAAGCAGAGTATGCATCAGTGAAACGAACTCTTTTTCTTTACGGGTAGTTGATATAAAAATCCATTCATGTATCAAGTATTTGGATAAAAAGTATTTTTAATTGTTATGTCTTATCATCATCATCATCCACACCTTGTCCTTCCACTGCTAAGCATAGGCCTGTCCTTTCTCGTGCCATTTTCTACGGTTTCATCCAGACTCGACCTGAAACTTTTACTATGTCATCGACCCATCTTGTTTCCGGACGACCGACGCTTCTTTGGCCTTGCCTTGGCCACCAGTCACCGCCTTAGTCCACCTGTCGTCACTACGTCTGACCAAGTGCCCTTCCCAGCGCCATTTCCGCCTCGTTAATGGTCGAGGTCTATATCTAGCTTACAGCTTATAAAGTTATATGTGTTAGAACTATGTTGAGGATATAATTTAAACATTTTACCTACAATTCCTCTCATATCTCCACATTTTGGCTTCCTCTATGAATACTTATTAGGATACTTCATTCCCATTAAAACAGTTCTTCAGTGTTATCAAAAGTCCGGTTTGTCATGAATACATTCCCTACGGGCTACGGTCAACATTATGCATGGAATTTCCATGTGAAATTCAAAATGAAAGAAAAACATGAAATGTACCGGCTTACTTTACCGCTTACTGTAATAGAGTTGAAAATAGCTTGTCAAGTAGCTTTGGCAGAGATGAAAATTCTATTTTAGAGGTTTTATGTTTGAACTCGTAGATATTACTAATGGAATTTTCATAAAAAAATATGTATCACTACCTAATTTTCGAACGCAATCTTTGTTTGACTTTCTCTTGCGTAATTGATGGTTCGCAGCATTTTCTAAAAGTTGGTTTCTTGAAATTCATATTTCTAACACTGTAGCCCCATCTGAAGCCTTTTACATCAGGCCATATACTGGTTTCGAATCAACTGTCTTCCAAAGTCTGTTTTAATTTATTTTTATGCGCACCAAATAAAAAAAACAAGAGCCCTAATAAAACGAATAAACAAAATCTTCCTGGCCGTCACCTGTTACCATATTAACTCAAAATATTCCCGTAAATTTCTATCATTTTAAAATGAGACAACCCGTTCCATACTTCCTGTTAGCACATTACAAAAATTAAAAGTAAAACAAGCTCAGCGTTTAATTAAATTATTTTAATATTTCTCTCTCTCGCAACAAAAACACTTTCCACCTGCGTGTTTATCATATTCTCGTAAATACGTTACTGTTTTAGGGTTAACCGTAATTAAATGCATGAAATTAATTTATTAAAAAAAATGTTCTGTACCTATTCGCGGAATACTTGCGTCGAGAATTTGGGAATGGAATATTTTTCTGTGTAATGTGGAGTTTATGTCGGTTGTAAATGATGTAAATCTTATTATGACTTTATTTAGGAGAGATTTGAAACCAAAACATTTCAAGATTTCTTGGTAAAGACATACCATTTTTGACAAAATAACTTCTTACACAAACCCTATCTATCATAAGGATTATGTTTAAAGGCCTTATGAGTTACATTTTATTTTAAACTGATTTTCATTAAACAAGTTAATTTTGGTCAAAACAGAATAATATTAATTCCTAAACTCTTCTCTTCTTACTAAAATCTTTTTCTTTCTGATTCCAAAAACCTTTTATCAATAAAACCCAAAAAATCCTTGTCGCATGATGTGTTCCCATATCTAAAATAAATTCTCTTCACAGACATAATGTTATTGAGTACACTTAACCTTTACTACTCGTGATCAGAGAGCTGGTTTGTACCTTGCACAGAGAATCGGCATAGCCATTCAACGTGGCAATGCTGCCAGCCTTCTGGGCACGTTTCCCGCCATTGACAAGGTTGACGATGAGTTTTTTTGGCGCGTGTTAGTTTTATTTATTTATATAAGATTTAATTTTAGTCTTTGTTTGTTCTTGTAATAGATTTAAGTTTTGAATTGTAAATAAATAAAGTCTATAGTACCTTTAACTGTATGTATTCAAACTGTTTCAAGTCAAATTCACAATCCTTATAGGTCTTTCATCTATCTCATATAATTTAATATTACCGACAGCATCACCCACCTAATCCAATTTAATTCTTTTGAACTTGTTTTCTCACAAAAGTTTTTATTTCTCCCATTCTTTATCCCGGTAATCTTTTTTCCAATACTTTTGTTTCTTTTCTGTATTCTTGCGAATTGGATGGCATCGTAAATTAGCCCGGGCTACTTGTAATGGGGAATTCATGGAAAGAAAAAGGATTATTAAAATTTAATTAAGAAACCTTATGTTTTAAGGATGAAATATATTGTGTGACTGTTTACAAGTACAAGTACAGACCGTAGATTTGATTTACTGACAAACAAAAATAATATTTCTAAGAAATTAAAGTACGTTGGATGTGAAAAATAAAATAGACGCTCTTTGAAACCACGCTAAAATATACATACATTGTATATTATACATACCTAGAATAAACCTACTATGGATAACATACAAAAAATAGAATTTATTGGTATAAAAAACCTAGCTTCATTTTTCTTGAATATTTCCAAGACTTTTATCTGGTAAAAAAAATATCGTTTTATTTAATGACGAGTGTTTTGTTCTCAGTTATTCTGTGGGAGATCTAACACGTACAAAATAAAGGAATATTATCTTTCTTAAGGCTTTGGGCAGCACGTAAATCTCTACTAAGCAAGAATTAAGTAATGTATAGTGATTCGCGATACGCGATTTAAATCTAATTAAAAATGTTGGATTTAATATTATGTGACATAAACATTTAATTTGGACACAACAAATAGTTTTTAACGTTTAGCCTCAAAAAACATATGAAGCTTAAACAATACTATTTTTTTTTTGTAAAAAACTCGGTATTAAGAACTCAAATTCAAAGCAAAGAAAGTTTTAAAATAGTTCATTATGATTATGACGATTTTATTTTAATAAAGTTATATTTTTATACTCACCCCTTCTTAAAGAATAAAAACTTCATAATAGAAATTGAACAATAAATACTTAAAATCGTTTCCCGCTACCGCTTTCACTGCACAACGAAACACCACTCTAAAAAATTCACATAAAAAATCCTTTGCTACAGTCAAAATTATTGCCTCTTGTTTTTCCCAGCGAGTGCCTTGAAAACGAAAATTTTATTACTAGATTTTTACTTTTACTTCATTTACCCGCTGTATTTTTACGAGAAATTGCCTTGAGAACAGGGTTAACATCGATCGAGCTTCAGTTTATACCCCTCTTGTACTCTGCTTGCGTTAAGTGTTTTACGCTATAATATGTAGATAGAGAATTTTTAACTGTTTTTCCCATATAAATAACATTGAAGTCGGCTCCTTTTTACATAATGTTTACATAAGAGTTATATAGATACTTAATATTTTTCCATGTTAAGCATATTCTAAATGTAGATGAAAAACTAAAAATATTTCGGTTTAAAATCAGGCCTTGCAGTAGCAATCACAGATCCAATGAAACAAACCTCAGTAATGGAAATCGTGTGAAAAACTAGAACAGAATTCTTTCGACCATTTCTGACCAAGCTTTATACCAAAGGCTTTATCCAACGGCTGTAAGAGTGTACTACAAGTATTGTTGTTTTATCAGGCGTCGTAAACTTGTCGAATAGACGCCGAGGTTTGGCTTAAGTGAAAATATGAGATCTCGCGAGCTTGTGGGCCTTAAAACAATAGAACTAAGAATTGTTTGTGTTTCGGACATGGTTTCTTTAGAAATTCGAGAACACAGTTCTGTGAAAAAATCCTTATGGACCGCTGTTTGATCTGGAAATAAACTAATACCTATAACACTACAGATAGCGTTGTCAAACCCCCATAAAATAAAAAATAAAAATGTCATTTTCATCTTTTATTTAGGGATGGTTAGCGCTCTTTGGCGGTGGCCTACGTTCAGCTATGGGTGAGTATAGCCAAATATGATGATGAAGATATACAGGGTGTTACCGAAAGGGTATATCAATCTAAAAGGGTTGAATAGTACTCGTGATATAGAGTCAGTTTACAAAATTTGAACTCAATATATGTTAATTTAATAATTAATATCGAATGTTTCGTATCAATTATTTGTCACCAAAAATCATAACCAGACCAAAGCGATGTATGGCTATTATTTAGCAAGTGACCTAATAAGAAATTGGACCCTTGCAAAGCTTCCAAAATATTTACCTTCTCCATTTGAGTCACACCGTTGTCTAGCATCTCGTACCAACTTAATATAAAATAGGCCGGCTCGGAAACCCGGCCGTTTCTCGATTTCTATCTCAGCGGGAAGGTGCTCTAGTTGACCTTGATTTTTATAAGCCGAGTGAGTCTGAGGTTCATAAAATTGTATGTTTTATAGTCATAGTGATATGGGATTATGTGCTATTTAATATTGTTTTAGATAGTCTTTTTTTATTATGAGTGTTGCAGTTAATGAATGATAAAGACTAGTAAAAGTGGCTGCAGTGACTATATTCTTTTCCGAAATACAGTCAGATCAATTGGCCTATATCTTCTATAAAATTCTCGTGTCACAATGTTAGTTACCATACTACTCTGAACCGGTGACCGATTTTTTGAAATTTTATATGCATATTCAGTAGGTCTGAGAATCGGCTACTATCTATTTTTCATACCCCTAAGTGGTAGTAGGTAGGTAGTAGGCAGGTGCTAGGTAGAAAAAATTGTATTGAAATGCATGCCGGGTACAGCTAGTTTTATATAATCGCATGGATACTCAGAAATCTGTAATAATCAGAATTATTTACACACTATCGATAAATCTGGACCTCGTGTTATTTGTATTATACTTTGGTTGAATACAAGCTTAATATTTAAGCCAATTTTATAGATGACCAATATAGTAATTTATCCGGTATGGATTAATTAATCTAGTAATTTATTAAGGCTTAAGGCTATGCGGGTTGAAGTAAATGATATAATTATATTCTTATCATGGATTTCCGCAAAGTAACGCCTGATTCTATAACTTAATTATATTCTATTGATACGCCTCCAATCTTAATTCGAAATAATTGGTATAAGAGGATTATTCACGCAAGTATCAAGTTGATTGAATGGCAAAGTGAGTGTTTTGTCGCACTAATCATGTTTGTAATATTTAATTAATGTACTTTTAATTTTATTTGTCAGTTTACTTAAAATTTAAAATTTGTAGTACGTGAGGGGCTCGTGGCTAAGTGTAAGCCGGTACGGTTTGACCAATAATACAGTACAGGTTAAGTCGCGCTCGTCGCGGTTGGTCCATGGATGGGTGACCATTTATAACATACCGAGACTACGTTAAACAGTAGGTCCTGGCTGTCATACATAGATCTTTGGCAGTCGTTAAGTCAATTCTGACAACCAGTCTTACTATGAGATACTGTGTTTCCCAGTAAAATGGATTGTGGAGGTTAGATAGGTAGTCGCTCCATGTAATATTCGGTATTCAGCTGAATCGCGTAAGACTGGCAGCCGACCCCAATATAGTTGGGAAAAGGCTCGGGAGATGATACAGTAAGTGAGCGACCACCCCTAAAAAAATGTGCACTTAAAGGCTACGGAAAGTAATTGGACCGGAATTGACTTAAGTCATCCTCAATCATTTTTTTTTTTGCACAATGATACATAATCATCATAAATTATCTATGTAGTAAACTAATGACTTTTTAAAAAGTAAGCCTAATCCTATGGTTCCCTGACCTTTATACAGCAAATTGGGCTTATTTACTTGGATTTTCAAAGATACATCTGTTAAACAGTTTCTTCTTACAAATTGGTACAATTTATGTTGAGTATATTGTTATCCTTATTCAAACACAGCTCGTAATAACCTGTAAACAATAAAGCCGTTACCTAGTAATTGACTGAAGCTCATAACTACACTAATCCGGACTAAACTGGATTAATAAGTTTAGTATAAAACTAACATATAAAATTGAAGTTGTTACTTTGTCTACCCACTATGAGACAAAGTTACGTTAATAGGACAAAAAAATATGTAATTACATATTTTTTATGGCTATAAATAATTTGAAAAAGGATTATTAGTATGCATTGGGTTTTTTAGGGTTCCGTACCCAAAAAGTAAAACACGGGACCCTATTACTAAGACTTCGCTGTTTGTCCGTCCGTCTGTCTATCACCAGACTGTGTCTCAAGAACCGCCATAGCTAGACAGTTGAATTTTTGCCGTTGAATGCCGCTATAACAACAAATACTTACTATAACAAAATTAAATAAATATTTAAGGGGCTCCCATACAGCAAACGCTTTTTTTGCCCTTTTTTGCTTGATATCAATAATGGCAACAGGTAGGCACTTGAAATATTCACAAAAATACTTTTTTAAGTTACAATCCCGCTATCTACAACAGCAATCAAAATTAAATATTCAATTTGTTTAATATAAAAACTCACACGACAGGCACGAGTGCTTAGGAGTAGTGACAAAAGACTATCGTGCTACTAGAATTAATAGTTGTTTATTCATGTTATCTCATTTAATTATAAGGTTGTGTATGAGGAAATAAAAACTATGTAAGTATGTGTGTAACAAATAGAGTACATAGCACAAAAATTACACAACATTAAATATGAATTTAAGTTCGTTCCTTGTGTTGTGCCAAGATATTTTTATTACCATTTTTCGCCTCGTGTTTTGCTGTTGATATAGAAGAGACTATTAGCTATGTAAGATTATGTTGCAAAGATTTCTGTTGCGTAAAAAATATAAGTAATTTAGTTTTGGCAACTAACACTCATCAAATAGTTGATAATTTTTTATTTTTGTTGAAAATACCTCATATATATATCACATACCCCAAAACTATGGATTTGAAATTAGATTTTTCTTTTTAATAAAGTATCAAATTATAAATGAAAAAGTTGATATGTAAATTTATGAGGGTGAATTAAAAACACTTTCATTAATGATCTCCTTTACCGTCCTAGCGCTAACTTTTAGTGACACTATTATTATTATTTTTTTAAACCTAGTAACATTAAGCCTATAATCGTATGAATATTTAACTCCAAACTACCATTTAGCTTCTATCTTTTGGCCACAGGCCACTCGGATAGTGTCCCATTTAATTAAGATTATAATGATTTAAGAGGCACCTACAAGTGACCCTCGTTCACACATACGACCTGAAACAGGGTTCCTTTGCCATACGAATAAACCCTTGACGAATACAATTAGCATAAATTAAATGTATATGCTATAACAATATATTATACAATAGCGATAGTGATATGTGATAATATGTGTTACTCTTACGATGATAATTCGTTTTTAGTGACTTTATTCTTTTGTACTTGATTTTGATTTTGAGCGGAACACAAAAAACAACCATAATTTATAACATCAGTAGTAAAATTTGAAATAATATTTATTAATAAAAATAACAAAAAAACTGAACATCAAATCTCTGTTTGACCAAAAAATCTTTTTAAAACGCACACCACTGTTACACTAATTATATTTCAAGTAGACCTTCAATAAGTCAACAAAACTTTTGACTTCATTCGTAACTTAATTTACGATCGAAATCTGTCGAATCGTCAAAACAATACACAGAACCGTTAACAAAGTAATAAAGCAACGCAATCAAACAAACAAACAAGGAATTATACGCGAAGTGGCGTTTGTAATATTTCAATGAGGTTTTAATTTCAACCCTTGTGCCCTATTCAACAACCCTGCACGCTTACCATGAGCTTTTAAAGCAAGACTGTTGCCGTTGAGTAAGCGAGACAGCGCTATGCGCAGTGTAAGGCGCCGTCTCGCTTCCTCAACCGCAACAGTACCTACTGCTTTAAGAGATCGTGGTACAGGTACTGACCATTGTTCCGCTTAACGTTTCAACTCGGGTCCAATTTTATTGTTCCGACAGGTATAAATAACTGAAATTTTTGATGTATTTTTTGATTTTCGTGCTTTTACGAGGATTCTTTATTATACCTACTTTGGTGTAGTACTAAAACTATGGTTGATCTTTTAACTTGCACCATATATGCTTTCTTCAGGAAATAAAAACAATAGACGTACAAAAAAATTGAATTTTATAGATGTTTACAGAATCCACATTCACTATTCTTAATAATAAATGTTTATTGAATAGATAATATTAAAAAAATAACATTGTCATGGTACAAAAACCAAAGAATGAAGGAAGTTCTATATTACTTAAACATTAATTATCATATTTATCATTATTGGTTTCTTAAATTTACGCG
Organism: Autographa pulchrina; assembly: GCA_905475315.1. Taxonomy (NCBI): domain Eukaryota; kingdom Metazoa; phylum Arthropoda; class Insecta; order Lepidoptera; family Noctuidae; genus Autographa; species Autographa pulchrina. Next base: position 8,043,074 of record FR997784.1, on the reverse strand, counting down.
AATGTTAGACATTGAAATAAAACTACTTTTTTACGGATTTTGTCGCGGTTTTAATTTGATTTTAGGCCCCGCTACCTGCAAAGGTGTCGAAACGTCGGGACTCGGGACCTAAAATCAAATTAAAACCGCGACAAAATCCGTAAAAAAGTAGTTTTATTTCATCAATATTATCATTATCAATAGACAAGTGATACTTACATTTTGGAATATCGACAAAAACAAATAAAAGTAGGTTTTTTTTTAATAAATAAATAATAGTACGCGAGATTTTGTTTCACTTATTATTATTGAATAAAGAAAACTATATTTAGGTAACTCTGCCTCGTTGGCCTAGTGGCGTTAAGCGCGACTGCTACGCTAGAGGTCTTGGGTTCGATTCCCAAGTCGACCAAGGTGGTATTGAGTTTTTCTATGATTTCTCAGTAGCAGGTCGGAGTTTGGATTTGTGCCCGGTTAGTGGCAATAGGCTCGTCCCCTATTACGTAGGACCTAAACATACCGGCGAACTGTGGGTGTACATTGGTACACCTCTGCCTAACCCTTCGGGGATACAGGCATGATGGTATGTTATGTGTTTATATTTAGATAACAAAAATGATTTACCAATGAAGATAAGGTTTGGACTATGTACTCACAAACTTTTTGTACCAGATATAGGCTGAGAAAGCCCATTCAGACCGCCAACAATTTCCCGGAAACTAAATATGAGATCAATGAAAAGGCCGAATACGGAATTCCAAAAAAAGTCTTCCGAATATTCAGAAATACAATAAAGACGAAAATTCCTTGAATATGGCATAAAAAGACAAATATTGGCTGTCTGAGACGGAGTGTGCTTCAGTGAAACAAACATTGTGAGAACACTTTGGAACTCGATGCGAATCTCAACAGAAATGTATGTAAAATGATACCATTCTGATATTTTGATTCGCTATTTGAATGAGGCGGTTTTCTTAAAGTAAAAAAATGAGGTAAATGATTTTTTTCTTTTTACCTTTAGGTACTTTATGTTTATTATAAAATGCCTGTTTTCTTTCAGTAGATAATGCTCATTCAATGCACGTTCGCCAGATCTGGACGCAACCTTATACTCATTTTTTTTTTAACCGATAATAAATTTTGCCAGAATGTATGAATTTTTTAAATATAAATTTAAATATAAAAGTTACCTTTTATCTTAAAATGAGTTATTATTTTATGGGTATCTGTATAATTTATGTACAAGTTTCATGGTTACAAAGTGTAATAAATGAATTAACATTTTTAGCAGTTTAAAATTTAATTTTAACGCAGAATTCCTTTTAATAAAAATCTGTTAAAACTCTTTTGTTTCGAGCTCGTCCAGCATTAAAGCTAAGTGTGATAAAATGAAAAGTTTAAGTCTCCTCCTTTTTTAGCGTCTTCTATTATTTTCTACTGTGTAGACTATTTTTTGAACATAAAATCTCATAACAAAACTACCGGACTCCTACTTTTACTTGAATTTTAAAGTAATGTCTAATAATGTTCAGCAGACATATGTCTGTAGGTACCTATTGTATAGAACGAACCTAATTTTGAAAAAAGTTTTTTGCCAGATGTTTTTCTTCTAAAAGCTAAATAAATGTGGACAACAGCACACACATTGTTCTGAATCCAAAGTAAAGAGCTACAGCACTTGTGTTATGGAATTCAGATACAACAAACCAAAAAAAAAGTTGTAAGAAAATTTTTCCTCGATTCTCTGTGTATGTTTTCATTACTTACAAATTATTACATTCCGTCATCCATACACACTTCAAACATACTAGCTTTTAATTAAACGAGATTTAAATATCTTTTAGGCCGAAAAAGTAGGTATCAATTCAGGTAATAATCCAATTGAGGTAGCATCCAACCAAGATATATCCAACTAAAACGATTCTGTAATTATTTACTCACAATTCCTACAAAGCGTTGTCCAGTAATCACTTATTGGTCCTTTTCCACGACTCATTTACTTCAGTCTTTGTGTTCTACAGACAAAGCGAACCTTTTCGCTGTCTACATTATTGATACTTGGGTCTCTTTTCTTTGGTTACAAATAAGAATTAATTATACTCATCTTGTATTTGAGTTTCTAATAAAAGTGAGTTGTTAATTGGTGTCGTTTTGTCATTTGTGCGATGAATAGTATTGGTTTGAAATATTGGTTCTATTAATCAAAGTGTTAAATTATATTTGATAGGATTTTCGGTTATGTCACAAAATATTGTTTTGGCATATCGCAACAGTGAATCTATTTCGTTTATTACTATGTTGAGCGATAGTTCAGTGGAATGGTTGTTACCTAAAACAAATTCAAAAGGCAGTCGCTTATGAAAACCCAGTTGAAATAAAATAAGATAGTATCTTATATCACTCTTTTAGTTAAATAAGGAACAATAATTTTAAAAACTAGTTTTACAACAGCATCAACAAAAAAAAAATTAAATAAATTACAGGCTCAAAACATTTGTTACCACAAGTATTTCTAGCCATCCTTTTTTGATTCTACAAAGAGTTAGGTTAACGTTTTAAGCTATTAAAAGAAGATCTGGCATCGTCTTGTAAACACAGCATGAACTGTGGGCATCGGTACTGACTCCGCCGAAATTGCTTCGCCTTACAGAATACTGATGCTTAATGTTTTGTTTTTAAGTGATAGGAGTTTTGCGGTACAGTTGCTAGAAGATTGAACATAATGTTTTTCAATTTTGTAAGATATTTTGCTGACATCCTTACTCGGTATGATGTACACTTGTCATGTCAAACAAGTGCACTTTGGAGTGTTTAAACATCGTAAATGACGCTGCACTTATTGTAGCTTACTACTAGGAGCACCAAATTTAAATGAAACTAACATCAATAAAATGTGCCGCACCGAATGTAAATACTGGAAAAATTAAAAAGAAAAAAATTACGAGAATTTCTAGTAAACTCGGTTTGATACACTGGGAGCTTAGTTTTCTTAGTGGTAATAATTAGAATTATGAAAAAACAAATATAAAGAAGAAAGCAAGAGTAGGATAGAAGCGACTGGCAAGAGACATGAGAGTGTGTAATAATGGGAATCCTATGCCCAGCAGTGGGTTGTACAGGGCTGAAGATGATGATGATGATTAAATATAAGATGAAAAGGGAGAAGATCGAAGCTACGCTCTCGCCTATAACATAGACATCATCCATATAATCTACCTGTACGTATTTAAAGTTAAACATCAATTACTATTCAATTCGCTCTCTCCATCGAATGTTATAACTCTGAAGCTATCTATGAATTATACATAAATTGACTAAGTTTAATGGAATCCTATAATTAAAGGATGCCTGTAAATCATTTGTATGTTAACTACAGTTAAGGATTAAAGGGTCGGTAGGGATCGAAGCTTAGTCTTCTGTCTTGCGTGATGTATGTTAAGTTATCATATTAGAATTATATGCAATTACAAAACATGTTTATACATGAAATCTTTATTATCCTAGTACATAATAAAAATTTTAATTTTAATTCCTACGTTTTCAAGCTTTTTTTTTATTCTATCAATAAAGCCAGTCTTTACTTCATAGCCTGACATAGCATCTCCCAAAATATGTCTCAACAACGGTCACCTATCTTCCAAAGTCAAGACTAATTATTTTAACTGCGTTAATTAATATACGATACTGTTATCCATGCAATGCCTTTACTAGCTTATTTAATCTTTTATTCACCACAACACACGACACTCACACATTCACATCTAAAGCATAAAACACGGTTTCCTATTAAAAAAAAAACATTCTTCAAACGCTCAAAAGCTCTGTAAATTCGTCGGTGAATCCCAGTCTTTATATACAGGGTGCTCCAATAAAAGACTTTTTCATCGGCCTTATTTTTTCGTACGGCTTTAGACAATCCGTCGTATATATAACTCGCTCAAAATATTCTCTGGCTAAACGATGCCTTTTTTAGTTTTTCCACCATCCTGAATGTAGGACGTAGTGGCTATGCCTCTTGGAAGCCAATTCATCGTTCGAATACGTACCGCTCTCTAGTGTTTCCCCGAAGTGGAAATTTTAGCTCGCTGTATTTTTCTATTGGCTCTGTATTTACTTTATAAAATTGTTTGGTTTATAGCTCATATCAAAGGCTGGTTGTAAAATAAGTAGGTTTACTTGTTTACGTTATGATGGGGTTTTAAATACAAATAAATTATCTAGGTTAATAATGAAACGAGTATTTTTAAATTTTCAGTAAATAACTGTCTCAATGTTTAACACTATTTTTAAAACCGTGAACATAAAAGCATAGAGCGCACTTTAAGTACATAGTTTCCAAGCTCCTAGCGGTTTTAATCTTAAATAAAACTTTCTTAATTAAAAACAATAACATTAAAACAACCGAAAATTGCTTCTTAAACCGTAAGCAGTGAGCGAAAGTAAGTAAATCTTTAAAGGTTAAACGGAATTTGTTCGGAGTCTTAACCGAAGATACTTGGCTCGAGTTTGACCGCTTGTTCCACTCGAATCGTTAATTAACGAAGTTTTTAACGATAACTCTATATTTATTAAGAGGATCGTTGTTTTCTTGAACAATTAATTTGCTTTTTAAGTTAAGGTTTACTGGTTTCTTTTTTGGGAGAATTTTGTTATTTAACGTTCATTATTTAGGTCTATCGTTTTTCTTCAGATAAATAATAACATACAAAGTTTTTTATTAAATGTAAGGTATAGAGTACCCTAAACCGAAGAGCATGTATGAAGGGAATAATGAAAGTGGACGAAGCGAAAAAAGTATGTAAGGATCGTAGCAAGTGGAAAGAAGTGGTCTCTGCCTACCCCTACGGGAAAGAGGCGTGATTATATTATGTATGTATGTAAGGCCTGTAATATTTTATAGCCCTTAAAATTAATTAAAAACTATTATTTTAGATTTTGATAGAACTTTTTGAAGTAAGTATGATTTTTCAAACTTTTGCACTTTTTAACATAATATGTATAATTTAATTAATTAATAATACTACTAGATATTACTTTATTTTTGGTTCCAAATGTTGAGAATGTGTTAAAATACATTTATTGTTTTACAATTCATGATAATTTAATAACCGAATTAATCACAACTTGACTTAGTACCAGTCGCACAATTGATTGATACAATGAGTATACAACACCAGTTTAGTTTAGTCTGACTAAAACAATACAGTTTGTGAATAAAGTTAGTTACAACAAGACGCGGCACTCGACGTTGCACACAAATTGGCTATTAGTTTCGCTTGATTAAATTTTGCGGCTTTGAAACACTTTGAAATTATACGAACTGGGTTTGTGAAACTTCTTGTTTATTTATTTAGGTTTTTTTCTTGACAAAAATACCTATTTAGTTTTAGGAGCATTGGGCGAGTGATATAAAATGAGTGCTTGCATAATAATAATAATTTTCCGGGACAATTCACACACGGTTATCTGATCCCAAGCTAAGCAGAGCTTGTGTTATGGCAACCAGGTAACTGATAAACATACTTATATATTTCTAAATACATACATATTATAGATAAATTACACCCAGACACAGAACAAATGATCGTGCTCATCACACAAACATTTGTCCTGGGTGGGAATCGAACCCACGACCTCCGGTATAGCAGTCAGGGTCACTAACCACTAGACCAACAGGCCCGTCATGTATGGTTGTGGTAGGTAAATTTTGAGGTTGTTGAAACCATTTCTGGAAATAGAAATGAATCTTTCCCAGGGCATGCATAAAATCAAATGTTTTAAATTTAAACAATTTCTAATGTTCTGGTTCCCCAAATCTATGAAACCTAAATTTTTTGATATTCTATAAAATAGTCATAAGGGCTAATAGGCCAAAATATCGAAATATGAAACGAGTATTAACATTATAGATTTTTGATTCTTACCAAATACATACAGACATACATATAATCACGCCTGTTTCCCGTAGGGGTAGGCAGAGACCACTTCTTTCTACTTGCTACGATTCTTACATACTTGTTTCGCTTCGTCCACTTTCATTATTCCCTTCATACATGCTCTTCGGTTTAGGGTACTCTTGACCTGGCCTTTTTTCAAGACGTCTCCGATTTGGTCTCGAAACGTCCGCCTAGGTCTACCAAATGTCCAAATTAATGTGGTTGGACAAATAGATACCTGTATTTCTACTTTCAGCTTTTATCAAAGGCCACCCTTTACTTCTTCCGATTCTCTCGGTTTAGAGCTATTGTTCTCCAAAATATTGAATAGGAGTCCAGTTCTAATATGACTTAAAAAAAAAATAGTTGTGCCGCTATTAACAGTCGTACTAGAATCAGGAATGATTCAAAGAGAATAGCCTGAACATTATGAAACGTCAGTAACAGTACCATTTACATTCCATTGTGCAATACACAGAGTTATGGACTGTATTCGAAACAACAAAGTTAGTAAAGTTACAAACAAACAGTGCACAAGACAGTTTGAATGTGTTTGTACGAAGCTCGAATTGAACCGAACCGATTGGCGCAGTGATAAATCGCGGGAATTGGGGTCAAATTTGTATAGGTGAATGCAGATTTTTTGTATAGTTTAGTCTTTCAACTGCCTTTCCTATTTCTAACTAGCTGTGCCAGCGACTTCGTTCGCGTGGATGACGAAACTTATCAATGAATGACGAACTTATTACTATTGATTGAAGCGTGATGAAAAGTATACTATAACCTGCCCAGGAGTATGAAGAATAATTGTACCAAGTTTCGTTAAAATTCGTCGAGTAGTTTTTGTTTCTATAAGGAACATACATACATACAGACAGACAGACAGACAAAAATTTTACTGATTGCATTTTTGGCATCAGTATCGATCACTAATCACCCCCTGATAGTTATTTTGAAAATATATTTAATGTACAGAATTGACCTCTCTACAGATTTATTATAAGCATAGATTACATTAAACTTACTTACAGTTCATTTTTTTTTTCACAAACCTTACTTGAATCAAATCGGTGATTTCTTTTAAATTAAACAAGCTATTAGTTACTACAATTATGGGTAGGGCTCGCTTGAGTTTTACATATTGTATTCACCTTATTTTAACTTTATTCTTCCTTTTTCATAAAATACAATAATACATCATTTCCATAATAATTATGTCATTTTGTACATCATCATCGTATCCCTGCCCTGTACCCATTTTGCGTTGGTGAAATGCGTATTCAGCTACCATTAATCTCTACTACTCGTTACCTCGGCATTTACTCCTTTTTGTACTTACTATCTTTTACACCATCTACCCATCTGTATTCTGATCTTCCTCTGCATATATACCCATTACTGTAATGGTATGACTGTAACAGTCACACTTATAATTTGTATAGTTATGTGTAATAATAATAAAATAAGTTGGACCCATGTTACTTTGAACGCTAATTTCCAAAAGTTATTCAAAACTTACCATCCAACATTAAAACTTTTGTGTATCTACAAACAAATACCCCATTAAGGCCATTAAAAATTCTTCCCGAAGCTACTTAGCTTAAACATAAGTACTTAAAAATGCAAGAACTTGGTCGCTTTACCAAAGTTAGGTGAGGTACACTAACTACGAGAAACGCGTTGCTTTGAATCATTCGATGTATGCAGTGAAGCTTAGTTGACGTCGAGTTGGGGGAATGATGTTACGTACTATGTAGAAATGCTATAACAGGGTTGTTTTAAGAATAATAATACAATGTTTTCCATAAGTAAAAAAGTAAATAATTCTTTAAGATGTGCGCGAAGGTTTAACCAAGAAGTTAAAACAGACTCATTTTCCTAAGATATTCGATAGCTTAGGAAGATGGGTCTGAGAACCGCGGAGCATAAATTACATAATTTTCGCGGCGATTTGCATTGCTTTACCACATGGTATCTAGTATAAGGGAAGGAATTAGCACTCCGGTGCTTATAGTCGGAAAGAATACGGGATGCCTCTGCGCTAAGGAATCACGGTATGTTTACAAATGGTCACTCATCTATGATTCAACCGCGGTGGGTGCAGCTTAACCTGTATTATACTATCTAATTTATTCCATTAGACTATTATTCAGTAACATAACATAACATAACATAACATAACATAACATAACATGACATAACATAACATAACATAACATAATAAAATAAAATATAACATAACATACCATCACGCCTGTATCCCCGAAGGGTTAGGCAGAGGTGTACCAATGTACACCCACAGTTCGCCGGTATGTTTAGGTCCCATGTAATAGGGGGCGAGCCTATTGCCACTAACCGGGCACAAATCTAAACTCCGACCTGCTACTGAGAATTTCATACAAAAACCCAATAACACCTTGGTCGACTTGGGAATCGAACCCAAGACCTCTAGCGTAGCAGTCGCGCTTAGAACCACTAGGCCAACGAGCATTATTCAGTAACTACACATAAACGCCTGCGCTGCCGTTACTTTCAATATTATCGACTAGGTATTTGTAATACTAATGTAATAGCGTGTACAAAAACGAGGTAGATACGACGCACAATAGCGTCCAAAATGAGGCATAAAAATCAGGATCATTGTTGTAATTTTTATCTATTTCTATCACATCGTTTCCGTTTCCGTCTCGCACAATCTACATGCAGATCATGTAGATTGTGCGAGATTTACATGATCTGTGTTTCTTTCACTTACTCATATAGTGAGAACATGGAAATTAAGCGTCTCGCTATATTGATAAGCGTCGGATCTATATTTCAAACATCATTTAGTATTTGTATTGAATCACTTCATCAGAGTAAAGGCTTGGGCACACCAAACGCGGGACAGGCGCAGCACCTGAGCAGGGCAGGTCAGTTGCGCCGCGGTTGATGTCACACCAGAAACATGAGCAGTCGGAAAGCAGTTTGAAGGCGGGCCTGCTTTCTAACTGCTTTCAAACTGCGTTATGTGTGTCGTATCGATAGCCACACTCAGTACACTTCAAGATGTTGAACGGTTCTGACTCTGACGAAGAGGAGCTATTGTTAGTTCTAGCATTAGATAAAAAAAAAAGAATATGGGTTCACGATGTAAATAAGAGAAGAGAAGAATATGGGGAGTACCATCGTCTTTGTCGGGAATTAGAATCTTTTGAAGATAGGTTCTATACTTATTTTCGGATGTCAAAGTAAACCGTAAACCTGTAAACCGTATTTCTATAATATCTGTACTTTAAATAATATAAACATTTATATTTCCTCACTAACTCAATCAATTTTTCATTCGTTTCCATGATAAAGTTGTAAAAAATCACAACCGTTTACGACCCGCGCTGCGTCTTTCCCGCTTTGGTCCCGCTCAACTGCTTTGGTGTGACTAGTCAATATGGCGGACATAGTAATACAACGCGTGGTTACTGCGGCCGCCCCGCGCCTGCGCTGCCACCGCCCCGCGCCTGCGCTGCTCACGTCCAAAAGTTTTGTAGAAGAGCAGTGCGTGCGCGGCGCAGTGGCGGAGCAGGTTGGATCAGCGGGCCCGCGTTTGTTCAGTGTGTCACCCCTCATATAACTACATGATTTTCAAACGTAGACGCACTGCTACCGCACTGCTACTGCTTTTGGTGTGCCCAGGCCTTAAATAACCCGTGATGTGAAACATAAACACGTTAGAGCAACTTACCAATGCATCAAAGGAGGAACTTCCTTGAGTTCAAACGACATTAAGCAAGCACTGACTCAAGTAACGTTATTTGGGAAAATCAACTCTATTGACTAGGTTATTAGGTTTGTTATATTAAAACAACATAATTGTGTCTGTGCATTACTTTATGAGTGTAGAAACGAAAACTGATTTCGATTTTGAAGATTTCGCGTTCAGAAAATGTAAGTTATTTTTTTTTATTGTTCGATAGCTATAGCTCCATACTTGACCTTTATTTTTAGTATAACTACTAATAAGGCCCCAAGTGTTAAGTCAACAGCTTAAATATTTTAAGGAGTCTACACGAGCCTGCTTGTTTGAATCATGTTATTTAAAACTAGCTGTGCCTGCGACTTCGTTCGCGGGGATGACGAAACTTATCAATGAGTTTTTAATCGCAGAATTAAGTTTGTTGTTTTTGTTTATACTTTTCCGGGATAAAAACTACCCAGTGTGGTGCCCAGGATAATAAAGAATAATTATACCAAGTTTCATCGTAATCGAACCTTTAGTCTTTGCATGATACCTGAACAAACAGACAGACAATTTTTTTTTTCACACTTTTCGGTTCGGTGTCCGTCTAGTAACACCCCCCGCCATTTATTTTTTTGATATTTTCAATGTACAGAATTTTCACTTCTACAGATTTATTATAAGTATAGATTACAACAAAAACAAAGTTAAACATATCGAACTCTGAGTATAGATACGGTTATCAATTAACCGATTTTTTTTGCTAAACAATTAAAGTAAAACTATGAGCATGTTTTAGTGCATCTTCAATATTCCGCATCTACTTTCACCCAGTTTTATTAAACCCATTTCGATGCACAAAACGAGTTGTTTTCCGATAAAACATTTTACAGCTAAGCTAGAAAATGTAACCCGTTATCCCCTAATTTATATTCAACCACTGAATATTATGGAGACATTTTATGTGCTATTAAAGGCAGAAATAGCCTCGTCAGTAATTTATAACGCTTTTATATTTGTATTATGCTTTTGTTTACTGATTTTCGGACTGAAAATGGGGACAACCTTTGTGGTATTGTCCAAAATTTTATAGGTAGGTCCTTGGGATAATAGTAATGTAATCGTGACTGTACTTTTGTGTGAATAAATAAATGTATATAACAGGAATCAAATACATAAAATTGTACTACAAACTCTCTGACCCTAGACAATGTAGAATTTCGTTTTTTTACTTTGACCCGATCCGTCCGGGGAACAAAAACGTGACCTGAGATCTAGCGATACCCTGAAAACTGACGTTTACGCCACTTGACCACAAAGAACATAATTATTCTTTATGTATAGGATATCAAACTAAATAACTCGCAAAATATACAGATAAATCAGTTCCAACCTTCATTAACTGGAGCAAAAAAATAATAAGCAGAAAACTATACGCCATTGTACCCTTATTGTGTTCAAAACTACTTATTGTATCTTTTGTAAAGGGTACAATAATGACATTAGTTATCTTTTTAGGATTGTTTTGTTATTCGAATAAATTGTTGAAATGAAATTCGTATTTTTTTTATAAATAAATAAATGCGGACAACATCACAATATACATTGCTCTGAACCCAAAGTAAGTTGCTAAAGCACTTGTGTTATGGAATCCAGAAACAACGAAGGTACTACAAACACCCAGACCCGGGACAATGTAGGAAAGTGGTTTTCTACATTAACCCGTCCGGGGATCGAACCCGGGACCTCAGAGCTGGCGACACCTTGAAAACCGGTGCGTACGCCACTCGACCACGGAGGTCGTCTTCGTATTATTTTTTGCCTTTTTCCGGATGGCTTGCGAGTGTACCACTTGAACTTTTCTGCCTGAAGTATCAGCTCTAAACACAACTAGAATCATTTCCTTTGCATAAAGAAAAATAATTACCTTATAGTCATAACTGTAAATACTGAACTGTAAATAAAATACTATGAAAGTCAAACAAATAAGACAAATCCGAATTCTTAAGATTCCCGCATTCTCCACGTACGTTCAAATCTTTTCGATAGAGTATTTGTAATATTGAAACCTAATTCTTTATAGTATCAAGTTTCTTTGTAGATATTCAATATAACGTTTTGAAAAGTATTTTGATGACAAAAATGTATCGTTCTTTAGGATTAAAGATTGAAAAGGGTAAATATAATTATTCTAAATATTTTTCATCCATTTAAATGTGATTTTTAGACATTGTAATTTAGATCAAAATCTTATACACAATTACTAGCTGTACCCGGCATGCGTTGCAATGCAATTTTTTCTACCTAGCACCTGCCTACTACCTACCTGCCTCCTACCTACCTACTACCACTTAGGGGTATGAAAAATAGATAGTAACCGATTCTCAGACCTACTGAATATGCATGTAAAATTTCATAAAAATCGGTCAAGCCGTTTCGGAGGAGTATGGTAACTAACATTGTGACACGAGAATTTTATATATAAGATTTACCAACCAGCTTTAGCAGAAATAAATCATATTTCCTTACCTGCAATGCGGTCATTCGGAGATATAATGTAACAAAAAAATTGCATTCTAGAGTAATAAGAAATACATAAAAGGATAATAAAAAGCTTCTGAAGTAAATATAAATTAAATAAAAAAATAATATAATCCAGCCTTTAAACGTCCCACTGCTGGGCACAGGCCACTTCCCATATAGAGAAGGCACGAGCATTGATCACGCTTGCTCTCTGCGGATTGGCGATTTCAGATCCCAAATTTTGGAATCCAGGTTTTACTCACGATGTTTTCCTTCACCGTTAGTCAGAAGTGTCTTAGAATAATTAAGAAGTACATATAACTATGAAAAAGCCACATTGGTACTTGCCTGGGTTCGAACCTGCAACCTTGTTCATACAAATCCGTTCATTGAACCGGTAGGCCACCACGACATTCCAAAAAAATACCACAAAATCACCACCAAAAAAATAATAACTGTATTTATCTCTATTTCAGTAGTGCTATTCTGTAACATTATTTTCATGTCTCGACAGCGGAATCCGCGGTGAGATGTCAAATACGTATTCTCGAATTTGAATTCTAAATCAAGGCCAATTGGGTTCACTTTTGAAGTGAGCGTTATTGTCACTCAGGTGAAGCTCGATACCGAAATTATTTACAGAATAGACATACAGATAGCAAAGGGTTAGGCAGAGCAAAGAAGCAAATATCCCCAAAGAAATATCGGTTTATACAAAAGGAAAAAAAACTTGCTCAAAATGCGACGAACTTTGAAACTTGCTTGACACTTTTGTTCTTATTCTCAGCACGTAGGAGGGACTACGTAACGTGACAGAATTTTAGGCTTATGAAAAATATTCTTTTTATTACTATTATAACTTTGGGTTCTTTAGGAAATAAAGACAAAAGGACTTACTTGTTATATTTTGGAATTGAATATTGAACGGAGTTTAAGGTTCCATAAATGTATTGTCATATTGAAGTTGTTAAATAGTTTTTAATTTAAGAATTTTTTGTTTCTTCTCGTATATTTTTGTTACTACAAAAGTTAAATATACTGCTTAAAACATTCAAAATAAAAATAAAATAGTCTCTTGTTTAAATTAAGATAAAATATTTTTATTAAAACTAACGAATGAGAAACATAAGATGTTTTAGACAAATTCAATTAAAGGTTCGACAAGATAGTAATACCACATCCCATGATACATTATGTGTTGTAGTAGTATTACAATACTACTACAACACATTCCGTCGCCATAAATTCTTTATGAAGTACAAAATTCGCCATGTTCTGTGAACAGTCCTGTTGTATACAGTTTAATTTATACACCAATCCGAAACTACCTGAAGACACGAACATATTATGAAGACAAAACGAAAATCACAAATACTAACCCTATTTTATTATACATTGCTGTCTTTGTTTTCTCTTTAATTATCATCAACAATTTCTTTCAAACTAACTACGTAATGGATGACAAAGTTTGTCTTTTGTTTATATTTTTTGTTTGGATTGCAAATCTCGGTGTTTGTAGACTAGACAATGTCGTGTTACACGGTCGTTTGACAAACGTAAAATTGTTTTATTTGGTCTGTGCTACTGTCTATAAATAACTGAGTGTACATTAATGCTAAAAGCATTTCTAGTGACGGATAATAATCGGGTAAGTTGTCAAAACTAATAGAGTTTTAAAAGGGTTTAATATTAACATTAAACCCTTTATTATTCAAGTCGGTCCGGATAGATGGACGAAACTTGCAACTGAGTGGGTACCTAGAGCCGGCACTCGAAAACGGGGTAGGCCGAAAAGACGCTGGCGCGATGACACCGATCGCTATCTGCCGGGTTGGTGGGAGACGGCTCCAGACAGAAAAGCCTGGAGCAAATTGGGGGAGACCTTTGCCCAGCAGTGGGACACATAAAAAGTAATACAAAAAAAAAATTACATCCATTTTGCCATACAGGATATTTTTGTTTCTCGCATAAAGTTTCCGTTTTAAATTATTACTAAGACTTTCATGTTCCCTTTGTCATGATTCTATTTCATTTGCTTGAAATTGGCATAAACCTACTGGACATAGTTGAAAAATCTTATTTCTACATTGTTTCGGGTCTGTGTGTTTGTGGTACCTTCGTTGTATCTGAATTCCATAACACAAGTGCTTTAGCTACTTACTTTGAGCTCAGAGCAATGTATGTGATGTTGTCCACTTTTATTTATTTTATATGTATTTATTATTTTACTCTCCTTATTCAATTATTTCGTGAACTAAGCGAAGATCAATTTATTCAATCCTTTTTGCCAGAGGACAACCTAATAAAATATATGTTTATTTTTTTGGTTTATTATTCTACATTTTCTTTACAAAGCTACACAAACGTTATTAAGTTAGCTCTTACCTCTTATAACGATGCATAATTATATATTGTTCGTGCGAAACCTAAAGTAATTAAAATAAACTAGAACGTAAGTTTGTAATTACTGCGTCACCTGAGCCGTGACAATTAAATGCCTACATAATCCAGCTTACAAAGCGACTTCTAGTTAATAATGGTACTTATGTTATCTAAAAAAGGAATATATAACTTTTACAAGACATAAAATCTGTGGAAATGAACCGACTCCCTAAGCAAAGAACTCTAAAATATACCTATCACTAAAAAAACAAAATTCGTGTAAAATATATAAAATAAAATAAAAATAAATAAATGCGGACAACATCACATACATTGCTCTGAACCCAAAGTAAGTAGCTGAAACACTTGTGTTATGGAATTCAGAAACAAACACCCAGACCCGGGACAATGTAGAAAAGTTGGTTTCTACATTGACCCGTCCGGGGATCGAACCCGGGACCTCAGAGCTAGCGACACCTTGAAACCGGTGCGTACGCCACTCGACCACGGAGGTCGTCGAACAATATGCCTGTATGTATATATGAACGTAGACAGAATCTAGTTTCTTTTAAATTTAGATTATTATGTCAAACAGGAATAAAGGGAACACTAGTTTTTGAACATTATATACTACTTTATAATTTTACCGATAATTACGAAGCCTTATTTCAAACTATGTAAACACCATACAACTAGAAGAAAACCATTTAAAAGTAAATTATGATAATTAAAAAAGCCTAACCCTTAGGTACTCCTTACTATATTTATTATTTGTACATAAACTACATTCTTATCTTTCAAGTCATCAAAACATCGGACATTCCAGAAGTCACCAAAAACCAACCTTTTAAACAATAAACCACACAATAAAAACATGTTCACAAATCTAGACAAATCTAGATTCGTACCTAAGATTATCCTAACCCTAACATATAGCTACAGGCTCAACAAAGGTATACACGAGATTTAAGGCATAAATATTCAAGAGCACAAAAGATAAGTTACATAACTTCTCGCATATTCGGAGGCAAAAAATGCTTTGCGACTTAACAATTTAACAGAGAAAGGATATTTTCAAACTTTTTCTTTTAAGGATATGGATGTATAAATTTGAGGTGATTTTGGTAGAAAAAAAAAGAGGTGGATACTACTTTTTTTTGTCTTGATGTTTTGTTGTATATTCTGTAGGGTTTATATTGTAAGAAAACTGAAAGGCATGACGTAGTCAACGACTTGACTTTGTATATTTTTACAAAATTACAAATAATTTCCAGAAGATTATATCACTAGCTTTCAGTCGTGACTCCGCCTGCGTGGATGCCGGTTATAACTACAAAAATATCTTGTGCCCAAATAGCCTATGACCTTTCTAGGAGTTCAGACTAACTCGCACACATTTTGTTTTGAAAACGTAACAAACAAACATCAAAAAAGCAGAGTTTCTTTCACAACTATTACTAAGTATGTATGTAAGTATAGAGACTTTGATCGTGTACTTTAAAAGTATCTATATTCAAATCAACACAACACAAGAAACAATAAAAACTCCACAAAAAGGGTACACCCTTAACCAAAGTAAGCTTACCCTTAAACCAAATACTCGAAGGTACTTGGCTTTCATACAAAGTTACATGTAAGCTTTTCTGAGGACCGTTGAGTCATGAAACAAAACGGGACATGATTGGAGGATGCTTTTGATGTTACAGAAGAATTTATATTATTTTTTTGGCGGATTTTTTAACTGACTTCCAAAGGAGGAGGTTCTTATTTTGATGATATTTATTTTATATTTCAGTTACGAAATGTTTATAGCAAATTTCACAGTACATTGATTTCAAAAACTATTTTTCTCATCAACATTGTACTTTTATACTTCAGGGTTTCTTATAAATGCCATTGAAGTCGACTATTTTTAATGAAATAGCTTTTTAGTAGTCTAATACCCATACCGAATAGTTATTTGTACTTAAACTGTGATCTGACTTATTAACATCGGTAGGTTATCCTAAAAGTATCATTATAAAACTATAGCACTAAAATTTACCCACCAGCCACAAAACAGAAGAATAATAAATTATTTTGAACATGGAATACCAGTTTAAAATTCCTAACACTTCAATAATTCTATTTTTAAATTAACATTCGTCCGTTGCCCAACTGACATTTCGATCCAATTTCTCATTCGTCGAAATCTTTTTTAAAGTAGGGTAGTATTTAAATTAACAAACGCATTTGCTTATAAAAACCTTTTCGGAACAAAGGGACGGGTCTTATCACTACGAAATGGACTGAGGAATTTTAAATTTGAATTAGGATCGAATTGGATTATCGAGCGGCTTTGGAATTAAGTGAATGGTATTGTCACGTATTGTGTAAGGCAAATAATATAATAATAATAATATTCTGGGACAACTCACACACGGTTATCTGATCCCAAGCTAAGCAGAGCTTGTGTTATGGTAACCAGGCAACTGATAAACATACTTGTATATTTCTAAATACATACATATGATAGATAAATTACACCCAGACAACCAGAACAAATGATCGTGCTCATCACTGTGATGACATCACACAAACATTTGTCCTGGGTGGGAATTGACCCCACGACCTCCGGTATGGCAGTCAGGGTCACTAACCACTAGACCAACAGGCCCGTTATCTTGAATGTTGATTTTTGGCACTCCTTTGCACTCCTTCAACATATCTATCTATCTTCACCCCCGATAATCACCTTAGAAATCGAAAACACCAACTGTTTGCAATACCTAGCTGCAGGACTGTAAGTAGCACATGAGCCGTTTATCTACTCATGTGGTAAGTAGAGCTAATTCGCCGGTACCACGCATTTCCCTGGATTCAAAACCAGAGTGTGACGTGTTTGCGAGGGAATCGAGTGCTAGAAGATTTTTTATGTTGGAATGTTTGAAGTTTTGTGAGATGAATAATGGATGAAATAATGAATTAGACTACTGTGCCTTTTTTTATAAATTTTGTTTGGATAGTAAGTTTTAAATAGTAACTTTTTAAGCAAAAGTGTAAGTAGTATTATGGGCCGTTCTTTTTGTGAAATAAATAAATAAATTGGTAACATAACGTTTTTATACTCTAAGGAGTTGGGCAGTTATATACGGCCAGTTACGACTCCACTTAATTTTTTCGCTTTTTCTTAAGGCATCGATTGTTTTACATAATTTTAAAAACAAACTGTTTTTTCTCACCAATTTTGATCAATAGACCATATTGATTAAATTGTCAAAATACATGACAACCTTAATTATACACAGTCGTGTTTTAAACAGTTTACTAATATTCCCCAAATGGCTATGTTTTCTGGAAATAAAATTGACAATTCAAAGAGTAAACTTAATGTAATAACTAAACTGTTCATTTGCAATTATATTAAAATATGCATTTAATTTTAACAATAATCATTAATTGAAACATGAAACGTAATCGAATGGAAATGCTGTTATCTAGTACTCATTTAAATCATCATTTCAAATAATTTAATGTAAAATTAGTACATTGATCATAATTATCAAATCTATTGTTTATTTGTACTAATGTTCGTATCACTGTGAATTTACATTTTAATGAAATTTCGTGTGATTTCAAAATATTATGTGGGTTAAAACATAAATCGGTTCTAGTGTTTTCTTGGTATAAAATTGTAGATACTTATAATAAAATCTTTTGTCAATCGTATTTTAATGATTTTGTGAGATATTATGAAAATAGTCGAGCATTCCGCGTCGGTGTACCTTTAATTTAAAATAAAGTAACAAAAACCTTACAATGGCTCCACTACTGCTAAAATAATTACTTTGTTTAAAACATTGTGGCAATCGAAATTTTCTTACTCAGGTTGGACAAACACCGATAAAATTTAGTTAACGGCACCCCCTACTTCTTGAGACAAGATTATCTTGTTTCATTATTTGTGTCTAAACATACGGGGACGTATTAGGTACTTCAACGTACGACTAGGCTTACAAATAAGTTTACACCTTCTCTTTTAACGTCCAATGTTAGACATTATACGAAGCCAATACGAAAATTAGGCACAATAACAAGTTCACTGGAACCTTTATTAACCTGCCACTCACTGACTTAAAATAGCGGCATTGGGCCCCAGGTTACACCGGCCGTGGTCGCTATGTCTTATTTTAACTATTGCGACATTTTTCTTAAATTATTGTAAGGTAAAGTATTAGGTACGTATTAATTTCTATCCCTATGTTTCCATAAGTTCAAACCGAAACGATTTACATCTTAACGCCGTCACAATCTCATTTCGTCGAGAAATATTCGGATAAAATTGACATACCATTACAGCATCTACTTTCGCGGTATAAAAATGTAAATATAAAATGTAATAAACACACTGAATAAAACTAATGTTTAAATTGTACCAAATGTTTTCCTAAGTGTTTTAGAATAAGACATTCTTATCCTATAAATATGCTAATTAGTGACTAATCCCTGAATACTAAAACGAGAGATAATTATGACTTAAGAACCATACAAATTACGTTAATTTCCAAGCTTTAGTTGAGAAAACGATCTCGTGATATTTTATTGAAATTGGCAGTTAGTCACCACTGATAGTAGAAGAAAGGGAAGAAACAGCTTTGATCATCGACTTTAAAAAAATAACAATAATATAATTTTATTATAAACTACAAGCTGCTTCCGCAAACCATATCTAATTCGATCAAATCGTTATGGAGATAAACACAAACAAACAACCTCATACTACAAATCAAAATCTACTTCGTACTGCTACATTTAAAAATGAAAAAAAAACAAGCCAGATTAAAATAAAGTATTTACCCCGATATCATGAAATTTACACATGTTTTAACACGACCCTAATCATATTAAAATTTATGAGCTATCTATATGTATCAAATTTTTCAGGAATTCGAAGATTTTTCTTTTGTACACTTCTACCAAAATAATGGCACGAAACAGCTGTCTCGTTTTTTGTGCACGGAATGTAAATTAGGTTGAAATAATTCTGCTTACTGAATGGTGATTCTTTGCCTTACATTAACCTAGTTTATATTTGAGTGCTGGCAAAGGTAGAATGAATAATATTTAATTTAATCTTTTAAGTTATTGTGTACATTGAGAGGGGCTCGTGGCTAAGTGTAACCCGTACGGTTTGACCGATAATACAGGGTAAGCCGCGCTCGCCGCGGTTGGTCCGTGGATGGATGACCATTTATAACATACCGAGACCCCTTCGTGTTTCGGAAAGCACGTTAAACAGTAGGTCCCGGCTGTCATACATAGATCTTTGGCAGTCGTTAAGTCAATTCTGACAACCAGTCTTACTATTTGATACTGTGTTTCCCAGTAAAATGGGTTGTGGAGGTCAGATAGGCAGTCGCTCTATGTAAAATACGGTATTCAGCCGAATCCGGTATGGCTGGTAGCCGACCCCAACATAGTTGGGAAAAGGCTCGGGAGATGATGAAGTTATTGTGTACATTGTATTTTGTTAGTCGCTACTGATAGCACAACAAATGGAAAAAAGCTTTGTTCGACTTTAAAAATAACAATTACATAATTTTATTATGAACTACAAGCTGCTTCCGCAATCCATATCTAAATCGATCAAAACGTTTTGGAGGTACACACGAACTAACAAACAACATGATTTATAAAAACTAAATACGATTTGAAAATCAAATATGGGTAAGAATGGATTTTATTTTTAATCCATCCATATCCATACTTATTCATATCCACGATAAAATATTATAAATACAAAAGTTACTTTGTGTGTCTTTTCGTCTGTCTGTTATACTTGAGCGGCTAAACCACTGGACAAAATTTGATGAGACTTGGTGTACAGTAAATTTGAATCACATTCACTTTTTTGTCAACGAAAGGACACAATCTAAAGAGAACATACCAAAACTGATCTAAGAATAGGTATAATATTAGCTGGTAGAAATTACGGTTTTTTCTTTCAATCACAATCAGACTCAAAATGATAAACTCAATAAACATCTTTATATAGGTAGACCAACAAATTCTATAGGTACGAATCCTAAAAAGAGAAAAAAAATAAATGCATATCTTCACCAAATAAAGTCGAGTCAAATACATAATGTATTTTGTACTCACTTTTACGAGGCGCTGACGTGCGATCAGACCTTTGCATAGTATACACATAGAGTAGGTTTTTGACCTAGGAAAGAGGTTTTTGTATACACTATACATATAAGTATATCTTAGTAGACGAGTGGTTATACATCCGGATTTGAATAGCACAAGATTTGTGATACACGTTTTAGTCGGACTTCAAAATTTTGCTCAAAATTTACATAATTGTCGTAAGTTTTTATCATGTAAGGAGGAGGTGCATGAAAGGAGCCTACCCGAGCGACGTAGCCACAACCAACTGTACGTCCGGCGCACCCTGGGTTATCAGAAATCTCCTCTCTGATTGGCTAATCCTTTCACCACGATGGCAATCCCAAGTCCAACCATAAAGCCGGCTTTGTGCGTTGTTTCGATTAATATCGAAGGGTTTTCTTTTATCGACACGATAAGAAGATCATGTAAAAATTGTTAAAACCCCAGAAAATGCCAGGAAAATACTCTATTGGACTGGTAAGAATCTGCTTTAGTGTTAAAGTATACAACAAAGATGGTATAGTAATATGACCATTTCATCATCTCTCGAGCCTTTTCCCAACCATGTTGGGGTCGGCTACCAGTCTTACCGGATTCAGCTGAATACTGTATTTTACATGGAGCGACTGCCTATCTGACCTCCACAACCCATTTTACTGGGTAATCCAGTATCCCATAGTAAGACTGGTTGTCAGAATTGACTTAACGACTGTCAAAGATCAACGTATGACAGGGACCTACGGCTTAACGTGCTATCCGAGGCACAGAGGGGTCTCGGTATGTTTGGAAAATTGTCACCCATCCACTGACCAACCGCGGCGAGCGCGGCTTAACCTGTATTATCGGTCAAACCGTATGGCTTACACTTAACCACGAGCCCATCAATATAAAGTAATATGACCTTTTCTAAAAAAAATATCAATGTGTTAAAAGTGTCCAGTTTTAGTATAAGTCCGAAATGCGGCAAAAACACAACTTTAGGTAAGCAAGCATTTACACTAAAACCTAGTTTTCCCCGTTTTTTGGGCTCTATAAATAATAGATGAAGCACAACGCGTAACGTTTGCAGTGTTGAGAGATAGCTAACAGCTAGTCTATATGCATAGTGCATGCCTTTGACCTAGTGGGTACCCTTGAATATATTCAACCCGGGTTTAAAGGGGGTAGGTGAGAATATAAAGATTGTGGGAGGAAAGATGCTCTACCTTCTATTTTTAACCGTAGTTTTCTATGAAGAGTGCGTCTTGTTAGTGAGTATTATATACGATAACTAAAGAGCTTCTTTGAAAAATTAAAACAAAATTTGGTACCATAATTATTGGTCAGTAAATCTCTAATTGAAAAATACATCGCATATGTAAAATTAAACTTATATTAACTCCAGGTAATTTAAAAACTTGGTTTATTATATTTTATGTTCACGAAAAATAAATAGTTATAGGTGTTACCATAGTACGATAGAGCAGTGTTTTAGATAGGTACCAAGATTAAAATTTGTTCCTTAATAACGTACCTTTTCATGACAGGCAAATAAGCAACAAAATTATAAAAACCAAAGTAGAGCATCTTTCCAACACTCCAGCTATATACATTATACATACTATAATATACCGTTCAATAGACGGCAGGGCCGGGGGCGCGATTCGTCGAGAATATTGCCGGCACAGATAAAATATAGACGTAATTAAAAAAAACGCTGGCAATTATTATGAGGGAAAAATAGCGTCTGGGCCATTCATCACGTTGAGAAAGATCTAATGATATACTTTAGTAGTAGTAATTATTGCTTTATTTAAGTAATTATAATATAAAATGATTTTAGTTCATTACAATATTATTGATAATTAGACATATTGTACCTACTTAAACTTAATTATTGTATGCCTAGAAGGCAGGACATAGCTGATCCTTATACCACATAACATCTGTATTTTGTACCTACCTGTGTTCCACAATAAAGAATATGATTGATTGATTGAAAAATAAATAGTTTTGTTTGACATGATGCTCTAGGTTTGGCATGATGGTCGTATGATACTTTGCGGGTTTAAAACCAAGCTGATATGACATTTCTGATCATGTACTTTCTTAATTATTCTGAGAGACTACTGACAATTGGTGTTCATAAAAATAAAAAATCCTGGATTGAAAAATTTAATCTGAAGTCTTCAATCCGCAAGTAAGCAGGCGTGGTGGATCTTCTTTCTTCTTTATATGACAAGAAAATTTAACTTAGAATCTCGATTTACTTTTGCAAGATTCTTAACACATCTGCCGGAGTTGTTTGAAAAAAAAAATCTGTCTGAAACTACAGGCACATTAAGAGCATTTTACAAAATAATGCACTACAAAATCTTAATTCTACATGATTCCTTTTACACAGCATTCTGACTATCTCTTCAAGCAACTAGCGTGATAATAAACACTCAGACCTAGCAATTTAGAATCATAAGAATGTAAGGCTTTCTTATACGAACATCTGTATGCTCTTCTTGAGATACTTATTCAGCACGCAATGTAATTTATATCACTATATTCTACGCACAAAATACATTACCTCATAGTATATTTCTATGGTACACTGCCGGACAAATACATGGAGCTAGCTTTTACGAATAAACTTAAAGTCATCCGTGGTGATCTTTTGAATATAATTTATTTTTAAATTTGGAACTAATCATTTACAATTTTAAACACCAATTTTAGGGTTCTGTTCCGTTAGTATCAACAGACTCCTATTATTCCCGTCGTTCGTCGTTCGTTATTTTTTGTCTTGAATTTTTCAAACCATCAAAACTTGTTGATAATTTGAGAGTTTAAGAATGAAGTCTAGTGCATAGATCAGAATAAAACAAGGAATAGAAACAACGTCTTTCAAAATGCCACCTAAGGTAGATATATATGTACAGAAAATCTGCCTAGCCTTTTTTCCCAAACTATGTTGGGGTCGGCTACCAGTCTTACCGGATTCAGCTGAATACCGCATTTTTACATTGAGCGACTGCCTATCTGACCTCCACAACCTATTTTACTGGGGAACACAGTATCCCATAGTAAGACTGGTTGTCACAATTGACTTAACGACTGCCAAAGATCTAAGTATGACAGCCGGGACCTTAGAGTATAGATAACAAACTAAAGAGTGAGCCTATCAGTGTATGAACCGTGAGCACTAGTATGAACTAGTTTTATCGTAAATTTTGTATCAAGACGGAGCGAGCCGTTTTAATAAAACTATCTAAAACCCTAATATTATCCTAACAATGTCGAAACCATCGATATTTTCGCATATAAGTCTGTCGTTGCGCGAAAAATAACTTTAAATCAGTAAACGAATGTACTAGAAACAGACAAAAAGTGCTCTCGCTTGGCACGACGGAAAACTAGCGATACTATCGGTCTATAGTTATCTATAGTCTAAGGCCGGGACCTACTGTTTAACGTGCTTTCCGAAACACGGAATATTTGTACAGAAAATGCCTGATAAAAATGAAATTTGAGACGGGAAAATACTAAAGTATACTAAACCGTTCAAGATTAATTAGTTACCGAATCCAGCTAAGAAAAATCAAAACAAAAAACTTTTGACCTTGATACAAAAATCTAGTGACTCAATTTAAATGCTCGCTAGTGTACCTTCGAGCGGCTAACTTTATGGGGCTCGTGACTAGTATACAGTCGCTTATATACCAACCTTTTTCTTACATAGCAGGGATTATTCGGTAAGGTAAGGTTCTCACCTTATCTTTACTTTTCAGGTTTATTTTTCTTTTGAGTTGAGCTTTTTTTAGGCGTTTTAGAAAGAGGCCAATTTTAAAGTAATTTGTGTCTACAGATAGTATGTACATCTTGTTGCTACATGACATTCAGATTAAAAAAGATAAGTAGCCTGCAAACATCATTAAACCTTCCTGTTTAACTTTGCCGAAATCAGCTATTTTTGACGGAGCAAAGAAAGTAAAATAGACATTATAACAAAATAGACCATTCATTGATACTGGAACTTTAGTCACATATTTTTATACGTAATACAGTCTCCTAAGTAAGCCTTTTTTTTTTTTACTTGAACAAGTACATGTACAAGTACAGTACATATTTTGGTAGCAAGAATTCTAATTCATAATCTGAATAGAAAACCCGCTGTTAAAAACCCTTCACATTTTATCAAACGTTATTTTTTCAATTCATTTTGTTAGATATCAAAACTGTCATATATGCTCACTGTCGCATACCTACTAACTTCATCTGCCAACATGAGATCATAACAAATATCGGAAAACCCGCGAGTGCTTTACTAACTCTATTCGACGCCGACGTTTTCAACTGAATTTTTATAGTTAGAAAAAGTTGGCAATAGGACTAGAATTATTTCAACTTTAGTTCACTATTTTTAGGAATGTAATGAAAAATAGTAAATGAAATAATGTGTTTTTTTTTTGCAGTAATTAAATTTAAAATAGGTAAATGCTTCAACTTGCCATGGTTTTATAATATTATTCTTTATAAAATATACGACTGCTACGCCAGAGGTCTTGGGTTCGATTCCCAAGTCGACCAAGGTGTTATTGGGTTTTTCTATGAAATTCTCAGTAGCAGGTCGGAGTTTGGATTTGTGCCCGGTTAGTGGCAATAGGCTCGCCCCCTATTATATGGGACCTAAACATACCGGCGAACTGTGGGTGTACATTGGTACACCTCTGTCTAACCCTTCGGGGATACAGGCGTGATGGTATGTTATGTTATGTTTCTTTATAAAATTACAAATACAAAGACGTCCCTAATAAAATAAACATTGAAATAAAACTACTTTAGAAGATTTTTCGCGGTTTATTTTAAATTTTAGGTCCGACGTTTTGACACCTTTGCAGGTAAAAATAAATATGTTGTTCGAAGCTCTTAATAAAAATCTAAAATAATAAGTTTGAATTAGAAAAAAAATGTGTAAGATTCTAACAGATCATTCTTTCGTTCGTTTTTTTTTTATCGGATTTCTCACATGAATGAATAGTGCAGAATAATAAACAGTTGCTAAATAGAGTGAGACAGCGAATATGTCTCACCCTTAACCCCTACTAATACCCTTGTCAAGTAAGTGTGTGATTCCCATTAAACAGTTCACCTGTCTCACGTATTACATATATTATACAATATATCTGGTATTTACTAGGCTCGCCTATACCGCAGTAAATCTGTTGTGGTACAGTTGAGCACAAAAGTGTAAAGATTTTTGAGACATTGGTAGGATTTATTTTATATATTCTAGGTATTGGGTTTTAATCAGTAAATAGTTCGTGTATACTTAGTTTATAGTACTATTATTCCTTTTAAATATACTCTTATTTTATAATGTATTTTTTTACTATTGTTAGGAAAAAAATACATTATAAAATATTTGAAGATAATACAAAAAAATAAAACTATGTAGGTACATATCAAAATATTTATTGCACACCAACAAAAAACTGTTGAAATAAATTTAAACAGGTTCGTTCTAAACCATTTAACATCAGAATACAAGAAACGTATTTAGTCCCACTGTTGGACACAGACCTCTTCTCACGATTATTCGTATAAAATTAAATTCGAAGAGCGAGTAATATTAAATAACTTCTGCGGTTAACTGTACCTACAGTGTAACGTTCAAGTTACACTCAAATAATAATATAATGTATATGTGTTTACAGCTCATCCGATTACCACTACTTGTTTATCTAGTGTTGTTTATTGATAATTTTGTAATTAACGTTTACGTAGAGTATGTAAATTATTGTGCCTGTGTAAATAGAGGAGATTGACTAATTAAACACTTTTGTTTGTGTTGAGTAAGTTGTAATTGAGTATGTTAAGTTATTATACTATTTGGGTTACAATATATTTTTGACACACATCTTGTATAACACACATGTGTGTAGTGGCTCCTACACACAGTGCCGGCGGCAGTGCCGCCGGGCGAGCCGCCGCCGGCCAAGCCGTCGCGCGTCGTCACACAAACAAATGCCGGCGGCTCCTTTGTGCGGCTTTGAATGCCGCCGGGCGCACGGCGGCTTGGCCGGCGGCTCGCCCGGCGGCACTGCCGCCGGCACTGTGTGTAGGAGCCATTATACAAGAAATAAGGGCATAAAAAATAAATTGTAACCCAAATAGTATAATAACTTAACATACTCAATTACTTACTTAATTGCAAATAAATTATTTTGATTTTAATTTTTTGATTTTGATTTTCGGTTGTTTTTTTGGGAGCTTCTCACTAGCAAGCTAGTTTGAAATTCTCAGAAAAACCTTGCTTGTAAAAATTTATCTCCTACTTATATCTTAAATGTAGGTAATAGTTTGTATGTTTGTTCCCTATTTACGCAGAAAAAGACTAAATGACTTTTGATGAATTTGACACATCGATAATCGCAGCCTTGAAAAATAATTTTAACTTTAACAGGTGCCGATTGTATTATATATATTGACATTACTATTAACATGAGCAAATAATAATAATAATAATAATAATAATATATTTATTTGCATAAAACATACTCTTAATAGGATCAACATACACATACACATCGACATAACAAATACTCTTAATAGGATCGCACACACAATTTATCACAGAACTTTGATCAAAATCGTAACAAAACACAAACAGACAATCGAATACCCCTAAAACTAACAAAATATAAGAGCTACCGTAATAAAATGTCCCAAAACTTTACTTCGGAGATCCTGCCCTATAAATCAAGGCCTTTGTTATAAACGACTTGCCTTTGTTTTACTGAAAGGCAGGAATTATTAGCTCATTAATACTATGTACGATAATCTTCATTTATACATGCTTTTAAATAAGTTTCCTGTGTAAACAATTTTAATTGTATGGTCATGTAATTTCCTTTTTTTTATAATTTATTCTTGCCAACCCAAATAATTATACGCATTCACGGCAAAAACGAAATGTTTCTATAGTATATTTTTAACACGTTCATACTTATGTAAATACCTTCACAAAATGTTTCACAAATACAATTCTGATGCTGATTCTTGCAAGTTAAATACGAAAGATAAAACGTTAATTATCCTTGTAAATAAAAGTGTGTATGGTGTAGTGTCGTGTAGTGTGTAAGGTGTAATAAAAGTTTTCTACTTAATATCTACCATATATAGCTACTAAACTATCTACTGTAGTTACTGACAACCAGTTATTCATTTATGAGCTATTTCAAATAAGACATTGGGTTTATTTAAAAGCAATGTAAGTGATGTTTAGGTAGGTAGTTATCAAACGTGAGAAATAATTTGATAAATGTCAGCTCTAACCCTTATTTCAGAAAATCAATCCAAACGATATCTTTTAATTTTTTAAAGAATGGCAGTTCATATAATATACTTCTACATTCACCAATATTTGTGAACAAATAAACCTCAATATTTCGCTAGTAACCCGAACAATACTTTAATACCCGTATAATGTTTTATCAGTACTGACAGGGGTAATATATTGGTACCGAAGTGCTGCGAACCGTCTTGAATTTATTACAATGTGGATTTAATATGGTACTTGTATGGTACTAGCTTTTGCTCGCGGCTCAGCTCGTGTGGAGATCGATAATCACAGCAAAAAGTAACTTGATTCGATGATTGAAATTCATGCTTCTTTCTTTCTTTCAGTTTGTTACGCTAAAATAACTAAATTGTTAAACCAAGAGTACACTCTACTATCGAAAATTTTGCAAAATAGGTTTAGTAATTTAGTTGTTATAGCGTAACAAACAGACTGATAGATAGACAGTCAGTTGTTTTTTAAAGCTTAGCTTGCAATGTGCTTTAAAGTATGGATACGAATATACATAGTATAATTTAATGTTTAGAAATGTAACTAAACTTCTCAGTAAAGAAAATAAAAAAATATCGCAAAATACTTATAAATATAAATCATCTTAGTTATTTATTACTTTACAAATTGAATGCTGAATGAAACCTTTTTTTTTACAAAAACACGCAATTGTAACAATAGAAAGGTAAAAATACAAAGGTCTAGAATTAATCTAACTAACAAATAAGCAACTCTTGTAAGCAATATTTCACGAAGGCACGAACAGTTTACATTTTAATCCATCAGAAAGAAACGTGCATGTAAGCCTTTAAGGCTTTCTTCGCGTCGAATATTCTCAACGCATGCGAAATTATTTACCTAGGGATACAATGTTACATGAACAACCAAAAGAGACGAATTCTAAAAAAGACTGTAAACTTTAGTATCGTGTATAAATTTATAAATCTGTACCCTAAAAAATAAAATATAGTTAAAAAAACTATTTTTTTCTAAGCGTGTCGATAAATGGCAGAATTAGATTTTTACGGACCAGTACTCATCCACGCAGACGCCATTATCTGTAGCGTTGTACATTTTTTGTTTCGGAAAGCACGTTAAACAGTAGGTCCCGGCTGTCATACATAGATCTTTGGCAGTCGTTAAGTCAATTCTGACAACTAGTCTTACTATGGGATACTGTGTTCCCCAGTAAAATGGGTTGTGGAGGTCAGTTAGGCAGTCGCTTCATGTAAAATACGGTGTTCAGCTGAATCCGGTAACACTGGTAGCCGACCCCAACATAGTTTGGGAAAAAGGCTAGGCAGAGAGCAGAGGTGTACATTTTTTGTTTGCTCAGAAACCGGGCAATAGGTCAAAAATTCCCAAGATTGTTTTATATAGCTAGACCAATTAACCCTGCATGCTATTTTTGACTTCACATAATCAGAGCACTTTATTTCTTCTGTAATTTTTGTTTTCATTTTAATTTTTATCTAAAAGATACAAACATGAAATTTTTATTAGAAAGTGAACAGAATAGCTTGCAAGATACGCGTAAGTCTTCGTAATACAAAGACAGAAAATTGGATGGAAAATAGTGTGAAGGAAAATGTCGTTTTATATTTTATACCATGAAGATAGTTGTTTTGTAAATTAAAAGGATGTGAGATGAAACCACGACTAGACGTTTTGTAGAAAACAGAATTAGCCAGTGTTTTGTTATTCGTGATTTTTAGACGATCGTAAATATACATTTTGAATAGTAAAATATTTATGGGAAGTGTTATTAGTGACAACATGAATATATTTTTTTAAATGCTTTGTTTTTTCTATGCTTATATAAAAAAAAATGTTCGTATGTCTGTTCCCCAAGCTTTCTTAAACCATTAAACAAATTGTGTTAAAACTTTAGTCAACACTTTACCCTAGGACCGTGAGTATTTATGGGCCAAAAATTAATATAATACAGATAATTCTATTTTTTACTTAACGTAGCATTGCAAAGCATGCTAGGTACAGCTAGCAGTAACAAAAACATGAATAAGGTGTCTATGTATGTACGCGGTACTTCCCATTACATAATCTATATATATAAAACAAACACGAGTGAAAAAAGCGGAAAATAGAAAATTCAAGAATACTTAACCATCATATAACATTATTTCTAATCCAACCTAAGTAATCTGACGTTTGACATAGAATTGACAGAATTCAATTTTCATAGTTGAAACAGGACAACGTCTGTCGGGTTAGCTATTACTATAAATATGAAGCGCGATAGTTTAGTAGTTATTAAATTTCTTAAATTAATTATTTAAGATTTTTTTTAACTTTTCTTACGTAAAGTTTTAACTATAACATCAGAGGTCACCTTAATTCCACAAGTTTTCTAACCTTATGTAAGTTTCTTATCTGACGCCTACTTGTAAGTAATAGAAAAGAATTTCTTGTCTCGAACTATTCGTTACAATGAAGATACAAAGAAATGAACGACAAAGTTATACTAACTTTTTTCTAATAGAACTGTAGTTTCGAAGTACATTAGTTTCGGCTGTCAGTAACGGCCCTTTGTTGTTTTCAGACTATTTTTAACAACTGACACAAAAATAATCTGATGCGTTTTTTTTATCTAACGTGATCGATATGGTTCTTAGTTATATTTATAAAGATATGATCAGTGCTTTGAAAGTTTTCGGCAATTTCTAAACTTAATTCCTTAATTTTATTTAATTTAAAAAATCGTATGAAATGCAACGAGTACATGCTTAAATACCTTCTAGGGCTTGACGTTTCGACCGGGTTACACTAGCCGTGGTCGCAAGCAGACGCGTTTAAAAGTTAGGTAGATGAAATTTGGAAAAAAAAAAACACTTTTCCGTACATTCCGTGTCTTAATCTGAATTATATGTATATATATATTTTACATTTATAGAACTGTACAAACTTACAAAAAGCAAGGTCACGTAAAGCATTGATCGAGAATTAAATGAGTATTTTCCAAAAGATAAATTAGGTCATTATATTATTAAAATGTTCACTGCTATAAAATTTGTTGTTTTGTATATTAAAAGTTTAAAGGAATATTGAAATAGACAGTACTTAGGCCCCTCGTGTGTAGGATTCAAAACAAGCTGATGTGTTTAAACATTACTGAAACTACAAATAATACTGCAGATGAGCGCAATAAATAAATATTGTAATGAGTTTATTTTAGACTTAATAATTAATTTCAATATAATCTAGTTGTAAAAAATATAGTATTATATTTTGCACTGAAACGTAACATTTTTTATTTTAATGTAACGAAGCTAATTTAAAATTTAATTTTAATTTCAATTAGGGCCTGTTTTTATAACACCAGATGTATTTTATTTGACAGATAAAATTCACGCCTGAAATATTGTGTATTAAATCACTGTCAAAAATCAAAATTATTCCTCTACTAATATAATCTGGCGTTTGAAAAACCGGCCCTTAGTGTAACTTTATTTACTACTCGAGATCTTTAGAATTTACGACCTCTATAGCCGTTTTTCTCAAAAATCAATTCTATCTACGCTGTACAATACAGTCGTAAGCATAAAAACTGGAAGATATATTTTGTCCATGCGACAAATGGAACAGTATTTACGACAATGCTTAAAAGCTACACAATGAAAAGTAAACAAAAAAGAAAACAAAAATTACCTATTTTTCAGTACAATTTTTCTAGAGCACTCCGAAGTGGGTTGTGTACTTTGTACAGTGTACACAGAGTGTGTACAGATGATGTCACGACTATCGATTTAACGCTTCACCAGCATATAATGGGTACCTATTCTATAAACCATCCTTTATAACTTAGTGACATTTCTACAAGCTTTTACAATGATAAAAATATATTATTATACCTTATTTAATATATTCTCAGTAGCAGGTCGGAGTTTGGATTTGTGCCCGGTTAGTGGCAATAGGCTCACCCCCTATTACATGGGACCTAAACATACCGGCGAACTGTGGGTGTACATTACACCTCTGCCTAACCCTTCGGGGATACAGGCGTGATGGTATGTTATGTTATTTAAAATATTTCTATCATCGAAGAATATATTATAGCAAGTCAGCTCTTCATACTCTTTGATAAATGTTTTTTTCCAGTAAAAAGCGTTTACTAGAATCAACTTTACCGCCTAGTCGAAGTAAAGAAATATAATTATTATTGATAAAAAAAACTATGTTGTTTGCTGTTTAAGGTTTTTATGTTCCATTTTGATTAAAGTCCAAAATGGTTATGTAAATTTTTCGAAAGATTTATTAGTTTAATAATGTTATGACAACGCATTTTTAATATTGCCTATTTTATTCCAATTATTTAAACTCATTGAATTTGGAGGGATTACTTTACTACTGTCTGGGAATGTATGTTATAGTTTAGATTTCCTAGATTTTAATATTAATAAAACAATTTTCTGAAAATAGTGTCGGACCTAACAGACTTGATTCTAAGTAAGCTTTTTAACATTTACCTTGTTTTCAAAACTAAAGGAAACTTTTTGCTTTTGTTTTTATGACCAACTCAATAGGTCTTATTGCTATAATTTTAAGGTATATAATTATTTGGCTAGAATTCTACCTTATATTAATACCGCAACACTCGCTCAACGCTAGGAGCCCACGGTTGTGGTCTACCAACATTCTCTTTGTCGTAACTCTACAGAAATTGGGACATTAGCTACTGTTCAGGTATGTGCTAAATAATTTGTAACGTTATAACTAGTATTTTTGAGATAAATAGGTGTAAACTATAGTTGGGAAATTGGAATTGTTCTAAAACAAATATGGAACATTAATGTAGGATAGGTTTGGACTTATTTATGGCGCAGCTTAGAATATTAATGTAATACATTTTTTTATATATCATTTATTCATCCAACTCAACAGTAATCAGTCAATACACGAAATGTTGGTAATTTTGGTTAAATGGTACCTCAGCATTTTATAAATAAAGCAAATTAAACTATAAAATAAATTAAACAAAAAAGCTCTATTACATACACACAATCTATGTAATTAATTTATAAAGCTAACACAATAAAAGTTACAACATTTAATCTTAGACGTATTTAATTAACGCCTGCAATTTATCTCCTAGCAATAACACTCACGGATGCGCGCTAACCACCGCTCAAGGCGCTTGCTAACAACCGTTTACGTTATAATTTATGGTATATTTTAATTTTAATTAACAGGATCCCCGTTTTGACACCCAAACGACCAGTTACTGATGGTTTGCAGCTGTGAAAACTGCCTTAGGGAATGGTGAGCGATAAAATACAGAGATTATTTGAGGGATATTTTGGTATGTAAAAAAACCAGGGGTTTAAAAGCTTTTCTGTTATACTGTAGAGCATTATTTTACTTAACAGACAGAAATATGTTAATTGCTAATGAGTTTTTTTTTTCGTTCGTTGCGTTTGTTTTTACTTTACGTCGACCGTATATTTATAAACACATTTTTCGATTTTAAAATAACAAAACATGTAAGACCACCCAAGGTTTCTTCTGTATTACAAGTACACATATTTTAATACAAAAGAATTAAATTTAAATAAAATATATATTTCACATAATTAAAGAAACCTGTATAATACAGAAACAGAAAGACAAGATTACCGCAAACTGAATTTCAATAGTAGATTACTCATCAAATATTTGGCACTAAGATGTACTCATGCGCCTGTTTTGATGCTAATATTAAAATTACGTGTTTCACGTGTTATGTTATTTATCACTTCCCTGGAACTATAGATATATTAACGCAATATATTTACTAATTTTATTAATAGGAGCCATACTGTGAAACATTATGGTTGAAATGATTTAGGGCTAAAATTAATCAAGCATACATTTTTGATAGGTGATTAGTTTTCCCTAAAATTATTTTGCTCTAATTTTCCTGCCTTTTTACATTGTGGGGACGCGCGGCTATGGTATCATAAGTGATCAATCATAGACGACAATGTAATGCAACTTGCATGACTATAATTCCTTGCAACGTCTAAATTATTCTTTTAAAAGAAAGAATATTGACTCAATCATAGCCCATCTAAATTATGCGCACTCAAATTTCAAATAAAAATCAAATATATGTAGAATTAAGGTAACGATACAAAATAATCAACTCGAGTTTCTTTTACCGGACCAGAAATAGATATTTGTTGCCTAATTAAGTCGTGAAAGTAAATTAATTAGATGTTTACTCTTCGCATTTTCCTTATTCTTAGTAGTGTCCAAAATGTCCTTAACATCGCTTTTCGAAATTTTAACCAATTTCCCAACAATTAAGTGAAAACAATTTTGTTTGTCCATCAGCATTAACATCACCTAATTATTTCTTACTCCTAATGAGGCAAAGGATCTGAGGTTTGAGAAACTCTGCACCTTTCCTCAAAGGAAACTTTTAAAAGGAATAAACTTTTCTTCACAGTGTAAGTGACCACAGGGTGTTCGTCCACATCATTTAGCAGAGTTTTCCTGTCCTCACTTCCCACGCGCAACTCCTTTCTACTTTAGATTAGACTGTACTGTACTTCAGACTCTGACATTGATATCCAGACATCATCTTTGTCCATCCTGGATGAAAATATAATTTATCCAGATGTAGAGTACAACACCCAGTATATATTCAAGTTATTTCATCATTGTATAACCCAAAAAAAAAGGTTTTATTTAAACATATCAGCTGAATTTAACCTTATTTTTTGCATTTCAAGAAGTCCTCCGAACTAATCTCCGGGGCTAAATATTTAATTTTGGTTTTTACCATATTAAGTATTAAGACAGTTAGTAACTTCAACGTAAATTGCAATACTCTGCACATCTGAATACATACAGCACCAATCGAATATCATCAAAGGAGTTCCGTTGGTTTAATACTCAAAGCATACAGAGACAAGTTCTCCAGTGACTTAATTCTCGTTAACAAGACGTTAACAAACGACATTCGAAGTTTCCTACATACTTATGATTAACTTAGTTAGAACTAACCACAGATAATGAAAACTATAGAATGCGCATATCAGGGGATATGAACCGTAAGTAATAGTGTGAACTATTTTTTACTTACTTCAAACTGTAGAGTATGAGTATTGTTAAAAGCCCATTGTCCATGTCTAATGGCCATGCGCCGAGTACCACATTTTCAGCTGTATGTAGTACATTCGTTTACTGATTTAAGTTATTTTCCGTGCAACGACAGACGTTTAGTGCAAAAATATCGATGTTTCCGATATTATTAGGGTTTGACATAGTTTTATTAAATTGGTGCGTTCTGTTTTGACAACGACAAAACTAGTTCACACTAGTTAAGAGGGTTCACAGTTCATACCCTGATATGTGCACTCTATAGTTTCATATCTATTTTCTAAGGAACCAACTTTGTTTTGTTTGTCAGCTTTGTCTTCATACAGTTTTAACTCTCCATAATTGATCAACTTATGTAACGTATATTTTGTTCCGTATTTCATGTGTATTATGTTTCCTTGTCTAAGGAAATGTTTCTCTTTTGTTTTCATGGAGATCATTATTTCCTTCTTACAACTTAAATGTTTTTTGTATTGTGTTACATGGCGTATATTGGATTTGTTATTTTTTAATTCTCTGGATCAAATTTCTGTATATATTTTTGTTATGCGGTTCTTCCGGAAAAGGCAGATCGTTTTTTAAAAATCCTTTTTGTTATGCTTAGTAGTGCATACTTCAATCCAGAAGTGGTATATTTTTAAAATATATCGATTTCTTTCTACATTTATGTAAAATCAATTATATTTATTTACACACACATTATAGTACTCGTGATCTTACGAAAGGTACGTCCACGAACAAAAACAGAACCTTCATATTATTAAATTTTTCCATAATAATTTTTAATTTTGTCCCACATGTTTTTACTTAAAATGCTTAAAAACTTTTCCCTACAGCTGTAAAAAAGTGTGACGCAAACTAAACGAGTGCAGTATTGTTGTGCAAATTGAAAGGCATCATACATAGCTTTGTTTGCGATGTTTGTGTATGTAGATTAGGTTTTAAATTAGAACCTTTGTAGTAGTTTCCATAGTTTGATTGGCGAAGTCAATGTTTTGGTTTTGTTGTTTTAGTTTCGTGTGGCGAAATTTCATGTTCTGTTTTGGTGTTAATTTGTTAAACAATTATTTTGCTATGTCGTGTTTTGCTGTTGTTGTATACTGATAAGATAACAATGTTTAAAGTTTTAGGAAATGCAGACATGAAACTATGTGAATCTGATGATCATGTTGTCAATTTGAAGGTCCTTCTAACCAAAACAAGTTAGACAAAATTTTCTGAAACACATTCTTCAGATTGCTCAATAAATAACCAATGTGCCTTTTATGTCTGAAAAATATTACATAATATATTAATTACATCATTAAAAAATGGCCTACATGGGATAACTATAAAAAGCAATCCAAAAAATCTTTCAGGTCTTCCGCCTTGTTTATTTCAAAAGCTACTAACACAAACGGCTAAAATTGACAGCAAAGCTGAAACCATTTACATTTATCCCCTAAAATACACTGCAGAAGAGAAAGACGCCACACTAATTAACACTGCTCGAACATCCAACTAATAAACAATTGAGTAAATAAACTAATTCACTGGAGACAAGCACTTCAAACGCTCGCAGTTGGGACTCACAATAATGCAATAGTACCCTTGTAGGTTTCTGTACATTTGTAGGTGAGTGTATATTTTGTAGGGGACTGTACATTTGTAGGAGATAAGGTATTCCTTGCTGGAAACACCCCTGATTGCCGCGACGCAGCTGTGTTTGTGTGACAAATGTGGACCCTACTATTGTTACTGAAGTCGATTTTATGTCACATTTTCAGGTAATACGAATTTTTTTCTTAGGTAAATTAAATTTTATGAGCACACTAAAAAATTCACACTAAAAAATCAAATATCGTTGTGTTTTCCTATGGACAAAGATCTGGGTTTTAAAAATACTTATGTTTTGAGGTACGTCAAATGCCCTGAAATTATAAAACATGATGACTTTATAACATAACATAAATTTTTGTACCAGTTCAACATATTGGTAGACACAAAACCGAATCGTCAAAAACAAAAATAAAACTGAAAACGATGTTAGTCTAGAAAATAATCCTAAACAAATACGGGTAGATTAGACGAAATTAAATATTAGCCTAGATTAGTTTAAAAGCTAAACATTTCACGAAACTTCATATTTCAGACTAATGGTCCTATTTTTATAGTGGATTACATTTCTGGGTTAAATGAACGTGAATGTAAATTAATGTTAAGAAAAGACTGAGAAATGTATAATTATTCTTTAGTTAAATGGTGACTAAGCGTAAGGAAAATGCGGACTTTAAAGCTGTATCATTTTCTTTGAGGTTTGTCTTTAGTTGCAACTTGTATTTAGTTAGGAATGTTTGTGCTTCAAAAGAACGTAGAATTTAGTTTTGTTTTATCATTAGGGATAATTAAAGAAGTCTCATTAAGTTAGTTGCTCTAATTATAATTATTTTTAACATGACTATTCATCTCTAAAACCTATGGGCAATCTTATCAGATAAATATTACCTTACTCAAAAGCTAAGAATTTAATCTGATTTACCTAGCAAAGCAAAATTTTTCACCTAGAATCATATTATTATAAGGATTTAAAAATCATTGAAACCCATCGATTGAAAACCCATTTCATTTTTTTTTACTAGCCCTTTCTGTCCCACTGCAGAGCAAAGGCCTCTCTACCCTCCTTCCATTTCTCTGTGATTCATGTTATTTTTTGATTATGCCCAAAAAATTGTCAGTATGTCGACTTATTTAGAACAAATAGTAACAATACCTACATAAGTGCCTCTACGAACTAAAGTAAACGTTTATTTTACCAGCTTTGTGTCAAAGACATAAATGAAATGTAAATTGCTTCAACAAGGATCGTCGTATGATTTCCCATGTCGAGACACGATCCAGTCGGGACACCATTTTATGTTGTATGCATATTTATAAAGTCTGCGTTTTGTTGTGCGTTGATATTTCTTCGTCGGTATTTTATATTGATACATATATTTCTGGGTAAAGTTTTAAAAAAGAAGTTAAAGTTTTTGAAAAAAATACAAGGTTCTCAATTTGCAAAACCTTCGTTTTTTTAATGTACTTTGCCCAATAACTTGAAAATGCCTGCACCGATTTGGAAAATAAATAAATAAATGCGGACAACATCACATACATTGCTCTGAACCCAAAGTAAGTTGCTAAAGCACTTTTGTTATGGAATTCAGAAACAACGAAGGTACCACAAACACCCAGACCCGAGGAAATGTAGAAAAGTTTGTTTCTACATTGACTCGTCCGGGGAACGAACCCGGGACCGCAGAGCTAGCGACACCTTGAAACCGGTGCGTACGCCACTCGACCACGGAGGTCGTCGAAAAAGCATTTCTCGTATTAAATTATCCAGATGTTCCAATGGTCATCAGGTCAGTATCTAATGATGAAATACGGGCTTAATAGAAGGCAATTCTCGAGTTTTCATACGCGTTACGTGTAAAAATAACTGTCGTTTATAAGGTAATTCGTAATGCAAGGTGTTTAATTCAATCTTACCACCTTAATTGGCTTTAACCAATCAATCAAGCTACCCACAACAAAACAACTAATACTCAAAAAACATAATCTCCTCTAGAAATATATTACTTCATTTTATCTTCATATACACAGCTTAGTTTAACCTACTGCGTCCAAAAAACAGTGGACCATGACAGATGTCTGTTTTCCTCTCCCAAAGGGAATGATCTCCGCCTAATGCCGCGGCCATTTGTTCGGGCCAGCTATTTATGTACGCGGTCAGTGACCGGATGTATGTGTGTTTGTCCATTTTAGAAAGTTTGGTAGGAAATTAGATTTATTTTATTTATGTGAATATGTTTATTTATTTGGTGTAGTGGTACTGGTTATTAGGTTAATCTTGCGACTAATACTTGACGGATATTTTTTTTTAAGAAAAATACTTTTTGTTAGAAGTACAACAAAAGTTAAGTTTTTAAACAATAACCAAAAAAACATATTCAAATTCAGAGTTCTTTCACTTACAAACATAATTCATCGACCACGTTTTTATAAACACCGTTCTTATAATCCAATTTCAATTCCAATTTTATATACCTACCTCTAAAACAAGTTAAAGACAAGACTATACAATGTGTAAACACTCTTATAATTAGGTACAACGTTAGGGCTTAGGTAACATAGGTACGCATTAAGTCAAACCTAATGACTGAATTTAACAAACAAGGCCTCTGTAAATGTTAACATTCTATTACCATAATTATTTGCGACTGTTTACAAAAAGCCTTAGTCCCAGACATTTAGGACTGGTGAAAAACAAAACCTTACGAAGATTCCTTTAAGAGACGTTGAAATAGGAATTATTATGTTTAATTAATTAAGTCTTATGGCTGTCAATCTTAATTATAATAATAATAATATAATAATAAATCTTTATTGACATTAAATTAAAACATATTATGATTAGTTGTCTGCCTTCACTGAAAAAAATACACATTTATGCCTTATTAGTTATAGTAACAGATACGAGATTTGACAACGTTGTTGAATCCTTTAAATTTTCTTGACCTTTTTAATGTACAGCCTGAAATTATTAATTCTAAATTTGTATTTAACATACAAAAAGTTTTCGGACACAACTGCATTATCTTTTTGCTAATTAAATCCGGGATTTGACCTCATTCTCTTAAAAGAAGCACAAACTGCCCCCATTTCCCGAAAGACAAAAACTTTTCAACAAATATTATGGCATGAAATGAAAATTAAAAGGTAATTTATTTATTAGTTACTAGCTGTGCCTGCGACTTCGTTCGCGTGGATGACTTATCAATGAGTTTTTAACCGCAAAATTAAGTTTGTTTTTTATTGTTTATACTTTTCCGGGATAAAAACTACCCAGTGTGGTGCCCAGGATAATAAAGAATAATTATACCAAGTTTCATCGTAATCGAACCGGTAGTTTTTGCGTGATACCTGAACAAACAGACAGACA
Source organism: Autographa pulchrina (assembly GCA_905475315.1). Lineage (NCBI taxonomy): Eukaryota > Metazoa > Arthropoda > Insecta > Lepidoptera > Noctuidae > Autographa > Autographa pulchrina. Next base: position 8,003,001 of record FR997784.1, on the reverse strand, counting down.
GACAGACAAAAATTTTTTTTTCCACACTTTTGGGTTCGGTCTCGGTCTAGTAACACCCCCCGCCATTTATTTTTTTTGATATTTTTAATGTACAGAATTTTCACTTCTACAGACTAATTATAAGTATAGATAGTAATATTATAACTGCCTCGTTGGCCTAGTGGCGCTAAGCGCGACTGCTACGCTAGAGGTCTTGGGTTCGATTCCCAAGTCGACCAAGGTGTTATTGGGTTTTTCTATGAAATTCTCAGTAGCAGGTCGGAGTTTGGATTTGTGCTCGGTTAGTGGCAATAGGCTCGCCCCCTATTACATGGGACCTAAACATACCGGCGAACTGTGGGTGTACATTGGTACACCTCTGCCTAACCCTTCGGGGATACAGGCGTGATGTTATGTTATATGTTATGTTATATGTAATATTATGTAACGGGAATTAGCGCGTAAATGCATAAATACCTTTCAGTCTGCTTGCGACCACGGCCGGTGAAACCTGGTCGATACGTAAAACTCTAAAAAATATTTATGCATATACGCGCTAATTCCCGTTACATAATATAACAGAAACATGCAGCGCGATAGTTTAAAAATTTAATGGTTATGACTAAGTGACGTTTAATATTAAATGGGTCGGCAGCTACTTCTCCTTTGCGCTTCTAATGATATTCTGCGGTCACCAATTCGTTTAGCAAGCGCCGTTTATGGCAATTTTCCATCTTGAACGTTCAATTTCAGTAACTACTAGAAGGCCTAGTTTCTAAATTGTTGGTTAGGGTTCAAAATGTAACTTAGAAGGGTTAGTGCCAGGCGCTGGCCTGATATAGAATACAAGATAACCTTTTTGGAGTCACTTAAAAATTAAAACTCTTCGAAATTATGATTAAACGTACATACCTAGAACTATTTCTAGATACGTTAGGTAAAAAAAAACGTTAAACAAAATCATAATTTCGCGGATATTTTTATGTTATTTAATACATGAAAAATCTTGAGAGGTTCAATAAAGACCCTTAAATTTCATGATAGAAAGTAGCTTTGGATATTAATAAGCTAATGCTATTAGAGAAAATCATAATTATAACAAATTAAACATTAATTTATAGAAATAGTAGGCATGGCATACACACAAAACAATTGATATTATACGATGCATTGATTTTTACAGCTACATGATTTTGAAATTAAGTATGTAAAATTAAGAAGCAAAGAGATTATTTACTTTACGCATAACTAACTTTAATTTTATTACTACAGCGTGCTCAAAAGTATTGACTGAAAAATCTAGTCAATATAAAAAGGAAGATTTTATCTTCAAATCTAGCCACAGACGTAAAAACTGCCGACATCGCGAGCGCAATCTTCGTTGGAAACCAAATCTAATTTATTCAAGAAATACGCCTCAATTGCCTCTTACAAAACGAAAATTTGTAGGAAATGAACCGAATGGAATATTTTAATGATGACATCTTACGTTTTGGTTGGAGTGGGTATTGAGATATTTTTTTGTGGATATAAATTTTCGGCTTATAATATAATTTTTTTTTGGTTTTTAAGGATAACGCGATATTTGTGTCATTATAATGGAATTGTAACAATAATATTTAAAATACAAAAATGAGGAAGATATCGATGAAAATGGTAGGTCGTCAAAAAGGATTCATTAAATTCAGACAAGTCTCATCTATTTCTATCACTTTCCGTTTCGCACAAACAGTATGATCTGTTTCTTTTACTCACATAATGACAAGGGTGAAAGAAAATCTGATCAGTTTTTAAACGACTCACAGGATTGATATTCGTCATTAAAACATTGAATGGTACAAAACGTTTTTGATTCAATATTTTTTAACTTAGGTATTACTCAAGCAAATATGAACGTTTGCGATTAAAAATCTTGCATGAGGTCCGTCTGTCAAATTCCACCAATCACAAGCCAGTAGCCTGTATCTCATTAGCGGAGTAATTTTATCCCAAAAGCTCTCATTGTCACTTCATATTATTACAAATCTGTACAGTCTCCTTATTCCAATAGCAATAAAGTTTATTAGCGTGAAATCCAAACTAATAGGAAAGGCCTATTATAAAATTAGTGACTACGTAGAGGATAAAAGTGCGTGGATCTAGGACCTTCTGCACATGTGGCCTCCCTGGCGGTCCGTCAGTTCATTTGCCTCATCTTGTTGTTGTATCTTACTCGACTAGCTTCCCCACGGTCTCTATTCGCAGAAACCTTTTGACATGCCTTGACATTCCTGTTAGGGTTTAGGTAGGACTACATATATATTGTATGTAAAGCTATTTACCTATTTAACTAGATATTTTTTCATATTTACTTAATTTAGTCTTTTAGTTTTATTATTATTATTTTCGCATACGCGACCTTTGTAAATGTGACGGCAATGTAAATTTAGTTGCGTGTACTACTTCATTTTTCTTCCATTTTGGATGACATCGTTTACCTTAATCTAAGCATTTTGCTATTTACGTTGTTGTCGCATATTTGTATATTTATTAAAATAATTGTATTTTTAACATTGATGTTAACCTTTTTTTCAAAAGAGTAACCAATGGAGTTTCTTGCCGGTTCTTCTCCATTGGAATGACATTTTGGAACCTGCAACTAGAGTCAGTAATTTAACGTTTTAAAAGAGCTTAATAAAAAAATAATAATTAAAAATTAAAAAACACGCCTGCCATGTAAAAAAAAAATAAAAACAAGTCAAATATTTGCAGTCGGGGGACCTGTAATGAATTGTTCCAAGTAACCGACCCATTTTTTTTTACATGGCAGGCGTGTTTTTTAATTTTTAATTATTATTTTTTTATTTAATACCTTTTAGTGAACAACAAAAAAGCATGACACAACACAAAAAAAAATTTCGTTCGGAACCCTTTGCAGGCGATTTCGACTCACACTTGACCATTTTTTAATGTCCACATAGCCTATGTCACTCGGGATAACTCAAGGCTTCTAATGATACCACAAACATTGAAATCGGTCAAGCCTTTTAGAAGTTATGGTGGAATAAAGAAACTCACAAACATACATACATACATACATACATACATACATACATGAACCCTGAAAACATAACACTCCTTTTTGGGCAGTCGTGTAAAAAGGCCTACTTGAAATAAAAATATTTTGATTTTGATTTTGATTTTGATTTTATCCAGTTTTCGAATCACATAAAATATTAATATTATATTGATTGAGTCACTGGCGCATTGCCAATGTATGTGTCGATCATTTATTATCTACCTTTGTCTATTGGTTTCTAGGTTATGAAATTGACTGTGGCCTGACCTGAAAAAATATTTACTATAAATATTAGGTGTCTCATACTGACTATTTTAGTCACAATCTATGTCGGGCTTATATCTTTCTGTGTAGTGTAGTGTATAGGGTACTTGAAGAACAGGAGGTAGATGAAAAATCATCTACTTCGTGCACGGAGCGATGACACCGCATCTCCAGTCTGCTTGCGACCACGGCCTGTGTGACCCGGTCGAAACGTCAAGCCCTAAAGGTATTTAAGCATGTATGAGCTAATCCCCGTTCTATAATATTACTATTATATCTTTCTGTATTTAGCTCGATAGCATTAACATAATGCGATTGGGTATGTAATTGCTGCAACTGATTTACTTGACAAAGTAGGTACCTAATGTGAAACATCTCTTGGACTGCTAGGTCAGAAATGTATTGCGAACTCTATATCTTTTATTGGATTTTAAGAAGAAGATGCAACAGAAGTCTTGATTTTGTTCCAACCTATCCACATTTATCCATGTATTTATATTTATCTTTTGCCCGCGACTCCGCTACCGTCAGTAGAATTTGACTATCGAGTTATTATTACACGATGTCCTTTTTTGGATTCAAGCTTGCTTCACACAAAATTGGTAGGTATATCAAAATCGGTTCAACGGTTTAGTCGTAAAAGTGTAACAGTCATATAGTTACTTTCACATTTGTAATATTAATAAGGATTACAATCATATACAAGGTTAGAAGCCAGGTATAAACAAACATACATCAGAAACATCAACATTATGACTGTCATAACAACATGAACACGGCAATAACAATATGTAACCTAAACTAAGTGGTAATTAAGCTAGCATTAATGCGAGTAAGAGCCGTTTGTAGTACGAAGTGCCGTATTAAAGTTAAGTTATGAGGCTGTGAGCGCCTTGTGAGACATGAGGTACCTAGGTAGGTGTCATTCTTAGTAGTTACCGTTTTATGAGTGTAGACTAAATGAACAAGGAAAGGTGAGAAGCTGAAACAGAATTAGATCAGTGAACGTTTGAGGACGATTACTTATTTGAATAACATATCAAATTGAAATTAAATTATATTAAAAATCATCATCTGCATTTTACAAAATCATTTCCGTCTTTATGCAAAATTTTGTGGTTTTACAACTAAACTAATATTAGTCTAGATGAAATAGCCAAAGACCGATTAATAAAGTCGGTCTTTAAATAATATACCGTCAATTCCTAAACATACGTTTTATTTCATTAGCATTATATTATGTAAGTGAGCACTTTGGTTTACAATATGTTCTTTTAATAATAATGTACGTATTAGTCTATCTATCCGTTTCTTGCAACTTGCGACTGACCTGTTGGTCTAGTGGTTAGTGACCCTGACTGCTATACCGGAGGTCGTGGGTTCGATTCCCACCCAGGACAAATGGTTGTGTGATGAGCACGATCATTTGTTCTGTGTCTGGGTGTAATTTATCTATAATATGGATGTATTTAGAAATATTTAAGTATGTATATCAGTTGTCTGGTTACCATAACACAAGCCCTGCTTAGCTTGGGATCAGATAACCGTGTGTGAGATGTCCCGGAATATTATTATTATTATTATTTACCACATGACCAAAAATCTGTCCCATAATACCATAATATCAAAATATTTCCAACGCCTGTTACCCATTCACGCATACTACCCAGATTTTTGGATATTAGGCAAATCGAAAAGTCGTTTACGCGTAAAATTGGACTGTCTTTGGTATTTTCCACGTTAAGGCACATTTTACAGAAGAAAGAGTTTCATATCTTATGGGAAATTATGTCAAAACCATTTAACCCGAACATGACTCTTATCAGTAAGAAAAAATATAGCTTGATATTTGCGACCAGTATTTCTCGCAGATTATAATATTCGTATTCGTAACATTTATACCGGTATGGAAGAGTTTTTTTAGGTACAAGAGAATTGAAGAGAACCTAAAAGTTATGTAGCTATTTATGAATTTTATCCACTTTCCTATTTAGTGAGTCACATATGAATATTCCTATTGTTTAACTTTTGCGTCTACTGGCGAGACAGTTAAGTTGGTAAGTATTTTTTTTTTATTTTTATTTATTAGCCTTACAATGTATCGAAAACCAGTGGTAACTTTATTTAGAAAGGTTTTTGACACTATTATCATTTTAATTTTATGTTTAACGATCCAAGTTTTATTGTCATCAACGTCCATTATTAGGTCAACATAAAAAGGCGACCAAATAAAAATCGAAACCACAAAAGGAAAAGTCCTAATAAAGTTAGAAAACACATTAAAAGCTTATTTACAAAAGTTATATTGCAACGTATTTATTTTTTGATACTGAAAGTTATAAAAATGTAAATCTCTGAATAGATTGTAGAGGAATGAATCGCGACATGGATACTAGTGTGGCCATAAAACTCGCGGTATTGTAAAAGAGGGACGGCAGATAAGTGGGAGTGGGAAGGAAGAAGTAATGTAAGAACCATTAATTAGTATTATGTGTGATGCTAATAAATATTCATAATATTATTGGGAACTGTCTTCCAAATATACAATTTAACTTTCTGCTGGGGTAAGAAAAAATGAGCTAATTTTTGATTTATCATTCAACAATGCTACAAAAAAATATGAATAGCTGACAAACCAGAAATTTCACTTTTCTGAAAATTTAACAAATTACAGACAGGGTGATGATGATCTTAACAAAGGTATAAAAAAAAATGATTTAAGTTAAGGTTTGATCAACTTTCGGTCTCTTGAGACCTTTCAATAATTACCATTCAATTAAAACTTATCAAATAGCTAATCTAGTGGCCCATCGTCAACGACATGGATCACTAACAAGAAAAAGTACTTTGGAAATTGGGTATCAAAAGTTTCTAACGTCGCCTTTGATGTGTACGATGTTAACGTTTTGCGTACCTTAGGAAATAGCTGCAATCCTTTCCAAGAAATACTATTTCATTTCCAAATACGAGGATGTACTTTCGAAGATTTTAAAAGGAAATCCAGTGTTCAATCGAGTAAGAAGTCGTATCAAAGTGAAATTTTAAGCAAAATTTTCTTTAAATGTACTGATTTTGTAGATAATGAAGTGATTTTGAAGATGTGGAATATGATAATATATCTAGTGGGTTAAAAAAATACTTTTCGTACAGTGATGTTTTTAATAAATCTTACAAAAAAAACCGACTTAAAAATAAGTCTTATATTTATTTCTTATGAATCCCACTGTCAAAGCTAGACCACACGGGCAGCACCAGCTTTTAAATAAAAAATAATCATCAAAACATTAAAAAAAAATCAATCGAATAGAGTACCTACCTCCTCCTTTTTTGAAGTGGGTTAAAAATAAAGAATATGAAAATAAAACGAATATACCTCAAACTATTAAATAAAGTTATTTTAATAAGACCTATACTATAAATGTATTAAATTAGTGAATGTTGCTCAAAGCTAACCAAAACACAATTTAAACTTTAGAATTTCATCTGTACAAAAAACAGACTGTGCATGTTCAACATTTTCGTAGAGAATAAACTTTCTGTTATCTCTATCGAAGTTATTAAGTCTCATAAACGTCAAGCCGTAGTCCCAGTATCTTGTCTTACGCGTAAAATTTATGTCATAACTTCGCTAAGTAACAACTTTGATTCATTGAGCATTGGGTAGGGGTAGGTTTATAAGCATTTAAAATTGTCTTGGATTTTGGAGCTTTCATCAAGGGAAATCGATTTTTCTTAAGTAGGTAATAACTTCAGACGAAAAAAAGTGTTCAGATAAAAAAAATAATAAAATAAATGTTATGAAACTTACAAAAATACTGATGTAATTCTTACTTTAATCATCATCTCCCGAGCCTTTTCCCAACTATGTTGGTTTCGGCTACCAGTCTTACCAGATTCAGCTGAATACCGTATTTAGGAGCGACTGCCTATCTGACCTCCACAACCCATTTTACTGGGGAACACAGTATCCCATGGTAAGACGGGTTGTCAGAATTGACTTAACGACTGCCAAAGATCAACGTATGACAGTCGGGACCTACGGCTTAACGTGCTATCCGAGGCACGGTAGCACGTGCCAAAAAGTAATTCTTACTTTAATATAATCGATTATCTATCTATACTTATAATAAAATGGTAGGAAAGTCAAAACTGTACATTGAATATTTTTTTAAAAGAATACTTGGGGTATGATCTACAGTCGATACCGAAGCCAAAAATATAGTTTTTAGAATTTTTGTCTGTTTGTCTGTTTGTCTGTATGTATGTCCGGGATAATCTCAAAAAGTACTGCATGGATTTACTTCAAATTTGGCACGAATATTATTTAGGAGTCGGATCAACATATAGGCTACTTATTATCACGCTATCACTTACGGGGAACGAACAGTGAACCTTTACTTTTTCAACGCATTCTGTAACAACGTGTAATCTAACGACGCATATTTGAATGTTATTCTTATGTTGGCCATATTATAATCTAGCTTTACACTATAAAAATCACGCAATATAAGTAACTTAGGCCGATAAACATAGTTAAATAATAGGTAGTATCAAGACATTTTTAAAGCAGCGCCATCTATGAGATTTCAAAAACATCAAGTCGAATTACATTTTGTGTAAGCCCTTTTTGGATATAAATAATTCAAATTTGATCATGTTGACGAGGTTAATAGTTGATTTTAAAATTCATAGATGGAGTTGTGCATTTTCTTCTATACATCTAATAAAACAGTAAATTACAACATTCTTTTGCGGGGGGTCAGATTTTATGTTACAGTATCAATTATGAACTACTGAATTGATAGCAGTAAAAAATTGAGAGAATATTCGGAAAATCGTAGACGGTTGTTAGCTACTTATGTTTAAGCATGCTATTACATTTAGCTGATGAGGGGTAGAGCCAAAGAGTAAAATAATTGGGTAGAGCTTTAAATTTCCAAAATCACTTTCTCATCTGCACACGTAAATTGGTATTTGGTATTATTGACATATAAACAAGGGGTAACCATGGCACTCAGGTAGCCATAGCGATCAAATAACTTCATTTTGATTGAACCACACATAATTTTCGGAAAACTAGCTGTCGTAGTAAACAGATTGGTGGTTGAACGAATAGATTTTAATGTTACTGCTGCAAGACAGTTCAAATCCAGTTGTCAATGTTTGTGTATTTTTTTGCGTCCATTTTCTTATATAAGTTTGAATGTTTTGTTACTCAAGTTCAAATCTCAGTAGAGCTAACCCTTTTTTTGTTTAACTAACAAAATAATTGTAACAAAATGCTAAAAAAGGGACGCCAAGCATATCTTATATCACTTGACAACATAAGATTCCTCATAGATAACTTTAAAGATGGTTAAAAACTTTAATCCACTATTTAAATTATTTTTCCAACGTAATGTGTAATGTTTTCTGTTGGTCGCCCATAGTATTCCATGGACAAGATTTTTTTGTATTTGTTATTTCTTATTGTTTTTACCCAAAAATCTTTTTAAAACACAATCTTTAGTGTGTGCGAACTCTTAAATACTCATTATAAGGTAGCTGGCTACTCATGTACGTTTTGATGAGTGCAATATTTTCTGTTTATTTGTTTAAATTTCATAAAGTTTTTGTATCCAATTACCAAAAGGTTGGTTCAAAACCTTAAGTAAAATAAACTTTCTATCGAATTCTCTACATTTTAAAATATATACGTACGGTATTTGAGCCCCTCACCTTATGCTGGGCAGAATAAAGTGACTTTATTGTAAGGGATATAGCCTCCGTCTTTGCTAAGGGTAAAATGAGATTGTCCTTGGTCAGCTATTACTTATTTTTCTAAACAGTTTTAAACACAGTTTTGGTCATTCTGCCCCTTCGCCTCTCAATACATACGTCAACTTTTTGTAACTACCTCCTCTTTCAGTCTCATAGGTCTCAGGTGTATTCCTTATTAACATGAAGTCACTGCCTATCTGACATCCCCTCTCAATTATAATGCGTAGTTCAGTATTTCTTGATATGGAATTTCGAATTTCGGAGTTTTGAACCAAAATCTCGCGCCCTGCAGTCTTACTGGGGACTTCTGTATTAATGAGAACTATGGCATAAGAAACATAATTGTAACAAAAAAAAAAAAAAAAACACTTCAAAATATGTCAGCATAATCGTCAAACTTAACCTACATAGTCACAAAGCCGAACCTATTTGTCGAGTGCAAATCAAACCCTCGACTTAGTATAAAACCGACATTGCCCAGAAAGCCATTGCTTGGTTAGGTTCGACTTTGTGACAGAGATCAATAGGTTAGGTTAGGTTAGATATTGTGTGACGGTGCTTGTCGGCACTCCATGTCGTGCGGTGTTCCACAGGGATCGGTCTTAGGACCGCTCCTGTGGAACATCGGCTACGACTGGGTGCTGAGAGGCGAGCTCCCGTCGGGCGCAGACTTGATGTGTTATGCGGACGACACGCTTGTCACTGCCCGGGGGAGCTCGCACAGGGAAGCGACGTTGATAGCCACGGCTGCGGTGTCACAAGTGGTGAGCCGCATCCGGCGCCTGGGCCTGGAGGTGGCCCTGAGCAAGTCGGAGGCCATGGTGTTTCATGGCCCCCGGCGGGCGCCGGCGCCGGGATCACACATCGTGGTCGGTGGGGCTCGGATAGCTGTCGGGTTCACCATGAAGTACCTAGGATTGGTGCTCGACAGCCGTTGGGAATTCGGGCCTCACTTCCGGCGGCTAGCGCCCAAGCTCATGGGCGCGGCGGGCGCGCTTTCAACGTTGCTTCCCAACATGGGGGGCCCGAGCGCCGCCTGTAGGCGGTTGTACGTGGGAATCGTGCGGTCCATGGCCCTATACGGGGCTCCCGTATGGGCGCTCGACCTGACGGCCAGCACTCTCGCCATTCTGCGCAGGCCGCAGAGGGCGATGGCCGTCAGAGTCGTCCGCGGGTACCGCACGATTTCCCACGAGGCGGCTTGCGTCCTGGCCGGATCTCCGCCCTGGGACCTAGAGGCGAAAGTACTCGCGTCATTGTACCGATGGCGCGAGGAAGAGCGGGCACGGGGCTCGATGCCGGTGCAGCGGCAGATCGAGCTGCGCCGGGGAGAGCTCCGTCAGGTCTTGGTGGCGGAATGGCGGCAAAGGCTTCTGCGCCCTGCCGCCGGCCTCGCTACCGTCGAGGCGATCCGGCCAGTACTCGACGACTGGCTCGGGAGAAGGCACGGCTCCCTGTCGTTCAGGGTGACGCAGGTGCTGTCGGGGCATGGATGCTTCGGCAAGTACCTGTGTCGCATAGACAGGGAGCCGGACGCTCGGTGCCACCACTGCGTCCAGTGCGGGGAGGACACGGCGCAACACACGCTCGCTGAGTGTGTAGCTTGGGAGGAGCAGCGCCGTGTCCTCGCAAATGAAGTAGGAGGCGACCTGTCGCTGCCGGCCGTAGTGCGGAGTATGGTCGGTAGCGCAGAGTCGTGGGACGCGGTGGTGTCCTTCTGCGAGGACGTGATGTCGCAGAAGGAGACTGCGGAACGGGAGAGGGAGATCTCGACTCCCTTCCCCGGCCGCAGAAGACGCACCGGGCGCAGGGGAAGGGCGGACAACGCCCTTCTCCGCCCCCCATGAATGGGTCCAGGGGCGAGGGACTTGGGGAAGTCCCCGCCCCCTATTCGATGGACCCGAGGCGGAGGCGCGCGCGGGTGTCGGCGCGCGCCCCTGAGGCGGTGCACGGGGTAGTTGTACACCTCACTACCCCGTGCAGGAGCTGAGGCCCGGACAGACCGGGCCGGCACCAGTGTGGGGCTGCGGAAGAATCCGGATTCCCGCGGCCCCACGCGCACGTGCGAGGAGGAGACACCGGGGGGTTTTAGCCGGTAAGAGTCCGGCACGCCCCTCCGCCTCTCCCCAGGCGGAGGAAGTCCATGAGGATTTCCCCCCGAAAAAAAAAAAAAAAAAAAAAGGTTAGATATTGTGACCTTGGAACAGAGCGAGCGAAGCGAGCGACGACATTATGTTATTCAAAATTAGTCTTTATTAACACGTTCTATTTATAGATGATGACGTCAACGTTGCTAGGCGTTTAATAACCAGTTGACTACTCATTGTGTTATACCTAAAACCAACATTTACCAGCTGACAGCGGTAAAATGTAGCATTTACTAAATTCGAATGGTAAGAGCCCAAAAAAATCGTCCTATCTTCAGAAAAACTTACTTTTACCAACTCATGTCGGTAAATGCTAGGACTTACGCGTAAATCTTAAGGTTTACCTTAGTTCAAGCTTTTACAGTAACATATATAACGAATACGACTACATAAGAACATGAATCCAGCAAAACAATGTGTTGGAGTTTTGAAAATGTGTTTTATAAATTTTTAAATATTTAAAAAGAACACCCTGAATTCGATTTATTTGTGCCATACGGAAAGTTACTCGCAGTAGGCAGTTCGTGTTGGTGGCCTTCTATATAACAGTCAAAAAATATTTATGCATAAAGATGAATGATATAAGCGAACAACGTCGCGGGTACAGCTAGTACTTATAATAAATCTGTAGAAGTGAAAATTCTGTACATTGAAAATATCAAAAAAATAAATGGCGGGGGGTGTTACTAGACCGTGACCGAACACAAAAGAGTAAAAAAAAAAAATTTTGTCTGTCTGTCTGTCTGTTTGTTCAGGTATCACGCAAAAACTACCGGTTCGATTACGATGAAACTTGGTATAATTATTCTTTATTATCCTGGGCACCACACTGGGTAGTTTTTATCCCGGAAAAGTATAAACAATAAAAAATAAACTTAATTTTGCGGTTAAAAACTCATTGATAAGTTTCGACATCCACGCGAACGAAGTCGCAGGCACAGCTAGTTCATAATATTATAGGACTGGAAACAAAAGGCAGAGGAAAGTGTGTCACGGCGCAACTTAGGAGGGGCCTATGACCAGTGACAGTTTAATTATAAAGGTTCAAAGTAATTTCAATCATTAATGTATTATCTATGAAGGATAAAAGTTTGCTTTATAAATCTTTACTCACATTATCGTAGGTACCTATTATTCCAGTCTAGTCTAAAAATTACAACAATTATGTATTTGTTTCCTGGTGCGATTAAGTGAAGCTTTTAGCTGATTGGATGTAGGACAAATTATGATGTATGGGGCGATTTTATCCTAGGACTTTAAAGTAATGACTCTTTAAAAGTAAATCTATATTTTATAGCTAGTATAGTTTGGTAAAGTACAGATTACAACTATAACTTTAGATAGAAATCTAAAAGTTTATTTACCTTCAAAATCAAATAGAAATATTTTAATTTTATTAGGCCTTTTTTCTTAAAAAGGCCTAATAAAATATTATATTATCTTTTAAAACGTTAAATTACTCTAGCTGCTTTGCTTTATCTTTAACGGAGCGTCCACATTCCACAGCGCACTACACAAACGCAGCTCGCGAGCTGTTCGTGTAATGCTCGTTCGTCAGACGTGGACGCGCCCTAAGGATTATACATGAGTACATTATGGTAAACAATAAATAAATAAGCATATCGATATCAATAATAATAAATCCCTAGCTGCTATTTAAAATTTTCACATTTATACTAGGAAGACATAAAAATGAGTATCATAATTCTATTCATAAGACAACATCCTCGCAAGACCTCGTAAACATAATTCAGTAACCTCTAGGGAACAATAACAAGTACCTTATACTTACAATAAGTTACGGAATAATTAATAATTAAGAGCTTTAAGTAAGGTACGTTTAATTTCGTTCGCAGTCATCCATTGTCGTGAGAGAGATTGGATTTTGGCCAAGAAAATTAAGCGTTGTGCCAGAAAAGATATGAGGAAATGTAGGAAGGTATGGTTGTATTTTAAGGTTATTTGTTTATTTTTAAACGAAATGTTTTTTTACTTATTATACTAAGGTTTTTTACTGCATAATGAGTAGTTGCTGCTGATTTTTGCAGCTCGATAATATGTATTTTCAACTGATGCATTTTTCCAAGCTTATCTTTAAACGCTTAACTATGTAATGTATGTAAATCTTAGGACGAAGCTTGCAAACTCAATTAAAACCAGTTGTTGAGATATAGACTAAATTCTACGTAAGTTTGGTGTAAATGCAACATTAATATGATACTTTCAATCTGGTCTGATAAAAAAAGCCAGGTCTCATAGGAACTTGGTACCTTAATGATGAAAATCTATCATGTTTGGTGGTTTTATTTGTCTTAACCAGTACTGTTAATCTAGCAATTTAAAATTTTAAAAATTTGTTATTATTTTTAATAAAAGCTTATCGCATTTTTTCTGTAATTAGCTCTATGTTTTATCTCATGCTTTCTGAAATAGTACCATTTTTAGTACTATATATTTGAGTATATCATCTATTTTCTGGTAACAGTCGGTCTACACCCAAAATTGTTGAAATTTCTCCTTAGACCGTGTGGAATTGTTTAAGGCTCTTTAATGGTTGAAGTTTCCATTTATGGGCGGAGTGATATTGATGCGAAATCCATTATTAAGGTCCGTTGAAGCTAAATTTTGGAAGATCGATTGGAAATTTTAGTGGTTGAAATAGTTTAGAAGAGACGGATTGAATTTTAATATTAGTATTTGCAGCTTCAAAATTTTTATTAAAAGGAAAATAGCCCAAAAAGAATCTTCTTCGTCTTGTCTTCGCAAAACTCTGAACTACTCTACTTAATTTGAAATTTTGACACAATATTAAATAATAATATGTTACATAATAATTATATGTTACATAATAAAACAAGTGTAACTTAAATATTTGTTTGTTTTATTTATCCAGGAAATAAACGAATAATAACTGTATATTTGTTAGAGTGGCCTTCCATGGTACACCCACCTTATTTTAACGCCGTCGATTCCCGATATCAATAAAGCGAGGGACTGTACTGCCAAAATAGTAGCGCGAGCGATTCGCCGCCGCGTCTGTGGTTTCCAGTTCGATGGGGGTTTGTGTTAATAGAAGGAATTTGTCATCACATGGCAATAACTAGAGCATGGCCTTCCATGGTCCACCCATCTTACATTTTTGTTTGTATACTACTTCTAGTTACGAAAGCTTACGCTAAACTTTGCGTATTTAGCTATAACACTACTTATGTAACAGAATTTCGGAACAATATTTCCTACTAACCTAATTTAAACGAACCATAAAAGATTTCCCCCTTGGGCTATATTGCAAAAGGTTAACCATATTACACCTCCTTGCTCAACTTACGTACTGAGATTAGTTTCCCTTTAAGGGGTAATTTACACTATGTGTCGTGCGGGAACTTTCATAAATTGTGGAATTAACTTTTGTGTATGCGGCTTTATGATGTAATGTTGGCGCTGGATTTTCCAGGTATTGCAATTTTGTTTGTGAGTTTAATACAAAGTTTAATAGTTTTTGATGTTGTTTATGTTTTATTTGTTGTCTTTTATAGAAAAACAGACTTTGTTATGTGGTAACAAAATTAAAAAATATTTGTATGCTCAAACAAAGTGATGGGAAGAAGATACTTTATTTTGTCAATAATTACCTCTTTTCATCCATTGTGTTCTTTTATAGGCGTGAAGCTATATTTTTAAAGAAACAAAAAAAAAAATATACGCGTCGAATTGAGAACCTCCTCCGTTTTCGTCGGTTAAAAATATGGAAAACATTTCATGAACACAATACATTCAACATTTCCATCAACATTTCCATGTCGGTATAAACTAACGCTAAATTTATTGTCTTCAAATATACCGGTTATAAAATACAAACAAAAAAATATCCATGAATTAAAATGTCAAGTCATCCCTAAAACATCCCGGGATCCAGCAAAAAGAAACCAACAAAACATTAAAAAACAAATCCGACACGTGTTCCAATTTCCAAGCCAACTTCTTTCAAGCAATAAAAAATCTATTACAGCATGTTATTCCTTAACTTTTACTTATAAAACCTTGTACCCTAAGGGTCAGTTTGTCAAGTGGATTATGACAGCGTCTACGTCACACTCGCTGGATTTAATTGGACCCTACGTCAATGTCAAAACGAAACGGATGCGTGTTGAAAATATATTTGGCTCTTTAGAAATAGGCTTCCTGTGTTCTGTCAAGGAAAACTCGAGGAAAGGTCGTGTGTCTGGAAAATTTTTGTTTGGTACTTATATTTTTGATAAGCGTACTTTGATAACAGAATTTGATTTTTTATTATCATCTAAATATAACATTTAAGATGACCAAGATTCAATATAAAATTATATATAAGTATCTTTTATGAGATGTGCTTAAATTATATGTTGTCATTTTACGGGAAGAAATATTATTCCTAAAACTACGACTATGATCTATCATAGTCGTAGTTTTAGGAATAATATTTCTAAAACAAGTATTTTTTAATTTTAAGAGATAGAGATATAGATATAAATAATGAGTCAAAATGTCGCAAATTTGAATCGATTTAGAGGAAAAGTTCAAATCGGAAAATAACTGAAATATGTAACTTTAACACAAATTAGCAGAATAAAAGGCAGCTTTCTGAAAAGCAATATAATACCAGCACTGACGAAAAATAGAAAATTCCGTTACCTTTTTGATAATTCAGTTCCCAAGATAACAATATGCAACTATATATAAATATCCTAGATCGGAATGTATCTAAACTACATAACGTTAGCTACAAGCACGACTGATACTATGGATGCACTTCTATAATTAGAATCATTTATCTATTGTTTTGATACGTACATTGTTTATGAAATCGTTAATTCTTAGAGTCTGTATAGAGTATCAAGAAACGACATTGGTCCATAACATTGGGGTATTGGACATAATCCAAGTACATTAGTTTCCAGTTGCCACTGTATTTTAATAGAGATATAAATAGTTTATCATGAAGTCAATATATTATGAAGCTAGATGTTTGTCGTGGTTTCACTTTTTTGTAACTATTTTTGTTGGTATAAATCTGATTATATCATTTTCATGAGTTGTAAATTTTATAATTCTAAAATCGTCATTTGCTGTTTAATATTGTATATAATGTTAGTTTATATCGTACATCTGTCATTATTAGTGTATTGTAATTTATTTTTGAATCAACTTAGCTTTTACAGTTAAATTACAAAACTGTAATGTCCCTTTGAAATTGTTGTTCCTCTACTTTCCGTATCTGACAATGTTCATTATACTAGGTTTTTAATAAGGTATTATTGTCCAAAGCTTTTTAATACAATAAGTTATTTATTTAATGATGACTATGCTTTTCAAACTTTAAAACGCAAAGATTTAAAATCTAGGACTAAATATTTCTGTTTATAAACAGACACACAAACAAACACACCTGCTGTTTAAATATAAATAGCTGACGTAAGCCTTATTTACGCGAACGAGAAGCTTCTGTCTGCTTCGATTTTGTTAATGGACGGAAATACAGTCCAGAATGCCCTAATGCTATTGAAAACCATAATATCATCAAATGTTATTTTAGTCGTATCGAGATGTTTCATGTTTAGAAATATATCAGGAAGGATTAGGTTATTACAAGTTTCGATGAACAATAGACTATTATGTTCATATATTTTCGTGTTTTGGTTCAACATTAACGTCGTCATTTGTAATTTAGAAGATTACATGATCGAATCCCTCAAATGTATGGAAGTGTCAAGTTTAAGTAAATGATACAGGCAAATGATTTAATATGCCTACTAGACCTAATACTTGAACCAATAAGGTAAACTTTATTAATTACAAGAAGATTTGGTAAATTTAAAAGACACCTAGCAACTTGACACAGTCCTTTAAAATAGAGGTAATTTTATCTTTTTTACAGACGCTAAAGAAAATAAAATAATTTTATTTTTCAAGTTTAGTTTGACTTCGAATAGCTATTTTTTTCTCTCAGATAAATACAGCTCTACCAAGTTGATTGATGTTTATGATAATAATTACATAAAATTACGTTAAACTTTCATTTTTAACAAACAGTGTTTTTGCTTAGCTAACAGCAGCTTATAAAACGAATTGAAATCGAATAAAAAACTAATCGAAATCTGTTTCGTGATTAATGTTTAAGGGTTTCAAATAGAAAGTAGAGTGAAAATTCTAATCTACAATTTATGTTGTAGTCCTTATGTAACTGGTAATAAGGTTTATTTGGATTCTAAAAGAAAACTTTAGGAGGACAGTTTTTGAGATTTATCGCTATTGAAAATTTATATCGTTGGGATGGACATTTTTTTGTCTTGTCTGATTTAGGTTGTTTAGTTGCAGCAAATTAAAATTTCTTTGTTTAGAGAATCGATATCATAGACAGACACAATTGTAATACAAAGATTTTTTTTTTAATTCATATATACCGTAAGGTTTTTGATCATATTATAAGTCCTCTCCTCAAATTTTATTTACAAAGTTGCTTTAGATATTGTTATGCTTTTGATTAACCTTATCACATTACTTTTCTTGTCTCTTGGCATTTCTTGTCCTTTCCTTGAGCAAAAGTCAATAAAAATCATAAATAGGAGCTATCCTACTGTCATTTATGTATTTCTTGTTTACATGTATTTCAAAAGTAAACAAAACTTGAAATTTCCCTCAAGGAACTATTTTAGGCCCCTTACCTATTTTTGTGTATTCTAATAAATATTTTTGGTACCCATACAAAACCGTATTGGTATACCTTTCACGTCCAACGGTGATTTTTGCACATATTGTTCATTCGGTAACCCCTTTGAAATATAAATGGAGCTATAATATTTATAAGTGGGGTTCAAGTGGGGTATTGTGTTTTTTAACACCTCCAAATGGTATCGGGCTCTTATTTAGGTTGCAGATATTTTTTTTATAGAATAGTTAGCCAAACATTTTAGCAAATGAAATGAAAATTATTTATTACTAAGCATTAAATGCAAAGGGGTTTAAACTGAAATAAATCTGGCCCATGACATGTTACGGGGAAAATCTCAGTAGTGTAAAATATTGTCTGTCCACTTGTATCGTATATTGTATTGTCCATCCTGTTGTTTAATTTTTACCCAACTAATTTAAATAATCTAATACAACAAATCCGTTCAACAAATTCAAATTCTAAATCGACTGTTTGCTATTTCAAAACTGAATTAACGGTTTGAGCGGTCGCACGCATTAATGCATTGTCGGTCATAAAGTGCTTACTGTACTGTATAAAATGCGGTCGTATAATAATTTTATATTCAGTCATGGAAGTAACAGCTTGCAGATTTGATGAAATATAGGAGAGATGATTTTCTAGATTTCGTCTTTGATGTTAGGGGCTGATGTAGAAAAATCGTTTAGACGTGAGACTGAGAATTTAAGTCTGTAGGCACTTGTTTTTTCTAGTGATATCAGCTTTCGATTTAAGTCACATGCCTAGCGTTTAACGAAATTTAAGTGAGGTTTATTACATGATCGTCGTAATTTATGACTGAGGATGTAGAAACAATAAACATGAGGAGTAATTTTCTGTAAATATTCTTATATTTAAGTTTAATGGCATTTTAATTGGACATTACCCAACAACGGCACAGTACATAAAGTCTAAACAATAATTTTCAATTTTCAGTTGAAGTACTTTTACGATGCAATAAAAAACGTTCCAATCATTCTCAAATCTTATCTATTGCTTGTCTATTATACATCTTCTTTTTGACATTAATCAGTCCAAAAGAGCTAATAAAACTTAAAATAACAATAACTTCAAGATTAAACAACTTTAAGTTCAAATCACAGTTTCGGAAGTTTATTTCAAAACAGATAAAGCGGCCTTGGTCATGACTAATGCAGTCGTAAAGTTTACTGTCTAAGTTTTGAAGGCTAGGCTAGAAGTTAGGTCTTAAATTCAGACAATCTTACAAAGTTTGTCTATTTTGATGGATTGAAGTTTTCAAGGCAAGGTTTTATGCAAGTCTACATAGTTGAGGTTTTAAGTACTTATTTGATATAATGGTTTTCTAAGTATCTAAGTTGAATTACAGAGAATCGGCATAGCCATTCAACGTGGCAATGCTGCCAGCCTTCTGGGCACGTTTCCCGCCATTGACAAGGATTGAATTTGTTGAATTTTTTGACGCGTGTTAGTTTTATTTATTTATATAAGATTTAATTTTAGTATAGTTGTAAGAAAATGTTCTTGTATTAGATTTAATTTTTAATAAAAACTTGACAATCCCAAGTTGAATTGTAATAAGCGACTTTTGGAAGCTAGAAAGACTTAAAAAAATAGAACGATAGTTACTACTTGCCTCGAAGTATATAAAACAATTGTAAACCTAACAAGGTACAGACAAAACTATACATGGGGTGTAAATAAAAACATCAAAATATTATATACGAAACAATTTTCGTTTATTTTGCAAAAAGCATTTGATTACACGCACATATTAGGTACATACCTAAAGGTTAAAGTCGCACCACGCATCATTATTATTCAAATAATTTAAACAATTTTATAATAGCAATAATAATACGTTAAATAATTTAATTATATTTTTACTAAATTTTATCACGTATGGCAATAAACAGAATATTTACAACTTTACAAAATAAATTAAAATATATTTTTTGTTGAACTTCGATTAAACTATATTAGAATTTAATAATAGGATTTGTGATGTAATATTTAATTATAATCACGAACAATGTAACTATCACATTATTTAGGATACAACGGTCAAATTATACAACAAAAAGTATCAATCTTTGATTTTCTAAGTAAAAAACCAAATATGTTTGCATCAAAAACTCACAGAACAAATTTCTTTAGATGCAAAGATAAATAGAAGAAACTATTCTATACACAGATCTACTTATTTATACCTACGTATGTACGGTTTTAAATTACATTATATTGCTGTTCGTGTAACTATTATATTGTATTTGCTAGTGGGTTGCTATTTGGTAAAATAAATATCTAAGTATAAAGTCTTCATTAATATCTACATTATTATAAACTGACAAACATTGAATTTTTTATTTACATTTATAATGTATATGATAGTTCACATTGATTCTCGTCTACAAATCTCTAACACATATTATTTTTCAAAATCACAACAAGCTAACAGGCTTTAACTAGTAGAAACAGATCACAACGAATTAAAACAAAATAATGGACGGATATTAAAAGAAAAATAGTTTTTAATTTAAATATTTGTAACTAAAATTGCAATTATTATTTTTGTGAACAATAATCGCAATTTTAGTTTTTATTTCTGTGCGTAATTGAAATTTTAATTTCAATTTAATATTTTGTTAGGAATATTAAAAAATCAAATAATATAGAGTAGAAATTTCAGTAAACTTTTAGGAAACCAGGGTTCTTTTTTTGAAAATAAATATTTTCTTCAGATATGATTAATATTGTTAGAAAGTTAGTTGTAATATCTATAGAAGTCACAACCATTTATTATTACTTTTTTTTTACAATTACAGCCCGTATGTGCTCTTTTATAATATACACATACTATAACACTAAAAATTGGTTATATAATATTTTTTTACTAAAATTTTACAAGCTAATTTCATCTAATATTTTTACACATATTTTGAGCCTATGATACTTATTCAAAAGGAAGACACATTGAATTTACAATAGCGAAATTTATGTTAAGAACTGTTGTTTGAACTTTTTACACATAATTATATAAACAATCTATTGTTTCTAATCTACCTTCTCTATAAACATATTAAGAAAAAACCTTTTTAACTTAATATGAGGGAGCAAAAAAATTTTTTTCTGGTTTTATTTAAATAAAAAATATTTTCTCATTTTTAATGTTCAACCAACAATTCTTAGCTGTCTATGTGAACGCGGAAATACAAGCTAATATGGTTAACATGGACATTGACACGACAGAAATTAATATTAGATATCTTTGGAAGTAGGAAATTATAAGAACTCAGTACAGACTTTATCAAAGCCAGAGGAAAATAAATAAAATATCCACAGTTCTTTAAAACTTACGTACGTTAGCACTTACGTTACGTAAGCATTTTGGCTAATCATCTAGGAAGAATTATTTTTTACCTAATAAAATGACCAATCTTGTTTTAAAATCAAATATGTCGACATGATGTTTGCATGCTAATTCTGTAAAACTCCCTCTCTAAACAAATATTTCTGTTATAATTCTGACATTAATAAATATCGGAGTATTACTCACGTTTAAAAACAATGCCTTTGATAAAGTCAAATGTACTGAAAAAGCGGATAGTGCCAATATTATTCAAGTTAGTAATCCGATACAACTATATTATTTAAAAACGATGAGTTTTGACACAACACTGACACATCAAATCTAGGTTTGTTATTTACCGTAGCACGACAATAATAATTATTTTAAAAATCCTTTTTTTTTTTCTCTATTGAAGCGTTATTTGTCCCCATTATAGTATCTTCCTATTTAAATTTAAATAAAATCGTAATTATTAATACTTATTGACTGATATTACTATTTTATTACTAAAATATTTATCTACAAGTCTGACTATTCATTAATGTTATTTACAAAAATGTAGCTACATTAAATAATTTAGGAAAAAACAAAGAATACCATAATTAAACATAATTTTGTAAACCTGATTTTTGTTTAAAAAAAAACCGTCTATTCGATACTACTGTTACAAAAAATAAAAATGAAAACCTTAAACGTTATTTATTTTGCTAAATATAAATTATTTTTTAAACCCATATTTAGTTAATGAGTTTTTAGTCTACATAAATATATTTATTATATACTCTTATGAACGATTATATTCCTTTCATCAAAATCAATAAAATCATCAATTAGATATTATTTACTTAATAATTAGTTCTATAACCTTAATAATTATTTTTACGTACTAACTACAACTACATACGTATTTAAAACTATCAATAAATTATTTAAATATTCTATGTTCTAATATTTACAACACTTTGGCCTCTTTTAATAAGTAAAATCTATATTTAGGCCTGTAAATATAAAACAGCCTATAATAATTATTTTTATTACTAGAAATGACTTTAAAATGTATTAAATGGAATGATTCTATTTTACAAAATTTGAATATTTATTTGACGTGACTATGATTCTATGAATTGTAAAAATGAATACTAAAAAATGAATTCAAAAATCATAATGATTTGTAACGATGAATTCTGAGCTACTCTTATATTATATTAATGAAAACTGCTCTATATCTTAAAAGTACATTTTTATGACTTTTATAAATATTTACAACTTGTTACTATTGATATTGCATTTATTAACAATAATTCTCGTTTCACGACACAATTACAGATAAAGTTAAGTTTCAGACATTTATATCTCAACTATTCTGAAGTCTAAATATTTAGATACTTGATATTATAATTAAGGCTTTTACTGCCTTTACCTACTGACATTACTCATTGAATCTGTATGTGCCTATTAAAATTTAGACACTATTTAAAAACTACAAAATTTACATAGTTCACTAAAATGGTAACAAAACGTATATTTAATAACGATATAATGATTCTTTATTAAAACGATAAAGGAAACATATCCGTTTGTGCTAGAAACCTATCCTAAACCACAATCAAAAGTCACAAACAAAAACTTCTTTGGTTTAGAATCGATAATTACAATAAATTATCAAAATCACTTCATCACAAAAATAAATAACTGTCACATATTTTATTTACTTTTGTTGATAAGAAATACAGCTAAATACAAAACTTATTTAACCTACTATACAATTTACATATATACGACGATTTAAATAAATCACATCAACTTTGGGAATAAGTACACGTAAGTCCTTAAATATTTCGTTGAGACATATCTAGGCCTCTCAAACTGCTGTCACTTCGCACTTTGACGTTATTCAAAGCGATGCCAAGTCCGAAGTTCGTCTGGAAGCTACTGGTACCCTCAGCTGAGCTGAACCTCTTCTATCTAACCGCTCCATAGCATCTAAGTCTGATGCACTCCGCCTACAAAAACTACAGAACGCACACGCTAAAGTGTTCTTAAACGCGTTACGGAAGTCTCTATTAAAGTACGCATAGATGATAGGATTTAACGCCGAATTGAAGTAACCAGTCCAGAACATGATGGCTGTTATAACTTCGGGGCACTTGCACGAGTCACACAATGACGTTGACACGTAGAATAGGAAGAAAGGGAGCCAGCAGAGGATGAAGGCACCCATAATGATGCCAAGAGTCCTTGCGGCTTTGTGTTCCCTCTTCATTTTGAGGATATTCCTATCTTTGGTGGGTGTCGTTGAATTGATGTGGAGAGCGCCATTTTTGTCGCCCACTTCACGTGAATGTCTGTGCATGAGCATGGCATTCCCAGCTCTAGCGTGAAGATTCTTCTCTTGACGATTAGCTTCTTTGAATATAGCGTAGTATGTGAATAACATTATGGTGCACGGTATCCAGAATGAAATGGAACTGGATATGACTGCGTAGGGTTTGTTGACCTTAAATTCGCACTCGTCGACTCTTTGTACTTTTAAGTGGTCGCTAGTTGTGTACCATCCCAGGAATATTGGTACGTATGATATTGTGATTGGACTTAACCATGTTGCTGCTAACATGATGAACGCCATCTGGAAGAAAGTTAATTATGTTAAAATTTTGGACATTAAAAGTAAAAAAAGGTAAAACTAATCGAGTTAAAACAAAATTGTAAAATATGAATAGCATTTGGGTGGTCATCTATGAAAACACTTTGACAAATTCAATTTCTTAAATAAATGAAAATGCTTCTATTTTGATTGGTGTAATTAAATATTTAATTTGAATAATTGCATTAAAAGGTTTTGTGGCTTATGATTATAATTTTCGCTTAAAATACATCAGTTACAGTTAACTTCTATATTAACCATTTACCATGATTTGGATATTTGTAAAACGTTTGTAAAACCTTTTATGTTGAAATTCAATAAATAATTCAGTAGGATCATAAAAGCGACGTTCTAATAAACTGTTTTTTCTTCAAACATTTTTTTGGGGAAAAATGTTAATGTATGAGTTTTTCCGGACAATAAAGATTCATAAATTCATAATTACCAGCCAATCATTATGAATTCGCGTCTGTCGACTCATTGCCCATGTATTATTCATCTGGATTATTCATAATAATGGTTGATCGCTTAAACGGTAATGTTTTTGATTTTCTGATAAACAGCTCAATCAGTTGAGCTGACATTTAATTATATAAGTTATCTTTTTATGGATTCAGATTTGAATAAATGATGTAGTAGGAATCATTATATAATTATGTTATTTATTTTGAGACAAATGTGTTTTTTTTTGGAACAAAAATGTTATTATTTTATGAGATGAGAAAATTATCGATTTGTCTCATAAGTCACCAAATAAATAAGCTGAAATATTACGAAAACATTGTTTT
Organism: Autographa pulchrina; assembly: GCA_905475315.1. Lineage (NCBI taxonomy): Eukaryota > Metazoa > Arthropoda > Insecta > Lepidoptera > Noctuidae > Autographa > Autographa pulchrina. The sequence goes on along the minus strand of FR997784.1, from coordinate 7,978,309 downwards.
GCTCGTATTAGCGTTACTTGAGAAATAGTTTGTAGTATTTTGGTGCGCAGTTATTAATGTACACATTATAAGCCAAACATACTAATCAGAATCAAATTCGCATATGGCATATAAAGTTCTCTAATGGATACGATGATAAAATGAATACGTAAACTTTTGAGTTACAAATTTTTGTACATAAGAATTTTACCTTAAAAAAGAAAATAATTAAACTAAGTACAAACCTTCTTAGTCATCTTAATAGGATACTTCAACGGCTTCACAATAGCATAATATCTGTCCACAGATATGCAGCACAGGTGCAATATCGACGTCGAAGTAAAGTAGACATCGGAGGAGTTCCACAGGTCGCATATAGTGGGCCCATATTGCCAGCTATTGTAGAACTGGACGCTGAAGTTGAACGGCATCACTACCATGGCAACGAGGATGTCGGCGAACGCGAGGGACACGACGAAGTAGTTGGTGATCACGCGGAGTTTCCTGGTGAAGAAATAAAGAATTTTAATAAATAAATAAAACTTTTCGTGATAGCTTCGAAACCTAATCATTTGTACAAATTCTATGAGTAGCTTTTGCACGAGAATTGACATTAATAGACTTGTACCTAAAGCATCATATATAATGTATTGTAATAATTGATTGCATGAAAATGAGAAAAAAACGGTTTCATTAAAAAAATATAATCGATCAACAATGCCGTATAATAATATGTCGCGTAACAAATGTGAAAAAAAAAACAATACAAATTGAGTAGCTCCTCGTTTTGAAGACGGTTGAAAAGAAACTGTATAGCAAACTGCCGCTAGTCGCCACCCGTAGATAAATGGTAAAACAACATTTTTGTATCTCTAAAAAATAATTTAAAGCGCCAACGAAAAAAGTAAACAGTATCTACCAATTTGTAAAGGACATTTTTTCGTATAAATTGAACAAACAAGCCGAACCGTGGATCATATAATTATAATTAATCGCCAGTGTCGCATCGGAGCTAGTGATTAACAAAAATATTAAGCTGCGAATTAGTTTTTATTACACCCGTGAGAAAAGATGGACATCCTATTTGGTCTCATGAGCGTTGTTAGGTAAAGTTTGATAATTATCGTTATAATGCATTAGCGGATGTTTTATTTTTTATTATCTACTATGTTTCCCAAACGGGTACGCTCAGGTATTTCTGGCACCAACTTAAATACTTAGAGCGATCATTTATGAATAGGAAGCGAGAGAACACTTAAAACAAATTAGATTGCTATTTAAAAGTTGTATTTATTTTGTTAGAAAAATATACCCGTAATAATAAAGGAGTATGAAAGCATTATTTTTTGTTTACTTCTGAGATTAAACATTTCCAAAACCTATTCAAGATAACAGCTGAATCCGTCGAAGTTATTTCGTAAAAGGTAAACGTTACATAAACATCGAAAAAACTAAGATATCATAATCGAAAGCCTCGGGCCATAATGCCCGTGAATAATAAAGTCATTTGTTGAACCATGCCGTCGACTAGTACTTTATCAAAATAAACTGATGCTGACAAGAAAAAGGGAACGAAAGGCAGGGAAGTTTTGATTGGTCGGACGAAAGTTCTAACGACTGGGCTTGAAGGGGCTGGCTTACTCGACGCGGGAGGCATTTTAAGGGTTATATTACGTAGGATGTAAGTTTGAGGAAAACTAGCTGAAAGTGTACTCATATTTTTAGATGGTAAAGCTTTTATAGTAGTTGTCGTAAATGGAGATGTGTTAGTTAATGGTGAGACTCAGTTCATACTAAACGGGTTTGGAGGTTTTAGTGGGTAGTTTACAGAAGTTTCTAGTTTTCCGAGATCGTAAAAATGAACTCCTTTATAACTCGGCTAAAGTAAATGGTCGTCCTCGTCCACAAGTAGGTAATAAGCGTTAGTCATACTCTAACACAAAATTAACGGGAGATATTTATGGGTATTTACAGACTTTATATGTTTGTTATCATGCCTGTAAACTAATAAATATTGCATTTAGCAATAAAATTGGGCACAAAATTAATCATTACATAGTAATTTCAAATTTAAATTTCTATTTACTTTGCTAAATTAATGTCAAATATCGGAGTACATTAACGTGTCTTTATTATTATTATAATCCTGATTGTTAACTAAAGATACTTTTTAATTATTCCCAAGCTCAGGTCGCTTCAACAGAGTAAGATGACCCCACTTAAGTCGAAACTGACTTAATTTGACTTTGATGATATAATTCACAAATTATTATGAGTTACAGACAGTTATCTTCATTAATTATACTTGTGAGTTTAATTTAGCCAATTTTCGTTTAATAATGGAGCATTAAAACTTTCTTAGTATTATTAATGGCATATTATTTTAAAGGTTGGTTATAATCTTATTCATTAATAACGTTACTGCTGTTATTAATGGATCTAGACTCTTTGGTGTTGTTTAATTAGTTTTAGTTTGATTATAAATCTTAAGGTTATCAAAAACTTTGAAGTGCTTTTTAATAACTTTCATTAATCCCAATTCTTATGGCTCCTACACACAGTGCCGGCGGCAATGCCGCCGGCACAAGCCGCGCAAAGCCGCCAAGCATCATTCATATTTACACAGACGTCACACAAACAAACCGCAGTAGTGGTGACAATGACAAATGAAATGACGCCGGCAAGCCGCGTAACCCGGCACAGCCCGGCGGCCATGCCGGCGGCTCCTTTGTGCGGCAAAGCTGGCGGCTTTGAATGCCGCCGGGCGCACGGCGGCTTGGCCGGCGGCTCGCCCGGCGGCACTACCGCCGGCACTGTGTGTAGGAGCCATTAGGAGTGGCAATAAAATTCATTAATACTACATTTGAAAATCAACATCAACAACAAATAATTCAAGCGACCCTACATTTTTATCTTCATTTATCATTTCTATTGTGGCAGTGTCCCACCTTTATATTGCAATTTTGACCAAATTCATGAAGAGTACTTCATGGATTTGGTAAAAAGTATTTTGCTTATAAGAGAAAAAATCATAAATCCCTTCATCCATCCAAGAAATTACACTTCTTTGATTTGCTTTATCTCCTACCTGTGCCTCATAACACTGACGATGACCAGTAGGTTCCCCAGCACCGCCATGATGATGATGATCAGCAGCACCGCCACCCTCAGCTTGAAGAAGATGCTGTGCGTCAAGCCATCGTCCTCGGTCTCCGCGACTGTACCGTTGCCAGTCGCGTTGACCGTCGCGCTCAGTACCGCGTGGTGGGTTAAATTTTCGGGATCCATATGTAGTGGCCTGGGAAACAAAAGTAGATTAGGTATTGTCACTACACATATATGTAAAAAGGAGTCTTCTTTAATGATTATTTGGAACCACCTCTAAGGTTACTTTATCATTAAAAAAGGGTTTTTGGAAATCGACCCCCAATTTTTTATAAAAAAAAACTGCCATCGTGGACGTACTCAACCTCCTTCTTTTCAAGCTTGTTAAATAATACGAAGTACTGAACATTATTATAGCTTTATAATTATGTAACTTCCAGAAGCCTTATTCTATATAAAAGGACATTTATTTTGCTTAGCTATTGGTTTTGTAAAGCATTGTTAAATTTTAAACGAAAGCAAATTTTCACTTATTCAATATTCAAGTTTAAAAAGAATTTAATATTCTGTTGAATAATGGACCGCCCTTTAAGTGCTATAAACGTCGTTTATACAAAATGAAAATATAAATTTTAAAACGGTTTTCTTGTTCCGATTTAATATTGAATCACCATTGTGAAATTATAATAACGTCCGGTGCACAACACTATTACGGGATGACGAAGAATAATTTATGGAGAAAATTGATCAAAATTTTTTCCCCTTCCCACGTAGCTTTAATTTTGAACATTTAAAGATCTTATTTAATAAAGATGATAATGATTATTCTTTGAGGATGTAATATTTTAAGAAAATGTAGAAGACAAAACAATAATCAAATCTAATTAGTATAATGAATGCAATACTACAAACAGAAGAGTGGACGGATTTCTTACTACATATATACTAAAAAGATTTATTCTTAACCGAATATTACTTAAAATATATAAAAAAAAAGCAAAAAGTCATCTTAAACTGCGACAACGTCATGGGCATTGTAATTGAATACCCACGTCTTGGTGAATGAAATATGATACAATAACGAGATAAATGATTCTGACTCAATTTCCTACGGGAAGCGAAACATTATTAAATATCTTTGGACAAAGATCAAGTAATGTTATAATCATGATAACTTTTACTTTAAATTCTAACGTTAACAATATACGTAATGGATGTGGAATAGGTATATTATGATTTGTAAATACATTTCATGTTCAAGATGATATGAGAAAGAAAAGAGTGAATGCTAAGATGACGAGTAGTAGAGATGGATGGGAGCTGAATACGCATTGCGCCGACCACAAATCATTAGGAACAGGGCACAGAGAGGATGATGATGATGATTTCATTTTGTTTGGTAAATAAATCATAAAAACAGTAAGACAAGATGAAGGAAATCCAAATTGTACACCTTCCACAGACAAAAACTCTTGAATCAAATCTTAAAACTCCGAAAAATGTTGAATTCTCAAAAGACGATTCAAGCCTCAGCTGTCAAATATTTACATTTCAGAACTTGGAAGTTAATTCATACTTAAGCAAAATGACCAGGACAATAAATATTTAAAAAGCCGAAAGCGTAAGTAATGAGTATGAAGTATAAAAATAATATTTGCGGAGCTGCTCTTAATTTTCTTGTTAAATCTTTACTTTGGACAAATGAGGCATGAGAAGGTTTTATGACCCAAAAAATCAACCAGCTCACTTATTAAAATTAATTGACGTAGGATTCGGAAGGTTGCTATAAATAATTAAAGAAAAGGAAGATATTATTAGATGGAGATTTAGTTACATCAAGAAGACAGAAAATAATTAAATAATTATTTTTAGTTATTCCTTTTCTTAGATTTTTTAATAGGTCTAAAATTAAATTTTACTTTAACTGATTGTTCCAATAGAAAGTATCGCGCTTTATGAAAATTCTCGCAAAAATCTGTCTTTAGTAAGTTTGATTGTCTTCAATTAATATAATATTTAATCTAAAAACTACGTTTAATACCTACGACTTAATTTTGCTTTAGTCATATTTAATTTTTTTATTAAAACATTTATAATCCTTACCTTTATCTCGTCCGTTTTATCTCCGTTTCACTAACAATCCTACCCTCAACCTTACGGGTATATTTCAGTGCTTCGTTATCTTCACACATTATTACTATAACTTTATAAACTCAGTACAATAACACATTTCAATGAAATGTCTCCGTACATTTTCTTTTTCACCGTCCCGTCTTTGTTTTCATGCGAAATTTCATTGTTCATCTTCGATTTTTCTAATTCTTCATGTTTGATATTTGTTTCGAGTTTTTCATGTTATGTTCATTCTGAAACAAAAACAAAAAAGATTTTATTTTAATCATTTTTTTTATTTTAATATTTTAAGTTTTATACTCTTTATCAGTCTGATGTTCATTCAAATATTTCAAGGAACTTCTGATTAAAAGAGTATGCGTACCAAAACTTGAAATGGCTCGTTATGTAATTTCCATAAAATGGTTTCCTCAAAATTAACGACATTATAAATTTGACAGACCCGTACCGAAACGAACCCTTGTAATTTGTCTCGTCCTTTGTCCATCTGTTCATTAATTACATTTAATTTTCATTCTTAGTGGCAAGCAACCGTTGTTTTTTCTCATAATATATTCCTAATATTCATTCATTCTTAAGTATCACATTTCATTCTTGATATGTTCTTTATTTTTGTATGCAATTTAGCCAATTTTAATATCTCAAACTTTTTCGTATCTTTCTATTTCGTATCTAGTACATAGTTTAGACAAGGCAATATTAACATAGTTAACCGGCTTCAATCAGTATTTGTCACAATTATTAACAACACAAACACCACGATTTGCTTTAAAGTGAGTCAGTTCAAGAATATTAATTCTATCTATGAATATGATTACATTACAAAATTTGGTTCTGTTAATGAACTTTTGTGTAATTGCGTTAATCTCTCGCATTTTGTTTGACATGTAAATTTGATTCGTTTGAGAAGTCAGCAATGTAGAACGTGACTGACGGATTATCACAATTGGATGTACGTGTACGTAGTACGTGATGGCCTAAGGACGTTTAAGGTAAAATTTTAGGTGCTTTCCAAAATATTAAGTAGTTTGTTTTTATGAAAGGGTTGTGTACACAAACTAGATCAAGCTTGTTCATTTTCATAAGTTCTTTTAAATTATAGATTAAAACAAACAGAACCAGTTACCGCCCAAGTTCAAATTAAAAAATGTTGAACCAAATTCTTTACTACCGATACCACATAAAGCACCGACAAAGTTTCAAAGCGTAAGATTTTTGAAAAGATTGATGCTAGTGTCCGTCCCGATATTATATCTCTCCTTTTTACTACACCCACAGGAGCAGATAAAGAACCTATTTATAGAGAACCATTGGGCAAGTTACTGCCGTTTATAAAAGGGATAAGATTCCGTAAGACAAACATAACGATCACAAGAGGCTGCTATTGAAATATCCTTGAACCCTTTTATTCTGTCCTTATACTAAATCAAATAATTCCTGACCAACCCAACCATACATATCCATGTATCATCATAAATATAGATTTATCTACCGTTGGCTGTACCTTTCTTGGCCCTTTCTTGTTAGGCAAAAAAACTTGTATGTTAGCATTTTATTGGGACGAGATCTACCTATAACTATGAAGATCAGCTGGATTTTCCCAAATTAGGGATCCATGGATCATTCTGGATCCACTTAATTTTTGTAAACGGCATTGATTTTGCTGCCTACTGAAGATATGTATGAGTAATGAGTATACGAAAGTGAAGACGATTAAAACTTTACTACACACAAAAAATTATATTTCGTGGTCTATGTGCCTCAAAGAAAATCCTTATCTGAAGCTCACAGCTTTAATAATTTAACGAGCAAGCGTTACTTGTATTAAGCCTGTAATTGTATTCCCGTTATTTCAGACTCTACATAATAATCAAATGACGTAAACTGAACACTTTGTCTTTCCTCAATCTGGTTTCTTCATCAGAACCAATTTCCTATTCCATCTAACGACAGTAATTTTTCAATTTCCTCGTTAAGTAGACTTATTGAAAAGAATTCGAATTTATGGTAATATATAGTATTGCTGGATCTGTTTTCTAAGGCATTGATAAAATGTAAGTTCAATATATTCGATAATAAGTATTGAAATGTATATAAATATTTAAAAGTTTGAAAATGCACTACGCTCTCATTATCATAAAGTCAAAATATTTTGCTCGGGAGGCCTTTTTCGGAACAGAGTATTGAAAATTATAAATTTGTAAGGGGAGTGTTTTCAAGGAGGGATACTTAATTTTTTTTTTTTTGTTTTTATTTGGACGTAGGGTCTGTAGTTTTTTAGCCTGTGACCTGTAGAAGGCGCTACATTCCAACGGGGTGTCTAGTTTTAAGTTATCTTTAAGTCTTAGGATTAGATTATTTTTACTTTTGTTAATTTATTATTTAATTTATTGTGGTACCTTACGAGGCTGTCTTGGCGCACCAGCGCAAAAAGCCTCATCAAATAAATGATTTTAAAAAAAAAAAGTCAAAAGGACGGAAAATAAAGTATATGTAACGTTGGCACGGCAATTATTTTAGACGATAATCTTCAATAAAAAACCGTTTATTCAAATTTCAAAAAGAGTTAAACAAGGCAAACGAGAGCACCAAAATCATACATACCCATTTAAACAAGTAATCAGACGAACAAAAAGCCACATCAACCAAACTTCACAACAATATAACAGCGATTTATTATACGACAGTCCACTACACAAACAAGACAACAAAGTTCTGTAATAATCTACACACGATAATTGAACTTCAGAACTACAAGTAGTTGGGCAAATTTTCATAAGTTGTCTGAAACTGCTAAAGAGCAAAATCCTGTGAAAAGGTTATACATTTATGCCATTTGGGAAAACCCCTCCCTAAGGCATAATAGGCTGTCTGCTAAACGGCTATTTTTGTTCAAGGACGGGCAAATTATTATGGAAAATAAACATGCATGCCCTTCGTCAGATTTATTTTTGGATACCATTTTGTTTGGGATTGTTTTTTTTTGTGTTGAAAATTTTAAGTGAAAAGTTTTTTATCGCCTGGGGTATTAATATTAAGCCCGATGCCAGACAATCGTCATCTATGTCATTGGTGATAATGACCTCTCTTTACAGGTGCATGGTTCATTGGTCATACGACATGGTACATTAATGATTGAACTAGAAAATCAAATGTGTGAGTGATAAAGGTCGAACCTTAAGCCTAAAAATATGAAATCTGCACGAATCAACAAGCTTTTCTTTATTTTATTTCTAGTTACTTGACCATTGGACATGATAATATAATGTCAAATGGGCAAGTATGTTTTAGCGTAACATAGGACAGTAGTTCGAAGAGGGAACGAGAGGCCTTTGTCCTTGCCGTGGGACAAGAAGGGCTAATTAGATTTCATGAATTACTAACCCTGCGTATTGTTAACGTAAAATTCGCATTACATCAAATGCCCTAAAATAATATAAATAAATACATTCTAATGTATCAAAAAACGAACCATAATGGTGTTTGAACATTAATCTTAGCTGCAAATTGTATCGTAGGTGTACAAGTGGTTATGTTAATGTTTTGGTCTTATCTCAATCATCTCAATACTCCTGGCTGTCAAAGATATACTTATTCCAAAAATTTTGACACCACTAATGCATGACATTACTGAAGGACACAGTGATTCTATCTAGTAAAATAAAAATTGCAAAATTTCTTGATGTGTATGTTTTGTACCACATAGGATTTTGTAAAGATTAATATTTGAGATGTGATCTCAATGACATGAATCTCGCAGTAGGTACCCAAAGGGGTATCAAAACACACCCGCTTTTTTAATATAGATGGCCAGAAAGGTTCAATGATAAAGGGTGTCACGTATTTCGAGTTCCATTAATCAAACTAGCGTATACCTTACTGATGTATCTTTTTAGTCCTTATTTTAGCACAATTTAATTATATCAACAGTTTAAGGGTTCTTTAATAGCATTCCATGAGATAATAATTATCATTATCATCGTGTTAGAAAAACACAAGCCGGACCTTGTTGGAATTTTTCTCCTTGATAAATGTATACAAATTTTTGAAAATAATTTTGTTTACTTGCATTATGCTTCCAGACATGATCGCTCTGCTGCAGGGCAAATACCTTTTTTTTCACTACAACCAAGTGCCACTTTCCTTGCCATTTTCCAAAATTTCATGAAGTACGAAAAAGCTCTTGATGACATGTCATATAATCGCGCTTATATCTCCCTCATTATCCAACTGCCTCTGACAGCTATCGATTTCCATTTGGTCCAAAATGTCCACGTTTCTGCTGCGGTCTGCATAAGCGTTTAATAATGTGGGCGCACTTGACGGTTATATTAACGTTCACGCCACTGACCCGTATTGAACGAGAACCAACCTATGGATATGTTACTATATAAGTATGAGAGTAAAATAAATATAGACGGGGAGATAAATAACAGCTTATAGGGTCATTGAATAATGTGGTCCACTAAGGTTTATTAATACGCTAACAAACGCACTACTGGAAATTATAAGTTCAAGATTTTGCCTGAAACGTGTGATAAAACGATATGAGAAGTTTTATAATAGAAAACAAACATAATTAAACATAGAACATAACATAAGAACTGTCAAAACGTTTGGTAGACTCTACTCGTGATCAGAGAGCTGGTTTGTTCCTTGCACAGAGAATCGGCATAGCCATTCAACGTGGCAATGCTGCCAGCCTTCTGGGCACGTTTCCCGCCATTGACAAGGATGACGATAATTTTTTGACGCGTGTTAGTTTTATTTATTTCTATAAGATTTAATTTTAGTATAGTTGTAAGTGTTTGTTCTTGTATTTGTTAATATTGTAACTTAAATTGTGTAAATAAGTATTAAACATACCTATATGTAATATATTTCTTTCATAAATGAAACTCATCGAATAACGATGACTAATTTGACTACCTTCTTGTCATAAAATTCTTCTGAACCTTCAAAACTTTTGTCTATGACAAAAGTATATAATAACTAATGCCACTTTTATGTGCACAAAATCCAGCAAACCCCTTCATTTTGGAATATAAAATAACAGTGACGTTACAATTTAAAAGGATGACGATGAGTTTTTTGACGCGTGTTAGTTTTATTTATTTATATAAGATTTAATTTTAGTCTTTGTTTGTTCTTGTAATAGATTTAAGTATTGAATTGTAAATAAAGATTTAAAAAAGTAACTGTCCCGCCAGTAGATACAATAGTTGAACAATAGAAATGTTCATATGTGACTCACTGGAAAGGGAAGTCGTTAAAAATGATGATTAGTCATTTTCATGAACTACTAAACACATTACGCAAGGTAGCAATATAAGGTAGGTGCCAAATGTAGGAACAGCACAATATAGAACAAAAAATTGCTGACAGGAAAAGCCTATTTAAACTTGTGCGGTAGGTCACCCAGATTAACACGGCCTAGGTTTACTAGAAGTGATCATGTTAATATTTTATATAAAAACTATTTTAGGATAATTAAAGCTTAGGTAAAAGTTTTATTTTAAACTAAAACGTATTTTCCTAATATTTTAAGTTACTTTAAGTAAATCAGTAAGATACGGTCTTAAATTATGACTACGTCCCTTAACTAAGTTGAACTAAGAGTAAACACAGTTTTTAGTTGTATTTTAGTTACGCGAACAATAGCACGATATTACAAACTTTTAATTCCATGGGATCTTCAAGATTAAAACATTTTAAGACGAAATAATAAATTTCGCGTGGATCAAAATTATTTATTTACAGTAATCTGTGACATTTTAATTAAATATAAAATTATGTAAAAAAAATAATAATATCGGTACAGCATTATAAGAATTACTCAATAACTTTCTACACTCATATATATTTAGCCTCATAAATACTTTTACGTTATGCGAATGGTAAAATATATCGACAGCTAAGACAAACAGTATTTGTGGGATTGTGAATAAGGCGAACAATCTCATTTGTTTGCAGAAACAATATTAATAATATGAAAGAGATTGTGCTACTAGTTCTTATAAAAATATCAGAGAAAAATATGAACATCGAATCGACGTTAAGTAAATCATAAGGAAGAATGAACTAAATACTTTCTTTTTGACTACATTTGATTTGGTTTATTTAATCAGAATATATATTTTTTTCATCCAGTGATTCGCTTAACACCACCTCGCTTTTCTGCAAAGCCGGCAAGGGAACAGAATACGGACACGGTCAGTGTAATGTGTAGGGTACTTGAAGAACAGTGGGTAAATGAATATCATCTACTTCGTGCACGGAGCAAAGACACCGCATCTCCAGTCTGCTTGCGACCACGGCCGTGTAACCCGGTCGAAACGTCAAGCCCTAAAGGTACGCAAGTACGCGCATGCGCGTACTTGCGTACCTATTCTATCCTACTTTATTGCAATAAAGTAGGATTATTAAAAAAAACTAGATAAGCAAAAAAAATACATCAATAAAGGCCACAGAATATCAATTGTCGGAATAACAATGATTCAAGCGACTACAGCCTATTATTACAACACAATACGCTGTTAGAACTTGTTCATTACACCTAATTATTGATAAACAAAACCATTCAAACATGAATTAACTAATAATTAAATTTCCAATTAAATGGCACTTCCAGTAAATTTATACCCACGTTGACGGCCCGGGCGCCGGACACAGCGTAATATTTAATTTCCTCTGAAATTTCGTCCAATCGAAACTTATTGTTAAATAGCGGGAAAAGCATAAAATGGCGTCCAGTTTATATGGTATGTTATTATAATGATTTGTGGTCACTAAAACGTTTGTTGATAAATTATATAGATTAAATACATTAATAGCCTGTCGTCAAAATATAAGTTCGCTTTGAAGTACCTACGCTAATTTTTATTAGGCGGTAAATTTAATTATGTTTAGCTACTTTTACTATACGACACTTTATGGTCGAATAGTCCAAAATGGCGGCGATGTGTTTCGCCACCCATCATGTCTCGTTTCTCGCGGGGGCGAAAAGCGTCCCACGGAGAGCCGCTTCGCTACGTTGAATGTAAGAGGAAGAATGGATGGTAAGGTGAATGAAGTATGTCAGGTTATGGATGTAGTGACAAAAATTAAGAAATGTATGCTGAGATGGTTTGGCCATGTCAAGAGAATGAATGAAGAACGATTGACGAAAAAAGTGTATAAGGCGAGTTTGAAAGAAAAAAATCCCGGTGAAGAGCACCCTAAACCGAAGAGCATGTATGAAGCCAATATTGAAAGTGGACGAAGTGAAACAAGTGTGTAAGGATCGTAGCAAGTGGAAGGAAGTGGTCTCTGCCTACCCCTACAAGGGAAAGAGGCGTGATTATATGTATGTATGTAAATGATGTCTGTACGTCACAATAGTCCCATACTTGGATATCGGATACTTGTGTCCACATACGCAGTGATACATTGATGTATGGTGTTTGTGTCGCGCTGTATACGTAGCTTTAGATGTATGTAGAAATGAGGTCATATTTAAAATAAGTTCTACCCATAGCAATAAATGACTTTCAGCAAATGGGTAATAGTAAATTACAAAAAAAAATTAGAGCTCTCATACTTATTATGATCAGCTGATGTTAATTATGTAAAGTAAGTTTAATTGAACTGTTCTATAGTTTCCTTGAAAAAAGTTATTAAATTCCATGGATAAAAGCGTCTTTTTAAATAATATGATCGCGCATTTCCGATACACCCTGTATACTGTATAGGGTATAATTTTACGTGGCTTTTGTTACCTGAAATAATACATTGAAAGTGGAATTGACCCGAGCATTATTTGTGCTGATAATCAGTTTAAATGAAGCCCGCATGATCGGTAAAACGGTTAACATTGGTATAATGAATGGTAATTACAAAAATAATAATATTATTATCCGTATGGTAATAGGTGCATTATATCAATTGGGGTCTCAAACGATGACTAGATAAGGGTTTTTGTTAAGGTAATCATTAGGTTTCATAAATTTTAATTAAAACAGAAATTAAATATCTCGTCTCACAAGAAAATATATCAATAAATCCAATTAATTAATGAAGCCCAAATTCTCAGTACTAATGACTAAAAGTTTCTTTTGTTTAAACATACACAATAATTTATTTAGAAATTTAATACCAGATCAATACGGTTCATTACTACTTTACCAAGGGACGACTATATTTACCTTCTGACAAAATTTTAGAACGTCCAATTAGTAACTGGATAGGTCGCATAGAGCAGCATTTTGGTACTATTCATTTCTTTTTGTCAGCCAGTTTGCGTCGTACCAAATGAAAAAATAAAACAAAATTATTAAAAGTTTTTTCCGAACTCGGAATGCTCAACTCAACGAAACAGATAAACTACCTTTTTGCTTGTTTCATGAATCTAGTGCTTCGTAATGTAGGATATTTTCATCTCTTTTACAATATTCATGTCAGTATGAGAGCGTTTTCATAGTATCCGATACGATATCGATATCGGAGAGCGATACGATACCGCGGCAAATAAAATTTATGAATCTGATATCGTAACGGATAATGTGAAAGTCAGGTACATGTTGAAATAAAACAATTTTTACGGATTTTATCGCGGTTAAATTTAGTCTGCCCATATCCCTTTCAGGTGTCAAAACGTCGGGAACTAAAACGTAAATAAACTCGCGGCACAATCCGTAAAAGTACTTTTATTTTTATGTATTACATTCGCGTAAACCTCAAAAATAAACAGGTACATAATAATATAATTCACGGGAATAAGCGCGAACATGCATAAATACTTTTTTTGGGCTTTACGTTTCGACCGGGTTACACCGGTCGTGGTCGCAAGCAGACTGTTTGCTGTTAGTCTCAGAATCATATTGGTATCGTATCGTATCGTGTAACATGAAAACGCTCTTACGAGTGAGCGCACAACATTTTAAACTAGCATTGAAAAATAATTTAACTTGTTCCGTACAGTTTAGTTTTAAAGTGGAGTACGTATCCAGTTTTATGTTTTCCAGTTGTTTTATAACTTAGTGTATATAAAGTTGCCAAGGGATTTTGTTGGACTGAATTATAAGTGTACGTACTCGTGTAACTGTATGTTGAGAAAATTATATCTTTATGTTCGTGCATGAGTGAGTGTTGACCTGGTTTTCTTGATCTTTGACTAGAACTTAAGAGACTTTAGATCGTTTCTATCATCTGTCTTGCCTATTTGGAGTGATATCACAGCAACTTTTTTATTCAATGTTGTTTAAAAGGTACATTAATATGGATTAGATACCTTTTCCTATATTTAGACATACCTAGCTACTGACCTTTAAACCACATAAATACTTATTTTTTTCCCGAGTGTCCCCTCTCGTTCCATTTATATCTACGCTATTTTCAGCTTTTGACAAGAGGCGTTTCTTCTGTTTGGATATAGCCACTCCATAATAGCACTCGCATAATCATTATTTTTTTTACCAGTTTTTTCTACAGTATGTACTTTATAATATCATCATAAAAGTTTTGCTACAAATGGATGACTAAAAACACTCTTCTTAGCGTGTGGATAAAATAAACTCTAAGAAAAACCTACCTACTAAAAACACTACTTCTACTATGCGCTTGAATTGTACGTCAAAAATAATAATCGAAAACTAGAAGCTAGTAACTCCTTCAAAAATAATGATTCTAAAATATTAAAAATACATACGACTCACAATTACAAGTACGAAAACGAGCAATAGTATTTGGTGATTTTAACATTGACTTATTATCTAAAAACAAGACATTAAAAAAATACAAGCAGAGAGTACACGAATCGGGACATAAAATACTAAACAAAGTCAATCAAACCTACTGTACAAGAGACTCGACTACAAAGAAATCTATACTGGACCACGTAAGCACAAACTTGACCAGTGAACAGTATAATCTTGCAATCATCAACTCATCTTTTTCAGACCACAAACAAATCTACTTACAACTGAATAAGTGGAAACCTCCAAAACTGCGAATAAACTATGAAACTATAGACTACAATAAACTATACTTTACTGCTGAATCTCATGGACTAGAAACTGCTTCGAACTGTTATGAAGAACTGGAGACTACGTTAATACAATACATAAAAAGAAATACAATTTCGAGAACTAAAATCATGAACCCACCACGAGAGAAATGGGTTAACAACGACATTATTGCTGGTATCAGCTTGAGAAATCATATATGGTGGCAACATAAGAAGGATGAAAATAATGAGACATTACTAATTGAGTTTAAAAAGATCAGAGATGAAATTGCTAAGCTGATTCAATCCACGAAAAACTCCTACTTCTATAATCTATTTATAAAACATACTGACAATCCAAAAAAAATGTGGACACTTATAAATAATCTAGCAAACAATAAAATGTATCAAAATAGCGCTCCTTCAAAACTCTTAGTTGGTTCAAATATGATTACCGACACAAAAGAAATTTGTGAACTTTTTAATAAATACTTCTCAACCATAGGGTCTATACTTGCAGACAAAATACCAAGGAAATTTCATGACTATTCTACAATATTTGAATTTAATGAACAAAATAATACCACAAGTCATTCTCTTACAACATTGCAGCCTTGTAATGCTGAAGAAATTATTAAAATTATTAAAGGTCTCGATGCCAACTCTAGTAGTGGTATAGATAAAATTAGCACCAAAATTTTAAAAAGCTTACAAAACCTACTTTCTGGTGTGCTGGCAAAATGCTTTAATAAACTTATGACTGACGGGGAGTTTCCTGATTCCTTAAAGGTTGCAAAAGTAGTACCAATTTATAAATCTGGACCCAAGACCGACCCCGGCAACTATCGTCCGATCTCTGTACTGCCAGTCATGTCCAAAATACTAGAGAAACTTATACACAACCGCATAGTAAATTACTTTGATTCTTTCAACTTTATATCAGATCGCCAATATGGATTTAGACCTAAAAATAACACCACAGTAGCTACGATAGATCTTATAACAAAAATCAGAGACAATATAGATAAAAAGAATATTGCCCTGGGTGTATTCATCGATTTAAAAAAAGCTTTTGATACTGTAAGCCATACCCTACTTTTAAGCAAGCTTGAACGTGCTGGTATCAAAGGAAATGCACTCAACATTCTAAAATCTTATTTAACTAATAGACACCAGATAGTAAAGATAAATGACGCTGAGAGTAGTCCTCTACCTATCACTTACGGAGTACCCCAAGGGTCAATACTAGGACCATTGTTATTCCTAACTTACATAAATAACATTGCAGCACTAAAACTTCATGGTCATATAACTTTGTACGCAGATGACACCTGCTTATTTTATTTTGGAAAAAATATACATAATATCATCTCACAAGCCCAAGAAGACTTAAATATCTTATTCGAGTGGTTCCAATACAATCTACTGTCTATCAATATTTCAAAAACATGCTATATTATATTTAAAGCTAAAAATAAAAATATTCCCGATCACGAACCACTAAATATTGATAACATCCCACTCGAACAAAAACAGTGTGAAAAATACTTGGGCTTAAAAATGGATAACAACCTCAATTGGAATAACCAAATAGATCACATTAAGGATAAACTTTCGTCACTTACTGGTTCTCTCTTTAACATTAGCAGCTGCATACCTAGAAACATTCGTTTTACTATTTATAACTCTCTCGTCAAATCACATTTGCTTTATCTAATAGAAATTTGGGGTAATACAGGTTCAACAAAACTACAAGAATTGCAAAGAATACAAAACAAAATCATAAAGGTATTATTTCGCTATCCCTATTTAACACCAACTTGCAAAATTTTTGAAGAAACTAAATTAATGACTATCAAGCAACTTTACATCTATAGCACCTGCATTCTCATAAAGAAAATCTTAGATAAAAAAATTGACACTAATTTGTCATTTACCAAAATTTCGGAGGTATCAAAACGTAGCAGGCGTCGCCCTAGTCTACTTGTATTACCAAGACCTCGTACGAATTATGCTAAAAGAAACATCACCTATGAAGGAGCACGTATATATAATAATTTACCATCTAATATTAAAAATGTAAGCTCGTTCAACGTCTTTAAATCTCAACTGTCTAAATATATAACCGAAAACTTCTCTTACGCTAAATTACACTATTCCAGTTGAGAAAACCATAAAAACATGTTGAGCGGGTACTCTTTTAATACTACGGACTATTTATTGTCTGAACTACCTTACCTATTAATTATATTACTTAATAAGTCTTTAATTTCTAATGTTAAACTTTGTATTTACTTATGTCGGTGGCGGTTAATGAAAATAATTCAACAATATGTTATTTTGTATTCTCATGTAAGTGGCTTTATTGTCTTTATGGGAATAAATGATTTAAACGATAAATTATTTATTGGTTTGATTCTATGCCCTACATTTGTAACAAGGAGTACTTAAATCATTGTGTTAGAACTAAGCAGGACGTGGATATTAAATTAATCTGTGAGGTCATTGGCTCCATCTTGACAATCGTCAATCTGTCAAAGGGTCAAACGAATAAAGGTTAGTGGCAGCTAACTGTTTTAATGTCAGAGGTCTGTGTCAAAATAGTAACTAAACTTCTTGAGATTGGTATAATATATGCTATGAAGAAAAGCTTTAAATTATTAGTTTTAAAATGACATATTTTTTACTTAAAAGAAAATTTACGTAAATTGTTAGTTTAGAAAAACAAAGGGATTGTTAATTCCTTAAATGTTTTACGTCGCAAAGTTAATATTGATATGCAAAATCTATATATATATAGGCAGAGATATACAGGCATCTATAACAGGTTAATAAAAAAAATGTTTAAGTAGTTACTGTAATTGTGTTTTCTATATTTTGTGTATGTGAATATTGAATAGGTAAATGTTTTTATAGAATATTAGCCTATATCATTAAGGGATATAGGAGTAAACATAATATACTCACAAACGCTTAACATAAAACTCTTTATAACATTGTGTCATCGTAAAAATGTGTGGAGACACATTTTCTTAATGTAGTTTAATATTTTAGTGGTTGCAAATGGTAGCCAGTGGGGCACACCATTACATTTTACTAGTTAGCTACATATTTAATCTGCTTATAAACGGTTCGTGGTACTTTCTTTTGTTTTAATAACTTTGAAATATCCTAGAGGTGTGTAGCATTATAGTTACCGACAGTTTTAGACTACAATTCCTGTGTTTACAACGTCATTCTTCATACAAATGTCAAGCTATCGAATGTCATATGTTGTCGAAACTCGACAAGTTTTTGACATTGCGACGCTGAATTCAAGACCGAAAAATTTCATCCATCCATTAAATCCAAATATATTTATGACTTACTCTGTGAAATTCTCAGTAGCAGGTCGGAGTTTGGATTTGTGCCCGGTTAGTGGCAATAGGCTCGCCCCCTATTACATGGGACCTAAGCATACCGGTGAACTGTGGGTGTGCATTGGTTCACCTCTGCCTAACCCTTCGGGGATACAGGCGTGATGGTTTGTTATGTTATGTATTATAATGTTGCCCACTAAAATAGTTCCGTCGCAACAAATTGGCTGAATTATGAAATATTGCTGGTTTATTATTGAGCACTATTGTTTTAATTAAAATGATACACTATACTGCTACTACTTGTTTTGTATAGTAAATAGTAATTAAAGTTAATTAAGTGTATGATACGGGTATTCGTTTCGTATTGTTGCCGAGAAAATAAATTGAGTAGCGATTGAGTTATTTTTTTGTGAGAGAAAGATAAGAACAATAATAATGTAATTTTCTAACATAATTTTATTCTGTTTTTAACATGTGGTTCAAAAACTGACTCAATTTTAGTGATATTTAATAACACCTCTGTTTTATATATTACGAAAGTTTTATTGATTGATTTAGGATCAACGATTTTCTTCACAGTTTTTTAAATTTTAGAGATGAAAATGAATATACCACTACTTTCGTTTAGAAAAAAAAAAGTTAGCTGAACTGTAGCAAAAATGAACATGTAATCTCAAGGTCGCGGTCAAATAAGATTGCTAGTATATCTACATAATATTCAATTTGCCTTTTTATGAACTCATAATATCATAATTTCTATCATATTCATACCACATAACGCCATTCCAGTCACCGTAGAACAGACAATGAATACAAAAGATTCGTACAAACAAACCCAAGAGAACTATCATTTCGACCTTAATAAAAATATACGAAGTGGTCCATTTAAGACGACCTTCCCCTCAAGGGCGGAATGTCCCTATTGTTATGTGGGGAGTGCTAGGCGATTTATGAGATATGCCAACGGCCTGGAAGGGTAGAACGGGGACACTACGGCAACAAGGATTGATTGCTGACCTGTTTTTGAAAGATAACGAACGTTTTTTGTTAGTTACGTGAATAAATTTGGTTTTGTACATTGTACTGTTTTTTGCAAGAATCTACGAAGGAGTTCCATTGTAACAGACCTCAATGCTGTTCACATCGAGTTTGGTTCATAATATCGATCCGAGAAAGTATTGCATGGCAATGACACTTTGGCATAAAATGTGAGTTTATTTCAGGTTAACTTTTTTAATATTTTACTATTTAATAAAAGATGGCCTCTTATAACATAGTAAAAATTATACAATATTGTTATCAACATAAATCTCGGCGTATTTCCAAATGATCACATAAATAACAAACTAAATAAGAAAACAACATAAGATCGTTTTTTTGTTTAAAATAAATGTTGATATAATTTACGATCTCATCATGTTTCTATCAATACAAAAGTGTCTGAACTAGCTTCAACAGATTTCTAACGAATTAATAAATATAACAATTAATTATTACAAATTAATTAAGATTTATATCCAATTATGTTCTGAGTAGGCTTCATTGATTCATATTACGTAGGTCGGAACATGATAATTGATTAAAATATGAAGGTAGGACGAGCAACATCTACTGTCAAGACGAACACCACCTCAGTCTGCCCGTCACCATGATACCTGCAAAGGCGTCGAAACTTCTGGAACTAAAATCTAAATAAACTGCGATAGAATCCGATAAAAAGTATATTTATTAAAACGAAAAGATTTTATTAAAAGATCACAACGGTAATTAATAAAACTAGAAAAATAAGAATGGTTTTTAAATTATTATAATTACAGTTGAAATAAAACTACTTTTACGGATTTTATCGCAGTTTGTATTTAGATTTTAAGTCCAGACGTTTCAACACCTATGCAGGTATCATGGTCTTGACGGTTAAAATCCGTAATAGTTTTCTTTCAATGTCGCGTAAACCTCAGAACTCAATATAATTGCAGTTGTTTCTTAGTTTATATTATGAAGTACCTCGTTAGGACAGATTGTGTATAAAGTGTTGCTTGACACCCTATTTCATATTAACGATGTACTCATTAAAATATTTTATGGAAATAAGAACGAGGTAAGGTTTTTCGACTCTTGAAAAGGCGTTTTATTTAGGTACAAGATTATAAATATTTAGTCAAAGTACACGTATTCAAGGTGTATGAGAAAAATAATCATTTAGTTTGTATGATTTTTTACAAACAAGAATTTCCAATCACGTTCCGATAGGCTGAAAATATCAACCATGTGCGCAAAAACATACTCTTTGACGAAAAAATCACGAAAAAAAATTGGAAATTCGGCAAAGCTCAGCAAATAACAAAAAGAAAGAAATCAGTCTAAATGAAAACTCTGAAGTAATAACGGGTAGGTAGGGGAGGTATTTGATCAAATGAACAATAATAATGGGGACAAAATTGTCCGGAATTCCACTTTCCAGCGGAATTTTGAGGAGTTTTACCTTTTTAATCCATTAAGAACGCTTGGGAGGCGAAAATATTTTAAATTAGGACATTAGGATTGATAAGTGAATTTTGAGTGGAAAAATATATTGTTTGGAAGAGGAAAAGGAAGGTTCTCTTTAATGACATTTTATACTTTAGATAAGAATGTCCTTTTTATAGGGTGATAAGTTTTAACAGTATTTAATAGCCAATATAGATAGTGTTTTATTTTTGTACTAACTAAAAATCAAAGTAACGATACAATTTTAATATTTTATTTTTTTTCCGAGAAAGTGTGTATTTTGTCCTTGTGAATACTTTTCTTGATATTGTTGAACTGACATTGAACTCATTAGTATAATAAAAAAGAATACAGAGTTCTTAATGTCAGTTTTGTATTTACTAAAAAGTAAAGCACAGTTTTAATAAAATATAATAATGTAATAATCCAGCCTATAAACGTCCCACTGCTGGGCACAGGCCTCTTCCCATATGGAGAAGGCACGAGCATTGATTACCACGCTTGCTCTCTGCGGATTTGCGATTTCAGATCGCAAGTTTTGGTATCCAGGTTTCCTCACGATGTTTTCCTTCACCTAAGTACATATAACTTTGAAAAAGCCACATTCAGTTTTAATACTTTAATATTTTTCTGAGAAAATGTTTTTTTTTTTCATGTCAAGTGTTTTTCATATTTTTGTTGAACTGACACGAAGCTTATTAGTTTAGTATAACTAATAAAACAACTAGCAGGCTTTTTAATGACGGACCTTTTCGACACTACTTGTATTCTTCCCATACTTTGTATCACAAATTTAATGTTTTAATCAATGACATCAAAATTAACATTTCCGCGATCAAAATAGATGATAAACAAATATCTAATGCGTATGAACCATTAACAATCCTATAAAACATAGTTTCTGAAGCCAAGACAGACCACAGTTTAGCCTCGACCGACGATTCTGTTTGTAGAATGCATTGAACTAAATACTCTAGAAGTGAAAATGGAAACTGATCGTAATTGATGATCCACGTGTGTGTATTGTTGGCGCTATAAGACATACTTAAACAATACGATGGATACCGAAGCCTTTTACTGTAAATAATGATTTGATTTCATATTATAAAAAAGAAGATTTTTTGCTGAATATATTGCAATTTTTTTTGTACTTGAACTTACGTAACTTTGTTTAATTATAAGGTAAAATAATAAGTCGAAAATGAAGCCAAATTAAGACATTTTTCGGTAGAAAAATTAAATTGAGATTTTCTAGTTTTTTTCAAAACTAAAAAATAAGAATATTATGTCCGAGTTTTCGACTGTGAAGATTTTTAATTACCCGACTTCCAAAAAAGACGTGGTTATATGTTTGACTGTATCTATTTTTTAGCATCAAATTTATTGCGACAAACGACAAGAATTCGACTAGAGTTTAACAAACCTCTTATTCACAAAGTAATATTAAACATTGAGCGCAGTTGTAATACGCTCTTCCAGTAAATAATAACAATGTCGTGAATATTAGTTTGAGTGAATCTCCAACTGCGATGAATTATATACTCATAAGTTTAGGAGTATATATAATTCATCAGAAGTGACACAAAGTAGGTGTTAATGCGAAATTATCTTCCACGTGTAACTATTAGTGTTATGAAGTAGTGTCAATGTATTTATGTTTAGATTGTTTTTGGTAAACTTTGGTAAATGATTAGGAAGATATGTTTTTGTGTTTATTAGGTTGTGTGGATAGGTTTATGTGAGTTGGCTGTGAGAGGTTTTCCATATTTAGGATCATAGCTTTTCTGCAAATTTTAATTGGATTTCTAGTAGAGAATATAGGATAGAAATTCATAGGATTGTTAAAGGGTGCCATTTTTTTTTTCCTAAAATTAATAAGATGACATTGCTGCGTTGGTTAAATTTTCAAAGTGCTTTAAATTAATATTATAAATCAAAATACAAAGCAGGGAATATTAAAGGTTAGGTCATTAATATTAAGAGCTTAATCTCATTTTAACTTATTTTTAGTGACATACCAATTTCTATATTATTATTCGTAAAGTCTAAGATGGTCTAATAATATAGAAATTGCTATAACTATTACAACCTAAGCCTAGACTAAATGGCCTAGCAATAAAGATCAATCTTATTGGCTAAACTGTACTATTACTGGGAACGTATAGACCTATAACTTTTTACTAATAGTTTCTTAGTGCTTCGGTACTTATACTAACTGGAATTTCAGTATATTTTTTTTCTTTATATGAAGATTATCGATAAATAACTTTTTACTAATAGTTCCTTAGTGCTTATACTAACTGGAATTTCATTTTTTTTCTTTATATGAAGGTCATCGATAAACGCTTTTTCTATATTATAGAAAAACTCTTATGATAGATGAAAATCTTTGTCTTTTATTATACTTAAGGCTATGGCTTACTATAACTGGATATAAAACTTTTTATTACTATTGCAATGATTTACCTACGCAACTCCTTTTGAACTAGGGTGGCATTTCAATACTTATGACTTTTATATTTTTTTACAGCTACATTTTAACGTTTTACAAAAATATTGCTAGGTCATAAAAAATAACCCTTTAACTACTCACCTACACTGATAAAGCTTTCAAAATATATATTCTAGTCGTATAAAACCAAACTTATTTAAACCCCCAAGTAATGGAGTAATACTCTTTCCTAAAAAAACAGTAATACCTAAGAAGACCTTCACGAAATATTTATTCGGAAAGGGTCTAATAAATAACAACTGTTTCGTCTTATACGGATACTCATTACAGATATATAAAGTTGTGCGAACAAACAAACTCTTTTACGCTACGAACTACTAGGGATGAGATCAATACGAAAATATGAATATCGAAACTATTTGCCCATTATTGGCTCTCTCATACTTGAAGCAAATCCAAGTAAATTCATAATTATTATTTTCTTGGCGAATCATTCAAAGACTGCGCTCAGGCTAACTACATTAATCTCAATAGATCTCTACCAAAAAAACCATCTGCATATAAAGCAAATTGATAAATATTATCCTGGGTTTAAACCACCAAATTATGAAGTTAAATAATTGTAAAACAATGCAAATAAAATACGCATTTTTTTCTAGACGTGTATAAAACAAATATCAAACCATACCTAACATTTACCTAAAAAACTCATGCAAATCTTTTCCCATAATATTTTATTGCAAATCTGATATCTATCTTTGTCCAAAGAAATCGTTGAATCCATCCATTATCGATACTGGTCTACAGCCCTTCGATAAGGAAAATATCTCTCAGAATCCTTGGATCGAATAAACATACAGACATAAAGTGAAAAGGGATATTTTATTGTGGGAATACAGACATTTGTGGGATTTCTTTAGTTAAATAAATATTGAATAGTGTATGTGATATTTAACAAGATATTACAGAAAGTATTTTCTGGTTCAATTCAATTCATTTCATGGTTCAGTATCAGACTTTAAAAATATTCGGATCGGTACATCGTATAGTAAAGCCACGCTTTTCGAGTTTGATCTGTGGAGCATCTATTTTCTTATAAATAATCCTCCGTGTGAAGAAAAGGGGAAAGCAAGGAAGCTCGTTAAATGAAGAATATAAAAAATAAAAATGCCAGCCAATAAACGTACCTGATGGGCACATGCCCATTTCCTTATAAAGAAGTAACGAGCATTGATCACCACGCTTGTTCATCGCGGATTGGCGATTACAAATTACATTTCTGGAGTCCACGTTAATCATTATTTCAAAAATATAACCAAATAAATTCATTAACATTTCCAGAGGTCATTCTGAACTATATAAATGAGAATTTACAGGCTGATATGTATAAAAGTATACCATAAAAACGTCAAATAGCGTTACTTTGAGATAGCGTGCCGTGAAAATGCCTTGAGTCACGCATCTAATGATGGGTTTTCATCCACTTTTATTCAGCAAATAATATTCGTGATTAATTTAAGAATAATACCACGAAAGGTTAAATGATGTGAATGATATTTTGACGAAAATTAGTACCTAGTAAGTAGTAAATATTAGCCAAAAATAATTCTGATATCAATCAGTGTGTTTTATAAAACTTTACTTTTGGTCAGGTAATACAAGAGGCCTATTAGGTATATTATACACGTACAGCAAAAAATATGCACAAAATAATATATACCATTTTCAGCTCTCCAAGAAAGATTTATTTCATACAATGACCATTAGCTACCATTAGCAGACCATTCTATTTAATATAATATTATGTTTAGATGACTGATAAACCGCTTTTAATAAACAGTCACTTTCAAATCAGATGCCAAAAACCTATCAAACTGATTCAACGCAAATACAAACAAAGAAGTAAATATACATGAATGAGTAATAAAGTCACAATCTACCTTACAAAGTAGCTCCTAAATATGAACAAAGACATAAAAGAAAATTTGTCGTGGGATGATAAACATCTGATACAGGTGGTTTTAGTCCCACGCAGACTATAAAAAGTTCTATTAAAAATGGTAGGTAATATGGTATAAGAATTGCAAATGCTTTCACACCAGCCCTGGAAGCCAAATGATATTTCTACATGTGTTAATGACAAGTTAATGATTATAGCAATCGCTTAAACTCGCAACTGCGTCGTTGGCCTAGTGGTTCTAAGCGCGACTGCTACGCTAGAGGTCTGGGTTCGATTCCCAAGTCGACCAAGGTGTTATTGGGTTTTTCTATGAAATTCTCAGTAGCAGGTCGGAGTTTGGCTCGCCCCCTATTACATGGGACCTAAACATACCGGCGAACTGTGGGTGTATATTGGTACACCTCTGCCTAACCCTTCGGGGATACAGGCGTGATGGTATGTTATGATATGTAATCGCTTAAATGACAGTAAATGAAACACGTGACTTAGACTTGGCACTTCCATATATTTGAGCGATTCGATCACTTGGCTATAAAAAAAAGGGCTTGTCCGAATGGAAGGAGTAGAGAATTGACGTGGTTTAAGCAGGAGTCAAGATACTCTTCTGCCTTTCTTACAGCGTAAAAGGATCGGGGTGTATATCCGTACTTATCCATACTCATATTATGATGCGAAAGTAACTCTATGTCTCTTAGTCTGAATTTCCAAAATGTTACCCTGTAGGTAATGTGCTGTTATCGGTTTTTTTTTTCCAATGCAGTCCTTTATGTTATGTTATGTACCGAACGAATAGACTTGCAATTGTTTATTATTTATGCACTGTTAGCACATCGTTAATGCAACATGCAACTGCATATGAGGCGGAAAACGATTTGAATGATGCATGCAGGTCCCTTATTAGGTATCAAACAGTATGCGTTTCTTAACGGCTATCAGGAGTAATTGTTATTGCTACGTATCAAGGTTTTTATTGGCTAGTTTTGTTATGATATATATATAAATTATCTTTATGATCTTTTTGACTGGCCTGTTAGTCTAGTGGTTAGTAACCCTGACCGATTAACCAGAGGTTTGGTTTCGATTCTCACCCCCGACAAATTTTGTGTAATGAACATGATATTTTTTTGTGCTTTGGTGTAATTTAATTATAATAATGATGTATGTATTCAGAAATATACATATAAGTAAGTCAGTTGTCTGGTTGCCATAGGACAGGTTCAGCCTTGTGTGACGTGACGATCCGTATAATTTGAACAAAATAGGCTATGAAGGGATCAATGTATTATCCCGAATATTAAAATAATTATACTTAATCAGAAAAGACCAGGCTTCATAAAAATATTTACATAGGACAGAGAGGTAAAATTCACATGTTAGTTGTTAATCCAATACATTATTATCCTATCAAAATTTTAAACAGTTTAACCCTTTTAGTGGGATAGAGTAGGCTTATGGTACTATAGAAAATACACAAGCTACAGCAGGCTAAGAAAACATTACATAAAATAAAATCCTTAAAATTGAATAAGCGTTTTAAGGAGTAATGAGACCCACAATAGATTACCAACACGTATATAATTAACATCCCCACATTAACATTTTAAGGGATTACGCCTAGATTTATTACACGAACCATACCCGTACCCGTGAGCTCTTAAGCAGGACTGTCGACGCTGTGGGAGTGAGATGGCGCACTATAATGCGTATAGTGGTGTCTCGCTTCCACAACGGTAAGAGTAGAAATCGTTGTAGATATTTTTATAAGCGGACCACAGGGCTTGATAAATGAGATATTGAGTGGCTTATATCAATCATATGAAACGACGAGTAGATATAAAAACAATTTTCTTTTTAATCCTATTTGACCCTGTTCAATGTATGTACATTTTAATTGAATATTTTAAATTGTGTATAAATTTCGTAATGAAAACAAAAGGAAATTGGTAAAATTTTTCAATATGCTTTTACGAAATTATGTTTCGAAATAATTATGCTAAATAAATTGTCAATTATTGATTGAATTTTGTTTCTATGTAAATTTTACTTTTACGAAATCATTTATTTAAATTACTGAATGAGTCAATCATTAAAGCGACATCATTATTATATAAAAATATAAGTGAAATATTATATTCTTACAATACATTCCATTCAATACAAGTGCCTACACTAATTGCAGTATATAAAAGAAACCAGAAAAATACAAAAAAAAATATTACGATTAAAGTACTTTTATATAAATTTCATGTTAACGTAAAACATTTTGATCAAAATCTCTTCAAGCTTAAAATATGACACCTTATTTTTAATCTAGAATAAATGAGCCTTCCAAAAAATTTTGCTATAAAATCTTTTTAGTTTTCCGAGTTACTTCACGTATGGACATTTTCTATGCAATAAAGTATGACACGAGGATTTCCAGTGTTTCCTTTGAGTAATGTAGTCAAAAGAAATTTAAAATTTCTACGTACATTTTTGAGGGAATTCGAGTTCAAACTGCATTTTTATAATGAGAGGACATTTTACTAGATTCTAAAGATCAGCGTAGAATGTTTGGTTCATTTCAATTTGATAAAAAAGTTTTTAAATACACTGAAACTGTTAACACTGGGATAAGTAATTATTATTTCGTGTAAATGTCATGAATTCCTAAAAAACTGTAAAAAAATCCTAAAAGAAATATTGGTGATAGACATATTATTATTATGTAAAAAACCTGCTCCTAATTGATAGGTATAAAGGAAAGAGGGTTTTTGGTTTTTCAGAAATAATTACACCCCTCCCCCCTTTCCCCTCCGTCAAAACACCCTTTTGAAGTGGCGAGCCAAGAACAAATGAATTTATGAACAGTTATTATTCATTTAATTTCCTTTGTTAAACAATTTTAAAGTTTCTGCTCGCATCCCTAGTATCGGAAAAGTATTTAAATACTCGTAATTACTAGTTACACAACAACTAAGTTCCGCTTAACTTCCTCTTTCAACGATGGAAAGTTTCTATTGGCTGTAATTTGAACTGCCTTTAAATTCTCCAATTAGCGAGGAATTTTAATAATGGATTAATTTTTTGATGTCCTATTTTAGTTCTTAGTTTTATTTAGTTTATAATTTTTCTTATTTATTTGTAGGCTTAGTTTTTATATTATTGTAAATATTTTAAGTTTAAATATTATAATAATAGATTTTTAGGTAAAACTGTTTTTATTAAATATTCTTTTTTTGTTAATTATTTTTCGACTCAAGCTACATGGATAGCCAAAAAGTATGTACAATATCTCAATTGATATCCCAAAATGTTTGTATGTGTCCCAAAATGTATGTAATGTTTGTATTGTTAAAGAACACAAAAAGGTATTTGTATGTATTTCTTTCAACAAGCTTCCGTAGACCAAAAGTATAGAATTCAAAAATATATCTAACTAGCTGTGCCCCGTGGTTTCACCCGCGTGAATACCTAGGTCCCGTTCCCGGTGCCTTTATATTATTGGGGGCGGAGATGAATCCAACAAATCATTATCGTAACAAAAGTCAGGATTACTTAATATGGTGGTTAAGTATTCTTAAATTTTCTAATTTTCCGTACAATTTTCCGATCAAAAAGTACGTTTAAAATACAGTCTCCAACTTCTTAGAAAAATGTAAGGAAGTGCCAAGTCAAAAGTGGAAAGGAACGGCTTTTCATACAATCTTTAGTTGCAGCAAAAACTTTTTAAAACACCGTTTGTTGCCTGTGGCGGGATGAAAGCCTTTCTGAAAATTCTTTTCTATGAACTGTCTTTTTATTCTAAGCTTTAGAGTTTAATCTTTCAGTATTATTTTCCTTTATGTCACTGCACTATATTTTCTTTTAATTACTTGGGTCTTGAAGTTTGTTATTTCATACATGTGAAAAATTTTAATACTTGGATGCTTTAATTTTATATTCATTACAGCTAATTCTATTTTTAATTAAGTGACATTCCAAAAATGTTTTTTTTTTTTTCTCTTCTTAAGATATCTATTGGCAACACGGTGGATATTTAAATTTCCTGCGTTAAAAAAAAAGTTGATGAAATTTTATAAAAATATGTAAAATTATTTTAATTTATAATGAGGTCGCTTCTCGTCTTTTATCCAAGTAAAGGTAGATACGGGCTTACTGGGGTTCTCCCGTTCTCAGCTAATTAGCTAGTTACAAGTGAATGCTTGGTAACTAGGTCGCTAGCGATGCCATTTTATAGGATCATCTCGTCAAATTAAATGAGACGTCGGTTTTTCTTTTTGCTTTGTTGAAATTTGAATCTAAAGAAGAAACTAGATTATGAAGATTACGCAAATGTAACACCCTGTATTAATCTATCTGGAACATAATTAATTGCGATGGGACTGTTGAGACTACTCTCTGACAATTTCAATAAAAAGGACGAAATAGTTTTCTTATGATACATATTTTCCTAATAAAGTCAAACTTTATCAGTTCTGTCGTTTACTTCTTTCTTTAACAAGAAAATCTATTCTTACATGATCGTTGCTCAGTAACAGTTACCTCTACATTATTTCAAGGTCATATACAAAATTTCGAAAACCACGATGTGCCAAGTACCTAAGAGCTTTTAGTAAGAGGGTTATTGCCACATAATTAATTTACATGCAATCAGTTTTGTGGTACTGTTAGAGACACTTTAGTAGTGCCAACGACGTCCATTTTTAGTGCCATTTAACGTCAAAGCAATGTCTTGGATGTGTTAAAACTAAATTAGGTTTTGCTCTTATATAAAGTAAGCACTTCTTGCATGACTGTTGTACTGACATGTGCGAGTATATAGGAGTACTGGGTATAGGTTTCGCTACTATACAGCTTGTTAAGAAACCCCTGTCCGACCCGAAAGGGTGATATAGGGTTCACAATCACATGCCCAAATAAAATAATAAATTTGGAATATTCATGATAGTAACGATAATAATGAAGTTTGAAATAACCATTTTTTGCCGCTAAATTCCCTAAATTTGCTGTTTAAACAAAAGTTTCAACACTATTTTCGTTGGTATTATTCTAGGCCTTTTGTATGATCATATGGCCAACACCTCTGACGACGCCGACTCTCTATCTTGCCTTTTTAGTTTTTTTTTTATGTTATATTTTTGTTTTTTCAATAATTTTTTACATTAATGGAATCAGATATCGATATCTAACAATACCATAACGGATCAAACAGGGTTTTTTTAACACCCTGTATAATGGAAGAAGCATGGAAACAGACGGGAATAGGATTCTTATAAGGAGGACTTTATGTCCAGCAACAATGATTAAATACTAGTTTGAAGGGGTTCGTGCTCATAATAACACTGTACCTTGCACTTTATTAAGGTAAAAAGAGGGTGCAAGAAAAAACTAAAATAATTACACAAAAGGAATTGGACGCTTCTTCTCAGAACAGTCTGCAATAAGGTTACATAATATGAAATAATCTTGTTCCTCTGAAGATGTAGTGCTAATAAATGAAGCTAATGGCCACTTCATTAGCCAGTGTTAAGAACTATTTTCATTTTACAGACGAAGTCAAGATTTTGAATAAATAAAAATAGTCATTATCAGATGTCTCGAATGACAGAGCGTTTTGGAAGGCAGACGAGAAGGTCTTTGCCCAGCAGTGGGCTGCGAAAGACAAGGAAAAATGTAGATTAGATCACATTTCGTATACTATGTATTTAATTTTTTGAATCATTTATTTTTGTAAATAATGCCCATGAGACTGTTTGACAGTTGACTAACACAGTGATTAGTATCTTGAAATAAATTACGAGCAAGTGACACCCAGACTTTAATATTGCTCCCAAAATTAATAACGGGACGTCTTTTACCGAGGTTTTTAATCAAAATTTTCTGTATATTAAATATTTAGTCACATTTCTTATAGCATTAAGTATGTTATAACATTTTGTTATCATTATTCATAACTAGCTTGTGCTGCGGTTTCACCCTTGTTAGTAAGAACTTAGTTCCCGTTCCCGATGTTTTTATAGTTATTCGGAGCGGAGACTAATCCAACAAATCAATGATGGAATTCAGCCCACCCATTCTATAGTTATAAATGGTGTACTAACCCGACTTTGGTTTAATAATTTGCACATATACATTATACCTATATTCATTGGCGTTTTATTTTAATGGTTCTACGTATTGCGATCAATAAGAAGACCATTACGTTATTTTTAAGTTAACGTTTCACTATTTAATTATGTAATTTTGTCATTGCAATTCTTACAACTGGTCTTACTATAGTATTGTGTGTTACCTAGTAAAATGAGCTGTGAAGGCTTAATATAAAATACGGAATTCAGCAGAATCTGGTAAGACTGGAAGCCGAACTTAGCTTGGAAAAAGGCTAAGCTGAAGAGAATTATGAAATTTCTTTAACCAAATTATTGACACAGATTATAACATAATCTAACAAAATATACTACCATACAATCAAGTAAACTGACTCTTAAATAAACAATACAGTTGTACCTTAACTTGAAACGTACTTCATCCCATTCACATCACGTTAGCGAAGTACAAAAGGCAACCCTTTTCTTACAATCCTGAACAACTCCAAACATTTACGTTTTTCAGTACAATGCAGTAAAAGCACTAGACATTCAAGAGACAACTTCAGTTGTCATTTTGTAAGGATTGCAGTCATTTGTCTTTATTAACCGACTTAAAAAAGCGAGGCTCTTTACTGTTGGAATCTTTGCTTTTTATTTTTTATGTATGTTCACGATTATTTAAAGATTTCTGCACCGATTTGGATTTTGTTTTGTTTCTAAAGGAATTTAATGAAAGGAATGGTTGGAGTAGAAGAAGAAGATATTTTTTTAACAATGGCTTTTGTAAACAAGGAGAATTGATTGGAGGCAAAATACAGTTGCTATATCTGGTTTTATTTCCTTGCATTAAAAACTTCTTCACGACCAACCTAAAAAATATTTTGTGTTTTTGTGTAGTCATCCAACTGTCGATCACAAAAAAAAACTAATTAACTAAATCAACGTTTCATCTCTTTTTATTTATTAAACAAACCTTTCAATCACCAATAACCATCCAATTCTTTGCCAAATACAATTAATAACGAGTCAATCAACCAATCCAATCACACCCTTTAATGGTTTAAAAATATTTACTCAAAATCATGAATCAGAAAGCCTTCATTTAAACCAAAGTGTGTTTATTAACTTCAGAAAAGCCTGATAGGAAATTCGTTTCTCCATAAACAGGAAAATAAAATGAACAAAATACTTTCAAAAGGACAAGTGACAGGCCTTTATGAGCCTTTTAGATCCGAAGCCAGAATTTTTATAGCCTCCAGTTATCCTTATTTTGCAAGAAAAAACTTTTCTCACAAATATGAAGAATAAAATGGTGGTAAAATAATATGGCGTTTCCAAATTTTTGTGGATAAAGAGAAAACGGTCGGAATGTTAGGATTGTCGGTCTTAAAAACGATGGCTTTGATATCAAATTGCAAATTGTTTTCATACTTATCCGGTGAAAAGGTATTTTCATAAGGGTTGAATGTAAGAACGATTTCGGTTATCAAGAAATTTAAAGACATCTTTAAAAATACCTTGTTATTTAATGGTTGTGATTCTTTTGCAAACGAATAAAGACGTTCCTTAAAAAAAATCTTCTTATATAATATAATCAAACAAGCACCCACTAATTGATTGTTCCACTAATTTATTTCTACTTAGTTATAAACATAAGTAATTTTTTTTCCGAACTGCGAATGTTATTCGTGACACGAAAGCCTTTATAAGCAAGAATTAATTAACGTCCATCAGAATAACTCACATTCCCCAATTTATCTTCTATCTGAATAATGTAACAGCAAAACACCAAAAAGATTTGAATAAAACACAGGATTAATCAAAAACATACCAATACCTGCTCCTAAATGTTAGGTTATGTGGAAGCAAAACTTTTTTAATTTGGACCTCTGCCAATGGTTGTGGTACTCTTAGAGGATAGATAAGAAAGTATAGAGTGTGCATATCAGGGTATGAACCATGAGCACTAGTGTGAACACGTCGTAAAAAAAAAATAGTATCGAAACAAAGCGCGTCATTTAAACAAAACTATCTTGAAACCTAATAATATCATAACCATCGATATTTTCACATACACTTCTGTCTTCTCACGGAAAATAACCAAAATCAGTAGACGAATGTACTACATACAGCTAAAAATCTGCTTATGCTCGGAATAATGAGCTTTTAGCGATTCTCGCACTCTATTTTTACTACTTTAACTCTATGGCTGTGAAACTCTATCTTGGATGACACGTAGATGAAAGTTTGGACGTCGAGAGAATAAAGAGACTGGTAATATAGTGAATTCGGCAGATATTTCTACCATTCGACAAACATGTTACTGAATTATGTAAATGTTTTCGTAAGATGAACAAAATACTTGTTTATTGTCAACAGTGTAGGACTGTAGGTAAATGTTGATGTGAGAACAATATGGTTAAAGTTTATGATATTTTAGTTGAAAAAGCTTTGAATTAAGTTAAATAAATAGATATAATTAATCGTTTATTATTCAAGGTTTTACGATACGAAATAAAATTGTTTTAACTGTATCTTTACTGCAGACCGTAATTTAAAAAAAACATAGGGGTTAAAAACAAGATATACTTATGTTCAAAAATAAGTCTAATCCCTATAAGATGATAACAAACCATTTTTGTAGATTCTGTTACGTCCGATACATTTTTACAGGCTCATTGATACTTGTATATGACTGTAGACGCCCTTTGCGCATTGGAAGTTATCCAAGCGAAAATATTCTAGATACAACTAGCAACAAATAACAAATTCTCAAAGTCAAATCCATTAAGTAGTTAGGTATTCCAACATTTCTTGGAAACCATGACCTGTCCTTCCACTGACCATAGCTACCAACATTTTCCTTATGAATAAGCTATAGCCAAGCCATGGCATTTAAGTTGCATCACTTTCGGCCTTGCACATAAATAGCTAGCAATCGATCAGCCAATATGGAAGCTCCCACACTCACTTTCTATTCTAAGGTCAGACTTATCTATTGCAAATTATAGGCCATCTACGAATAATTATAGAGAAGGTTTAGTTTTATGTGAAAATGGTTAAGTGCTATCAAGTGCTGTATAGACAGCTATTAAGTTTTTATAACATAAAGTTATTTATTATTAGCGGACGTGGCCCTGATGGCTGCCAAATTGAAATGGGACTGGGCCGGACACGTGTGCCGAATGTCAGAAGGACCGTGGGCGAAAGCCTCTACAAATTGGGTCCCTAATAGACGAAGGCCGCGTGGAAGACCCAGGCGGAGATGGAGGGATGAACTAGACGTATACAAAAAGGAGTGGCAACAAATAGCAAACAATAGAGACCTGTGGAAGGAGGGAAGGGAGGCCTTTACCCTGCAGTGGGACAGTTCAGGCTTTAAATAATAATAATAATAAGTTATTTGACTATTATAATTCAAGACGTTTTTATTTTTTCTCTTAATATCGGATTTTTTGTTCTATTTATTGTCAACTATTGCTGTTATAAATCTCTTAGAATAAAGCTTAACCTTAGATTTTGCTGTAAACCCCTAATCGCAGTTTAATACCCATTTCAAGAAAAGCTAGCAAATAAAATAATTTACTGCTATTCTCAAAATAAATTCTTCGGTATATTAAATACACGGTGTTAATACAAAAATAAATATTCGTTAACAGCACCCCCGAAACTAAAAACAGTCATTAAACACGATTTAAGCTTAATACTATTCGTGACAAAGTTTAGTTCAACTTTGACTGCGACGGCCATTAAAATGTGATCAATGTTCCCAAAAACCTAATGTGTATTTTTAGGTTTAATTAATATATAATTATGATTAATTTAAAAGTTTTGGTAGACTTTTTTCAGTTGTTTTTAAGAGATTCATTATACCTATTTTTTATTTTTTTTTATTCTTTATATTAAATTTGTAGTTCTTAAGCGATTTCGGTGTCGGTGTCGTGTGCTGCTGCTCGACGCAGAAAAGTCTGGAGTCAGACGGGGGAGATATTTGCCCAGCAGTAGGACACTGAAAAGATTAAATAAAAAAAAATACTTTTGTAGATAATAGAAAACAATCTAATTACCTACTATAATACAAAATGTAGGCAGCAATCTGTTTTTCTGCAAAACGTTTAAATAAAAAATTGTGTCCCATAATATTTCTCTAAAATTTTGGTTCTTATTATTCTTGTAAATATTATAATGTACCTATATCAAATTAATTCATTACGCTCATGAATAATTCATTTAATTTCACTTGATTTTCACTTGATTGATGAAAATAATAAAATAATTATAAAACTATTATCCTAATGCCCAGCACTTAAAATCTCATCTAACCAGATTATCCATTAACACAAAATCATTATAATCTAATTGAAATTTCAGTGGTCTAAAACTTCATAAAAGCATGCGACCACAAGTCCATCAAACGCGAGCCGCTTATTCCCAAATATATAATAGAACCAATTGCTAAAAAATACAGGATGCTCAGTAACAATAATAATTTCGTATAGTGCAAGCAGAGAGATATTGAACGTAAAGGTATACAACCCCATCCTGTTTTTTCATTCTTCATTCCTTGATTTACCAGTTCTCAAAAAAAAATGCAATTAATAAATAAAAACTTCTTGACCTGAAATTGTTCCAAATAACCTTTTTGTACAGCGAAATTATTGAAATAGTCATTCTCTTTAAACAAAATAATATTTCGGTTCTACAATGTTTTATGTATTTTCATTCTTGTAAATAATACCAATACCGCAATTGAGTCTGACGTGTAATGTAACTTATATACCAAACTATAAATTAACCAAGTATCTGTAATATTTCCCATAATTCTTCATTCAACGTTCATAAATCGTTCGCAAAGAAAATGGAATTTTACGTCGTCAGGTAGAAACTTTTTCTAGTTTCATTTTTAAACTTTCCTTTAGCTTGAATTTATAGGCGCTTATAAAACGATTCGTAATAAGTTTATTCGGCTATGATTAAAACTTTTAAATTAGGTTTTTTTTTCTTTCAATGTGATTTATTATTTGGATCATAGTGCATTTTGTAAGAGGGTTATTACTACAAAATTTTCAGTATAATAGCTAAATATTTATTGCTTCGTTCATTTTTTTATTTTAGTATTTTTTTAGAAATTTGGTAATAGCTCAAACGGTAAATTATTGACACTATATTGAAACTTTTAGCCATGAAAGCAAAAATTATGTTTTTGTCACAACAGTAAAGTTTTTAGCTAGTTTTTTTTGTGACAATCTATGTTCCAAAGAGACTGACGTAAATGCATGTTTCCAGCCTCAAAACAGAAATTGTAGCCACATAAAACCGGCAGTTTGTACAGCAATTGACACGATAAAGAACGATAGGCCATAAAAGTAATGGCTCTAGAATCGTAAACATTACGAATTGGACAAATTGACGGGCGACCGCTCGTAATTGTCAATTATATGGGCCGGATTTCACCAAAGCGGAGAAGAGCGGAGCAGAGAAGTTTTTTAAATGACTAATCGGGATTTTTCGTTATTCAGGCCAAGGGCTCTGTTAGCGGCTCATGGCTATGTGTAAGCCATACTATTTGACCGATAATACAGGTTAAGCCGCGCTCACCGCGGTTGGTTCGTGGATGGATGACCGTTATCTAAATATACCGAGACCCCTCCGTGCCTCGGATAGCACGCCGTAGGGGCCGACTGTCATACGTAGATTCGTCAATTCTGGCAACCAGTCTTACTATAGACCACAAATACTATAGACCCATTTCATCCAGTGAAATGGGTTGTGGAGATCGGATAGGCAGTCGCTCCATGTAAAATGCGGTATTCCAGCTGAATCCAGTAAGACTGGTAGCCGACCCCAACATAGTTGGAAAAAGGCTAGGCAAGAGAGAGGCCAAGGGCTCTTCTCCGCTCTGCTTGACACCGCTTTGGTGAAGTCCGGCCCTAAGGCTCGAAAACTTATGAATTTTGAACCGAGCGATCATTGTGATTGACTATTAACGCCGGTCGCAAACAAATTGTGGAATGTCAAAATTACATAATTTTCGGGGTCTTTGACTTAATAAATATGGTTTGATGTCTGATTTGAATTTATATTGCTTTTGTTTTCAAGTTATTGGTTGAAAATATTTGTATAATAATTGACTGTCACTTTTTTTTTGGTTTATTACTTTCACTATGTAAAGTTAAAATGCCCAGTTAAACACAAACAAAAATGCATTGATTTTATTGTCCCCTGTTCTCCGAATAAAACCTGTATAAATTAGGACTCAATCCAGTTTTATAAAACTCTAAAAACCTAAAAAAAAAATAGTTATATAAAATTTGAATAATGATGAACATCATGACATCTCAGGTTTTGCAGAACGATTTACGATACTACCAGAAATTTTATAATTTACCGTATTGTAAACGTCGGAAGTTCATTCAGTTTTATTTGCAAGGTAAGTTACAAAATCCTACAACGTTATAGTATCGTTAAAAGTTTATATGGACCTGCAACTAGCATTTCCGATGAATTCGGGTCCTGCACGAATCAAGTCATATAAAAGTTTAGTCATAAAATTACTACTGTACAAAGTAAATCAAACTTTAGGTGCTGGGAGATTAGGTCTCATTTCGATTAGTAAAGAAGTAGTGTAAAATAAAGGCATTAAAATAATTTATTCATTTTATTTGGATTTGACTTCAAGCTCACGAATCCCTTTAATTCCTATAAGTAATTTTGTATTAAAAGCATTTTCTTTTATAATTTTCAAAGGCGATTGTCGACAGCTCTTACAAATACTATGTATGTCATAATACATGGTTATAAAATGTCCCAAAAACTTTTGTATTTTTGTCAATTTGAACGAAAATATCCTCTAAAAATGAATATAATTAAAAACATCAAAGTAGCAAAACAGCTAAACAAAAGCGAATCTCGAATCTATTTATCACCTAAAACAATTGACGTGGCAAGCTCTAAATCTACAAAGTTACAACCTCCTTGGTTATAAAACCTATTCGCTGCGTCCCGGGCAACGATGGCCGTAAATTTTCAGAACGTATTTGTCGAAGTTAATGTCTATAAATAATTTTATGGTACGTTAAACACGTTATCAAAATAGAATAGGTTCAGTTGTTTCCGAGATGTTTAGGATACTGTATTTAGGAGGATAGTCGCTGTGTTAAAAATTAGGTGATATCTTAATTTTGAATAGTTTCGTTATTCTCTCTTTTTTACTAACGTTCAACAATTTTTACTATAAGTTTGATAGTTATCCATTCGGTTTTTAACCATAAAAATCCGATTGGTAGTTTTTGACTTTATAGTGTCATACAGACTGACGCGACGCGACTTTGTTTCATAATATAGGATAGATAAAAAAAATATTTGAAAAAAAAGTCTCCCTTAACATCTACACAGGTATATAGGCAAGGAGCTCGAATACCGCAACTTGCGGTCACTGGCGCTGCAAGCAACACCTCAACAAGCTAGTATGCGGGGCTCTGTGGTTTGTTGTTCATAGGTAAGCGTACTGTGTGATATGTAGTAAAGAAAGACATCTTTATTTTAACATAATTCTGTCGTACATTCTACACAGGTAAATAGGCAAGGAGCTCAAACACCGCAACTTGCGGTCACTGGCGTTGCAAGCAACACCTTAACAAGCTCCTATGCGGTGTTCTGTAGTTAGTTGTTCATAGGTAAACACACTGTGTGATATCTAGTAAAGAAATACATCTTTATTTAAACAATATTCTCTCGAACATTCTAGACAAGTACATAGGCAAGGAGCTCAAACACCGCAACTTGCGGTCACTGGCGTTGCAAGCAACACCTTAACAAGCTCCTATGCGGTGTTCTGTAGTTAGCTGTTCATAGGTAAACACACTGTGTGATATCTAGTAAAGAAATACATCTTTATTTAAACAATATTCTCTCGAACATTCTAGACAAGTACATAGGCAAGGAGCTCAAACACCGCAACTTGCGGTCACTGGCGTTGCAAGCAACACCTTAACAAGCTCCTATGTGGTGCTCTGTGGTTTGTTGTTCTTAGGTTATACGATGGAGATTACACGTCTGTGATTTTTTAGTGATTAATAGTTATGTTGGTGGAATATATTGAATGTGAACTCAATATCTTCCACCAATGATTCCACCAAATTGCAATTAGGTTTTAAGAGTTTATTAACAAAGATAATCATAATGTAGTTTATAGCGTTTAGTATCTACTTTTTCTATGAGTTTGTATTTAAACGGGAAGAAATCTTTAAAATCTATTCTTATCAAAAATATAAAGTTAAAAGTCTTAGGTTTTTAGTTTTCAGGATCTAGTGTTTTCATAGGCAGTGCTATCGCTATTGTTGACACTTTAGAGGGAAAATAATTGTTATTTAGAGCGTGCCTTTGAAATAATGTAGGGATGTGTCAAATATCTGAGATATTAACGTTTTTTTTTTGTATATGCTTTCATATTTTATGTGTATTTGATTATATACTGTCAAAAGCATTACATTCGCATCAATTAATAATTTAAATAATTAATACTTGACTCACCTTTCGCCGTGTCACTACCACAATCTGAAACAATACGTAATTTGTTTGTTAATTTGGTAACGTTGTTTTGTTGCAATAACACCATTAAATAGGGCTATCAATAATAAAATAATGATATAATTTAAATTATTATTTTCTTGCCGAATATTCCATCGCTGTAATTTTGGCACTTCTATTCTCAGAGCCAAATTTTACATTATAAAGAAGTATGTACAACATACACATTTGAGAAACAATATGTTTAGGGATTAGCCACCGATTTACACAAGTAAGTTGACCATTCAGTACACAACATACATAGCACGTTTTTAATTTAAAAAAGGATGAGACAGCCCTACATTATCGACGTCAAATGATTGAATCGAAATAAAGCAATGCATGCATAAGTAACACTGTATAAGTATAATGCAGAAAGTCAAATTCAAACAACTTTTTATGAGAGACGCTTTTATATACCTACTGCAATAGCGTTATCAAATATGAGGCTACTGGATAGGTTGACGACCTCCGTGGTTGAGTGGCGTACGCACCGGTTTCACGGCGTCGTCGCTAGCTTTGAGGCCCCGGTTCGATCCCCGGAAGGGGATCAATCGATTGCTTTTATATACCTACTGCAATAGCGTTATCAAATATGAGGATACTGGATAGGTTGACGACCTCCGTGGTTGAGTGGCGTACGCACCGGTTTCACGGCGTCGTCGCTAGCTCTGAGTCCCCGGGTTCGATCCCCGGAAGGGTCAATGTAGTAACTAACTTTTCTACATTGCCTCGGTGGGCGTGGATGGGTGTTTGTGGTACCTTCGTTGTTTCTGAATTCCGTAACTAATGTGCTTTAGCTAGTTACTTTGGGTTCAAAGCAATGTTTGTGATAATGTCCGCATTTATTTATTTACTTTGGTGGAACTGGTTCACCTAAATCTAGACAGACACAAATTTGAATCAAAAGGTCGGCTTCTTTTATTTTTAAGTATATTGTTATAAATCATTAGACCTTCTGCACTTTAATTTACATATATTATAGTGCATGTTGAATAGGGATGATGACTAATTTCTATTTTTATGTCCATCTTTTAGATATGAAAAAAATATTAGACACGTATTTTTTGTTTAGTCCCGTAAACAAAGAATTACGAAGATACAGCGAGTACAATTCTTGCGTGACGTCACGTTTGAGTACAAATTGTACCTAGCCGTGACGTCACAAGCCCCCACTCCTGAACTTTACAGCGGTTTATCTTCGTATTTTGTAATTTATTTGAGAAAAGAAAAAATATGTGTCTAATTTATTTTGATTATCTAAATGGCGGACTAAATAAATTTTGACTTTTCATACCTAGTCATCTACCCTATTACAGTTTTAATTCAATTCTAATTAGCAAGAGCCAATGAACTGACACTAAACTTGAAAATGTATTTCCTGTAGAGATTTATGCGCACAGCCAATTTTAGTATGACGTTGTAATAATCGAACTAATTTGTATTCAGTACTGCGAAAGTAGGTAATATAATCCAGGGAAATACTATCCAGCGATATATAACGTCAATATTCTGTAACTAACTGGTGCACCTGCTGGTAAATGTAGGTACTGACCTGATTTATCTATAAAATGGCTTCTAGAAGGGTGATTTATCCATAAAATGTTATAAAAGATAGGATAGACTTTATTTGTGAAAACATGTGTAATTGACAAGATGTAATTTAGAGTTATCATTTTAAATCAATCAATTGATTAAAATAATTTATTTGCTTTTTATAACTTTAACTAACACTTATTTTTACACCAGAACCTTTCAGTGCAATAATACAAAAATAATAATTTAGAAATGCAATTGTCGGTAAAAAATATGAACAGATGATAAAATTAATTAAATATAATTCCTTAATTTTCTGATTTTGTATTGCCTTAAGGCAATTTAAGGATAGTGGCTAAGAATATAAATAAAATAAAAGAGTTGTTAAGTTAAAAAAAAAATGTTTAATAACTTCTGTCCTTCAGGAATTTACAGTAAACTTTGTTCTGTACATTCTCAGTATTTTCGAACACACTCATAATTTTATTATGTTTTTTTCCCGTGCGTAACAACGTAAAAGCTTACTCTTA
Organism: Autographa pulchrina; assembly: GCA_905475315.1. Lineage (NCBI taxonomy): Eukaryota > Metazoa > Arthropoda > Insecta > Lepidoptera > Noctuidae > Autographa > Autographa pulchrina. The sequence goes on along the minus strand of FR997784.1, from coordinate 7,936,147 downwards.
AATAAAGCGCGTGTAAAGCCAAAAATCCGCTTCGCAGAGCTTAAAAGCTTACTAATATGTTTTTAAAAGGTGACAGATATACTATTACTTTGTTTTAGCTTTCGAAAGGTTATTGAGTTTTACAACCGAGTATGTGAATTCAATTTCAAAAAAGTTTTTTCTAGAACTCTCAAAACGTTTGGTCGGCTCTACTCGTGATCAGAAGGCTGGTTTGTTCCTTGCACAGAGAATCGGCATAGCCATTCAACGTGGCAACGCTGCCAGGCTGGGCACGTTTGCCGCCATTGACAAGAATGACGATGAATTTTTTAACGCGTGTTAGTTTTATTTATTAAATTTAATTATTATATATATAAGATTTAATTTTAGTATAGTTGTAAGTGTTTGTTGTTGTATTAGATTTAAGTATTGAATTGTAAATAAAGGTTATAAAAGTTTTTTTCTTTTAAAATAATTTAACCCAATCGGTATGTTGGCATGATACTGTATTATTCAATACAATAGTAATAAATGTTGCTAAAATTTTAGTACATAGAATTTCAGCAAAGTGTTTTTAAACACATGAATTGCATAAAGATTTTATGTGTAAGTAAAATTCTGTATTTTTGAAACGAAATGTTGAGATTTTAAATGTTATAGAAATTTCAGTAATATAGAACTTCTGTAAAGAGTTTTTAAACATATTATTATGAACTTGAAGCGTAAAGATTTGATGTGTACCTAAGTGAAATTCTGTATTCCTGGAACAAAATGTTGAGATTTTGATCGACAGCTTTTCAGCTCAATGCACCAATATGAGAGTCGGATGTCACTTGAAATTTATATCAAAATGTTTGATATTATATTGTTGAACACATATCGTAAAATATTTCATACCAATGTAAATTGTATATTGAGTGTAAAATCAGTATATAAGTTTTTAGTCCGTATAGTATTTTTATGCGTCTAGTTCATCCCTCCATCTCCGCCTGGGTCTTCCACGCGGCCTTCGTCTATTAGGAACCCAATTTGTAGAAGAGTGGCAACAAACAGCAATCAATAGAGTCCTGTGGAAAGAAGGAAGGGAAGCCTTTGCCCTGGAGTGGGACAGTTCCGGCTCTAAATGAAATAAAATGAATAGTATTTTTAGAATATTAGCAATTACACAAGTATTCTTTCGAATAAATAAGTAAAGGAAGATATACAAAGCCTTTTGTTTTACCCAATAACGAGGAAAAAAAGAGACAAAAAAATAACCAAACTTCGATTTCTGTCTACCCTCGTTTCCTTTTCATCAGAACACGCAAACGATCGCGTGTCTTCCTTGTTCCTAATGACAGCCCAATAAATAACTCTATTGTATCCAGAACTAAGGGTTCCGAATAATTCTAAAATTGACGCTTTGAATTTCATCCTTTCATTAATTTAATGAAGTGGAAACATCGGGGTGGTGGGGGGAAGAATGGTGACTGAAATTACTGTTACTTCGGATATTTTGGGATTGCGGAACAATGTTTATCTGTTCTGGAATGTCTTTTGTGAACTGGGATATTTTCAGTCTCAAATGTTGTAGTCGTTTTTGACAGAAGGAAAAGTAGAAAGTGACTGACCTGAATATTATATTGATTACATGCTCATTTTTTAAAGAATTAGCAATATAATATGCTGCTCGAAAAGTAATTATAACTAACGATTATGATTATCTGATAGATTGCTATCTTTTCAGTACTATTTTCAGTCTCGGCAAAATTCTGTCGGTAATGTCTTAGAAACTTCCTGAGTTGAACAATAATAGTAAGTATATTCCACTTTACGTTGATAAAAACAAGTAAAGAAAATGGAGTATAACTTAATATACAAGACATTTTAACAACCTAAAATATCTCTCACTTCAAAAGTCATTTGAAAGGCACAACCCCAAATAAATAATACATTAAATTACACAAGACAACAAAGACATTCACCGTCCATAAAATACAATACTAACGGGTAAATAAACAAAGGTAGGTATATTCATAATCAAAATTTATTCTCTTAATATCGTAAACAAAACAGGTGGTATATATTTTGACACTCCAGACCCCAAAAGTTTGGCACAATTTATGAGTTACGTGGCATAATTAGGTAACGTCGGTTCTCGAATTCGTACGAACTTTCGGACGTCATTTGCAAATGATTATGCTAAGTTTTTGAAGCATCCGTGCTAATTAATGTAACGTCATTCTTTCAATAATTATACATCATTGTTGTTTAAGTATATTGTTGTGGAGCAATTACGCATGGATAACTATAGCCAAATACAGTCATATTCCTACAAGAAAAAAAAGTTTTTGGTTCCCTGAAAATGTTTCTACATTGTTATGGATGAGTGCGATGTGTGGGCGAAATTTCGTTAGTGTACGAAAGTTTGCCTCTATTTATGAGTTACGAGGCATAATTAGCTAATGAGGAAACGAGAATCCGTGTTGTACAAAAACGCTTAATGACGTAATTACTCTTTATAGTTTTTGTTTGAGGCTCTATCAGTTAGGGATGATAAATAATACATTATAGAGTATCTTCTACATCATGAAAATGGTTTGGACAATTAATGATTGAATTTACTGTAAAACAAAATATGAACCTTTTGAGTACCTTAGATACATAACGATTAAAATGAATATTTTTCTTTTTCGAATTAGTTTTACTATCCAAAGAAAGGTTTGAAAGCAATGATTGCTCAGTCAGGTAAAATATCAAACTGTTTAAATGCCATAGGCAAAGTCAAAATTGAAAAACAAAACAACATCCAAAATTGCCACTCTATACGCCAATAACCATCCCATAACATCTAACATCCACTAGCACCCATAAAAAAATAGCGACATAAAGACAGAAGTACCATAATGACAGGGTAGCAACGCATTTCCTTGATAAATATTCCCCTGGCACCCGCTAAAGTTGGTTGTTTGTGCCATAATACCAACATCAGCGCTTGTCCTCTGGGAGGTATTCATGAAAAACAATGAACGTTAAAATGTCCCCTGTGGTAATCGCGGTTCGTGTGATCAATCGTTTTGGCGCGAATTAAAATGTTTTTTTATTTAATTTCGTGTAATTCGATGTTTAAAAGCGGTTTGGAACTGTTTGTTGTGCGGTTGAATGAATGAATTTAGATGTTCATTTGTTTTAAATGGTGAACTAAATCACGATTTAATTTGAAGCTCGAATTTTCCATGGAATTATATTTTATTGAATTATACGATACCTACTAACAAACCTCCAATTACTCCCTGCAAAATTTAATTATAAACTACTAAAAATAATTACATTGTAACTAGCCCCAATTTTCCCAAACTCCCTCTAATTTAAAACGTTATATCACGTTACAAAGAAAATGAAGCTCCTACTAACACTTTAATCAAAACTGATCCTCAAACTTGATCCTTCACTTACGTTCACTTGAAAATTTCCGACAGATTTTTAACGCTTTAATTAAAACATGTTATAAAGCGACGTTAGTAACATCACAACTTGCCAAATAGTAACAGTAAAACTGTGTATTTTCCATAAACGGGAGCCATTCTACAACTTTAATTGCTACACGGAACAATGTGTCCGCTTGCCGCCATTTTAGCAACCTTTGTTTTTCTGTTTATTTCGGCGCGCAAAGGTATTTGTATATTCAGCCAATTTTTGGTGAGAGGTCTCGCGGAGATGTATGTGAATAGGTTCATTGTCTTTTTATTTTTTTCACGTTCTGTTTTTGAATCGCATATTTTTGGTGTTGGTGACTTTTTTATTAATTGGCAAAGGAAAACATTGTGTCCGTAAAAAGTTTTAATTTGAAGATTGCTTCCTTTCATCCGGTATTACAAGTGATTTATTACTGTGAAGGTATGAGAAACAAAATTTTGCGATGTCACTTATTCCGTGTGACATTTACTTTGCTATTTTAATAATGTGTCATGAGTTGCAATATTTACACTTCAGGACACTTCATGCACCATTTTTATACTAAAATTTCTTGTAGATTTGTTGACATCACTATATACCTAAATGTAAAGGAATATTTTCAGTCATTGTAAATGATGTATGCAGGACGTTTAGTCATAATAAATTTTGTCATTCAATAAACAAGTCGACAAAATTAAAACGATGAAAACATCTAATTATAGTTCTTATTTTTAAAGTTGTTTTTTAATGTCTGGTTTGGATGATAAAGTGCTGAAGATGAATGAACGAACGAAAATAAATCTCACAATTTGTATCAGAAAATATTTCATACTAGCTGTACCCGCGACGTTGTTCGCTATACCTGTCATTCATCTTTATGAATAAATATTTGACTGTGATATAGAGGGCCACTAACACGAACTGCCTACTGCCGAGTAAATTTTGTCACAAATGTTGCTGTTTGTATAAATTCTCAAAATAAAAAAGTACCATCGTCATAATTATATAATTAGCTTACCTCTAAAAATATTACGGATTGGTTTTGATGCTACTTTGTTTAAAAATTTTAGATTTATCTTCCAAGTCCAGAACCGTGAGAAAAAATTTTAATTTTCATGGTGGCTTTCGATGTCAATGTCCAAAATATGTCTACCTTGGGCAGTTTTGAACTGACTCTTTTATATATGTAGTATGTTTTCTCTTTTGTGCTTTACCCAGTTGGTTACAATAATTAAAGGTCAATGTTTTGGTATTGAGTCTACTGGCTCTGACAACTCTGAGTTAAAGTGATAGCAGCTGTCGCTCTAGGCAGTAAATGGCAAAGGGCACCCAAAAACCGAATCCATAAAAACAAATTAGTCCATTTTTTATGCTATAGTTCTCGTTGGTACCGTAGTCCCTAGTGAGACTACAGGACGTGAGGTTTTGGTGCGAAACCTCGAAATTGAACTACGCCGTTAAATTGAGAGTGGATATCAGATAGGCAGTGACTGACATGAGACCCATGAAACTGAAAGAGGAGGTAGTTACAAAAAGTTGACGTACGGTTTGAGAGGCGCAGTGGCAGAATTACCAAAACTGTGTTTAAAATTATTTGTTTGGAAAGATTAAGTAATAGCTGTCTAAGGACAATCTCATTCTACCCTGATTAAAGTCAGAGGCTGTATCCTGTACAATTCGCTTTATTAAGTGTAAGGTGCAGCATAAGGTGATGGGCTTAAATACCGTACGTATATATTTTAAAATGTAGAGAATGCGATAGAAAGTTTATTTTATTTAGGGTTTTGGCCCAACCTTCCGGTAATAGGGTACAAAAACTTTATGAAATTTAAACACAAATAAAATATCATGTACGCATGAAAAACCTACATGAGAAGCAAGCTACCTTTTAAAGAATATTAAAGAGGTAGTACATACTAAAGATTGTGTGATAAAAAGATCATTGGGTTTTTGGGTAAAAGAAAATAAATAACAAATACAAAAAGATCTTGTCCATGGAATATAATATAGATGACCAATAGAAAACATTACACATTATGTTGGAAAAATAGTTTAAAAGTGGATTAAAGTTTTTAACCAACTATAAAGTGATCTATGGGGAAGCTTACGTTTTCAAGTCAGCGAATGCGTAAATTTCCAAGCAAATGGCCAGGACATTTACGCCTGAATCACTTTACGGTACATGCCATGCACGTTTGTTCCTCCATGATCAGCAATGAGGAACAAACTTACCTACGGAGATTAGTAAATACAAACACTAAATAATTGTAAGTTTATATATCGGTTAAGAAAAAATTCACGACTTAAAGATGTCGTTTATTTCGACTAAAAATACAACAAAATGTTACAAATATTTTTTTACTTAAAAAAGATACGTTAGTAAAACACAAAAAGAGTTATCTCTACTGAGATTTGAACTTGGGTATCAAAAAATTCAAACTTATATAAGAAAATGGACGCATGAAAAAAAATACAAACATTAACAACCGGATTTGAACATCACTCATTTCCAATCGTTCAACCGCCAAGCTGTTTACCTAGATAGCTAGTTCACTAAAATATAGGTTCTAATTAAATTGAAGATTGCTATGGCTACCTCAGTCTGCCATGGTTACCCTCTTGTTTATCTTTTGATCTGTCAATAATGCCAATTTATGTGTGCAGTTGAGAAAATGATTTTGGAAATTTAAAGCTCCTTCCCTTATCAGCTAGATTCAATAGCATGTTTCAACATAGCTAACAACCATCTACGATTTCTTGAAAACCACCTCTCAATTTTTTACACCATTCGATTAAGTAGTTTATGTTTGATACTGTAACATGAAATCTGACCCCCGGCAAAAGACAGTTGTAATTCAAGTACTGTACTGAATTGCGTGTTGTAATATTTTACTTCTTGAACTCACTAAATTAATTATATCTTTTGATAGAGTGAACCAATTTCGATGAAACAAAAACTAAGTTATACCTCAAGTTGTGTATAATTTTTGTATATAAACATTGTCTGCATTAAATTCGTAGATTTTACGTGATGCGTGCACAAACAAACATATAAACAGACAAACAGACAAACAGACAAACAGACAAAAATTTCAAAAATGATGGAAATGGGTTCTGTTAGTTATCCTTTAACACGCTGGCTATTTTTTTTTTTCAATTTCTTCAATGTACAAAAATGACTTTTCTACAGATTTATTATATGTATAGATTTGTGAATATTGGACACAAATACAACTTGCCAGACTATCTGGCTACTAAAATAATATTCTAGTTTAACGATAGGAAGTCATAAAATATAGATTATAACAACTGTGTATCGCTTTTACGTAAATACGAGTACCTACATAATATTATATAAAAATCTAATAAAATCAATACCTACTGTGAGTTACCTACTTCATGAGTTCACAGTATATTTTGCCCATTGTGTAATCCTAAATCATATAATGACATTGCTATTAAAAGATTTTTTTTTTAACTTTATTACTCTTAAATGATATTTAAATATTGAATGACTTTCACGCATATTAAGGTACGAAAAAAGTTTGCATACCAAAAACAAAAAAAACGACTACTAATATTTGCAGCCTGCAACATACCAAACTAAAATCATCAAATAAATACATTTTTTTTTTTGTAATAACTTATTACTTGAACCCGCAAAAGAGCATGACCCTACATCATAATAATGTTATATGGTTGCCATAGCAACAGTAATCCATTTCGCTCAACAGATCTCAATAACTTGTATTCAAAGTACACAACAATAGGGGGAAATGATGACGTCATATTGAGACATTTATAATAGAAGCCGTATATTTTATTAATTCGACTTATAGTATTAATGTGGATAAACATTTCTGGCTGACAGATGATTTTGAAATAAAGAAAAAATTAAAATATAAACTTATACTATTATTTGATAATATCTTGTCGTGATAATGTTGTGTAAAAAAAGTTAAGTATAAAAGAAAACATTTGCCTCATAAATATTAAGTTATTTTATAAAGAGAATGTCAATTTTTTATTTAACTAACCATTTCCTAATTCTACCCTATCGCCATAATTCTATTTCTTTATACACCTTTACCGAGATTTCCCTAAGTTCTTATTTCTACCTAGGTATATCGTCCAATGAGACTAATTTATTTAGTACCCAGAAAAAATATTCTAAGATACTATTTACGAGGCAATAGCCGCAGGCAAGTCCATAATACATAATAAACCACAAAATCCTATAATGCGAGATTAATTTAATGAAAAACCAGACTGGCATATTGAATTTTTTATTCGTTGTCCTTCTATCGGCATATTTCTCTCAATTTCGTCCATTCACTGTCGGATGCCTCAAATATACTAACGGTTTGGGTTGGGGCCCTTTGACAGCGATAAAGAATTGTTTTTAGTTTTTCTGAAGACGGAATATAATTATTTTGTTGCTGTTGATGGGAATTATAGACTTATTTACCGTCATGAACTTCACAATTTCACAATAGGATAGAAAAAGATTAAGATGAAAAAGTTGTTTGACCATTAATAAAAACACACAGAATCACCTTTGCTGTTAAAAACAAAATAATATGAAAAGTCTAACAAAGAGATTTTATAACAAAGAGAAATTATATATCTACTGAAATCATTGGCAGTTGCAGAAAGCGTATGATTAATAGCTTTGTAGAATAAATAATTCATCAAATAAAAGATTAAAAAAAAAAAAAGAATAAATAATGAGCTATCCAAGTGATACTAACTACGTCTTCAACTGTCGTTCGCTAATAAGACTGCAAAAGAAAGAAATCAAGACACAGTCATTTATCACAGTGTTCCACTACGCTTACACTGCAACCCCACCCAAAAGCGGATTATTAAAGAAGTCTACGCACACAGACGTAATAAAATATACCTATCACTACATTATACGGATGTCACTGAGATATGGAGAAAAATTGGTTTTTACGCTCCCAGTTTCATGATAATATCTGCCTAACATCATACAGTGTGTTACCGAAAGGGTATATCTATCCGAAAGGGGTGAAGAGTACATCGGCTATAGGGTCGGTTTACGAAAATTCAGTACAAAATAAGTTAGTTTAATAAAATTGATATGAAATTTTTCGTATCAATTTTGACACCAAAAGTCTTAATAAACGTGCACAGCACTGCAAAGGCCTATTTTGTATTAAATATGTCAATTGCTAAATGTTACCGACATATCGCTTCAGACGGTCACAAAAAAAATTGCAAACTCATTTTGAGCTGGAATTTTGTAAACTTACTTTATACAAGGAGTACTCTTCACCCCTTTTGGATAGATATACCCTTTTGGTAACAGCCTGTATTATGCGTTATTTTTGAAGATTATTTTTGCTTGACGAGTTTTTATGGCTGCGAATTCAGATGAACGTGTTATATCATTTGGGAATCTTGTTAGATGTTACAGGAGTTTTAATCAAAGATTTTGATGAGATGTGTATATGAAAATGTTTCTCTGTCGCATTTTGGCGTTGTGTTCATATTTTTTAGCTGGTGTGAAGGTTTTATGGGATAATTTGGCGCCAAGGATGACGTAGAAAATATATTATGTAAGTAATGTAATTTTATGTCTTCATGAATTTTGTTAGTCTTATTTGATGATTTAAAAAATAATATTATTATCCGATCCCATAACCTGTAAAATGGGTAGATCTTATTTTACATCTAAAAATAGATAAATTCAATAATTATGGAGTTGTTGCTTCTTCATAATGTTACAAAACAAAGAAATCTCAAAATAGAAAACTATCATAAAATTGATGATTTACAAGTATTCGTATGAAAAAATATTGATCACTCCAACTAAACAAAAGTTTTAGGTAATCAGCTAAATTGATCGTAGAAGCTTGACAATAACGGTAATGGTTAGGTAATCCTACTTATTATCATGATACGTCCCTTGAGAACAATATAGACGGACGAAAATATCTTCGTAATATAGCCAGTTAATATCGTAAAACAATTTAAAGGTCACTGTTTTAGTTCATTATTTTAGCTGAAGAGGGTTTTCTGTGAAGGGTCTTTCAAGAGGTTTTAATAAATATCTCTTATCTTTGGATTAAATTGATCATGAAGAAGTTGAAGTTTGTTGTAGGCTTACCCCAGCTGAAATTGTATTAGTTTTATTTCTTCTTAACAAAAGTATTCCTACCTTGTACATCCTTGCATAAAAAATTAAATCAATTCTGAATACAGTGTAAAGGTTTCTTCCACTAATTATTTTCTCAAGTTATGTTTGGGTCGGCTACCAGTTTCACTGAATTCATTTGCTAGTTACTACCGCATTTTTACATAGAGCGATTGACTTTTGATGTACACAACACATTTACAAAAAGTTAGCTGGTAACTGAAATTGTATGCTGTCATGAATGGAAATTATTTATCTTTAATACGTGTATGTATAGTATACAAAAAATATTATTACCTATCGATCAAAAGAACGTTTTAATACAGTAAGTAGCTATTAGTTTAAAACACACGTACCTATTACATTATCTTTATCAATAGATCTACTCCCATAACCACTGACCTATCAACACATGATAATCCAATCGATTCATATTAATATATTTTCCGGTACATTAGACAATCAACTCACGATACTTTGTTTCATTTAAATAATTTATGTGCCATACAACTATATTTGGAGTTAGTCATTTTACATTGATACACACGGTCATCGCTGCGTGTGAACTTGTGTCCGAGCCAAATACCCGACCGATTGTCAAATGACGCGCGTATTTTGTGTTCTGTAATGTAATGTGTCAGGTTTAGTTTTAAATATAACACTCGTTTTGCGTTTTATAAACATTTGCGACATATACTGTACAGTAAACCACACAATCACAAAAGCAATTTGTAATTTCATCCTTACAACTTTGAAATAAAGGTTCTTTTCGAAATAAAAAGTTACACCTATGTGATCGACTGTACTTTTATTTTTGAAAGGCTTAGTGGAAATTAATGTTGACATTTTTCATTTTTATTGCGATTAAAATTAGTGTTAATGGTATAAAACGTATGGTTATTTGATGACAGATGGTTCTGTGAATGGAACAAAGACTTAAAATAAACTGTAATGGGTGCGATGATGAAATTATGATGGTAATCTTGACTTATACAAGCAAGACAGATGTAGCAAATTATTTAAAAGTAACTTACGAACGGATGTATGTCATTTGTTTTGTCTACTTTTATTCTAATATATATCGTTATTTCTAGTCTATCTAGTAAATTGTAAATGTCGCTAATGAATAGCAACAGGCGCTTTGTCGAAGAAGAAGTTTAAGAATACATCATCATTAATATAGGTGACATAGCCAGACACTCATGTCATCCCCCAAAGTCAGACACTCATGTCATGCCCCCCCCCCCCCCCCCAAGTCAGAATTATATTATAAAGTACAGTGATTTGAACGTACACAATAAAAATATTCTCTGCACCCAATGAGGTTTGATTTCATTTACCTGTAACCGTAACCCATACCTTCTGATAGTATCTATATTAGTAGACATTGGATTTAGGTTATCCTGTAAATAGTGCTATCAAAACAAATAAACATCTCTAAAATAGTGTAATCTAGGGAAATATTTAATAATTCTAGTAAATTTCCACAATTATAGAGCTTTGCGGATATTGTGCGGTAATATCCCCATTCGCACGTGCCTACACGCGTGACAACGGATGTAAATGACTTTTTATTTTTATTGTTTCACTGACTACGAGTATTATACATTTGTACATTTACATACATTTTGAGAAAAAAATATATACATTTTGAGAAAAAAAAAGAAACATACCTGACTTGGCTACATAAACATAGGTTCTTACCAAAAAATATCCAGCTAGGTAATTATTTTCAAATATTTTTTACGATCAAATTAGAATTATAAAGGCTGACCATAATACTAGTTTAATTTATTAACGGTACGGGTAAAGTGAATACCGTGAGTTTTTCAGCGAACATTTTTTATTCATATTTTAAAGAAAATTTTGGTTCTTAGTTAATATTGTGTAGTAAAATATATTATTATTTGTGGTTTCGTTTAGATTAACATTTTGGGCATGTTAATGAACATGTTTTTTTTGGCTTTGCTTATTATGGGCTTGCTCCATACTCATATAACTTGATAAATGTCAGACAAAGTAGACCCTGGGTAGGAAAAAGATAAAAAAAACTTACTAAAACATTCGGAGTGCTTTTTTTCCCTTTTTTGACTTTTATCGTGGTCGTACTTAGTAAAACTTTGTGGTTTTTAACGCCTACTAACTTATTAAGTATTTTAAAGCTGAAAGAGAATGTTTATGGTTTTACTTTGAGACCTAACAAAATGTTGTAAAGGGGAAAGTTTGAAAATAACCTTTTACTGCTTATAAAATATTTTAGAAACTCGGCGCTTATTTATTTTAATGTTTTTCTTAGTTTTAGGAGAATTTTTTCGTCTTACAAAATTTAAAAGAAACAATCAATTTTGAAAACAATTAAGCTACGCATAAATAATTAAAATTTGTACAACGTTTATAATTATTTATGTAATCATTCTTCTTACATATTCAACGAAATTAAAATTTATTTTAGGAATAAAAAAGCCTGATGTAACAAACACAAACCATTTGACAAAATCACAATGAAACCTCTACACAACCAAGCAAGCATTTAATATAAATAGCCTCTTAATATATCCGCATAAATGTTGTGCAGATAAAACCGCAGTGTGTATTCACACAAACAATACAGCGGCGGTTATTATGCGGTAATATCCGCACGATCTTCCCAACTAAGCGTGTTTGTGTTATTCATTCGGTTTTGTTTTATTCGGATTATAATGAATGAATCAGCCTGTAACTGGCGTAACATAAAGGGTGTATAGGAAAATAATAAATAAACTTAAATCTATTACTAATGAGTAATTATATAATTAAGAATTCGAACAAAATTACTTACTACAAAATTTATGTTATATAGGTACACATAGATTGTCATATCGACAAACTCATCAACAAATATTATAATTTACTATAATATAATTATAATATATAGCAAAAAAAAATTACAATGCACTCTCGACTACTCAACTCTAAGCTCGCATTTATGTAACAAAAAAAAAAATTATCTAATATTATCTAATAGATTATCATAACAGTTACATTTAAGTACTACATGTAAACTTACATTCGCACGCAACAATAGAATCTGTTATTACTCAGTAATACCTGCCTACCTGCCTACTCGCTCGGATATCCGTAGTATCGCTAACACGACACGTGACTGTGATTTAAATTACTTATTATATCTGTTATTTTTGCCGCTCAGGACGTTATATGTATTAATTAAAGCCATAATAGGTCGAAATAGTAGGCTAACTGAATATAAAATAATTTTATCTATACTTGTATTCTATGGTTAGGAAAAATACAAAACACATATTTATGATGATCGCATTTAATATACATGCAAAAAAGTTAATGTAATTAAATTAACTGACAATGACATAAGATATTTTAAGGTTGAAATCTAGATCACCACAGAATTACGTCAAAATCTTGAGTTGCAGAAGTCAATACTATTCGACAATATTAATTAACTTGACCAAATTTGAAACATCAAAATGGGAGCTCAAATTACATTATTATTCGTTCATCTGTATATAGGTATATCTAATATCATTAGTTACATATTTGATTGGGATTATGTATTTAAAAAACAAGCTAGTTTACAGTTTACTAGTTTTTTAAAGAACTGTCAAAAACGTTTGGTAGACTCTACTCGTGATCAGAGGGCTGGTTTGTTCCTTGCACAGAGAATCGGCATAGCCATTCAACGTGGCAATGCTGCCAGCCTTCTGGGCCCGTTTCCTGCCATTGACAAGGATGACGATGAGTTTTTTGACGCGTGTTTGTTTTATTTATTTATGTAAGATTTAATTTTAGTATAGTTGTAACTGTTTGTTCTTGTATTAGCTTTTTTACACGTATATATATATATTTTTTACAAGGCAATGTTATATTGTATATTCTCTTGATTCACGTCATCAAAACAATAGTACAATAACGAGACGTAAACTACATCGGCTCGCTCTTAACACGTATGTTAATTATGTGACTAATTGTATGTTGTTCTATTGTGGGGTAATAAATGAATCATAATTACTGACCGCGGTGTGACAAACTACTGCTTCCTGAGGTAGGCAGATGGTTACACGATTGCTAGGTGCAGATTTAATAGAATATGTTTTATTTTTGTGACCTCCGTTTTGTGGTGTAAAAGACAAAACCACTAAGTATATGAGTTATGCCTGATAGCCTGACTTGTTTTTTATTCTCTGCTCATGGAAAAACGATGCCAAACCGTCAGCAGCAAAAGCCTACCTGGGTAGGCACTTCTTTTATTTAACCGGAGTTCAGGTAGGATCACTTCGTTAGTTGTTTTCTGTAACTGCTCAGTATGCCTACTATATTTCCGTGTCTGTTAGGTACTTAGATGTAGTAATTAACTTATGTTTTTTACAACTTTTCATATAAATAGAAAATTTGTCCACGTGAATCTGTTGTATACAGCTCCAATTCAATCCAAAACACCTTTTTTTTTTTTTTTCAACCCACGCTGAGGGCACAGCGTGGGGATATGTCGGACTTGCACCGACTAAAAACACCCCGGTCCCGTCTTAGCCTTAGTCAGAGCCACGGGGTCGCTTACGCAATCTCTGAAAACACCTGCCTACCTAAACCTTCAAGCCCCAATAATATCGTAGTATACGCAATCTTAAACAAACAAAAACTCTGTAGTTGACAAACAAATACGAGCAGCCTGTTTAATATTAATAAAACGAATGCAACGCGTACTCATTTACAATTCTCTCAATGTTCAGTACAAATGAATTATACTGACCATTCTCGTTTATGTACGAAAATGCTTTTTAATAATAAAGTAAATTTCTGGTGAGCTTTGCTTTTAAAAATAAAGCGAAACTCCAGATTTTTGTTTTTTTTTTGTTTTCCGAGGTGTGTGTATAACATGAAATTAAATTTTTTATCCACGATGAAAAGGAAGTGTATTGGTTTATCGTGTTTATTTGCATGTATTTCTGGGGCACGGTAACTTCTTAATAAATGACACGGTTTTGATGTTGTTCAACTTAATAATGTGAATGTGCTAGTCTTTGTTGACGTAAGATTTGTTGAATTTAAATAAAGGATCATTATGAATGGAACTATAAAAATGGAAGTAATAAGTTGTTACCACAATAAATATGATATAAAAAATTAATAATTAAAAAAATTAAAAAACACGCCTGCCATGTCAAAAAAAAATTAAAAACAAGTCAAATATTTGCAGTCGGGGTTCCTGTAATGAATTGTTCCAAGTAACCGACCCCGACTGCAAATATTTGACTTGTTTTTAATTTTTTTTTGACATGGCAGGCGTGTTTTTTAATTTTTTTAATTAGTAATTTTTTATTTAATACCGTTTAGTGAACAACAAAAAAACATGACACAACACAAAAAAAATATCGTTCGGAACCCTTTGCAGGCGATTTCGACTCACACTTGACCATTTTTTAATGTCCACATAGCCTATGTCACTCGGGATAACTCAAAGCTTCTAACGATACCACAAACATTGAAATCGGTCAAGCCTTTTAGAAGTTATGGTGGAATAAAGAAACTCACAAACATACATACATACATACATACATACATACATACATACATACATGAACCCTGAAAACATAACACTCCTTTTTGGGCAGTCGTGTAAAAACAAAAAATAATAATTAAGGGGAACGTTCACGGTAGCGCGCGAAAATCAAATTTTTGTACGTTTTTTGCAATTTGCCGGTCATGGTCAGGCCGTACATTGAACCAAATATGATTCGCGGTTGTAATAGGTATTTAGTTACATAATTATAATCATCAATACAACCCTCACAATGCATACAATTCGATCGATTGTCTATTTCATGAAAAAGTAATTCAATCGAGTTGTATAAATGTATACTACCGTGAAGGTTCCCCCTTAAAATAAAATATAACAGGCAGGCAACAATTTAAAAACTTCATTAAATTTTTGTGAGAAGAATGTATGAATGAGTTAACAATTTTTTGTTATAAATATGTTTAAATAGTGTAATTGGTTTCGGCCGTTCTATTTAAATAAAAATAAATTAGTTACATCTTGAGTATTTAATTAAAACTAAAAGATATAATCCGTTCCACGTTTAAATCAAAACAATAGAATTGTCATAGATAAGCACTAACCGTCGGATACCATTAATTATTTTATGTAACTTACAATCTTAAGTAATGTTTGTGTCGTTTCAGTGAGAAATACTGTTTTAATACGTTACATAAACAATAAGGTATAACTTTGTGCTGTAATTTATAACTGGCTAAAATGAATACTACCTACCATAGGAACTTTTTTGTGGTGAATAAAAATTTATTTCAAAAACGTACAAGGTAAATACCTAGATGAGGCACAAGCCTTAAATTTAGCCAAATTATTTAATATTAATTACCTATAATTATTAGTACAAACTAATAATTATAGGTAATTAATATTAAATAATTTAACTAAAATAGTGGTTTTTCTCTGTTTTGCAAAGAGAAAAATCGTATTAACTTGTTAGGATACTTACTAACAAGTACGCAATATCGGTAGAAAAACTACAAACTTTTATTTACATTATTCCTTTTAAAGAGCATAGTTCTTTGTTTTTCCAAATGCGTTTTTTCGTTAAAACCTCCTTCTACTTTTTTTAAACATACAGGCCATTTTTGAGTTTATTCTTTATTTAAAATGACAAATTCCAATTTCAATTATCGCAACATTCGAATGCATTAACTTAATTATGTCTGAATTTTCACAGAACTGAACTTCTCATGTTTAATGGAAAGTCAACTGTGAGACATAAAAGCGGATAATTGTTTGACGAGTGACCAATTTAATGCAATTAATTGATCGAATTTATTCAATTATAAATTCTGGGAAGTAATTTAAGTTGATGATGATATATTATAAATGTAATTGACGTAACTTTTGTTCTGATGAATAAGAATGTGTTTATTGTGATTATCTTGTTTCACAATTAATGGCTTTTTATAAGTTTGTTTTTTTCATGTAAACAATTTTATTTAAATTGTTTAAATAAATGTTGCAGTTATTTAAATTGGTACATATTTAATATTTAATGTAACAACTGCAAATTAAATTAGACCACATCGTTATGTACTTAGCTTTCAACTTCTTTGCATTTTCGATTAATGAATGAGATGTTTGTATCAATAGTTTTATGATCCATTGAAACCGTTTTATACCCAAAAAACAACCGCTTTAGAATTTTACTGCTGTAATAAAAACGGAGTAACCTGAAAATTGATATGTCAATGCTCTTTTCACAAAGAAAGTTCTCTTTGATGTGTTTTTATTACGCTCTTTTAATTTTACTACCTTCAATTTGATTTTTATGTATTTTACAATGTTTTGTAGCAGTTATCGTTTATTAACGTTTGTAAGTACGTGTTTTTATTTACAAATACGAATTTATTATAAAAATATTCAATATAGGACTTTTAGGTAGGTATCACTGTCCTATATTTTGTTAAATAAATATGAATGTTATTTTATGTAATTAAAAGTCCATAAAAAGACAATCACCAAGTTTAAAGCTCAATTTACTTTTACATACAGGAAAATACTTATTAAACAATCTTAAAAGTTGAACGAATAATTAATATCATCCGATATTAAATATACTTATTTTAAAACTAATTTATTTTTACCTAAACTTTTCCCTGCCAACTTTCATAAAATTGTTGTTTAAACACAACATTAAATTGCGACAAAAATGTATGAGCGTTATTAAAAGAAAAATAAACATGTAGGCGTATGGCGCCACACTAAGCACTTTACAAAACTATATAATATATATATAATGTATATTTAAACCCATTCATTAATACTACAAAGTGTTATAGCTTATTGTCGCTCTTTAAAAAAAGAACATTTCAAACGATCGTTATTTTTTGACAGTGACGTCAATGTCAATTGCGTAACTGTCAGTGTCAAAATGACAATTTGAAGACACTTATTGTCAATTTTAGTGTGTGACATGTATAATTATTGTCTTTCGTCTTGCTCATTATTGTATATTATTGCATCTGTCATCGGTTTCTAGATTTTGTCGGCGTGCATTGTCGGACTGCGACATATTTACTTTTTACAGATATTTTTGTTTATTTTCTTACTAACTTTTCTTTACAAAATACCTTAAGGATAGATAACTGTAAGACGAAAAACATTTCTCAAGCACCTAAGCAACTTTGGCTACTGCGCTTTCTTATTGTTAGTACCTAACCACATTATTTAGGTATTTAAAAGTATTATGGGCTGAAGATTAATGACACCAGCAGATACGCCCAGAAAATGATAATTTTGTTTAAAAATAACCCATGATCGAAGATTCGATGAACCGTAATGATACGTAATAAAGGTAGCAATCTATTGATGTGTAACACGATTATAACGTACATTAAAACGCATTTGTAATGAGGCATTTTATACACTCGAGAGCAATGAATCCGGGTCACTTAAAGAATGTTAAAAATCTCGGAAACTAAAAATGATAGGTTAATGCAATAAATTGTATTTAATAGACAATGTAATACTCCTTAAATGAAAGTAAAAAAAATATGAGTCACCATACATTTTATTAACACAAAATTACATAAAGAAAAAAACTGCTGATCTCTCCTTAAAACAAAAATAGGAAACATGAAATTTTTGAACTTTATTACGATTTTCTTGAATTTTAATACTTCGTATTGCCTCCTCGTGCTTCCATTACTGCGTTTACGCGGTTTGGCATGCTGTACACCAAGTTCCTTATACGATTTTGGGGAATATTCTCCCATTCCTCTGTGAGAGCAATTTTGAGCTCACGAAGCGTGATTGGGGGAGGGTTTCGTTGTTTTACGCGTCTGCCTAGCTCGTCCCAAGCATGCTCGATCGGGTTGATATCCGGGCTGCGCGCTGGCCACTCCATACGAGTAATGTTCATCTCTTGAAGGTAGTTATTCACAATCCTACCTGTATGAGGTCGGGCATTGTCATGCATAAATATAGTATCCTCACCTAAATTGACTATAAATGGACCAACGTGATCATTGAGGATTTCTTCCACATATCTTTCGCTAGTTAAAGAGCCGTTTTCTATGATCACCAGCTCTGTGCGACTTTCAGAAGAAATTCCGGCCCACACAAGTACAGACCCACCACCGTAGGCTACTTTTTCTTCGATGCATGCTTGCTTGAATCTTTCCCCTGGTCTTCGATACACTCTGTGTCTTCCATCGTGCTTGTAGAGCATAAATTTTGATTCGTCGGAGAACATAACTTTTGACCAATCTTCAATACTCCAATTATATTTACGTGGCTCTGGGCATATCTTAGTCTTGAAATACGATGCCCACGCTCCAGTTTAGGGCCGTTTGCAGGTCTAAGGGGTTTTAAGTTAGATTCAGCAAGCCGACGTCTTCCTGTCCATGCACTTGGGTTACTTCCTCCGAGGCGTCGAAACTGATTTGTGAGTTCAGTTCCTGTGAGAAAGCGATTTCGAAGCATGGTGTTCACCAAGTATCGGTCTTCTCGTGCTGTGGTACACCTGGTTCTGCCCGTTCCTGGTCTGCGTAGGTTAGAACCAGTTTCTTCGTAACGTCGGAGAACTCTTTGTACTGTTGACAGCGACACACCGACAGTCCTGGCTGTATCGCGCTGACTCCGGCCGGTTTCCAGCATTGTAAGTATTCTGGTGCATTCTTCAGGCGTAAGCGACATAATTTCAGCTTGAATAATGAATATAGAGCACTATCAACATGGTTTATGTACCCACATAAATGACAGATTACAAACAAAAGCAAAACCAAATGCTGTAATTTCGTAGTTCCATCTTCGAAAGTGGCCCTTTTTCAAATTTGATTTTTTTATGATATAACTTTACAATAACTAAGAAGTTTTAATACCTTCATTTAAGGAGTATTACATTGTCTATTAAATACAATTTATTGCATTAACCTAGCATTTTTAGTTTCCGAGATTTTTAGGATTCTTTAAGTGACCCGGATTCATTGCTCTCGAGTGTATTATTAGAAAAAAAACCAATGAAGCAAGGTTGTTTTTCGTACCTAGTGAACGAAAATGTGGTCCTTTGTATCAGCAGTCTTTATAACGCCACTGTTTAATTAAAAAACAGCTGTGCGTCACAGTTTCACTCGCCTTGCTTTTTTCCCAAGGCAAGTTATCCGTCGTTAAAAAGCCCATAATGTTCTTCGAAAACGTTTATTTTGTTAAAATATAACATGGTTAAAAAATCATTACAATCAATCCAGTTACCGATTCTGAACAAACTATTATTACATGATACAGGTTACGTGTAAAGTAAAATAAGGTTGGATATGAAAACCGAATAGCTCCCGACTTTTCATAAAAACATCTTAGAAAGGAGTCTACATACGCGTAAGCTCCACATACATACATACCATCACGCCTGCATCCCTGAAGGGTTAGGCAGAGGTGTACCAATGTACACCCACAGTTCGCCGATATGTTTAGGTCCCATGTAATAGGGGGCGAGCCTATTGCCACTAACCGGGCACAAATCCAAACTCCGACCTGCTACTGAGAACTTCATAGAAAAACCCAATAACACCTTGGTCGACTTGGGAGTCGAACCCAAGACCTCTAGCGTAGCAGTCACGCTTAGCACCACTAGGCCAACGAGGCAGCCCAGGTAAGCTCCACATGCCTCGATATCGGCCATTTTAAATACATGGCACCAGTTTTATTTACGGATATAGGGATCAATGGCTCTTTAGATATAGTGCAGTGAAGTGTAAAATGAACCAAACGCGTTTCACACCTTACTACGCCGAAAGAGATGCGAATTTACTTTCTATTGAACACTGAGTTTATCGGACTCAAATATTGAGTTTATTATGCGAGGAAGAAGTATATTATTGGTTTTTGTAAGATGTTTTGGTTGGTAAAGAAAAAAAGCTAAATGTCAGTGGCAGAAAAAACGCATTTACTTAAAATAGGTGACTTTAGACAAAAAACAAACCTTACAAATTAAGAAAATCGATTCCAACATGGGTTCTAAAACAATAAGAATTTGTAAGTAGCATATAATAAAATAATTCTTAACAGGTTAACTGTCCCGCTGGTAGACACAACAGTTAAACAATGGAAATGTTCATATGTGACTCACGGGACAGGGAAAGGGTTAATTTAAGATTTTAGTTGTAAGAATAAGAATAGATTTCTAACCTACTTTTTATCGACGTTAATAAAATTTTATTTTTTCTGTCTACTCATTGATATTGTAGAGGGCTAAAAATCTGTCCCAAAAATATGTAGAGTATACATAATATATGTAATGTGACAAATATCATCCACCTAAACACAACTTATTATTTCCTGTGTCCTCTCACTTATAACAAACAGCCAAAATAAATATCAAAGAAACATTTACGTTACGCCTCAGTGGACACCGATGTTAATAGTATCCAACAATTTACTATATTTTTAATACTGACATGACATACGACATGGGACTATTGTAATTTCCTGGAAAGTATCCAAAATACGGACCTGAAATAGACTGGATTTGAGAATAAAAATGTAGACTGTATCGCTAGCGAATGGTCATCGATGGAAAGTGGGTAGGAAATTTATAAGACCTCTTTAGTGGAGTGGTAACCTAAATATTTAATCAGGAATAGCCTATCAAATTGGTTTGAAATATATTTTAACGGTCAAAAGTTTATTTTCGAGACTCTTTCTTTGCTACGTACACAATTCTAAATATTATTTAAAGAAAAAAACATATTTTTTTGAAAAAAATCACTTTTTTCCAAGTTTAGACTTTTATCAATTAATTTCGCAACTGAAGGTTGTGCGAATAAAGTAAATAAATGGACACGAGGGAGGTCTTTGCCAGGCCTACAATCTTTAAAGATAATAATATGGCTCAGCTTAAAAATAATATCATACCATCGCAATCCATTAACGGACACTAAATTATGTAATAACATAATTTAGTGTCCGTTGCTTCTATTTATAGCTTCCATATAATTAAGCTACTCAATATTCTGACATTAAATCTCATTCAATAATTAAGCTCATATATCAATCAAAATAACATATCTCACAACCCAAGATGGCGATAATTCGAGTTATTTGATATGCATCGTAATTAGTACACAATATCCTGTTAATTGTAATATAATATGGTAACAGTCTGTTAAGCAATACGTAACTGTATCTGCAGGAATCAGAGCATAATAATATAATTTTACTAAGGATAAGTTAGTCAAGCAAAGCGTTTAATATAATTCAATAATCTTCAAACAATATTTCCCCAGCTTCTGAAGCCAAATGACATTTCTACAAGCGTTCATGAGGCTATGTCGAGAGAATGAATGAAGAGCGATTGACGAAAAAAGTGTATAAGGCGAGAGTGAATGAAAAACAGGCCAGGTCAAGAGTACCATAAACCGTACAGCATGTATGAAGGGAATAATGAAAGTGGACAAAGCGAAACAAGTGTGTAGGGATTGTAGCAAGTGGAAAGAAGTGCTCTCTGCCTACCCCTACAAGGGAAAGAGGCGTGACTATATGTATGTTAATGATTAGATAATGTTGGGATTCACAAATATTAATTTATCATATAAAACCTCATTGCGTCAGCGCAAGTAAGAGGTCAGCCTCTTACAGGCAGTTAATAGTCAGTCGGTAGTTCATTGTCCAAATGTTCTTAAAAATGTTTACAATGCTACACTTGAAATAAAATATGGTTGATACCACTAGTTTTTACGAGTATGGTTGCAAAAAACTTAATGGGATAGTAAACAGAAATAATATAATGTATTACATAATCAGGGTAGATAGAGAGAAAACTTCGCAATGGCTTAAGAAATAGAATCTTTTAAAACTGCAATTGGAAATAAAATTACAAATAAAAAAATACGCAAGGATGATACCGCAAAAAGCAAACCATCAACACTCGATTCTATTTTAAAACCGTAAATAATGTATAAATTATTACAATACAAACATCCTTACTCATGATGACACAAAAAAACCGTACAAAACATTTTAAAACCAGCGAACAATGACAAAAGTTCTAAAATAAACAAACGACGACTTAACGTCAAAAATATGATAAATAGGTATTGAGATTCTGTACAAAGTATGTTGGATGTCGTGTTTGAGTGTCAGATGTCAGAAATGTCAACGAAAATGTTAGTCATTGAGCTATGTGAGGTGTGAAGAATTTGCTGTCGCGCTTTCAGCTTGGGCTTCGATAATTATAATGAGTTGGGGATTTTGGAAATATGGTTCTGGATTGCTTTAAGTAGAAGTAAAAAAATATACTTAAATTTTTAGTTTATGTATTAAAAGATTTTTTTTTATATTTTTGATCGTTTTAATTAAATCGTTATACATATGCGTATAACGTTTTTAAGTTAATGTTTTTGCACCGTCATGTTTGCCATCAATTTAGCTTAATACATTTTAAAGTTTGAATTCACAACCATGTCCTTTACATTGAGATAACACTTTCATCTCTATGTTTCATTTCATAATAAAATACTGCCCAAAATTACCTAACTACGTAATAAAATTATCCATCCCATGCTGGTAACATGAATAAATAAACACCTGAACATCACAATAAAAACATATATTCACACATTTATGTTTCAAACAGCTGGAAGCCATATAGTGAATTAAAAAGTAACATTAAATGAAATGAAACCAACTAAGATTGGATTGTACGAGCGGACATTATTGCAGTCTAGCTCGGAGTTTAAATTGGAATCGAATATAAACGCTGATAGGCCTTTGTTTTGTCATATAGGACCTGATACAGGGAAACTTTACGTTATTTATAAAAGTACAACGACTTAATAATAGCATTAAGTATAAGTTTATTGAAAAACAGCTGAACATCACAATATATTTATTGAACTTCTTTTTCTTCTTTGATGAAAAAGAAACAGAGCATTACGAGAATATTTTTTATTAAAGTAATCGAAAGTTATAAATCATCTAATAAGTCCTAATACTTCTTTAACATAAGATTTGTGCTTAGTTGACTCATTCACATACATACAATACCGAGGTAGGATTTTTAAACCACTACATTCAAAAAATCACGTCAAATATTAGTTTCATTTCAAATAATCTTAACCCCAAATAATTGTTTCTAACCTCACGACAGACATCTTGAAGTGTGAGAAGCGACCTATAATTCTAATAAAAATCGTGACCAAAGCTACCAAAAAATAAATCGCCATTAACTCTCAACAATTTTATAATTATCATAATTCACCAACACTTTTTATATGACATTGAATTTCAAATTTTAAAATAAGAACAAGGAAACGGTAACGGAAATCGGCTATTAGAACTTGAGAAGATTCTAAACGAACGCGGGAAGTTGTGAACGCTTTAAATACGACTTTTTTTTTCTATTTGTCGATGGCGTCTGACGGCAATCTCAGTAGCCGGAAAATACGATGACAAACCCATTCGATTGGAGATTTGTATTTTCGAAATATGAATTCTATTTTTTTTTGTGTGATTATCTGTTGGTTTTGATTTTAAACGATTATTTTTTAAATTATAAATCAATAGGTAGGTACGCTGTCTTACAGCTTGTATTAATAAAAGAGTCTTGTAGAATGTGTACTTAAATTAAGACATTTATTTATTCCTTTAACAGTTCTAATGCGAAAGGCACTGTAAGAATTTTATTATATTATAATCCAGCCTATAAACGTCCCACTGCTGGGCACAGGCCTCTTCCCATTTAGAGAAGGCACGAGCATTGATCACCACGCTTGCTCTTTGCGGATTGGCGATTTCAGATCCCAAATTTTGGGAATCCAGGTTTCCTCACGATGTTTTCCTTCACCGTTTGTCAGAAGTGTCTTAGAATAATTAAAAAAAGTACATACAACTTTGAAAAAGCTACATTGGTACTTGCCTGGGTTCGAACCTGCAACCTTGTGCATACAATTCCGTTCATTGAACCGCTAGGCCACCACGACATCAAGTCGACGTAAGAATTATTTAAAAAAAAAATATTCTCTGTTCTAGTCTAGAAGTCATCTCAAGGGATAAACTAAAAGTTTACATAATAATGAACCTCTTCTGCTCTCCTAAAGATCAAGACATTAATTTATTACTGTTTCTGAGTTACCCATTAATTTATTAAGTTAAAAGCCAGAGAAAATACGCAACATTATTAAGAGAACCGAGAATCCGAATAAAAATAGTTCAAATGAAAAGGATCACTTATCAAGATTAATCCAATGAAAAACTCGTGGAAAACACGACGTTTTACACAAAATTTTGTCACTGGTATAAAAATAAACATCTATAGATTAACGAATTTATAGCCCTTATAGCTATTTATTTTAGGAAACACTTTCCGACTTCAACATACATATACAATAAATAACGGCGATATTAGTCTGCCCTTCATACAGGGTGTTATCATTGATTGTTGGTTTGTTTTCATTGATTTTCAAACTGCGATAAAATTTGGAGGTTCACATAAACTTTAAATGTTAGGTTTGAGATTAAGGATTCGTAAACCACGATTTTTTTAGCCCTGTGCTTATACCACATCTGCCTTCGCCACATAATTGTTGTTGTTCTATAATATACTAAACAAGTCTATTAAAAAAATGTATTACATGTATTAATTTATTACTTTGGGCGTAGACTTAAGAAACCACCTTTTTGAATGATACCCAATAATGTAACATTGAATCTACAATGTGTCGCCTTATTAAAGTAAGTCACCCTGTACCAGATCACGCACACATAGACACTCCATTATAACATACTTTGTTTAACACATTTCAAAGACTAGTTTGCTCAAAGAAAAATATACTAAAGGTTGATTGTCACAGAAAATACAAAGTAATGCAAACTACAAAATAAATAATGTTTTTATTTTTTCTTTGACTTCATACGTTTAGAAGTTAAAGGAATATACAGTCGAATGTACTGAAGTGTGTGTTTAGTTTCTAGAAATCTTCATTACACACATTAGTAGTACTGAAAGTATTCAGAACGTGCTTTAAGTAGTTTGAATAACGGAATGTTACAAATAAATATTTATATACTAGTTGTGCCCCGCGGTTTCACCCGCGTGATTAATAATTCATACACTATCTTTATATATTATAGCCTATGTGCTATTCCGATGTATAAGCTACATTGTTGTTAAGTTTCATTAAAATCCATTCAGTAGTTTTTGCGTGAAAGAGTAACAAACATCCATACATCCAAACAAACTTTCGCATTTATAATATTAGTAAGGATTGCTTGAACGATGGAACAAACAAATTGTAAGATACTCAAACATTTTTCAAATTAAAACATTGTTGTAAAAGCTCCCGCAACTTCATATAAGAAAACTGTTTTTGTCATCAATTATTAAAAGACCGGTCAAGAGCGAGTCGGACTTGCGCACGAAGGTGTCCGTACCGTATATTTAAGTTGATTGAATGAAAGGTAAATTGCGGTATAAGATTTATGACGTATTAAAAAAAAACTACTTACTAGATCTCGTTCAAACAAATTTTCGGTGGAAGATTGCATAGTTTTGATGCATGATATTGTTGTGCATCGTGGTTTTTATGGTCCAATATTGTAAGGATGCTTTAGTGACCTGTATTAATTAAGTAGATAAAAATATCCAGCAAACTGACCATGCGATCGCCACATAATATGGCCATTAAACGATGATATTCTGTGAAACAATTATGATTTAATGAAAAGAGCTTTTCAGAACTGAAAATATGCTTCTGAAATTGGGGAATATAACAAATTTAGTAAGTTACTTGAAATTTATGTTACATTGTAGCTATATTTTAAGGTAATTAAAAAATACCGTATAAAAGAAGTTACTCAGTACAATGCGTTGTAGAGATAAGATGCCTATCAGAGTGATTGTCTGCCTAGTTATAAAAATGCCGTATTTAGTTAAATTCAGAAAGACTGAAAGCCGACCCCAATTAGTTTGGAAAAAGATAGGCAGAAAAAATTGTGTCCAAAAATACTTTTGACTTTCACCTTGAACTGCCTAACCAATAACGGTCTGCCAAAAACCCCAAAATAAAAACCAAAAGTGTGTTTCTCTTTATTGTGACAGGAACACGTCCGTTCTCGTCGCTTCCACTTTAGCAAATGATAAATCGTTTGATCCGTAAGTTGTCATCGTCACTATTTAATAATACCCCCATTACAGTGTGGCCGACGTAACTTGGCACGTCTGGAAAGAGATACAATATATCACTGTCCCTGTCTCACACACCGCACATGTATATTGCATCTCGCTTAAACTATCTTTTATCTCTGTTCAGACTCGCCAAGGTATATTTATAGTTAAAAAGAAAATAATTTCTTGATTTCATTTTATATTTTTGTTGTGTGTCATGTCTTCTAATCGTCAATGTCTATGTCTGTGTATGTCGGAAAGTAAAAATATTTCGGTTTTAAATTCGTTAATGAGTGACCTTAGCCTTGGTTAAAATGTCTCGCAAATTGGTTCCTTGATTATACAAGGTTAGTACTAATTTTAGCGTGTACACTTTCTGTTCTACTTTTTTGTAGACTGCCTTCGGGCAAGCGTGTTAGTTAATGGTAAATCAACACCGCTGCCTACCTAGGTTTTCGGCCATATTAGTAACGGCCTACTAGTACGTCCCCTTAAAATCGTTAAGAATATCTAATAGACATACACCTTTTAAATGATATTTATTAACACTGTGAATCAAATAAATTCCAAATAAATGGAAACAAATAATCATTTTCCTCAATTTATTATATTTTATTCGAAAACATTAACCCTTTAATAAATTAAAATAGATAACATAACATGGAACTTGTGGGTGTTCCACAGCATTTTTCTTCTAAATATAAATATCTACGTAATAAAATGATAGCGGCAACTGTTGCTAATATTAATCAAATACATAAATTTAAATTACATGAGTCAACAGTATTTTAATATCTTTACAGAAATATGAAGAAAAAACGCTGGAACATAGAACTCAGACGTTTTCAAAAAATACGGGTATAATAACAATAACAATAATTATTTATTGGTTTGAAGATATCTAGGAGTTAAGTAAATAAATGGTTGTTAGACTTTCTGCTTACTAAATCGTATTTTTATTTTCAGTTATGTACAATAGGTAATTGAGGGGCTCGTGGCTAAGTGTAAGCCGTACGGTTTGACCGATAATACAGGTTAAGCCGCGCTCGTCGCGGTTGGTCCGTGGATAGGTGACCATTTTCTAAAACATACCGAGACCCCTCCGTGCCTCGGATAGCACGTTAAGCCGTAGGTCCCGACTGTCATACGTTGATCTTTGATAGTCGGATACTATGGGATACTGGATTCCCCAGTAAAATGGGTTGTGGAGGTCAGATAGGCAGTCGCTCCATGTAAAATACCGTATTCAGCTGAATCCGGTAAGACTGGTAGCCGACCCCAACATAGTTGGGAAAAGGCTCGGGAGATGATGATGTACAATAGGTAATAAAGTTATCTTTTTTTTAATTTAATTGTATCATTTTGTGGCCTAATGACCCTCATTCCTGAAACTATTAAAATTGCAATTGTAGTATAAAATTAATAGAAACATAATATTACATTTTGGTGTCTGTAACTGAATAGATTTAATTATGTGATGCGAATGCGAGTGACCGTTTGAATTCACAGACCAGTATCTTTCATTTATGTAACGAAATAACCTTATTCTTCAATGCCAATCGTATTTACAGCGAACTTTAAAACTGTTACAAAACAAATTTACCAAATATACATACACTAGCGGCCCGTCCCGGCTTCGCACGGGTATTTAACACATTATTAAAGTTCAAGTTAGGATTGAAGGTTTCTGTGTTATTACTACTCTACACTCTTTATAATATTAGTATAGACACTCCCGTACCTCAGTGATGCTTAAATCGCATAGTTAGCCGAGCAGAGTTAGCGACAATCAGCGACTTTTTTCTAATTCTTATATTTTAAACTCGTGATATCTTTCGAAGGGAATGTCCAAAGTGAATAATTCAAAAAGTTACATAAAGGTATTGAAGCAGTTTTGACTATGAAGTAATTTATTTTGATAAGGATCAATACCAAGTAACAAATAAAGAGCCTTTTCTAGCGGCGTCCTTTCAATAATATTTTTTTTAATAAAATATCTCTTATTGTGACCTAACTTTAATAGTTAGACATATGCTGTCGCGACACTTTTTGTAGATAATTATATGTTCTACAAAGACGTAGTACATTATTTTGTTCTATAATCAATAGTTTTCGCAGCGCACGCGATGCAAGAAAGTTTTTTGGTAATTTTTTCACACCTTGGTTTACATTATTGAGGTTTTAGTATGGATCCCTAACTTTTTTGAAAATTTTATATAGCCTATGTTCACCGGAGATAGTGTAGCTTCTCAACAGTGAAAGAATTTTTCAAATCGGTCAAGTAGTTTCGGAGCCTATTCATTTCAAACAAACAAACAAACAAACAATCAAATCTTTCCTCTTTGTAATATTATTATTATATTATTATTATTATTAGTGTAGATAACATATCTTACACAGAGGTGTACATAATATTCAGTATGTTTGTAAACCTTACAATTACTAAACCCTCGACTATATAACACACAGCTTATCCTAAATACAACTCTTTAATCTTCCCAGTTAATTCCTTAAAAATAATTACAATTGTTCCTTAACGAAATAGTTTACAAATCTCTAAAATGATTATAATATACATCCATTACCTAGTTTATTCCTAAAAAATAGTACATTCTGTGTTACCGAAATACCTTAAAAAAACCTAATGTAATCATCATAATTACCATATAGAGATAGCATCGAAATCGACCTCGGTACTAACCTTGGTAGTCTGAACCCGACGTGCAATGCCCGAAATACTTCTGTCCCCACTTATAATGAGAGAGGATGGCCGAATGCCAATAATGCTGTATTATCACTAACAAACATTAAACAGTAATGGATTGAGCCGGAAAAATACGTTTTAGAATTAAAATTGAGGGTTAAAAGGGATTTTTAAGTTTTTACGCTAAATTGCAGTCAAATAGAATGTAATTTAGTATTCAATTATACAAATGTCAAAATATAATTATAGTACTATTGCATTTAAAAGACAATATGAAATACTTTTCGTGTAGGTATTATTTATTATATTTAAGTCTAAGCTCAAATTATTATTAGTGCATTAGGAACTTTAAAAATTACATTAAAAATGACGAACAATGAAACTTTACGTGATTTAACTAAAAATATATTGCCAAAATAAATTGTATAATAATTAACACTGAAACAAATAACGGACGGAATAACCATAAAAATCCGAATAAAAAACTAAGTTTGTTTAAAATATTAAGTTAAAACAAACATACTGCAATAAAATCACTCGACTGTCCGCCTGAACAAAATCACGCCAATTTACACGTGCACGATTCGTTTATCATAAATATCGAAACAAAAAACAAACGCACATGCTTTTATAAAATAAGATATTTAAAAAACACTTTATGTATAAACAACAAGTTTGACTGTCACATCTGGCTAATTTTAAGACATAATATATATTTGGGAGTCCAAATATATTTATTGGGCAGATGGGAATTATAAACAAAAATAATTATGTTTGTAACCTACTTGGATCCTGTTTAGCCAAGGTAGAAAGGAAGAAAAAGAAGCCTACTTGTAGGAACCAGTGCGGTACCGCAACAACTGGACCCAACATCCTGCTGCGTCCTGCAGTACCAACGACGCAGCTGTACGTGTCCCGTCTACATCACACCACGACGGTGGAGCAGGTCGTGGAGTATGTCCGGTCCAAGACCAACTGGACCTTGAGGGTGGAGAGGTTGGAGTCGCGCCACAACACAAACTTCAAGTCGTTCATGGTACGAGTTCCAACTCACCACATCGAGACCTTCCTCAAGGAAGAGTTTTGGCCGAAGGGTGTCGTCTATCGAAAGTTCAGAGGAAGGATACGCGACACCACGCAGCGTAACACGATGCCGACACTTCGTGTGCATTAGTTTTTTAGTTTTTATTTATATAATATGTATGTTAGTTTATAAGGTATTTATCTATGGGCCTTAGTCGCCTGACAATAAATGATTTTATTATTATTATTATTATTAGCCACAAATGCATTGGCCGTAAAATTATTTATTTATTGAATTACAAAAATATCAAGTTGAATGCGCAGACAAGAACATGATTTTAACGTAGTATTAAATCTTTAGCTTTAACAAAAAATAATCGAAAAACTATTAAACAACAAAAACGGGAAAAAAGTCTGGTACCGAATCGCCCTTTTATTTAAATAGCGAGACTTTTTATCTTTGCCAATTAAATGAGAATATTTATTTCTCTAATAACAAAATCATAAGGATAAGTCAGTCGAGAGTTTTTAATTAAGACATAAAATATGTCCATCTCTGTCTTTCACGTCCAGTTTGACAGTTGTGTGACAGTGACAAAAATAAACAACTGCACGTTGAAATTAAGTTCCGTACATTTCAGCCTTAGAAACGTAGGCTAATAACCTATTGATATATTTCTTTTTCATTGCCAGATCAGAAAATGTCAATGACTTCATGTATTTATAAAAGAACATTTTTTACAAATAATGAGACAATTTTAGTAGATAATGTGGTTTGCATAAATTACTATCTCTCAATATTCTTGAGACAATTTTCAGTTGATTTTTCGTTGACTTCTTCATACATTCTACCTACCAATAACAAAGGGTTATAATTAGCCTATAAACGTCCCACTGCTGGGCACAGGCCTCTTCCCATATAGAGAAGGCACGAGCATTGATCACCACGCTTGCTCAATTGCGGATTGGCGATTTCAGATCCCAATTTTAGAATCCAGGTTTCCTCACGATGTTTTTCTTCACCGTTAATCAGAAGTGTCTTAGAATAATTAAGAAAGTACGTATAACTTTGAAAAGTTACATTGGTACATGCCCGGGTTCGAACCTGCAACCTAGTGAGCTAGGCCACACGCCAGACACAACAAAGGGTTAGCGACGATATATCTATTAAAAATAATAAACCCACTGTATTTGAAGATATCGGAGGTGTCCTACTAGTTTTGGGATCAAACGGACTATCTAATCATGAGCTCATTACGAGTTGGTGTCGCGGGATGAACGACTTGACACCGAACGATGAGCTCATATTTGTTTTCACAGTTTAATAACATTTAAAGACAAATGAGTAAAAGAAAAAACAGCTTAGCAATAACAAGCGGTGAGGTTTTTCTTTTAGTATATAGAATAATTAAATGGCATTTATCTACTATATAAAAATAAGTCGGGTTTTCCTTCCTGACGCTATAACTCCAGAACGCACGAACCGATTTCCACGGTTTTGCATTCGTTGGAAAGGTCTCAGGCTCCGTGAGGTTTATAGCAAAGAAAATTCAGGAAGTAGGTAGTAGGTAGGTAGGTAGGTAGGTAGGTAGTTAGTAGGTAGGTAGGTAGGTAGGTAGGTAGGTAGGTAGGTAGGTAGTTAGTAGGTAGGTAGGTAGGTAGGTAGGTAGGTAGGTAGGTAGGTAGGTAGGTAGTAGGTAGGTAGTAGGCAGGTGCTAGGTAGAAAAAATTGCATTGCAACGCATGCCGGGTACAGCTAGTTCTAGATAAAATTGTCATGGTTCACACTATATTTTGACCGTATCATTCAAATAGAATTTAACATTGAAATAGTTATTCAATGAATATCAAACGTGCATGTAATTTCAACATTATTTTGTCATCATAGCTGAGCAACAAACATAGGAAACAGTTATTTTGGGATTCGTGTAATTCATTCATTCCATGAACACACTCACAAGGTTTTGTAGTTATTAATATTAGTAAAGTATTTCGCTATTTAACTTTATAACTTCCGGAAGTAAAATTTCAGTCGTGGGAACTAATTACAAAAGTCAATCTTGCCATCTTTTACATATAAAAGGAAGTCGGGTTAGTTACACCATTTACGACTCAAGAACGGATGGACCGATTTTTATAATGTCTTTATTTTTTTTTATTCTTGTCATCTCAAAAAGTAGAATAAAAATATAAAAGCATCATAAAAGGAAAATAAATATGACTGTCTAATAGTAACAGCGACTACTTATGCCAGTATAACCGTGGGGCGCAGCTAGTTTGAAATAGAGTTAAGGCTCGGCGCAAATGGGCCACCGACCACAGCCACCGGTGGCCAGCGCTACACGTGTGCGGCGCGTCTATACAAAATATATTAAAAAGTGAAAAATATATTAAAAAGTCGCCGTCGCTGGCCACCGGTGGCTGTGGTTGGTGGCTCATTTGCGCCGAGCCTAACTGTCAATGACAAACTTTTGGTACGGGAGAAACGACCGCTAAAATTTTTAATTGGGGTTTCATAAGCGTACCGCCTCTCCAATGCCGATCTTGTATGCGGAACCAGTAGGTACATAGTTTGAAACTGTGCCAATATGTGACAAAATATAAGACTTGATATGCCACCCACATAAATTGTATTTTGTGCTGATTTTGGAAACGAAAACAACGGATCAGCTGTTTTTAATGTTGGCGTGTCATTTTATTAGGGAGTAAGCTTTTAAAATTAAGATTTGATATCAAGCCCTTTTGGTTTGTATATTAAAGAAAAGAAACAGTGTCATACGAATATATAGAATAAATAATATTTTAACAATTTACATAGGTAATTTAGGAAGTAGTTCTTAAGCATAATGGATAAAAACACAGATTATTCATATTTAAAACTTGATAGTAAAATGTCAGGTCTGTCTCGTAGTATTTGAAAGTTTGCTTTCCAATAAACTGAAGGCAAAACTTTCAGATTCAATCAAGAACTAGCCGTTCGACAATGTGGCCATAAAGAGTACAAACACAATAGGTATAATTTGTATCCTAACTAGTATCTATGTAGTAGGTACATAGGATTTCAAAGATGGAAAGTTTGCGATACCTTTTTCATAATATGTTGTGCCCATCGACAGATTTTTAGTAAACCAAGAAATTTTCTTCCTCAAATTTATAGACCAAGTCTCAAAAAATATTCCTCTAGTAACAATAAATCGACCTCGTCATCAGATAGCCCCATTTAACAGTATTAATACGCCTATCATTGCATGAATTACCTTGATAATGGCCTAGGTCAGACCGCGTTTATAATGCCACGTGGATGCATGTAGTGCCAACGTTCACACGCTTGATTATTCACGCTATTAAACTAAATTAATGTACTTACTGTTGATGTGGATTAATATATTAATAATTAAAAATGATTGTGATGGGTACAGTTTAGATCACAATATTGTATTATTAAGGCTTCCTTCCGAACTCTGCTTCGTGAAAGGCGAGAGGGTATGTCCTGTGTATTGAATAGCGGATTTTATTGGCTAAAACTGCCTAGTTGCACTTCTACATTTTTCTTAACTGACTACCTGATGAAAATATATTTGCAATCATACATTGCACAGTGAATTGATATTGAGCTTACGGTAAAGAAGTGCTTCATAATGTTATAAAATAAATAAAATCCTGTCGTGCTTGAACTGGACAATAGAGGAAACATGAACGACATCGATTTTCCAAGAAAAGTTAGGTTTTGTTTTACTATACTGTAGGCAAGATCCCAAAATTTCATGAAAAACAAATTAAAAGTTGAATACACCAAAACTTTAAACAAGAAACTGATATAACACGAGTTTTGGACACAAGAAACCTATAAACAATGAACTTGGCCGCTCGGCCCTGGCAGTGCAACGGTCATACATCTTACAAACACTGGGTAATTAGTGTTGATAGCGCGGCTTATAGTGGGCGGTGACGACTGTAACTGTCATTGTTAGCTATAACGTACGGTTAAGGCCTCATTCACGAAGTCAGCGGGAGCGGCGACGGCGCGGCGGCAGCGCGAGCAGCGAGCGGTGCGTATCAATCGAGCGGTGGCCTCGCGTCTGTATTGAGTCTTAGTATTGAGTTATAATAATAATAATAATAATATACCATATATCAAAAAAAAAAAAAAAAAAAAAAAAAAAAAAAAAGTCAACGTCAACGTCAACACCACATTTAATTTTCTCTGTTAATATTTCCTTTTATACCTTATTTATAAATCAAGCAAGAACACAATCTGGTTCAAACAGATCCCATAATTGTTTTTCATCAATATATATACTTTTTACAAAACCAAATATAAAGTACAATAAAAATTAAACAACGATGACATACGTCAAACATATATCGACAAAATACAAAATATCAAACAAATATCAAAACAGAGATAATATATAACATGAAAATATGTTGACGAGACTAAAAGCTCGAGCAGCAGCACGCCCACCACCTCCGGACTCGTCGCCGAGCTCCGCCTCCCAGCTGCCGGATCATGTACCAACACCGGCACCTGCAGTCACGTCGAGCTCCAGCGACGAGTACTACTCTCCGCCGACGTCGCCAACACCTGTGCGTCGGCAGGGGAGACGCCGGCCACCGTCCAGCTTGGCGCCCGCAGGCCAACCGGCCTCGAACAGGGCTCCCGCTCCCGGTGGTGATGTGCGGCGCATGAAGTGGACTCAGAGTATAAATGAGAACGTCATGCGCGCATACTACGGGGCGACAGAGGGAGGAACTAACCTCACTGCGTACCGTGCGAGAATGCTGTCTCTGTTTCAGGCTCTTGAACCGGGTGTCAGCGTATCGGCACAACGACTGTCGGATCAGGTGCGGGTCATCCAGCGTAATCATAGGTTGGATGACTCTACGCTTGATCGACTGCGCTCCGAAATACAGCATAGCCCTGCCGCCAGCACCTCGTTACCAGTGGCAGCGCCAGTTTCTGGTGCTCCGCCCACCGCCCCTAGTGATGGGGAAGAGGATGATGGGGCTATAACTGTAAGTACCCAGTGCAGTGAGTTAATAAGGAGTACATTGGAAGATGCGATTCGGGATTATCGGAAATCGCCGCCCGACCAGAGGCATCGATTACCTCGTTTGCCCATGCATAACCGCAACAAAGCGATAATGGGTGCCCTAGATTCACTGCTCCCTGTTTACTTTGAGAGCAGTGAAGACCTTAGGGACACGCACTCGATTTTGTACTGCGCGGCTCTTACGGCATGTCGTGTATCTAATGTTGCAATTTGTCATAGTAACATAGCTACACGACCGAAACCAGCCGTACCAGCTTGGCAGTGCAGGATCGAGCAGCGTGTTGCTGAGGCTAGGACACTCATTGCAAAACTAATTGCTTTTAAACAGGGAAATTCGCGACCACGCGTGATGCGCTTTGTAAGGCGTGCTTTTGCTGGGACTGATATTAGTCCCAGTGAATATACTGCCCGCGTTACAGAGCGCATCGACCTGTTTAAGCAAAGAGTGTATGCATGGGCAAGCCGTATTCGACGCTATAAACGGCGGGTGGAACGATTTCACCTGAATCGCATGTTCCAAAAAGATCAAAGATGGGTACATAGAGCGTGGGAGCGGCCGGTGTCAGCCATGTATGGCGGGTGCCTGCCGGATGGTGATGCCACAAATTCGTTTTGGCGCAGCATCTGGTCGGTGCCTGTCAGCCATTCCGAAGGCGACTGGATGCGAGAGGTTGAGCAAGTATGTGAACCTATCCAAGAGATGGGGGCAATTACAATCAGCCCCCAAGACGTAGCCAATGCAGTCCGTCCGATGGTAAACTGGAAAACACCAGGGCCGGACGGACTGCAAAATTTTTGGTTAAAATGGCTTCCAAGTTCACATAGTTGCTTGGCTTCTCAATTTCAGTCTGCTGTGGATTCAGCTTCGCTCCCACAGTTCTTGACTACAGGATCTACCCATCTGCTCCACAAAACAGGTAGTGCTACGGATCCAAAGAATTATAGACCAATTACTTGTTTACCAACAGTCTATAAGCTCCTTACGTCCATTTTGAGGGCAAAAATAAACGAACATGTTGATAGTTTCTCTATTATGTCTGCCTCTCAAAATGGATGTAGGAGTGGATCCCGTGGCACTAAGGAGCTACTCCTTATTGACACGGCTATTTGCCAACAGGTTCGCCGCTCTAAAAAAGATCTGTCGACATGCTGGATAGACTATAAGAAGGCCTACGATTCGGTGCCGCATACATGGCTCATGAGGGTGCTGGAGTTGTATAAAATTAATACAACTCTACGCACCTTCTTGATGTCATGTATGGGGCAATGGAGTACAGTTCTTCACTATCCAGGATGTCGGGATATCCAACAGGGTGGGGAACCAATTAGGATTGAGCGGGGAATATTCCAGGGCGACAGTCTGAGTCCCCTGTGGTTCTGCTTGGCCTTGAATCCCCTAAGCACTTTGCTTGAGAATTCGGGGCTGGGCTATTCGTTGAGGAGAGGGAGCCGGGTAATCTCCCACTTGCTATACATGGATGACCTTAAGCTCTTTGCCACCGGCGGATTACAGCTGATGAAGTTACTGAAGATCACTGAAGGCTTCAGTAATTCCATCAGCATGGAATTCGGTGTTGACAAATGTGCGGTCATGCATGTAAAACGAGGTGGGACTGAGGAATCCCAGGGTATACAGCTCTCGGATTCCATAAACCTAAGGTCTCTCTCTGCAACGGAGACCTACAAATACTTGGGTATGTCAGAGGCGTTAGGCATCAACGTTGCTGATGTGAAACAATCATTACAGGCACGTTTCTTTGGCCGCTTGAACAAAGTACTAAAAAGTGTTTTGTCAGGCGGCAACAAGGTGCGTGCCTTTAATGGTTGGGTCATGCCAGTGTTGATGTACTCCTTTGGTGTACTCAAGTGGACTCAGACTGAGTTAGACGCCTTGGATAGGAGAGTCCGAACACTACTAACCGCAAATCGAATGCATCACCCACGCTCTTCAGTAATGAGGTTATATATCCCGCGAAAATGCGGGGGTCGAGGTTTTCTAAATGCTAAGACCCTCCATAATCGCGAGGTATGTAACCTCAGGGAGTATTTTCTCCAAGTCGACGTGGGGATGCATCGAGATGTGGTGGTAGTGGATAAGGGCTTCACACCGCTCTCCTTGGGCAAAGAGAACTGGCACAAACCTGTCGTACTGAGCGTCAAGGACCGCAAGGATGTATGGCAAAGCAAGGAGCTCCACGGGCGCTACTACCGGACCCTTCATGGGTCCGATGTAGATTTCTTAGCGTCCGTAGCCTGGCTACGCTTCGGTGATCTTTTTGGAGAAACCGAAGGGTTTGTATGTGCAATTATGGACGA
Organism: Autographa pulchrina; assembly: GCA_905475315.1. Lineage (NCBI taxonomy): Eukaryota > Metazoa > Arthropoda > Insecta > Lepidoptera > Noctuidae > Autographa > Autographa pulchrina. Next base: position 7,898,305 of record FR997784.1, on the reverse strand, counting down.
AGTTATCATGACGAATAACTATCGGAAATATATCATAAAGGATGGTACAGTTGACATATGTCGGGCATGTCACTGTCCAGGTGAGTCCTTAAGACATATAATTTCGGGTTGTTCTCGTCTTGCTAACGGCGAATACTTGCACAGGCATAACCAAGTAGCCAGGATTATCCACCAGCAGCTTGCTTTGAGATACAAACTTGTGGAATCCGAGGTGCCGTACTACAGGTATGTGCCCGACCCAGTTCTCGAAAATGGTCGTGTCACACTGTACTGGGACCGATCTATCATCACTGACAGGACTATTGTAGCAAATAAGCCTGATATAGTGGTGATAGATCGATCGGAGCGTCGGGCAATCATTGTTGATATCACTATTCCTCATGACGAGAACCTCGTGAAAGCTGAAAAAGAAAAACAACTAAAATATTTGGATTTAGCGCACGAGGTTGTCGACATGTGGGAGGTGGACTCAGCAATTATTGTCCCGATAGTCGTTACAGCCAACGGCATAATAGCCAAGAGTCTCGACCAACACCTTAAGAGGCTCGCGCTAGGCGCCTGGGTCAAGGGTTTGATTCAGAAAGCGGTACTTCTCGACACGGCGCGTATTGTGAGGAGGTTCCTCTCTCTGGAGTCCTAACCACCGGCAGCTTGGACCCTGTCCCGAGGCCGGTTGGACACTATATTTTATATTTTTAAATGTATATTGTTTTTTTTATATATTTAAAAATGTATTTTATAAGTTTATTGGAAAATAAAGGAAATAATAATATAATATAATAATAATATTCCGGGACAACTCACACACGGTTATCTGATCCCAAGCTAAGCAGAGCTTGTGTTATGGTAACCAGACAACTGATAAACATACTTATATATTTCTAAATACATACATATTATAGATAAATTACACCCAGAGAGTTGTAATAAACATATTCTTTTGAACACAATAAATGAAACTTTAGGAAGATATTTGCATCAAAAATATGTTTTCTTCGCTGTTTAGACATTAATTAGCGAACAAAGATACTAATTTCTTGTAACACAACACTACCTCTGCGCCGCTCTCGCCGTCGCTTCCACTGACTTCGTGAATGAGGCCTTTTTATGCACAAACATGGTTTACTGACTTACGAGATTTGGGGTGTTTATGATTTTGTGTCAGTTTTGAGGAATTTCTAATATAACAATTATTCTATGAATAATTTTATAGTGTCTCGTGGAAGCGAATAGAAGGAAAATATGTGTAAAGCTATTATTTATTTAATACAAAGTCTTTATTTACCCGTTTCCATGCTGTATAAATAAATATTATCAGTATGTAGGAACATAATGTGACTGTCAAAAATTTGTTTAGCTTCGATTGTTTATTTGTAAATTTGACTCAGTAGTATATAACCTTTTTCATAATATTGATCTGAATGTTATGTAACGCATATCAAAACTTCATGGGCATTTAAAATAATAGGTGCGTGTACTAATTGCTCTAGACTGTAACATGTCGTAAAGATATCTTTGAAGTTACCGCCATGTCACGGTTACAGTAGTTTGATGAAGTCCATTGGTTTTAGATCGAAATACATATCATTGCATAGGTACTGTTAAAAGGAAACCACTAATACTTTAAACTTTACAATATATTATGATAAGAATGGATTCAACGTTACAATTACAATACTTACAAAGGGCCAGCGACGCTATAATGACTATTATGATAGAAACCATGCCTGCTGCAAGTTACATGCTTGCTTGCATGCTGCATGCTTGCTTGCATGCTGCATGCTTGCTTGCATGCTGCATGCTTGCTTGCATGCTGCATGTTTACTTGCATGCTGCTTGCTTGCTTGCGTGCTGCATGCATGCTTGCATGCTGCATTTTATATAATGCAACAGACTACTACAACGAGAATCGCACGCGCCGCCATGACATATTACTCTCTAGTGTTGTTTTTAGCTGATTAATGTTTTTAAATTGGGTGTTAATTACTGGTAACGACTACCTTATGTCCTATTTCTATAAAGATACACAAAGCTTAAAGAAAATAATCACTGGAGCGTTAAAAGCAACCGTTACCCCTACATCTATAAATATTTACAAACCTCCAGTGTATAAGTATTTATACATTAAAGTGATACAGGAGACATTTTCCAAGTATAAAACATGCTCGTGTAATTTTGCTTTAAGTCTAGGTAAACAGTATTAATATCAGGAGAAGTAGAATCTGAGATTTGGTAAACCGAACATGTATAAAATAACATTCTTGATTTGACGGCCTGTTGGTTTAGTGGTTAGTGACCCTGACTGCTATACCGGAGGTCGTGGGTTCGATTCCCACCCAGGACAAAATTAAATGGTTGTGTGATGAGCACGATCATTTGTTCTGTGTCTTGGTGTAATTTATCTATTTAGAAATATATAAGTATGTTTATCAGTTGTCTGGTTACCATAACACAAGCTCTGCTTCGCTTGGGATCAGATAACCGTGTGTGAGATGTCCCGGAATATTATATTATATATTATATTCGTATATTATCTTTCATGTATGGATTTTTTATTTAGTTGACTATCTTTTAACGTCTGTGAATATGGTTTACTTTACGTATAAGGCATTTTCGGATATGAACGTGTGAATACCGGATATTAACGTGGGAAGCGCTTTATAGGCTTTTATAATATAGCGTCATTTTTACCTTACTTTACAAAAATGCTAGATAAAATATGTTCGTGTTGCTGAGTCAGAATTTTGTATCATTTGTCAGTATTACCTTAAATGCCAAGAAATTATTGAAAGGGTTTTAATTTTTGCACATTTTCGTGTTTGGGTATTATGAAATCAATTACTTTTTTCTTCAACTCGTAAATAATATAATAGTTGTAAATTGAAATTTTTATTTAAATTCGCATTGTCCAATTTCCAAAAAAAGTAGTTTATTAATTCAAAAGTAAAAAGTAGTTTTATAGAAATGACGATCATTCGCGTTTCTCTCACAACGCATTACATACCACACAACAACAAAAAAACTAAAACTAGAACAACAAAACTAATCTCTCATATAAAACCTATTTAGTTCTGATCCAGGATTAAAAATGTAACACTAGCAACAGCTGCAGCGAACCAGCTGGGTGTCAACCGGGACGCTTTGTAATAAACACGAGAAATGGCGGCGCTTTAGAGTTCCGCAGTCGTGCTATGAAAACGTTACGCGTATTATTTAAAATGTATGTTCATTGTTTAAGGGTTAGGGTTTAAGATAAGATGTGGGTATAGTTTGTTTTCAAATATAGTTTTTTTAACACTATTGTATATAAATTATTGATAATAAAATAAATAAATAAAAAATACTTAAACGGTTTCAAAAGAGACATTTTGTTTGTTGTTTCAAGTTTGTTTGATTAGTCGAGTAGTTCTTGATCGTTTTTCTTTTCCTTGATAGAAATTCGCTCATATAAATTTCATTGAAGTGGGTTTTTTGTGACATTTAATACTCCTACTTACAGTGTTTATTAAACAAACTTTACTTCTGTCGGTGGAACCTCCGCAAACGCTATACTTTTCAGAGTTCCTTTGTGCACGCCGCAAAATAATACACTCTATATGTTCTATGTTTCATTATATTTCTCACATTTTATACAATAGTCTTTACAAACAAATAGCCGAAGTCAGTTTTTATTACCTATTTATTTACAGGTAATCGACTTTTAGGACACAAGTAAATGTCCGTGGGATATTTTCATCGCCTTTTACAAGACTAGTACAAAAGGGTTGGCCTTCTCTTCATGCCTATTAAATTCTGCCATTAAAGGGAATTACTATCGATTTCTATTTATACCCATTATAGACTATTAGCTGAAAAGCATTTACAGGTTCTTGAGAATCTACTTCAGTTGACCTAATTTGTTTTCACACTACAAAATTGAATGGATTATTAAGAAGACTTGAGTTTAAGGGCGTCAGTTTGAGTTTGTAATTAACCTTTTAAGCATAACCTTTTTTTTCCTCATAAAAATATACCTGTTTTTCGTTATTTTCTGATACTTATACGAGTGTTAAAATCATCAAAAATAGATTAGGTATTGTTAGCTTCACGAAAACCAAAGCAAGATACTTTCTACTTTTTTATTATTACTAGTGTGTTTAAAACATATTATAGGTAATGTTTTAAAAGATCTAATATCTATCAAAACAGTATAGACTACAATATGTAATAACCTACAACAGTATAAGATAACCTGCAGCTATCCAGGGGCCCGATGCCGCTATTTACGAATTTAATACGAAAATTTGTCACAAAAACAAGTACACTGGAACGTTTATTAACCCGCCACTCACTGACTTAAAATAGCAGCATCGGGCCCCAGTACAATAAGGAGCGAATTATATAATTTATTTTAAGATAGCAGGTGTTAATTCATATTTTCTCATTACATCGAATCATACAACATTTTCATTTCGTAATAAAGTCCCTTTTTGAACTTAATCAGCGTATTAATTAAGAAAACTTAACAAATTAGTAAATCTAAATTAAAGGTTTTTATAATTAAGTTTGTATTTTGTAACAAGATCATTTAATTTAAAGGTAACTTCAATTTAAATATAATTAACGTCGTTATTAAGACGACCACTAATGAGGTTATATTTAGGTACTCTAAAATAATTAATAATTTCAAGTTAGTTTTTTTTTAAGATATTTTTCTGACAAGAGTTGCGGTACATAATTATAGTGATAATGTACTTTGCCTATATCTAAAAATCATAATTGAGGTCTAATAAAAAAAAATATTTTTGAAAATCGACTCCTTTTACACTTACCTAGTGTAGCACATAATATCTGAAACAAAAAATATAAATTAAAAACATTATTCTTTAATGAACAGTTTCGAACTTTTATATCTTTATTTAAAGTATAACACGTTATAGACAAGGTTTCATTTTTTAACACGACTGCCCAAAAAGGAGTGTTATGTTTTCAGGGTTCATGTATGTATGTATGTATGTATGTATGTATGTATGTATGTATGTATGTATGCATGTATGTATGTATGTATGTTTGTGAGTTTCTTTATTCCACCATAACTTCTAAAAGGCTTGACCGATTTTAATGTTTGTGGTATCATTAGAAGCTTTGAGTTATCCCGAGTGACATAGGCTATGTGGACATAAAAAAATGGTCAAGTGTGAGTCGAAATCGCCTGCACAGGATTCCGAACGATTTTTTTTTTGCTCAATATTGGTCATTATATCACTAAAAGGTATGAAATAAAAAACTAATAATTAAAAAAAATAAAAAACACGCCTGCCCTGACAAAAAAAGCGAAGTAAAAAATTAAAAACAAGTCAAATATTTGCAGGCCCCGACTGCAAATATTTGACTTGTTTTTAATATATTTAATTATTAGTTTTTTTCTTAACAATTAATACACAGTCGTTAAGACTCATTGTGTTCTTAGGACTCACTAGCCATATTTATACCATAAATGTGAAAGTAAGTCTGTCTGCCTGTTACGTTTTCCCCACTAAACCGCTACACATACTTTGAATTAAGTTAAATTCGGTCTGAATTAAGGTAAATCCCACAACACATTACGGGTTTCTTTTTTCCGAAAAACCAGCAATGCTAGGACAACACAAATGGCAAAAAAAAAAAGCAGAAACAGAATCCGTAACCAGTTTTAAACAATAAACATGTCATGTTCGTTCTGATTCGTAGAAAGCTACCATCAAAAGGCATGTTGCCTTTCTATACCGAAGTAAATCAATACATACCTTAAAGGTACGTATATACTATATATATAATATGTGTATACGAGAAATCCCTGACCGCAAACTAAACTGAAAGGCTTTGGTGTTATGGTACCGAATATAAGCGAAAGAGATGATAAGTATAAGACTGAATAGATGAAAAGTGAATAAAAAGTGAATGTGAAAGATAAATAAATTTAAATTTAAATAAATGCGGACAACATCACATACATTGCTCTGAACCCAAAGTAAGTAGCTGAAGCACTTGTGTTATGGAATTCAGAGGTAACAAAGGTACCACAAACACCCAGACCCGGGACAATGTAGAAAAGTTGGTTTCTACATTGACCCGTCCGGGGATCGAACCCGGGACCTCAGAGCTAGCGACACCTTGAAACCGGTGCGTACGCCACTCGACCACGGAGGTCGTCAATGAAAGACATGTGAAATACGTCATAAGAATTTTAGAAGTATAGGTTCAAATGCAACTGTGTTAAAATAAATGTTTTGCGTATTATGCCAGTGCAGAACGACGCCTAATGAGAGAAATAAAACTATTTATAAAATTAGCACTGTCGTATTTCTACTGTTTCGTTTGGTTTGTGGCCAAATGGAGTTAAAATGGTTTAATCCGTCCATAAGTTCATAAAATAATATAAAACCAATTTAAAAAAAAAATCACAAACATTAAGCAGAAAACAACAACACGGTATTAAGCAGAAGAATTCTATGGAATATTTATTTATAGAAGACTCAAGTTAAGCGATTTTGAACCTTAAGAACGATTCCAAGTAGAATACAAACTCCTTATAATCTTAAGTCAAGCTTTAGTCAACATCTTGTCCACCTGTAAACATTTAGAAGGATCTTCATACAATAATCGCGCTTAAGGTTTTGAATCTGCTTACACAAGGTGTAAATACCTATAATATTCAAAAGTATTACCGAAGGTGGTAGATTATGGTGCCAGCTCTTACATATTTGTGGAGGTGTGGGAATGGAATGTATCCGAATATTTTGATAGATGGAGTGAATGATGTTTTAGATGTGTATCTGAACGACGCGAGTGAGAGGACGGATGTGAGAGCGAGAAAGAGGACGAATGGGATTTGGCTTTTGTTTTGAGCTTTTGGTTTTTGATTTTGAATTTGCATCACATTACGACGAGGATCACGACGCTGATAAGACGTATTTTTATATTTTAAGTTGTTTGTGCAAATTTCTATTCAATAAACCGTTTAAAGCAACTTCTGGTCGTTTCGCTGTATTTTTCACTATTTATCATATATTTATCTTCTTATATCATTTATCTTTGAATTTAAATTGTTTTGTTATTGAGAAAAAACACTCTTCTATTGCATAGTCAGTGACTTGCCATGACGACCTAGTTACCTAGGACTGATATCGGAATAAAAAATACTTTTTCGATTATACTTGTTGCGTTTAATTTACTTAGGTCACAATAATGAGCCATTAATTAACTCAAACCTATTTTCATTAACTTTAATTGGTATAAAAACATCTCGCTTTCTCTTATTATTTAGCCACGGCGCTACCAAAAATCCTTTTTATACTTAAATATTATACAAAGTGGTCCATTTAAAAGTTCTTTTGAGTACCTGACAAAAGATCCTTAATAATAAACTTTTTGAATGTTTCTGAATTTAAATTAATGCGCAGTACAACTGAAAGTTTACAGTGCTGAAATGTTCTACTAAGTAAATAAAATAGCTTTGAATAAATACCGGATTTATAGCAGCTACAAATCTTTTTTTTGTATTATATCTTTGATCCTTTCAAAAGAAAAAGTACCAATATTAGCAACATACAGTTTAAAATTCACATACTAAATACTTCAAGCTCAAAGTTACCTACAGTTTTTTCACATAAGTTTGTGTTTTCGCATTGCAAGTTACTTAAAATAATAAGTATTATTTTTAATTGCGTTTCAATTTTGACATTGATCGAAAAAATGTTAAAATGTAAATAAATAAATAAATAAAAAAATTTAATGCGGACAACATCACATACATTGCTCTGAACCCAAAGTAAGTAGCTGAAGCACTTGTGTTATGGAATTCAGAAACAACGAAGGTACCACAAACACCCAGACCCGGGACAATGTAGAAAAGTTGGTTTCTACATTGACCCGTCCGGGGATCGAACCCGGGACCTCAGAGCTAGCGACACCTTGAAACCGGTGCGTACGCCACTCGACCACGGAGGTCGTCCAATGTATAAAATGAAAAACGAAAACATTGCTAAGCCATTTTAGACCTTATAAACGACACACATTTTCTTATTATCAAAGCAATCTAGTTGCGTAATCGTTATTCTAATATCACAAAACTATTTAATAAACCTAAATACATTAATTTAACATAGTAACAAGCACGCACAACATAAATCAAAATAACTTTAATAAACTCTCGCAAGAATTCTCGACCCTTACTTTTAAATGGGGGCAAGTACCATAATATATTTTCATGAAGAAATACCATCTATATACTTATAATAAATCTGTAGAAGTGAAAATTCTGTAGACCGACACGGAACCCAAAAGTGTGAAAACAAAATAATTGTCTGTCTGTCTGTCTGTTTGTTCAGGTATCACGCAAAAACAACCGGTTCGATTACGATGAAACTTGGTATAATTATTCTTTATTATCCTGGGCACCTGTAGTTTTTATCCCGGAAAATTATAAACAATAAAAAACAAACCCAATTTTGCGGTTAAAAACTCATTGATAAGTTTCGTCATCCACGCGAACGAAGTCGCAGGCACAGCTAGTATAGTAATATATGTTCTAGAAAAGTCTACTTCAAACCTTTTTGTAAGACATTTTAGTCTCCAACGTTTTTTGTAGATAGAATAGGGAATTTGAAATTTGAAATTTTAATTCGCGACTTGGAATTGCAGAGGCGGCGGTACTTTGAATAAGTTTAGACTGTCTGACTGTGTTTTGTTTTCGTTTTTGTGAATTGAATGATTTACAGAAGAGGAAAAAATGGCTGAATAGAAGGCAAATAAAGGGGAGGTGTAAGAATTTGATGATTCTAGACTGAAATTTTGATAGTGAATTTTACTTGTCGTAAATGTAAGGTTATGTGTGACTTAGTTCAATATTACCACAAAGAAAGAACATGGCACAGAAATTAAATTTTGTTTAATAACTTTTAAACTATCGTGCTGCATGTTTATAGTAATACATTTTATATAATTAAAAAAAAATCAAAAACACGCCTGCCATGTCAAAAAAAATTAAAAACAAGTCAAATATTTGCAGTCGGGGGAATGAATTATTGTTCCAAATAACCGACCCCGACTGCAAATATTTGACTTGTTTTTAATTTTTTTTGACATGGCAGGCGTGTTTTTGATTTTTTTTTAATTATAATTTTTTTATTTAATACCTTTTAGTGAACAACAAAAAAACATGACACAACACAAAAAAAAAAATCGTTCGGTACCCTTTGCAGGCGATTTCGACTTACACTTGACCATTTTTTAATGTCCAGATAGCCTATGTCACTCGGGATAACTCAAAGCTTCTAATGATTCCACAAACATTGAAATCGGTCAAGCCTTTTAGAAGTTATGGTGGAATAAAGAAACTCACAAACATACATACATACATATATACATACATACATACATACATGAACCCTGAAAACATAACACTCCTTTTTGGGCAGTCGTGTAAAAACGGTGATTGGTCGAAACGTCAAGCCCTAAAGATATTTATGCATGTACGCGCTAATCCCCGTTTTATAAAATATTACTATACACTTTTGTTTATTCCAGAAATACATATACAAGAGTATGTAAGTTTGTCCTTGTGGTAGAAAAATAAACCACTTTTGTCTTTAAAATACAGTTTTCTATCGCTTATATTCTTATCCTTATTTCCACTACACTATATCTAACTAGGATATAACATAACATACCATCACGCCTGTATCCCCGAAGGGTTAGGCAGAGGTGTACCAATGTACACCCACAGTTCGCCGGTATGGTTTTAGGTCCCATGTAATAGGGGGCGAGCCTATTGCCACTAACCGGGCACAAATCCAAACTCCGACCTGCTACTGAGAATTTCATGGAAAAACCCAAGACCTCTAGCGTAGCAGTTGCGCTTAGAACCACTAGGCCAACGAGGCAGTAGGATATAAAATACATAAATAACGTAAAAAGGTAGAATTTTTGCAATAAAATGTATAATGAAAGTAAGTATCAATATCTAAAGTACAGAGAAACATTTAGTACGTGATCTGAACCCCTAGTACCATTAATTTATTATTAAAGCCAGCTCTAAAATATTACGGTACATTTAAACAGTACGTTTTTTGTTTCACAATTTTAATGTTCCTTTTCCTTGTAACTGTAAAAAACGATTTAGACTGAAATAAAAGGAGTGGCCGATCTTTAAATAAGACGGATAATAAGAAATATTTTTTGTGTTATGTTTTATTTACTTTGGCATCAATATATTCAATCAATATTTTTACTACTACTATATTTAATTCTGTCTATATCAATCCACTGCTGGACACATGCCTCTCCCAAGTTGCACCACAATACCTTCCGTCTTCCGCATCCAGACCAACTTACCTTCATTTTTCTTTTTTCGTTACTACACCTACATAGAGAGATCCTTTGCATGTTTAGTTGTTACATCGAGAAGGTAATCTTTGAAACTGAATTTTCATATTTCAATTATTTATTTTTTCATATAAATTGTAAGGTCATTTGCATAGTGCTGATTAAGAAAGTTTGGTGTTTAACTGTTATAAAACAGAGGTCGATAAAATACATTGAAGATATAATTTTAAAGATTTTCTTACATTCGATAGTCAGACCAAGACACGGTTATTATTTGCAATTTTGTACGTATATTCAAAATTATCCCTCTTTTCCAACACCAATGTTGCCTGGTCATCAATATTATTATTGTCTTAAAATTTAAATTAGAATTTCAATCTAATTCCAACGGCATGTAACTCAGCAGTTGCGACAAAGATTCCTAAGAAATTACAATTAATTAAATCCCTTCCTTCGTAATGAACGATGTTACATAACAGAAAACAACAGAAGTTTAATGTTCTACTCGAAATTTGGGCAGCGGACTGGCCTTAAATAACTTGGAGAGCTGTGAAAAAAATGGAAAACTATATGTACTTTTGTCGTGTCATGTCGTAGTGTAGGTGAATAAAACCTGTGTAGATGCATAAAAAAATATTTAACTTAGAATAAAATTATGAATGCTACATCATCACTTCAAATATATTTATGTAAAGATTTTACATTACACTATGCTAGAATAAATAGGGCTATATTAATACTACTGTTGGATTTCTTTAACTAAAAACGTACCTTTAAATTTTTATTTAATTACTTTATCATTCAGTTTACATTAACATGCACGTTTTACAACCAGACAAACCAATCTACAGCTGTTTTATAAGTTTGAAATTATTCAATCATTGATTTACTGTTATTAATCTTTAGTATCGTGGCGACGCTTCTAAAATCCATCCAATTATGTCCGTGATCAGTACAGCTAGTTAATTATTCATCGGCCTGTTATATCTCGCGCTTACAAAGTTTATTTGAGAGAGATTGCTTTGGGCTGGTCCTTTTATGAGGCGCCTTCTCCGGCTCGAAGGACCAAGGTCACGAATAAACCGGTAAAAATACGATCGTAAAGAATTCGGGATAGGCTGAAGGGGTCGTCACAATTTTATGTAGTTATTTTAATTAAGGAGTTTTAAGGATGAATTTTTTGGGTTGTTAATTTGGATGGTTGGAATTTTATTGCGAGATGATTATAATATTATGAGATAATAAGTCAAGTAGATTTAAGAATAATGCCTGATTAAAAAGTACTGGTTACAATTTTAATATTGCTTAGTTCTACCATGGTCTCCCTAGTTAGTTGCCTTTGTACGTCCTTAGTTAGTAGAAGTCCTAAAAATCATTTAGCTTATAGAGTCTCCACCAAGTTTTAAATATTTACGATTGTTAATGCTCTCCTCTAATAACGAAGAGAACAATATCGTGTGCTTGTAAACAAAAATCGATAATGCATAACCTCCAAATCATTTCGTAGACTAAACAAAAATTTACTAGCATTTTTAAATCGAATGGTCGTATCAGAACTTGAAAGTTCGGTAATGTTTACACAATTTCAAACCCGTTTTTATTCGAAATTGTTACTAAACCAGCTATCATAAAAATAACTCTTAAAATTTACAAGGTAATAAATTTTCATAATAAAAAGTTTACAAACAATCGCTTTACCAAATAAGTATAAATAAAAACTGAAATATATTTAAAAAATATATTTCTTCTTCTTTTGTGAAAATTTTTATACAACCTAATTTAGGACTGTAGGACCAAAATGAAAGAAAACTTTGGTCTTTTGGTACAGCTTTTATTATTATAATAAAAGTATGAAAGCCTCTTTGCCACCGGTTGTTAAGATTTATGGATGTGGATCGTGAGATTAGGGAGAAAGCCTGAATTTCAGCAAAAAGTAATTGTTTTTTTTTTTTCTAGAAAATGTAGTAAGCTCGAAATCAAAGTTAGACATAATTTTCTTTTAGTATCATTTCATTTTATGAAAACAAATCTAGCGCATTTACTTGCAAATGGAATGCAATTAAATTAATATACATAAATAAAGTCACGATAAAATCCTTTTTTCTAAAATATAGGTAATAAACTAGGGCCACTAGGGGTAGGTCGTTTCAAACCATGGAATATGGAAAGTCCGTATGTCAATGTTGAGTCAGTATGAAATTCACACACAAGAGGCCATAATATGTTGATGATGACCAAATGTAACGTTATACGTTAACAGACATGTTAATGTGTGTAAATCTTAATCCTTTCTAAAAAAGTCTCTCAAATAATTTTCAATTATTTATTATCATACATTATTTAATACCAAATAGATGATATTTAGTATTATTATTTACAACAAAACAGATACAAACACTATTGCGGTTCCCGTCCATGTTGTGCGGTACACCGAACTAATTAATCGTAAAGCATTAGTTACGAAGCGGACCGCAACCAGCCGCAGGCGACCGGTCACCGCGGGGTAGGGGGAGGGGTGTTGACCAGAGATTTTTATGTGTGACGTCATAGGTGTGTTTTCAAGTACTTTAAAATAAATTTTCACTAAGAAAGCATTCAACAAACAAGCCCAAACAACTTGGGATTGCGTCGTTTCTTTTCAGTGTTCCTATGGCCACCTTCCGGCCCCATCAGCTCGCCAGTTCCATATTATTATATTGTCACATCTGTCAGTAAGAGAAATATCTTCTTAATCGGATGTCTAGAATTGGTTCAGCTTGCATTTTTGACCTCGAGAAACACATTACAATAATTACATTAACAGTCCTATAGAGATTGTCGTGAAAAATACAGTTGGATCATCGGTTGTTACCTATCTACTACTATAATATTGTTATATACTACGTTTTTTGAAGATAAGAGGCAAACTATTTATGTTTTGTTAAAATTATCAATATTTTTCATTTGTTCTTAAGTTCAAGTTTGTATTCAACAGTATCATTTAGGTTCAAACTACTTAAATATTCAAGTCCCATTTTAAGTTCATACCTCTAATTGAGTGAGAGAATGAGTGACTGTAGCATGTAACCCATATCTAATAGAATATAACATAGTTTCGACCCTTCAAAGGTTAAATTGTATCACAAATATGACGCGTCATTGATTTGGTTAACTTATTTAATTAATTTGCTCGGTGACGTATAAATTTATGGCTTACGACCCTTGTGAGTTTGGATTGACATAATTTCTATAGATTTGGAATGGTATATTTGGCATACATAATAATAAGGTTAAGAATAAATTAAACCTGCATTCTCAAAAATTAGAAGTCACCTATATTTTTTGCTCTCAAACAATTTTTAATTAAGTTCGATGAAACAAAAAGCGAAGGCTTTCCAAACTGAATGAATTTCGTTCTAGGTATTTCATAGCACAAAATTAAATTATTCAGAATGTTTAGATTGTCAAGTCAATAAACATGGCAGCGAATCGTCATTTTTCCTATACTTTTTTGTACGTTAGTAAAAAATAATTTTTTTTTACATATCCATCACAAATCTCGCTGCAACTGCAAAAAAATAAAGCAAAAAAAAAATTGACGTTTCCAATACCATTCACTGTTCTTATAAGCGCAATTAATTTATTGAACACACACAGCCTTTATGAAGAAACAGAGCCTTAAATTGGCAACAATACACACTAGCCACTGCACCGTAAAACAATATAAATTGGGTGCCTGATTGTTTATTTTACGGGACAATATAGCAAAGGTCGTTAAGCCTTTATTCATTACGGGCTGGCGCGTACGTTAGTATAGAATTGAAAGGCCCAATTTGGTAATTTTCGATCGATTGTGTCACTGGGATTCAAAAAAGCAATTTGGAGATCGTGTTTTGTTTTTCAGTGATGTGTTTTAAGTAATGCTTTTGTTTGTGATAAGAATTATTTAGGGAAGGAAGCTAAGGTACTTACATTTAAACTATCGCGCTGCATGTTTTAAGTACTTATACCAAAAAATCTCAAAAGTGATTGAAATATTATCTTTCAGTGTACCAATTAAATGAAACGAACAAAAAAAACACATTCGTTACATAAAAACTGCTAAAATCATAGGGCATATAATTTTCTTAATTGTGTTGTTTCTTTGTATTTTGTAGAAAATATATGTTGTATGCATTTAAACTCAACACAATTTCTTGAGGACGCTAAAAATATATTATATGGAGTATGTAATTTAGAGAGATTTATTTTTCTAGTAAGTATAGTCGGCCACTACTTATCGTCCTTATTATTTATTAGAGGTTGGATATTGGACCTGTCATCTCGATATTGGAACTATGTTAGACGAATAATGATTTGGTCTCGCCTATATATTACAGAAATATCGAGTGCTTAGGGAGAGTACGCTTGAAATTGGTTCGCATTTTGGAGGGTAAAAATCTTAGTGGAAAAATTGCTAAATGTATTAGTCATATGGACTGTTATTATATGTAGATGTAACAATTTTCAAATAAGTTAGTAGCTTTATCATAATTTTGATTTGAAGTTTACCAAAAATTTTGAAGGTACCTAATTCCAAAGATTTTTTTCTTTTTATATCGGTGTGAAATACTATTATATTGCTATATTATAATTATTACTATACAATGCTGCCAGCCTTTTGGGCACACTCCCAGTCGACAGCGATGTGGATGAATTTTTTGATGCCTTGTTTTAGTTCTTAGTTTCATTTAGTTTGAAATTCTTCTTATTTCTTGTGTAGGCTTAGTTTTTATTATATTGTAAATATTTTAAGTTTAATTTCATTAATAAATTTTTATTCTTTTCTCTATTATATTTAACTAATATTCTTAAAAATAACTATCACTAATCTAACTTATAATTTACAATCATCTTTATTTCTGTGTCAGTTCAAATTAAAATGTACAAGCAAAAACCTTTCTTCAACACAATAAAACCTCATTAACTTCACAACACAGATAGCCGTATTATTCTTCACTTCAATCGACATGGAAGCAACAAATTTGAATTTCATGTTAATTGAATGTTTTAAACATAATTTTATTCAATGGCTTCTGAGAAACGTCAGGTGTTTGTCGCAAACAAACTCATTTACAAGTCTTTTTAAAGTCCGAGTTTTGTATCACAGTTTCCACTTTTCAAGTTTCCTGCATTAGCAATTCAGGGACACGTTTGTGAACCAAATGTTTAATCGGAAAGCTTTGAGTGGGGAAAAACTCTACATGTAGTAGAATACAGGTGGCTATGTTACTAGCTTGAATGTTTTAGTGTGTTCGATACCTATTCGGTGACGTCACCAGGTGCTATGCGTTTGAATTTCGAAAGTTTTAGTATTTTTTAAATAATCACTTATGTGTCCCACTGCTGGGCAAAGGTCTCCCCCAATTTGCTGCAAGCTTTTCTGTCTGGAGCCGCCTCCCACCAACCCGGCAGATAGCGATCGATGTCATCGCGCCAGCGTCTTTTCGGCCTACCCCGTTTTCGAGTGCCGGCTCTAGGTACCCACTCAGTTGCAAGTTTCGCCCATCTATCCGGACCCATGCGACTTATATGTCCAGCCCAGCTCCACTTTACCTTAGCTGTCTGAACACCGACATCAGCAATTTGCGTTTTTTAGTAAATTATTTTTTGAAAAAAGAACGACTGTGTTGTTTCCAGTATTATTACTTAAAAACATTGTGAATTGCTGCATTTTATTTTTTTTGTGGATCGAGCAATGCTGTTTCGAAAAAATAAATACACGATTGAAATTGAGAAGAAGTATTTTTTTACACCAAAATGTTTTTAAAAATTAATGAAGTCGTTTTAATCATGGAACACGATATCCATACTTACAGTAAACACCTACGTATTTACTGTAAAATTAAGTATGAATCTTTAAATAAACAAAAGTGCGATATGCACAAAAAACAAATGGTAAATACTAAAACTAACCCGCTACAGCTTTTCTAATGCAGAAATTCTAAGCCATACCCATGAATTTTATTCTCGAAAAACCCAAAATATGATTACAAAAACACAAAATATATTATGAGGACAAAAGTAATTAACTCTCATCTCGCGGTAATTGGACGCCATCAGTGATTACCGTAACGAGCTCGATCCATTCCAACGTCATTTTATCATCTAGTTAGCTATTCGGGTTAGAATTTACATTATAGATTCTTTTAAATAAGTCGGATTTTTAGAATATTGATGAAAAGTATTTGAACAAAAATGATTACTGGTATTATTAAATATAATTACACCAGCCTATAAACATCCCACTGCTGGGCACAGGCCTCTTCCTATATAGAGAAGGTAATTGATCACCACGCTTGCATTATTAAATATGTAAAACTATTATTTATTTAAATTTTACTATTACAAGAATTTATTAGGTGAGGAATAAAAATTAATTAAAAACTTCAATTCTTGTTTCAAACGTTTTGATGCCATTGCGGGAATCACAACCGGACAGATTTTTTATAATGATTTGATCCGACCAAAACCGCTTAATTGGGATCGATGTTTAACCCATTTCCTAATGGTATTTATTGCAATACGAGAATTGGTGTCTAGTCAGCGTAACTTTTCATTATTTCACGTTTAACTATGTACATTTGTATGTGTGTCGTAGTGTAAATTAAGCTTTACAAAATAATTACTAAGCATTCCTTTCATTACATCTACTTGAGTACTCAATTTAATACAGAAAGAATGGTGGTATCTGAAAACAACACCCTTTAGTATCTAACTCTAGCTTTAGTATCAACCTGAAATACCTAGATCCAATTCCCTTTAATAATATAAATAATAATATTCCGGGACATCTCACACACGGTTATCTGGTCCCAAGCTAAGTAGAGCTTGTGTTATGGTAACCAGACAACTGATAAACATACTTATATATTTCTAAATACATACATATTATAGACTAGCTGTGCCTGCGACTTCGTTCGCGTGGATGACGAAACATATCAATGAGTTTTTAACCGCAAAATTAAGTTTGTTTTTTATTTTTTATACTTTTCCGGGATAAAAACTACCCAGTGTGGTGCCCAGTATAATAAAAAACAATTCTACCAAGTTTCATCGTAATCGAACAGGTAGTTTTTGTGTGATACCTGAACAAACAGACAGACAAAAATTTTTTTTTCACACTTTTGGGTTCTGTGTCGGTCTAGTAACACCCCCCGCCATTTATATTTTTGATATTTTCAATGTACTGAATTTTCACTTCTACAGATTTATTATAAGTAAGTATATAGATAAATTTACACCCAGACACAGAACAAATGATCGTGTTCATCACACAAAGATTTGTCCTGAGTGAGAATCGAACCCACGACCTCCGGTATAGCAGTTAGGGTCTCTAACCACTAGACCAACAGGCCCCTTTAGTTTAGTCGTTTTAGATCGAAGCCTAGGGCCTTATAACGTTCACATTTCATTTCACAAAATGTCGGCAACGTTCGATATGCCACTATTTACTGCTGAAATGTACGGGAAAAGTGGAACTCTTATTTATTAAATCGAGTGGATGTTGGGAATTGAAGCTGGAGTTAAAGGATTTATGTTGGTTGGGATTATTTATTTAGAAACTAAACAATTATTTGTTTGTAATGAGAATATTATTATGATATCTGAGAGGAGATAACACAACTTAATTAGAGATTGCAGTGTTCAGTTTATTTACGCAAACAAATTTTAAATTTTTCTTGCTTTTCATCTATATTGCCTCAATTAAGCATTAGTTTATAAATATTTCTATTTTATTTTTAATCTAATTAATAATAAATAATAATAATAATAGATAAATGCGGACAACATCACATACATTGCTCTTAACCCAAAGTAAGTAGTTAAAGCACTTGTGTTATGGAATTCAGAAGCAACGAAGGTACCACAAACACCCAGACCCGAGGCAATGTAGAAAATTTTTGGTTTCTACATTGACCCGTCCGGGGATCGAACCCGGGACCTCAGAGATAGCGACACCTTGAAACCGGTGCGTACGCCACTCGACCATGGAGGTCGTCAAATAATAATATTACGTACTTCGACGATTCATTAAAATGCTACATTAACATGCAATCTTCTATCTACATTACGCATACAATCTTCTGATTGATCTGATTTCAGTATTCGACTCTCATTAACCAAAGTACCTACCTAAAATATACAGATAGCGCACACTCTGACTGAAGATTTCTTTTAAAAATACCACCTTACTTCTTATACAACCTTCAAGTTACATTGGCCTATATACGGGTAAGCTCGCGCGAAGCTCTTTCTAAGTGACATAGCTCTTTCATGGGCACTAAAATACAAGTGTGTTTAAAGGCAGAAATGCAGGCTGTATTTCTCGTTTCTAGCTTTTAATAGGCGTCTTTAGAATGTGTATTTTGAAGCATGTTATTTCATTTTCTAGTCTCTGTTTGTTTTATGGCAAAGATGTGTCGTTTTAATCAAATAGGTAAACATTTAAACAACTATAATATAACATAAAAAAAAATACTTTTTCTCAAACAGTAAATAAAAATATTTAATTAAAAGATTGTGAAAAAAGTGACAAGTGTAATTTTAGATATTCATTCACGAAAGAAAGGGTTTCCAAGAAATTAGTAATAATGATTTTAGTTAATAAATACAAACATATAAACTTTTCCAATTATGCAATTTTTTTTTGTTTTTTTTTATTAATTAAGACTTATCCATCTTTTTATCCACTCACAAAAAAACTTACAATAGGGTTTATAATAATTACAATCCGCCAAAAACGTGCCACTATATTTACATAATCCACCCAATTCCATGACAACATGCACAAATTATAAATAAATGATTGCTTTACACGTTCCCTGCATAACTGATCAAAATCCCCGTAAATTTATCCGTCATTTATTATTTAAGCAATGTGGCCTAGAATGTACACTCACGAGCAAAAATATGTACACACATAATAGTAAAATAAAAGCGAGATTTATGTGTTGAAACTCAAAAAGAAAAGTATGCACATTATTAAAAAAAAACTGTTTTAAATAAATTCTTTATAACATGTTTTACAATACCCATCTAGAAATGAAGAGAAAATCAATTAATTATCCACCCTGACCGACGTCGAAAAGTCGGGCAATAAAACCTAAATAAAAAAATGTACCGCGATAAAATCCGTAAAAGTACATAATTTTATTTCAATAAAAAAAAATAGTGTGTACATATTTTTGCTCGTGAATGTACAACTATGCTTGGTAGAACATAATAAGGTACCTTATTACAGGAACAGAGAATATACTTCAAAGCCATTTCTGTTCAATGAACCAAATGAACAATAATTGCACATCATTATACTGAAATGAATGATGTGGTAAACATTAAAATTTGCATTGTACTTTTGTAAAACAGTTTATTAAAGGAAATTTAATTAAATTTTCATTTATTTTATTATTAAAATCTCACATGCCGTGGTACTTTTTTAAAGCTGCTCATATTAATAAAGTTTGGACATCATACACTTCATACTATAATGCTTCAAGAAATCAAGGCTATTACTAAATTACAACTTCAATTTCATTCGTATCACCAACTATGGTACCTTCAAACAAGAGTGAACAGACAATATTTGAGTTTGAATTATCCAATCAAAAAAAATGATCTATACATACAAATACATAAATACACCTACATAAATATTACCCTTTCAACCCCAATACTCAGTACTAATGATCAAAAATACCGACAGATTAACGTAAACCTCTAAACCGTTTAAACCGTACATGAAAAGTCCTAATTGCTATCGGCTTTTCAAAATCCTAATTTCCAATATAAAGCCAATGTCGTTATATAAACTCTATCGTAGAGATTAATAGAGGCTTTCGTTAAGACGAGATTATCGGTAATATCTCTCCGATAAACGAAAAAGGTAAGGATAGAAATTAATTAACCTTTTGTTAGCCATGACATGAGAAGATTATCCTGTTCTTTACTGCGTCTCAATTTATTTGGGTTTTGTGTCTTTTGGGAGAGTTGCTGAAGAAAAACTGATTATTGTTCGTCATGTGTCATTCTGTCTCTGAGAATGCAAATCGTAAGACAGAAAATGCTATAGACGCTTTGATGGTACAGAACGTATGTGCATGTTCCACAACTGCCCACATAGTCTTGGTAATTAAGAGATTGCATACGAAGTAAGCAATTTTAATTTGTTTCTTCGGTTGGTATGTAGACCTTTCAATTGTTTTAATTGGTTGTGCATGCGTAGTTTTTTAACCAGAGACATTATTTTTAGAGCTCCAAATAAATTAACACATCTAAATATCACCTTAAGCTTTTTGAGATTTATGCGAATGTCAGGCATTGAAATAAAACTACTTTTAACGCAATCTGATAGCATTTCATTTTTGCTTTAGACGCTTTTTCAGTGTCATGGTCACAATAAACTACTATAAAATTCGTTAAAACTAGTTTTGTTTCAAAATATCACTTATTGATTTTAGTAAAGTTTCCTAACAAAGAAAGTAGAATGTTTCGAAGATTGCGTTCCCTCGCGACTCATAAAAGTTAATTGAGAGTTCTCAGTTAGGTCTCGAGCCGACCGGATTTATTTATTGCCACACAACAGCACTGGCGACAAATTGTTCCAAATCAAAATGTAGGAGATTGCTCTAGAAAATACTTGGCTTTTGTTTTATCTTACACAGAAATGGGTGTTACATATAACATCGATTTATATGACTGTAAGTACCTGTACTACAATTGGTAGATAAATATAGGCAAAATTTTGTAAAAAAATAAAAACAAATCCTCAATTGCAGGAGGAATCAAATTGGTGCCACATAAAAAAAATATAAGATACAATCAAGTCAGAGAACCTCGTCATTTTCAAGTCAGTTAATAATTGCAATCGAGCCCCGAATACGAACTCAATCAGCTTAACTTAGTCTAATTCTGTTAATTCGATATCACTAACGTGAACTATATCCATTTAAAATCAACGTTTGAATTCGATCACAAAGAACTAAATTGACTGGAACTCAGTTTTGAGAGAGACCTGGTAAAATGACAATTGAATAACGAATACTAGGATATTATATGCCAAGTGGTAGATGAGTTTCGAATTCACAGCGTAAAACACCATTACCAAAACTCTCTTTTTTAACAGCTAACTGAAGCAGCTATATTTCGAAGTACGAATAAACAAAAATTCCATATAACCACGTATTCAATAAAAACGTTCGTTATACCAGATGGCTATTAAATTCTCTAGTACGGTACGCCAACAAAGCGTCTCTCAATTGGTGCATCAGAATGAATGCACAATCGTTCAAATGTGGGTCGCCGTCACAATGATGCCGGGGAGTCGAGAAGATGTATTGTTTGGATGCGGCAAGTTTAAGGCCGATGTAGACTGGGAGAATGCCGTTTTAAGGTCGCTCGTTTTGTCAATTCTTGGAGATTTTGGATTTCTTCTGAAGTGTTTTTATTCGTCGTTCTATCGTAGTGCATTTATCAGGTATTTTTAAGACTTTAAATAACAGAGAAGCTTTTTAAATTGTCAACCTATATAGTGGCCTATTAGTAACATATAAGTTTTGAAGAGTCATTTACAAGATCTATTTGATAAAAAAACTATTTGCATGTGTGTGTTTATACATAGGAGTGCAAAAATTAATGAAGTGAGTGCTAGCACAAATGAGTTTTCTTTCAAAGGAACGAAAACTCATTTTGATCCAACGATTTCATAACTTTGTACTTTTAAGGTCAATGTTAAACAGATTTATAATACCAATATGATTGAAAAAGAGTTAATCTAATAACCATATCCTTTAAACAGAAACACTGAATGTTGTGTGAAACTGACGCACGCGTATGAAGATAAGCCTTTAGCGCTTGTTTCGAGTTGAAAGCCTACCTGTCAGTTTATAAGGATCGATGTTTTGATCGGTATTTATGCTTCCTAACTATGTATAGTAGCATTTGATGGTAGTTGAGTAGACCTTTATGCCTTTTTCATAGAAAGTTTACCAAAATCGTATTTTTTTTGAGAATTGATTACATACTAGCTGTGCCTGCGACTTCGTTCGCGTGGATGACGAAACTTATCAATGAGTTTTTAACCGCAAAATTAAGTTTGTTTTTTACTTTTTCGAGATAAAAACTACCAGTGTGGTGCCCAGGATAATAAAGAATAATTGTACCAAGTTTCATCGTAATCGAACCGGTAGTTTTTGCGTGATACCTGAACAAACAAACAGACAGACAGACGGACAAAATTTTTTTTTTCACACTTTTGGTTTCGGTGTCGGTCTAGTAACATCCCCCGCTATTATTTTTTTTGATATTTTCAATGTTCAGAATTTTCACTTCTACAGATTTATTATAAGTATAGATGGAGGTTCTTTACCTACATAGTATGATAATCGCCATCAAATTTTTATCTACGTTTTTGATTGTCTAATCAGAAAAACATACAAGACCAAAATTTTGCCACACCAAAAGTTTCACATAATATACAGCTTTGAAATGAAGCTCCCAAAAAAATGTTGATGATAGTGAAAGTTACGTAACTTTAGTAGCATCCGTTTGGTGCAGTGCCAAACAAATTGCAATAGGCTTGCTTTCTACCAAGTGTTACGTAACACTTTCATTGCTATGTCAAGTTATACGAAAGTGCATTACGTAGTTGCAATACGACAAGAGATTTTTATTGCCAATTTAATCTTCTCAAATTTGATTTTCGTCGTCGATTACTCAAATGTAACTTATCTTCAATGCGTTCCTAAATTTTTATCTGCCTCTACTTAACACCTTAAAATGACGAAGACAACACGAGACTTAAAGGCAGTTTAAAACTGAATGATGTTTCAATATTTGTCTACTCACTTTCCTCTGTTGTTTTAGTTTGTTCTCTAAATAAGACAGTTTACCTTCTCATAATATATTTATTTATGAATGTTGTAGTAAATACATACGATAAACATCACCTCTGGGAATTCCTACTCTGTGTACATGTCCTATTGTTGACTGTCATATTAACAGTGTTCTGCGTCTAAGCGTCCCATGAGATTCTCTCTAATACAAAATCATGGCATTAATTCCCTATACACCCTGATTTGCACCTGGTTGGCCTAGAATAATCTGAGATGTTTGCTTCGGTGCATATTCCTGACTATATTGTGATGTAGACAATACAGGGGCCGTATGATGTAGAACGATGATAGTACTGGGACAGAAAGGGATGGAGTTATATATATAAATAGCGGTGTCTCTTTTTTAAATGGAGTAAAGATGCAAAAGCATATTACGGTGTTAAGAATCGAATAGGTACAAGATCAATTGTCTAAGTTGATACGTCCACTATATACAGTGCAGCACATATGATTTTCTTTAGGAATGACCAATAGGCTAAAGATGTGTTAATTTAGTCGAAGAGAAAAAGAAGTCCATGGATTAATTCAATGTTAATCTGCGTGCTAAACACAGTAACAACAAAAGTACTTTCAACATTACTCACAATTGAAGGTAATTGATCCGTCTGTAAACAGAACCCAGTATTTCATGGATGACAGGTTTGCTTATAAGCATGTGCGACAACCGACAACAAAACTCCATGGGAATTACAGACGCATAATGTATTGCCTAATTTCATTAACCTTTACATAATATGTACAAAGTGTTTTCTTAACTGACACGATTCGAAAAGGAAAAAGGGCTGTTTAAAAAAGCAGAAAAGAAATAGGTACTAGACCTTTTCATCCATTTGGTCTTTTGGTACCTACATTCAACTGCGTCCAAAGAAAAACATTATTAATTAAAAAATGTATATAAATGACGCGAAAATGACTATACAGTGTAGACCTAAGTACAATCTGAGAAGTAAAAAACGACAAGTAAAAATTTTCTTAAAAATAATCGCATGTTAGATTGTTTAACCCAAAATTGAACGACCTGCATAGCAACTACCCTTCACAAAAAACTATTTACATAAGTATAAAACTCATCACTATTTACGACACTTGGCACAAGTACCAAAATATAAAATAACTATTAATTAATGCCAAATAAACTGCCGTGTCCTATACTAAGTGTTTATAGCTGACTGTTAATCGCGAGCTACGCAGATTGCCAATTACATGTCTTCCGTTCATAGTTCAATCTTTTCATTTCGTTCAGTGGTATTACGAAACGCAGCCAACATTTCCGTTGTTGGAAAGAGATGGACGTATCTGTTTGTATAGCTCTGTCCCTTTCTGTCCTTTGCCAATGTTATGGAGCGTTTAGTTTTGCGTGCGCGGAGGCAATTGTGATGATTGATGGTGTATTGGTTTTGCCTTATGGGTCTGTTATTGAGGTAGAGGGTCTCAAATGAATATTAATCCAATTGCTTTGAAGATGTACGATAGCCATACTTGAACAATGGGTTAGATTTTTAATTGTCTTTAAATGAAATGATTTTGTTTTGATGTCTGTTATTAGGTATGAATGAAATACGAATAAGGAGTGAAAACCTATTATATCTTTAATAGTGGGAACTTTGTGCGTTTGTGGTCGTACCGCGTACGTTACTATTTAAACATTGAATTTTATGTTCACTATTTTTTTTACCTACAACAACATATTCTTTTACCGTTAAAATATTTACCGTGTTGGTTTGAACTTTAAAAATGGTAACGTTTTTTTTTATTAGTTTAAAGTTAACATAGTTACATAGATATTTTTTTTTATATCTCAATTCGGGAAACCTTTCTTATTTATTCCTGTTTCATGAATAACTTTTAACATCCTATCACCAGTTACACTACTTGATTATCATTTATCTTAATAATCATTTTCTGTCGTAGTATGACCATACAGGAAACATAAAACTAAACCACGAACAGACTTAGTTTGTGTGAAATAAATGCAAAACAATAATAAACTGGGAATTTAATATCTTAGAGACCTCATTCAAGATATTCCAGCATTAAAATGAAACGCCAAGGCTGGAGAGGACAGAAAAACCGTTCAGTCGTTTGTAATATAGGATAATAAATAAGGACAACATTACATACAATGCTCTGACCCAAGGTAAGTAGCTAAAGCCATTGTGTTATGGAATCAGAGACAAAGAAGGTACCACAAAAACCCAGACCTGATGCAATGTAAAAAACCTCAGAGACATACACCTTGAAAACCTATGTGTTAGCCTCTCGAACACGGAGGTCTTTAAAGGTCGGAATGTATGGTATATTAAACTAAATAAAAACAGTATGTTACCGAAAGGGTATATCTATGCAAAAGGGGTTAAAAGTACATCTTATGTAGAATCAGTTTACATAATTTCAGCTCAAAATGAGCTTATTAAATAATTGATATACAATGTTATAGTAGTAGAAAAATATAAGGTTTTCATCAAATATATCAAAAACCTACATTTTTTTTTTTTAAGGTTTCTATATATGCTAAGACCACATTACTATACAAGTTTGGTACATTCTTTACATATTCTTTAAAATTCTTCATTACCATACCCAGTTTCAACTCCACCCCAAAAGGAAAACAGCTTGAAGTCTTATAACGAAGTGTTTTATCATGATCTAATTAAAACTTATCAAGAGTTCGATGTTACAAGTTCATTATCGTCTTTAATTAACAGCTTGTCTGCCGTACAGATCAATCATACACAAGATCTTGTGAAGAACGCAAGATGGGAGGAACTTTTCTTTCTGTTATAATTTTTGCTGTTTGCGGTAAGGGGTTATTATTTGCATTTATTTGCCCATATACTTGTTGAACGGTATGACCTAGATTCGTTTTATGTAGAGCTGGTTGATTGTGGTTCTTGAGTAAGATAGTGGTAAAAGAGTGCCTTTCCCCAGCAGCGGGACATTTTAGCCTATTAATAGTAATAATTTGTCAAAAAATATTATAGAGGTGTAAATTCGTTGCGTGGTACGAAAAAGGCTTTATTTAAATCTATTGCAAAAAAATCCTTTAGTAATTATTAACGTGTCTGAGTATTAAATATTTTATTTATGTTTTTTTCAGTGAAAATATACCTAACTCAAGACGCCTTAGAAGTCATGTCAGCGTCAGCAGCGGCCCACCCATTTGCACATCTTAAGCCTTTCACTATGGACGATTTCTTTAACCCTCCAGTAGTGGAACCCAAAAACTGCTACCGCCCCTTCATAGAATGCTTGAAGAAAGTGTATGTATTAATTAATATATGTTTGTTTGCCCTGAAATTTTGTAAATTTTCTCTATACCAGGAGTACTATTCACCCCTTTTGGATCTATATATCCTTTCGGTAACAACCTGTATTTTGTTGTCATCACCAAACGTCTAGCCAAGTCACCTCAACAAACGAAAAGGCTGATGAAATCGCTCATACGTATGGTTTTTTTGGAAGAGGTCTATGCAGTTATCCTGAGCGCAGGCTTTGACTGCTTCACCGGACTCTTGGCGAGGACCTTAAGGCCTCCAGCCAAAGCAACAGGAAAAACTTAACTACGTCAGCAATCGTATGAAAGTGACAAGTCTAAGTCACGTAACTTATCGAAATGAAATATCATTTTCATACATCTAATGTCATTGAAGCGATTTCTATCATCGTTACCGCTTGTAAGCCTTATCAATTTATGTGCCATTTGGTAGAAGGTAGGGAAAAGTATAGGTCCTGTAACAGATAAATATATATTTATGTTTGCTATTTGAACATTGGTATTATTATTATCAGTCTATACTGTATTGAAATGGACATTTTAAATACTATTTTTCTCTCTTAGGAAAGCCCGACGGTCGGTCTGTGCCCTTAAAAAAGATCATGGCCTGATAACTATGGCTTCTGAATGCGATATACACTTCCAAAATTGCTTGGCCCATACTGAAGACGACGTCATTTTTGGGACGTCTAGCAATGAAGGTGAGTTTTTGGATTTAGGTGATTTAAGTTAACTATCTCGTAAGTCGTGGTGGCCTAGCGGTTCAATGAACGTATTTGTATGCACGAGGTTGCAGGTTCGAACCCGGGAAGTACCAATGTAACTTTTCAAAGCTATATGTACTTTCTAAATTATTCCAAGACACTTCTGACAAACGGTGAAGGAAAACATCGTGAGGAAACCTGGATTCCAATATTTGGGATTTGAAATCGCCAACCCTCAGAGAGCAAGCATGGTGATCAATGCTCGTGCCTTCTCTATATAGGAAGAGGCCTGTGCCCAGCAGTGGGACGTTTATAGGCTGTATTATAAGTTAACTATCCTGCAATGGAATTATTTGAGACTTTATTGAACGAGCAACCAAATTTTTTGGTCAGAAATGTATCAAATTTTTTTCGTTTGTTTGAATAAAGTTTGCTATGCTATGCTTACCCAATTCTGGAATTAAAATAAAAATTGTACTGGTACAGATCAATATAAATCCTTACAAAAATATTTGTCCGTCTGTTCTTATTCTTCTCAAAAAACTATTCTACATTATCATCAGTTCAGAATAATTTACGATGACCCATATTTTTTCTTCTACAGATATATTTTACTACAATGGCAAAGACCACAACTGTCTACATTACTTTAAGAGCACAAAAAACTTGACACAAGCGTCCATACTATATCTTCAGGGTTGGCTCAAGGATGAAACTGGCAATGAAATAACTTTTACTGAAACAGTTACGGAATAAACTCCATGATTTAAAGTATTTTTTATTTATATACATACATACATATCATCACACCTGTATATCCCATAAGAGGTAGGCGGAGACTTCATCATCGCAAGCACAAACACGCATCTCTAGGATGACATTTATGACCATGATGATGAAATCCTCGTTTTACCAGGTCACGCTTTGGTCTCCATATAATAGAGGGTAAGCCATTTCCGAGTAACCTAAAGCGAGTTATAGTTGAATTACCAGTTTTCCGTTAGTCGCCTTTTACGACACCCACAGGATAATATGGGGTGGTGACACACTGTATTCTGACCCGTCACCACACGGCTATTTTCATTATATCTATCTTTAATCTCTAACTTAATTTGGAAAACCTCACACACATTGCTCTGAAACTAAAGTAAGTAGCTAAAGCAATTGTGTTCTGGGATCAGAGAGAACGAAGGTACTGTTGACATCCCAACCTGATACAATGTAGAAAAGTGGTTTTCTACATTGACCAGTTCGGGGATCGAACCCGGGTCCTAAGAGCTGGAGAGGCATGTGCTGCGAGTTTTAAACCTATAGCCTAGTGTATACGAATCTGGTTAGTAAATTGCTAGACCATCACAATCTAAGGACAAAATGTCATTTGCTGCTTAAAACATGCAATGATCATATTCAAAGAAACAATATTTCGCCTAAAATGGTTTTATTGTAAACATTACACGTGGCATGTGGATTATTTTTTTTTTGTGTAAAACTGAAAATGAATAAAAAAATACTATACGCTCCAGGTGTTTTACTTACACAAGTTTTACTTGACCTTGTAGACTTTATTCTGTTACCTGAAATTAAATAAAAAATACATTAGAATATGAATGAGTGTTTTGTTTTCTTATTAAAAGTAGACTTTTAGTACCATAATAATATCTTGGACGCTCGAACTAGTATCATAATAATATCTTGGACGCTCGAACTAGTATCAAAATAATATCTTGGACGCTCGAACATTTAGTGTTTATTAATAGAACATTTCTGTTTTATTTCTAAAATCTCAATCCTTCCATACAAGTACTATAATTGCAACAATAACTCTGTTCGTTGGTTAAGCTTTTAAAGGTGTACCGTTTTTTATGAAACTTGGTATGGGGTAATCTTAGATCCCTAAAAGGTCAAAGGCTACTTTTTGCCGCGGACCGACAGTCACAACGTACTCTTATTATTTTACCCGACTTCAACTTATAAAGGTCCATTTCATGTCATCTACATATATGGCAAGGTAACGTCTAATTTAAACTTTTCGTAGTTATGGTTCACTATTTATATTTTGTCGCAATAACTTTAATCGCTTTACGTTGACCAAATATGGATAGAAAAAATGTGACCCATCAAATTACTTATGTAAACAATTAATTAATGTTTTACTAATCCACTAATCCGCCACCCACTGGACGCTGGAAGGACATCGCCGTCGAGGTTGTCCGCGGCGAAGGTGTTGTGATGGTCTAGTCAGTTATGCGGGGCGCACGTGGCCAGAAATCGCCAAGAACAGAGAGGTTTGTGAGAAGAAAGGGCAGGCCTTTGCCCAGCAGTGGGATCTAACTTAGGCTACTAAAAAAAACCATTTATCCTGTTTTGTTTAGCTAGCTTGAAGGTAGACTTAATTGACTATCTTTCTATCGCGAGCTAATTAAAAGCGGTCTTAAAATCTACTTCGATAGTAGTTCATTACTTCTTTAATTAACAAGTTCAAAGTAATCATAGATGCGGAATTGTGAAGTACACACTATGAGGGATATTTTTGTTGGAATTATCTTATTTTCTTTGTGTGGTAAGGCTTTTTACAAAAAATCTTACAAGTGATAACTTTAATAAATAAACAAATTAATATAATTATTTTATTTGTGTTAATTTTTTATTTCAATTAAAATACAAAATTTTTAGTGATATAAGGTGCTCAACTACACAAATGTCTCGTACTTATTTATAGCTTACTTTAAATACTTTTAATTTAACTACTATTTATGTAAAAAAATCTACCACCCACTTTTACTAGTAGTAAATTAATTCAGGACAAACTGACTATGCAAGCCATTTCCTTAAGATTTCCTTACATTATCTTTTTCAGTTGGCATGTATCTAACTCAAGATTTGCAGACAGACACACCGACAATGACTACAGGATATCCGTATGTCGAGCCAAGTGACAGGAGTGAAACTATTTCGTACGATTACTATGATAACGCAGTTTCTACCGAAAACCCAGACCGTTGTTATACACCTAACTTGGATTGTATTAAAAAAATGTAAGACTTTTATTTATAGTTCTACCACAGTAAGGCTAACGGCCGGTTCACACATGTCTCCGTTTTACTGTTCCGTTTTATCGTGTACGTTTTTTTTTCATCGATGGGGTATGTAGTTGTATGAGCGACTTCACACATGGCACAGTATTCTGTATACAGTAAAAAATACCTATCGTTCCGTAAAAAAAAGACATTCCGTTTTGTCATCGAATACTGGACGACGGAACAGTAAAAATATACGGATACGTAGAATTTTATCGGATAGATACTGTGTGCGTGGCGGGCGGTGTGTGCGAGGTGTAGGAGGGGGAGTGATGCGACAGGTTTTGTTCGACTCACATTTTCTATTGTACATTCCTAGAGAACGAAAAGTAATTGAAAACTTTCGATTCATCACTTCGTAACTGACTCATAAGTAAACTGTAAGCACCCTCTCTAGATCTTTGGGCCATAAGTGGATGCTGCCAATAACGTCGAATCTTCCTTCTCCGATGATAGTACCAATACAACACGACAGCGTCCATCCTTGTAGAATAGCGGCGGTATACTGCGAGTTTTCTGTTCACACATCGCATCCAGTAATGACGGATCCGTTGAACGTTATACGGTGCCTATGTGTGAACAGAGCATAAATTTATGACGTATCCGTTAAAAACGTACCAGTAAAACGGACTCCCATGTGTGAAACGGCCGTAAGGCCGCACTACGGCTAAACCGCCGCGGATTTTAACCGCCTAATTTTGCGAGTAAAGGAAACTAATGGAAGCCGCACTGACGGTTTTTATCCACTACTGATTTTTAAACCGTAGTGTGTGTGTCTAGGGGGGTTTTGCGGTTTCACGGTTTGCCGCTTGCGGAAAAAAACCGTAGTGCGGCCTTAGCCTTTGGCGCTTGTCTCACACTCACAATTTCTTGCACAGTTAGTCTCTTGTCCAACCAACGACGAGTAGACAATCACCTATATTATACCTATATTTTCTCGCTCAACAAACGTACCATAATAATGATGTAGATCCTGTCTTATATAAATTATTGCATAATGCACATACATGAAATAAATCGACATCAATTGAAAGAAAAAGATATAATAATATATACTGATTCGATATTGATAAAATTTACATGGGACTACCTCTGAGGTAAAACTTTATCGATGAAAAACACACGTATACATAAAAAATTACATACTGACGAATTGAGAAGTCGATTGAAGAGATGCATTTTTTAATAATAGTTATAATGGTTACTAAATTAATGTTCATTTCAGAAAGACATTGACTCCAATTTGCGCACTCAAGAAGAAAATGGGGCTTAGCAATTATTACAGTGTATGCGAAATTCACCTGCAAAATTGTTTGCTTCGACCACTTAATGACTTAGTGCCTTATGGAGAAGTATCTAAAAATGGTATGTTGATAGTTGTGTTTAGGGTGACAGGAATAATTTAAACGTAAACGAATCGGCTTGATAACATGAAGTTGATTATATGAATCGCATCTGTCAATCTGTAGTCGTCTTTTATTTTTCCAAGATTTTTATATTCTATGATACATTTAATGCATTTAAAATTTTTCTGTTCCGTTACAATCGAATCTACTGACCTACCAAATTGTTAAGTTTTTTTTTTTTGCTTAATTTTTTTTTATTCCTACATTCAGCACTGATTTAACTTTAAACCACTCTTATGGAACCTTAATCTCGGTAAAAAATTAAGTGTATAATTTAAATGTTGTGTACAGTTGTAACTGGATTGCAGGTTTATTTAAAGTTAGTAGTTAAGATCTTTTTTTTTGTACTATGTTAATCTGTTATCTGTATCTTTACCTATAGAATAAAATAAAATAAAATATGTTCTTTCCTTTTCAGATTTCATTTATTACAACAACAAGGGACGTGATTGCTTTTTCTATATACGACAATCGAAAAACTTGAATGATGCCGTCAAACTGTACCACGATATAGGTGACCAAATAAATGGGAAGGGAGCGAGGAAATTGTTGAATAAATATTAATTAATTAGTTCATTCATTATTGTATTTAATTGTTTTAATAAAAAATTCATTTATGATATTTTATTTATTACATAACTAATTTAAATGATATCGCGAAAGCAAGCTGCTAGGCAGAGGCCTCTTCCCATATAGAGAAGGGGATCCCATATAGAGAGGGATCAATGATCGTGAGCATTGATCACCACGCTTGCTCATTTGCGGATTAGAGATTTTAGATCTCAATTTTGAAATATATATAAAATGTCTATTCTATTATTTGCCGGTAAAATAATATGCATTAAATATGTAATCATATATTTTTTTGCTACCAATAAACAATATTAATTTAATTTATGAATCTATTCGTATATTTGGTAAAGCATACTGAGCCATCCAGTAAAATTGTAATAGTAGTATTTCGCTGAATCCGGTAAGACTAGAAGCTGATGTAGCTTGGAAAAGGCTAGACAGAAGACTTAGTGAAGCATACCCAAAATCAAAAGGGGCTTCATTAGCTGTAGAAACCTGCAACCTACACTTAATGAAATAAAAAATATCTAATAATGTCTTCATTTACAATGAGATACATTTGCGTTTCTGCCGGGTATACAGAGTGTTAAGAAAACCTTGACCGATTCGTTAAGGTGTAGTTAGGTATCGATTACTGATACCATTAATGTAAAGAAAAATTAGAAAAAATAAAAGAAATTGTAACCTAAAAAAAAAACTTTTTTTCCCAAAAGGCGAGAGAGAGAGTCAGCGTCATCACAGGTGCTACCAAATGATCAAATAAAAGGCCGCCAAATAATACCGATGAAAATGGTGTTGTAATTATTGTTTTAATCTTAAAAATAGGGAATTTCGCGGCAAAAGATCGTTATTTTAAAGTTCATTATTATTGATACTATCATGAATATTCCAAATTTAATATTTTATTTGGGCATGTGATTGTGAAACCTGTATCACCCTTTCGGGTCGTACAGAGTTTTCTTAACACCCTGTAGAGGCGTGTTTTAAAAAAGAGTTATAAACATAGTTCTAACTCTTATGTCCCGCTCGTGTAAAAATACGACTAAACAAAAGGGAGATACAAAAAAATCATTATAATTAAAATAATTGTTACATCAAATTCCCTGCACATAATTAATTACTTGAGGTCTAGAGTATGTAGGTACATTTTACAGCCTACTCTTTTCAACCTATTCAGATTACCATCTGTCAGAAAGAGACAATAGGATGTTACAAGTTTATGCCCATCATTCAAATAGGTTTATCCAACTAAGAATCAATTCATTAACTTCGTTACAATGTCATTAAGGAGTTAATTAACTTACAGTACTTGATAAATTTAATCACAATTTAGATGTACAGAGGTAAAGACAATGAGAGAGAAGGATTTAATTGTTATTATTTATGGTGTTGTGATTATTGCACTAACATTAAATGGTAAGTAAATATCAATCTTTCAAATATTTGTTTTTTTTTGTAAAAACTGATTTCAAAGTCTACGGTAATCATTCGAAATTTCAAGATGGAAGATTAGGATCCCACGTCATCACATGTTGACCTGCTGATTATTTTACCTCCTGACAAGTATACCCTTTTAAATATATTTAACCAATAATGAACAAATAATTGTAACAATTTAACTTTTAAAAGAGTAACCTATGGAGCTTCTTGCCCGCTCTTCTCTATAGGAAGGACACTTGGAAACCGAGCAACTAAAGTCAGTAGATTTTAACGTAGCGTTTCTTAAGCGCCTTTTTTTTTGGTTTATGAGAAACATTTTGATTTTGATTTTGAACGAATTGATAATTTTCTAAATCGGTTCAAACGTCTTCGTGTAATTTTAGAACATACTTAAAATACAAGACAAATATTCCAACGAACTGAGAAACTTGTTTTTTACGTTGGTAATAATATAAAATGACACGTCATGATCTTCAAGAATTCTACGAGAGAAAGAAGAGGCCTATGCCCAGCAGTGGGCGGACAAAGGCTGTGGATGATGATGATCATGAATAATAATACTCGTAGATGAACCATCCATACCTACAAGTTTATTTAAATTAATATGTTATTTCTTATCCTTTCAGTGGACAGGGCAGTATCAAAATCTGAAAAACAAAAAGATTCTAAATCTGACAAGAAATATGAATACGAAGATGATGATCCAACCACTCCGACTTCAGATGAAAAAAAAAGAGAGTTGTTAAAAAAAATGAAAGAGTTCAAAAACATTAAGCCACCCCCTTTAGTAACATATGAACCTTACACGTTCGAAGGAGTTGATTACCACGATATGCCACAGTACTTTTATAAAAACTACCATGACTGCTACTACGATCATCTTACATGCATCAGATATAAGTAAGTTGTGAGATATCGAATAAAAAAATAATAATTTTAGTTACAATAATTCCAGCCTATAAACGTCCCACTACAGGACACAGGCCTCTATATATCTATATAGCTCTCAGCATTAATTTAGCAGTGAAATAGCGTTGTTTTATGACGTAAAACCAGCACACAATTAAAAAAAAAACTGTTTATTTCAAAATGATAGAAGTAAAAAAAGAAAACAAAATCAAGCAACAAAAGCACATGAAATTCGGATAAAATCTTCAGTTAACGTTTATTTGAATAAAAACAAAACAAAATCGTAATGTTTCAATTTTTAAAATATGCCAGTAATGTTCCCAAGACAATGAAGATTATATAACTATGTACTTTCTTGAGAAAAAATAAAGTATCAGTTAGTAAAACATGTAGATTCTGTAAACGATGCGTGTTGCTTAGACTTTTTACACGACTGCCAAAAAGGAGTGTTATGTTTTCAGGGTTCATGTATGTATGTATGTATGTATGTATGTATGTATGTTTGTGAGTTTCTTTATTCCACCATAACTTCTAAAAGGCTTGACCGATTTCAATGTTTGTGGTATCATTAGAAGCTTTGAGTTATCCCGAGTGACATAGGCTAGATGTGGACATTAAAAAATGGTCAAGTGCGAGTCGAAATCGCCTGCAAAGGGTTCCGAACGATATTTTTTTTGTGTTGTGTCATGTTTTTTGTTGTTCACTAAAAGGTATTAAATAAAAAAATTATAATTAAAAAAAATAAAAAACACGCCTGCCATGTCAAAAAAAATAAAAACAAGTCAAATATTTGCAGTCGGGGTCGGTTACTTGGAACAATTCATTACAGGTCCCCCGACTGCAAATATTTGACTTGTTTTTATTTTTTTTTGACATGGCAGGCGTGTTTTTTATTTTTTTTAATTATATTTTTTTTATTTGATGTGTGTATTTTTATATTATTTTAATAACAACATAGTACTTACAACAATTATAAATTCGGTAAATTAAAATCGTTTTTATTTTTCATTTAAGTTATCCATACCTACATCTAACCTCTTTCGGTAAAAAAAAGTCGTAACTACTAATTTTTCTCAATTTCACGATCAACTATAAATTGTTTTATTTAATTGCCTACTATTCGCCTTTGCGTAAACCTCATTGTATTATTCTTTATTAAATATTGCCTGCAGTGGGACAATAATGCCACTTCTGTCCCACTGCAGCGAAAAGGCCTCTCTACCCTCATTCCATTTCTCTCTGGTTAGGGCCGTGGTCGTCCACTCCTTATCAAAGGACTCCAGCTCGTCCCACCATCTCCGTCTGAGCCTACCGCGATGTCTCTTGCCATTTAGAGGGACCCATTGGGTCGTTCGTTTGGCCCATTGGTCATCTGACGATTTATTTATTATTACATATTTACTTATATTTAATACTAGCTGATTCCCGCGACTTCGTCCGCGTCAATTTCTTAAAATTGCGACTATAATTTGAGATTTAAACTATCCTATCTCTCAAGTTGGATCGAACTGCACATGGTGTGCGAATTTTATTATAATCGGTTAAGTGGTTAAGGAGTCCATTGAGGACAAACATCGTGACACGAGATTTATATATATTAAGATATCTTATAATTGAAATTTTTCTTTCATAATAATTAAGAGTTACATTTTTTTTTTCTAGACCATACTTACATATGGTTTGTGCGTACCACCTATGGTGGGGTTGGATGGATATGACAAATCAATGCCAAGTTGACCTAGCAAATTGTCTGCACAGGTTGCAATATTTCCAAGGATTTTATGGAACAAACTTTGAAAATGGTAAGGTATTAATTGGTTTTGTCCCATAATATTACCAGCGCAGTCCCCATTTGCGTACCTTTTTCCTAACTTTTTCGATAGTTTTATAGCTATTCTGCTATTTATTTTTGACGTAATTTATAATCTAAGTTATATATACTACTTTTTCTGGTCCCGACGTTTTGACACTTTTGCAGGTATCATTGTCACGGGCAGGCTGAAACGTTGGGACCTAAAATCCTAAATAAACCGTGACGTAATCCGTAAAAAAGTAGTTTTATTTCAATAAAATTATATTTATTGTTTTAAATTACAGATGTATATTATTACAACGGTGATGGTAAAGGTTGTTATGAAACATTAAGAAAAGGAAAAAGCCCGGATCAGGAGTCAGAGGATGCACTTTTGAGGGAACGCGGAGCACGAATGCCTGGTGCCAATACAAATTATGTTAGTAATGACGCAACTTCAAATAGGAAATAATGTTTTATAGAAGTAACAGTAAGCTATGTATTGATTAATGAATAAAAGACGCATTTAAAGTAAAAATTATAACTTTACAGTATTTTTTTACCCAATTACTTATGAGATAAATAACTATATTTCTACCAAAATCACAAACCCTAGACAATATTAAGAAAAAAAAAACTCTTTAAATTTAAACCGCTAACAAATTTTATTAAAATATATTTTAAACAATTCCCAAGAAAAACAAAATTGTCAGTACAAGTTTAGACAAACTTTGCTTCTTTCGAAGAAATTAATAATCTGAGATTTATGTACATTAGCTTAAGAGACCGGGTGTTCTTTATTAGTTTAGATGAATCTTCCCGAAGTTCCTTTTCCTAGTTATATACACTTATTTTGAACGATAATGTCCTTTATTGCGAGCCGAAGTTTAAAGTGGTTGTTTCTTTGTAAATTCAAAATACCTTGCGTATTTTAATGGGCTTACCTTTTCTCTTATTTTACGTGAAGAAAATTACAAATTTTGTTTTTGTTCGTCAAGTAAATTTTGTTTGATGTTATTACTGTATCTTGGTATACGATTAAAGGAAGACCTTTAATCGAACCGTAATAAAATTATAGTTTAGTTGAAGAAGGCAAGGGAATTCTCACTAGACAAATTCTTAGACGGAGTGTCTAAGAATTTGACGGAGAAATCTTAAACAGAAAAAAGCTTGTACCAATCCCTTCACATTAATTGAAGTAAACAATTCCAGTCGATCCAATTTCATAACGAAACAAAGACAAATAAAATTATAATACCAGTCATTAAAAAAGTTATTGTGTTACTCGTAAACTCTCCTGTCTATTACGAAAGTATTATCAAACAAAAGCGTAACGATATTATTCTGAGATTTTTCTCATTACACTTTGAACATAAATTCTAAAGTTTACTAGATGCCGAAGAACAGTACTATGTTATGTACAGTAACTGGTTCTAATATATATCGGTAAGTTAGGAGGTCAAATTACTGACGTGGGCGTTACAGCAGCCAAGTTTAAGTGGAACTGGGCTGGTCACATCTGCCGCATGCCAGACAAGCTGTGGGCGAAAGCAACTAGGTACACGGTGAGTCCCAAAGCGGGACGAACTCGACTCCTTCGCAGAACTGGCCCCAAATAACTTTAGCTCTCTAAAGTTATTTGGGGCCAGTTCTGTTTCTGGATAAGTAGAAAGAGGGAAGGGAGGCCTTTGCCCTGTAGTGGGACACTACAAGCTCTTAATAATAATACTAGGTAGACACGATTCGTAGCTTATTTTTTTTCGAAATTAGACGCTGATGATTTCAACTCATTCTAGGCGTACAGGGTACAGAGTAGGGATAAGACATGTCGACCTGGCACCGAGTTTTTTTTACGCACGTACTCATAGAAAAGGGACTTGCACATTAACATCGCATAAATAGCATAATATGATCAAGCTATATGCGTTTTTAATTATAAGATTTTAAATTAAAAAAAAACTTTTCAATTACGGTTTTTTTAACAGTTATATATGATCCCCAAAAAAATAAGAATTAAATTTCAATTTATTATTGCAAATAACTGTAACATTGTTCACTCTGAAACCCATTATTGCAGTTATTAATAATAATTATTCTTTCGAGCACTCCATCAATTGCATTTTAAATATTAAAGTTTTACATTTTGGTTCTCTTAAACAATGGCCTGAAACAATTGCACCATTTATTACACAATTTCAATTGAAGTGTTAAGAATTGAAATAAATGATTTAGGTCACTTTTGGTATTAATATTGTGCCCAAAACATCAATTTCAACGAATAAAAGTATTCAGTTGCATAACTTAAAATTTACTTATGAAACACACTTTTTATTGAATTCAGTCGCTCCATGTAAAATACGGTATTCAGCTGAATCCTGGAAGCCGACCCCAACATAGTCGGGAAACGGCTAGGCAGATGTCGATGACTTTATATTTTATCAATTTATTTCAAACTTTTTATATGGAACTAAATTTTTCCAACTGTTAAAAAAGACCACTTTTTTAAATTGAAGGTTGAAAGTAAAGTTATCCATCTAGTTTGTTATTGATACGGTTTAATTAATTTAAGATCTATACATTTTCCATTAAGTATTTCGTATAACCCCCAATTACACAAACATTAATCTTAAAGAAAGTCTATAACAGTACAAACCGCAAAGTAATCAGCGTTTCAAAAACAAAAGAAAGTGGAATAAAATGTGAGCCAGAGTAGCATTGTTTAAAGGTTTTTCCTCAAAGAGGATAAGTAATAATGAAGGGGCGAGGATTTGCAACTAATCCCCTCAAAACTTGTACCAACAAACGAACTTTCTCACCAAATAATTGCAAACAATTTGCGTACATTGACGGCTTTAAGCGATTTGGGTTAAACGAATTCGATATCGAAAACGCAATGTAAATCGAAATAGTCTTCCTTCGAAATTTACTCTTGTTTTAATCTGGTGTTATAGTTAAAGTTGGAGATAAGTAAACTGTGATTACTTTG
Organism: Autographa pulchrina; assembly: GCA_905475315.1. Lineage (NCBI taxonomy): Eukaryota > Metazoa > Arthropoda > Insecta > Lepidoptera > Noctuidae > Autographa > Autographa pulchrina. Next base: position 7,858,889 of record FR997784.1, on the reverse strand, counting down.
AAGCCTTAATTAGAATTGGACGAAACTGGCGACGGACTGAAAACCTCAAATTAAGTAAATAGGATTGGAGACGCTTCCCGTTGACCTAGAATGCTGAAATGGTTTTCAAATATGCAATAAAATGGGCTGAGTTTGTGTTTTCTTTTTAATTTTGTTTGGAACTTTTGTTTTATGTTCTAAGTTAGTATGATAGCAAAATCAATCACACTGCTACTTTTGACATTGAATAGAACTTAAAAAAAAAAAAAAACTTGTTTTCAGAGACCAAAAAAAAAACAAATCAAATCAAGTCAAATTTATTTGTTAAACATAGGTTTTGTGAACAGAGATGGTCATAAATATAAAAGGTACACTATGTTTTGCCATTTAGACATACAAAATTATCATCAAATATACATCTCATTAAATATACTTTACAATTCCTTGCAAATTCTTTACAAAATACTAAGTAACTATGTTTTTTATAATTGCTTTATCCCTTTTGTGAAATTATCCAATAAACCCACTACTAAATCGCGGTTTCGCCCAAAACTGATAATAAATTTGCTGAATGTGTTACTCTTAAAATTCCTTTTCAGGATTGTATCAAAACTGTGGGCTTGAAGGAGTTATTGCTATAGTAATGTTAGGTTTAAGAAGTATAGCCTATTGTATAGGGCAAAAATACACAGTGTGATTAATATCGAAAGAATCAGAAAATATTTCAACGTAAATTGTTTGTTAATAGTGACGTGTGGCATCACCCTTGTTGTGGAAAAATTTATTATACTTTACATGACTTCTTGTTCCCATAACTTATGTGTCAATGAAGAGACGAAAAATATGTCAAAAGCTAGTAAAGTATAAGACATATATTTTTATATAAATTACCTACGTGATTTCACATGCAGTTTTTATATAATACATACATACATACTTATAATCACGCCTCTTTCCCGCAAATACAAATACAAACCGCGATAAAATCCGTAAAAGTAGTTTTATTTCAATGTCTAACATTCGCGTAAACCTCAAAACTCAATATAATGAGTATATTTATGAAATCCAATCCAATTATTTAAATTTAGTTTATTAATTTTTACTAATTATGCTTTTGTTTATATGATACAGAAACAACAAAATATAAAAATCGTACAAAATCACTGCTATTAAATATTGTAATGGCTATATAATGGCAGTTAGCAGTCTCAGTGTGATAAGCATGATTATGATTATTTTTACTTTTGGTAATTTATTATTTTATTTATTGTGGTACCTTACGAGGCTGTCTTGGCGCACCAGCGCAAAAAGCCTCATCAAATAAATGATTTAAAAAAAAAAAAAATGATTATTTTGTTCTGAGTTTGGTTGTAATATATCTTTTATATGTAATTAACATAACATAGCCAAATTATACACGAGGCTAAAGATTACTGGTATTATGACATTATAATGCGATTAAGTTATCGATCATTATCAATCCGCTTACCAAGTATTTAATGGGTCTGTCAAAGTGTCTTCGAATGCCAAAGGTTATTACACAGATTACAATCCTCTAGAGCCTCCGTAGAGCCTTAAGCTGTTTGATTCTGTCATCCTACTAAATATATTATGTTTGTGTATAATTTAATTTGAATGATAAATGATTGTCCTTATTGCGTAAGAATAAATGACGAATTAAGAAGCCATACCATTGCATTGTGAAATAATTAATTATAATATTATTCGATGGGCCTGTTGGTCTAGTGGTTAGTGACCCTGACTGCTATACCGGAGGTCGTGGATTCGATTCCCACCCTGGACAATGTATTGTGATGAGCACGATCATTTGTTCTGGTTGTCTGGGTGTAATTTATCTATAATTTGTATGTATTTAGAAATATATAAGTATGTTTATCAGTTGTCTGGTTACCATAACACAAGCTCTGCTTACCTTGGGATCAGATAACCGTGTGTGAGTTGTCCCGGAATATTATTATTATTATTATATCATTTTAAAATTTAGAAGACGGACAAAATTTATTTTCTATTTTTAAAGATATTTCCTAATGCCTTTCCTCGATTTGTCTGTATTTTTTTTATATTTGCTATGGCATCTGTCGATAGATTAAAAAATAGGTTTTTGTCATCGATAGGATAAATCCCAGAGATTAACTTATATAAACTTCAAAGCAATACTTGATTTTTGTATAAGCTATTTAATTTTTACAGTGCCTCGTTGGCCTAGTGGGTCTAAGCGCGACTGCTACGCTAGAGGTCTTGGGTTCAATTCCCAAGTCGACCAAGGTGTTATTGGGTTTTCTATGAAATTCTCAGTAGCAGGTCGGAGTTTGGATTTGTGCCCGGTTAGTGGCAATAGGCTCGCCCCCTATTACATGGGACCTAAACATACCGGCGAACTGTGGGTGTACATTGGTACACCTCTGCCTAACCCTTCGGGGATACAGGCGTGATGGTATGTTTATTTAATTTTTAAATTATTTCTAAAAAAAATTAACGTTCTGTCTCATTTATTTTTCTTAAAGAGTATGAAAATGTACTCGTATTTACCGGGGTAAAAGATGGTACATAACCTAGACGTACATACCATCGACATAATTATAACTCGAGGTCAGAGGTCAACAATAACCGCATTCCAGTCTTTAGTTGTAGTACTAGATGTGCTTACCCATTATAATTTAATCAACAAACGATTATCAATCTGTTGGTAGACAAGTGGGGTCACATTATGACCTTCAGGTCGATTGAAGTCCTGTACAGTTGTTATTAAATTAATATAATTGATCAAGCAATTATGTAATAATTGTTCGATTGGCTTGATTTGATTATTGTAGGTCGCTTTCGGATGTTCTAATTAATCGTTAGATTAGTCAGCTTTGTTTAGATTAGTGCCTGAAATAACTAAGTAATCAGAGTCCTACTGTGTTTCTTACAGGAGTTGGGTATTTGCCTTAATTTGTGTGAAATTTATATTTAAATTGTTGTTAATAAAATAGTCTGCATAAGTAGTTAAGTACTTTTTACATAACTAATATTATTTCTTTAATTTAGGTTGCACAACAAATATTTATGTCATATTGAATGAAGAGTATATACAAGAGTACATAGTAATATTTTTAAAACATTTCATTTATTCTGCATATATTTAATTTTTATCTTATTTGATGATCGAAAATTAATTTCAAATTTCTTTAGGAAAGGTAAAATTAACTGACATAATTATTAACTGCCCATAGTTACAAGGCTAACTACCGTAAATTCAACTCAAGACGTTTATAAAGCGAAATAAATTAATATACTCTTTCAAACACTATATATTTTATCATCGTTTAAACTCTAAACACTAGGTTCTATACGCCAGCCCTAGCCGACAGTGATTTAATAGAAAACTGGCACAAAACAGATTGATTGATTTTGTATAGAAGTGTACAAGCCAAATATAAAACAAAACCGGCCAAGTAAGAGTCGGACTCACGCACGAAGGGTTCCGTTCTACCGTTGTATGAGAGCTCCTTAATATATATTTTTTTGTGTTTTAGTATCTATTATTAAAGCGGCAATCGAAATACATAATTTGTCAAAAATTCAACTGTCTAGCCATCGTGGTTCTTGAAATACAGCCTGGTGACAGACCAAGACGGACAGCGAAGTCTTAGTTGTAGGGTCCCGTTTTTACCCTTTGGGTACAGAACCCCAAAAACAATGCTGGCAAGAAATGGGAAGCCGTGTTCGTTGTTACCAAGCAAAAGATGAGTGATCGAGTTTCATTTGTTAACTTACATGTTGGTTAAACTTTTGGCCAATGTTTGGATTGTTGGCACAAACTTTGGTTCATGTCAATTTAAAATATGATGTACTTACTGAAAAGTTTGTACAAATACTTTTCATGTGGGTTAAACGTAATGCTAGCTTTTCACTGAAGCCTTTTACTGTTTTTCTATAGAATATTTGTTGTCTCCTAATACATTCAAATAATGAAGTTAGTTAAATAGGTACCTTTATTAGCTGGTTGATTATATTATTTATGATGAGGTGATAGTATTAGTAGCTATGTTCTCTTATATAATTGAATTTTCACTACATTACATTGATGCTCGTGCATGCTATTCAGTGTTCCGTTTACTATAAAAAAATGCATCCGAACGCAAAAAAAAAAGACGATTTACTAATACCCCAGGATTCCATACATCCAAATATTCTATCGATTTTAGCTTTTGTGTCCACAAAAGACCAGTCACATATCGCGTAATCTAAAAACCTCACATACCTTTAAAAAAATTACATACAAACCGCGCAGTTTTCTGCAAACAAAACGAAATTATGCATAAAAGTGGGTTTCGCGAACAATAGCTGGTGACGCGTGGTCGTACATTGTGGGATGTTCCTCTTTTATGTGGAAACTGGTCAAGTGCGAACTGGGGAAATGCAGCTGGGTATGTTAAAGTGATATATTATGTTTGAGTTGAATGTGTTTATGAATATAGTAGGTAAAAAGTAACTTTTAAAGGTGGATATAGTAGAGAACTGCCTCGTTGGCCTAGTGGTGCTAAGCGCGACTGCTAAGCTAGAGGTCTTGGGTTCGATTCCCAAGTCGACCAAGGTGTTATTGGGTTTTTCTATGAAATTCTCAGTAGCAGGTCGGAGTTTGGATTTGTGCCCGGTTAGTGGCAATAGGCTCGCCCCCTGTTACATGGGACCTAAACATACCGGCGAACTGTGGGTGTACATTGGTACACCTCTGCCTAACCCTTCGGGGATACAGGCGTGATAGTATGTTATGTTATGTTATGTTAATAGTAGATAGTAATTTTTTTTTTTTTGCATTTTGGCAGAACTTGCCTTAGAATGAAAAAAAAATATGAAAAAAATCATCTTATTATCTCTTGATAGTAAATTAATTACCAATTAAAGTACCTGTAACACAAACTAAATTAATTGAATTTTTACAAATGCTACACTTTAGTACATCACTACTGTACACTACTCGGTTATAACATCTCAACCTACGTCGCTATAGCTAAAACTACCCAATCATATTATTATAATTACCAAGTATACTTGAACAGCTTAAAACACAACCAAATCCTAAGTAATTAAAAAACACATTTAACATTATTGTATAAATCGTCGAATTAAGTGAATAATTGTTCTCCAGAGACGTCCCACATAGTTGTCTGTTATGCGAGGAATGTCCCACATTCCCTATGAATAACTCATAATGCGTATAAAGCCTTGTTTGTGGGTATTAATAAAACTAGGCTTTTGACTTATTGAAGTGATGTAAGAGAGATGGTTGTGTTCTGTGAATAATTTTTGATGACCTCATTTCGAGTATTGAATATAATTCTTACAAAAAAAAAACGACTTCAAAATAAGTCTTATATTTATTTCTTATGGATCCAGTTGTCTAAACCAAGGTGATGGAATGGGACTACACGGGAAGCACCAGCTTTCAAATAAAAAAAAGAATCATTAAAATCGGTTCACTCAGTCAAAAGTACTGCGGTAACGAACGAAAAAAAAAATACAATCGAATTGTTAAAAGTACCTCCTTCTTTTTTGGAGTCGGTTAAAAATAAACAGTAGTTTTTGTTACAATTATTTCCGAAGGGTAGGTATTTATTTTATATTGATGTGTGAAAATAAAACAGTTTGCAGAACAGAAAATACAAAAAATATATTGTATATGCGGCGATATTCTGCATTTACATACGTATTCTTGATAACAAAATTAAAGCAATCAGATAACAATAAAAATCATATAAGCACTATCGTAAACAGCCCCCTAAATCGCTTAAATGATATTATATTTACGGAAGTATAATATTCATTTCGACAAGTCGTGAGTTAGACTCGTCACTTCCATACGTTTAAGCGATTCGATCAAAGTAAGGCGTTAACGCTTGATGCAATGTTTCTAGGCTAGAGAGACTCTCTAGTAGCATTTCAACTTAGCCTTAGTTGTTTTTTGGATAAAATAGAACAGAAAATATACCAATAATAGATCCTAGCAATAGGGATGATGACGAATTTTATGTTTTTGTTCATTTTTTCCATAACATTATATATTAGACACGTATTTTTTCGTATCATTTCATCATCATCGTAATTTCGTAATCAAAAAAATGGGAAGATACAGTGAAAACAATAAAATTAATCTTGCATGATGTCACGTCTAAGCAAAAATTGTACTAAGCTGTGACGTCACAAGCCCCCACTCCTGAACTTTAAAGCGGTTTACCTTCGTATTTTGTAATTGATTTGATAAAAGAAAAAATACGTGTCTCTTATATTTTGATAATCTAAATGGTGGACTAAATTGATTTTGAATTTTCATACCTAGTCATCTACTCTATTGCATAGGTAGATATTTTGAAAAGCAAAACCGGGTCAATAATTGACCTATCACTGTTTATCTTATACCTACAGACGAAGGTTTTATAAACTGATATACATGAGGCGTCCCCTCTCCATTACCTAATTAATTGTCCTACAAAGAGAACGAAATCGAGCCTCTGAAAACTGATATTATGTTGGTAAGCATCTTAATTGATGAAACAAATACAAGTTAATAAGGTAATTTTATACAGTAATTATGCGAGTTTTGAATGAGTGGGGTTAATTATGAGTATCGATTTAGTTTGAAGGTACAGCTTGTTTAATAGATTTATTTACAAGACAGTCCATAATCATGTTTCTGCGCTTCGTTTTAAATTGAAGAACAAACAAGTCATTTTGTTGTGTTATTGTGCAGCATTTTGAATCATTATGTTTACGATAATCAGTTATTTTACTTACTTGAAACTAGATTGTTACCTTAATGAAATTTTGTTTATAGCATAGCAACCTTTTTGTAGCTTGTTTTGTTTGTCCTTAGACTGGTACCACGGACTTGAACAATACGCGGAGCTACTATTTACCTATACCTAGAAACATACGAGAACAATTTGCCAGCGACCAGTGCTTTGTTACCACGAGGAAATTCTTTAATTTTTTCACTTTTCTAGCTTCCCCAATAATGACGATGTCTAAGTATATCCGGCGCACCCTAAACGATCAAACTAGTTTTCATTCTGGTCAACTGGCCTATATTTACATTAAATTATAAAAATTGCTACGCTAGAGGTATTGGGTTCGATTCCCAAGTCGACCAAGGTGTAATTGGGTTTTTCTATGAAATTCTCAGTAGCAGGTCGGAGTTTGGATTTGTGCCCGGTTATTGGCAATAGGCTCGCCCCCTATTACATGGGACCTAAACATACCGGCGAACTGTGGGTGTACATTGGTACACCTCTGCCTAACCCTTCGGGGATACAGGCGTGATGGTATGTTACATTATAACAATAAATTCACCAAAGAATTATGCTATCAAACTCATTATCTTTTGTAAATAGTAACTACATTATTTTTTTTAATGTGGAAACTCTTTTTAAATCCACATTACTCATAATCTGGAAAACATTGGTAGTCATCATATTATTTGAATTTCAACTTTATTTTCCTCTCAAGAATAATGCAAACAACACATAAAAACAAAGTTGCAAAGAAAATGTTCCACAATAGCTACTTCCCTGTATTTAACTTATATAAACAGCATCTAGGCTATACAAATAAAAGTTTATTTGACAAACAAAACCCTCTATATCGTAGAAATCGTTTGCCCAACTGCGTACGGAATACATAAATACAAATATTTTGCACGAACAAACATGCCAGGTAGAATAAACGTAATAATTTAATATGTTGTGTGTTTGTGGGATTTTCGGATGAAATATGGATGGAAGAGATAACAGTTATCAAATAAAAGAGGATTTTTTTTTCTAAATAGAGTAGGTACTCTTTTATAGCCAAGTAGTATTGAGCCACTATGCTATGTCATTATACTAACTACCACAGCTGACGAATAGACACAGATGGTAAAATATATTATGACCAAATTTTTCATGTAGGTTATTTTATTTGTGTTTATATAATTACGGCAAATTTCTACAATAATTATCAGTACAGGTCATCTATTTCTGATTGATTTGTATCATTTATGTAGCGACAGCAGTAATTACGAAAAATATTAACTTTATGATAGAAAAATCTGTAGCTCAGTCTACAGACTGATGTGATTCGTTGAAGTTCTACACAGACAGAGTCACGAGCACACAATAGTATTACATACAAAGCGTCGTACACCGTAACTTACATTAACTCACAATCAATACTTAAACCGGGATCAAACGAATCCTAGTTAAACGAGACGTCACGAACCAATCATCGGAAATATAGAACAAGAAATTTTATAGCCTTCAATATAAAAAGAAATTTCATCTCGAAATGAATGGACGTAAACTATATTACCGATAATAAAAACGAGGCGCCCAACTTCTTAGTGAGTTGCAATTTGTAGGAAAATTACTATCGAGTGACGTAGTGCCGATATAATGTAGGATTGTAGAGCTATCTGTTATTGGTGGGTCAGTATATCTCTATTTAAAATATGGTATTTAAATCTATTACAAGAACAAACAAAGACTAAAATTAAATCTTATTATTCTGTTATTGGTTATTTTGTTCTAGAATATTACTGTTTATGTATTCAGCTGTGAAATCACTACGGACATAAGATCAAAACTTTACTAGTATGTTTTCATTAAATGTACCTATTCTGTGAAAAATGTCGTTGGTTGCACATTTACTCATTTTGTTGTGTTAATTTGTAAGTATCTATTAATGTGTAACTGTTTATTTTCCCTAATAAATAAAATAAAATAAATAAATAATAAATAAATAAATGCGGACAACATCACATACATTGCTCTGAACCCAAAGTAAGTAGCTAAAGCACTTGTGTTATGGAATTCAGAAATAACGAAGGTACCACAAACACCCAGACCCGAGGCAATGTAGAATGATGATTTCTACATTGACCCGGCCGGGGATCGAACCCGGGACCTCAGAGCTAGCGACACCTTGAAACCGGTGCGTACGCCACTCGACCACGGAGGTCGTCAAAATAAAACTTTTAGTTGTTCTGTCTTGCCTTTTCCCAATCTATGTAAGGGTAGGCTTTTAGTTTCACCGGATTCAGATGATAACCGTGTTTTACATGGTACGGACGGACTATCTGACTTTCATAACCCATTTTACTGGGATACTACAATACTACAGATGGAACTACAGTATTCGATAGTTAGCCTGGTTGTCAAACGTCAAAACTTATACAAATTTTGAAATGTTGAATCTGAATTCTGTATATTAATCCCTATCTGTCACTAGCAGGGGTTTAAAACGTAAATAATATGGGTAGGATAGGGTAGATGACTATTTTCATCAAAATTTTGTACATGTATTTTCTCTTTTTGCACAAACCAAAAGTCACGATCGGTGTATTGATCAGAAATATAACGATTTTTTACATTTTACGCGAAAGTGTGACCATGTTAGCCCACACCCCTTTGTCCCCTCTAGCCACTCCTTTTGTAGCTACCTTTATCTACTCAGTTTTCAAATAATCAACGGACTAAATACCCATCATCTCTCATATTAGTCATCAAACATCTATCATCAATCGAAACATAAGTATAAGAACACAACACGATTTAGAACCAAACAACATAATCTACAAACAAATCGCTTCACTATATCAAGGAAATAACAAAAACGAATCTTAAACAAAATATTAAAGGTAATCTGCGCTCGTCACTCAGGGTCGAAATCATTGAGCGGTTACGGCCACAATTGTGAATGAACACGAGATGGCATACGTAACGTTTGAACTGTTCTGTAGATTTTATACGAATATAATGACCTCACATGAACAAATGTAAAAATAAAAAGCCGTTTTTTTTTGCATTTACCATTTTCCGTAATATCGATCGAAAAAAAAAACCGCATTATAATTGATCCATTACTTTAGGAGAAAAGATGCTAAAGACAAATACACAGACAGACAGATAGACAGACTGACTACTTTTACTACTTTTTAGGTAGGAGTTAAAAATGAATACAAATACCTAAATGTATAAAAGAAGCAACTTCAATGAAATTTATATTGGACAACCTCTGAGATATACCCTATCGATGACAAAAATAATTTCTGAAATCAATCCAAAATTGCCGGTGATATAGTTTAACAAACAAAGAACTACGAATCTAGTTAAGAACCTACTCCTTTTGTAGTCGGTAAAAAATTGTATGGAATGGAAATGAATGGTACGTAGAAGGTCGTTTGTTGTGCTATTATTGACGGTCAGTCTTATCTGATAGAATGGTTTTAGATTTTTTAGTACGTAAAAATACACCATCTGTTATGCCAGTGGAAAACTGTTTGCTACTTGGAATTTTGTTTGTCAGTCGATCATGTTTTATAGACTTATCATTTGTGGCTATAATTCGGCCGCTGAGAGTATGCATTCCTGACAAAATTTATGTTTGTTTGTTTTCATTTTGACGACCTCCGTGGTCGAGTGGCGTACGCACCGGTTTCAAGGTGTCGCTAGCTCTGAGGTCCCGGGTTCGATCCCCGGACATACGGATCACCGGTCAATGTAGAAAATTACATTTCTACATTGTCTCGGGTCTGGGTGTTTGTGGTACCTTCGTTGTATCTGAATTCCATAACACAAGTGCTTTAGCAACTTACTTTGGGTTCAGAACAATGTATGTGATGTAGTCCGCAATTTTTTTTTTTTTCATTGTGACGTGGCATAATGATATAAATTTATAGTATTATTCCTTAGAAGGACAAATAAGCAGTAATTCGTACCACATTATATTTATATACTCCTGTTGACCACGACCTTTCAGAAACGCATCCTTTTCTCAGTACATATTTATTATGTGTCTAAAAAATTTAAATCCCTTGATAATTCTATTTACTTTAAATTAATGTTTCATCATCATCTCCCGAGCCTTTTCCCAACTATGTTGGGGTCGGCTACCAGTCTTATCGGATTCAGCTGAATACCGTATTTTACATGGAGCGACTGCCTATCTGACCTCCACAACCCATTTTACTGGGAAACACAGTATCCCGTAGTAAGACTGGTTGTCAGAATTGACTTAACGACTGCCAAAGATCTAAGTATGACAGCCGGGACCTACTGTTTAACTTGCTTTCCGAAACACGGAGGGGTCTCGGTATGTTATAAATGGTCACCCATCCACGGACCAACCGCGGCGAGCGCGGCTTAACCTGTATAATCGGACAAACCGTACGGCTTACACTTAGCCAAGCCTCTACTTTAAATTAATGTTTAAAAATAATAATATCGAACATTTAAATCTCCAAAGTAACAACGCCACAGATAAAGATAACTGTATAAGTAAAACCCAATTACATAACGAGAATCCAGTAATTTCTTAATGAGTCATTTTAACTTGAAACGAAGACTCCAATTAAATGGCGGTTATATCAAATTACATGACAAGGAACCATCTTTTAATTATAAGTTAGATATAGTTGAATGCGTTTTTCCGCAGAACGATATCTGATAGAATCTTTCGGAATAATGTTTGTATATCCATGTGGTAGTAATAATTTAGGTATATGAAAAATGGTTATTAAGTTAATGTATATAGGCAATCAATTAGTGTGATTTCTCGTTTATGTCAAATGTAAAAATCAAAATTGACTGACGAATTGATTGACACGACGATGTCGTGGTGGCCTAGCGGTTCAATGAACGGATTTGTATGCACAAGGTTGCAGGTTCGAACCCAGGCAAGTACTAAAGTGGCTTTTTCAAAGTTATATGTAATTTCTTAATTATTCTAAGACACTTCTGACAAACGGTGAAGGAAAACATCGTGAGGAAACCTGGATTTCAAAAATTTGGGATCTGAAATCGCCAATCCGCAGAGAGCAAGCGTGGTGATCAATGCTCGTGCCTTCTCAATATGGGAAGAGGCCTGTGCCCAACAGTGGGACGTTTATAGGCTGGATTATTACATCGACTGACGAATATCGAAAAATTGCCAATAGACTTTAAAATAGCGTATATTTTACAGTATGAATGAAAAAAAAAAATAATAAAAAAAAAGGAAATCTAATTAGCTAAAATAACCACAGCATCACTGGTGTGGATAATAGTTAGAAATATAAAGGATAGTTTTAATTAATTTCAAGTACAAAATACAGCTCACGTTAAACTTGACAGAAAACGTTTAATCCATCTCTTTATACATTCTCACAGACTAAAGCTCAAACTTATTCAAATCCTGTTTAGATCCGTACCGTCATTTGTCTACTATTCACAGCGAATCCGTTTAAGTTCAACGTTAGTGTTCCTTTGCAAACATAATTACATAATTTTCATGGTACCCTGGTACCCGTGTCAGGATGACAGCTCATAAGAAGGGGAATCCGGGGTGTCAGTTATATCTTATGACGGATTTGAGTTATAATATTATGTTATGGGGTATTTTGTGACAATTTTGAAGTAGTGGGTTTAGTTTGATGGACTTGGAATAACGAGGAGCGTATTGGTTTGTTTGAAAGCGTGTCAATTCGAATTTATATTTAGACATTGGTTGGTATTTGATGGACAATTTAGTTTCCAAGCGAATATGGACAAGACAGAAGACTTCTTTTGATAAAAATAACAAAACTTTGCTATGGAGTCGAAACAAGGCTTCTAACTTATTTAAAAAGGACTCAATTTGATATAAAAGAATGTAAAGTAAGGCAAGAAATACCTGAAGTAAGCATTCACAAACAACAGTACAGAGAACAAGGAAAAATAACGAAATACATTTAATATCGTTATTAAATTATTTTTTCGTCCTTTATATTACTGCTAAGGTTTCTGTAATGAGAACGGAAGATATGGATTTTCCGGAAAATTTACTCCATTTAGTCCCGGAAAAGGCGAAAAAATAGCTGACGAGGAAAACCCACATAATTTATTGGCAGTTACGACAAAGATTTTAGACTAAAGGGTGCATAAAATGTAGAGGCTTAGTGGCAAAAAGTATGCTTGGGATGGTAATATTTCAATGTGATAAGGAAAGAAAAGGAAATTATTTTGTGATACTCTTTGCTTCAAGAGCAAAAATACTAGGTACATACTTCCAAAACCTGAACAATATGCTTCGTCTATATATATGCTGTTAAAAAGGTTAGATCTTTTTCTTTAATACTTGTTAACATAGACATAGAAAACATTTTTCCAAACGTGTTTAAAATGATCTAATATCAAAAACAATATAAGACGTCTTGTTATTATAAAATTACATTAAAATTTAGCGTTGAAATTACTGTTCATGAATGAAACCTGTAAAGCGAAAATGTCCAACATTATTTAAGGAAACAAGAAAAAAAATCTTAAAAATGAACACAGTAAATGCTCAACAAAAAACCTACACAAACAAAAATAAAATGTTCCACTCGAGTTGACGTAATGTCGAAAAATGTTAGACAATGTGGTGTATGGTTCAAGTAACAAGCAAGTTTCAAAATACAGCGTTTTTTACAACAATTTTAATTTAAAGTAGTGTTTCTAAAGTTCGTTCGTTTTTTTACTTCACAATATAGTTTATTTTGAATAATTTCTTTAAATAATATACCGTACATAATTTGTTATATTATATGTAGGTAGTTTTTTATTCATAAAAAATAGAAGAATTAAAAAACTTACATGGAAATAAATAAGTTAGTTATTGTGCTTATCTTAGTCACTATACTGACAAACTACATACTGTTGTGTATTTATTTAATATTTTTAATTAACTTTGTGTGTAATGTCTTACAGTACAAGACAATAAATAACCACAAACCGATAAAACAATTAACACAATAAAGTAATATAATAAGACGTTAAGATAAATATTTAATTATTTTATAAATACTCCTGACAATTTATGGTGGCGTCGAGTGAGATTTGAATTTTAAATCATTACCAACAAGATTCACTGCATTTAAAGTACTGCCACCCACCACGAGATTTCAAAGCAAGACTGTTGCCGTTGTGGAAGCGAGACACCGCTATGCGCAGTGTATAGCTCCGTCTCCCTCCCACAATGACAACAGTACTTCTTTAAGTGTTCATAGTACAGGCACTGGTTGTGTGCTCATTAATAATTAATGGTTTTTCTGCCGTCCCTTTAATAGTGAATGGAGTGCCGTAATGAAATGTATTCACGATTTAATTATATAATGTAATTATATTGTTGTAGACAAAGCGATTCATGCTACTGGTAACCTTACAGTTTATTGTTTGATCTGCTTTTGTTTGCTATTCGAGAGATTACTACTTTACGGAAATACAGTTTATCTTTTTTTAAATATACATTTGATATTGTTAATGAATTTTGTGTTCCTGATTAAGAGTTATTAAATGTGTAGGAATTAAATCATAATAAATTTAATGAGGCAAAAGAATTTTTTTTTTAATCTCATTTTTTTTAATCGCTGCTATATTCCACGACAATCCTATAAGAGAAATATAAGGCCACGTTTTGTTTACCTATGTCAAAGAATTGCATGTTAATATGTCATAAAGCATCGGAAATTTTAATAACTTCTTTACTGACATACCTGTAACTACAACTAGCTCCTTAAATTCATCAGCAGCTGAGGCTGAAAACCTTCTGCGTAATACTGTGCCTGTATGTGATAATATTTTTAGTTTTGAACATGTAACTCCTTTAGATATAGTAAATGCTTTTAAATCGCTCAATAAAAAGAAAACCGAAGACTTTTGGGGCATCTCTGTAAACCTTTTAAGTAATATAATAAATATTGTTGCCCCATCACTAGCTATCATTTTTAATAAGTGCGTCGATTTAGGTATCTTCCCTGACCTTATGAAATGTAGTAAAGTTATACCTCTATTTAAATCAGGTAATAAAAACGAAATTTGTAATTTTAGGCCAATATCGATCCTTCCCGCATTTAGTAAAATTTTTGAGAAATTGATGTTGAAACAACTTTTAATTCATTTTAATATGAAACATCTCTTACATAGCGAGCAATACGGTTTTACTAAAGGACGTTCAACTACGGACGCTGGTGTAGCTTTACTAAAGCATGTTTATAGTGCCTGGGAGAGCTCGCAGAACGCAATTGGGGTGTTCTGTGACCTTTCCAAAGCATTTGATTGCGTTCATCATGGTACTCTAATTCGCAAACTCGAGCATTACGGAATTAGGAATACAGCACTTAATTTAATTAACTCTTATTTATGTGATCGACTACAATGCGTTGATGTCAATGGTGATAGGTCCACCGGACTACCAGTAAAGCTAGGTGTGCCCCAGGGGTCAATATTAGGTCCATTTTTGTTCTTAGTTTATATAAATGACCTACCCTTCTTTTTAAAAGGCATCTGTGACGTCGTGCTGTTTGCAGATGATACCTCTTTAATTTTTAAAGTAGATAGGAATAGACACGAATTTAATGAGATAAATGCTGCACTTGTTAAGGTTACGCATTGGTTCTCATCTAATAACTTAGTTTTAAACGCGAAGAAGACCAAATGCGTGAAATTTTCTATGCCAAACGTAAAAAATCTTGGCCCTAATATAATTATTAATAATGAAGTGTTAGAGACTGTAGAATCAACAGTGTTTTTAGGCATAACGCTAGATAGTAAACTCCTATGGTCGGCACATATCTCGTGCCTTGCGAGTAAGCTTAGCTCCGCTGCTTACGCCGTTAGGAAGGTAAGACAGATCACTGATGTGGACACAGCTCGTCTTGTTTACTTTAGCTACTTCCACAGCATCATGTCCTATGGCATATTGTTGTGGGGTAAAGCGGCGGATTTAGAAACCATTTTTATTTTGCAAAAACGAGCTGTTAGATCCATTTACCAGCTAGGTTCTCGAGTTACTCTTAGGGAGCGATTTAAGGAGATAGGTATTTTAACTGTAGCGTCTCAATTCATTTTTGCAAATATATTATTTATAAGACAAAATATTCACTTGTATGCCAAGAATAGTGACATCCATAGTATAAATACGAGAAATAGGCATAAGTTATGTTCTACATCACATCGGCTGCATAGGGTACACAATTCATTTGTGGGGCTTGGTATTCGCTTTTACAATAAAATTCCTATTAGTTTGTTAGAGTTGCCCTTTAACTCATTCAAATGCACAATAAAAAATAAGCTATGTGAAAAAGCTTACTACACAATTAATGATTATTTAAATGATAAACATAGTTGGTCGCCGTGATAGACACAAGACGGTTCTGTATGGATTATTATTATTATTTTTTTTTTTTTAAACAACCTGATTTATCTTTGTGTTGATAGGCATACATTTCGTATGTAACATTTGTTACCTATTTTTATTTTATTTTTAGTACGATTATACAAATGTAGGTATAGTTTACCTATGTCCAATGAACGGTATTTGTTCGTCTTCTTTTGTTTAATGTATAATTTTATTAATTATAGAATTTAATTATGTATCCACTCATATTATTGTGATAAGGGACAGTGCAGTAAATCAGTGTTTGAGGATTTCCTTTTTTTTTTTTTTTTTTTTTTTTGCTTTATATTTGTTTGAGCCGGCAACAGTCTCGTCATGCTCCCTTAGTTGTCACTGCCTGCGGTGGCGTTTTGGGTCGGGTCTCCTCCTTCCCTCTAATATGGCGAGGGAGGGGATGGCTGACCCTTGCGTCATACTCGTGAACGGGTGCTGCTTGCGGTGACTGGTCGTTCTGTTGACCTTGGTTAAGATCAGTGAACTTTTAACTTCATAGTACCTCAAACACTTGTTTATTTGGCGCGGTCCCTTAATGATGTTCAGTATAATTGTAAAGACAGCGTGCTGCTGGGGAGTTTGTTGCGCCGTTTCTTCTCCTCAGCCAAAGCACTTAGGAAGCGGTGAAGGGTGGGCGTTTTAGGGTCGGTTCATTTCTGGCGGGGGGCGCGTCGCGTGTTGTCGGTTGCTTGGCGCCGGGGCGGGCGGATGCCTGGTGGGGCGTTCGGCTTTTCACACTCAACTGATGTTGCGTTAGCGCGTCAGGTGTTGGATGCAGGTTGGATGTCTCATTGCGTGTTTGTTTGTTCTGGCGTTGCGCGGCCGATGGTGCGCGGTGCGTTTCCGCCGGATATGAACCGACCCTTAGGGTGCTGTCTGTGTTTTTGTATTTTGTGTTTGACGTTCGATAAGTGCTACTGTGTAGCCTATATTGAATAAAGAATATTTGAATTTGAATTTGAATTTGGAACTTTAACCTGTATAAGGCGCCCAATGACTAGAGAGTATTTTTTTCCTTATTATTTTGTTTATCGTGAGCAGAATTATTTATGTTATCTAGTTATTCAAAGATATCGTTTAACTTTTTTGATTAAATTATATTATTACTTTATTACATGACACCACTGAAAAAGAGTATGTATTTAGTTTAATTCATTGTTTTGCGTATGGATTTTTTTAACCGGCTTTAAAACAAGGATAAGCTTCTCAATTTGTCTATCCATTCGTATGTTTGTTATGCGATATACCCGAAAATTTTATTTCATTGTGTTTTAGCATTTTTTTTTCATTATTATTAATCACCTAAGCGTAGTCTACACTAATATTATAAAGAGGAAAGATTTGATTGTTTGTTTGTTTGTTTGTTTGTTTGAAATGAATAGGCTCCGAAACTACTTAACCGATTTGAAAAATTCTTTCACTGTTGGGAAGCTACACTATCTCCGGTGAACATAGGCTATATAAAATTTTCAAAAAAGTTAGGGATCCATACTAAAACCTCAATAATGTAAACCAAGGTGTGAAAAAATTACCAAAAAACTTTCTTGCATCGCGTGCGCTGCGAAAACTATTGATTATAGAACAAAATAATGTACTACGTCTTTGTAGAAAATATAATTATCTACAAAAAGGGTCGCGACAGCATATGTCTAACTATTACAGTTTGGTCACAATAAGAGATATTTTATAAAAAAAAATATTATTGAAAGGACGCCGCTAGAAAAGGCTCTTTATTTGTTACTTGGTATTGATCCTTATCAAAATAAATTACTTCATAGTCAAGACTGCTTCAATACCTTTATGTAACTTTTTGAATTATTCACTTTGGACATTCCCTTCGAAAGATATCACGAGTTTAAAATATAAGAATTAGAAAAAAGTCGCGTGATTGTCGCTCACTCTGCTCGGCTAACTATGCGATTTAAGCATCACTGAGGTACGGGTAGTTAGTCTCGGGTCGAGTCTGGATGAGGCTGGCACAGGACCGTAAAAAATGGCACGAAAAAGGGGAGGCCTATGCCCAGCAGTGGGAAGACGAGGGCTGTGGATAATGATGATGAGGATGAGGTACGGGAGTGTCTATACTAATATTATAAAGAGCGTAATAGTAGTAATAACACAGAAACCTTCAATCCTAACTTTTTAATAATGTGTTAAATACCCGTGCGAAGCCGGGACGGGCCGCTAGTTCCATATAAATTTAATGCTAGTCACTTAATTTATGTGTAACAAATTATCAAAGATAAAATTGACAGCATTCAGCTTATATCTTGGACCACAAATGTCAAAATTATATATCACTATGGCTGTCAGTGGCAAGTTTGAGGCACAATGTGTAGTGCCGCGCGGTAGACTTTTGTCTCCGATCATTGTCATGGGACCAATGGGGTTTTCTTACGGAGGAATTATTTATCATATTTGTGAGAATACCATGATTCTTGAGATATGAGAGTATAATAATTATAGTAACAAACTATTTCATACTTAGTTTAGGACGAATTTTGTGAACAGAAACCGATAACTCAACTAAATACAAATGTACATATAGAATGTTTAAAATATTTAGATACAATAGTATTTCCATAATCAAAGAAAAGAGGGGCTCGTGGCTAAGTGTAAGCCGTACGGTTTGACCGATAATACAGGTTAAGCCGCGCTCGCCGCAGTTGGTCCGTGAATGGGTGACCATTTATAACATACCGAGACCCCTCTGTGTTTCGGAAAGCACGTTAAGCCGTAGGTCCCGACTGTCATACGTACATCTTTGGCAGTCGTTTCGAAGTCAATTCTGACAACCAGTCTTATTTTGGGATACTTGTGGAGGTCAGATAGGCAGTCGCTCCATGTAAAATACGGTATTCAGCTGAATCCGGTAAGACTGGTAGCTGACCCCAACATAGCTTGGGAAAAAGGCTAGGTAGATGAAATGATGATGAGTATTTCCATAATCAAAATTGAACTATTGCCATAGACATTTAGACATTTGGGCATGGCAAAAGGCAAAATTACAAGTCTTCAAGTATCTTAATTAGTAAAAAAAATAATTACAGAGACCGATTACGACCTATTCCGTTCAGGTCACTAAAAAGTTTTTCTTGTCTAAAACTACATTTTTATTATTCTAGCCACCATACTTTAGAACCTGGCTTCCAATCCTATACCTTTTGAGGCATTACATTTCGCCTTCTGTTTGTAACGTCTTTTGACATACATGTCACGTTTGAAAACCTTTGAGGATTACTAACGTTGTTGCTATCACGTAATTATAGTTTAAAGGGATGTCCGCATTTGTTTTATTCGTTGAAAATGTATTTTATATATTTTCCTAACATGTTTATGCAATTTTATAGACTGAATGGAGATTTTGAGATTGGGTTTTTTTTTATTTTCTGGTGTTTTTATTTGTATTTGAATTATACAATAAAATCAACGTTATCTCTTAAGTCTAAGTCTAAATAGTATTTAATACTTAAGGTTATTATTCTTCGCATTTAATTCAAACATCTAGCGAAATCATAACTAAAATGCCAATAATACTTAACGAGATAAAATACCTATGTCAAAATATGATAAATATAAGTTTGGACGAACGATATTAAATTATACTTATCTCAATATGGTTTAAAATAATTCTAACAAAAAAAAACCGACTTCAGAATAAGTCTTATATTTTTTCCTTTGGATCCCACTGTCAAAACTGGACCAAAATAAAATGAGACCAAACGGGAAGCACCAGCTTTCAATTAAAAAAAGAATCATCAAAATCGGTTCACCTAGTCAAAAGTTCTATGGTAACAAACATTTAAAAAAATACAGTCGAATTGAGTACCTCCTCCTTTTTAGAAATCGGTTAAATATATGTAACATAATTTCAAATTTCAATCATCTCCCATTCACAAGTATTCGGTGCTTCATTATCCCATCAAAAACATAAATGTGAAAGGCTGCCAAGTTCGATACTATGGGAATGCTTCGCCTATAAAAGAAGTGAGATCTGAATAAGTACCAAGTTCCATAAAATACCTCAAATCATAAATAGTTATAGGAATGCACACTTGATTTCCAGCAGTTTTTAAGGTACATTTTGAATAAGTATCACGTTACATAGAAATACCTAAAATTATAATAGTCAGAAAAACGCACACCGGTTTTTTTAGCAGTTTCCTGATAACATTTATTATTTTCAGCACTTTTTAATGATGTTACTTGGCAAGTTTTCACACACCACACACCTTTTCGCCTTTTCAATGCAATGAATCGACACCTTTGGACTGCAATGTGTCAAGTATATAATTTTCTATTAAAACTTGCCAAGTAACATCATTAAAAGTACTGAAAATAATAAATGTTATCAGGAAACTGCTAAAAAAAACGGTGTGCGTTTCTCTGACTATTATAATTTTAGGTATTTCTATGTAACGTGATACTTATTCAAAATGTACCTTAAAAACTGCTGGAAATCAAGTGTGCATTCCTATAACTATTTATGATTTGAGGTATTTTATGGAACTTGGTACTTATTCAGATCTCACTTCTTTTATAGGCGAAGCATTCCCATAGTATCGAACTTGGCAGCCTTTCACATTTATGTTTTTGATGGGATTTCATTTATTTTTGTTAGGTGTAGGTTCTTTATTATTTTTTATCACTTTTGCTTTAGGAAATGTCTCATTCCACTTAGTTGTAAAATTAGAAATTATTTAGACTATGCGAGAAAAAATTGTCTTTTCATTTTTGTTTGACTGATTTAGCGCACCTAGTGTACCTAGTGACCTGCTTTGCACTTCGTAAATCGTGGGTTCGGTTCCCGCAACAGACACACACAGAGTAGTGAACAATTTTATTGTTCTTGTCTTTAAGACAAACATGTATTGTCTTAAATTGGTATGTATCTAAATTTAAATAAGTCTTATCTCATTCCCACCTCATACCTACTTATAGTAGAACAAAATTACACATTCGTTGTTTTCGAAACTGACTCACACTTGGCCGTTTTCAGATTTTTACTTTATTTCGACCTAAAGACAAACCTTCGAGCCAAATTTCAGGTCGGTACGACCATTGGAAGATAAAACCATTTAGTTCATTATGACTTCATAGTAGAACAAAGTTACACCTTCGCTATTTTTAAAACTAACTCACACTTGGCCGTTTTCAGATTTTTCCCTTTACTTTGACCTTAAGACCTATCTCCATGCCAAATTTCAAGTCAGTACGACCATTGGAAGTGGTCTAGGTTTTTGATGAGTCAGTGAGTCAGTGAGTGTATAGTAAAAATAGCGATTTTCTGACGTCAATATCTCAAGAACTGCTATAGGTAGAATAATGAAATTTTGTATTCTAGACAATTAAGGGGATGTCAACAGACACTCGAAATTTCATATGCGTAGATAAAATATGTTTTGAGTTATAGGGTGGTCAAAATTGGCCCGAAATGGTTCGTGTAATATAACCCACGGCCGGTGTGTCGCTTTTTTTTGCTCGAACTTGGCGGACACACTGCCGTGTGTCTAGATATTATAATCGTAATACCAAATAGCCTATATAGGTTGATGTTATTCCTCGCTAGAATGGAGGTCCAATATTTTCAGGCTTCGGCGCTACATTGGCTGGTCTGGCATTTATCGACCTACAGATTTGTGATGATTGACGTTTAGGCTCGTATATTCACGTAAGCTTATACGAGCCTCACATATTTGGTTCAGTTATATGGGAAATATCTTCATTTATTAAGATCGTATTTATATACCTATCGGAGAATGTGTTGTTATATTTTGCGATTGAAACAATACCTACAAGTAAAAATATACTCAATTAATGGGAGTTTTTTTTCAAAAATAAAAGGAATGGGCAAAGTTAAAGAAACAAAACGAAGACTGTCAAATAAGATTGAGACGTTTTTGTCGCATATTTTAAAATCATTGTATTCCTAACATCGATGTTAACCTATTTTTTTTAAAGAGTAGCCTATGGAATTTCTTGCCGGTGCTTCTCCATAGGAATGACATTTTGGAACCTGCAACTAGAGTCAGTTTTATCGTTTTAAAAGAGGTTGGAAGGGCCTATTTGAAATAAAAATATTTTGATTTAGATTATTTTTGTGGATTTCGTGTAAACAAATGAAAGCTTATGCAGCTGTATACATTTTTATACAGCTTTATACTCGTAAGTAGAAATAAATAACACCCAAAAACAAAACAAACGAATTCCGGGATTTTACTTAAAACCAGTTACAACCGGATTCGTAATAATTTTTTTCAGCATAATAATACCACTTTGTTATAATTAACAATGGAAACATTAATAAAAATATAACTGCTTAAATTAATGGTTTGTATCTTTGTGTTTGTAAATAAATATAAACTTCCGTGTTGTGAGAAAAAATGATTTGAACTCATCAACTGTTCGTCTAATTATGACAGGTATAACGACCTTACGAATTAATGTAACTGGTTTGTAAATGATTTAATATTCAGAATATTCATAAATAATGTTTATTATTGTATTGTTCGGAATGACGCTTATTGTGGTGAATACGAGTACTATAATACATGTTTCGAGTATAGAAAGTTTATAAGCAAAGGAAATAATCTCAAAGATATCTAAAACCATAGTTAAATTCATTACCTCCATATAAATGAACCAGCTTCAAATTAATTATTCGAAATTCAAACATGTTTTAAGGGATTTTTTAATGACTCATTCTTTCAGAAAAAAAACCCTAAACATTTTTAACCAAACTGCACAACCAAATACATTGAACCTTTTTTACCTTTTTACCACAAACCCAAATATCTCAACTCCATGGTAAAATCATGGTCACCATATTACCATAGACATGTAAATGAGTTAGACCAGTCAGTGGCATGACAAAAGACGCGAGCAGCCAAATATCGGCCTTCATGACAGTTTTTAACAATTCCAATGCAAATTTCCGAACGTATTATTACCGTGTAGTTTTAAGTTGACAAGTATATTATTTTCAGGATAATGAACGTGAGTTGTACAAACGAATCATGCAGATTGTTGGCTGTATTTGTGGTGTGGAATGGTTGTCGTTATGCTAATGTTATTAAGATTAAGTTTAAAATTAAAAATAAACTATTTGGTTAAATGTTTTATAAAGTACAGATATATTATGAAGTGTCTAAATTTTGACAAAGAATCTTTATTTTTTGTACTTCTTGACACTAATTATGTAAGTTTAACTTATTAAAGAAAGGTAAAAGTTATAAGTATTTATTGCTTAGATTATTATATTAAAAACACGACGTTTAATTAGTGCCTTCAACAGTTATTTAGTATGTCCAATTAGCTTAAAAGATTAGGCACATATTTAACCTCTCGTCTGTCGCAATAAATAAGACAATAGAATTCAATTGTGTCTCGCGTAGATCTGCGCTTCCGACATACGACGGGTTAAACCACGTTTAAAATTGATATAATAAACAATAAAGTAATCAATGTTAAAAGAATGACAGATATACCTCAAAAGGTATCTATGCAATAAAAATAATTAAATAAATTATTTAAAAGAGTGAGTAACAAATCCGAAATGAGTCAACCGAGTCTTTGTGTTCTGAGAATGAACGTGATCTCAATGAGAATAATAAATTAATATTATCTGACCTATATGTAAAATGTATGTAGGATAATAAAATATGAGTTTACCATCAGTGCTTGTACTATGAGCTCTTAAGGCAGGACTGTCGTCAATGTGGAAGTGAGACGTCGCACTACATTGACGTATCGGCATCTCGCTTCCACAACGGCGACAGACTTTCTTTAAGAGCGCATAGTAAGAGCACTACATTGCACACATACCGATAGTGAACTCATAAGTCTATTACTTAAGCCTCTACCCTATTGATTATTCAATATTTAACATATTTCAATGCTGTTAATATCATCTTTAGAATATTGATATCACACACATGTCAAATGGATTTCTCTGACATTTATTTTGGACTACCTCTAAGGTATACCTTCGTTATCGATGTCGAAAGTATTTTTATTTTACGTTCAATATAATAATGCGCTGAGGATGCTGTTGGGACTGCCTCAATGGTATAGCGCGTCTAGCATGTTTGCGGAGGCCAGGGGCCCGAGTCTGCTATTTACACTCCGTGTCAGTGTGCTCATAGTTGCATCGTCCGGCGGCGCTCGGGCCCTCTCGGGTGCACTCGGGCCGGTTCGGGCGCGTTCGGGCCGCCCGAACGCGCACGAGTCGCGCCCAAACCGGCCCGAGTGTACCCGAGAGGGCCCGAGCGCCGCCGGACGATGCAACTATGAGCACACTGACACGGAGTGTAAATAGCAGACTCGGGCCCCTGAGTAGATGACTTCTATGCCATCATGCGCAAGCGATGTGCATCCATGATGCGGCGATTCAGGGACATTACTAACAGTATACCAGCTACACTGGCAGACAAAATTGATGGCCGTTTATTAGACACTGGGCAAGTAGACATGTACGTCCTTATGTCCATGTCAATAATTGATAAATATTAATAACTGTTTTCTTCTAACATTAGGATAATAAATTACTAACACATTTGTATAGATTTCTGGTCTGAAATAAAGAATTTATTATTATTATTATTTTTTGGAATTGTCGGATATATAGTATAACAAATTATAATCCTGTCTGACAATGCTGTCCGCGTGGCTGAGTACTGGTCCACAAAAATCTAGCCACGATGAAAACAGCCATTGATCGATACGCTAAGAAGAAGAAGAAGTATAACAAACATAAGGAACGATCTAATTGAGTGAGAACCTCCTCTTTCGAACTCGGTTAATTACAAAAGCTACTTAAATCACAATACCTATAAACTACGTAACTATTTTGATTGTCATATCAATAGTGCCGTCTGACGATTCGGTTCAGAATCGATACCAACACAAAACCATTTATCTATCGTTATCAATGCTCATGTCATTCCATTCATTACTATAGACATCCTACCGTATCGCTTTTAATATCAAATCAATAAACAAAAGAGATGGCCTTATTAGAACTTTATGAGTTAGAGTGAGATGGAAGTTGAGGAATGATTGTGATAATAAGTTATTATGATTTTGATTATTCATTTAATATCGAGAGGCGATAATATTTAATTTTATTGCAATCGACATCTGGTGCAGTAACACGTACTTTGATATCCGGCATTTAAATTTTGAGAAACTCCAAAATAAAATATAGATTCAGGTAGGTAATACACTTTTCACGAGAACTATATGCTTAAAGAATTTATTCACATGAAAAACGCATGTTATGTGAAAATAAATTATCATGAGATTTTTACTGCACAACATTTTAGTAAATATTTGTCCATTCAAAAATATTATTTTTTTAAATAATAATATATAAAATAAGTAAACAGTATTTACCAGGTCAGTTTTATTTCTCAACTGCAGCACCAAAGCATACCACGAACCCGTTGTATCATCAATTAAATCTCTCGTAAATTAATTACTACTATTCATAATGACTTCAGCCATTACCAGCTACTTGACGGTGTCAACACTCGCTGCCCGCATCCAACTCTTTAATTAATTATTCCACACACATTCTTAATTAAAACATGACCACAGAATCTCGGTATGCCCTATACCTGTACTATGAACTATTAAAACAGTACTGTGTTCATTGTGAAAGCGAGACAGCGCTCTACAATGTGTATAGCTCCATCTCGCTCACACGACTGCAACAGTCTTACTTGAAGAGTTCATGGTAACAGGTGGTCAGGGAATATTCCGTTTGATATCATTCTCAGTTCCAACTCAATGTAATTAAAACGAATTTATTGGTTAAAATGTCGAGATTGGCCAACGATGTATACTAATGGAAAGAAATAAAAACAAATGTGAACAAAAGAGTTTTTACTTCGTCGTTTAATTCTTTGTGCGTAGTATTTAGGTTAATGAGTTTGATTGTTTGGCTAAATGCTCGAGACCGAATTTAGATGTTGGAAATTCGAATTTTGCCCGATTTTGTTAGTGGGTGGGATTTAACCCAGAATTTTTATATAATCAGTTAAAAACTCGATCATAGACTACATTACTAGACTTGCCCCGGCGTCGCTGGTTTATATGATTTATCTCATAATATCAATAGTTTATTTTACCGTCGGGCTGCATTAGCTTAGATACTTTGATCAAACGATCATTAAACGTAGATCTTTTAAATTAATTATTGTAAATAACTATTATAGCACATTTAAAACACATTTTTTACCGGCCTAAGTGCATAATTTTTTAATAGTGAATTTTGTTTATACAGGGTGTTACCGTATCAATCTTGAATAATTTCAATTAACTCATTCTGAGCCGAAATTTTGTAAACTAACTCTTTACTTAAAGTACTCTTCACCCCTTTCGGATAGATATACCCTTTCAGTAACAGCCTGTATCCAGCTATCATACCTTCTTTCTAGAAGAGGCTTTGGAAGCCTTGGTCTGTAAAGTCTGTATATATGTTAACTTGGTTTGTTTGATCCATTTAATATTGACGAATCGTTCCATAGTGCAGTTGCAGTGGGTTATACCAAAAAGTTTGTCTTCCTCGTTGACCGCAGATCCAATTTCCGCATTGAAATTAATATTTGTTTGGTTCTGCACAGTTTTAGTTGTACAGATCTCTGTAGACATTTATTTTATCAAACTGTTGGTTAAGTTAATTTGATTACTGGTAGCGTACCCCAACATTAAATTTCGGAATTACCGGATTATTTGTCTCTACGAAGACTATTATTTTGTATGTTTATTTTGCAGCAAATTTTCGGATGTATATTAATAGGTCATGTTGTGTTTATTCATTGTAATTTCTTTACCTGATTACCTATAAAACTATTAGATAGTCTGTGAAAATCTTCAAACTGAAATTTTCCGAAAATTACAGTTTTCACAGATTATCTAATAGTTTACACAAATTGCATAATGCTAATTACATTATGCAATTTGTGAGAAACAGCTTCATTTAACGACAGTCTTATTTTATTTGATAGCAACAACAAATGTTTAAAATTTCCGTTTGTGACTCATCAAGCTACAAAACTTCATAATTGGTATTTATCGTTTCCGAGTCGGCAAGATTTTAAAAATAATTACACACCAGTTACTTTTTGCTGTCATAAAAATATTTGTATAACTATGTCTCAATTAGGGACTGATTATGATACTGATATTTTGTTTACTCTTGCTCTAGGGAATCATACTGAGTCGCAAAGGGATTTAACAACTTCTGATTAAAATCAAATAGACAATGAAGTATAATGATATTTCAGTATTGGGCGTGTAGACCTCTTGTAACACACAATTATGACTTACACAGAATAATTAAGTGTTCCTATAGTATTAAAATTAAGTACGTTAACCAATTTTTGTAAACTAAGCAAGTTGGATAAAATAAGTTCTCAAAAAATAGAAAAAAGTTTTAGCACAATTTTTCGAAATCCATATTATCAACGAACTGTCATTTATGATATTCACATGCACAGCACATTAATAATAACCATATTAGGTATTTTTTTATTAAATGGTCACCACTGACCTGAGGTTAAAAATACCTTTAAATAAAATGCTCCAGTCCAGTATTATTAAAAACCTTTGACCACTTTTTGCGATGCTCATTTTGCTGGTCGGTCCCTTTTGGCTGAGTATCCACTTTTCATTTAAAAGGAACGGTCGAGCATTTACTAATGGCCGCGGTTACTCTAGACACATAATGAGAAATGTCTAACGAATGCCTTTTGGCTAATTGGTATAGTACAATCTACTTTAATTTAAATGTAAGAGAAATTGCTCCTCGTATGTCTATTTTTACTTATAGGTACTATAGGAAAGTACCTACATATGAAAATGAAGTCTTTTATTTATTTTTCAAAACATTTCTTTCAATGCTCATTCTAGTTAAGTATATACATAGTGCAGTCGCTTGTAATTGTTTATGTTTATTGTTTGTTTAGCCTGTACTGTCCCAATGCTGGGCAAATGGCCTTCTCCAAAACTATTATTAATACAAATCATTTCAAATACCATCTAGACTATTCTAGACGTTTTATTGATTCTATTTCATTTGGCATGTTTATTTAAAAAAAAAGTTGTTGTGAACATTTGAGTGATTTTTCTTTATTGAACTTAAATCTTACCATGTTATAACCGTGATAAATATTTACTCTAAATAAAATTTCATTTTATTACTGTTGAGACTAAAGAGCTCTAATAGCAGAACTTTCGCAAAATGTCACCAAAAAAACTTTCGTTTGACATTTAAAATAGAAGATAACTTTTAAGAACCCTGTAATATATAACTCCATTTAGGTACAAAACATTAAACGATATTTAGAACTAAGTCAACTTCAGACTCAAATTAAGACAAAATTTTAAAACAGAAATGGTAAACTGAGATTTTATCTAACTTTAGCTTAAAAACCTAATTTGGGTGAGATAAATGTCAAAGATAAATTAAATACCTTAATGTGAGAAGTACGACTAACTTTTGCTAAAAACTCTGTTTTTGGGTCTACTAAATTTAGTCAAAGTAAAAGGAAGAAACACGAACCGTAAAGTTATTTTTCATTGGAGCTATATTAGTACATTCTCAAAGAGATTTGTTTGTGAAATTTGATGAATAAAAAGATCTTGAAAAAGGATTTTTATTTGAAAATTTCGTATTTAAACTTCGGAATCTGTATGTTTTACAAGGTTGAGGAATTTAGCTGAATTTTTTTTATAATAAGAATACTGACATAAAAACGCTAGATCTAACTTTATCAAGATATATAAGAAGAAATTACGATAAATAATTAATATGTGTAACTAAGTGTGCCCCGCGGTTTCACCGTATAATTTTCGTTACCATAAATTCATCGGGATATAAAGTATTCGATGGAAATATTTAAGGTTATAAACTAAAAAATATTGAAATAAAACTTCTTTTTACGGATTTGTCGCGGTTTATTCTAGATTTTAGGTCCCGACGTTTCGACATCAGCAGGTATCATAGTCACGGCCAGACTGATAATATTCCAAATTTAATAAAAAATAAATTAAGTAGATTTTGTGTAAACGAGCTACAAACATTCATCCTTTCACCCGCACACTCGTCCGTGTTCGTAATATCATAAGGATGAATACAATAATAATATCACGTTTAAACAGTTCCAATCTATACAAAATAAAACCTCTAACCTATTTCCACAAAATCAATACCTACCGCAATTTGATCAGTACACAAACATCAACAGAAATGTAAACTTTTATTGGTGCACTAACTAAACTGTCAAGCGATGCGATCGGTTCTCAGTACTACAACTTTATAAAGACAAATATTGGTAACGCTATTTCGAAGAACTTTGTACTGTAAAAGCAATGCTGGGTGCAGAAAGTAAGGAAGTTTATATAAAGCAGTGCGACAATATTACTGCTATTCGAGAAATTAAACGTCTTCGTAGTAGTAGATAATAATATCAAAAAGTTTTTTTTTTGAGCTAGATAAAGTTTGGTAAAGAAAATCCCAGAGGGCTTCTTAGGAACGGAATTAAAGATGGCTACCTAAATATAGATGTATAGTTCTCAGAAGCTTTACAGATATAGTTATTATGTACTTCAAATATAAAGGAGGTATATTATTACAAAATCAAAATATTTTTATTTCAAATAGCTCCAAGCTCTTTTTAAACGCTAAATTACTGACTCTAGTTGCAGGTTCCAAAATGTCATTCCAATGGAGAAGAACCGGCAAGAAACATCATAGGTTACTCTTCTAAAAGTTACCATGAATGTTAAGAATACAATTATTTTAAAATATGCGAAAACATTACGTTTAAAAATGTTAGAATCTCTATGTATATTTATTTAGTTTTGAATGTATGATCACTACATTTTGCAATTATTCCCTACGTAATAAAATGTACGATATAGTAAAATAAATAATTTATTTTCTTTTTTTTATTCATTTAATAAGTTCTAATGCTTGTATGTTATTTTTTTGTACTGAAAACATTTCAACAAACTTGTATTAATTAAAAATACAGATTGACATTTAAATAGCAAAATTAGTTCCTACCACTCCATCAATAAATCAAATCAGTGATTAATCAATTTATTACATTAATTAGAGTATGTCAGAAGCGTCATAATAATCGATCAATTTCACAGCCGACCTAATTTACTTACCAGAGATCAATATAATAATATATATACCGAACTTCACGTGTGACAGATCAAAGTATGGATAGACCTTAGAGTATAGATAAGAAACTAAAGAGTGAGCCTATCAGTGTATGAACCGTGAGCACTAGTATGAACTAGTTTTATCGTAAATTTTGTATCAAGACGGAGCGCGCCGATTTAATAAAACTATCTAAAACCCCAAAATTATCGTAACAATGTCGAAACCATCGATATTTTCACATATAAGTCTGTCGTTGCGCGAAAAATAACTTTAAATCAGTAAACGAATGTACTAGATACAGACAAAAAGTGCTCTTGCTTGGCACGAAGGAAAACTAGCGATACTAGCTGTCTATAGTATATCTTAAGTCTATGACTTACCTATACTTACTTATAATAATATATATTATATCAAACTTCACGTGTGACAGATCAAAGTATGGATAGACAAATAAATATTTCACCACTCAATTCCAATTTATAAACCATAAATCATTTATGTTATAAACCTTTATAGAAACAAAATTATGATCTATTTTTAAAAACTCTGAATTTATTTATTTAGACTGAAATGGTAATTCAGTTTATTTATATTTCCAAACATGGATGAAAAGTTTATAAATCCAATACAAAATTTAGGGAAAACGTAGATTCTATGTCCTTCTTTACATACAAATTTCTATACGATAGGTATTGAAATAAAAATATGAAAATGTTATTTTTCTTTTGTTTACAGTATAGGTATTATTTAAAGGTGTTATATTTACCTTTTCTTGTTTTCGTAAACAGTACTCCTGTAGCTCTGTTTGACCTGTAAAACAAGCATTTTTTTTTGTTAAATTTACGCAATTGTAAAGAAAACTACAACCAAACAAGTAAATAAAACACAGGCTTAGTAATAACCCTATACACTATCTATACTAATCATTAGCTAAAAATAACGGTTTATCATATTTTAACGATCAAAGTCTATCCATCGTAGACATATCTAATTGTACAAAAAAACCTAATTGGGGAACTACAAAATGTCATGGTTTAGCGATTAGTATCATTACATTGTATAAAAATGCTTTGTCATAATACTAAAATGTCCAAAAACATCTAGTAAATTATATATGATGATAGATATTCTCTAATGATAGATATGTCTTCGTGTCTTGCACCTGTGATTCAGTCAAAATAACGACTTAGTACAGTATCTAGGTCTAGTCTATCTGTTTGAACGCGATAACCACTAAAACAACCAAACTTATTTGCATATAGTTTTCACCAATGGATTGAGTTATTAAAAAGAAAGGTTTATATGTTTATAATTCTTTACTTTATCATACATTATTTTGTCTTCCTACTAATTTGAATCCGTTAATTCACTAAACATTTATACTCGTATTTTCGAAGTGCGTGCCAAAAATATAGAAAAAAAATGTCGTATTTTACTCTTGTTAGATACTTGAATCAGACCTACGTAACCAACATTTTCGGGAACAAAACACAATATGCAAAACTCGTTATTTATGGCCTAGTGTTTTATCTTCAAAACAATGCCAAAAATGTATGTCCTATAGCTTACTAAGACAAAAGAAGTCAGTTTACTCTCACCTTGCTACCAAACCAATTTAAACACCTACATTATTTACATTACTCTTTATAAGCTTAATGCTTGTTTATTCATAAATTACCTAAAAAATTACATGTTAAATAAATAAATAATGCAACAAAAATTACATACATTGCTCTGAACCCAAAGTAAGTAGCTAAAGCACTTGTGTTAAGGAATTCAGAAACAACGAAGGTACCACAAACACCCAGACCTGAGGCAATGTAGAAAAGTTGGTTTCTACATTGACCCGTCTGGGTATCGAACCCGGGACCTCAGAGCTAGCGACACTTTAAAACGGGTGCGTACACCAATCGACCATGGAGGTCGTCAAAATTGATACTGGATATGTATAAAAGCTCTGGAATATTATAGTAATTATGATAATAACATAAAGGCTAATAGTTGTAAGTAATGTCGTTAGGCAAATGCCTCCATTCACATAATTTGATGTATTGCTCAGCAAATGTCAGGTTTAAGAATGTTGAGAAACGTTTTACAGATAGGTGCATTATACATAACATATCAATTAAGATATAATTTAAGTATGTAAGGTCTCGGCGTAATGGTTTAATGAATTCGTACAGCGAAGCCAACGACTAAGATCTTTTAAATAAAGTATCTTCAAAATATTTTAGTAAGAACATAACAATTATAATTTCTTTAGAAACTCATTAATAACAAAAAAAAATGGTAATATGCTTTGAGAACTAAATCATATTTCCATTTAATCAGGCATTTATGATCCTACTTTTCTCTACTTTTCAAACACAAATAGTCGTCTTCCTTTTACTGTAAATTACAAAAAATGAACTATAGGAACAGAAGTTAATAATAACTAGACTACCTACCTATACTTAGAGCTATAGAACCCAGACCTTTCCAAGGTCTCATAAACCTTACAATGTATAGTGGCAATTATCCTTAAATAAGAAATAATTGACCTGTAACAAATGCGAAAGAATATTCGGCCTTTACCTGAGAAGCAAAAATATGGCTATTAAATTGGCATTACTAATGTACAAATAATAAATGGCTGAACGTTTGTACGTGTACCATTTGGAAAAACTGGCCAAGTGCGAGTCGGCCTCGCGCACGAAGGGTTCCGTACCACCGTCTTATGAGAGCCCCCCTTAAATATTCATTTTATGTGGTTTTTAGTATTTGTTGTTAAAGCGGCAACGGAAATATATTATTTGTGAAAATTTCAGCTTTCTAGCTATCACGGTTTATGAGATACAGCCTGGAGACAGACAGACGGACAGAGAGGCAGCGGAGTCTTAGTAATAGGGTCCCGTTTTACCCTTTGGGTACGGAACCCTAATAAAACGTAGGCAACGTATATTTAGGTCGTAAATTTTAGCCGGCAATTTGTACTGGGTTATTGAGAACCACAAGTTTGAAAAGAAGGCTCTTTTTTTTAATTCCTGATTGCCCTTTTGACTAGAAAAGGTTCTGAGTACCCATTACATTGAGTGTAGTTTTGTAGAGTAGAATGTCAGCCATAAACTTTTTTACCAAAGTAATACTAAAATTATTCAAGATAATTATATTAATTTTCACAAAACATCATTCAGACCTTAAAAGGACATGTTTGGCATAAAAACTAACTGTCAATTAGGACAGCCCTGTTGGTCTAGTGGTTAGTGACCCTGACTGCTATACCGGAGGTCGTGGGTTCGATTCCCACCCAGGACAAATGTTTGTGTGATGAGCACGATCATTTGTTCTGTGTCTGGGTGTAATTTATCTATAATATGTATGTATTTAGATATTATTATATATAAGTATGTTTATTAGTTATCTGGTTACTATAACACCAGCTCTGCTTAGCTTGAGATCAGATAACCGTGTGTGAATTGTCCCGGAATATTATTATTATTATTATTAATTACGTTACCTACTTATAACGAAAAAGAAAATCTAAATGAAACTTCTAAATTCAGTTGATCCGACAATATCCCGTAGGTAGCACCTAATCAAATCTCAGCTTTCGGTCCCAAATCTCTGAAACCGGTCCAATATCTATTTAGTGAAAGGCTTCTATTGATTCCAGACCCAACTTAATAAAGTTAGGGGTGCACCGAGCGGAAAAAATCGCAAGATCGAAAGTTTCAAATAGGGTGCGGTTGGATTAAGATATCGAAAACGATCGGAGGTATTTTGGCAATCGGAACTTGGCGATCAAATCCGATCCCTAATTCTGATGGTGTGTAAATGCCTTTGTCTTTATAATGAAGTTTGCGTTCCGTGTCTTGGTACCCTTTGTCTTTTACGATGTGCGTTGTAATTAGACCCTGATCGGTAAAACTTGTGTAATTTACGGAAGTTTAAGGGATTTGATTTTACCTGAGTAGTAAAATTTTACTAATAATCGGATGATGTGAATTAGAATGATGTGATTAACACAAGAAAATAAAATATTTTTTTTCAGGGCACAACCTTTAAGTCGCATACATCAAATGAAATATGAATATCCGTCGACACCTATCTGTATACGTAAGAGAGTATACCTTTTTAACCATGAAGTACTTAAAAAAGTTGACTACTATTAGGATGTAATATTTGGCAAACTAAGTAAAGAGTCATAAATATAATATACCTAAGGTTAGTTTATAGCTAAAAGACCCTAAAAGTGTTCCTAACCCAAAAAACTAAAAACTAGTTTGTCGTAACATAAACTACTTCTAAGCAGAGTTAAAGTACTTTTCTTTAGGAGTTTACTAAATAACTATCAGACTGAAAATAAAGACGAAAT
Source organism: Autographa pulchrina (assembly GCA_905475315.1). NCBI lineage: Eukaryota > Metazoa > Arthropoda > Insecta > Lepidoptera > Noctuidae > Autographa > Autographa pulchrina. The sequence continues at coordinate 7,824,174 of FR997784.1, read as the reverse complement.
GTTTTACAACTATTTTTATAGTGAATATCTACCAAAGTCACATAAAAGTAGAACTAATTTTGTCACTAGGTTTATAACACTCTCGTAAATAGTGACATTTGTTTGCTTTAAATGTCACCCCGTTTTAATGCCACTGCGATAGTTACTGCCAGTGGTATTAGCTAACTTGCGATAGCAAAGCGAAAAGATTCAATTGAATCGTGTGATATGAACCGTATGCACTAATGTAAAATTTTTATCATAACCGAGCTTGCCGTCTTAATAAAACTATACAGGGTGGGGAGGACAATATGATCATAAATTAAACTTCGTATAAGTCATGATATTCCCAACCGTTACACAAAAAATCAAATGAATATATCCAGTAGTTTAGCCACAGGAAATTATTTTTCAGTTTAAGTATTTTCTACATGATGTATTGTGAACAGCTGAGCGCGCTACAAGTTAACGACACACGTTGCCAGCTCGCTACTTTAAAAACCTATTTTCTCAAAATAAGAGTCATAAAGCGTGTCGTCACAGCTAAATAATAAAAAATGCATGCGAAAGTTATTACTTTCCTGTTACGCACTCATGTCAATCGCAAAATATGTATGTGCGAAAGAGATAGGTAAGTTTGCTTGTTTCTACTTTGCTTACTTGTCGACGTGTCTAGGTCACGCGGTCAGTGTGTCACCGGACCTCCTTCCTGCTGTGACGCGTTTTGTTTTCCTCTGGAATTTCGGATGCGCCCGCGCCCGTTTGAAGTCGCGGCGCGAGTGTTATCGTATCTTTGTTGTTGTGTTGTGTTGTGCGAAATTTGACGCTTTGTTTTAATAGTGACAGGACACATAAACGTATTATAGGTACTTAGTTAAATAGTGAAGTAAACTTTGCGAAATTAGACGCTTAATACTTGGTGTTTCAAGGTTTTATTATTAAATAATCATGCCTCGTTACAATTATACCGCTTCGGAATACACCGATATGATTTTAATTTATGGGGAGTGTCACGGTAATGCCACTTTAGCTGTACGGACATACCGTGAGAGGTATGAGAACACGCGTATGTGTCCGACCCACGGGCGTACTATTGTACAAGCTGTCCAGAGGATACGGGAAAATCAATCCTTGATCCCGCACGTAGATGGTGCTCCTCCACGTGCAAATGTGATTTCAGACGAAAGAGTTATTAATTATTATGATCGCAATCCGACGTCCAGTCTGCGTAATGCAGGTCGACATTTTCATGTAAATCACAAAACCATTCAAAAAGTTTTGAAACGTAACAAACGCAGACCTTACAAGTACAAGAAAGTACAAGCATTGTTACCGAGAGATAAACCAATAAGAGAAACTTTCTGTCGCTGGTTGGAAACCAAACATCTCGAGAATACATTTACAAGGAATGGTTTATGGAACCGACAGAACCTTCGGTACTGGAGCCGCGTGAATCCGCATCTAGTTACTAGTAGTAAGCTAGAATAATAATATCTTTTAATAAATTGAAAGAAATGGCTGCTAATGGTGACCTATTATCAAGAGTGAGAAATAACATTATACGTCGGTGTAGTTTATGTATTCAAGAAAATGGCGGACATATTGAAAATAAAAAAAATTAATGACTGGCGACATAATTATGTGATCGAAAAGTGATTATGAATAATAAATTGATTAGTGAATAACTCGCGGGTGAATGATGCCTGACTATTTGGTTAATATTCTGTGATTTGATTTGTGTAATTGAAAAAATAAGAATAATGGCGCCAAACATTACGTCGCTGCGTCGCCGTCGGCCACAGCTATAACATGAATGAAACCAAGCTGCGTTGCCGTTCTTATCGCCGTAAGCGTGCCGTAAGTGTACCAATTTTATACATGATGTTTTATTTTGTTTGCAGTTTTAAGCTATTTAGTTTGTTAGAAAAAAATGGTTTTTTTAATTTCGATGTTCGGATTTATTTGATAGTTGAAAAATGTTTCTATAAACCAGTACTGCCAGTGTTTTCATTTAAAGTCGTATTGTCATCTCCACACTGTATATCATAATATTTGGGTTTATAATATCCTATATGTTCGTTTGTCGTTGCACGGCAAATAACTTAAATTAGTAAAATAATGTTTTTGAATTGACGACATCCGTGGTCGAGTGGCGTACGCACCGGTTTCAAGGTGTCGCTAGCTCTGAGGTCCCGGGTTCGATCCCCGGACGGGTCAATGTAGAAATAAACTTTTCTACATTGCCTCGGGTCTGGGTGTTTGTGGTACCTTCGTTGTTTCTGAATTCCATATCACAAGTGCTTTAACTACTTACTTTGGGTTCAGAGCAATGTATGTGATGTTGTCCGCATTTATTTATTTATTTATTTATGTACTACATACAGCCAAAAATGCACTTAAGCTGGGCGCTACAGGTTTAACTTTTAAAACTCAATGTTCATTGCATATCGCCGCGTCGTCGTTTGCAGATGAATCATATCGCTTTGCTAACGCTTGGCATTCGCAAGTTAGGTAATACCCCCGTACTAGTTTTTTCTACTCGTCTCAATTTCACGTGTTCTGTTACGTGCCAAATTGTCAATCTTTCAATCAATCAAATTTAGGTGGCGTTGCCAGTTGCCAGTCGCTGGTTTTTCGTTTTCACTTTTACTGGAAACATTTGGCAGATGGTTGACATGTGTTGCGTTGTTTTTTATGAGGGTTCTGTATCCAAAAAGTGCTGGAACCCTACTACTAAGCATCCGCGGTTCGTTTGTGTATCTTTCAGGGGACTGAATCTTAGGAACTGGAATAGGTAGAGGGTTAAAATTTCACAGATTGTGTTTTTCTGTTGCTGCAATGGCAACAAATAAATAAAAAAATAAAAAATACATATTGTTATACGATGGTACGGAACCCCTTTGTTTGTAAATACGACTCCAATTTACCGGATTTTTTTTGTACGATATATATTATGTTCTACATCAGACACATATGATCACACTCTCATATTTAAATGACTGTTGACTGTCATGCTGTCTTTGTCCCTTTATGGAGTAAAGTTGCATTTGCATTTTTGAGCTGTATGCTTTTAGTATAGAAAATAATACTTCTAAGCTCTAATTTAGACAATGCAAGAAATGTCGTGCGAGTTGCACAAACAAGCTTTAAGTTTGTAATAATTTTATCTTGGTACACAATGTATCTATTAAAGCCATTTATTTACAAACTTTCTAAGTTTTCTTAAACAATTGATTGAATAGTAACAAAGGGACAATAGAAATTAAAGCCAATGAAAAGTTTTGTCTATCATTTCCATTACAATAACCTGGGTCTGTTATTTAAAATAAGGTTTTATTCTAGTTAATTTCGTGAATAATGATATTTAAAAGCAAAACAATAAACACAGACTCAAAGCGTAGAATTTTCATTGAATAAAATTATTCCCTTATAATTAATGTAAATATAAAATACTAACATAAATATTTGTGTAAAACATTGTTCAGAATTAAAGGTTCAGAATATGTATAAGGTATATCAATTAGGGTACTTGTATGTTACATTGAATGCAATAACATGTAAAATTTGACGGGCCTGTTGGTCTAGTGGTTAGTGACCCTGACTGCTATACCGGAGGTCGTGGGTTCGATTCCCACCCAGGACAAATGTTTGTGTGATGAGCACGATCATTTGTTCTGGTTGTCTGGGTGTAATTTATCTATAATATGTATGTATTTAAAAATATATAAGTATGTTTATCAGTTGCCTGGTTACCATAACACAAGCTCTGCTTAGCTTGGAATCAGATAACCGTGTGTGAGTTGTCCCGGAATATTATTATTATTTATTATTAATAAAAGTATTTAGTTTCGAATATGTATGTAGTAACTATAGATTTATCTGCCACTCAAACAAAAATCCTTAATATTTAAAACTATTTTTTTTTTAATCTAAAATATGACATCACGCTTTTTGCCAGTACCAAAAAACCACATATATTTCAATTGCCACTGCTTTTGACACTAAAACCGTTACATTTTTAATTCTACTTTTTAGTTATTCAAATATAGAAATAGAATTGAACACCTGCATTTTTAAACTCCGATTGGATTTTCATTGGATTACATGAGAACACTTTTCGTGTTGCGTTTTCTTTTTTTATTTGCATTTATTAGAGTGAACACGATTATTCTTTAGCACGACGGCAAAGCTAATTGGATTATGTCAGGTAACTTGTATTGTACTTTTTTTAGTTTGATATTTCTTGATAAAAACTTTGCAGTCGCTATATGTAAAATACGGTATTCAGCTGAATCCGGTAAGACTGAGAGCCCAACATAGTTGGGAAAAGGCTGGAGATGAGGTGTTATATTGAAGCTAGACAAAAATTTTATTTGAAAGTCCAGTCACATACTAAAAACCGTCCATTGATTTGCAGGTTTAGTTGTCAATTTAGCGTTTAAATAACGATATGCCCTCAATTTCCCTGGGATCCCATAATTAGTTCCTGACCCAATGACGATGAGGTTACCTGGAAAATATACTCTTTCGTAAAAACAAAGAATTTTCCTAATCGGCCAAGGAAACTTTGAATAATCGGAGAACAAACATAAAAATAAAAAATCCCACGGATTGCAAAACCTGTTTTATTTCATTTATATAAATTGTACCAATCCATGATAATCACAAATAATATTTCTCTCATATAATAGCGATAACCAATATCAACCAGGTATTATCCAAAATATTCCTACACCGTAAATATATCGGTTACAATATATTAATAAACGGTAGGTCATTAACCTACCATAAATTGTCTATCATAAATAGAGGTGTCGATACACAATTTATGATTCCTTGTAATATTTAACATAAACATATTAACGATAACACCTGGAACATTCAGGGTCCCGATGCAGCTATTTTAAGTCAGTGAGTGGCAGGTTAATAAACCTTCCAGTGTACTTGTTATAGTGCTTAATTTTCGTATTCAGATAATTTTAGTTTAATGACAAATGTACACCTACTTGCCACTGTTGTCATTGTAGGATTGCAAGTGACTGTTCTTATCTGAATATGAAAACAAGTACACTGGAACGATCAATAACCTGCCAAAAACTGACTTAAAATAGCGGCATCGGGCCCCTGTTGGTTACTGGCTTTTTATACTTTTAGAACAAAGGTGAATGTATGAATAATTATATTGTAGTTAACCTACCTCACTGAAAACAATGTTTTTGTTATTTTCGTGCAAATACGTGAATTATTTACAAAGTGAGTACCTCTACCTATTCTATTGAATAAGTAATTTTTTTAATTCATTAAATTAAATGCGGACAACATCACATACATTGCTCTGAACCCAAAGTAAGTAGCTGAAGCACTTGTGTTATGGAATTCAGAAACAACGAAGTTACCACAAACACCCAGACCCGGGACAATGTAGAAAAGTTGGTTTCTACATTGACCCGTCCGGGGATCGAACCCGGGACCTCAGAGCTAGCGACACCTTGAAACCGGTGCGTACGCCACTCGACCACGGAGGTCGTCAAAAGTTGATTTTATTGTTCAGCAATTGCGCTTGGTATCCTAATTTCAGTTTTTTATTGTATTTCTGTTTATTTAGTTTATTCTAAAATATAATAAGGTTTATAAAATGAGTTATGATGATAAAATAGTTAAATGGTCTTACGCTAACAAAATAGTTTTGTTATTATAAGTACATAACGGTGTTTTTTTTGCTGTTCCACTGGTAGTTAAGTGATTGTGTTCATAAAGATTTTAATATTTATATACAAGGTGTTACCGAAAGGGTATATCAATCCAGAAGGGGTGAAGAGTAGCCCGGGTATTTAGAATGAGTTTACAATAAAAAAGATTGTTGCCTACGTCAGATCCTACTGGCTCCCCCACTGTCCTCCAAATCTGTTTATAAATTATCAGATCAAAATGAGTTAGCTAAATAACTGATAACGATTCGCAACAATTAGTTGACACCCAAAAACATAACCTAACCACTAAAGTGACGTATAGTAAACGGTCATAAGATGTTGACCCTTTCAGTGCGGTGACGCGTTTATTATGATTTTTTGTGTCAAATAATTAAAACGAGTAATCGGATGTTTATTATTCAAATAATTTCATTTTGAGCTGAAGTTTTGTAAACTGATTCTTTCCTACATGTAGGTACTGTTCACCCCTTTAAGATAGATATACCCTTTCGGTAACACCTTGTAAAAAAAAAAAACATTATACCACTACACGATTATAACACTTCAGTCCTAAAAAAACATAGCTATAAAACACTTCATTTGTACTTAAAATCTAAGTCGAATATTAGCAACTTTCAGTTTCCAGATTCATGTAAACATATAAAATAATACACTAATTCGATTGTACAGTCACGAACAAAAATGTGTATACATATAGCGAAATTGTAACATGAAATTAGCGAGATATTTGTGTTGAAACTCAACTCAAGTTTAAGTTTTTAAGGAACGGTTTTTAATAAAATCTTCATTACAATTTTACAATACCAATCTCGAATTGAAAAGAAAATCTGTTAAAAATTGTAGAGTGTATACATATTTTTGCTCGTGATTGTACCTAATGCCCCATTATATTCATAGTATGTTAATTAAAACCCAATAAATTAAATATTTATGTAATTTATGCGTAATAAATAATGTAATAGTTTTCGATCGTGGTTACTTGAGATTTTAGATTAAATACCAATTTATTGAGTAGGGCCAAAGAGCAAGTGCTTTACAAATAGTTAAGTAATGATCGTCTTCATATATACACAGTTTTACTATTTAAGAGGTAACAGTAAAAATATAATTACCATATTGGTTTCTTAAGTTTACGCGAATGTTAGACATTGAAATAAAACTACTTTTTACGGAGCAACATCTACTGTCAAGACAAACGCCATCTCAGTCTGCCCGTGACCATGATACCTGCAAAGGTGTCGAAACGTCGGGACCTAAAATCTAAAATTAAACCGCGACAAAATCCGTTAGTAGTAGTTTTATTTCAATACAAGTAATACGTTAAAATGTATAAAAACCATCCCATAAGATTTCAAAAATCTGTCACTGACAAATATCTTTTGTTGCATGCCATGAGGTAGAAATTATGTTCAAAAAGAGATTCCAATACGAGCAAAGCTGCGGGCAATTCTAGTATATATAAATCTGTGAATGTCTACACATACTTGAGTAGGTAAACAGAACAAATAAATCGCTAACGTAACTATTAGCGCAGCTGTTTTTAAGAAATGCGTGGAAAATTCAAGACTTGTAATTACATATTATAATACTTTTATTTTTAATAATATACGTCAATAGACGTAGTACTTTTGTTTGATTGTTCGCAAAACATAATAATTGTCGATGTATAATATAAATCAAAGTCCCCCGTCGTTTCTGTCTGTTTATAATAATGCGATAAACTCAAAAATTACCTAACAGCTTTTAAGATGGTTTTCACCAATGGATAGAGAGGTTTATGAGCAAGGTTAGTGTATGTAAATAAATAAATAAATATCCCGGGACAGCTCACTCACGGTCATCTGATCCCAAACAAAGCAGAGCTTGTACTATGGTGACCAGACAACTGATAAACATACTTATATATTTCTAAATACATACATATTATAGATAAATTACCAAGACACAGAACAAATGATCGTGCTCATCACACAAAGATTTGTCCTGGGTGGGAATTGAACCCACGACCTTCGTTAAAACAGTCATTATCACTAACCACTAGACTAACAGGCCCGTCAAATACATAATTCATTAACGTTTTGTCTGCTTGTGTTAAACCAGCGCGGGCAGCTAGTTTCATTATAAATTGAAGCATTTTTTTGCACATAATAATAACCTTCATAGAATGTACTCTGCTGGCCCTTCTTAGACAATAGCGTGATAATAGAAACAAATATAACTAGGTTCGGGCCGTGACATTGCACGCTAGACGTGCGGACAAATGAATTCATTTAGTTGATAACGTGCCAACATTACTATTGGACAATACGATACTATCTTTTGTTTATTTATTTCAACTACACTGGTTGCGTTTTTCCAATCAAATTCACTAAGGATTTTTTAACCGACTTCAAAAAAAGGGTGTTCTCAATTCGAAGAAGTGTGGTTTTTGTTGTTGAATGATTTTCGGCAATAATTATGGATTTATTCAATTTTTTCACCTATAGGATTATGCTTCAATGGTGGTCAAATTATTCTAATTTATACAGTACCTACACAATTATTAATTATTGTAATAATATACTTATTAACCTACAGATTGACAAACAGATATGTACAGCGTTTACTTCATAAATTATAGTGTAAACAATGAATAATCATGCTCACACAATTGCTTCTACAATTTTGTAATGGTTAAATATTCTTAACATTCAAATAAGTTTATACAACACGATTTAGTTTCGATATCATCATCTCCCGAGCCTTTTTCCCAACTTTGTTGGGGTCGGCTACCAGCCATACCGGATTCAGCTGAATACCGTATTTTACACGAAGCAACTGCCTATCTGACCTCCATAACCATTTAACTGGGAAACACAGTATTTCATAGTAAGACTGGTTGTCAGAATTGACTTAACGACTGCCAAAGATCTATGTATGACAGCCGGGACCTACTGTTTAACGTGCTTTCCGAAACACGGAGGGGTCTCGGTATGTTATAAATGGTCACCCATCCACGGACCAACCGCGGTGAGCGCAGCTTAACATGTATTATCGGTCAAGCCGTACGGCTTACACTTAGCCACGAGCCCCTCGAGTTTCGATATAAAGATTTACATTTTTACTGCCGTCTGGAGTTTTTAGGGTTGTACTATGTTGCCTTTAAAACGAATGGACAATGAAATGTTAGTTTGGTAAAAAAAAATCGAAAACGACATGTAGTTTTAGTAAGTTTTGATATTACAATCAAATCAAATTAATCATGAGCCAGCACCTTGTATCTGACTGGTGGAAATTGAAAGGAATACCATGTGACAGAATTTCGAACCTATTTTTATTGTTTAAATCCTATTTAATGCTCAACCACGAATAATAAATAATTGGGAATACAAATATTCGCAAGCATTTTAGGAATACCATACCATCTAAAACACTAAAATAAATATTAGAGATTTATTGAAATATCTCTAAAGCAATATGTGTGTAACCTTTGTACACTTTATGCAATTTATTATTTATTTTTTTATTTATTTGTCAATGTCAACGCCAGTGTCATGGCAGAAGTTTTATTTTAATAGAGTGTCGATCTACATTGGAAGTAAAAACCTTTAATTGTTGATTTTTCTGTTCTAGGTTTGTAAAACCATGATATTTTACTGATGTAAATCTAATTTGTTCGGGTAGATAGTTTTTGTACAATATTAATATTAAACTTTTCTGTTCTAGATAAATCACATGTGTGTTATTTGCTCCAATGCCATCCAACATATTATAAATCAACAATTATCAGAGTTTGATTGGATAAGAGTAGATCATGGCGAGATTGCAATTTGAAGTTGAATTGGCAGCAGATGAAGATCCGAAGACTAATATCATAATTATAAAATCAATAACAAAAGAGGATGGAGTGACATATCTTATGCCACCATGTTTCCAAGCAGTAAAACACCACCATCAATTGATAAAGCTTCCAGAATTTTCTAGAATTAAAAAGACATTACAGAAAAGAGGCAATAATAGGAAGGTGTGGATGTCAATGCCAAGTGATGTTTTAGCACTATACAAAGATGATACTGGAAATATGGTGTTCAATGATTATTTATTACAAGAAATGAGTAAAATGACAAGCCAACCTACTACAGATGGAAAATTATTAGAAATTTTAGAGAAATTGAGTGATAAAACCAATGTCAACAAAGACAAACATAACAATTTAAGCAAATTAACAGAGATTTTTGTTTTGAAAAAGTTTGACAACAAGATTACTAATGCCAAGCAATGGTTGCAAAGCTTTGAAAGTGAATGTACAAGATTCGATTTAAATTGTGATACAGAAAAAATAAGTGCCTTGAGATTATTTTTGAATGAATCAGAAAATAACTGGTATGAGTCAATGTTAATTAAAAACGGCTTAAACTCACAATGGAAAATTTGGCAAGTAAGTTTTCTAGAAACATTTGCGGATAAAAGTTGGTCTTCTGTAATCTATGCATTGAATTATAAATATATAAATGGGTGTCTTCTGGAATATGCATTGAAAAAAGAGAGATTATTATTAGAGTATAACAGTGATATTGATAACAGAACTTTCATTGACTTAATTGTAGCAGGATTGCCATCTTATATTAGAAATAAACTAGATAGACAAGAGATGACGAGCCCAACTCTTCTGTTTAGTGCCCTGCGAATGTATGAAAATCAGAATAGAAATGTACAAAAATATATTACTGAAAAAAAAGGTTCAACAAAACCAGAAGTGGGATGGACAAGAAAAACACCATGTCCAATATGTTTCAGGATGGGTAAGACAAACAGATTTCACTCTGAAGATTTGTGCTGGTTCAAAGAAGACAAGCACGGTAAGGACAGTGGAAAGCACTGCAAGAACTTAATGTTGGAGATTGACCAATTTCAGGATACAAAAAACTAAATATTCCCCCACTAATAGAAGTTGAGGTTATATTGAATGACACACTGAAATGTACAGGTATTTATGACCCAGGCTCAAATATAACCTTAATTAATTCCAAACTAATAAAAGTAAAAGATTCAAAGAAAAATTACTTTGAAAATAAATTCAACACAATTGGTGGTGGGGGAAAAACAACAGGTCTAATCAAATTAAATGGGAAAATACTGAATATTGAAGAAGAAATAAATGCATTTATTTGTAATGATAAAAATTTCTCTCATGAATTGCTGTTGGGACTGGATACAATAAAACGATTTGGGTTGACCCATGATGGGAATTTAAATATCCAACTTCAAAAAAATTACAGCCCCAATGAAAACAAAACATGTAATAAACAAGAAATTGAAACAAGCGAGTCTAACTTAGAATTATTGAATTATGAAGTCAATTTCAATGAAGGCATAGATGTGAATAAATTTGATATAGACACTACTTACTTGGATGATGACCAGAGAAAAAAAATAAGTGCATTATTAGACGATTATAAACACATATTTGCGAAAAATAAATATGATGTAGGACAAGTAAAAAACTATGAAGCATTTATAGACCTACAAGTGGAGAAATATTGCTCTAAAAGACCTTACAGATGCTCCTTAGATGATAAAGAAGAAATCGAGAAACAAATTAGACAGTTGCTAAAGAATGAACTTATCGAAGAATCATATAGCCCATTCGCAGCACCAGTAACATTGGCATTTAAACGGGATGAAGGAAAAAGGTCAAGATTATGTATTGACTTCAGAGATCTTAATAAGATTATTGTTCCACAGTCACAGCCATTTCCTTTAATAGACGATTTAATGGTTAAAACGATAAACTGTAAGTATTTCACTACTCTTGATATTAATTCTGCATTTTGGTCTATACCATTGAGGATTAGCGACAGACAAAAGACAGGTTTTGTTACACAAGAGGGTCATTATCAATGGACTTGCCTTCCTTTTGGACTGAAAACGTCTCCAGCAATTTTCCAAGGAATCCTGACTAACGTAATAAGAAAACATAATCTGTCAAATTTTGTGATGAATTACATAGATGATATTATGGTGTTTTCGAAAACTTTTAATGAACACATAGACCATTTATCGAAATTGCTGGATGCAATTGCGGAAGAAGGATTCCGACTGAAATTAACAAAATGCAAATTTGCGGCACAGTCGGTTAAATACTTGGGACATATAATAAAAGGTAATACAATCACACCTTTGAAAGATAACCTCAGATCTATAGCAGAATTTCCAGCACCACAGAACAAAAAACAGATAAGACAATTTCTGGGTAAAGTTAATTTTTATAATAAATATATCCCTAATGCTGCAATAACTCTTGACCCAATACACAATTTATTAAAAAAAAACGTTAACTATGATTGGTCAGCTGATTGTGAAAAAGCTTTCCAAACAATCAAAAATAATTTATGTTCGGCCCCAATTCTAGCTATTTTCGACCGGGAGGCACCAACTTTTATGTACACTGATGCAAGTATAAAAGGAATTGGTGCAATACTGAAACAGACACAGAAATGTGGAGAAATCAAGCCAGTGGCGTACTTTTCAAAGAAGTTGAACGAATCTCAAAAAAAAAAGAAAGCCATATTTTTAGAATGTCTAGCTATAAAAGAAAGTTTGAAATTTTGGCAACACTGGCTAATAGGAAACTCGTTCATAATTTATACGGACCACAAGCCGCTAGAAAATTTAAACATAAAGAACAGAACAGATGGTGAACTGGGAGACATGACTCATTACTTATCGCAATACAACTTTGTAATAAAATACAACCCAGGTAGAAACAATACAGAAGCAGATTGTTTAAGCAGAAATCCTGTTTATGAAAGCCACGAAAACGAAGAAGATAACTTGAAAACAGTAAATATTGTAAAGATTGAGGAGATATTAGACGACCAGAACAAAAATTCTATCATTAAGAACAAAGGCAACTTTATCATAGAAAATGGAATATACTACAAGCAGAACAACAATAAAAAAAAATCGTTTTGTCCGAAGACTACAGTAAGATACTAATAAAAAAGGTGCATGAGCATTTCTGTCATATAGGAATAAACCAAATCGAGTCAAAAATAAGACCATTCTACACAGCACCAAACCTACTGGATAATATAAAGTTGATTTGCCGTCAATGTGAAGTTTGTATGAAAAATAAAACAAGATTAAATAGAAAGTATGGACTCATGTCACAATTAGGACCAGCAGAAAAACCTTTCCAAATCATGTCCATAGACACGATAGGAGGATTTGGTGGCAACAGGTCTTCAAAGAGATATCTACACTTGTTGATAGATCATTTTACACGTTATGCTTACATTTCATGCTCCAAGACACAACTGGCTAAGGACTTTATAAAACTGATGGACCAAGTGATCAAGGACAATGAGGTTGAAATATTGCTTTCAGATCAATATCCAGCACTTAATTCAAAAGAGTTTAAAAAATATTTAAATGATCACTCTGTAGATTTAATTTTTACAGCAGTGGATGCTCCCTTTTCAAATGGTCATAATGAAAGGTTGAATCAGACGCTGGTGAATAGGATTAGATGTGCCTTGAATAGCAAAGAAAAAAAAACAGCTTGGACATCCGTGGCAATGGATTGTGTGAAAGCTTACAACTCAACGAACCATACAGTGACAGGTTATTCGCCTCTATATTTGCTAAGTGGAGAACCAACGGATTTACTACCTATGGACCTAAAAAAAAAACAAATGGAACCTGGACAACTGGAAAAAGATAGAGAGATAGCATTTCTTAGATCAAAAAAATCACATGTTTTGAACAAGGCCAGTTTTGACAGAAATAGAATAGATTACAAGTTTCAAAAAGGTGATATGGTTTACATAATGGACTGTAATAAGTTGAATAGATCTAAAATGGATGAAATCAGAATCGGTCCTTTTGAGATAGAAGAAATGATATCAGATTCGCTCTGCAGAATCAACACTGGAAAGAATAAAAAGGCCTTAGGACTTTACCATGTAACAAAGCTCATTCCCCAGTTTGATTACTCAAATTAACCCCAGTTAATTTTCACTTACTTTTAATTACACTTACTTTACTACACTCGAAAGGTTAAGGGGGGGAGATGTAACCTTTGTACACTTTATGCAATTTATTATTTATTTTTTTATTTATTTGTCAATGTCAACGCCAGTGTCATGGCAGAAGTTTTATTTTAATAGAGTGTCGATCTACATTGGAAGTAAAAACCTTTAATTGTTGATTTTTCTGTTCTAGGTTTGTAAAACCATGATATTTTACTGATGTAAATCTAATTTGTTCGGGTAGATAGTTATTGTACAATATTAATATTAAACTTTTCTGTTCTAGATAAATCACATGTGTGTTATTTGCTCCAATGCCATCCAACATATTATATGTGTTTATCCCAATATTTACTCCCGCAAATAGCTAAGCATGCCATTGCCGGTAATCAGTTCATCACTCATTTCCACTCCTACGCACAACTGGCCCTTACATTCATTGTATCATTTCGTAATATTTTTAGATTTATGATCACAAAAATAAATGGTTTGGCATTGTCTTTCGTCTGTCAGGTGTGTTTTGACTACAGACCTATTATAATTATGAAACGTATTATGAGTGGTATCTAATTACAGTAACTACCAAATAATAAAATTAAATGTAAAACAAGTTAAATGAATATAATTTTATTTAATAAAAAATACTTCGGACGAGACATACTTAATCAAATTATTATAATAATTCAAATCTAGATATAATCATATTAACAAAATTTCTAAATCTACAACTTTTTAGATTCAAATGTGTGAAGCGTTCCCCGATTTAAATGACAATTAAAGAATACAACTTGTTTTCTTTCTTTTAAATTGGTTTGGATTTTCAATTATTTTAATAAATTATTTATTTCTTAGATATTATACACTCTGTATGTGTCATAGAGATATGTTTATTAACAAAGGAAACCAAAAATGTTAGTCAACAGTACTATCTACATCATACCTGTTTACATGTTTGTCCATTTTGGGATGAGTAGTAAATATATCATTATAAAACTTATAAAATCTAGAAAAAGCGACCTTTAAGGTATTTTGTTTTTCTGTTACAAACAACAAACATTACGATCTTATCAAAATATGAACAATGAGAACCTTTAAACGATTTCTTCTCACGCTCATTATTTCTCAGACTATGTGATTTGATTTTAAATGACGGTTGTTTGTATAACTTATCTTGAAAGGACTATCTAGAATTTTCCAGGCCCATACAACCATTTGTACTGTAAACAACAACAAAATATATTTAGGGTTTTCTAATTTCTGATATTTATCAAAACTTCGTAAAGTCATCAAACACGCACACATAAATTAATGAGAAAAAAAAAATCATTTAAATTTTTTGTCACACGTCACATCACTATGTTATGGGTCATAAAAATGTTAACAAAATGTAAAATAAAAAAGTATTTACAATTTATCCATAAAAAAACTTTACGTAAAGTATGTATGTCAACAGTATGTGAGTATTGAATGATGTAAAACATAAGCACAGCTTTATCCACAGTAGAAATAAATAATATTGTGATCAAGCCAATAACCCGTTACTTGGTAGGAATATGAATGAGATATAATATTAGAAAGGAAACAAAAAGGATGGAACGCGTAAAAATGATAGATGCGTAAAATATTGGAGAGTAACGACAAAGTTATTACTCTTGGCGCAATTTGATTGATAAAAGGAATATATCCATGCGTTATTTGCTTACATTTAATTTGTATAATGTACACAGGGTGTTAAGAAAACCCTGTCCGATCCGTTAAGGTGTTGTTAGGTATCGATAACTGATACCAGTAATGTAAAAAAAATTGCAAAAGAAAAAAAAATATAACATGTTTTTTTTTTTCTTATAAGACCTGAGAGAGAGTTACAGTTGCCGCCAAATGATCGAACAAAAGGCCGCCAAAGAATACTGGCGAAAATGGTGTTGTAATTATTCTTTTAATCTCAAACAAATCAATAAAATTTAGGGAATTTCATGGCAAAAAGTCGTTATTCCAAAGTTCATTATATTGATACACATAACATACATACCATCACGCCTGTATCCCCGAAGGGTTAGGCAGAGGTGTACCAATGTACACCCACAGTTCGCCGGTATGTTTAGGTCCCATGTAATAGGGGGCGAGCCTATTGCCACTAACCGGGCACAAATCCAAACTCCGACCTGCTACTGAGAATTTCATAGAAAAACCCAATAACACCTTGGTCGACTTGGGAATCGAACCCAAGACCTCTAGCGTAGCAGTCGCGCTAAGCACCACTAGGCCAACGAGGCAGTTATATTATATTGATACTATCATGAATATTCCAAATTTAATATTTTATTTGGGCATGTGATTGTGAAAACTTTATCACCCTTTCGGGTCGGACAGGGTTTTCTTAACACCCTGTATAGACAATAAATGATATTAAGTTAAATATTAAAAGAGTTTATATTTTAACCCTTGAAAATAATGAAAATTGGAGCCAAGAACATTTTAAAATGCCATACACAGATATACACATTCACACCCCTTTTTTTGGTTCCGCATGCATTGCGGTTAACAGAAAAGAACCTATGTCGTTTCTTGAAGTCCAAGCTAACTCCATACCAAATCCTATGACAATTGACTATCTGGTTTAGTTGTGAAAGCGTAACAGACAGACAAACAAAGGTACAGGTATTTATAATTTTGTCATGCATGAATAGATACAGATGACTTTATTACTGTATATGTGTGTGATTACTATATATTTATGTGACTTTATTGCCTCTTCAAACTAAAAACTTTTCCATTAGCAAGTATACCTATATTGGCATGAAACTAAACAAATGCTTGAAAACTAATCTACATTATTCTTCATATTATGGATTCTACGCTTATAATATACAGTAGCCATAAGCACGTACGTGCCTTTCATATCCAAAACACATCTATACTTATAATAAATCTGTAGAAGTGAAAATTCTGTACATTGAAAATATCAAAAAAATAAAAAGTGTAAAAAAAAAATGTTTGTCTGTCTGTCTGTCTGTTTGTTCAGGTATCACGCAAAAACTACCGGTTCAATTACGATGAAACTTGGTATAATTATTCTTTATTATCCTGGGCACCACACTGGGTAGTTTTTATCCCGAAAAAGTATAAACAATAAAAAACAAACTTAATTTTGCGGTTAAAAACTCATTGATAAGTTTCGTCATCCACGCGAACGAAGTCGCAGGCACAGCTAGTATAAAATAATCTTTTGTTCTTTTACGATAAAACGTTCAGGCTTTTACTGAGAAGCACGTAATTCTGAGGCGTCTTGATACGGTATGTTAAATCAATATTGGCCTGGATATAAGAATCCTTTTAATATGAATGTTTTTTTTTGTGTGTATGTTTGTACGTCGATAACTGAATAACTACTTATCAGTTTTTAATGAAATTTTGTATAGAAATAGACCGTAACTTAGACTAGAACTTAGCATACTTGTAAATTATATATTTGTTGCGATTTCACAAAAAAAATATTGATATAACGAGTGGAGTCACAGAAAAAACCTAGTACAATAATAAATAAAATTAACAAAAAACATACAAGTACACACACGCAGCACAAGACGGCCACATAACATTCAACTATACAAACCTAGAACTAACTACGGCAAAAGGTGTATTTTATATCAAGGAGCGCGGATTTACAACTCATTACCAAATTATATTAAAGACGCAAAAACAATTACAATTTATAAAAAAATATTAAAAGAGCACATATCCAAAGGCATTACTATAAAATAATTAACCTAACAATGTTTAAAAAAATCCAATTTTGTCACCATGTAAACCGTCCCTTAACTCAAGAATTCACTTTTGTATAAAATTTTTCTATGTACCGTCTATTTTGTTTGCGCACTCTGTAAATTGTTACTTACAAATATAAATTAATGTTTTGTTTATTTCTCCTCGAAGTGATTGTAAATCTTGAGAAATAAAGTGATTTCAATTCAATTCAATATGGAAACATGAGATTCTGTGAAGTTAGGATTTCTTTTTTTGGCTTCAATGTTTCGATTGTTATCGAGATTTGATATCCCCCTGTATTAATGAAAATTCTAGTTAACGTCTATTCATGTTATACTTCTTACTTTGGAGAAATATTAAAACGAATGAATGATAGATATTGATTAAGCCGTATTCATGAGATGAAAACCTTATGTTTTGATATATTTTTCATTAGACTATGTTCATATTTCTTCTGATAAATAGATGATTTTATAACAAAGCAATCGTATCTTTTTTTAGATGAGTATTACGTTATTACGTATAACGAGTAGTACAAAACTAAAAGTGATAATAAATATAATTTGAAAAGTGAGACAATAATTAAATATATAATATCTTATAATAAGCGGTTGCCTGTAGCTTTGCTTATGTAGGTTTCGGTAATCGTGGCAAAAAGTAGCCTTTCTCCCTTTTTGGTATCCACACTTGCCTCATAACAAGTTTCATTAAAATCGGTTAAGCGGTTTAATCGTGAAAGCGTAATACATTCACTCCTTTGCCTTTTAGAGATAGACATTTGACTTGGATAACATTCGTATGTTTAAGAAAGTATGGATGAGCAACAAAGTTCTCTTTCCTAATAATATATTTTCAGAGTAAAATTTAGTTTCTATTACATAAATTCTAGGTATTACAAACGCAGGTGTCGCGTCGCCGTGTGGTCGGTGCCACTGAAATGCGTCCATCATTTGTTTGTTGCCAGACGTAAAACCATTTATCTTGCACACAAAGCAAGGATATTGAACCTATGATGCGGAAAATAAAAACTTTTATAGTTTAGATGGTATTGTGGATATTTCTGAGAGAATATGAAGTGTGAAAAGAAAAATTAGTCTATTTTTAGTTTGTTTTTTGTTGTTTTTAATAGAGAGTTTAAACCTATGTTTATTGGTAGACTATTTCGATTTTTAATAGGTTTAATTACTGCAATGTTTTGGTACTGTTGTGTTATTACCGTATTATTTTGTGGATGTACAAAAAAGTGATTAATTGGCAAATAATTTTAGGAGTTGGGATTGATTCTAGACCGCTCAGACACGCTCTAAAAAAGACGACGTTTGTAAAGCGTGTATAGATTATAACATAATGTATTTAAACTTTACCATTGAATAATTATTATTCGTATGAATTAATAACCATTATACCTAAACGTTTAAACATTCCAAATATTCAATCAAACTAAAAGTGTATCTAAAATACAACCAATCGCATTTAAAACAATTTATCTCATACATAACTGTCCCATTTTGTCCTATTCTATTTCCCCACCAACTTTCCATCAACTCGTATATTATTTACTGCAGAAGTTTATATTCTAACTGAATGCAAATGCATGCCCACAGGGGGTATGATGTCGTGTTAACTCGAGTTTAACTTCAGTTTAACTTCTCTCTATTTTCACTTAACGTTTTCTCTAGGTTCAACTAACTAGAGTTAATTGTGTTAACTGTTAACATGAATGGAATTTAGAACTCTACTTAAAAGCACTATTAAATGTTCTAGGACTTGTATGAGAAGAGATGAGTTTTGTATCGAGAGTTGTATTTTTATTGACGTCATGGGGTAAATGTGTTCTAGATAATCTTTTTGGTACCTTCAAGTTATTGGGAATAGGGCAGGTAGAAGAATTAAGTCATAACTTTGAAATACAGCTCCTTTACTAAATCCTGCATCAAATATCCTAAAAATGTATTACGTTTTTCATAATCTGGGGGCACGGCAGTGCCCCAGCCAAGTCTCGAGCAAAACGGGCACGGCCATACCATTCTTTTCTCGAAGCGTTTCGCGGCTATTTCACCCCCCCTGTATCATCGATACGGACAAAGCTAAGGGTTTAGGTTTTCGATGACCTAGAGTAAGTAATAAAATAAGCTCAGCCTCAAAATTACATGACATTTGAACCAATAGTTTACGAGTTATGAGCGATCAAAGTTACACCATTTTGTCACTCACTGACTCACTCACTGACCGATCATCAAAAATCAAAGGTACTTCTAGCAAACTTAGAACCTTCAAATTTGGCACCAAGATAGGTTTTTAGCTACATGTAAAGGGAAAATTATAAAAACGGTAATAAATTATATATTTTAGTAAATAATATGAAACAAATTTATATTTGCGGTTTTACAAGAACATGGTATATGAATTTTGACTGCATTGTTAACTTTGTTCTTTTTTTATGTACAAAAAGCAAATATTTTTTATAGCAATTTTGTTTATTTATAAAAAGAAAAGAAAGAGACCTACAAAAAATAAATGAGATCCCACCAAAAACATTCATTGTAAAAAAAAAGCCAAGTCTCTCTATGCAATTCTTCCATCGTAAAAAGTTTTGAGATCGCATAGGAGCCAAGTCCTGTTCAACTTAATTTGTAATAATAAATCAATATTTTGTGACTATATCAATAGTTTTGTTTACATTACAATAATAGTGACTTGGCCATGAGCACAATAAGATACAAATATAAAACGGCATATTTGGAGGAGTTGCAAGTAAATAATAAATAATATCAGGACACCTTAACCGACAGTCGGTATCATCCAAGATCAGTGAACTGCACATGCACTATGGCGCATGTTTAGTCCATGGTGATCTCAAATTCCAATCAGTTACAAAATCATGTCCATAATATATTTAATAATATATAAATTCAATGGTATTTGCACGTAATTACAAGGAGCAAACGACCTTTAACTTGTGCTCATGGCCAAGTCACTGTTATTGTAATGTAAACAAAACTATTGATATAGTCACAAAATATTGATTTATTATTACAAATTAAGTTGAACAGGACTTGGCTCCTATGCGATCTCAAAACTTTTTACGATGGAAGAATTGCATAGAGAGACTTGGCTTTTTTTTTACATTGAATGTTTTTGGTGGGATAATAATTTAGGGGAAAATAAACTAATTTCGAAACATTTTTTTTTTTTTACTTTTTATTCTTCAAATATTATTTAATTCAAATATATTTAATATATTTCTTTAATAACTCCAATCTTCCTAGTAGGTGTTAATTTAAAATAGTCGTCTAATTAAGTGGTAATAAAAAACTAGTCAATATCGCAATTAACAGCTAGCACATTGTAAGTCGGTGTAATTACGAGGCTTTTCAGTACAAGAGAACAATACATACTAAATAATAGAAATACACCAGTGTTTTATTACAATCTGATTGCCTTGAAGGGAGATTATTAATTATTTCTTAAACAGTACTGGTCAAATTTTCTGATGAACAATCAATTTTATTATCTATGGCCACATGAGAACTAGTACAAAAGTGATTAAGCCCGGATAATATAATGTAAGATAGACCGTATAATTATTTTATTTTATTTTTAGCCTGATCTATCCCACTGTTGGGCAAAGGTTTCCATTACACCTTCCACGTGTTATAATGATAAAAAATAACATGATTTCGTTCGGTCAACAAACTCTTTATCTACCAAAAATCTTATAGAATCGGACTAAAAAGCAGTTCTCAATGTTCGTAAAAAAAATGAAATGAGTTTACCACATGGCTCATTCTTCAACCCATAACATCAAAAATGCATAAAAATAACATTTGAAAATCGTGCACAAATTCATCCGGTTTCGAACACTTGCAATACAAATTAGCTATACCCATAGATGTTAAAAGTAAAAACTATAGAGTGCCAGTATCAATAGAAGCCCACTGCATCGGGCGTAAGGCTGTATATATTATAAGTACATTTGTTTACTGATTTAAGTTATCTTCCAAGCAACGATGTTTGTGAAAACATAAATAATTGCGATAGTATTACGGTAATATTAGGTTTAGAGACAGTTTCATTAAAACGGTTCGCTTTGTTTCTATACTATTTTTACGACGAAACTGGTTCATACTAGTGCTGCTGTTTCGTACCCTACTATGCGCATTCTGTAGTTTTTTCTCTATTCTCTAAGACTATACCACTTGTTTACGTTCGGCGCAACAAAGTATTACTATCTTTTGTGCCGTGACATTTATAACTATTTTATGGGTTTCCATTGTGGTATGGTGTGTTTTTCACAACGTCTGCACCTGTACTATGAACGCTCAAATCAGTACTGTAACCGTTGTGAAAGCGAGACGGCACACTACACTGCGGGTAGCGGTATCTCGCTCTTACGACGTTAATAGTTCTGTTTTATCACGCTCATGGTAAGCGGTCTGGTTTACAAAGTCGAACACTGATTTCATTTTAACTGTAAATAATTCTGTCGATGACGTAGGTACTCGTATTGTCTAAGAAAATTGTATCGTGCAATTTCTTTAAGTTGATTACGTTTTTAATTTATGTATATGGTTATTGGATATTAATGAATTAAGTTTTATTTTAATTGCTTTTATACATGTAGGCGCTTCGCTATTTCTAGTGTTAAGAAACGTGAAAAGTAACTGCTGAAACATGACAAGCGGGTTGACGTTTCTTGACACTGACGCAACTCCGGGCTCTTTTGCTCGCGGCCGTCGGATGAAGAGGAATCTGGTGGCTCCGCATTGAAGCAAAACGTGTTCGGTGGAGTGTCGCTGTTCTTAATTCTCCTCGCCCGCCTACCCACGATAGCTCGGCAATCGCAATGAACGATGATGATAACCAAGTTTCTACATACATATACTTCCGATTTTAGTAATCTGTACAATACTTTAACTGATCATCTACCTATGGCATTGCACAACTACATCCTTGCATTGTTTTTAAATTCTGATAGGCTAACTGATCCTTTACACGCATATTTGACGTAAAAAACCTATATTTGTAATGGAGAACAGTTCTTCTCGTAAAAAGAAGAAAATAACAAACTAAAAAAGGCTTGTAATGTCCAACATCATACAAACATTTACATAATATTCGGTCGTGTTATCATCATTGACC
Source organism: Autographa pulchrina (assembly GCA_905475315.1). Classification (NCBI taxonomy): domain Eukaryota; kingdom Metazoa; phylum Arthropoda; class Insecta; order Lepidoptera; family Noctuidae; genus Autographa; species Autographa pulchrina. The sequence goes on along the minus strand of FR997784.1, from coordinate 7,801,565 downwards.
TTGCATTATTTTCACCATATCGAATGAATATGTAAATCTATTTCACATTACTACTTATGTACCTAATCAATTGTTTACAAATATTCTACGCTGTTGCTAACAACACATGTTATGGATTAGTAACGATTTTTTATTTTTTATTGCGCAATAGAAGATCAAAAATGTATCATAGATTTTTTAACCTTATGTCAACAGTCAAAAAACAACAGTCCTAATTATTTTAGGGCACTACTGACAGTAGGGATGATTATAATAAATAATAATAATAAATAAATGCGGACAACATCACATACATTGCTCTGAACCCAAAGTAAGTAGCTATTTAGCACTTGTGTTATGGAATTCAGAAAAGACGAAGGTACCACAAACACCCAGACCCGAGGCAATGTAGAAAAGTGAGTTTCTACTTTGACCCGCCCGGGGATCGAACCCGAGACCTCAGAGCTAGCGACACCTTGAAAACCGGTGCGTACGCCACTCGACCACGGAGGTCGTCTCGTCGTCTCTCGTCGTCGGTGACTAATTTTTATTATTATGTCTATCTTTTAGATAATAAAAAAGAATATTAGAAACGTAATTTTTCTTTTGTCCCGTAAACAAAGAATAATGAAGGTACATTTATTATGTGTTGTGTGCTGTATCTATATTACAGCCAGTGCAATTCTTACGTGACGTTACGTCTAAGCAAAAATTGTACCTACCCGTGACACCACAAGCCCCCACTCCTGAACTTTAAAGCGGTATATCTTAGTATTTTTTTATTGAATTGATAAAAGAAAAAAATACGTGTCTATTACATTTTGATGATCTATAAATTTTGACGTTTCATACCTAGTCATCTACCCTATTGGTGAAGGAAAACATCGTAAAGTAACGTGATTCCAAAATGGAATTAAAGGAAGAGGCCAGTGCCTGACAGTGAGATTTTTAAAGGCTTGAAAACCACAAAACTAATTGTAATACAAGAAAAGAACAAATAATAAGCAGGCATAAAAGATAAACCTGAAATGTTATCATGGAAATAATATATAACTAACTAGCAAAGATTTGAATGAGTCTGAGTCATCTGAAACAGCTGTTAAAACAAATCCAGTTATATATTTTCGACGGGCCTGTTGGTCTAGTGGTTAGTGACCCCGACTGCTATACCGGAGGTCGTGGTTTCGATTCCCGCCCAGGACAAATGTTGTGTGATGAGCATGATCATTTGTTCTGGTGTCTGGGTGTAATTTATCTATAATATGTATGTATTTAGAAATATATAAGTATGTTTATCAGTTGTCTGGTTACCATAACACAAGCTCTGCTTAGCTTGGGATCAGATAACCGTGTGTGAGTTGTCCCGGAATATAATTATATTATAAAAGATAAACCTGAAATAAATTATCATAGAAATAATTTATAAAACTAACTAGCAAAGATTTGAATGAGTCCGAGTCATCTGAAACAGCTGTTAAAACAAAACCAGTTACCTATATATTTATAGTTCTTAAATAATAATATCTGATCATAGTATCAATAGTTTGGCACATGATATGGCTTACTAATGATGTAATATAATACCACGAATGACGTCTGACGTTTGAATACAAAAACGTCAATCAATTTGAAGCTACGTTTACGTTTACGTTTGGTAGACTCTACTCGTGATCAGAGAGCTGGTTTGTTCCTTGCACAGAGAATCGGCATAGCCATTCAACGTGGCAATGCTGCCAGCCTTCTGGGCACGTTTCCCGCCATTGACAAGGATGACGATGAGTTTTTTGACGCGTGTTTGTTATGTATTAGATGTTGGTGTATGTCATGTTATAGTTGTGTTTGTTCTTGTATTAGATTTAAGTATTGAATTGTCAATAAAGATTTATTTGAAGCTGAAGTTAAAGCTTATTCTGTCCCTGTCACTTTAAGGTATAGAATAGAGACAGATAGAACGTCTTAGATTTAAGTTCTGCTTCAGTATTCAAGGGATAGTATTGTAGTTCTATAACAAAGTATTGATCAATGCGTGTTAATACTGAAAATAATCGATTACTAATACACAATACATTTTATTGAGATATAAATAGTAGCTCGTTGAAATTCCTAATGCAGTTGTAATGTTATACTCCTAGTTAAAAAAACAAATGAATATCTTTCATCTGCTAATATAAAGTAGATTTGTAAATCCAACCTTCATAATAAGTTGTATCTATTATCATCATCATCATCACCATCTGCTTAGTCTTTGCCCAACTATGTTGGGGTCGGCTTCCAGTCTCACCGGATTCAGCTGAATACCGTATTTTACATGGAGCGACTGCTTATCCGACCTCCACAACCCATTTTACTGAGGAACACACAGTTACCAAACCAAACACTGGACCACAAATTAAACGCGTTACCACTAGGTACGTACCTATAGGTAATTTGTTCGACGACTATGGAATATAAACATTTGGTCCATCTCAATCGATACTATATCTTATATATAAAATTCTCGTGTCACAATGTTAGCAGTTAGCAATGTTTACCATACTCCTCCGAAACAGCTTGACCGATTTTTATGAAATTTTATATGCATATTCAGTAGGTCTGAGAATCGGCTACTATCTATTTTTCATACCCCTAAGTGGTTGTAGGTAGGTAGTAGGCAGGTGATAGGTGGAAAAAATGGCATTGCAATGCATGCCGGGTACAGCTAGTTACTATACGATAAAATAATCGGTACTTTTATCGTTAATCAAAGATCCAATTATACATCAGCCGCTTTAAAGAAATAATGAACGTGCTTTGGGATTATGAACCTTAATTCAATGACTAACAGTTCAGTTTCCATCACATTCAAATTACTTTTAGGCCCTTTTCGGTAATATTTGTCATTCTAAAATGAACTTAAACACATGTTGTCAAAGTTGATAATTGCGTAATTAGTAATAACGTTTAATTCTCTTTCCATATTGGCTTTAGTATAGTTACGTCATTAAATTCCATCAAACTTGAAATTTTTTATGATAACCTGAAGTAAATTTAGATGTAATGGAGTATTATGCTATATTTTTCGGGTTCCGTACACAAAGGGCGTCCTCTTACTACGCCGTAAGACCTCTGCTGTTTTTCCGTCAGTCTATCAGTATCAACCCTAACGTATAGGTAGAGTTGAAATCACAGTGTGTGTTTTTGAATTACAGGTATATAATCAAGATAAAAAAAAAACAGCTTTAACAGAAAAATGTCTTGTTTCTTTTACTAAAATATTTCAAGAGTACATTGTTTTATATCTTGTGGGTAGCACGGAACCTTTCGTGTATGATTCCGACTTACACTTGACCGTTTTTTATTTAAATTGTTTCACCAATCACCGATACAGTTCGTATTTAACACTTTGTGATCTATTGCTTGATGAATTGTATAGTTAGTTGGTGTTGATAAAATATTGGCTTTTACAGCTGTACTGTATTACAAAAATATTTACTTTATGGTCCAATACATTGGCGTTAGTTTATTGGATCTACTCAAGGCTAACTACTAACTGAAGGGCTTGTTAATAAACTCTACAGATATATTATCATTAATCGGCTTAAGAGTTGGCAAACTAATATTTTCTTGTTCTTGTCGATACGTGAATTATTATATTTTTTTAACTATTAAAATATGACATTTATACCGACGTCCCCGGGGAATAAACCGGTAATCGCAAAAATCAAATTTTACAGGAAAAATGATTTAGTGTTTTTCGAGTATATCTCTTTAACAAAGGAGAATAATGAAAACATTGTTATATGACGGGAAAGCTAATTTTTACCCGAACAGTTTAAAGTATTAAGTGTAACTATTAGATACACACAGAATTAGTTATTCACCAAAATACATATTACCGAAAATGGTTTCAAACAATTTTTAGGGTACTGATATCTTACGATCCTGACTTATCAATATTATTCCAGTAATGTTTACTTACCGAATTATTATTGTAACTTTCTTAAAAATCTTTGGCATAATAGTGCTTTACTGGATTATTCAACGTGTTTTTTCATTACAGAGAGATATTGTAATCTTCAGTTACCGACTTATTATGGTAAAATTACAAATAACCATAAGAAGGTAAAGTAATGTAACCCGTATTTTATAGGAAATTTTTGGTAGTCATATTTTCGTAATGATTAAAAGCTGAGTGTGTAAAATAATTTTGCTATCGGTATCTTGGAGAGAATAATTAAAGAAAACTCATAAAATGTATTAAAATTATAATATTTATTAGAAACAAAGTACTCATAGAAATCACAATTACAATCAGTCAAAATATAAAAAGTAGCCAAGTAAAAACATTAATAACTAATCAGTATTATCATCATTGGTCTCACTATTATCGCCGTGATCATTACAATTTTCTACAAAAATCAAAGACTCATAAAATCTGTGGTAATACCGTGGAATCGCACCACTATTGCACAAAGAATTTAAATGATAAATGCCTTTCTTATAGGAAGAGGTTGATGATAAGGACGTTCCAATACAGTATCTTCTATCAAAGCATCTGGCTTAGGTTTTCGCCAACGTCGTTTGGTTTGGAATTAATTTGAAATATTTAATTCAGAATATGCCTCATCAAAATCATATTTAAAGACGTGAGTCTTTACAGACTTGGACAGGGAAATGGTTAAGTCTTGGTAGTCTCACCATGAATCGAATGGTTTTTTGCTTGCACTAAGCACAGCACAGCGGGGACAAACTTCTTTTATTAAAATATAGTGTACTTATGTTTATTAAAATAAATAGATGACTGAATATGGATTAAGTGAAGTTGAGTGAAGATTGCGTCAATATTATCATTACTGATAACTTTAAAAACCTGGCAATGGGCTGTACGCAGCCAAATCTTTACTTAGCATTTTTGGATAAATTGAGATTTTCTCAGCCTAATATTGACTAAAGATTTTAGAGATAGAATACTTAATTAAATAATTTATATACCTATGCAGCGCAACAACTGAAACAAGTTAAGAAAGAAAACACCATATATCACATTTTTTAATTAAGAACGATTAAATTCACACATAGTTAAATAGTTTTTTTGTCTTCAGTCACTAGTAGAAGATGGATTAGAAAGTAGCTACTGTTTCAGTAGGCGGTATTGTATGCTTTTGCACCTATGGTTAAGACAAAATGATTTTGTACTACTAGATGTAATTACACAGACTGCTAGATAAATATATTAAATAACATTAGCAAGGTTTGTAATTTTCTATTAGAGTTTGGCCAGGTTTTGGTGCGCTTAATGCAGAATAATTTAAACTTAATACTATTGTTCTCAGGATTGCTATGAGGTGTCTTAAGACATTGATTGTTATTCTATAAATAATACTGGTTATTTTGTAACATTGTGTGACTACGATTGTTGATCAGGATAATTCAAAACAGAACAACTCAAGTTTAGTTTATTTAAATGATTGCATCTAACTAGAAAGAGTTGACTGCACAAGTGCATAGTATGCATTTATGTATAGGACATGCCTACTTATTTATTCTAAGTTTTATCTCAACATTACCATCTCTTGAACATCTGCATGGTAAATAACATACTTATATCGAGAACGAGGCATGGAGTGTATAATAGATGATCAAACGAACTTACCTGATGTTCGATCATTAGGTATTATACGAAGTGCCTCGTTCTCGATATATGTTCCCTACCCATCCCACCCTTGGTAAAATTGAGATAACCTACGAGACTCTAAAGGAATGAAGTTTGACAGGAGAAAAAAGACAGTCTGACACTAATACTTCGTTTAGTTTTGGATCTGAAAGAGTTTAGTTGCCAAGCGAAAGCTGCATGGTAAATAACATATATCGAAAACGAGGCACTTCGTATAATAAAGATCGAACATCAGGTAAGTTCGTTTGATCTTCTATTAGTGTGCGTAATGTGCGTTACATGTGCATTACAATGACGACCTCCGTGGTCGAGTGGCGTACGCACCGGTTTCAAGGTGTCGCTAGCTCTGAGGTCCCGGGTTCGATCCCCGGACGGGTCAATATAGAAACCAACTTTTCTACATTTTCCCGGGTCTGGGTGTTTGTGGTACCTTCGTTGTTTCTGAATTCCATAACACAAGTGCTTCAGCTACTTACTTTGGGTTCAGAGCAACGTATGTGATGTTGTCCGCATTTATTATTATTTATTTAAATGTAGAAACGCGTCCTTGACTCGCCGAGCGCGAGCAAGTTCCCGCCAATACGTATAGAAAAGGTATGAATTTTTACCGGGATGATAACTGTAACAGTGCATTACCGAAAATGGCTACCACAATATTTACGATAATAAACCTGTAATCGCATTAACTAGATTTTTTTCTGATATATTTAACAGTATTATTACTTTACCGAAATGTAGCCACAGAACTTAATTTGTAATAATGTATTACGTTATTTTTCTGGTAAATAAAAAAATAAAAATTTCCAAAGAATAAAAGTGTTATAAGGAAAATCATTAGAAATTACCGCAGAAAAAAAATAAAAAAAATTGTATAGGTGAATCCCGACCTATAGATGCCGAAAATGACATAACAGTAAAAAGTCAGTAACAGTATAATACAGGTTTATTCCTTGGGGGCGTCGATACTTCTTTTATTATGAGATTGATGATTATTATTGCTTAAAGACTGACCTATTATAAACAATTTATCTTGTGAATAAATATATAATAATTCAACCGAATAGTTCCCAACACACATTAGGCGTCAGCGAGGCAGACCCAGGCGGAGGTGGCGGGATGACCTACATTCATTTTTACCAAACTGGTCAATCGCGGCTCTTGAGAGAGATAAATGGAGGGAGAGTGGGGAATTTAAAGTAAAGAAAATAATAATAATAATAATTCATTCACATGAATAAACAAACTGTTTTAGATGCATCTTTAAATTATTAACAGGCCTCGTGAAAGTTCTGAGTTTTTTATGAAAAGATAATTAATATACCGTTTCTAAAGAATTGATATATACGTGCAAACCAAGCAGCGTTACTACTTCATTTGCGAAGCCAAGCGATCACAAAACTGTTGGTTGTGACAGCAGGAATTATTATAAGTAGGTACTCCTGTCAGAGAATTTGCATGACGTTATGACGAATTATCATTTTAAAAGGAATAATTGAAAAACAAAAATAACAAAAAATTAGGTGATACCGCTGCCGGTTTATTAAGTTTTCCAAGAGCTTGCACTGTCTATGACTTTTTAAATAGACATGTATATAAATTATTTTGTCTATAGAAACATCTTGCACTTATTTCAATCCACTTAGTTGTCATTTAACCCTTCAATACCCAACCCTGTCAGTCCCCATCCTAAACTAAACTTTAGTGTTGTCCAAATTTAATTTACGACTTACGAAATTTGGGCAAACAGTATCTAATTACAGACTAAAAGGTTCACTTGTATCCCTTATAATTAAATAAGGTTATATACGATATGTGCCTCCAAAATTGGACGTTTGGTTAATGTGTAATTGATATCAAGGGCTTTCGAGGACTTGATAGGGTGTTTAAACGACTTACTCTCAAAAGGTTTTTTGGACAAAATTGTACGTATTATGATGGGATACATGTGTGGAGAGCCAAATTAACTTTTTGTAAATATTTTTTTTATAATCTTTTTGATGTCTTAATTATGTCGATAATTCTTTTAGTGTTGAGCTAAAATTATACCCTCAACGAAATATCATGAAGAAATGATATTTGAATATGAAAAAGTTGAAATGTTTTCATTAAATAAGTCAATGCAAATTATCATTTAATGAAGGTAATTCTGGTCGTGCTCCGTCTAAAAATTAAACGAGAGAATTGTTTCAAACAGTCTATATCTTGATATTCTCTTGTAATTTTCAACGCAATAATTATTCCACACGTTCATTAATTACATCAGGAACACTAATATTAATTGATATTATATTCGCTAAACTGTTTAACGACGTAATAGACAGTAATTAATAGTGTGTATTATGATTCAATATTCAATTTAGTACGTAATTTTGCATGTTACTCTGAAGTAATTGAACTTGACTGAAGCGATTAAATTACTTTATAAAATTATTTGCTCATGATTAGAAAAAAAAAAACCCTACTTCTTTTCATCAGTTTACCTATTTACTTAGCCGTTTTTACTATTTATTAGAAGTCTTTTATATATTTATGTATATATATAAATTTAAATGTAAATGTATATGTATTGGTTTTATGTTATATTTGTGTATATATATTTTTTTTTGTCTTAAGTATACATAATTTATTTACACTTTATTTTCAATTTTGTACTCGTGCATCTACCACGATTTTTTTCTGCTTCACCCTAAGGTTGACTGGCAGAGAATGCCAATTGGCATTAAGGCGCTGTGAATAGTAAAAATGGGCTTTTTCAAACAGTTTTTTAGCAAAATGTATAGATGTCAGAGCAGCTAAAAAAATATATGTTAATCTTCATCATATTTGTGAGATAACCTTTGTTTTCAAAACACGATTTCAGTAATTTTTCTCGATAAAAAAAAATCGTAAACAAACCACTAAAATGGATTTTCAAAAAAGTTTTCCGGTGTTTTTTATGAACCAATCTTGATAAAATTATTAACAGTTACGTAATAACTAATAATGAAGATAACCTTTGTTTTAGTTTTTCAATTAAGATAATATATTAACAAATATTCATATATTTAATGAAAAATAACACGATCCTGACAAACTAAATATGGCGTTTTGTTCGCTTCTCTTTCATTCGTACGCGGACGGACAGTGTGCGCTGAGGCGCGGTGCTAGATGGACCTGTGCCCCTTTTTTTTCCGATTGACAGATGTAAAAACATGACAAATCAAAAATAATTTAATAGATGTCAAACAAAAACACATAATGGAATTTGTAAAGTACCTAAATACTTTTCTTTTGTATTGATCATTTATAAAGGCGTAATTTGAAAAAGTGAAATGAAGCTAGATTGGTCTAGCGGTCGCGTGCCAATCTAACGTTGCGATGCTATGGCTGACCGCAGGTTCGAACCTTGCTACAAGTTTCTATTATTTTGCTTTTGTTGTTTTTTTCTTTGATGTTTTTTTTTTACTTTATGTGTTATTTTTATTAATTATTCTTATATTTGTAATAATTGATTTCTAATAAGAAATATATTTTTGTATTTATTTTTTTCGTTAAATTTTTCATTATTAAAATTATTTTAATTAAATTTTATTGTTTTCTTTTAATGGTAAAAATAAACGGTTGGCGAACAAGTCAACTGATCACGAATCAATGAATCATCGGACAATTTTTTCATGAATAGGTAGGAGTAGTACTAAGCTTATACATGGTGTACAATATTGAGGTAACTAGTAATGCCAAAAGGTGGTATTGAACGCAATAACGGTTATAATAATTACAGTAACGTAATGTCTAGTAATGAAGTAAACCCCTAAAATAACCCCTTTTCAGGGATCTTATTATACCACGGTAGTACATTAAAGCCCATATAAAAATTTGCTTTATTTTTTAACCGACGAAGACGGAGGAGGTTCTCAATTCAACGCGTATATTTTTTTTTTTTTTTTTTTTTTATGTTTGATCACGCATAACTTTTTACAGAGTAGTCCGATTTAGATAATTCTTATTATATTGGAAAAGGTATACTCCAAAGTTGGTCCCATATAAATTTGGAAAAAGATTTACCACCCTAAGGGTAGGAAAACAGGGGTTGATTGATTGTTCACTCACTGATTGTAATGTATTACCACGCGTAACTTTTTACAGAGTAGTTCGATTTTGATAATTATTTTTTTATTGAATAGGCTATACCTAGAAGTTGATACCATATAAATTTGGAAAAAATATTCCAATCCTAAGGGTAGAAAAACAGGGATATATTGATTGTTCATTAACTGATTGTAATATATGACCACGCGTTTACAGAGTAGGTACTCAGTCCGATTTTGATAATTCTTTTTTTATTAGATAGGGTATACCTCGAAGCTGGTCCCATATAATCTTACCCTAAGGGTGGGAAAATAGGGGTGATTTATTGTTCAATCACAGATTTTAATGAGCTTTAGACCTGTCAGTCTCTTGTGAGTAGACCTCCTTGTCTCTGCATTTCTGCTAAAGCTCGTTCATCGTAAAAAAAAAAAAATAAGCATGTAATAGCAATAAAGTAATTAGTAGATTATAGCCACAAAAAAATATAGAATAAAAACTTTTTAACAAAAAAATTAAACCGCCGAAAAAACTGAAAAGCAAAAAATAACAAACCTTTTTTTATTTAATCTTAATAACTAATAATGTAAGTATACCTAAGTAATTTTGAGTCGGCGCCAAACTATCAACCGTCATTGCAACTGTTGCTACTGTGGCATTTTCTTTGATCAATCCTAATTATTGGTAGGAGATAAATATTATAGAGACTGTATTGTACTGCCGCGCATCAAAGTTTACGTTACGTAAGTATATGTAATTAATTAATTTGCCTGTTTGGCGCCGACTCAAAATGACTTAGGTATACTTACATTATTAGTTATTAAGATTAAATAAAAAAAGGTTTGTTATTTTTTGCTTTTCAGTTTTTTCGGCGGTTTAATTTTTTTGTTAAAAAGTTTTTATATAGTAAATCGTCCTAAATTTACCAAGGAATATGTTTAAATAAAAATAAATTGTGTTGTTGTTTTTTTATTTATTTAATCGTCCTCTAAATATTAATCGTATACAATTTAGTTTCAAGGAACTAGTGGTCTTAAGGTACTTAGTACAATCACAACATGTTCTGTTACTTTGAAAACTTAAATAATCTGTTCTCTTCTTATTAAACAAAACAATGTAATTACTTTTATATTTATTTTTAAAACTTAAAATCAGACTTTAATTAAAGATAGACAACAATAAATAAGGCCCAAGTATCGTTATAATGGGCCTTATTAACCTCATGACATGTTTTTACAAAATAACCTAATAAACCTTAACATTTTGGTTGCTCGTGATCAGAGGGCTGGTTTGTTCCTTGCACAAAGAATCGGCATTGCCATTCAATGTGGCAATGCTGCCAGCCTTCAGGCACGTTTCCCGCCATTGACAAGGGTGACGATGATTTTTTTTAACGCGTGTTAGTTTTATTTATTTACATATATAAGTTTTAATTTTAGTATAGTTAAGTGTTTGTTGTTTTATTAGATTGCAGTATTGAAATCTGAATCATAAAGAAATTTTGATTATTATTATTATTATACATAAAAAAACATCCATATAGATTAAGTTTGTTAAAAAAAATTTTTTTTTTTTTTTTTTTTTAAGTTTATCAATCTTTTCTTTTCGTTCACCCAAAAAAAAATATTCCTATAAATATACAAGTTTTACAAAAGACCGTTTGACTTTATATACTAAAAAACTGTATTCACTAAAAAATAATAATTTTCGTTACTACCATTTGAAACACGCTGTATCTCCATATTTTTCTCCAGACTCAACCATCAAGCTTGCCGTACGTTTTTTTTTTATTATTTTACTCTTGATACTGAAGAAAAATATAGATCGTCATAAAATATATTGTTCAGATTTTTTAATTTATATATTTTGTTTTTCAGAAAAATATTTGAATAATTATTCGAAAAATAAATCAACAACATTATATACATGTTTTAAAAGTAAAAACACGGTAATAATGTAGTAGGTGCATAATACTTTAAAAATAATAATCCAAAAATGTATGATCTTATCGGGATTCGAACCTACTGTTCGCCGCGAGAGCGCAGCTCAAAAGTAAACATGGTTACGCAGGGCTAAACTTACATCTAAAACAATTTATAAAATAACGCTTTAATATTATAACAACGTCACGCATCGGACAAATTCGGAAAAATTCGAGCAGTAGGGGCGGGGCTACTCCGTCCCGCACCCGTCCGCTTCACTCCTAAATTACATCAATGCTGGCTATTCACAGCGCCTTAAGTCCGCCTTTGTGCAACAGTGTGCAAAAAGTATTAAATAAATAAATAAATTAGATACATAAATTTAATGTATGACAAAGTTTTTTACAAATATTGTCGGTAGACTTTTAAATAAAAAAATATAAAACTTGGTTAATTCTCAACATTCAGGACCTATTAGCATATTTAGTCTTTTTTTGAGCTTTTTGCATCGTTGAAAATTAATCAATAATTTTGGATAAAAATATGTATATTTAATCCAAATACAATATCGCCAAAGAGACACACCTTCGAAGAGTGGGTACCTATCTTCTCAAGACAAGTTTCTTTTGATGAATTAAAAAAAATATATAATGCTCGGTGCAAACGGGTCACCGACCACAGCCATCAGTAGCTAGCCACAGCAAATAAACACCCTTTTTAATTATTTTTGCATAGCCTCGGCTAACACGTGGGGTTAGTGACCCTGACTGCTATACCGGAGGTCGTCGGTTCGATTCCCTTTCAGGACAAATTTTTGTATGATGAGCACGATCATTTGTTCTGTGTCTGGGTGTAATTTATATATAATATGTATGTATTTAGAAATATATAAGTATGTTTATCAGTTATCTGGTTACCATAACACAAGCTTAATCTGCTTAGTTTGGGTTTAGATAACCGTGTGTGAGTTGTCCCGGAATATTACAGTAGACAAATACATACATGTAATGTATGTCGCCTAAGATCTCGGTATAAATTCTTAGAAACTACCCAATACAATAAGGAACAGGTATTCCTATTTTCCTTTCATTACTACTCTAGCTAACATTATTGTTAGGATTTCCCGGTAGTTCAGATGTTAATCAACCTTTTTAGATTCTGATAAAGTACTGCCTACATAAAATTGACGCCTACGTGTATATTCAATTTGTCTTTATTTCCAGCGGAGGAAATTAGCTATACAGGGTGTTACCGAAAGGGTATATCAATCCATAAGGGGTGAAAAGTACTCCTGGTATAGAGTAAGTTATCAAAATATCACCTCAAAATCAGTACTAGATAATTTTATACCCAATTATACGCATCAATTATTTGACACACACACCCTGTAGGTAAGTTTGTGGGTAAAAAATACTTACTCCATTTTGTTTTTTAATAAAAATGTTTATGCATATTTTTTAGCTAAAAACTATATATGTTAATATATATATTACTAGCTGTACCCGGCATGCGTTGCAATGCAATTTTTTCTACCTAGCACCTGCATTCTACCTACCTACTTCCACTTAGGGGTATGAAAAATAGATAGTAGCCGATTCTCAGACCTACTGAATATACATATAAAATTTCATAAAAATCGGTCAAGCCGTTTCGGAGGAGTATGGTAACTAACATTGTGACACGAGAATTTTATATATAAGAAGATAAGATAAGATAATATATATGTATATAACTTTTCTCTGTAGGTATCTCATATTAAAACCTATAAGCCAGTGAGGCAAATACTTGGCCTAACTTCGTAAATTTGAGCTCGCTCTAATGAAACATTGTTCCCTTTACTGAAATGGGGTCTGACAGCAGTTTATCAAGTATATGTTATTAAAAAACCTACATATTCTAATATAAAACTGTCTACTTTATTCAACTAAAACAAATAATTTATTTACATAATTACTTTTTAATATTTTAAAACTCGATATTTGTTAATTAAAGAGTGAGCTTCAAATCAGTATTAACTATTTTTCATCATATTAGTTGTAAAAATAAATAATCATTGTTGTGCAATTTATTAACTGTATTTTTACTTAAATAAAAGGTACCCACGCTAATTGAGTGACTTGCTAAATAAGTTGACTTTAATTCAGTCAAAATTCACAATCATTCAGTATAATAATCAACCTAATATAATGAGGTACCAAATTAAATTAGTTTTTCATTACAAGGCTTCTAATAACCAATCTAGTCTAGTCCCTCGGATTCTATTAATAACTTTAACACGAAACTAAAGTTAAATTAAGGGTTACATAATATTATAGTACGGATTTATTTTGCTAAAAATAATTTGTATGAAACAAATACAATCATGAAAAAGGTCGCTGGAGGGGACTGGATGCGGAGGGCGGAGGACCGGATGTTTTGGCGCAATTTGGGAGAGACTTATGTCCAGCAGTGGACTATGATTGGCTGAATGATGAAATACAATCATACCAGTAGTAAATTTAGATTTAATACAATAAAGAAGAAAAACCTTAATTTGATACTAGCTTTTTCCCACGGCTTGACCAACGTTTTTTATGATTATTGCAGCATAAAGTAGGCTTTGTCCTTTTTTGACATCCAACCTTACCAAACACCAAGTTTAATACAAATCAGTTCAGTGGTTTAGCCGTAAAAGCATAACAAACAGACTAAGAAAAAGAGTCGTAAAGATATAGGCCATTTTAATATGATAAAGACTTTCCACAATATATTTTTAAAGAGAACATTTATATCGCACATCTGGCAACCGAGTAATTTAAAATTCTCACGTTTTTTCCACAGCGTACAGTGACCGAATTAATTTTATCGAGACTTTTGTTGATAAACTGGCCACTCTATTGCTGCACGCCACAAATATTTTAACACACTTTTAAATATAATTAATAACGTCTTTATGTCAAGGCATTAAGGTTTACTTTCGTGTAACTTAGTTAATAAGTGTTTGAACCAATAAATCAGAGAAAAAGATAACAAGAAATTAGTTTGTACATTAATGATGTATTAATAGTACATAGTAAAATAGGGTTATTCTTTACCTTTATTGATTTATTATTTTAATTTTAAATCAAGACTATCTTATTTAGAGTTCGTTTTAATATTGTGTAGTTATACAAAATAACTAGGCCGATGAAATAACGCGTTATAAACCAAAATTTTTTTTGAATTAACAAAATGGTATTTTGAAAGTACAAATTATTCAAGTTTTACAGTAGGTACTGTCAAATCAAAAAACATTTAGAAATAAAAACTATAATTACTTCAGTCGTAATAAAAATCAACGTAAACTTAAATTATCGCAACTAACAATTAAACAAGACAATTAGCCAGGAATCATTTCAATTTCCGAATTTCCATCAACATTACCGTGGCATTTCGGAGTACATTTTTTCTAATTTCAGAACTTGGCCTGACAAATTGGGCGCTTCATTACGTAGCCACAGGGCCAAGACTAATAGCGGAAATAAACGAGAATTTTTGACCGTGAGGCTAAATACTCCGCTATGCTGCTAAATTAATATTTTGACACAGGTTTTGCTCGGATGCTGTATTTTATGGTTTTACATACCTACATAATAATGCGTGTCTATAGTATATACATAAAGTAGTAAAATGTTTGTCATAATTTACAATATTATTTTTGAATTTGTTTATGAATACTTCGAATTTTAACGACTGGAAACGATTAGAAAAAAAACGAATATCCTAAAAAAAGTACAAAAGAATATCAGGTGAATTGAATTATTGATCTAATGAACGTTCTATAATGACTTAAATTTAAATGTCTAATCAAGGTAATCTTCATCGCAAAAAATCCGAAATACCCATGACACTAATTTTAAAAGAAAATACTAAGCCGCAACATTTTTTATCGACGGTGTAACATGCCATAAATCTTATACTCCAACAGAAAATTTCTTAAGTCACCAAAAAATTTCATAGAAAAAACAAAATCCAATTTAAGAATTCAGTACCGAAAATATAGTCGGAACATTATTATCCTTGAAAATGAATATAATGACGTTATCGTGTCTGCCGCTCTAAATGAGATTTTAAACGATTTCAGGAAACGTTGAATTTAAATCATTTAGATTTGAAACAATTGCCATCAATTTAAGTTTCGTGATTTTGTTCCGTTAGCGACAGTTTGTGGGACTATTTTGGTAGTAGTTAGTAGACTTTGTTCTGGAGTTAAATAATTTATATTTTCAAAATCATGTCGTGCAATGTTAAGCCTAATATTTAAAAAAAATATCTGAAAACCACAGGTGTTTATTGTGTCACTATTAAATTATGTAAATTATCTAAAACTATCTAATTCCAAGTCACGGTTGTAAATAAAATTTTCACTTATATTTTTGATGTTATATAAAGAAGATGAGATTATTAAAATTTTGTAGGAAAAAAATTTAAGTTTTGACTATTCTATATGCTGTAATTTTAGATTCATAGTATTAACAGACATAAATTTCCTTGTGACTTTCAAAGAATATAACATTTTTTTTGTCATCTATGTTACCTATTTATGAATTCTTGTTAATTAAAAACCTATTTGGACTTCAGAGTCAAACCTTTGACCATTGACTTCTTAGATTTTGAGCATGTAGAGCCATTTATTAAAATTGGAGTTATAGAGATGATTTCATAGAAAAAGATACCAAAATAGTAATCTATACGATATTCAGTGGTTTGAATAATATACTTAGCTCTTTGTATTGTAAATAATATAAGTAATTTGATTTGATTTCAATGATACTTTATATTTGTGTTTCACGTGATTAAGTACTCAATTTCAAATAAGATCTGAATTTCAATATTAAGCGTATCTGATTCACTGTTTCCATTACATATTTAAACTTCATTGGGTCTTTATTTCGTTTTAAATTGAACTTATATTTATTTTAGGTATTGTATTATAATCATCATTCTTTATTGTCTTTATGTCTTGGCTTCCAGTCTTTCCAGATTCTGCTGAATTTATATGAAACCGTATTTTAAATGGAGCGACTCTCTATCTGAACTCCCCGACACATTTTACTGGGTAACACAGTATCCCATAGGGTAAGGCCGCATTACGGCTAAACTGCCGCGGATTTTAACCGCCTGATTTTGTGAGTCAAGGAAACTAATGGAAGCGGCCGCACTGACGGTTATTTTCCGCGACTGATTTTTTACCGTAGTGTGTGCATTTCGTGCGGTTTCACGGTTTACCGCTTGCGGAAAATAACCGTAGTGCGGCCTTAGCCTGAGACTGGTTGTCAGAATTGTAAATATCTGTCAACATGTCAATTTTATTTCACATGATTTTAGTTTCCATTTTATTTCAGATTTGATGTTTTTAAACGATTTATCATATTTATATATCATGTCATTCAGTGAACATGATATTTTATCTACTAAGATCGAGATAAAAGATTGTTTTACTGAGAAAATCTTAGCGTTCATTTTACATATCAAGATTAAACGAAGATTATTTGCAACAAAATACTTATCTACTTTCTTAAATCTATTATTTAGACTTTTATTTGATCAGCCGATAATAGTTTTTTTTTTAGGAATTGGCTTTTTATTCCGTATATAAAGTAGCTATTTTCTATAAGCAGAAGCAGTATTTGAATTGCTTTTCCATTTTGATAGCACCCAGTATACATGTTTGACCTTAAAGCAATATTTCCTTTGACCAAACGCAAAAACTTCCCACAAATATGCAAGACATATTTCAGCGAGATTTTCCCTTACTTCAAAATGCGGAAAAGCAAAACTCATCTGAAAAATCTGAAATATCCCTCAAAGGTAGGTACCCACCAACATTGTTGTGGCTATCTTGACTTGAATATAAACATGTTTATATTCTCACTAACATACATTTTTAATCTGAATGTTCGTCTAGAAGTTTGGACTGGTTAAATGTGTCTTGTTCATAAAACTGTTACAAACTTTGTACTCGGTGGTGTTCAAAGTTTAAAGAAAAAAACTCTTCGTAAAATTTAACCCTTTCTGCTTTTAAGTATCATAATACTTTTGGTTTTAAACATGAAATCTCAATAGTCTGTTTTTCCACTTTGGTTTTGCTTTGCTGTTATTTCTATATAAGTGAACTAAATTCATAAAAAAGGTTATTTTTAATAATCTTTTTTTTGATGTCTGTCATCATCGGGTATAGGTATTTTTTAATCTACTTCATGATCTTTATCTTCCTTCCCATTTATTTACCTGGTACTGTAACCATACCTGTCGAAAGAGACTGGATCCTGCAACACAGGGTATCCTAGTGCGGGATCCAGTGTCCCACACCTTATTATAAAATTTTTGTGCAAATAAATATTATTTGAATTTGAATTTACATGAACTTGTACATAAAACGTGTTATACCATTCCTAGTAATCTTTCATGTATTACACACTAGCAACAACCCCATATAAACTTTACGGCTAAATCTAATAGTAGGTACATCTATTTACAGCTCATCCCAATTTATTAATCAGGCTCCAAAATTCTAGAATTTATTTTCACAACTTAACTTTTTTCATTTCAACTTCTTTCATTAAATTCTGTATATTGAGACATAACTCTAAAATTACTAAAATTTGAACCTTTATTTATTCTAGGCTTAGCCTTTATTACAGTTTAAGTTGTACAAAGCATTTTTTAATGATTTCTGTGATTTATGCGAATGAAACTCGTAACCATTATCCTGAATCCCTGTAAATAAAATTGAAAAAATGCATTCTCGAAAATTGTACGATAAAGACTGGCAAATGTTCTGCTTTTAACCTATATGATATATTATGATGTATGAATTATATTAAGTAAAATTAATATTATTTATTTTACAAAACAAATAGGGATTTTATTGTTCGCTTAACTTTTTCTTAAACCACAGTATCTATATTATCACAAAAACTTAAGCACATTTTGTATCGTGGCAGAAATTGTCTCGGCGCCAAGGAAATGTAAGTAAGTAACTTATACTGAGAATATATCGCATTACCAAGAAGTTTTAATGGACTTTGTATCGATTACCAACAATCTATATATAAACACCCGTGTCTAGTAACCGATTACTTAGGTTAATCGCGAAGAATCTTCAGCTATTTGCAAAATTGTTTGAAAATATTATTTATAAGAAAATATATGCTTTATGATATATTATATACATAAATATAGATGAATTTAGCTTATTTAAATCTCCAACAGATAAATAAATAAAATAATTGATTGGAAGTAAAGGTAAAAAAAAACCGACTTGAAACGTGAACCGAAATGATAAATAAAACAAGATTACTCGATCGATTTTGATTCAATTTATATGGAACTACTTCTGACCTATCGATGAAATGGAGAATTTTTGAAATCGGTCTCCAATTGCCGTAGACATCGCATGACATACATACAAAATGAGAAATAACAATAATAAATAAATAGAATAAAATACAGACGAATTGAGAACCTCCTCTTTTTGAAGTCGGGTGCAAAAGACTTTAAGTTTAACTTCAATGTTGCTCTGTTCCAAAGTTTCTTAAGACAAACTAGTTAGAAGCTCAATGTTACTTCTACACTAAGACTCTTAAGAAGGCGTTCAATAGTTCAGTAAAGGAAATCCCTGTTCAGCTTTACAAAGTAAATACAGCTCTATTGGCTTGTAACTGGCCTTAGAAAGTAGAACAATAAAAAAAGAGAAATATAAAAGAATATTACATTATATAATTGTACATTATTTTTTGGTGGTTGTGGAAATCAGTTTTAGGCTGAGACCCTATGAACATTACTGCTCTTACAAACAAAAGATCAGTTAAGAACTTCAGGCATAAAAGAAAATATCCAAAAACAAGAAGCTCAATTTCACTCTTACTAAGTCACTATAGGTATAGGGCGCTCAACAACCAGAAAAATCCGTTAAACAAATTGCCACTTTTCCAGGGTTTTCGTGTGATAAAAAAAAATAAAAAAATTACCCTTAGTATAAAAGTATATTTTGACATTACATTTTCGTCGCCTGTATTTAATTGAGCCTTTATCATAGAATGACGGACGACCTTTATGCTGCTAACCTAAAGAAGTCATCCAGTTCTTTTTTGCCGAAGAAGTAACAGAGAAGTCTACTAAAGAAGGCACTCAATAGTAAGGGAGAAACTCAAGTATACTTAGTATACATTTCTATTGGCCTGTTACTGTCGACGGTGTCCGGTTTATGCTCCAGTGATCTGAACGCTACTGATATCATTGAAAAGATCAGGCATGAACAAAGAATCAAAATCACGAAGAAGCTCAAATTTGACTCTTACTAAGCGCTACTTTGAGCGTCCTATATAGCGCCATATAGCAAACCGAAGTTCATGAGATGTATTAATTTTGCCTGTTTTTAATTAAGCCTGTAAAAATCGATTAACCACCTGCTTCTATCGTTCATCTCATGCTACTTTTTTTATGGCCAAATAAGAAGTAACAGAGACTTGAAGGTAGGTACTAAATAAAAGAATTACCAAGACTACTAAAGAGGGCACTCAATAGTAAGGGAGAAACTAAACGACATATACATATCTATTGGCCTGTAACTGTCGACGGTGTCCGGTTTATGCTCCAGTGATCTGAACGCTACTGATATCATCTTCGATGTTACAAACACGGTCCTATACTAATATTGTGACGGAAAAAATATATTAAATTGATGGGTGTTTGTGAGTTTTCCGGTGATATTATGTTTGGGATTTGGATGCTGATAGAAATGTTTTTGGAAATAAGTTATTAAATACAGAAAAGTATTTTTAGGGATCTTTGGAAACCACAGGGTTCGGAATGGACATAAGATAAACTTTTTATTATATCTTTAAATCTAGGTACGGTTAATACATTACAAAGACATTTAATAACGACCTAAAATTAAAAAAAAAATCCCTGAATTAAGTAATAATATGTCTGGAATATATTGTCTGTATTGCCCATAACCCCGTATTTACAGATAGCTCCACTACTATATGCAAATCATGCAGAAACAGCAAATTGTAACAAGAACACAGCTATATAAAAGACTTTAAAATAAATTACTTTTTTTCTAGATAAGCCAATGGCTATTTCTCGAATGCAGCTGGGGTCGGATACCAGAGCCACCGAGTATAAAAGCCATGTAGCAATATTTTATATAGAGCAGGTGTACATCTGACCTATTTAATTCACTGAATTCGTGACAAAAAATCTTCTATTTCTTCATACCTAAACTGTTATTCTGATAGATGATTTCTGGATATCGGAAAAAGGGTGTGGCAACGAAAGATCAAGATCACGGCTTGCGAGAAAATTATGATGAATGAGTTTGTCAAACTCACTCCTACCTTCACAAATACGGTGAGTATTTTGCGAGGAATGAATAAGTTTTTGGAGTATTTATTTTCATTTCGAATAATCTGGTGACAGAAGATTAAAATATATTTTTTAAAATCGCGAAATAAAAAGACCGCGTTTCTCAATTCTCACGTTCTATAATACCACGATGTGTTTTAAAGCAGTCAATCGATGACTTTAAAAGTACCTAGTTATGTAAATTATGATGTGTCCTATATGACTATCTATCTATTACTTTTTTCTGATAAATCTCTGCCCTGATGAAAGCGAAGGGGCGTGCCGGACCCTTACCGGCTAAAATAACCGGAGTCCCTTACCACATAATCTACAATATTACCGAAGGTCTTGAGACCAAGGTTTACGCCCAAAATTTAAGATCTATTTCGAATTTAACAAGATACAAGTAAAAAAACAGAAATGCGTCTACAAGAATGTTATATTATTACATTTTAGCGACATTTTCGCAAACAAGAATACATCATAGTAAAGTCACATACATTTTAAAATCAGTTTCTTTTTCATTTAAAATGACAAAAATTTATTACGAGTAATATTTCTGAGTTAAAAGATCACGTTTTCATATTTACACTGTCATTGTTTTACTGTAAAAACAATAAAATTGTCATAATCTAAATATCTGTCACAGTTAGCAAAAAAAAAACTATAAAATGACAGACACTAAAAATATTTCTGTTGCTTTAATAATCTCTTCCCATTTTTCATTACACAGCCATCGTAAAATTCTACTTTTAAAAATAAACATCATAAAGTAGGATGACATCTTATGAAATTATTGGACGGGAATGCATCGGTATGATTATTTTTAATTAAAGCAGAGCACGTTTGATTGGCAAATGTGGTATTATTAGTTCTGTTTTTAAATAGCATCACTATTTTTGGTATATATTTTCGAAAATCGCAAAAAATAATAAGTAAAAAAAGTAGATATTTATATTTCTGAGACTTTTATGGAACGTAAAATTAGGAAAATTATATATTTTTATGTTCAATAGATAATTAAAAATATTGACCGTCAATTCCAAAAAATACAATTATAAATACTCCTCTTACCCCTTTATCTTTGTCTCGCAAAAATCTCAGGGAAACACTATAAAAAATCTCCACAAAATTCACATCACTGGACACTAAAAAAAATTGGATCTACACTGTCACACTCGGTATTAATTTATCCTTCACAAATAAATTGTCTAAATATACATTTTCAGTCACTGCTACGAGAATAGTGCGGGCGCCCGAACAGCGAATTTTTACTGATTCATTCACTAGACGTAGAGACATGCGATCGACGCGACGGCTTACGAGCGACTGGCCTGGGGCTTGGCCAGTATAAAAGCGCGGGAAACGCGGGCGAAAAACGCGCGAAATTCGCCACCGCCATAATGTATTCGAGCCATTGCGAATTCGCTTTTCAGAGTTCCGCAATCCGTGGGTTCGATCTATCGTTTTTTTGTGACTTACATCTTAGTACTCTCAAAATTAAATAAGAAAACATTTTTCCAGCTTTATCTGGTAATAAATCTTGCACGGTATTAAATTCTACATAATTTGTAAAGGCTTCATTGCGTGTACATTACCAACTTAATCAGGCTAAGTGGATTAATTAGCGTGTCTCAAAATCTTTGTTTTATTACAAGCGTTTTAACGCGACAGAAAACGTGATTCATCTTTTTGTAGAACTCTGCATTGCGACGGTATGCGCTAATTTTGACAAGTAAAATATATAACAGTATTATAAAATACGATTGTTCTGTTTACTGTTTTTATATGACATAGGCATACCGTTTTTTTATGTATACAAACCAGTAGTGTAGCATAATTAAATTGTGAAGGTAGCGAACTTTGATTTTTAGTGGTAGGTTCACTGATGCCTTTTTAAATTTTTAGTTATTATTTTATAACTTCTTTTTTTTTGCATTTAGCATTTAGCTATTTGAGTATCTTGTATTACTATCTTATTATTTAAACCTGTTTATCTTGTCTCAGATTTTTGTTTACTTTTTCAGCCGAGCTAAAGTTTACCTATGTATTTATTTTTAAGGTCAACATATAGATCCAAAAGATCCCACACTGAACTAAAAACTCGAAATGCAATAACACGGAACCACCACTAGTTTTACCGGCTTGGTCCATCGTTTTTTTTATTTGACTAAGGAAATCTTCGTCCGTTCTGTTCATATAAACGCCGACGTACCGTTCGTTACTGAATTAAAGCGTTTTCATTTGACAATTTACCTTCGACTCGAGGTCTTGGGAAATGTCATTTGTCAATTTTGTATATCTGTATGTGTGTGTTCATCTATCAAATGTAGGATTAAGAATGTAATGGTGGAGATGAGTTTGTTGAGATTGGAGTTTTCGTAATATACGTTGTAATTCGGTCCTTAATGTTTATTTAGTTTCTTAATGTTACAGTACTATTAGACTATTTTTTGTAATTTTTAACTGATTAAAACGGAAGAGGTTTTTAATCCGACAGTATATTTTTTTAAAATTTGTTACTTCATATCGCCACCAATTTTAGATGGATTTAGATTTTTATAATCGATACGATTGGGTAGTTTTGGGTAGTAATTCTATTGAATTGTCTGTTTTACATTTATGTGCTTTCAACTATGTGTTATTTGGTAACGTAACTAATATATTGCCGATCTTCCAATAATCATGGCACGCAATCAAAATATGCAACATTTCTTTAAACTGTTATATAATCTGACCTTGCTACAATAAAATATATTAGATACTTTAGCAAAGTAGCCATTTTCCCCTCATAAACTATTCGGCAAGTGACAGACGCATCCCGCCCTTTTCTAGTCAAGATTATAGGCGTTTACAATAAAAACGAATCTAAATTTCAATATCTTACGTATTAAAATATATAAATATAAGACAAATTTCTAAATTCTCGATATAACATCAGATCTTATGTATGTAAATGCGTGTTTCTGACACATTATTAAATAGTAGTTTTATTTTAACCATGAAAAAAAATGTATCAATATAAATACGTCCATAACAATATTATAATTACGAAAGTAACTCTGCCTGACTGTTACGCTTTCACGGCTATACCACTGGACTGATTTTAATGAAATTTGTAACATACAGCAAAAATATTGCTTATGTCAATCTGTAGCGATTAATAATTAAAAACATAGCTTTATGAATTATATTTAAGAAATTAAAAATACTCGGAATAAATTATTGAATTTATTGGTAGACCGTGCGTATCAGTTAGGTAAACAATTTTATTGCAGTGTATGCTACTACAATAAATAAATATTGTTGTCATGTACAAAAATACAAAAAGTAGTTACTGTTAGTTAGATAGACATACAATAATTTTACTCGACAAAACAGACTTCAAAAGGCAAATGGCAATATTTTAAAGACAAAGTTCAGTTACTGTTTATTTAAAAAAAAAATACGTGCGTCATTACATTGTAATTATTTTTATAGTGAGTACTTAACATACCGGGTGTTTGAATATAGGTATCATTGTCAACAATACACTACTAATTGTGTTTTCAACCATTTAACTAATTGATATCACTTTGCGTAAATGATCTAGAGCTTGTTGTATAACAACTGTTTTAAATGGTAACGTTGCCAAGTCGTTTTCCACTTAGTATTGTTTTAAGTCTTCCAGTAATTATAAAAACTACTGTTTTTTTTATCTATAATGCTTGTATTGGATATAGAAATATGGGACACCTATAATGCAATTCAATAAAAATAATAATTTTATTATTATTCATATACCTAACTGCCATGAGCCAGATCTATTTCTCAGAGAGATCCATCTATCAGATTTTATTCCTTCAGGAACTAACATAAAGCTTAAAATATTTATTTTTTATTCCAGTGATCATCGCTTTCTTGTCTACTTCTATTGCCAATAAGTCTGCAGTCAAAGTTTAAATATAAAATAAAATAAATGAATGAAGTAATTTTCATACATTTACTTGCCAACGATACCGTGTTGGAGTCCGATACTGATATCGTGATGGATAATGTGAAAAAGTCTTAGTTACACCATTTATTACTCAATAATGAGTGGACCGTTTTTATGTACTCGATTTTGATTTTTTGAATTTCTCTCCGCTCCTAATATCAGAACAACTATAAAAACATTTGGAGCGGGAACAAGGGTGAAATTGGGGAGCTCAGTAATTTCAAACTAAATAATTTTGAAAATAAGTTGTCAATTTATTAATTTCCTTCCCTATCAATAGCTAGTGAACCGAATATGAATTAGTTTCTGCCTTTTGAACAGGAAGCAGAGATTATTAATGCGTTAATTACATTATAATAACGCTTGATTATTTCCTGAAATTTGAGCTTTAATACGTTTACTTAAAGTTCAAAATTTGATGTGCAGTTAAAAATTAATATTTAAGGTATTTGGAGAAGTTTAGCAGTTACGTGAGCAAAGTGACATGTCTTGAACTATAACAGTGCACCTATTTACTATTTAGCTATGCTAAAGTTTGCTAGATATTCTTTCGCGGCATTTTAAAAGGAACGTAATTATTTGTTACTCCTCGGTATAAAACGGATGCAATTTAATCTGCTTTTAAGTCTATAGTCAACGAATAATTGGACTGAAATACTAACAAATGAAATCACATAATATGAAGTTATATAAATACTAGCTGTACCCAGCATGCGTTGCAATGCAATTTTTTCTACCTAGCACCTGCCTACTACCTACCTACTACCACTTAGGGGTATGAAAAATAGATAGTAGCAGATTCTCAGACCTACTGAATATGCATATAAAATTTCATAAAAATCGGTCAAGCCGTTTCGGAGGAGTATGGTAACTAACATTGTGACACGAGAATTTTATATATAAGATTTTCTTAATCATTTACCCTGTAAAATCCGAATATAACTTTTAAAAATGAAAAACTATAATAGAAAAAAACCTTTAAAATTGCTTTAAAAACATTTTTATTCAATTACGATGTTTTAAAATTCAGAGAATATATTTAAATTTAAAAACTTACCTAAAACAACGATTAACAAAGCAACATTGTTTAAAGTTTAGTGCAACATTATTCAAAAGCTTTCTACCCCAGACAAAGCTAACCAAAGTGAACGATGTCACTGGCGCATGAATGCAACTGCAACTGCGAATAGCTGTTTATCTGATTGAATATTAAGAACTACGTTAATGTCGTGTTAAGTAAATATCTGTGGTGAAGTGTGAAGATATTATAATTTATATTATTTTAAAACATCTCATAATTTGATAGTGTGTAACAATTTAGTGACTTTAATTTGCAAGGGTAAGTTCTTCTTCTTCTTCTTTTTTTCGTGTCGATGGTAGATTTACATTATATTGCATTGGCCCAGTAAGCTGCGACATTAATGGTAGCATCGTTAGCGTGCTTTAAGTTATCCAAAGTGCAGGTGTAAGAAAATTTGGGCAGTTTAACAAATGGGACATGGTTTGGTTGGGAGCTCCACATTCGCATTCAGTAAGAAGGGGATCGATTATTCCCCATTTTGCAAGGTTGTGTTTAAGGGTAAGTTAATAAGGTGACATTTAAAAAGTTTTTTTGTGGTGATTTTGTGTAAATAAAGAGGTAACTAGTACGGAAGAACTGGCGGAAAGCTTATTGCGGGAGTGGGACAGCACTGATAAGAAAAAAAAAGGCGATAGTAACCTAGAGAGTCAGCAGTAAATAGGTATATAACACAAAATCTTAGGTAATCTATTTTTGAAATCCACCAGTGTTGATTACTTAATAATAACTATTAACCTCTCGTCTGTCGCAACAAATAAGACAATAGAATTCAATTGTGTCTCGCGTAGATCTGCGCTTCCGACATACAACGGGTTAATGCCGTTTAACCAATTTATTCTTTTTGATCATTGACTTTCGCTTAGCCACCTAACAAAATTACCAGCAACATATCTTCAAAAACAGCTTCTAAAAGCGGTCAACAACTTCAAACTATACAAACTTGATTTCAAAATTCGTTTTTCTTACCCAAAGGGAATAGTCAACATGTTAGGGTAGGAACAGACGTACAGTTATCAACACAGCTTACCACTAGAACTTCTCCACCGTCTTTATGTGAACGGCGTAAGGTCTATATTCGTGTTTCAATGTTGATGATTCGAGTGATGTATTGTACCGGCCAATCTAGTTTATCGTGTTATCCGAACATAGGCTTCGGGCTAGACTGATTGGCGTAGAAACTGATTGTAGTGAAGAGCCTGCGGGTTGCCTATTTCTTAGGATATTGGATTAAGAGATGTTTCTGGCATGTTTTCGGGTGATGTTTTTGAGGTATACTCTTCAGTCAGTACATAAAGATAAAAAAATGTGCTCAAAATACATGATGATATTGCCGTCTCGAGTACTTTTTCTTGCTATAGGCTTTTTATGAGTTTTATATTATTTAAAGTACGTGACTTGACATACCTAGCTACAATGACAGTAGATTGTTGTAATAATTATTTTCTGCTTCTATTAGAATAAATAATTTTGGTTTTTTATCCTCTTTGCCAACATTCCCTCTAGCATTTAATAAAAAAAACATTATTAAAACTGTTTAACTGCAATGCAAAACAGAAAAAAAAACCTACGTTCTATAAAAAAGGATGGTAGACCTATTCGACAAAAATATGCAAAATTTAACCACATCCAATTTACCTCTATCTAAAACAACATTTAAAACCGAAATCCAAAACAAGATTAGATACATGTTACCCAATTACCGGTACAGTTCTGTTGAATGTTGAAATAGTCGCCTGTCATTGATGGCGCTATTCCGCTTTTGCGCTCAGCTGTACCAAGCTATTGTTCGTAATCATGTGCCCGATTGTACTTTAGGAGTTGGTGTTCATTTGTTTGTGGCACGGTATTATAATCTGTCTTTTTGGTGTCATGTGATGTGCTGGTTTTATTAAACGTAATTTAAGGTATATTTTAAACTACCTAGCTAATATATAGGTTTGGCATTTAGTTCTTAAAATAATCAGTGAATGTATGAAGATAGAACGAACAACATCAACTGTCAAGATGAACACCACCTCAGTGTCACCGTGACCATAATACCTGCAGAGGCGTCAAAACGTCGGGAACTAGAACCGAAATAGACTGCGATAAAGGCCGTAAAATGTAATTTTATTTCAATGTTTTACATTCGCGTGAACCTCTGAAAGTAAGGAGTCAAGTGTTAAAACCTTCATGGATAAAATAATACCTCAAACTGTGAATAAATCAGATTCTATAAAAAACGGGCATAAAACTTAAGACTAAAAAAAACAACAGTCCACATTGTGTTGCGTAGCAATTATAGTACCTACACAATATAATACTACCTTATGGCTAGACATTCGTTGAAATTCAGGCAAACAAAATTCTTATTTACTCGTAAAATTACATATTGTACAGGCGTTGATCGATGTCTTTCAGCGTTACTACAAGATTAATGATGTAAATACGAATATTTGTTCCTTAGAAACAAATAAATATCTACCTTGAAAATAATTACAGAAATGGAAAACAAACACTATTATCGTAATGTAGGTAAGTGTATCAATCTTTGTTACGTCACATGGGTCATTTGCTATATGCTTTTTATAATCTCACGGGACCATTTATAGGCAGCTACTAGCCCTAAAAAAACTCTCTTACATTAAACCATTTACCTTTACCGTATTTCAACAACTAGAACACAACATAATTATTTATCTGGATTTTTTTATAATTATCTGTACACAAGACTAAAATCAGACACTAGAAAACAAGTGCTATGTTTTTATGGCACAAAACGGAACAATCATTGTTCCAATCCTAAAAAAAAAATAGTAAAAGCCAACTTCTGGCACGAAAACAAGCCATGACTGGGTCGGCTTCCAGTCTAGCCGATAGCCGAAAAAGTTATAAGATAATAAAATTGAATCGATGATTAAATAATTTTGGACCCTATCTCCTGAACTAAGCGGGGCGTTTGCAATTAAACAGCGCAAGTTCCACTCCATACAGGGGCGGCGGCACGTCAAATACACGTTACTGTCATAGATCACTGGCTACTGGCACTGGCGAGCTACTGGCGTTAGTAGTTTGTACCATGTACCCGTACTATGAACTCTTAAAGCTCTGCTATCGTGAAAGCGAGATGGCGCACTACAGTCGTGTAGCGGCGTCTCTTTTCCACAGCGGCAACAGTCTTGTTTAAAGTAGTTGAACAGGCACTGATAGACAGAAATGACGAGGTTTCTGTGCGATGTATGAGACTGTCAAAACTATTGGAGAATAGACACAAGTGATAGAGCTGTGACGTTGTTTGAGTTTAATGAGGAACTGTTACAGCTCTGGTTATGGATGTAGCATTCGACAACGCACTTATTGTAAAGCAATAAGGTTGTGTTTCGCTTACCAACGACATGCGTTATAGTATACACACCATTAGCCTACACTTTAGTTTAGGACCTAGGACGATGTTCAAAGTTAGGTATGTAGATGTTATGTATGAGTGGACAATTTCAACAAACTCGAATTTAGTAAACGTTTGGTCCATGTTAGAAAATGTTTGCCGGAAGACAAAATTTCCTGGTTAAGGACGATTTCTGCAGTTTTGGGTAGGTATATTTTTAAGTAAGCTAGTAGCTAAGAAATACATACAGTCTTAAGAACAAAAGATAAACGAATATCAGAGACTAGCTTTGAGAAGAAAAAAAAAATATATTAATTTAAAAGAAACATATACAATACGTAAAACAGCTAGCTAAAAATTCAATGAGTAAAATTTTAATGGAACCCTTTTAAGTGGATTGTCATATAAATATTGTATTGGTTGTAACATATTATAAGCACAAACACCTCCCAAATAAAAAAATTCATTGACAATGAAAACCGGAACAATTCATTTCATTTATTTGTCTCTTCAGTGTCAAGTTGAAATTGAAAATTGTATTTTTTATATTGGAATATTGGAATAAAACTGAATGGCGTTTGTTATGTCAAAACATCAAAGGCTGTCGAAATATGCTTTGAATAAGCATTAACTTTGAAAGATTGAGGAATTGAAGAATACGAATACAAATGAATGATAATATCAGTAGGTATTTAATGTAAAGGAGCAAAGGCTTTTTTTTTTGTTACAAGACAAAATGATATGTAAAAATAATCATAATTTTATTTTAAATTTAGATAACATGAATAAAATCTAATGATAAAAAATTGATTAAGAATGAGATTGATTGATATTTTGTATTTCTCACGTAAACCATAATTATGACAAAAAAATCTTGTAAACTTTCTTTGCTAAATAAGTGTTGCTCATCATTTCATCGCGGGTGTAAAGGGGTATACAAACAGAAATTACTAAAAAAAACAGGCGGCACGTGTTCCCCTTCGCATTGAAAAACTTGTCGCCAAACGTCAATACAGCACTCAAACTCAGTCACAACAAATGACAGACATAATTATGTGCACACGAAATATCCAACCCGTCACCTGCCACGTACACCACAATATCGACGCAACGAACAATACCGAAACTTAAGAGAATGCTAAAGTGTCAGCGTGAACGTCTCATCAAAGTTTCAGGGGCCGTACCATGAGCTCTTAAAGCACTATTGCTGTTGAGTAAGCGGGACAGCGGTATGCGCAGTGTAGCGCGCCGTCTCCCTTCCACAACCGTAACAGGACTCTTTTAAGAGCTCATGGTATGGCCCCAGGCGTTTAGTGTATACCAAGTTTGCGAAGACAGGTTAATGTGTCAACTTATTACGTACCTTATGAAATATCTATAGGGGTGCCTAAGAGCTTTGTTTGAAGAGGTTTACATACGAAGTGTGGGCCTCTGAGAATCTTTAAGTGGGGTAAGTTTTGATGAATATTTTATGGTATATCTTTGGGTTGGTTTTGAAGGTGGGTGAGAACATGTGTAGCACCAAAGTTTTTCTTTTGACCAAGGTTGTATTTATATACATAAAACTCCAGAATTGAAAAACGTAGAAATATCTTGAGGCGATTGTGGGATATTAGATTTTTTCCCTTAGTTGTTTTTGGGTTAACTACACACCAACCTTGCGTGTTTTCATTTAGAAAGTCATGTTTCATTTGGAATAGGATATTAAAATGTGTTTAGGATTTGCTTTACTTATGTAATGCGCTGATTATAATATATACAAAAGACTTTGCATCATTATCTTTA
The DNA here is from genome assembly GCA_905475315.1 of Autographa pulchrina. Classification (NCBI taxonomy): domain Eukaryota; kingdom Metazoa; phylum Arthropoda; class Insecta; order Lepidoptera; family Noctuidae; genus Autographa; species Autographa pulchrina. The sequence goes on along the minus strand of FR997784.1, from coordinate 7,770,368 downwards.
CACAAAAAAGTGATGGATCTCAAAACTTATATAATCACTCTTAATAACATTACCAACTGGTCTACTTCATATATATAAGTGATAAAAATTTGCCACCATCATAAGATCAAGGCTGAAAAACAGTTTTTTCTAATACTCACTCACTTCTACGTTCAGCCAACTTCACAAAAAGTATTAAAACATAAAGTTCAATTGAAGCCCAAACTTTCTAGAACCACTAACGGGTGTTCAAACTAGGGGTATATGTTACTAAAGGCCAATTATCGGAAAATTCTCGAATTTCCTAAAAGAATCCTAAAGATCTTCCAATATTTTCGGAAGTTGGGATTCGAGATCTCGATCGTGATTCTAAGAGCAATTATTGACTGGATTCTGGAGCTTTTCTTTAAATCCTGCACGATGTTGACGTACTTAACGGTAGTTCGAACGAAGAAGGATTTTTGATCAGGAAGTCTGAAAGCGGATCTTAAGCTATCGGTAGTATAGATAAATTGATGTTGGATGCAGTTTGTGAATGCTGTTTTGTTGACGAAGTATTTTTGACTTTTTGTGGCGGTGTTTATTTTGTTTAAATTAAAAAAGGACCTGTGGGGAAAGTATAAAATATACATATGTGCTAAAGTTTAAAGCAGAATCTTCAATAATAATAACTTTTAAAGTATCGCCCTGCGTGTTTATAGTAATATTATAGAACGGGGATTAGCGTGTACCTACATGCTTAAATACCTTTAGGGCTTGACGTTTCGATCGGATTACACAGGCCGTGGTCGCAAGCAGACTGCTTGTGACCACGGCTTGTGTACGCGCTAATCCTCGTTCTATAAATATTTCTTCAATAATAGTTTAAAAAAATAAAAATAAATTTACTTTTTACTACTACTAATTTACTTTTCAAACTAAAGTGGATTTTACAAAATACATAATTTTAAGTACCTACGCCAAAACAGTATGCCAAAACTAAAGAACTTAACCTTAAATAAATGAATAAATAATTAATTAATTTTATTACTATGTCGTTAAGGTTGATATTTCAATTGACTGGTGGTTATATAACTGAAGCCGTTTTAAAAGCTGTATAATATATTTAACTGGCCGTAAAAGACCAGCTTCGAACACGGTGGCAGACATTTACAGGTCGTTAAAAGTAAATAATTATTCTATTTAGAGAGTTATGCTTGCTCTCCAAAATAGATAGATTGCCTAGCAGGTATAACCGTAGTACACCTAGGATGTAGGTATACAGATAATTTGCTTGAAACATATTGTACAGAGTTTTAGCACATATTCTTGGATTTGCAAAGTAATCTCCAAGATTTGGTCTATTGCAGTGTATTCCTATTCCAGAATAAGAAAGTAGTGATAGCAAAAAGTGCATTTTTAACCGTGTTATTAAAACGAGGTTCTCAATTTGTAGGAATTTTTGTGTATGTTTTCCGTTTGAACCAAAGTTAATCAATCAAACCTAAATTTTTCAACGGTCAAACCTACAATTGAACACTCAACGATCATTAACGTGTAACGACTGACCGACGATTAGTGGGTAACGCCCCAATACTCGCCTAATACAGGGGTGAGACAAACCATTAGGCTGTTTACTGATACTGTGGCTAATTATTGGGTGATAGCGTTTGGAGATATGCTATGGGCTATTACAATTAGGGAAATATAAACAATGTATGTTTTATATTAAAATTTGAAAAATTATAAGGAATATGTAATCTGGCATTTTCTTTTTTTTATTTCATGTACCCAGTGATACTTAAGTTATCAAGACAAATCTAATGACGCTTAATTTATGAAAATCGGTCGAGTCGTTCAGTAGTAACGAGCATACAAATAGGTCAAGAACTTTCTTGCAGTTGGGTAAAAATATTGATGTACTCAAACATTGTTAGGATACAATTAGGTACTGACTTTTGAGTCCTATTAATATAGATAGTCGATAAGCTAATTCTCAACACTTATAGGTATCGAACAACCACAGAAGGTATACAAAAAAACCAACAACCTTTAAAAATACCTATAGTAAGATTTCATACTATCAAGTCTTTTGACATAAATTCTTGAACCAAAAAATAACACGAACATTTTGATTCCTAGAAATTAAATCCACTCTGCACAAAAGTCTAATACTTCAGACTCAGCTAAATTTATTCAGTTATCTTTGAAATTATTCCTGAATTCAGATAGCTGTCCCGTTTCAGCTGAACTAAGGGTCGTTTAAAAATATCTAGCTAGCGGGTTTTATAATCTGTCACCCGATTAAGCACGTTTGTACATAAATTTCAGTATATTTTTGGCCTTTTTTTAAGGGAAACTGGTGAATTTTTATTGGGTAAAAAAAATATTGCCTAGCTTTGATTCAATAAACTTTTTGGCCGATGTTCGCTCTTCTATAAAATAGTTTCCAAAAATCTGTAAAAATTGACACCAACATGTTGTGATGATAAATTGGTATTGACAATTTGCGAGCTATGATAGCAAATACCGATATATATATACTGCGATACATAAGTTAATCCATATATAAATGTAGAAATGCATAAGTAATACTTAAAATACAACTTCATATTATTTAAATTTATCATAAATATTTAAAGAAAAAAAAAACAAAACAAATGACTATCTATTAATTGTTCCCAACAGAAAATTATAATCATTTAATTTCCGAAATTCAGTTTTCACTTGTTTTAACATGTTTGTATCAAACATTTACTTCACAAGGCTTTAGAACCAACAAGCTTCATATAAACGGTGTATAGGAACAGCTAGAGCATTTTCACATTATCCGCTCTGATATCGAATATTGGATTTGTAAGTTTTTGTAACATATTAAATGCTCGATCTCGGTATCGGACACCGATAAAATATCGTATCGGATACTGCGAACACGCTCTCACGAGACGAAAACCAATAATTTTGTTCAAATAACCATCGAACTGGATCAACAGTTAATGTTTGTATTTAATTTAAATTCATCCTCATACGGTAAGCTCCTTCCAAGTTAAAAGTCATTATTGAATGTTTCTATATAATTATCGGGAGTAAATTGGTTGTGACACTTCTTATAAATATCATGTTTATATTACATCTTACTTTACGCCTACGGTAAAACATTTTGTGAAGATCATGTAAGCAGTATAATTGATTGGGAATTGAATACCTTTGCCTACGCATAAAAAATGTTTCAGAACATTTTTCGAAATGTTTGTCACTTTGCGACTTAATAAAATCCGGTCAAGTGTGAGTTGACTCGTGAATGTAAGGTTCCGTACTCGTACATGATATTATTATTTGCCACAATACTCCACAAAACACGACCATTGAATCGGGAGTCGTTTTTTTTAAATTTGTTGTTTAAGATGCAACAGACACAAAAACTCCTAGAATTTTTTGACTGTCTACCTGCGTTATACTATTGGCTGATATATACATTTATATGTACGGTTTTTGAGATACAATGCTCTTCTCGCGTAGGCGCTGCTTAAATCATCTGTCTCAGGCCTAATGATGATGATGATGATGAGATACAATAAAGTCTGCTATCTGAAAGACATACTGTCAGTGGAGGCTCCGGAACCCCAAAAATAAATTTGGTAATCTTTATGGAATAAATTATGAAGATATAAAAACTATGAAGCTTGACTTTAAAAAAATATTATGTTGCTCCATCCATTTTAATGTTTTTCACATTTAGTTATTAATATTTTTATCGTTATTTCCTAATAATATATTAACAACAAAGTGTTAAGTGAAAAAAGTAATTATACGTATTTCGTAAATGGCAATAAAATCTACCTATATGCATATAAACAAGTATATTGATATGTACATTCGCAATCAATTCAATGCAAGTGTATTTATTAGTAGAACACTAAATCTGGCAGAGAATGCCTTATGGCATTAAGTCCGCCTTTGTGCAATAGTGTACAAAAAGTATTAAAAAAAAAATGAATAAATCTTCAATCAGTTTTAAGTCGCCGTTTAGTCTCAAGCTGTCTTTATGACTTTAAGATGTAATGTAGCGACTCATAGACATTTAAGTACGTCTCAAATTTAAGTAGCACTTCATTTCAGTTTTACCATTCTTAAAGCCACAAAATCAAATTTACTACCACTTCACCAGTTAAAGATGCGATGGAAAATATAACAAAATAAGCGCCAATTTTAATAAATTATTGCCTTCAGAGAAATAACTAGTTTCTCTCTAGAAACGGATTAGATTTGCCGATCAGTAAGCGAATCCTCTTTCCTTCGATATAAGAGTACTTCTTTGAAGATAGAATTGCTTCGACGCTAAGAAAGTTTTATTCAGATTAGAAAATAAATTATTCTATTAAGCCGTTATGTGCTGAGCCGCGGTTTGTTACGGTAGCGTTTTTATTATACGACCGCTTTCTGTATCGCTATTTTATTCTTTAGTGGTCTGTTTATTTTTAGTACCTTAAAGAATTAGAGATTTTGGAGTATTTTAGTTTGTGAAAAGGAATTAAATTACAAAAAAATAATGTATATATATTTTAATTTTTATTTTAAGAAATTTATTTTTTTAATAAAATATGATTAATCGGAAGCAAATATTTGGGATTCAGTTTTCCTAGAATTTAACCTTTTGAACGCCACGGTCGGGTATAGACTTAATAAATATTATACTTGTATATTTACTTTGTACTTAAAAAATTTCGTTTTTTTTTTCGTTTTGTTTTGGGCACGTTTTCTTTGGCGTTCAAATGGTTAATAATCTCTCTCATATCTAGTATGAGTTTGTTTTATTCCAATTATGTTGTTGTAATGCATTGAAAATTAATACAAAACAATCGTATATCCAACCGTAACGAATACTAAAATAAAATAAATGTAAACTTACATATTGAATTAATCCATAAAAGCACAATTTACATAATCACAATTCGTACCATGAGAACAACTTTTCGGGCGTCAACCCAAATTAACCCTTCAAGCGCGACGTCCTTTTTTAACCAGAAAACCCGTCGGGGACCGGTACAAAACGGCTGTAACACAAATCCAATCGGCACGGATTCAAATGAAAATTCCTGTGCAAGCAACCAGTCCGACAGAAAAAAGAAAAAATGAAACAAAAAATAGTTCTTTTTTCATTCGCTAGAGGCTCGTTTATTGAAAGTTGCGATGTGTTTTTCGTGTAAACGGCAGAGCCATGCATTCTACGCACGGCAGGTAATCTGTTTTAAATAATGACTGATACGATAAAAATATGTGACGGCGCTCGGAATCTGCAGCTTTTCGAGTATGGTTGAAATTGAATGCAGTTTTGTTTTAATTGAGAGCTTTATTCTTCATAGTGTTGGAGTTATAAGTTTTTTTGTTAGGATTCAGATGATCTTTGTACTTTATAGTTTTATTTGACCAGGTTTATTGGATAACTCGGCCCCTGCTTTTAATTAAAATTCAGCAGTTAAGATTTGTACATATAGTCTAGTCAGTCATTTTTTCAGATCTGCCTAGCAATGTTTTATATATTTAACTTGCTTCCGAATATTCATAAACAAAATACAGGTTCAGAGAAGATTAAGGTTTGTAGATGACCTTAATGTTGGTCACATTTTACAATCAAACCCGTAATCGCATAGTTTAAATTGTAGTTTTTGACCCATACCTTGTATTCGATAAATCTTACTATTGTTTTGTCGAAAACAGTTAAACATACCTACTTAAGTAATGTAAACAAAATATGATACAGATAAAGCTGACTACAAGCACAGAAATTACTAAAAACATTAATTTTCCCAACAGATAACTGATGTAAATGAATGTAAGGTATGCCAGTGTACCTATAACCAACCGGGTAATGTATTTGCCGTACCCGGGTATTGATTGATGGCCCCGTACAACCGGGTGTGAAGGATTAATACGCAATCATCGACGGGTTAGTGAAGGGCGCGGATCTCACGTTTGTGAAATTAAAAATGTGGCACTATTAATCATTTTGTACTAATATTTGAAGAGTTTAATATACGAGTAGGGCATGAAAAAGTTACAAGTAGCTTTTCTTAATATAATGTCATGAAGGATAATAAATTGCAAATACAATAACGATTGGCACTTGAATTTTGAAACATCGCTCAATAGTTCAATTTAATAGTAGCTATTAGCAAATTATAGTTTTCTTTTTATTTTTGCAGTAAAAATAATACGTTACTAAAAAAAAACTAAACACATAACTTAAAAGTAGTACAAAGAAAACAGCCATATTTCACTCGTCTCAAATATCCAAAAAGTAACAGAAACCCCTACAAAAATATTTCAAACATAAATCTTCGGCACTGCAAAATTGGACGTATTTTTATCTGGTATGAAAACTAAATAAATCGGTTACGCCTGATTGGTGTCCGAAAAACTTACGGAAGCAAAACCTGTACCGGCCGTTATAGATGGGAATTTAAAAATCGGAGTCAGAAATTCATTTTTGAAAAATTCAAATGATGGCTGGATTTGAATTTTTAAGTAATGAAAGTTGTATCTGTTTCAGATACGGCTTTGAAATGTTCGGTGGCGATTTATCTGGGATTGATTTATGAGACTTTATCTTTGTTTTTTTTTTGCATTGTATATGTATGTATTAAGAGTTGAAACATTGTATAAAAGTGAATGTGGAAGGAATAAACACGATGCGTTAAAGATGCGTAAATTTGGTGCTAAATATAAATCCAAGTATACAAACACGGTTACACGGTTTACGCACCATAACTCAAGAACGGGTGAACCGATTTCCATGATGTTTTATTTTGATCAATCTCTAACCCGAATAAAAAAAATACGCAGATGAAGTTGTACCCTGTAGCAAGTTGTACCCTGTAATTACAGCTATAAAAAGCAATGATAAAAAAAACTTAATGATTTGGGTCTTGTTCTACACAATGTACAATTAGTACATTTATTATTTTTTGGCTGAGACAATTTTACTTCCTTATAACATAAAAAAGACGTGACCGCCCTAATCGTATGTTTTCAATATATAATATTGTGTCCGAACACAAAAAAAATGTTTTTACCACCTATTTATACCCGAAATGATCTGTCGGCCTCATAGCTAGGGAAGGCTTTAGTTTGTTTTGCTAATGTAAGCAAATATACTGAAAATGTTATGTTAAACCTGATTTTGACTGCAGAGGAGATGAGTAATAGCTCTTTATATAAGTTGGTAAACTCTTTGTTTCATAGGCAAAAAAAAATAAAACAATAACGTGGACTATAAATTCTGTTATATTTAAATTGTTTTAATGCATTGCAAGTATTTAACGTACAATGCATAAAAAAATATTATGATTTTATAACTCTGAGAATAAATATGGAAAACAATCACATTTGTAAAAACAATAAAAATACACAATACAGCTGCAGCAGTAAGCTTTGAAAAACATAAGTACTTTAGTTAATTATATTTTCGCTACTCGTGTAAAAATGTATTATAAAGCACAAAACGTTAATAATATAATACAGAGCTATCAATTTACAAATTAATTTCCTAGAACTTACAAATAATTTCCTTTACAAATCTTCCTCAAACATAAATAGAATGAATGCTTACAATAATTACCATCATTCTATCCGAGAGACATTTTAATCCGATACACATGGGACCAAGGCTTTCTAAGTCTGTGACAGACGCGTTCCACTACTAGGGCCAGACTCCACCATAGCGAAAGAATTCTTTATTCAGGCCCGAATCCACAGCGCGTGAATAACGAATTTATATTGGTTATTTAAAGAACTTGTTCTCTTATAGGGCCCGTAGCTAAATGTAAGGTGCATGGTTTAACCTATGACACAGGTTAAAAAGCGCTCACCGCGGTTGATCCGTGGATGTGTGGCCACTTATAAACATATCGAGACCCCTCCGTGCCTCGGAAAGCACGTGAAGCCGTTGGTCACCGACTTGGACCCGGACTGTCACCCGTTGATCTTTGGCAGGCGTTAAGTTAATTCTGACAACCAGTCTTAGTATGGGGAACTGTGTTACCCAGTAAATACGGGTTGTGAAGGTCAGATAGGCAGTCGCTCAAGGTAAAATACGGTATTCAGCTGAATCTGGCGAGACTGGAAGCTGACCCCAACTTAGTTTGGGAAAAGGCTAGGCAGATGATAATGATTTAAAGAACTTTTCCGCTCATCTCCGCTCCGCTCAGCTCCGCTTAGCTCGTCTCCGCTTTGGTGGAGTCCGGCCTTAAGTCTGTCACAGACGCGCTTCACTACAGAGATTAGTTAGGACTTTCCGGACTTAGTAATGAGGCCTTTTGTATGTGACATTTTAGAGATTCAGAAAAAGTTTTAACCCTACTTCAGTGAATTATTAGGACATACTATATTTATGAGCTGCTTTCCTAACCACGACGGAGTTAAATTAAACAAGATAATAATATGTGCTTAAACAAATTTATTTTTTTCTATTGACAGTTTTGATAATACCCCGAATTTAATATTATCTGTAATTTGACAGCATTTAGAAAGTTTTATTAATTATTATGTTGGTAAAAAAATATACCTACACAAAAAGACAAAAAATACCAAACTAAATATCTAAAAGCTTAAAGATTAAACACCAGAATTAATAATTTAATGTGGAAAATAAATGTCATTTTACAAACGACAAAATCGCAGAAAAATAAACAATATTTCTGAAAAATCGAGATTGGGTTTATACATGTAAAACCCTTTTAATCTTTTACTACGGAATCGACATGCCTATGTTACGCGATCCGCATTGTTTGTCCACTCGAGTGTGACAAATTAATTAATTAGATTGCTAACAATAATTGCCAATAACCTCGTTAATTAGACATACAACCCCTACTACTGAATTGTGATGCTCATCTATTTTCTGTAGACCGTACGTTACGTTTACATTATTAAGGGAATATATTTAATGTCAATGGACTCGGAGTTCAAAACAATATATTTAAGTCAAAGTAAATAATTATTAAGATACTACTAGTTGTACTTACTTTTTTATCTTTAAGTACTTGTGTTTCTAAAGGACTTTTTCCACTGTTACCATTTACTTGATGTTACTTTATTTTAACCAACTTTCAAAAGGGAGGAGTTTGTATGTTCGACTGAATGTATTTTTGTTCTTTTACGCTCATATTTTAAAGATATTTGAGGTTAGTTAAGAACTAGATATGTTTCATCAAAAATGAAAATTGAAGTACTAAAAAATAATGCCCCAAAAGCAACAAATAAAATTAAATAACCATAACTAAATATGTAATTACTTTAACTAGAATCAAGCCTCTCTTATCTTTCCCTCGAATTACCTGACTTTCGAACTAGTAAAACTTTGACAAATCTTATTGTAAAACGCTCCAAGCAGTTTATAAAGTGTTATAAACTAAAATAGGTTAGTTAGAATAGTGGTTATCAGATCTCCATTTGTTTTGGATCAGTGTTTGAGCTTACATGGGTATTAATCGGCTTAAAAAAAAAAACAAGATTTTTGACCCTTCGGAATTCTTTGTTTTTGTTAATTAGGTATTGTTATATTTTAATTGAAAGGAAAGTCAAGAGCAACGCTCAATTTTATTATACGTTTCAGGATACTCTATTCTCTTCTAATTAGAAAATATTATCTTTTGAATACGATATGAAAGTTCATATCGTATTCAAAAGTAAATAATAAAATTAATTTTTGTTTTTTGAAATAGCTTAGTATGAAGCAACTTTAGTTATCCATATAACCGCGCCTTAACAAAATTTTCTCCACACGAGCAAAAAGTCTTGAGCCGAAAAGACCGCAAACAAACCTTAACCTAGTTTAGTATCCCTTTACAAAAACGGATTCCTTAATGCGATTGCAGATGCGACACATTTGGTGTTGCTACTACGTTTGAGTGTCCTTTGACGGATTACTGAGCACGTTACCAAACCTTTGTGAAAAAAGAAAGCAATGTATATCAAAACTTCGGTAATTTGTCCTTTGGTGCGGAAATTCGGATGCATATTATATAGTTTTCTAAGAAGATTAGGAGGGAAGGAGAACATAAATGAGGGCAGTAAATTACTTTGGAAAAAATCTTTATTTTTTCGTTCCTCAGAATTATTTATGTCAATAAACCAGTGTACTACTCCATTGGGACTCATCTGGGATTGAAACTTATGCATAAATAATGAAAATGATTAGAAGATTATTACAGAGGGTAATGTTTAAAAAAAAAGATCATATACCAAAAATCAAGCTAGAGCGATACCTTCTTTTTAACATGATTGAACACTAACATACAGTTTTAATATAATTAAAAAACCAATGAACAGGGACACATTTTCCTGTATTGTCACATAAGTTATGGACATTTGATCATGCTCTCCACTTGCCCTATAAATCATACTTAAACTTGCAGATTGGATATTGTGCGCACTAACCCAGACGCCGAATCAATAGTACTGACAATTGCCTTGATTATAATTCCCTACCAATACGGGTCCTTCTATGCGATTATGTTAATTCAGGAACTAGGAGGTGCAATAAGGATATAGTCCAAAAACTTTATTAGTTATTTTGAGCTGTTTTGATTTTCAAGACTTATTTTCATTGACCATAGACGGAATCAGTGCCAGAAGACAATCTCTGCCACCTTGATGATGCAGAAAGTAAAGTGATAGATGCTCTTAAAAATAGATATTTGGTTTCTCATAAATTAAAATTCATTATTATTCATTAACCTTTGTCCGGCAGCGGGACCTCATAGTTTATTAAAAAAACATTTCAATACGAGTAAATACGTTGCCAAAAAAATATTATACAATTTAGGAGTTATTTTTATCTCAATTGCAGCCATGAGATTTGCAAAGGTATTATTCATCACTCTGATAATATCAGGATAATAATATTAAATGTGGGTAAAACAACTCAGGCAAGAAAATGCTTGAGTAATACAAAACTTTTGGCCAACCAAGTTGTAACAACCGTGATTAAAAAAAAATGTTCAGTATGTATTTATTTGCAGATTTAGTTTTTTTTACTTTACCTCTTTTTATTGACTTTTTATAAATTAATATTAAAGACCTCATTTAATATTAATTTTTAAAAAGTCCTTTGCCTTTAAGAATATATTATTTTACATAAACACCTTTGCTAATTACCATCGTCAAATTGTAAATTCCCAAAATCAATCTTCATAAATAACCTAACAGAAATATTAAGCAAATTACAAAATTTTAATCAAAAGCTACAAATGGTAGGCTTCAAAGACTAGAACCTATTGATTTTCAGCAGAAAATTGGATTTGCGAGTCATTACAACAAAGTCAAAGTCAAAGATTTTCGTCTGGTTGTTTGTGAAATTACTGTTATAAGGCGATTTTGATTTATGATGTGAAATGATGTGTGTTTATTTCATGTAATGAGGGCTTTTTTATATTATTAGTAACGGCTCAACTAATGAGTCTAACCAACGTCAAGAATCATTAATTAAGGTGGCCCTATAAGTACAGACTCTCCTTTTCATTTTTTATCAGTTTTCCTTTTACTTTTTAAATGCAAAGCTAAACAAAAGTTTTTTTATGCATGGGTTATTACATCTTTAATATACCACACTATTGTGGTTATGTACCTTCAAGAACTTGTAATCTGAGTAGGTTAGGTCAGTCTGGTTTTATAGACCTCTATATTTACTTACTCTTTTAAAAGCCTTTTTCTATTTGCTAACCTAACCTCGATATCTTCCAAATACATCCAATTCGGTACAAAACGAGCACGTACGTTTACCGTAATTATTTATACTATACACCTACAACTTTACCTTCGATATAAGATACCTACACAATTGTAAAGATAAATATCTACGCACGTAGCACATTTAGGTAACCGCTTCGACAGCGTAGCGCCGTAGATAACATCGTCAGCTACGTCGTAGCAATCGCGTAGTTGCTCTTATATTGGGAACCAATTTATTGTTTAGTTGGGCTGAAGATATTACCGAATGTATGTAATTTTATTTAGGTAGGTTTATGGAAATGTGATTAGATGAATATTCACATTCATAATGTTTGTCAATGTATTTGTACACAAAGGGAGAGTACATTTACAAACTTAAGTTAGTAAAGCTTTAAGTATTCAGTAATTTAAGCCATTTTGAATGCACAAAATAGACTACTCGAAAGTACCTACACCAAACTTTTCGAAGGGACTTTCTGATTTTATTAACTTATAATTTTCAAGATTATAAATCAAGAAGTACATAACATAATATACATATTATTATACATCTACTAAAATTATAGGTAGCCCACACTATTCACTCACTACTTGCCTCTAATAAATTCAGTTAACCAAAGCATCATTAACTAATTATTAAAACCTCGTTCCGAGTATTTATATCACATTATGACAATATGCAATTCGCGAGGTTTTCCACGTGGAAAATAGGTCGTGCAGGTGCTATCCCATTTCTCACTACTTATGCAAATTACCGCTGCACGAGATTTCGAGGGCGATGCACTTCATGCCTATATTCCCCTAGAGATAGGCAGATAGGTATTACGTACCCAGTACATAACGTAATATTAAGTAATATACAAAAAAAAATACAAAACAAAAAAATATACAAATATCTACGAAGCCGAGGATAGAACTAAGTGGCGTGCAATTGGAGATGCCTTTGTCCAGCAGTAGACTGCTATAGGCTGGTGATGATGACGATGATACAAAAAATGGCAGAACGAATAAAAAATGTAAAAAAAAAATATCATGATAAAGTTTAAAAAACGCCACAAGGCATTTAGACAATAATCATGTCTGAATGTACGCAAAAACCGCATGTAAATGTCTATGGTTATATTTGTATGTAAAGAGTCATTTAGTTTATTTCTGATCTAATGAATTAATTCTTCGTGAAAAATGTACTATCTATTAGAATTATAAAAAAAAGCATGCTACCGAGAACGAAATTGTCATCTATCAAAAAAAATACTGAAATAAAAATAGTAACCTTAGCAAGCGTTGCTTAATCTATACTTATAATTTTGTCAGGTTTTACGAAGATACAAAACTACCCTTTAATTTCCTCAGGACTATGAAAATTATTGTGGAAAACAAATAAAAGTTTTGAGTTTGAGTTTGAATTATATCAATTTCCCATTCAACTCGACTTCGTAGAACCACTACACGTATCCATAGCTCGTAGCGGATTACGTGCTACGACGCGTCTCGGGAGAGCTACGTTCGGTTTTCGGGTTTCATTTAATACGCTTGTGTTGACCACTGATTTTCCTTTTCAAATGGAATTGCATTTGTGAACTAGATATTCCCGTGGATTTGTCTGTAGTGTTATTGTGTTTTAGTGGCTGTGTAAGTTAGGTTACTATTGTCAACTACGTTTATTGGATTGCTCTTCCGCCGGATATGAACCAACCCCTAAGGTGCTGTCTTTTATTTTATTTTATTCTATTTCTGCGTTTCAGTGGTCTATATTCTCGTACTCAATAAATAAATAATAAATAAATAAATAAATGCGGACAACATCACATACATTGTTCTGAACCCAAATTAAGTAGCTAAAGCACTTGTGTTATGGAATTCAGATACAACGAAGGTACCACAAACACCCAGACCCGAGACAATGTAGAAATGTGATTTTCTACATTGACCCGTCCGGGGATCGAACCCGGGACCTCAGAGCTAGCGACACCTTGAAACCGGTGCGTACGCCACTCGACCACGGAGGTCGTCAAATGTGGAGAACAATACTATTCGAAATAGCTTAGTTAAAAGTGTCAAAGTCTGATGACGTAGGTCGGTTTAAAAATAGGTTCAGCAAAAATACACGAAGCTAGAAATAAAAATAGAACTATTTCAAAGTAAATACCACAAAGTTATAAATCGAAATATTTCTGCTTGAATTGGTTTTTCGAAAATATACACAGACCTTTTTTGCTATACACACTTATTTCGACAAAAGCTTTTGACCGTGGTTCCGACCATGTGTGTATCGACTATCGCAACAAAAAGTAGCCTATATCTTTTCTCTAAATCCAAACTTGCCCCACACGAAGTTTCGTTCAAATCTGTTCAGCGATTTAGCCGTGAATGTGCCACAAACAGAAAGTCAGACAGACAAAGTTACGTTCGCATTTGTATTAAATCTAGATTGCTATTTACGAGTATGTTATAAATAAAATAATACATCATCATTTATTATTACCTAGTTCCAATAATAATAATAGAATAATTTCTGGTAAACTCAATCCCACAAACACAATTGTCAAGAAATCAGCGGTAAGCTAACAAAGTAAGCCTACCCGAGGGGCATAGATCTAAAATCTAATCCGAATGTATGTGCTCGTACTCAAAGTATATATGAGTACTATGTAGGTATAACTATTGTTATCAATGCTACTCACACACATTCGTATAAATACCTGAACCCATAAGATAGGATGATTGTAAGTTTTTATCCAAAATTAAGGCTTTTCATTAATGACTCGATCAATGACAATTTTTCACAAGCTTTTCAGTATCTTGCTGATTATATATGTTTATTTAGGTTTTGACATTCTTCCGAACTGCATTGAAAAAGAAATTTGACATCTGAGATGAAGGTTTTGTACACTCGGTGACAATGCAATTTAATGGTACCTTCGAGATAGAACTAAAAGGAATAGGAACTGTTTACCAAAACCACGCAATCCCATCGTGTTTCGGCTTATTTGATTTTTCTTTACATAATTTATGAGCCAAGATTATAAAGTTTGTGTTAAATAAATACAGTATTTAAGTCTGGTTTTAAAAGTGCTTGCGTATCAGTATGCAGCTATTAGAACCTTTGCCTCACGTGCTTTTTCAAGCAGGTTTATTGCGAAGGACTATGTGCCCTAACATGCGTTAAATTCGTGTGATGTACGAAAGTTTGTGCGCATGTGTGACCTCGGTTATGTAAGAAGTACTTCGAGACTACATATTTTGTTCAAGATCGCACTCGTTTGTTATTGAAACTTTTCAAGGGTAGAGTTTGAAGTTATGTTGACTGGATTTGTGATGTTTTTCATGAAATAACCGAGTTAGTATTTACAAGTGTCACTATGATATAAATAAGTTGCCATTTTTACAAATTGTTTATTGGTTATTTCTCTCTTAATTTTTCTATCAAGTTAAAAAAATAAGTATTAAAACAATGAACACTGAATGCTGTACTTGCAGCTATAAATCAAAACATACAAGAAATTACATAACTAGTAAACAAACCCCTTAAAATAAATACCTACAATCCTACATTACATTGTTTGACAACCTGTACTCCGCGATAACATTACTTCTCTTTCAAACCTCTTACAAAAGAGAGGGACAGAAAACCCTATCATTGGTCAGGATTAGTTAGGGTTGTAAGGTCCCAGACCTTTGTAATCCCTTCGGATGGAAGTTTGACGCTGAGGCTTGATAAAGGTTCGGTTTCTTTAAGACGCTCATTATGAAGTAAAAATATTTATTGGCGACCCTTAGGTAAGCCAATTTTGGGGTTCCGTTCGGGTCAGTCCACATCAATGTTTGGGCTACTTTTAAGGTATATTTAATTTTATTTTTTATGTCCTTTTTTTGATATCAGAGTTGTTGTACTCATGTTTTCGGGTAGTGACTTGCGCCATAATCTATCGCCAAGAGGCGTGTAAATGTGGACACATTAATTATAAATTACAAACACTTGTTTTATTTTATTTTAATCGTTTTATCTTATATATAAAATTCTCGTGTCACAATGTTAGTTACCATACTCCTCCGAAACGGCTTGACCGATTTTTATGAAATTTTATATGCATATTCAGTAGGTCTGAGAATCGGCTACCATCTATTTTTCATACCCCTAAGTGGTGGTAGGTAGGTAGTAGGCAGGTAGGTAGGTAGAAAAAATTGCATTGCAACGCATGCCCGGCAACAGCTAGTATTATGTATAATTATAGATTGTACGAGTACAATACCTCTTTTTAAATCAAACATAAGACCGTAAGTGTGTTTCCTAATTCTACATTATATAATATAATACATCACAGGTATTTGTAAAAAACCAAATAAATTACCGTAGAAAACTCCCTGACAAAAGCTTTTAAATCACAACCAAAAAACATTTACTTTTATTTTACCTTTACTTTACGCTAAGTGATAAAGTCGTTCACAATGGTAAGATATTTCAAGGAATCTTAACGGAAGCCGGTCCGGTTTCCTGATCCGGGGGAAATGAGCTGCCGGATGCCGGATGCGGCCAGCGGCTGCCCACATTTCACTTTGAAGGTGATGGAGAACACACGAATACCTTGATCTTAAATATTTTATTGGGTTATCTTTTTCAGCTAAGCCTTTTGCTAACGTATCTTTAGTTTGGTTGCTTTCTCACTATAAGCAGCTGCACGCTTGTGTTTTACATTGAGTGAGTGCCTACTAGATTTAAATTAAATGACTAACTTATAAACTGCTGCAACCACGGCCGGTGTAGCCTGGTCCAAACGTCAAGTCCCATAATGGTAATATCACTTGAGTAAAATTATTTATTTATTACAAAAATAGGTCGCTTAGCTTTAATCAAATTGCTGACATAAGCAATAAATTAAATTGGTTAAAAGAATTGTGGAAACTTAACTATTACTTTACACTAAATACATTTGCGTCATAAGTTTGAAGTTGACATGAAAAATAAGATAAGGACACCATAATTATTATAACCTATACATAACTTATGCTAAGAAGAAAACTATACTTATTTTTGCAAACCATCAAGTTGTTAATCTAAACATAATATTACATCCATCCAATCATGAATGCAATTAACGACAACTCAATAATCAGGCTCTCGACGCCGCGGTTTTTAAGAGCATTTCCGCTCGGTGAGAGTCGATTTCAATTAATCGGTTCAAGTATTTAGATATGTCAGGTTGATGTAGTTTGTATGTAATTTTGTCTCCTATATAATGATGTTGTTAAATTAAGTCGATGATTGTAGGTATATCCCTATAAATCTATTATTGACGATGAAATAACAAGCAATTCGATTTGCTAACTACCTCACCTCAGTTTTTTATGGCGAAAATTATATCAAACGTATAACCTATACTGTATAGGTATATATTTTTGCAACCTTTTTTTATCACACGTAAGCATATTAGTGAATATCTAATCATTTGAGTGAACCAATAAAGTAGCTTAGAAGCTACTGGATATTTTAAACATTATATTGACATTAAAAATATAAAGTTGAAAGCTTAATTTAGTAAAATCATATTTATTCAATTTACGTTCAAGAGATAACATAAGCTTTTATTTACTATTCAATACTTAAATCTAATATATTTACGTTCTAATATATTTATATTTACGGTTGTAAATATATTTGTAATGTTGTAATTGCCAAATTGTATCTTTTACATACCACGCTATCTACTGCCAACAAAACAAAAACGCTCTACGTAACGCAAAAAAACGAAATCCCTATAAACCCAATTAAGCCTATACGGTACTTAACGATAAAATAATGGTACTAGCTGCAGGATTTTCTAGATTACCACAATCATCTACTGGCTGTAATTATTGGTTTCACGCCAAACTCTGGTAATTAACGGAGTCGCTCTGATTGCGTCACCATTCCATATTATATAGTTAGGAGGTTTTCTGGTTAGGTATAAAGTTGGGTGAATGTTACTAGATTACATTTATTTCAGAAATTTAACTTAAAATATTTACAATAATATAAAAACTAAGCCTACACAAAGTTCTACATTAATAAAAAAAAAAAAGGAAATAAGAAAAATTATAAACTAAGAACTAAAATAAGGCATCAAAAAATTCATCCACATCGCTGTCGACTAGAAATGTGCCCAAAAGGATGGCAGCAAATAAGCATTGCCATACAACGTGGCAATGCTGCCAGCCTTAGGCTTAGTCATTACTAGATTATAAATAACTATAGTAGGATATAGCATACATACGTACTACTTAGGATAGGATTATAGCAAAACAGGTAGATTGAAGGAAAATTCATATGAAGAATAGTATTATTAAATTGCATACTTTTACACACTTTTTTATTATTATTTAAGAGATTACAATTGGCAATGGAAAGAGAAGTGTGTTAGAACCAAACGGAAGAATTTTATCTTGATGCTAAAAAGTTCGAAAATCTCGGAACATAATTATTTAACCACCTCTAAGGCATAATAACCGACAACGACGACAAAATATTATTTCAACTTTATGTCCGGCATTATTTACGGTCCAATTGATAACCTCCTTCTTTTGAAGTCGGTTAATATCTACTATACTATCCTTACTCACCAAATAGACTCACTTTAAACGAGTCTTAATCTTGTGGTCGATCTGAGCTTTACTAAGATAAAGTCAAGCCTGAAGCCGAAGGCTTTTCTGTAATTAATGCTAAGGTTAAGGCTTACTGAAGGTTACTGAAAGGTCTACTTTGTTAGTTCAACTTTGGTTTGGAGGTAAACTTAAAAATTGTTGTTTCTTGTCTTCATCAGTTCTACAAAACTCAAAATTGCATTGTATTTTTAACTGGCTTCAAATAGAGTAGGACCTCAATTCGATGACACATATTTTTTTGTAAGTTTGTAACGTCTGGTAATTGTAGATCTAGTAGCGAAATTAAAAAAAATATTAGCTCTCTAGGCTAGTCACGGAGTGATTTTAATTTATTTAACCTTAATTAATTATTTTACAAATTATAAAAAAAAAATTAAAAGAATCTAACACAAATAAATTTAATATTTATTTTTACATCTAATCGCAATCACTCAAATATTGTATATTCTTTGTATATTCCTATTACCTGCAATCTATTTTCGTTAAATCCTGCAACCCCTAACATAAACACACAAATTTTCGTTTCCTGATACAATATATCGCTAAAGCTGACGGCTACATAAATTACGTCTAAACTGCAGTCTGAGCTAAGCAACAATAATTCATGCGAGCATCAAATAGCTGCAATGTGTCAACGGCAAGGCTTGACAAGGCTTTGATGTAAGCTAGTGGTTCATAAATAAAGAGTGAATGGAGAGTAGTAGGTCAATAAACTGAATTGCTTACAAAAAAAAATAATTAAATTATTATCATTATTTTTAGCCATTATCGTCCCACTGCAGGGCAAAGTCCTCCCTTTCCTTCTTCCAATTAATTATTAGTTAGTTAAATTTATTTTAGTTTATATTTTGAAGTGAAATAAACTTTACACAGGACTGCCTCGTTGGCCTAGTGGTTCTAAGCGGGACTGCTACGCTAGAGGTTCGATTCCCAAGTCGACCAAGGTGTTATTGGGTTTTTCTATAAAATTCTCAGAAGCAGGTCGGAGTTTGGATTTGTGCCCGGTTAGTGGCAATAGGCTCACCCCCTATTACATGGGATCTAAACATACCGGCGAACTGTGGGTGTACATTGGTACACCTCTGCCTAACCCTTCGGGGTTACAGGCGTGATGGTATGTATGTTATGTTTAATAAACTGTGTAATCCTAAAGTTACTACGGGAAAGTCAATTTGTGTGACAGTACTGCTGACCAAAGTAAGAGGAAAACATGGAATAATCTGGTATTTAAAAATTTGACCTTAAAAGCCTCTATCAAACGATTCTGATGACCTTTGTCCGATAGTGGCATATAATACCATTTAATACTTATATATAATAAATAAAAAAGCACATCCTCATCATCATCATCAGCCGGAAGACGTCCACTGCTGAACAAAGGCCTCCCCACTAGAACGCCACAATGAACGACAACTCGCCAATTGCATCCACCGGGTGCCCGCAACTTTAACGATATCGTCGGTCCACCTGGTGGGAGGCCTGCCAACGCTGATTATTTACTAAAAAAGACCAAATCCTTATAACATACTACGCTTAATTTCAAATAAGCTCAAAGTACAATTCACAATAACTAAAAGAAACCAATAGAAGATTTTTTTTCTATGGGCCCTAGTTGCCTAAATTAAAGGAATAAATAAATAAATAAAATAATTAATTGTTCAATTACATAAATGGGCTTGCTACTTCAAAATCTATTTTAAGAACTGGACCTTTAGATTTGCCGTAAAGGTGGAAAAGGTAAAAATCATAAACGAAAGGTCAATTCTAGAATTACTTATTTCTCTGAAACAATCCTTGAGTAATTCGTTATATTGAAAGTTGAAGGCTCGTTCAAGGTAGCGTGGGATTGGAAGGACTTTTGAGAGACTTTTGCCCAACAGTTGCTCCAAAAAATTAAGTCTATTTTAGTTCAAAGATTGTCATGTCAGAATAGTCTTTAAAATTTCTTAATTAAATAAATAAATAAATGCGGACAACATCACATACATTGCTCTGAACCCAAAGTAAGTACCTAAGCACTTGTGTTATGGAATTCAGAATCAACGAAGGTACCACAAACACCCAGACCCGAGACAATGTAGAAAAGTTTGTTTCTACATTGACCCGTCCGGGGATCGAACCCGGGACCTCAGAGCTAGCTTGAAACCGGTGCGTACGCCACTCGACCACGAAGGTCGTCAAATTCAAAAAATTCGTCGTCAAAAAATTACTAGCTCGTATTGTAAACAGAGTGATTTTGACGACAATTTATCTTAAGCTATTAATATTATAAACTCTATCTTACGTTTTAATATTAACATTAGTAAGTTTTAAATACACTACTAAAAATATCTATTAAAAATATTAACTATATTTCGACAAAATAATCCGGATATCATTTTTTCAACCACAAGAATTTTAAAGTAAAATAATATTCCTAGCAATTTCAAGGTAAAAAAAAATATCAAAGACACCTATTTATAATTTAAATCAGCCTTCTTATGATTCAGAAACTCCACTAATTAGCTGGAACGGAACCAAAAAGGGAAAGTCACGGAGCTTTAAAAATAAAAAATGCAACTTTTTTTAAATGTCTTGAATCCTTGGCTCTCATTAAGTTTGTCCGACTAACGAGGAAAATGATTGTCACCGTTATAAAGATCAGGCGTCGATTTTTTCAAGAATAATAATGAAGGAAAATGAAGGTAGCTTGAACAGTTTTTGCAAGACTTAAATCATTTTAAAATTGTACCTGGGATTCTTGGAATTGAGTTTTACAACTGAGATTACGCTTATCGTAAATAACAATTTCTTTAAAAAATGACATTTACCTGTATAAGTTATAAAACAAAATATAATACCTTTAATAAAACTTTTATTGATGTAACACACACTTACATGCATATAAATTATGTAAATAGTAGTAGACGGGCCTGTTGGTCTAGTGGTTAGTGACCCTGACTGCTATACCGGAGGTCGTGGGTTCGATTCCCACCCAGAACAAATGTTTGTGTGATGAGCACGATCATTTGTTCTGTGTCTGGGTGTAATTTATGTATAATATGTATGTATTTAGAAATATATAAGTATGTTTATCAGTTGTCTGGTTACCATAACACAAGCTCTGCTTAGCTTGGGATCAGATAACCGTGTGTGAGTTGTCCCGCAATATTATTATTATTATTATATATTATAAATAAGGAAGCATTTTAATTAAAAATATGCTTTGTAACATTAGGCTCTGAATCTTTGTAAATAACCTACATACCTACTGAAAATTTCAAAGGTAAAATATAAAAGCAGGCCTTTGTTTTAAGAATATCTATTTACTAAGATAATTAGAATCAACCCAATTAATAACATCAAAACATAATTTACAATTAAAATTTTACCCCTAAAAACGTTTAAGACTTTTCTTAAGTCAAACGATTAATAATATATTAAAACAGATGTTTATACCTAAGTTACGAAAAAGGAGCTCTTAGCAAGTAGTTAAGTTAATTTCATACATCAAAAGAGATGTTTTAATTTAAACCCAGGTTAAATACACGACTTTTTAGACATACTTAGAACTAATTTGGTTACGAAATTAACATGCAATTTTCATTTAAGTGAAAATTAAATAAATATAAAGTTACACAAAAAAAATCTAATAGCGTAAACAGTTGTAAAATAAAATTCACAGAATCTACGTAGCATGATTAACCTTGTGCGTGATAGTTATGACATTGGAAATTATAATTGTTTTTAATTGTTTGGAAGGCGTGGTGACCTAGCGGTTCAATGAACGGATTTGTATGCACAAGGTTGTAGGTTCGAACCCAGGCAAGTACCAATGTGGCTTTTTCAAAGTTATATGTAAGTTTTCTTAATTATTCTAAGACACTTCTGACAAACGGTGAAGAAAAACATCGTGAGGAAACCTGGATTCCAAAATTTGGGATCTGAAATCGCCAATCCGCAGAGAGCAAGCGTGGTGATCAATGCTTGTGCCTTCTCTATATGGGAAGAGGCCTGTGCCCAGCAGTGGGACGTGTAAAGGCTGGATTATTAATTGTTTTTGTTCTTTGTGTATTATAGTCGATAATTCTACTTAGCCTAATCATCACACTTAAGTAAATTATGTAACATCGTAGAAATTGGCAAGTCAAAAAATGCAGGTTATTAGATTGTAACAGCGATTCTACATAAAGTTACCTTATGAGTCTTAGTTGCTCGTATAAACAATTTTATTATTATTATTATTATTATTATTATTAAAAACTACGACTAGCGACTGCTACGCTACAGGTCTTGGGTTCGATTCCCAAGTCGACCAAGGTGTTATTGGGTTTTTCTATGAAATTCTCAGTAGCAGGTCGGAGTTTGGATTTGTGCCCGGTTAGTGGCAATAGGCTCGCCCCCTATTACATGGGACCTAAACATACCGGCGAACTGTGGGTGTACATTGGTACACCTCTGCCTAACCCTTCGGGGATACAGGCATAATGGTATGTTATGTTTATTAAAAACTAGTTATGTATTTAACACCCAGAGATTGCCGATAATTATGTAAATACGCTGTAATTCGTAAGAACTTCACATTAAATTAGTTGAAATTCTAATTCAGGTCATAATACTCATGCCGTATCTCTCAAACTTCAAGAATATAAAATGTAGCACTTTAAACACTTAACATAACGTTGTCGTCTATTCAATGGGCGGCCTTATACAGCCTCATACCTTTCTGGGACAGGCTTTTAAGGCTCTTTAAGGCTATATTTCGTAAAGTGCTCCAGTCACCTGGTAGAATCTAATGACTGTAGCAAATGCATTTT
This sequence comes from Autographa pulchrina, assembly GCA_905475315.1. Classification (NCBI taxonomy): domain Eukaryota; kingdom Metazoa; phylum Arthropoda; class Insecta; order Lepidoptera; family Noctuidae; genus Autographa; species Autographa pulchrina. The sequence continues at coordinate 7,747,245 of FR997784.1, read as the reverse complement.
GCTAAAGTATAACCAGTATTTTACATAGGAAACTTTGTTGCACCTGCTGCACTATCAAATAGGAATAAGGATGATGTTCGTTATTTAATGCTTGCTATCTTGCAAGTTAAAGTAGAGAAAGCTTCTATGAAAAGAGATTGAAGAAAGTTGATTTTACTTGGGAATATGATTTTTTTTAAGAGGTACTTAGTGAATGTGGAATGGGAGATTGTTTAGTAAGGTTTAAAATTATATGATAACTTAACAAATTACTTAGCACGTTACATTTTATTACAATACCTAATACTTAACGACACACACAATTCCACACAGAAAAATTACTTAAGATTATTTTTATCTAAATTACCCATACAAGCAATTTCTCAGACTTCTGAGAGTTGTCTAACTTTAAACTTTTAGCTTTATTAATATTAAGCAAAACCCCTATGGGCATATATGGGTTAATTTCACATAATAGTCTTAAAATAACTACAATAATTCTACATTAAAACTTCCTCTTTAACTCGCGACCCAATTTCTAAACTACAAAAGTTCAGTTGAACATAAAACTTTAGATCTACAATAAATTTAAAAACAACTCTTAAAGCCATTAATTTAAAGTCTAAACTACAACAGTTCTGGTTTAATTGACGCCTACGTTGTTCATAGTATTGTTGGACAGTTAAAGACTCTATAGATCTCGTAAAATAAAGGTAATTGAAGAATAGATAATGCTTTTTGCAGTGTATTTATAGATTGGTGTTATATTCATTTGTTTTATAAGAAGGTAAAATGATGATTTCTAACTCCCAACGCAAATAAAAGGGTGTAAATATGTTTGAAAACTTTGTCTATCTGTGTCTGCCTGTGGGATCGTAGCTCGTAAATGAATGGACCGATTGGGATGATGTTTTATTTTTGTTGAAAGCTGACATTATCGAGGTGGGTTCAATTTATTTACTAGTTATTTTACTGAACAAAAACTAACTGATTTTTTTTAGTTTATTTGAGAGTTTTTTAAGTAAATCATGTTTCTAAAACTAACTGAACCAGACTTAAAAAAAAAACACAAATTTTAATTACAAGCCGTATCCAAAGAGAGGGTAAATAGTTTATATTTTTCAAACATTTTCTACAAATAGTAAACAAATAACGTCTGTCTATATCTAAACCTATCACGGTCATTCACTTTTTATCAAACTAAAATTAACGAGCATCGATATTCACCCTCAATCAAAAAGAAAAATGATTGAGTGGTAACTAGTTACATACATATAATTCCTTAAAAATGTAAGTTTATAATAACAATATAAATGTAAATTTGCAAGAGAATATAATTATATATACTTACCTTACTTAAACCAATTAAGAGTTCTAATTGTTTTTTTCATGATTGACATTTTAAAACAGGTTATGAAAAAAACATGTATTTGTTTTCGTCTTAAGTTTCAAATTAATTTTTTGGTCAATTTATAATCTATAATAATGTATGTATTTAGAAATATATAAGTATGTTTATCAGTTATCTGGTTACCATAACACAAGCTTAATCTGCTTAGCTTGGGATCAGATAACCGTGTGTGAGTTGTCTCGGAATATTATTATTCTTATTTATTTTACAATTTTGCTATATTATTTATACTCGTGACTGTACTGTCATGTGAGGTTTATGTGAAGGATTTTCTGTTCTTGATAACAACTTTTTAATTATTTCTTATTTTTAGTTAATTTAAAGCAATATTTTGTAAGATTTTCATATCCATTATTTCATTTACATTCTGCGGTTATCGCTTACAGCTTTCACAGCACGCAATGGTTACATCAAATATGTGGAACACGTTGCACCGTGAAAATCTTATTACCTTGCTCCTAGTAACATATTTTGCATATATTATACATGCAACACCTGAACCAAGTTTGTGTTACAATACGGGTATATTCCATTATGAGTTACGAAAGCAAATACGGCTTTGTTAACAGATTTAAATAATCTTAAATGGAATGTTTATTTTTAAATTTAAATACGTCATTCTTTTACCCGAGTTTGAAAGAGGAGGGTGTCATTTCGACGGTATGGTATTTTTTTGTTGTTTCGTGATATCGCAAGCAAATTGTGGAACGATTTAAAAACTATGCTTTTTTCGTGGGATGGAGGTCGTTTTGAGCTGGTCCCATAGGTATATAAGTTATATAGAGGTCGGTTCCTTTAATGTGTAATCAATTAATTAAACCCTAGTTAACTCATAGCAAATTGGTACAAAATAAAGTCGTCAAATTAAGTTAAATCGGACGACATAAAAGACCAAAACAATAATAACCAAATGACCAAAATAAAAAGATCAGAATTCAGGATCAATAATGCCAGAAAGAGACAGCAACTAAAATTGATTATCAAAGAGTCATTTGAACATTTTAGCATTTCAATTTCGTTGGAACAGCAAACGCCAATCAATTTGCCCTCAATTTTTACACAGGACACAACTTCCTTCATGAATATTCCAAAATCACAGAACCACGTCAATTCTGAAGATTAACTGACTTACAAACCAATGAATATGTATTCAGTTAAATTGAATACAGAGCTTGTTTAGGTTGATCTCAATTGAAATCGTAAATGGAGTTAGATATTCAAAAAGAGGATAATATAAACCATGTCTTTAGTGACTAACTCAAACGTTTAAAGTGGAATTAAAATTTTCTTTACTGCGTCGTACATAATATTTCTTTGCGTTAGTGGTCCACATCTGCGTCTTTTGACAACCTCCGTGGTCGAGTGGCGTACTCACCGGTTTCAAGGTGTCGCTAGCTCTAAGGTCCCGGGTTCGATCCCCGGACGAGTCAATGTAGAAACAAACTTTTCTACATTGCCTCGGGTCTGGGTGTTTGTGGTACCTTCGTTGATTCTGAATTCCATAACACAAGTGCTTTAGCTACTTACTTTGGGTTCAGAGCAATGTATGTGATGTTGTCCGCATTTATTTATTATTTATTTATTTATCTGCGGTACTTGAGGTTGTCCGGAAGATATCGCTATTAGGGATTGTATTCCATTATGAGACCACAGTTTTACCCTTTCACTGATGTTTATTATTTTAATAAGATGTGTAACTCTCATGGTGTACTTCTATAAACAAAATTTTATCTTTTTAATTTCTATTTACTTAGTCCAGTAAATACTCTAGTTTTATACAATAGGTACTTAAATAATATACACACAGCGTGCTACTGGGGAGTTTATTGCGCCGTTTCTTCTCCTCAGCCAAAGCACTTAGGAAGCGGTGAAGGGTGGGCGATTTGGGGTCGGTTCATGTCTGGCGGTGGTGGCGTCGCGTGTTGTCGTTCGCGTGGCGCTGGGGCGGGCGGGCGCATGGTGGAGCATTCAGCCTTTCACACTGACCTGATGACGCGTTGGTGCGTCAGGTGTGAGAGGTTGGATGTTTTGTTGTGTGTTTGCTCGTTCTGGCGTTGCGCGGCCGATGTTGCGCGCTGCCTTTTCCGACGGATATGAACCGACCCCTAGGGTACTGTCCTTTTGTAATAATAATTGAAGTTTGATAAGTGCTACTTTGTAGCCTAAGTTAAATAAATAATTTTAGATTTTTTTGATTTTTGATTAAAATATAAAACAATTGTTCTTAAATAAAGTTTATCATATTGGTTGTAGTTTACTTTTTCACATTATTTAACTCCAACTGATGTCCAATCTATAATTACTTTACTGTTTCTTAGACAAGTCATCTTGAAATTTCCAGTAAGCTATACTTTTCTCTCAAAAAACCAGTGCTTACGTAGAACGGCAATCGTGTCATCAAATATCGATTCCCCAACCCTCAAGGGATTTAACTCTGAACAAAACATGTTGAAACGAAGCACGAACACCAATTCTATGTGTAGTAACAAAAATGTTTGGTCTACATTTACTAGAGCGAGTTTGTTTCGCGCTATTTTTGTTTAGACACCCGGGGCTAGCTGCTAACTAGGCGCGGAAAGCCCTACTATCAGTAGTGCTATTCTGTAACATTATTTTCATTTCTCGACAGCGGAATCCGCGGTGAGATGTCAAATACGTATTCTCGAATTTGAATTCTAAATCAAGGCCAATTGGGTTCACTTTTGAAGTGAGCTTTATTGTCACTCAGGTGAAGCTCGATACCGAAATTATTTACAGAATAGACATACAGTTAACTAACTCATTTACTCACTCAGATATTTTTATTTAAGTTTATTTAACCATCAAGTGAATATTTTAATTATACATTACTTTTTGGCACATTATATAACATATTTATAGAACAAAATCATATGTGGGTTACTAACGCATACCTGCGTAAGTAAAAACTCACTTTACACAAGTCACTTTTACGCCTAAACCCTAGAAGCGATGTTGATAGAATTTTGTACGGAGCTAACATTAAGTCCAAGATAGGAAATATATTACTATTGTGGTATTTAGATGCTTCTAAGAATGAACTAATTCTTCAAACAATTTTGATGTCGCCCTTCATTTACATCAAACGAAAACTTCATATTATTATGTGTGTATTTTGCTTAAAACCGTTTTCCGTTTTACATAGAATTATTTATGTAGAAAATAATTTCCTTTATCACATTCTGAGAAGGTCTAAGCTATACTATATTATAACAACAAAATAACAACTTACAACCTACGCTTAAGGAAATTACAAAGCCAATCCTGAAGTATCTTGATTTTGATAACCTACAAAATATTTTCAAGCAAAATTATATTTTGTTCTATACTAAAAGTTATGTGGATTTCAGACAAAGCTTAAAGGTTATAATTAATAATATAACTGAATCCTTTGAAGCTTAATAAGAACTTTTCGAGTTAGATTGAAATAGTATTGACTTAACTGCGCCTTATGATTTCAGTTTAACAATGGTTAAAGATATTTATATCTCAAAAGAAATAACAAAATTTATTTATTTCCTAATATTGTTAAAATCAGGGTTTATTTTAATTTCCATTATTATAATATCCCATTTTTGGTAAAAAAGATTATTTTATCATAAATAAACTCTAATTATACTTTGATAGGTTACATAATATAACAAGCTAGATTGTTTTGATACTTCAGTCATAAATATTACCCATATCCATTCATGTTCGAAACAATGTCATAACCATATTAATGTTCGACAATAGTTATAATAACTTATTTACACTCATACAAACACTCGCACATAAGTTATTTAAATCCTTAGAGAATAAGATTTTAAAGTCCATACTCCAGTTTCCCACGATTTTCTTGCGGAGTGAAGTTAAAAAAATGTAAATCCCGAAAAATAAACCAAAAAAGTTCTGAAGCAATTTTTTGCCTCGGCGGATAAAGAAAAAGAATGATCCGCCTATATTGTTGGGGACAAGCGGAAAAAGTTTTCGTTTTCGTGTAACCACGATGTCTGGGGAACTTGTTTTAAAGGACTGTTTTGGGGAAACTTGAGATTGAAATAATGAGGCATTAATTATAGCTAATCGATGGAACGTCTTATAAAAACTGAGCTTACAAAAATTATTCTGTTTTCTTGTAGGAAATTAACAAAAATAATCGGGAGTTATAGCCAAATTGTAATTGAAACATAATAAATGTAAAAAATAGCCAACCGAGTAAGTTATAAGTAACCTTATCGTTAACAAAAATAAAATTTGAAATTGATGGTCAAATTTTATGCCGCGTGCACCGCGTACCAGGCATACAAAAAACATAACATAACATAAACATAACATACCATCACGCCTGTATCCCCGAAGGGTTAGGCAGAGGTGTACCAATGTACACCCACAGTTCGCCGGTATGTTTAGGTCCCATGTAATAGGGGGCGAGCCTATTGCCACTAACCGGGCACAAATCCAAACTCCGACCTGCTACTGAGAATTTCATAGAAAAACCCAATAACAACTTGGTCGACTTGGGAATCGAACCCAAGACCTCTAGCGTAGCAGTCGCGCTTCGAACCACTAGGCCAACGAGGCAGTTAAAAAACATAACATTAAAATAAATTAAGAATCAACTCCTTTTGAAGTCGATTTAAAGTAGAAAAACGATTTGGTTTTAAATTGCATATTATCTTCCTTTTTTTAGTTCAGCAAATACATTATCCAATTAAAAGTTAATGTAAAATCCAGTTTGCTTTAAAAACTGCAGTAAATAAAATTCCAATCCTTCATTACGGAAGTAAACGCATAACTTTCTAAAACGCCTGCAAGTTACGATCAAAAGCTAAATCTACAAAAACGAAACCTATCTCCCCACATTTTTAGGACCACCAATATCCACAACGTATCTAGGTACTACCTAGGAACGTTGTACTAATTTTAAACTTGGCTTACACGCGGTCGCTTGTGTAAAATATTTTCGCTGGAACATTGAGGATATTTCGTAGGTGAAGTGGGGAAACTTGGAAATAAAACCGGCGGCACCGTCGTGTTACCGAAGTTGGGGATTTAACGCTTGCTGCGACACTGAGCTAGCGTGTGCTGTGAAATGTAAGCGGTAGCGGTTTATTCTATTACATGTTAGGTAACGGGTTACGAAAATTTTATAACTAAAACTACTACTAAAATTATACACATGGATTGTTTCATTGTTTGAGAAGATAAAAACACCAACTAAATTTTAGGTCTTTTTACTGAAAAGTTTTGGTGCATTGGTTTTTTGTGCACAAAAACACAAAACATTTTTTTTTGTGTTTTTTGATCCTATCTTCCAAATATCAAAATAAAACAAAACCAACAATCGTCGATTCTAATATAAATTTCAAGTAAATACCTGCGTGAAGTAATAACAGAAGGGAAAGGTAAAAACTTTTTCTACGATTCCTATATCATTGAATACTTCAGATAAGTCATGACTACTTTCCATACACTAGGGAGTAATAAATTTAATTTGGAATAAGAGGGATAGGTTATAAGTTCAATTAAATCTTACCTAAACGCTCTCATATAAATAGTTCATTGATAATGATGCGTCATTATCAATAATTGAATTTTCATTTCATGCAATAAATCAATAAAATCATGAAAACTAAATCCACCTGCTACCTTCTTGTCCTTGCACCACACGGCGTGCTCTACTTTCCAGAGGGATCTCGCGATGACAACGTTCCACGGGACTTGTGCCACTACAGCTATCCCACATATACGATACGACAAAAATCAGTTTACTTTTCTCAATTCTTGCCCGTGTTTGGTGAACGGAATTAGCTTTTTGTCGGTTGGGAGTAACGGCTTAAATGGTTGGGTTAGATGATGAATAGGTGTAGACAGCGTTTTACAGCCTATATTTTGTTGCTTTTTACGTATGGTTAAAAAAACGTATATAAACAAGATGTATGAAGATATTGAAAAATTATATATTGAGGCGGTATGTTCTATGGCGATATGTATTTTTAATAGTAAATAGTATTTTATGGTTTATATTCTTCGGTACCCATGTTTGAACAGATACTAAATAAAAGTAAAAGTAAGTATTCTAAGTAAATGAATAAAAAGTTTATTCTGGAACATACTTAACTTTCCGATGAGTACCTACTAAATAAAAAAATAAAATCCTCCAAGACTTATGCCTTTTCATAGTCGTTCATAAACTTCCATTTAGCCTAGAAAAACGTTCATATATTTCTTTGGGCTAAACTGCTAAAAATAGATGAAAGCGATGTGAAATTCTCATGTGACTGGTTTTCCTTTGGTATAATAAAGCTGAGCTCAACAAAAAAGTTCGATGTTAAACATAAAACGTCATCCCTAAAGGGTTGGAGCCTATAAGTGGTGGAGGAGCAAAGGAAAGGAAAATAGACTTTTACTTTGAACTACATTGAGGGTTGAAAACTAGAAGAGGTTTAAATACTAGTGACGTTTTCACGAGAGTTTGTTGAAGCTTTTATTTATGTCAATGAGACTGAAGTTGATAAGGTTTTATATTATGTGGTTAATGCTGTTCAGGTTAAGGTATAAATAGGCAATAAAATAGGGTTTGAAAAACAAATAACCTTTATTAATTAGGTACCATTTAGTGTAAATAGTGAAGGCTATAAAGGATAAGTAAATGCAACGAAGTAAATAAATAAATAAATGCGGACAACATCACATACATTGCTCTGAACCCAAAGTAAGTAGCTAAAGCACTTGTGTTATGGAATTCAGAAACAACGAAGGTACCACAAACACCCAGACCCGAGACAATGTAGGAAAGTTGATTTCTACATTGACCCGACCGGGGATCGAACCCGGGACCTCAGAGCTAGCGACACCTTGAAACCGGTGCGTACGCCACTCGACCACGGAGGTCGTCATAATGAATACTATATGCATATAAGTAAATATGAATATAGTATTCATTAATTAAAGGTAGATAAAAAAACAGTCAACCATAATTATAGCTGGCAACAGAAAATGAGACGAGGTGTAAAACCAGTAATATATTCAGGCGCGGTTCCATAAATATTAGAATTGCGTAATATAGAAATTTGGATTTTTATATTAAATATTTTATATTATATTAAAACAAATTATACCTCACATTCCTTCCAGTTATTTTACATCTTTCGCTTCTGTAGCTTCTTTACGACTGATAAATTGACTATTAAAAGGAAAACATTATTATTTTTATTATTGTGTTTCATTTCTAAAAGGAATCGGATGTGACATTTATTATGTTCAAGATTTTAATAAAATGTCTTTCTCATTTATTTTGTGTTAGCTATCAATCTTGCTTTTGTTTCCGCCTTTATTAACTGGGGGCCTTTGTTCAACTGTTTCACTTAAGAAATATCATTTTGAATGCTGAACGAAACGTAATGAAATAGACATAATTTTGTTCTTTTAGTTGTAGAATAAATATTTTATTTAGACATTCCGTGAAATATTAAACTGAAAATGTTTTTGGCAGCTTTTATTTTATTAAGGAAGTAACACACTTTGTTTAAGTACTAATAATAATGCAATTTTAATGGGTGTATGCAGAGGAAGAGATGGATGGGTTGTGTGAAAGATGACACGTGAAAGAAAGGAGTGAATACTGAGATGACGAGTAGTAGAGATGAATGGAAGCTAAAAACGCATTGCGCTGACCCCGAATAATTGGAAATCAGGGAGATGAATGATGCAATTTGACTATGTCTACATTGTATTGTAGCTAGTATAATTTTTACCCTAAAAGCTCGACAAAATACACGTTAAAAAAACCTAAGTACCGGATCAAAAAGACCAGAATAACAAAACACTTGTAACATAAGTAGTGACACTGTAGTGACACAGTTTACGTCTAGCCGACATTCCTAGTACAATGGGAACATCACAAAAGTTATCAAATGCGTCGCTATTTCTGTTGTCGAGCAAAAGCCTCGGGCGCCCTACATAGGAGGAACAGCGAAACGTTTGCTTTAGAGATCATAATGGTGTATAGAAATATGTTTACATGGTTAGAACAATATGTTTTTGGCTTTATATATTTTTTGGGTGTTACAGAATGAATTTACGGGTATAACAAATATTGATATTATTACCTATATCAATATGGCAATCTGAAATCGCCAATCCGCGCGTGCGTTGCAATTGAGCAAGCGTAGTGATCAATGCTCGTTCTTTCTCTGTGTGGGCAGATAGCCCAGCAGTGGGACGTATATAGGCCGGTTTATTATTATTTAATATTTCAATATCGATGAATGAATTAGAAAGGTAGCTTAGTGTGACGGGATGCGGTAAACGGAAGACCATACCTTTTGAAGCAACTTGAGAGAGGCTTATATTTAACAGTTGAACTAAGTAGACTAAGTATCAAAGTATTTATTTTATACACAAGTTTTAAATAACTGTAATTGTTGTAAAGCCGTTGTAAACGTTTTATTGGATAGCTCTCTCTCCATTGCTTCAATTTTCTCCAGCACTTTGTGTCTCGTTTATCGTGCTACATTTTCTTTTCGTTAGTACGATAAATGTATTATACCACTAACTTGAAACGATTCTAAATACATAAATAAATTCGAAACAAAACATAAAACAAGTATATCGATAGGTATCGTCTAAAACGAGAACCAAATGTACTGATAAAATAAATTTTCAGGCTATCGCGACCATATTAAATCAACGTGTCTTTAGGGGAGTCTGCATTTTCAGGAGAAAATTCTGAACATTTATTAGATTTGAAATTTCTAAGATATTGCTATCCCCTCTGAGATTTTTTGTCAGCTAATAGGCTAAGGTACTAAGTTTGTCCAACAGCAACGTTGAATAAATTAATAAATGTTCTTAAGACTGCCAAATATTCTTGCCAGACCAAGTTTTTGTACCTTAAACTGTTTTTATATTTTTAATTAGTGGTCTGTATAATATTATGTTTTTATACAAAATTACTTCAACCCTTGACTGATTAATATTTTAAAATTCTTCCAATAATTATTGTATAATAACGTAAACCATTACGCCTCTAATATTAAAAAAAGCATCTATCAAAAGAACCAAACTTGGAACAAAAAATAGTACTGTTTTTGGATACAAACATTTTTTTAACTAATACAAAAATACCAAAATGCATCCTCTATTATAGAAGCTACGTTTTCGGTGATAGGAAACTAATTATGCACAAAATCTCCATAACGACTATCGAAGATTTTCATTAGCAGCCAATTGAGGGTGAATTTCAATTAAATGGAATTCTATAGAAGAAAAAAAAAATGTTTGGAGACTTGCCAAATGAAGCGACTTTGTAGCTTAATGAGCTCAAATCAAACGGTTGGCAATCGTTTTTGCAAAATGTTCAAATATTTAAGAGGAGTATTATGTCCGGCAGTGAAACAATTTTATTTATTTTTTCATTATGTAATTGATAATTTAAGTCAGTAAATAATAATATCAAATCGACACAAGTAAAAAAGTCTTACAAGTTACAATATTTGTTACACATAAGAGATAGCAAACAGTAAACAGTGGAATAATGTTAGTCCAAGAGCAACATATTATTTTGTTTATTAACCCCTGAACTAAAAAAAAAAGTAGATCTTATTGTTATAAGTTTGAAGTGTCTGTCTATGTGTCTATCCGTAGCATCGTAGCTCCTAGACCAGGGATAGCGAACCTTTATGTATCGACGTGCCATAATTATAAAAAAATGTTTCACCAGGTCATAGACGTGCCATCAAATAATTTAGCCTTTATGATTATTGAGAAAAATAACCCACACTCCAACATTTTGTTATTTAAACTGTCAATCTTTTCGTTTCAATTATTTGTAACTTTGTCCTCGTTCATATAGTACATACTTAACTTTTTTTTTTTCGTAGTGCACAATGAATTATGCGATTTGATATTTATGACGTGCCCAAAATATTGTGTCCCGTGCCACCTATAGCACGAGTCCCATATTGGTTCGCCATCCCTGTCCTAGACGATTAAACCAATTCTAATGCGGCCTTTTTTTATTTAACCTTACGCGATTCAGATTTTTCTTACCTATATTATCAAGATCTAATCAGCATTTTGATAGTTATAAGCAATTGTTTGCTTTACGTACAGCTATTTTATACTCTTTGTCACATCGAAAGCCCATTGCTTATCATTCGTTAATGCGTCCGAATCACTAAATTATTGGATTATTCCCGCATTTACCAAGTGTTCATTAAAAGTAATACGTTGATTTATTTCCGTGCCCCAATATTTCGTTGTATGGGTTCTCGAATCTCGTAATTATGGTAATGTGGTTTTGTGGTTTTCAATCGCTATTCGTTTGAGTTCTGATTGGAAAGTTTATGAAATTTAACGAACCTTTCAAAGTATAGTACTCTGTTCGATTTATTGCTTAAGTTTCGTATAATGGACGCTTTCAATGTTTTACTGACTTTTGTTTCGATCGTTTTAAGAAAATTGAAATATTAATGGCTATGGCTAGGCTATGGCAAGGTATCAAAATTTCAGTAAGGCTTTTCAATTTATTTTGATCAACATTTTGAAGTTGTAGTTGCAAAATAATTAAACTAAATTTAAGTTTAAAAATAAAATGATGATTCCCTCGAATACAGAGCCTCTTTGTTTGTAAGTCGGTATGAATACTAGATTTCAGGCAACCCTAAACCAAAAAGAAATGGTGATTATAAGGGTTAAATGGTCCAAACATATAAAAGTGTTCTTCTTCAAAACGTTTACATAAAAAGAGACTACCGTAAAAGCCATTTTGATCCAATATTTGCGAGGCAAGTCGATCGAAAAATAGAAGACTTAGCAGATCCAAGCCGAGGTTAATAGTATGGCCATTAATTCCATTACAGTAACTGTGGAGTTGCGGTGCCAAGACTGTCCTAACTTCAGTCTTCGTTTACACCGAATAGCTAGATTTTAGACGATTTTTTAGGTAATTTTTTGTTTTATTATCTAATCCTGTTTCGGATCCTATCTGTTAAATACATAAGATGAACAATTTAAAGGTTAAGATAGTTTCTTATAGAGTATATTTTATTAAAAAACAAAAACAACTTTTGACGTTTGACGTTGACGTTGCAAAATTATTTTTTTTGGGCCGTTCATTTGTTTTTTCAGTAATTTCATTTGCATATAAGTATGTAAAGGTTTTAGAACTGACAATATGTCTTACAAAAAAACAACATAATAATTAGGTATATCAAAATTTTACAGAAAAAAAAAATAATAATTAAATATTTTTTTTCTAAAGTCTACATTATTAATCTCTATATCTGTAATCCATTACACATTAAATTTATATTAATATGATTCTTATTCACTTTTTTCTTATTCTTAGGTCTACTCAGTCAATATCTATATCTCGAAATCAAACCTTCTTTATATAATACTTAATCATCAAATATCAAACGACGACACACACATATAAATCAACCCCCAAATGCCAACTTGCCGACTTTCCCAACTTAATATCCAAAATTGACCTACATTCGTACGTCGGTGTGATCTAAGCTCAGGTAAAGGGGTGGACTAAGCAAACCCGCTTATCGCGACTGTCTGACAAGCGTAGATTTATGTGCTAACTTTATCTTTTCCGTTACGTGTGAGGCGGGTTCCACATAGCTCTTAAACTAAGGTTAACGTTTTAACTTTTAACTTTCGTTTTGTTTTTGTGGATTTTTGGGTGTTTGGAAAAAGGTTTGAATAGAATTGAGCAAGGCAAGACGAAACCCTTTGTAAATACAAACTTAACTTTTTGAGATTTTTTAATAAAAAATAACTTACCTACATTAGTGAATAGAAAACAGCACAGGGAATAAAAAAAAAAGGTTTTTAAGAAGCATAAATAAAATCCCTCGACAAAGCTGATATTCAAAAAGTTGAACTTTACATTGTCATTTTAGGGTTATCTCAAAACTGAAGTAAAACAAAAAAAGAACAAAGTGTTTTCCTAAAATATTAAGCGATGAGTATTATAAAACATATTTGTATTTCCTCATACATTCAGTTTTACTCGGTTGAGCGTTTACCCGAGCGAAATAACCAGTACAAACACAATATCCTCTTCATTTTATCATCCAGAATAATATTACAAGACATTATGACAATGTTATTTTATGGTAATACTTCAAAAATCCCTTTTTTATTATATTATTACGTTTTCTTAGAAACTCGTAATACAAAGATGGAAGGGAGGATGGAGGGAGTTATCCTTGTTTGAGTTTACGTCTTCTTAACTTGGTTGGCTAATGTCTCTAAGATAAATTAGACGGTTCCACGAACGAACGTATTTTACTAAACCTTTACTGAAATTATAATTTCAATACGTATACATATCACTTAATATATAAATATAACTAAAAATGCTAATAAATAAAACATGGAAAAATTCTTCAAAACAGATCTTCATAAATTATAACTAAGAAATCTTAATATCGTCAGTTTTCAAACAAATTAAAATCATTTAAGCTCATTTTTTTAAGAGCTACGATGTCACAGACAGACACACAGATTCACAGAAAGACTGACACGACAAATTTTATCATCTCTCTTTTTTGACGACCTCCGTGGTCGAGTGGCGTACGCCCCGGTTTCAAGGTGTCGCTAGCTCTGAGGTCCCGGGTTCATCACAGGGAAAATCACATTTCTACATTGTCTCGGGTCTGGGTGTTTGTGGTACCTTCGTTGTATCTGAATTCCATAACACAAGTGCTTTAGCAACTTACTTTGGGTTCAGAACAATGTATGTGATGTTGTCCGCATTTATTTATTTTTACCTCGGGGTTTCTGATATGAATATATTTGTTAATACATACAAATACAAGTTAAAATAGGAATTTTCTTTCTAAGCTAATAAATACAGTGCCAATTATATGAACCAAAATTAAAGGCACGTGATTCTTTGAAATCGTCTTTTGTTATTTAATTGGAAACATAAATCTCACATGAATACTTGACAAATTTAGAAAATGTTTTCGTTTATTTGAAAGCAAAATAAATTAAGAAATACCGATTTCCTCTTTATTGAAGTTATAAATAGGAAATTCTTTATTCATAAAACATATTTAATACACGTGCCCCCTAGACAAGTGTCATTTTCATAAGCGTTACCGCTGAAGAAATCGCTGAAATGTATGGAAGAGAAGAGTGTAAGCGACGTGACTTTTGAAAAGGACTGTCAATTCCATACATTAAATGTCATTTAAGTGTTTTCTACAATCATTATCGCTTATGAAAACGTAATTTGTGTCCAGGGTCTTGTTCTGCTCAAAAAAAGTGATTTTATATATCTAAAATATGTATGTATTTAGAAATATATACGTTAGTTTATCAGTTGTCTGGTTACCATAACACAAGCTCTGCTTAGCTTGGGATCAGATAACCGTGTGTGAGATGTCCCGGAATATTATTATAATTATTAAATTACAAGAGAATAGTATAGTTTTAAATTTGAAAGTTGTGTTTTTATAAGATAGAAGGAAGGGAGGCCATTGCCTGCAGTGTGACAGTTCCGGCTTTAAATAAAATGAAATGAATCAAAATAAATTTTTTGTTTTGTTTCTTTCAATTGGAGTTTTGAAGATTTGTGTCGTTTAGTTATATGATATTTTTATCTCAACAGTTTTTGACAGAAACTTTTAAAGATGAAAAGCTGTATTTAGAAATTTAGTTGTAATGAAACTTCTGTTTATATTACTAGTTGACAATTGTGATTCATTTTCATGCTAATTGATTTTCCGTAACGTTTGAGACGAAATAAGTCAGGTGTACTCCTTGTTAACATAATTAGTGAAATGCTCCTTTGATTTACGCTACGTTGAGTTCTTGTAAATATTTGTTTTGTTAATGACGTGTACGTTCTAGTAATTTGTGAAGAGAAATATAGGTTTTAAGACAATAAACAATGTCAACTTGCCTTTAATCAGTTTAAAGATGTGCTTGTGTGTTGTCTTTAATTTTAGCAGACGATGTTGACTTAAATTTTCTGTTTTCTTTAGTGTTTTCACATACTTTCAAAGTACACGGCATCATTCAAACAAAAACGCTAAATCATAATCGGCCCATTCGTTTCGGAGCTACGATGCCACAGACAGAAAAATCGACACGTCAAACTTATTACACCCTCTTTTTATTTAAACATAAGGTATCTACTTAGTTGTTTTAATCAGATCATTCAATTAAGAGCTACGTTGTCATACACAGACACACACACAGCCAGACACATACATAGACAGACCACCACGTCAAACTTAATACAACATTCTTTTTGCTTCGGGGTTAAAAATTAATTAGGTTTTTATGACAAAAAAAAAAATTTCTTTAACTTCGGTTAAGAATGTACAACCAGCCCTCTTACAGAAAGTATTCTGAAAACACCGTCGCGGTTCTGGCAATGCAACGCTTTATACATCCATCTGAAAATACTTTGTTTTGTTAAGGCTTCAAATTCAGCTTTATCTTTGACGGGTTCTGTGAAAGCCTTTGTGAATGGTATAATCACTGGCATACAAAATTGTTTGTTCCAACGATGCATACAATGGAATTAGGTTTTGTATTTAAATCTATGTATGCCTTTGGTTGGCTTTCGAATGGAAAATGTATGTGAGAACAGAAATAATTTCCTATCTAATTGAGCGATTATTTTATCCATCTATTGAATATATGACGACCTCCGTGGTCGAGTGGCGTACGCACTGGTTTTCAAGGTGTCGCTAGCTCTGAGGTCCCGGGTTCGATCCCCGGACGGGTCAATGTAGAAACTCACTTTTCTTCATTGCCTCGGGTCTGGGTGTTTGTGGTACCTTCGTTGTTTCTGAATTCCATAACACAAGTGCTAAATAGCTACTTACTTTGGGTTCAGAGCAACGTATGTGATGTTGTCCGCATTTATATTTGTATATGACATCGGCCTATAAATGTCTCACTGCTGGGCTCAGGTCTCTTCTCATATAGAAAATGAACAAGCCCTGATCACCACGCTTATTCATTGCGGGTTGACGATTTCAGATTCCAATAATTGGATTCCAGGTTTCCGCACGATGTTTTCCTTCACCGATCAATAATGTTTTGAATAATTAAGATAATATGTGTGCGGTGCATATATAACTTTGAAAGTCAAAATGAAACTTGCATGTAATGGTTCGCACCTGCAACCTTGTGCACATAAATCCGTTCATTTAACCTCTAGGCCACCACATTTCTATTTTGCTTCATTATATTTCATATTACTAAAAATGTTATGACAAAAAGGTGAAGTTAGCTTATGCGATTCCTAGTAAACTTAAATTTAGCCACTTTCAAAATATATATGTTTTAAGTAAAAATTAGAAACGTTTAATTTCCTTCTATTTAAGAGATACGAAGTTTATGTAAAAACTACTAGATGTAATAATTCAAAAGTTTAAAGAGATACAGCTTAAGTGAGGAGTTACAGTCGGTTGGGTTTTAATGTCACGGTTAATACATTCAATTTAATGCTTTCGTTCATGTTAAGACATGTTCCTTTATGTAACAAACTATTCTAAATATTTACTGTGGTATTTTGATAGTAAATTGTAATAATTATTAATATTGATAAATAGAATTTTATTAAAAACTATGAGAGTCGCAGCATTAAATAATACACAACAATGAGCTCTGTAATTTCATTTATTGCTCGATTAAGTTACACTTATGTTTCAAACCACACTTTTTTTTTTTAATGAACTTATAAATAAGTCACAAATTCCGTAATAACAGTTCTGTTATGTATTTAATTGATGTATAAACATAATAAACAAACCGAAAACACAAATAATTTAATAACACAACTTTGTTAACGGGTGGATCCACGGGAACAACTAGTTAAACAAACCCTAGATAGTAACTGGGACATGTTAAATTATAACTAGAGCACGCACGAGTAAAGTGGTTCTCCTTATCTTGTCCGTAGAAACTTAGGTAGCTATAAATTAAGGTAGTACTATTATTTTGGAATTACCCTCCTACTAATTGGGGGACTAATTTATGATTATACTTTTATTGGTGTGTTTCTACTTATGATAATGTGAGTTCGTTTGTTTTTTTTTGGGAAAAGATGTGGTTTGTTTTTAACCGACTTCAAAAAGGAGGAGGTACTCAATTGGACTGTATTTTTTTATGTCTGTTACTTTATAACTTTCGACTAGGTGAACCGATTTTGATGATGCTTTTTTATTTGATAGCTGGTGCTTCCCGTATGGTCTCATTCTAATTTGGTCCATAAGATAACCATATATAATGATGTGATGACATGTTGTAGTCAGTTTTTTTTGTTAGAGTTATCAGTAAATAGAGTCTTGTATTTTTTCTCTTGAATGACTACAATATATGTGATAGTAGTATATTATGACATGATTTAAAAGAAATAATTTAATATAAAATAAAAATACCAATTTTTCAAAAATATTCGCAATATTTTATATATTTATCGATGTGTCACTTTTTAGCAAGACTGTCTCAGTTGACTTTTTCAGATGGCGTGCATTACACACACGAATTGAAGAACTTTAGTAACATAATATTAAAGTTTTTATACATATACAGGGTGTCCGGTAAATAGTCCGACAAACTGTGGTGGCTGATACCTTAGGTCAGGTCCTATGAATGAACACAACATATGTTCCCCGAAAAGTTACAGGTTTCGAGTTACAATCGATTTTCGAAAATTTTAGAATTTTCTACCTTGCATCAGACTTTTCCATTTTTCTTGCTGATTAATAGCTTTCGTAATACTTTTTGTACATCAAATTAATTTTGAATAATTACTCTACGCTTTAGTAAGTCTCATATTTATCTAAAAGAAGAATATATTGTCGAAAACGCCATTCGTTTAACAATTTTCACTTTTCGTTTTTCTTACTGTTGAACTTTGAACTGCAGTGGTGAAAAATAAATGTATGTAGGAGTTTTGCACAACAATCTTAAAAACTTGCTTGAATATTGGTGATTTTGGCAAGGTACAACACTTGCGTATTTTCTTTACAAAATTTGACAAAACTTATGGCTATTAATACGGCTTATTTGTTGAAATATTACTAATGTAAATCTGAGCAAACATGAGACGTAACTTAACGCGGATCGTCATTGTCCAGTGAAATAAGGTATTTTCTTCTAGCGACTAACTAGTTACACAAAATAATTGTGGCCAATTTTAATTTGGAAAACATGGAAATAAAAAAAAATGCTCTGTAATTTTTTTTGCAAAGTTACGGAACCCTTCGTTTGCATGTCAATGTCCAACTTGACCGCTTTCTTAGAAGACCCACTCTTCGTAAATACATTCTAGGTAAGTTGAACGATACAATATGGTTTGGGGAAATGGGTGCTAAGTGCAGTATGGAAATGAAGTAAGAGCCTCCTCTAATGAGAGATACCAGGGCAGATGGATTAGGCGTCCAAAACCAGCTATTTCATTGTTGTTGCATAAAAAATAAAGCGTTATAAAATAGATTCATCTAGTAAGAAAGTACTGAAGGAAAAGGTAAATTTACACTAAAACATGTTTTAATCTGGCATAGAGAGTTAATGGCGAGAAGAAAATACCTAATTTCATTGTAAAATGACGATCCGCGTTAAGTTACGTCTCATTTTTGCTCAGATTTACATTAGTAATATTTCAACAAATAAGCCAATGTGTACTTCAGCAGCTTGTTTTGCCAAATTTTGTAAAGAAAATACGCAAGTGTTGTACCTTCCCAAAATCACCAATATTCAAGCAAGTTTTTAAGATTGTTGTACAAAACTCCTACATACATTTATTTTTCACCTCTACAGTTCAAAGTTAAGCAGTAAGAAAAACGAAAAGTGAAAATTGTTAAACGAATGGCGTTTTCGAAAATATATTCTTATTTAAGATAAATATGAGACTTACTAAAGCGTAGAGTAACTATTCAAGATTAATTTGATGTACAAAAAGTATTACGAAAGCTATTTATCAGCAAGAAAAATGGAAATGTCTAATGCAAGGTAGATAATTCTAAAATTTCCGAAAATCGATTGTAACTCGAAACCTGTAACTTTTCGGGGAACATATGTTGTGTTCATTTGATAGGACCTGACCTAAGGTATCAGCCACCACAGTTTGTCGGACTATTTACCGGACACCCTGTATAACTAAGCAAAAATCAAAGTCTGTATTTACAACGATAATAACCAATATTCCTAACTTACGAATACATTTGTAATTTGACTTGCTTAATAAACACCTTGACTATATCCACATTTACATGAGAGAGTGTTATAATTACCTCTAACATATAATTTAAGCCCAATTACAATAGTAAAAGCTTATTCATATATAATGTACAAATGATCACTTAGCGTAACTAATGTTTGTTTAATCGTCACTTTGACTTACATAAGCATTGCTTGTTAATTAATAATAATAATATAATAATATTCCGGGACAACTCACCCACGGTTATCTGATCCCAAGCTAAGCAGAGCTTGTGTTATGGTAACAGGACAACTGATAAACATACTTATATATTTCTAAATACATACATATTATAGATAAATTACACCCAGACAACCAGAAAAAATGATCGTGCTCATCACACAAACATTTGTCCTGGGTGGGAATCGTACCCACGACCTCCGGTATAGCAGTCAGGGTCACTATCCACTAGACCAGCAGGCCCGTCAAATTCAATTATATAATTAATCTTATTTATCTGTAAGCATCTATACACCTATAAACACACTCACATTCCTGTTTGATATTATGGGCGTAAACTCTAATTAAGGAGTCTTTAGCAATTAATTAATTCACACACTACACAATAAATGTGTAGGTATGTGTGTCAAAATGATATAAGTATTTAATATCAAGACTAAACTGACTATTTAACACCAAATATCGTACTAAACTTATGAGTCCAAAGGTTATATAACCTTTTAAGTTTCCCACTGCTGGGCAAAGGTGTCCCCCGTCTGACTCCAGACATTCCTGTCTCGAGCCACATGACGGTTATGTTGTGGTTATCACATTGATTTTGTTTTATATAACTTACTGATTAGTGTAATAGTGGGTAATGTAGTATCGTTTTTTTTTTGCAAATAAAATAAAATGAACGTGTCACTGCACTGCAAGAGTCAATTTATTATTACGTCACTTGTTAAACGTTAACGATACATTGCTTCAGTGGTCTAGTTTTGATTTAAGTATCAAATAGTTGATGCAAAGATTGGGTATCAATTATTTAACTTACTTATTTTGAGCTGAAATTTTGTAAACTTACTCCATACCGGGAGTACTTTTCACCCCTTTTGGATAGATATACCCTTTTGGTAACACCCTGCATAAAGTAAATTCGTGAACCATATATTTTCATTGCATCATTATTTTGTCCTTTCACCTTACTACCCTAAATGCGGTCATCGGCCTTTAGCCAATTTAGACTCACAATTCCAAGGTTTTCACGACACTATTATAAATGAGACAATTTGCAGATAGACTAAGTACCTATTCGTTTGTTCGTCGGTCCGATTTCCCAGCGGACAAATATTTGTAATACTAAATCCAGTGTCTGTTTGTATTTGTGTTAGCTTGCCCACACTGTGGGACTGTATCAATGATAATATAAAGGGGTGTTTATGGTAAGCCAACCTGAACATGGCGGGAATAAATAAAAAACGTGTGATTATAAGTTTAACTTTGAATTGTTTTAGTTTGTTTATGTTATTGACTGATACGCCGATATTGTAAACGTCAATGCGAAGGGTAATTTTGTTTATTAATAGAACTTGGTATGTAATTTAATAATGTTATTTGATGCTGCAAGCAACGACGGGTTGAAAAATATAATAATTTTACTTATTTTTTTAAAGCCAAAATATAATTTTAAACTTATCCTCCAAATTGTATATTTGACACTTTCAACAATAAACATGAAATATGTGTTTTTAGCTAGGTAGTAACATACTGCAGCGATATATTTAATAAAAATTAAATTAAAATTGTTGAGATACTATATAAAATAAACCAAAGTAGATATTTCGATATTTGCCGGATAATTGTCAAGTAGCCAATTCCCACCAGGCATGTTAATTAAGTTTCAGCTTTACCTATTCATACTATTGTCCTTGTTTTGTTAATTTCAATGCATTTCCCAAAGAGCTTTGGGACAGTATTTTAGTTCTGCACAGTTGACACAATTCCGGTAGAGATTATGTTGTCATGTTTGCAATCTGTAGCAGTGTAGTTACTATCATTTGTTTAAAATGAGTTATTTACAGTATTAAATTCGATCGATTGGAAGATACTATATCAAGCTGGAAAAACATGCAACAGGGCTTTTAAAATAGTAATTAAAATTTAATTAAACACGTGTAAAAAGTTTTGAAATTTTAGCACAAATGCGTTTAAATGCATCGTAATTTAATACAAATATTCTATTACTATGCACCTTTACCTTATAACTCATAGAATCTTTGTTTATGATAAACCTAAAGGGAAACTATTGGAACATATATAAACAACGAAAACTTATGTCTACCTGTACCATGAACTCTTACAGCGGTACCGTTACCGTTGTATAAGTGAGACGGCGCTATACGCTGCACGTAGCTGCGTCTCGCTCACACGACAGAAACAGAACTGCTAGAGTTACGCTTTGTAACTGATTACAGCATAAACTAGTTCTTTGAGACATATTTACGACTAGTTCGGAAGTTGCTTTCCGAACGAGTCTTGTTTACAAATACAGTTCGGGAACTGAATCTTATGGATGTATTTTATCTTGTATAGATATAGTGGGTCAATAAATATAGGCGATAAATCTTAATGACCAGCTGAAATACAAAGTGGAGTAAGGAGTAGTTTTATACTTAAAGACACTCATTCTTTTATTAAATTGTTGGAGCTTTTAGATACATATTATTTTAGAGGTATTTTTACCTACGTTAAATATTCACAGATCGTTTGTCAAGATCAAGCATTGATTCCCTTTTTTTTATATCGGAATAACTACTAGTGATAGATGGCCTATGTTCTCATCTCTCATTTAGCTAAATTATCTACATTTCTAAATCTTCGCGATCAATAAATTAAAATATTTCTATATTTAAGCTGAAGTACTCACCTATACAATTTGTTTTATTGTATTCGTAGTAAATTAAGTCTTCTGTTTTTTTGTGTAACATAAATTAAATATTAACTTAATTAATAAATATTAATTACAAAAAATCCCATAATTCCTTTACACAAATGTTACATAAATCTACGTATCCAACAAAGGCTAAAATTCAAAGCCAGGTGTAACGTTTGTCTCTGATGCTACATAAAGTTGTTCCAACGAATTTATAGCCGCAGTTTAGGAAGTTAGCCGGGACGGATCGTAAGGTAAAACATGGTAGGCTATCGTTTTTGTGGATGGAATGGGTTAGTTACGTAACGGTTTGTGCAGGGGTGGTGAATGAAGATTCAAAATGTTTACTCTGATTGGTTTGATATTTTTACACAGGCCTAATGCAATACTACTACTTCTTCTTCTTATCGTGTCGATCAATGACAGTTAAATTTTCCCAGACCAGTTTTCAGCCACGCTCAAGGCATTGTCCGTCGCCTCATACAGGTCCTCGCGTGTGCAGGTGGCAGGGCACACTGGGCAACTACTACTACTTTATATAAATAACTATTTCTACTTATTTATATCTATACTCTCTATATTATAAAACAAAGTGTGTCTGTCTATCTGAATGCATTAACAGACTATGAGCATAGTGTCATTAACTTAATTGCCGGGTCTTCCTTTTGAAAAGTGCACATTTTAATAGCATTTAATAAAATAATAATAGTTGAATAATTTAAGGTAAAACCTTCCCGAGGATGTATGTAAGTAATTAACAATCTCACAAATAAATAAGACATTTCTCATTACCGTACCGTAATCAATTAAGTAGATTCAGCTAGAACTCTAAACTAACTCTAACTCTAAGGTAGAACTAATAAACAAGTGGCTAAATTTTTATAAATAAAATTATCCCCATAATTCAATTTAAAAAAACTTTCCCGCTAACTGTAGTCCTTAAACTCACCCACCACCTTAAAGCAACATGAACACTATAATGCCAATCCACACATCTAAAACAGTCTCCTCTACATTAACATAACTATCGGGAAGATAGAATATATTCAGTGGATATAAGTGCCTTCCAAAGGGATGAGGACATCGATGAATTTAAATGAACTGGAACGAAAGCCATAGAGCCTTAGCGATAGAACAAAATATACGTGCCGCCTATTGAGTTTCTGGGTGCTTGCCGTGAGTGGTAATGATAGTAAGGGTTTTTTTTCTGAATTGTTTTTTTTTCATGACTTAGATTTTGTACCTAATACGAGATGCATATTTAGGTATGTTGTTTGATGTCGTATAATTTTATTATATATTTTAAAGTGTAATAAGCGTTTTATTTAATTGGTCTTAATATTTATACACGTATTTATAATATGACAATGCTATTTTTAATTTGACCGGAAATAGCTTCATATACTTAAATATAAATAGGAATTGTATAATAATAATAATAAATAAATAAATAAATGCGGACAACATCACATACATTGTTCTGAACCCAAAGTAAGTTGCTAAAGCACTTGTGTTATGGAATTCAGATACAACGAAGGTACCACAAACACCCAGACCCGAGACAATGTAGAAATGTGATTTTCTACATTGACCCGTCCGGGGATCGAACCCGGGACTTCAGAGCTCGCGACACCTTGAAACCGGTGCGTACGCCACTCGACCACGGAGGTCGTCGATAATTGAATGTCTACTATCATCATCGTTGAATAGATAGTCAAATTGCGACCACGGCCGGTGTAACCTGGCCGAAATGTCAAGCCCAAAAAGGTTTTTATTCATGTCTCGTGCCTATTCCCGTTAAATTATATTACTATAAAAGTTAGTATGTGTGATTAGAAATCACAAAGGAATACCAAACCCAGTTTCTTTTTTGTTTCTTACTGACCACAATTGAAATGCTAAACTTATTTACAAAAAATGTACCAGTCTCTAGACAAAAAACTTCAAACCATGTTTCTATAAAAGCCTAAAATATTCTATACACGAACAACAAAAGACTAACAATTTTTATCAAATCTACAAAAAAACTATTTCTTTATAAAATTACTGCCAAGTCTTGCGAGTTTTGGGTCACGTATCTATAAATCTGATTTCAGAACCACAAGGATTTTACACACAAAAATAAATAAAAGGACCGGTTTTTTATTTCTTTCTTTGATAGGTAATATCATTTTAGTTCAATAACCTTGTCATCGACCGAAAAAAAAAACTGCTTAATGTTATTTTAATCCTTTTTATTTCTTTTTCTTTTCAAATTAGGTATTAAGACACATTACACGTAGGCATCTATAAGTGCCAATTATTCAATAAAAAGTATTGGTAGTGGTGCCCCACTGTGATTGGTACATAGAGAAAAGTAAATAAGTAGGGTAGATTGGTAGGTCGCAACTGAATTAGACCGGATCGCCAGAAGAAGTGTATTAGCGAAGAAGCTACTGTGTTGTGTTCTAGTTTGACTAAAGGAGACCTTTTCCGAAATGAGTATCCAAGGCAGGGACGTAACGTATCAGATAACACGCTTGTTAGTTAGTCAGCTATGCCATAATAGATTAAAACCATGTGTATTTTTAATGATATATTGTGAACCTTCACATTTTTTTTTGTAAATGCCATGAGTAGGTACATATTTACTCACTGGCGTTGGCGTCTTAAAATACTTCATTAATCAGACGTTTCACATATTGTGTGTTTATTAAATTAATGTTACTGACAATACTCTCGTAACAGTATTCCATAACTCTTATTATTGCCATGACCCTATAAAAAGAATAAAAAGTATGTACCTGATTCAGTACCTATTGCATCAAATTATTACCTAAGCAAAGGTGACAAATACAACAGTATAAAATTTAATGACAAAGTACCTACATACCTAATCTACTGACACTTTTTTTTTTTTTTTTGACCCGGTGGAAATCCTTCATGGACTACCTCCACCCTGGGGAAGACGGAGGTGTGTGCCGGACTCCTACCGGCTAAAACCACCGGAGTGCTTCTCCGTTCCCTATTGCCGGGGACCAGGCGGGAACGCATTTAGCAATACTACCGCGATTAATCTACTGACACTAACTCAACTTTATATACTTCTAAAAATAGAATCCTAACAAAATGACAACAAGTCTGAGTCATATAAGTGTGATTGGCCTCTCGATGTACGAGTATATTAATTTCTCTCGTCAAAGCTCCGGGCCACTGAGAACGAAATCCCTCGGAAAAATATAATGAAATGGTCCGGTCCTAATCTCACGCTTGTGTTGGGCAGATAATGATGTCGCGGCCTTTAGGCTGTGGTGCAAGTAATGATATCAATCTTGGAATGTAATGTCATTTTTTCCCCCCTATTTGATTGCATTCCCATGTATTAAAAGGCAGGTGCCATAGTTTTCCGTTTTTATTTAAGATCTAATCCACCTAACACATCCCATCAATAGCCCATGTCATTTTTATATACCATATCTTTTACAATAGTCCTGCATCTACTTCGGGCCGTCCATGTCTTTTCTCCCATAGAGCGGGGGTGGATGGCCCTGGGTAGATGCCCCATCCCATATTAGCGTGTTGGACCTATGTCCCCACGTAAGCCTTTTAAAGGATCGGGTCTCTTCTTTTGAAGATATCCCGTGAATTTAAAAAGATACATAATAATTTAACTAATACATATAACTTTGTTAGCAGACCATAGTCCATACAACATTACACGAAATTATATTACAGTAAAATATTATACTCAAAATAATTTAATACTCGCTACATCTTTTCACTTGGGCCACCCACCAGATTTTACTCAAGTCGTTTACAAGGGCTGCTCTGAGTAATATCATTTCGTTGATTATGACCTCCTTGAGATCTGTTAACATAATAGACGTTTTACGGTCTCCACAACAAATTGCACTTTTGCTATTAATTTTATTTGTAGGAGAAAGCAGAAAAATATGTTTTATTACGGAACTCAGCTTCTCAGCTTGCCTTGCCTTTTTCTAAGCTATGTTGGGGTTGGCTTCCAGTTGTACAGGACTCAGCAGAATACTGTAATTTACATGGAGCGATTGAATATCTGACCTTTACAACCGAGTTTACTGAGTAACATAGTTTCCCATGGTAAGAGGGACAGCGAGCGACCGATCTATTCTATATTTTCGCTTTGTAAGGTTACTGTACTGTACTGTTAATTTAGCATATTTATCAGAAAGAATAAGTATATACACAAAGAATTAAAAGTCAAGATATAAATTTTATTTACCTTGCTGAATTGCGTTGGAAGTTTGGGTGCAACGTATACAATAGAAATACTAAAAAGTATAATATTATATACCTGTTCAATAACTTTTTTAAAGATGTTTCAGACTGTTAGGGATTTAAAATTCAAAAATAAAAAAAATCATTACACCAAATTCAGCATGTGTGTAAAAACATTCAAAGTATATACAATTTTAATTTCTTACAAAACAAAAAGTTTACTTACTACAAAATATAAATCCATCCATCTAATAACATGATGTCCGTTTAAAGCTTGACTGTTAACAAATTAATATTCGCAGTGGCCACCAAACTATAATATATCACTACAATAGTTCCAGGATGTATGGCGAAGGATGTAGTATAATATATTATGTTGCCATCGCAGGAAACCATACAAGATGTGTACGATAAACGTATTGACAGAATGTTCACTCTACGAACCTATCAGTATGGTAATTAAGAAGAAGTAAATTTTGAATGGAACACAAGTGTAAACAAAAAGTGAATATACAGGATGTTAACAAAAGGGTATATCTATGCAAAAGAGGGGAAGAGTACATCTGGTATAAAGTCGGTTTACAAAATTACAGCTCAAAATGAGTTAATTTAATCATTTATAATAATTGATGTCTAATTTTCCGTATCAATAATTTGACACCATCGCCACCTCTGCAGTATACAACTATGCACACACCATCGAATTGAGAACCTCTTCCAATTCGGATAACAACTACTTATTTTTTTGATTTGACAGGCCTGTTAGTCTAGTGGTTATTGACCCTGACTGCTAGGAGGTCCTCCGGTCCGTCCTCCGGTAGGAGGTCGTGGGTTCGATTCCCACCCAGGACAAATGTTTGTGTGATGAGCACGATCATTTGTTCTGTGTCTGGGTGTAATTTATCTATAATATGTATGTATTTAGAAATATATAAGTATGTTTATCAGTTGTCTGGTTACCATAACACAAGCTCTGCTTAGCTTGGGATCAGATAACCGTGTGTGAGTTGTCCCGGAATATTATTATTATTATTATTTTAAATCAGATGACGATTAGTCATTGCTAACATTTTATCTTCATTAAGCTATCTTCTATTTATTGTTATTATATTGCGTGTTATTATTTAGTTACGTTTAGTGCAAGAAAAACAAAATGTGCACAACTAGATCGTTCGTAAAATTCAGACAAGTATAATACAGAGTCGAGTGATATTTCTGTCATAAAAATGTTAAGTGGAGTGTTAGTTCTTACTAAATTGCTTCAGAAGGAAACGCAACGTTTTCAGTGCTTACACGTGTGTGAATATAAGCTATGTTAGTTATTCTGATGTTAAATAAACATATTATGGTCACCAAAATTAGTATATGCATTCACTTGAACTAAATAGGTATTCAAGTCTTGTCGGCGCACCTCATCGAGCAACCGCGATGGCCACCGAAGGGAGTGCTGCGGAGGCCGGGGGGAGGCCCCGGCTGGCGAGCCCGCGGCCGCGCTCCCTTCACTTCACTCAACACCGCGCTTGAACACGGGCACTTACTTGTTTTCCTTTAATCTGACCATTGTATATTTTAACGGCATTAAAGCCTATGATACAGTCCACATGTTTTATTTATAAAGTCCCGTTAGGGTCCCTACAGTTTGGTCCTATCGATCGTTTAAATTAACGCCAGTCGTGTTGTTAAAATTTGTCGATTTCGCATCGTCATTGTCAACGGTCAACGGTCATCGCCGATGCCGCGTGGAACTTCACCGTGGCCACCGAAAACCGAATATTGAAGACAAAGGAGTCGTCCCCGTGCAGCGTGCTTCGCCTTGGAAGGAGCTGAAATCATTTTCTGGGAGTATAACTACTTATTCGAGTGTGACGTTCCAATTAGTTATTTTTTTTCCAACTTTTCTTAGTGAATAATCGTTTTTTTTTCCATTTATTTCATTGAGCAAGTAAAGTTCCTCTTTCACAAGTTACTTCTTGTTAATAGTGCTTTAACGTAGTGTTTTGTTTCGACGCTTCTTCATAATTGCATATTTTATAGCAACATCTGTGCGCGTACGCAACTCATCGTTACACAGATGTTAACGTGACCTTGACCGATCTCAGTTATTATAACCGGTCCCTTTTGTTTGCGCGCAGCTGTTTTGCCATTTTTTCTATAAGAAGCTCATTATTGCTATCTATCGCCTTACTGCAAAACACGTGTGATTTTTTCTTTGTTAATTGCACTTCAAAATGGCGGACACTTTAAAGACTTTGCTTAGAAAACGTAGTTCGTTAAAATCGAAGCTTACGATTTACAGCAACTATCTAAACTTAATTAAAACTAGTGCACAGATATCTGAGATGCAACGATTAGACCTGCAGGAACGTTTTAATAAGTTCGATTCCTTACATAGCCAATTTGATGATTTGCAGACAGAAATCGAATTACTTGCCGATGATGCTGAGACTGCTTTCGTGGAGCGTGAGGACTTCGACCGCCAGTTCTTCAATCTGGTGGCACTCACGCGCAGCCTGCTCGGTTCATCGGTCAACGGTGCTGGTTCTGAGGCGGGCTTCAAAGATGCTGACTCAGGTGCACATGTTTCTAATAGCTTTGTTCGTTTGCCAAAGATTGATTTGCCTCATTTTGATGGGAACTACCAATGCTGGCTCGAGTTCCGAGACACGTTTACGTCATTGATTCACGATAGCGCTAGTATAAGTAACATTAATAAATTCCATTATCTGCGTGCATGTTTACAGGGCACTGCAGCCTCTTTAATTAAAAATATCGAATTTAGTAGCGATCATTACAAAATTGCTTGGGACTTGTTGTGCGAGCGGTACAACAATGAGTACCTGCTTGTGGCTAATCATTTGCAAGCTTTATTCTTTGATGTAAACTCAATAAATAAGGAGTCCAGTGTCTCCATTAGAAATCTTGTAGACGTTATTAATAAAAATATTCGGGCCCTAGCAAATTTAAAAAGGCCCACTCAGCATTGGGATGACATCATCATTTTTGTAATGGTAAAAAAGCTAGATTTAATTACAAGTCGTGAATGGGAGGAATACAGGAATAACAATATAGTAGGTTATCCAACAACTAATCAATTTTGTTCTTTTCTAAACAGGAAAGCAGACTGGTTGGAATCTGTGGAATGTAATATTAACATTAATAATTTTCAGGATAGTAATATTGTTGCCTTGAATAGTAATACTAATTTAAATAAAAATAATAATTCTTCTAAGCCTAAAATTTCAAATAAAAATTCAAATCATATTAATAAAAATAGTAAATGTCCACTTTGCTCCCAAGTACATACTTTGTATAAATGTCAATCTTTTAGAAGCTTATCTATAGAAAATCGCATACAAAAGGCAAAAGACTTAACCGTTTGTCTTAACTGCTTACGTATTGGGCATTCTGCTAATCAGTGCAAGTTTTCAAATTGCAGATATTGCAAACTTAAGCACAATACGCTTTTGCATTTAGAATCTAGCGAACCCAAACCACATTCTAATCCTTTGCCTTCTGCACTGCTTTCTGCATCGCCATCTACTTCAGATGTTGCGCTTTCAGCTAATTCTATGCAGCTTGCTACTTCTTCGCATGTTTTCCTGTCCACAGCTTTGGTGAACGTGACCAGTGCGACGGGTAAGAAGTACACTGCGCGCCTGCTGCTGGACAACGGCAGTACGGCGAACTTTGTCACGCAGAGCTTAGCGGAGAAACTGGGTTTGTCACAACGCGGTATGAGCACCAAGGTAACGGGTATTAATAATCATGTATCCACCAGTACACAGTCTTGTCACCTCTCAGTAGAGTCTTTATGCTGTGCCTTTACTGTAGATATTGATTGCCACGTTCTACCTGAGATCACAAAGGTCCTGCCGTCTTCGTTCGTGAACGTTAAACATTTATCCATTCCTTCAGGCCTTACATTGGCAGACCCGAACTTTAACGTTCCGTCGGCTGTCGACATTCTATTCATGTATGATCCATCAGAACCTCTCAGATCTTATACGTTAAATACAGTGACCTACGGTACTGCGTCTGCTCCCTATTTAGCCACTAAGTGTTTGGTAAGTTTGGCCGATAACATTGAGGATAGTCGGGTAAAGTCCGCCATACGGCGAGATTTCTACGTCGACGATTATTTAAGTGGGGGGAGCACCATATCTGAAACTGTAGAAGTAACAAAAAGGGTAAAATCGGTTCTATCTTCGGCTAAATTTAATTTACGCAAATGGCGATCAAATAATATAGAAATTTTAAAACAAATCAATTCAATAGTAGTAACGAATAATGATTCTAATAACACTCTTCAAATTTCCGAGCATGGTCTTTATCCAGCTCAATCTAAAACCCTAGGACTTAATTGGGTTTGTGACTCTGATTCACTCACTTACACAATAAATATATCGTCTACTAATAAAGTCACTAAACGTCATGTCCTCTCTGTTATCAGTCAGATTTTTGACCCACTGGGCCTCGTAGGTCCGTGCGTTGTCGAAGCCAAAATTCTTATGCAGCGTCTTTGGCTGAATAAATACGACTGGGATGACGCAGTATCGCTTGAGGTGAGGGACGCTTGGTCTTTGTTTGAGAGCACAATAACTGCTTTAAATCATTTAAAGATTCCTCGTTGGGTTTTGCATGAAGACTCTATTGCACACGAAGTACATGTTTTTACTGACGCGTCCGAAAAGGCATACGGCGCTTGTGTGTATATTCGGTCATGTAATAGTGTTGGAGCCACAGGTGTACAACTTCTAGTTTCTAGAAATCGTGTTGCGCCCATTAAACCTACTACCATCCCGAGGCTTGAACTTTGTGGAGCCTTGTTAGGTGCAAGGCTGTGTACTAGGGTTCAGGAATCTCTCACCATCCCCATTCACAAGTGTAGATTCTGGTGTGACTCCACTATAGTTTTGGGTTGGCTCTCTACTCCTTCTAACCAGTTAAAACCCTTTGTTAGAAACAGAGTTAATGAGATACAGGAGAGCACATGTGGTCATACCTGGAGCTACGTACCGTCGAAGGACAACCCGGCTGATCTTGTTTCTCGTGGTCTCCGGGCCGATATAATTAAGGAAACACCTCTGTGGTGGTCCGGGCCTTCTTTTTTATTACGTAATGAAAGTGAATGGCCCACAATGCCAAACACTGAGAAGCATGATTTGCCGGAAGTAGTGACTCATTTAACTATTAATAGTAACGATCATTCACATAATGTTCATCACACAGACGTAACCTCTCATTCATCTTTCGTTCATAACTTGCTATTAAAGTACTCTAGCCTAACTAAAATTCAAAGAATATTTACATATATACAAAGGTTTATTTACAATTTAAAACATAAAAACAATAAATTGTGTGGCACTCTTTCATTGTCAGAACTAGAAAATTCATTAACTTCAATTATTAATTACTCACAGCAGCAAATGTTCCCTGAAGAATATCAACTTTTAAAAACCAAACAGAGATTGCCACGCAAAAGTAGATTACTTCCTTTGACGCCTTTCATTGATGATCACGGACTTATTCGCGTAGGCGGGAGGCTTGATAACTCCCCCTATGACTTCAACGTGAGGCACCCTATCC
The DNA here is from genome assembly GCA_905475315.1 of Autographa pulchrina. NCBI lineage: Eukaryota > Metazoa > Arthropoda > Insecta > Lepidoptera > Noctuidae > Autographa > Autographa pulchrina. The sequence goes on along the minus strand of FR997784.1, from coordinate 7,714,911 downwards.
TTTTATGTAGTAAGCACATTCTTACTAAACTTATTTTTCAAATGCAACATTTAAAGCTTGCACATGCTGGTCCACAACTGTTACTGTCGCACACTCGACAATCTTATTGGCCGCTAGGTGGTAGAAATTTGTCCAGAGCAGTCGTGAATAAATGTCTTAAATGTTACAGGCATAAGGCTCAAAATGTACAGCCTGTTATGGGTCAACTACCATCATCTAGAACTAATTATGAGTTTCCTTTCTTACATTCTTATGTTGACTATGCCGGGCCTGTATTGATAGCAGACCGCAAAGGGCGTGGTTGCAAACTTACAAAGGCTTACATGTGCATCTTTGTTTGTTCGGCAGTAAAGGCAGTACATTTGGAGCTCGTCACAGACCTCACCACGGAGGCTTACATGGCCGCTCTAAATCGTTTCGTGGCGCGTCGAGGCAAGCCCCGAAGCATCACGTCCGATAACGGAACTAACTTCGTAGGCGCGTCTAATGAAATGACCAAATTTTTAAACGCATCAAATGTTGCATCGGAAATGGCGCAGGAGGGAATCGAATTTATTTTCACGCCTGCATACAGCCCACATTTTAATTCACTTGCTGAAGCTGCTGTAAAATCTTGTAAGCATCATTTAAAAAGATTGCTCAGTCTTACGCATTTTACCGTTGAGGAGATGTCAACTTGTCTCACTCACATAGAGGCAGTGCTGAACTCGCGCCCTCTTACGCCGCTCTCTTCCGACCCTAACGATTATTCAGCACTAACACCTTCTCACTTCCTAATTGGACGACCACTCCTATCTGTACCATGCTCTCAGGTGACTGCTGCCAACATCACGAGCCTGGATCGCTGGAAGAGGATCCAGTACATTAGACAGCATTTCTGGGGACGCTTTCATAATGAGTACACTTCTCTGCTGCAGGCCAAATCAAAGTGGTTCCATTCCAGAGGCGAAGTGAAACCAGGGTCCTTAGTCCTTATCAAGGACAAGACGACGCCGCCACTGCTCTGGTCCCTGGGTCGGGTCACTAAGACCTATCCCGGCGTTGACGGAGTCACGCGGGTGGCTGAACTGAAGACCAGGAGGGGCACCATCCGTCGTGCCTTCAACTGCATCTGCCCTCTCCCTATTGAAGATTTTTGAAGAACGAGCATCCTTCAACCCGGGGAGTATGTCGGCGCACCTCATCGAGCAACCGCGATGGCCACCGAAGGGAGTGCTGCGGAGGCCGGGGGGAGGCCCCGGCTGGCGAGCCCGCGGCCGCGCTCCCTTCACTTCACTCAACACCGCGCTTGAACACGGGCACTTACTTGTTTTCCTTTAATCTGACCATTGTATATTTTAACGGCATTAAAGCCTATGATACAGTCCACATGTTTTATTTATAAAGTCCCGTTAGGGTCCCTACAGTGATCTCCTTCGCTTCAAGACAGTATTTAAGTATTTTTCAGAATGATAAGTTATTACTCGTAAATGTTGAAAGGAACTTATTCCTAGGAAATGCATATGGGATAATTTCTGGGGTAGGTATATCTATACATATAATAAAATGGTAGGAAAGTCAAAACTGTACATTGAATATTTTTTTCAAAGAATACTTGGGGTATGATCTACAATCGATACCGAAGCCAAAAATATAGTTTTTAGAATTTTTGTCTGTTTGTCTGTTTGTCTGTATGTATGTCCGGGATAATCTCAAAAAGTACTGCATGGATTTACTTAAAATTTGGCACGAATATTATTTAGAAGTCGGGTCAACATATAGGCTACATATTATCACGCTATCACTTACGGGGAACGAGCAGTGAACCTTTATTTTTTCAACGCATTCTGTAACAACGTTTAATCTAACGACGCATATTTGAATGTTATTCTTATGTTGACCATGTTATAATCTAGCTTTACACTATAAAAATCACGCAATATATGTAACTTAGGCCGATAAACATAGTTAAATAATAGGTAGTATCAAGGCATTTTTAAAGCAGCGCCATCTATGAGATTTCAAAAACATCAAGTCGAATTACATATTGTGTAAGCCCTTTTTGGATATAAATAATTCAAATTTGATCACGGTGGCGAGGTTAATAGTTGATTTTAAAATTCATAGATGGAGTTGTGCATTTTCTTCTATACATATAATATTACAACATTCTTTTGCAGGGGGTCAGATTTCATGTTACAGTATCAATTATGAACTACTGAAATGATAGCAGTAAAAAATTGAGAGAATGTTTTCGGAAAATCGTAGACGGTTGTTCGCTACTTATGTTTAAGCATGCTATTACATTTAGCTGATGAGGGGTTGAGCTTTAAATTTCCAAAATCACTTTCTCATCTGCACACGTAAATTGGTATTATTGACATATAAACAAGGGGTAACCATGGCACTCAGGTAGCCATAGCGATCAAATAACTTCATTTTGATTGAACTACACATACTTTTCGGGAAACTAGCCGTCGTAGTAAACAGATTGGTGGTTAAACGAATAGATTTTAATGTTACTGCTGCAAGTTCAAATCCAGTTGTCAATGTTTGCGTATTTTTTTGCGTCCATTTTCTTATATAAGTTTGAATGTTTTGTTACTCAAGTTCAAATCTCAGTAGAGCTAACCCTTTTTTTGTTTAACTAACAAAATAATTGTAACAAAATGCTAAAAAGGGACGCCATTTTTAGCATTTTGTTACAATTATTTTGTGTTTGTATTCACTATTTTCCCATAGGTAAGTTAGTTGCTCATTGCTGATCAAGCATATCTTATATCACTTGACAACATAAGATTCCTCATAGATAACTTTAAAGATGGTTAAAAACTTTAATCCACTTTTTAAATTATTTTTCCAACGTAATGTTTTCTGTTGGTCGCCTATAGTATTCCATGGACAAGATTTTTTTGTATTTGTTATTTCTTATTGTTTTTACTCAAAAATCTTTTTAAAACACAATCTTTAGTGTGTGCGAACTCTTAAATACTCATTATAAGGTAGCTGGCTACTCATGTACGTTTTGATGCGTGCAAGATTTTTTGTTTATTTGTTTAAATTTCATAAAGTTTTTGTATCCAATTACCAAAAGGTTGGCTCAAAACCTTAAGTAAAATAAACTTTCTATCGAATTCTCTACATTTTAAAATATATACGTACGGTATTTGAGCCCCTCATCTTATGCTGGGCAGAATAAAGTGACTTTATTGTAAGGGATATAGCCTCCGTCTTTGATAAGGGTAAAATGAGATTGTCCTTGGTCAGCTATTACTTATTTTTCTAAACAGTTAGAAATAATTTTAAACACAGTGTTGGTCATTCTGCCCCTGCGCCTCTCAATACATTATTATTATTATATACATACGTCAACTTTTTGTAACCACCTCCTCTTTCAGTCTCATGGGTCTCAGGTGTATGCCTTATTAACATGAAGTCACTGCCTATCTGACATCCCCTCTCAATTATAATGCGTAGTTCAGTATTTCTTGATATGGAATTTCGAATTTCGGAGTTTTGAACCTAAATCTCGCGCCCTGCAGTCTTACTGGGGACTACTGTATTAATGAGAACTATGGCATAAGAAACATAACTGTAACAAAAAAAAACACTTCAAAATATGTCAGCATAATCGTCAAACTTAACCTACAAAGTCACAAAGCCGAACCTATTTGTCGAGTGCAAATCAAACCCTCGACTTAGTATAAAACCGACATTGCCCAGAAAGCCATTGCTTGGTTAGGTTCGACTTTGTGACAGAGATCAATAGGTTAGGTTAGGTTAGATATTGTGACCTTGGAACAGAGCGAGCGAAGCGAGCGACGACATTATGTTATTCAAAATTAGTCTTTATTAACAATTACGTTCTATTTATAGATGATGACGTCAACGTTGCTAGGCGTTTAATAACCAGTTGACTACTCATTGTGTTATACCTAAAACCAACATTTACCAGCTGACAGCGGTAAAATGTAGCATTTACTAAATTCGAATGGTAAGAGCCAAAAAAATCGTCCTATCTTCAGAAATACTTACTTTTACCAACTCATGTCGGTAAATGCTAGGACTTACGCGTAAATCTTAAGGTTTACCTTAGTTCAAGCTTTTACAGTAACATATATAACGAATACGACTACATAGGAACATGAATCCAGCAAAACAATGTGTTGGAGTTTTGAAAATGTGTTTTATAAATTTTTAAATATTTAAAAAGAACACCCTGAATTCGATTTATTTGTGCCATACGGAAAGTTACTCGCAGTAGGCAGTTCATGTTGGTGGCCTTCTATATAACAGTCAAAAAATATTTATGCATAAAGATGAATGATATAAGCGAACAACGTCGCGGGTACAGCTAGTCATCTATAAATGATTAAAATATTTTTTGTTATCGATCCATAATTGACGGAGACATCGTGTCATACAAATGAAGTATACGACACTCCTCCTCTTTTGAGTCCGTTAAAAAATAGGAAGCATAGAAAACATTGCACTAGAGCTATTTCAAAATTTTGTTCTAAAAAGTCGTCAAGGTTAAAACATTTTTGGTCAATAACAGATAACTTTAAAACTGACCTTGACAATTTTCCCCTATTTACCAAACAACACTAGCGCCACAAGTATCCGTGAATAGCGGACATAAATAACAACTTATCGACTGCGAAAAATAAAGAAAAGGCTAGTGTCGTCGTAAAAATTGAAAACAAACCAGTTAAAATGATAAATAGATACTAGTGCTATAGAACGACGATATCATAGTTAAGTGGATATGACAATTGACAAGTGAAAATTACTTAAGTATTTGGATTGGATACGAAAAGCAAAAATCAACCAATAATTATTACAGAGAAATTACTTCCAGACACAGAAAACAATATCGTGTTTATCACACAAAGATGGGAATCGAACCCACGACCTCCGGTATAGCAGCTAAGGTCACTAACCACTAGCCCAACAGGCCAGTCAACTTCATATCTTACTTGGGTTCGCGACATCAGAGATCAGTGATAGATGAAAACTCGGGATTAATCTTAAACTAGTCGAGCGATCCCAAAACCGCTTGAGCAACCCGTTAGATAAATAAACCACGTACCATAAAATACTGTGATGTAATCAAATAAACTTCACCGATAAACTAGGAACATTATTCAATGTTGCTGAAGCAAATAGCTAGTTCCAAAACTGCGCCATTGTTAGAAATGATTTAGACATTAATTAATAATTTACCTAACAAGACAAACTAATTACGTTGGTCTGGCGCGGGCCCAAACTACGAAATATCCGACTAAGCTTATATTAGTATGCTTACGATCAGATAGGGTTGCCACTAATTATTTATTATGATTTATTTCTGGAGGAATCGAATTAGCAACGTGCAGTTGCACTTATTGCAAGATGCAGCAAAATACAAGTCATTGTAATGCTATAAGAGTTGCATCATATCAGTATATTTGGTGTTGGAAGCTAAGAGCAAATTATTTGGCACACATTTTTTTTTCTGAAGTTATAAATAGTAATAAAAATACAACTAACACTTAACAATAACTTACTTTTTTATTAAAAAGGTTTTTTTTAATATACTGCGTAACAAAATGAGTACACACAAACCCCCCTTTTTCGCGTATATAATTATGAACGGTTCCAAAATTTGCTAACTAATGATCAACGTTGACAACCTTAAAATTTAGTCAGCTGATTCATACCAATTAGGGAAGATGTACCAATTCTATAAATAACTACAAGATGCTGGTGATTTATCTGAGTATGTAATTTGGGTACCATTTTGATCACCCTGTATCTACAATAGTGCCTTAATTATTTGGAATCCATATTTTGGCATTTGCGTCAATTTTGAGTCGTAATATATATATATTTTCAAATATCTTCCAACACGTTCTCAATTCGGCGATTTCAAAGAAGTTTTTTTTTTTTGACGAAGAAGAATAAAGAATTGGTTTTAGATTTTCATACCTTTGCCTGTGTGCCCGTCATTAGTAATTAAAAGATGTAAACATGAGTTTTAATACATCTACAATGTTTAATTTTAAGTTTATGATGTAAATGTGCCTTTAATCTAAATAAATAAATAGAAGAAGACAAAAATGTTTCATTACCACGTATTATTTCAGTATCTATATTATAATGAAAGAGACGTGACTTGCCTGTACGTTAATTCATAAGCTTACTACATCATTAAATCTTTACCAGGAACAATATGAAGCTGTAGTAAGCTTGCTGGAAATTGTAGTGATTCTGGCTAAGGTTAGATTACCTAACGGTCAATATTGTGAGCTAAAATCTTGTATGACGGACAGGTTATAAGTTGTTAACCATAAACACATGTATTTTAAACGATATAAAATTTTTTTTTACACTTTAAATACACACACCATATTTTTACATTAAAGGATTTAAAAAATGCACAAAAAAAAACATATTTTGTATCTTTGTTTTATTATTTTTATGTTTGTTACCTTGATTACTCAAAGGCGCTGGGCCGATTTGGAAAACCTTTTTTTGTTTAAAAGAGTATAATTCCCAGGTGGTCATCAGGTTAGTATCTGACGATAAGACGCCAGGGAAATTGAAGACAACGCTCAATTTCATAGACACGTATTACGTGTTACACAATCAGTGTAGCAACTGCTCTTCTAATTTGAAATTACTATGAATTATTTGAAGTAGTTTTTTTTTATTTATGTGTAATCAATCACAGTCATGTATTATACCTTCTGTAAACGCTACATATGTCCGAGCAGGATAGTATATACGATTAACTAAAGAATCGCTACAACATATAAGCGAATAAACGTTCAATACCTAGGTGCAACTAAGTGAGAAGTTTTAAAAGCAGCCATTAAAATAAATGCTGTAAACAGAGTCAAGGTCTTGTTGTTTTCACCGCTTTTGGCTCGCCAGCTAGCTTAGCAAGGGGAGGTTAACATCGTAAATATGATTTAACACTAAATTATTTTTATGGAACGCCTTGAGTTGAGAGTATATTGTAGTAAGTTGGAGAATTGTAAATAGTTGCGTAGAGAATTATAGTAGGCGCTATAAACAACTAGGGCTATCTCATACATGATAGGATTTATAGGTCTGATTATTGGAATACAGTACACAATATATTATATATTTATTTTAATTTTGATTTTATTAAACACAGTTTTTTTTACAGCACATTTTACTTCCGCTTATCTTATGTAGGTATATTAGGTATCTATTTTTAGCTATTTCAAGTATTTTAGACAATCTGAAAACACAACATCTTCGGAAGCCACGTATTTAGCTGAGAAAGTGTACTTAATGAATTTTATTTGGTTAAATAAATAATAAGGTAAGGTCAAATATCATACGACAACGGCAACTACAGAAGCTAGATTTCCATCCACTGCACAAAACACATCAATTTTCTGCAACAATGTTCCATCAATCTCACCAACAAACTGCTAACCGTACACGAAACCTCCACGTTCGCACCTCACACAAACTTTTAAACAGCCATCGTAACCGCTACCTTTTCTGCTGACGTTACAAATTGCCTTCATCGAGAGTTTATCACGCTCGCTTAAAGAGTTTTATAATATACGGTTCATTTTCTCGTATAGGTTGTTGTTCTTTTGAGTATGGTCGTTTTGTATGCCGCAAAAGGCTTTTTTTCTGTGATGTTGTATTTATAAAAATACAATTATTAATTTTAAGGTGGTACTTAAATGTATTCTTTTGTATAGCATGCAAAAAGTTTGTATACGAGTGATAAAGTGTATAAAAGTGAGTAAGACGTAACTAAATAGTTTTATCCAACAGCCGATCCAGACATTTCCGCGCAGGCGAGGAAATATTTAACATGCAACGGGAAGAAACGACTATAATAAAATAAATAAGCGTTACTTCTAAGTATGTTCTATCTATTTGCTGAATTTCTTCAAAATTCAATAAGTCGTTTTTGATAAAACGTTTCAAACAACCTTATATAAATGTAAAGAATTACCATTGATACACATAACACATAGACACATAATCTAAGTATACACCAACCAGTTATTTCCTATTTACTTCCGTACTACCTACCCAACAGAATATATAAGCTTGATAATATCCCCTGTAACTTCGCAGCGAGTCTTGCGAACTACTAGTAAATCGCTTAATCTCATAAAACTAACTAGCTTGTTCCAAGTTGCTTCGTTTGAGCAAACAATTTCGTCTTATTTGCTGTAAATTCATCTGGATTCGTTGAATACAGTGAATATAGGATGAATGTGATTACTCTAAGGATTTCGGATTAGTTGGGAGTGGATTGTTTCCTTACAGTGTTGTAAAGATACTTGTACCTCATTTATTTTATTATAGGTTTCCTCGAAACTATGCAATTTTCTCCTTTAAGTACATGTAATCGAGGATGTTTCTACTTAAAATCTATTTTTTTTTGAGAATTTAGTTTGTGATTTTTCCGATACTTGTAAGTGACAATCAAATATATAGCCTTTAAAATGTAGTCTGGTTGATCGTGCATACCGTACCAGATTAACGAAAGCAAAGGAGATACCTAAATACTGAAACCTTTTTAAATTTTATAATGCCTCGATTCTAAGTACCTACATCTTATCAAAAAGCGCTTTGTAAAACAAACCCAAAAATTTAAATTGGATTACAAACGTTTTCATTTACACAATCTTAATCTTAACAACACTTAACATAAAAAGCAAGTACGTACTTATCGACACAAATTAGAACGTCAAGCAAATTTTAATATGCCAAGCATTTAATTATCCCGTTATCCCTATACTAAAACAGACTTAATTAATATCGTTACTCGAAATTCTTATTAAGACTGCGTATTACTTAAAAGGTATTTTCGTCCTGGCCCCGTACCATGAGCTCTTAAAGCAGGGCTATTGCAGTTGAGAAAGCGGGACAGCGCTATGCGCAGTGTAGTGCGCCATCTCGCTTCCACAACCGCAACAGTACTGCTGTAAGAGATCTTGGTACGGCCCCTGTTTTGTTGCCCTTGAGGAGACAAATATTTATTTGAGACCGGAAAGAGACTTTATTGCTGTTTCCGTAGAAATTGCTTTGATTGTTATACTAAATGTATATTAATCGAGCTGTGTAATGTTAAGCTTTACTGTAATAACACTTAAAATTAGACAGGTGTTTTATTATTGGAATGTTTGGTGCGAATTGCGTGATTACTAGATATTAATATTGTTTCGACATTTTGTTAGAGACCTTTTTATGGGACAAAACGCTTACACATGGACACATGTCCATCATACCATTTGCTGTATACCAGGATGAGCTATAATAACAAATAACAACACTTAAGCTAGATGAGTTTCAGGTTAACGATTGAATGTCTTGGAACCCGCAACGAAATTAATCAGAACAAGAAAAAATAGTGTAGAGAAAATAAGATAGTAGTAATATTTCCTAATAGCCTCTACAATTATTATTTGTCTTAACTACAAGGTTAGATAGCCAGTCCTAACCAGACGGCTTTCATTTGGCTAATAGACCCTTACAGAATTCTACTGTACCAAAATACACAGAAAGTCATTGTACCGTAAAAACGGCTAAGTTACAAACAACGAACTAAAACCCTTAACTTTCCATATTTGTTTGATAATTTCTCAACTGGACCCCTATCCTATCAAATGTTATTTTCCTTTCATTCACATCAGAGAGTTTTAAACCATCAAAATCAATCGCTTCATTACACTTCTATTAAAATTCGTCCTGAACAAATACATCAAAAGTTGGAGAAATATCATATGCCTAAAAAAATAGTCATATTTGTCTTCTTAATGAAAACATAATTCAAAAAAATAATATACCTCTTGTTTCAATTGTTTATACCTAATGTGCACTGTCATCCACACTAAACATGTATACAATTTTTAAGCTTAATCGGAAACCAGGAAATAAAACAGACTTATTTTTTTTACTTCCTCATTAAATAGTTACTAATGATACGTGAGGCACTTATCATTAATAAAGTTTTCAACGCGCTTTTATTAGCTTCCTTATTATATATTTTATATTATCTTTAGTTGCCTGGTATTAGAGTCATATTCAGAATGATTGTAAGTTTAAAGTTTCTTCTCCGTCTTACTAAGACATTTTTTTAATTTTAGTACAACCTGATCTCACCACTACACCCTATTATCGACCAAGTCGTGATTAATATCAGGTGAATCTAACCTAAGCACTGTCTAAAAAAGAGGTTAAGTCTTCAATAGACATTCAAATGAAAAAAGATTTCTGTACAAAGAGTGATTTCTAGCTTTAAATGTCAAGAGAACCGTTGTGCGAGATTAAAAGGAAAACGGGCCCTTCTTTATGTAAACGGTTGAAAATGTCACAATAAGTAGGACAGTGTTCTTCCAGTAGTACCACTGGCTGACGAGAATAACTTTAGTTCCTAATATAATAAAATTAATAGCTATTTTGCTAAGCCTTTCTTAAGGTTGTTTTAAACTTTAAAATCTTATAGGGTCAAAACACAGTCTGCGACCACGGCCGGTATAACCTGGTGGAAACGTCAAGCCCAATAAGGTATTAATGCATGTACGTACACGCTAATTCCCGTTATACAATATTATGTACTATAAACATGCAGCGCGATAGTTTAAAAGTAAGTGTATTTTTGGGTGATTAAATAACTTTTTCACGAAAGCGAGTATTACTTGTAGAATACTAGACCTAAATAAAATATGAAATAATTTCTATACGTTATTACCTAATCTCTATATACTTTGTAACGTAGGTACTTACATAAAAAGCAATTTCAATACATCAAAGAAAGTATATTGAAGTAAAATAAAATGTACGTTTTCGCATACATTTATTAAAATATACAATACCAAAGCCGATTTACTTTATGTACAGTCACGAGCAAAAATATGTATACACGTAGCGAAACTGTAGAACAAATTGTAAATAAATAATATTAATAAATGCGGACAACATCACATACATTGCTCTGAACCCAAAGTAAGTTGCTAAAGCACTTGTGTTATAAAAGTCAGAAACAACGAAGGTACCACAAACACCCAGACCCGAGACAATGTAGAAAAGTAATTTTTCTACATAGACCCGTCCGGGGATCGAACCCAGGACCTCAGAGCTAGCGGCACCTTGAAAACCACTCGCCACTCGAGGTCTCGAGGACTCGGAGGTCGTCGAAAAATTAACCGCAATATTTGAGTTGTAACTCAAAAAGATAAATATGTATATGATAAAGGAACTGTTTTTAATCATTTCTTCATAAGACGTTTTATGATACCTACCAATCTAGAATTAAAGAGAAAATTAGTTAAACATCGGAGAGTGTACACATATTTTTGCTCGTGACTGTACAGAAAAGCGAACATTTCTTGTAAAAAACGTGAATCATTAATAACAATTTTATTTGGAAAGAAAACAGAAAGAAATATAAGTGAGTTATGAGAAGATAAGTACTTTACTGGCATGGGTAAACATGTTTTGAGATCTTTTTACGGTGTTTTAAAAAAAAAAAAAAAATTCGACAAGTTATCTTTTGATATCTAGGCTGTCAAGAAGTTTTTAAGCTTTTGACAAAATCATTCGATATTAAATTTGTCGCAATGTGTATACTTTTAATTGGTTAAAGACAGGAACAAGTTAATATCGATAGCGAATTTCAAATTGGTAATTTTAATACTAATTCAAAAAACAGGTTATATTAAATACCTATATGATACCCAATAAATCTATCACGTTTGGAAAATAAGAGATTTTATACATGACCTGTTTCATATTTTTATTGTTTACTCTGTTCTTAACAAAGTCGAAATTACCAAAATCTACCCATTTTCTCCCAAAGAGAACCGTCAAAAGTTCTAAGAATTTTACGTAAATTTTTTTTCAATTATTTTACTTTAATCAAATAAAAAAACAGAGTATAATGTATTGAAAAGATCTCTTTGATTTAACTTATTTACGAAACTAAATAACAATCGCATACAATTTCCATTACTGTAGTCCCATCCCTTTGTTACCTAGAAAGGGGAACGGGAGTTTCTAGTTATTTTTGATTCAAAGTAAACTTACACAAAGCATCTGATTCAAGTGCAGAGAATAAAAAAGAAAACGATACTATACTTAGCTTTACTATTGTTATTTTTAATGTAATTGCATCTTTTCAAATACTCTGAAAATAAACTTTAAGTTAATGTGTCATTTAGTTTTTTTCAGAAGCACAATGGATGCAACTGTTAAGGTATATAAGTGTATGGCATAATAGAACAAAAGCCAAATTAAGGGCATATACCCCTTAGTCCATCCACTGCTGGGCGATTTGGGTATAGGCCCAGCTGTGGGTTATAAAATACTGTACTATATTATTTTAACGTTGCAACTTATAAAGAATATTCTATCTATCTGTAAAAGTAAAGTTGTGACCTATATTTTATTCCTATAAAATACCGCTGACAGAAGTTTCCAGAAAATAAAAACATGAAAAAAATCACAATGAAACAGTTGAAACAGAAATTTAAAAGAAATGCCACCGTGTTTCGCGTACCTCAGTAAAATTTCAATAATGAATCACTCGTTCTGAATACTCGTTTCATAAAATGTTTGTTGCAAACGAATGCAAAAGTAATTAAGGAAAACATTTAATAGCTGAGACGGGCCTGTTGGTCTAGTGGTTAGTGACCCTGACTGCTATACTAAAGGTCGTGGCTTCGATTCCCACCCAGGACAAAATGTTTGTGTGATGAGCAGGATCATTTGTTCTGGTTGTCTGGGTGTAATTTATCTATAGTATGTATTTAGAAATATGTAAGTATGTTTATCAGTTGTCTGGTTACCATAACACAAGCTCTGCTTAGCTTGGGATCAGATAGCCGTGTGTGAGTTGTCCCGGAATATTATTAATATTATTATTATTATAGCTTTATTCTATAAAATACAACCTCCAAAGTCTGCTTGTATCAAGAATAAGTGTTGGTTTTTGTAGAGCCAATTGCTGTGAAATTAGTTTTCTCGTAAGAACCGCGAAACGTGGTTTACTCTGCTCTTAGAAGCACTGAAGTGTTGGTTTAAAAAAGGTTTGTAACAGCTTAAGCATTTACTTGGTATAAATATTTAACCACTTAAATAAGCGTTTTAACTATCTATAAGTAGTTTCTCCTAGTTTCTATACAGATTATTATAAATTATTATCGTCATTGCGGTTTATCAATTTTTTTGTAGGTACACTTTTTGTTTACGCTTATTTACACTGAGAATAATTATGTTTTTCATATTAATATTCAGGAATAACAAAGCAGACTCAGCGTGGTCGATAGTCGAACTACATTATGTAAACATACAATAAAAATAAAGTTATTTATCAAAAAAAAACCATCATTGTATAAAAAAATCGCACTATTTTTTAAGTATATATCACCAAAACAACTGTTCCCTCACTCTTAGATCGTCTTATTCCAGTTTAAAATTAATTAAATCTCGCGTCCAAATTGAGCATAAAACAAAACGCTTAGAAATGACACCAATTTAATCCAAAACGTCCCAACAGCCCAATAAAGATAAATAGGGCAATTCAAAACACATGACCTTCGAAAGGGACATTAAAACAAAAGGAATCGGCCCAAAACAAATGTTCTTTGTTACAGCTTTATCTATTTCGCACGACCTGGGGCCCAATGCCGCTATTTTTAAGTCAGTGAGTGGCAGGTTGTTATTGTGCCTAATTTTCGTATTCAGATAATTTTAGTTTAATGACAAATGTAAACCTCCTTGCCACTGTTGTCATTGTAGGATGCCAGTCACTGTTCTTATCTGAATACGAAAATTAGGCACAATAACAAGTACACTGGAACGCTCATCATAAACCTGCCCCTCACTGACTTAAAATAGCGGCATCGGGCCCCTGAATTAAATAGGTAGGAGCCCCCATGATTTACGACCGATTCAAGGTGAATATCGCGATACTAGGAAATAGGTCCTTAATTTTCTTAATGAGGCGTTGATTAATATTTTAGGCGTTTGACCTAGTTTGATTAGCGATTGTAAGTTGTTTCGTTGAAACTGTTTAATTAGAATTATTTTTGTCAATGTGTTTGTCAGTAGAGTAATTTTACTGGGCTTTTCCGCACTTAGCCTTTGGTTGGGGCATTGCGTGTCGGTCAATTAGAAAACGACGAATTTTTTAATGTCAAAAGCTTAAAAATAAACCAGTCGAGCGGTCCCCTTTATACCGTCATTAAATATCGGTGTGTAAAACATTAAAATAGAAATTAAATGGTTAAAATGCACATTAATCTTAATATATATAAATCTCGTGTCACAATGTTTGTCCTCAATGGACTCCTAAACCACTTAACCGATTATAATAAAATTCGCACACCATGTGCAGTTCGATCCAACTTGAGAGATAGGATAGTTTAAATCTCAAATTATAGTCGCAATTTTAAGAAATTGACGCGGACGAAGTCGCGGGAATCAGCTAGTGATTTTATAGGTTATAGGTTTAAAGTCTGAAAACAGGTCAAAATGGCATACAAAAAGAAAACGATTTCATTCCCTACCAATGTTTAAACACGTTCCATATGCAACTGCATTTTTATACTAACTTTGTACTTCTAATATTTCAACTACCATACATAGTTGATTTCCTATGACACCTTTAAGCTACAGACAAAAGGTGTGGACTTCAAAGAATTCACTTCGACCGCGTTTTGTAGCAAGCGATGCGAAACGAGGAAACTTCCAAGTGATATTTTCAAGGCAGTTTTATTCTCTTTCGTTGCTTCTGATATTTTGCTGTACTATTGTCGTTTAATAGAACATCTTTTGTGTTTATGGGGAATGTTTTTAATTCATTTTTGGTGCTGTATGTTTTCCAGTTTTGATGAGAAAAACTGTGTTCTACTATGTAGTCGAAATCATTTTTTTTCTTGACATGTGGATTTTTATTTTTTTGTGCTATGTAATGCTTTAATTTTGTATGATTGTTAAGCACCGTTTTGGTATGTACAGTTCTGTTTAAATAAATAAATAGTGCAATGAAACAACGGCTTGTTAAAATCAAAAATCAAAATATATTTTTTTTATTTCAAATAGGCCTCGCCGAGCTCTTTTAAAACGTTAAATTACTGCCTCTAGTTGCAGGTTCCAAAATGTCATGAACGAAAGAAGAAAATAAAAGCCGTGGTTAAAAAACTATGAAGTCGCTATTCAAAGTTGATAAGAAAACTTTTAAATCCACATGACATTCAATACAACATTTTTATATCAATAGAGGTGAAACTACAACAAATACCCACTCAAAACTAGTTCACAAAGGTATTCAAAATAAAATTTAGACCTTTGACCGTTGTAGCGAAAAGTTATAATGAGTTTCTTCGACTTGCTTAAGGGTAGAAACCTAGTGAAATTGAGTAGCAAAGCCTCAAATACACCTGTTGTTTGAATTTCAACTCTAGTGGTTTGGAAATAAGATTTAAATTTCAAGTTGTAGTTGGTAGAAACAGCCGGTGCAGTACGGTTGTTAAATAAAGTTTTATTTTGTACGTATTATTTTATTGTTATCGTTACTGCTAGACCTATAAGCTTAATGGTTTCCATAGAAGGCATCATTAGGTTTTCGTTAGTTGAAGTACATTAACATACCTAGTTATGGAATTAAACTACATGACCTAATTTAATTTTGATTTTAATAATTGATCTTGAAAACGAGATTTCTGTTCATAACAATTTTATTATTAATCCATTGAACCAGTTTCGATGAAATTTAGCATAGAATTAGGTTAAACTTTAAAGAACCTTGAAACCCGTGGAGTCATACAAATACTTTTATATAGATAATTGACAGTTTGCTGCAATTCTATAATTAGACCAATAAATACATATAATAGCATGGGGTCGTTTAAAAAAACTTTATCTAAAACTTGATTAGATGTGACTTGTTTTATCTTTATTGTGTTATTTCTTTTTTATGTTTAATTTTATATAATAAAAGTGCCTCACTAACGAATTGGGTTAGTACTAACCTGTAATTTTAGTGGTAACTGTCTAATAAATAAATAAAAAAAAATGTTAACTTGTCTCTGGTTTCGCAATTTACAGTTTCCAAGTAAAAGCAATTATTTTCAAACTTTGATATTGGTAAGGCATATTAATATTATAATAATATAAAATTAACGATTGAATTTTGGAGGTCTGTAATTTCAGAATATTCAATATTAATCTTGAATCTTTATTATATTACTTACGTATGGGCAAGCAATTACTCATACTTGAAATAAAAATTCGGTATTCAATAATTAGCAGCAGAATATAATGCGTTAAAAATAAAATAAAAATAACATTGAAACAATTAATACATTCAAGATCTAATGACATAAAGATATTTTAAAATAAAAGTTTATCAATAATTTATTGAAGCACGTCCATGATAAAGGTAGCTATTAATAAACTCGTCAAAAAACAAAAGACTGTCGCATATTCTAACGTCTAAACAAAACTTCAGATTTTCCTATATTGTCGAATCACCTATCGTTAAAGCATTATGTTTATTCCACTTAAACGTTTACAACGTCATTCAGTAAACAGGAAGAGGCTATAAAATCTAAAAGGCTGTGTCCAGAAAGGTTCGTAGCGTTCTATAAACAAAAGCCGACATCTGACTAAAACTGGGCTACACATATTTTTCTTCGGGCTTTTTAAAGTTAAAGAATAAGACTTTTGTGCATTCTTTTGTTTTTGGATTACTTTGTTCTTTCTAGATGTTGTTTTGTTTTTCATTTGCGTTGGTAGAAATTACTATACTACTTATTATCCGAGGAGAAAATATTTGATTGTTTTTCGTATTATTTTTTTATTCTGCTCTATTTATACAAGAAATACATTATATTCTAAAATTGTTCGTGTTTTGAGAGATCGTCATATTTTTAAGGGGTTGTACAAAAAGTTTTATTTTTGTCTTATATCTATATATTTTTTTATCTAATCGGTTTTTATCTATTGTATAGCTAGATCTTAAAATAATTCTTAATATATAATAATAATAATAATAATAATAAGCCCCCCAAAATCCAGCCACACGTCCTGATTGACCATCTAATCACGTGGGGGGCGGACACGCGACTGAGAAATTACTGTCGTGGCTAACGTGGCTCTGGTAACCCATTCAACATGGAGACGCGATCGAAGAAGAAACGTATAGGACCGCTGCCCGGGGGCTATCGCCGGGGCACACCTGGAGCTGACGCTGGGTGTCTCAGCATGCGATCCGTCAGCGGTGAGGAGTTGAGCAGGCGGGCTCCCATCGACAAGGATACTACAGCCGAAACTTCCGACGAAATTGACCGACTGACAGACGGGACAATTAGCCCAGTAGAACCATTTAGCCCTAGTACAATATCTTACACACCCTCTTTAGCAAGTTCACCATTAACTGTTAGTAATTCTGATATTTTACCCACACCGACCCTGGATGTTGCGCGGGAGGTGAATACCTTCTTACCCGCGTCCACCAAGGCTGGTAAACAAAGAGTACGCATGAGATGGAGTAAAGAAGTAAACCTATTTATCATGCGTACATACTACTACATTACTAAATTAGAAACTGATATGACTATTTACCGTAAAGTACTTCACGAACTTTTCTCACAAAAATACCCTGAAATTAGTGTATCTGAACAGCGGGTCTCAGATCAAAGACGAACAATAGTTCGAAATAAGTTGTTATCTCAAGCAGAGTTAGATAGGTTAAAAAATGAAGTTCGAGCACAATTAGAAGAATGTGCAAATGAAATTCCTCTTGTACAAGAAAATACTGAAGATCTTAGTATTCATTTACCTAATAGTACTCAACTAAATTTAAACACACAAACACTGACGCAAAATTATTTAACATCACATATTGGTACACAGACAGAATCCCTAACCCTAACTATAGAAAATGATATAAACACCTGTGTCGAACCTGATCCTTTACCAGATCCTTGTACAGAAGATATACTAGAAAAACTTAAAACAGCCCTAGTACTTTACTCTGGTATGGATCCAGTGTCCCGACCAAAATTACCAAAACTTAAATATAGCCCTAAACTTATGCAACTAGTTGTATTATTTAATAACAGCATATTATCTAACTTTGTTTCAGAGGACACACAGTTAGTAGATTTAAACACATTAATATATTGCACAGCACTTGTAATATCCGAAGAGTTAAATTATAAAGTCACTGAATATGCAGGAAATACTAGACCAAAACATAATAATAAACCGGCGTGGCAGATTAGGTTAGAAAGAGATATAGAAAAACTGAGAGCAGATTGTGGTAGACTGACACAGTATATAAATAATAATAGGTCAAATAAAGTAATTAAAAGAGTAGAAGCCATATTTAAAAGTAGAATAACGCACACTAGACATGAAAATGACAATAGAAAGCCGGAAGAATTTTTAGATACTTTGAAACAGAAACTAACACTTAAAGTCCATAGGTTAAAAAGATATAAAAAGGCACATCAGCGTAAAAATGATAATATTGTATTTAGTACTAATGAGAAAATGTTTTATAGGAATTTATCAAAACCACAATCTGAATCTATAGCACAGGATAACGCTGAATTGCCAACAAAAGAGACGCTTGAAAACTTTTGGTCTGGAATATGGGAGGAACAAGTTCAGTATAATGATAATGCAGAATGGATAAGGCAAGAAGAGGCTAAATGGATTGCGATAGAAGAAATGGGCTTTGCTGATATAACTGAAACAGACATTTTAAATATTACAGTTAGACTTCATAATTGGAAGTCCCCAGGAGTAGATAAAATACATAATTATTGGTACAAAAAATTAGTCACACTACACAAAATTTTAGCTAAAAATCTAACAGATGTAATATTAGGAAGACAGATAATACCTGACTTTTTAGCAACAGGTGTTACTTACATGCTGCCAAAAGGTAAGCACTCAGCAGAGCCTTCGCAATATAGACCGATCACCTGTCTACCCACTGTTTACAAAATATTGACTTCAGTAATTACTTCAAAAATTAATAAACACATCGAACACCATAACATCATAGCGGAGGAACAAAAGGGATGCAGGCGAAACCATATGGGTTGCAAGGAGCAGTTAATTATAGATTCTACTATTCACAAACATGCATCTACAAAAAATAGAAACCTTCATTGTACTTACATAGATTATCAAAAAGCGTTTGACAGTATTCCCCATGCTTGGCTAGTTAAAATCTTAGAGATATATAAAATTAACTTTAAAATAATTGAATTCTTAAGCAGTATTATGACCCGTTGGAAAACTACGCTACAATTAAATTATAACCGCAATACTATTATTAGTAGACAGATATCTATTCGCAAAGGTATCTACCAAGGAGATTCTTTGAGTCCCCTATGGTTCTGCCTCGCTCTGAACCCTTTGTCCTCTATGCTGCATCGAAACCGGGTTGGATATTGCCTCAAACATAGTACACAAGAAGTTATTATCTCGCATCTTATTTATATGGATGACATTAAATTATATTCAAAATCGGAACAGGACATGAAAAAATTAATAGATACCACGACATTATTTAGTAATGATATTAACATGCAATTTGGATTAGATAAGTGCAAAACTTTACATATAATAAGAGGCAAAATCAAACCCGGTGACTATCCCGTTAACGTTACTGATTGTATTACCGCTATGGAGCCTACAGACTTGTACAAATATTTGGGATATAAACAACTAAAAGGTCTCGATCATACATCTATAAAAGGTACATTGGACACAGAGTACAGAAGGAGAGTAAATGCATTGTGCAAAAGTCATCTAGCAGGAAAACATCTTATTAAAGCAATAAACACCTACGCAATTCCAATTTTAACATACTCATTCGGAGTAATTAAGTGGACTAAAACAGATATAGAGCAAATAGAAAGAACTACTCGCACCACACTTACTAAACACAACAATTTACATCCCAAATCTGCCATAGAAAGACTAACCATCAAGAGACAGGATGGAGGGAGAGGCCTAATTGACATCCATCATCTATGGCAGAAGCAAATTAGTAGATTAAAATCATTTTTCCTTACAAAGTCTAATACTAGTGATGTCCATAAAGCAATAGCCCAAAATGATGACAATTACACTCCTCTAAACCTAAACGACCAGACCGAGATCCCAAATATTTGTAATGATGAGCCCCATAAACAAAAAATGGAAACCTGGAAGAAAAAGGTATTACACGGCCGGCACCCTCACGATTTAGAACAACCCCATGTAGATACAATAGCGTCTAATAAGTGGTTAAAAGTAGGTAATTTATTCCCAGAAACTGAAGGTTTTATTTTAGCGATACAAGATCAGATAATAAATACTAAAAACTACAGAAAATACATTATTAAAGATCCTAAAGTAATAAATGATAAATGCCGTAAATGCCACACTCAACCAGAGACCATTCAGCACATAACGGGTGCATGCACATCTCTCACCCAGACAGACTACACCCACCGACATAACCAAGTAGTCAATATAATACACCAACAACTTGCACTTAAATATAAACTAATAGAAAATAATAAAACACCTTATTACAAGTACACGCCCCAAACTGTTCTAGAAAATGGCACGCATAAGCTCTACTATGATAGAGCAATACTTACCGATAAGACCATCCATTACAATAGACCAGATATAACCTTGCAGGACAAAGAAAGTAAAACTACCTACCTCATCGATATAGCCGTCCCCAATACTCACAACCTGCAGAAGACCATAGCTGAAAAAATTAGTAAGTACGCAGAGCTTAAAGAAGAGGTTGCCCGAATATGGAGACAAGATAAGGTAGTGGTCGTTCCCATAGTTCTGTCCAGCACTGGTGTCATCCCAAATAATCTCCACAATAGCCTTAAAGTTATAGAACTAAAAAAATCTACCTACATCACTTTACAGAAAGCTGCCATTTTAAATACATGCCGAATTGTGAGAAAGTTCTTGTCCTTAGAAGATAATTAAATTCCATCTTTTCTACACCACACGCTGCATTTACTTGGTCTTGACCCGTAAATGTGGTTTAAACCAGCCATAGGGCTGAGAAAAGAAAATCTTTTCCAAAATAATAATAATCCATTTATTTCAGGCATCAAGGCCCATATAAATATATACAATACTATACTACAATTATACAACTTAAAAAATACTATAAATATAAATAACATAATTAACTAATACTAATGTACACGATGTGTCGGCGTCGTGTTTCGCTGACTGGTGTTACGTAGCTGGCCACGAAACCGGCGGTACATAACTCCTTTCGGCCAAAACTCTTCTTTGAGGAACTTCTCGAGGTAATGTGTCGGAACGCGCACCACGAACGACTTGAAGTTCGTTTTGTGACGCGGCTCCAACAGCTCGACCCTCAAAGTCCAGTTGGTCTTGACGCGCATGTATTCCACGACCTCCTCAACCTTCGTGGAGTGATGCATTCTGGACACGTACAGCAGCGTTGTCGGTACGGCTGGACGCAGCAACATGTTGGGTCCTGCCACCGCAGTACCGCACTGGTTCCGACAAGGAGGCTTCTTCTTCTTCCTCTTCTCCACCTTGATGAAACCATCGCTGTTGCCCGTGTCCTTCTCTGGACCCTGCCCTTTCAGAACCTGTTTTGGTTTTGACAGGCTCCGTTTACCCCTTTTTGCCTTGTCCGCTAGTTTAACCTGCGAGTTTTGTGGCTCAACAGGCTTTTTAGCGGCGGCTAAAATTGCTGCGTAGGCTCGTTTGGGGGTCGTCGAACCTACACACGTAGTCGTCTCCACCGGTGTCGAGGCAGGGACGGCCGCGGCACACGTTGCAACGCGTGCATTCTCAGCAGCTGGTGACGCATTCGAGCCCGCCGACTCGAAACTGCAGATGGAGGCGTTTTGTGCCCCGCGACGCGTGTTCACATTCGCGTTGCTAGGTGACCTACTTGCAGAAATTGCATTGCGCAATAACACTACTTCTGCCCGTAGATCACTGATGGTGTTGTTGGACACCTCCAGCTGATGCTGCATCTCGACCTGGCTTTGCTTCAGGAGTGTTATATCCTTCAGCAGCCTGGTGACATCTACGTGGTCGAACGTGACGGGAGGCAGCTTGTGCAGATCCTTCGCCACGAATTCAGGCACGTCGTCCGGGTCGGTCTCCTTCAACAACGTAATGATGTCTTGGAGGCTCTTCTCTGTGCCGTCCCTTCGACGAGACGGCATCTGGCTGAGTTTGCCAAGCGTCGTGAACAGCAGCAACTTGGCACTGCAAATCTCATCCTCCTTGAAAGATGACTTGCAGATCTGCAAGATGCTGACCTCGTCCATGTAGTCAATGGCATGCTTGATAAATGCCAGAACTTCATTGGCTATGAGCGTTTGAGTACTCATAGCGGAAACCGGGCAGCGGCTAAAGCCGCGCGATTCGCGAATATAATATTCAGACGTAAAAGCGCAAACGCGATCGTACTCGACCGCGCATCGCAACCGACTGGTTTCTTCTATAATAATTCTTAATATATCTATACTTATAATAAATCTGTAGAAGTGAAAATTCTGTACATTGAAAATATCAAAAAAATAAATGGCGGGGGGTGTTACTAGACCAACACAGAAACCAAAAGGGTGAAAAACTGTTTGTTCAGGTATCACGCAAAAACTAAGGGTTCAATTAGGATGAAACTTGGTATAATTATTCTTTATTATCCTGGGCACCACACTGGGTAGTTTTTATCCCGGAAAAGTATAAACAATAAAAAACAAACTTAATTTGGCGGTTAAAAACTCATTGATAAGTTTCGTCATCCACGCGAACGAAGTCGCAGGCACAGCTAGTTTCAAAATATTTTCTTAAAACCTTTCAGTTTTATCTACATTTTTATGTCCTTTCTAGGGCTCTAAAATAGGTAATTTCCTCTAATTTTATAGTTTCCAATCGCTTCCTCTTATATCGCAAGCATATCCTGGTCGCAAGCGGGTATTAGCTGTCGATGCGAGCATTAAGTAGATTTATCGCGGGTCGCTCGTAAACCCACCTTAACCTCTTAAGGGCAAGCCGGGCGCTTTTATAGGAAGTCATTTGTACGCCCGTCTGGATCTAACTTTATAAAGTTTAAGCACCTTTATGAGGTTATTTTAATGCAAGTAAAGAATGATATAATTGCTTACCAAATTTTTGGTCGTGTATTTTTAAAGTAAATTTACCCTAAAACTGTTGTGTAGCCGTAATATTCATTTTCAATATTATGTATGTATTAACTGCAAAAAAATAACGTAAAAGTCCTTGTCTATAAAAAAAGTTTGTAATTAAAGTGACGACGGAGTTTTAAAACTATAATTGTATAAAGTCATTTTACAATTACATGTGTAAAGCTAACGACATACAATGACGTATTTACCCGACTGCCAAGAAGGGTTATGTTTTTCGCGCGTATCTTGTATGTATGTATGTATGTATGTGTGTAATATTCTTTATTACCTCATATCTTCGAAACGGCCGAATGGATTTCGATGATTAGGGTATCGTTGGATTCGTATCGATTACCCAAGTGTTCTTAGATATGTCACGTCAAACAAAAACCAATATGGCGGCCACGAGGTGCCATAGATTGAGGTAAAAAAAATTAAAAAAAATATGTTTGCTACAATATGGGTATCAAATTAAAGGGCTTGTAACGAGGATTCCAAAATGGTATGTCATGTACGTATAAAAAAAATACTATGTAAAAAATTGGTCTGTATCCATACTAAATACATACTCGAATGCCGTACGCTAGGTGGATAGCCAGTTCCACCACCATGACGTATTATGATTCTAACTAAAAAGTGTTAAATAAAAAATAAATAAATTTAAAAAATAAAAAAACCCGACTGCATAAAAAAACACTTTAAATAAAAACTGAAAAGTAAAAAACAAGTTCAATAAATCTAGAAGTGTAGATAGCAATGTTATTAGTACAAAAATTTAATAAGCAATACACAATCAATCTAATGTGAAACATAATTGACTGTAACAGTCGGGACTCATTAAATAAGCTAGACTAAAATCATTCATTATGGGTGCCGACTGTGACAGTCAATTATGTTTCTCATTAGATTGATTGTGTATTGATTATTAAATTTTTGTACTAATAACATTGCTATCTACACTTCTAGACTTATTGAACTTGTTTTTTACTTTTCAGTTTTTATTTAAAGTGTTTTTTTATGCAGTCGGGTTTTTTTATTTTTTAAATTTATTTATTTTTTTTTATTGTTTTTTTTTCCTTTTCCTGCAGCCCTCACTGGCCATTTATGAATGTGAACGAATGCCCTTAAGGTATAAAGGTCATTTCAATGGAGATCAATAAATAACACATAAAACCCCTGTCAGAAACATTTCGACCGATTAATAAAACGATAGTTTTTACGATCCAATACTCGATAATTATTAATTGTATCGAGTTATTGTCCAATATTTTACTTAAGTAGGTATTTTAGTGAGATTATTACATTGATCTTTGTCAAGGTTAAGTTTATATTGTTATAAGGTTATTTCTTTATAATAACGGTTAATTTTTGCTATCACGAGTAGATTTTTTTTTTTCTTCCATTCATTCTTCATAGGTATAAAAAAATTAATAAAGTTTAAAGTTAAGTACAATAAAAATTATCGTAAATTATTTTAACAGCCATCTTTAAAACATAATGTTACAAACATTAAAAACACTCAATTATTTCCATAGCATATAAATATACATTTTGAACGCGAGCGAAAACAGTTACTCAGCCGAAAAGTATCGACATAGCGATGGTTTTTTTTCCTATATATATATATATCAAAACAATTTTAAATGACAGTGCCAGAAATAGAACATCAAACCAGAAAACTTATCTACATAATACCTAAGATTTGAAGACAAAATATTAATCAAGCCTTTCCATAACGGTCGGAGTTTCCCTTGATTGCGTTTCTCAGTTCTTACCATCCCTTGCAGGGTCGACCGTTAAATAAATTGTCCCTATTAACGCCCTTATACTCCGTTTTTATTTAACACCGACCTTTTTCTAAATATAACCTATTATATCGCCCCTTCAGTTATTTTTTCAGTTCTTTATTTAATTTCCTGTCATTTGTGTAGTGATCCTACGCAGTACGGAAATATGTGCGTGGTTCTTGCTTATATTCCTCAATGGTGTGGATGCCCACGCAAGATTCGAGCTAATTTTGGGAATGTAACGCGACGATGTTAATCATAAATAAAATTAAATAAATAGTAAACGTCCTAGAGCTGCCCCAAAAATTGGGATATCAAATATTTTCTTTTAAGATTGTTGTACATAACAATTTAAATATATTTATTAAAAAAATTAACAGCTTATGTTAATACTATTGTACCTTAACTTAACACCCAAAAACAAACCCCAATTAAATCATCCCCTCTTAAAAAATAAACAAACAACATCCCCTATAAGTAGATACCAGTTTCCCTACATGTACTGTAAAACAGGAGTATTTCTGTCCGAGTGGCGGATTCAATCAGGTCAATAGGACCAATAGGACGTCAAAGCGACAGTACCCTTGAGACGTATAATTCAATTTGATACTAGACATTTCAGAAAGAAAGTTGTATCGTAGGTACGAGCGTAGATTGAAATAGGGTTCGTTGTTGGAAACCAGTAGTACGTACTTTTATATTAGGTAGTTGTTGTCATATATCTGTGTTTGAATTTCTGTAAAGATTAAGTGTAAAAGTAGTTTTTGTAATAGTAGGTGTATTTGGAAATTCTAAGTACCTATCCATATAAATTAGATATAAGATACCTAAGATAAAGTTATATCAAAGCAGATTAATTTAGTTTATACTTTGTAATTAATTATTTTTAAATTACTAGTACCTAAGCAATAATTAAAGGTTTTGGACATCACATCACCAATCATACAAAGCAATTATAGTTCCATGCTAGATCCATTTTCTTAGAAGGGGCCAATGCTCAACAGAGGGATAAAAATGTTTAAGCTGATATTATTATATTCAGTTGTCTGTATATTCCAATTGTGGATGATAAAAATTGGATTTGACAACATCAAAGACTTTTTGATCGCCGCAAAGTAAGAAAATGAGATTTCGTCGAATGTTATATTTAAAGTACTCTGAGTAAGAAAAAGTTTTAAAGAAAATATACATATATATATTCTTAAAATGTTACTGACAGGCCTATAAGTAAATTCCTAATTAAATTTCTGCATTTTAATTCAGTCTATATTCCACTATCCCAAATTTCAAAATTAATTACTTGAAATAGAATTGAAAACTAACAAATTAAAAAGAACACACAGAACAAAATAGCTAATCTTTAAAAAAATCAACATTTATAGAACAATAAATACTCTACTGATCTAATCTACTCAAAGTCAAGTTATTGACAAAATTAAATTTACACATCAAAATATATTAACAAGACGATCCACAAAATACCAAAATAATATTCAGGAAAGTTGAACTCATCAAACATTCGAAACATTTTTATCGGATCAAGAAAATATGGCTCAACTTCAAAACAAAATCCAATGGCTTTGGGGATTAAGAATTCTTGTAACGTCTCAAGCAACAAGCAAGGAGAATTTTAAAAATGTAATCTTTAAGAACCTGTGAATGTTTTATGTTGGTGTTCAACACTATTTCAGTAAAGAAAATAGAAATCAGGAAGTATTTAAAAAAATGCTGGAAAAAGTCAGAGAGTTTTGATATTTAGCAAAACAGAAAAGAACATTCAACTTATAAATAAAATAAATAAATAAATAAAATGTTTATTTCCAATAAAATATTCACAAGTGTTTCGTATACAATACTTTAGGGCTAGATCATTTTAGATTAAATAAATTTGATCATTTTAGAATAAATTATCATTCGTGTTTCAAACTAGATCTACCACCCTCCGTCTTTTGTTTCAGTACATTATTCCCATAAAAAATCACACGACGCATATTTTGTTTGGTGTTAGAAAAAATACTGTAACGGGTCCCCGTCCTAGTCTCGTCAAATTTCGACCAATTGATTTTAATTTACAGACGTCTAAATACAGACAACAATTTATTAGAATCGATCAGTTTTGATTGGTTTTGATAACTAATTCTTGGAATCAAAGGGTACCTTGACGCGGTAGCTATGACAACCAGGTTTGATAAGCGGATTTCTAACCGCTTCTCCTACATCATATATTATTATCTACATAATAATATTATGTTGTTATGTATGGACTAACGTATTAACACCATAAGCAGAAGAGCCGATTTAGTTTTGGATTTTGCAACATGTATGTAGTGATTTTTAATTTTAATATCATTGCACATTTAAAACACCCACAAACTTCTGTTTTCCTGTATCATAAATAAGAATCATCGATACTGTACCGCACATTTGCATATCAGCTTTAAAATAAATATCATGTTTACAAACATTGAATGTCGAAGCAATAAAACCTGTGTCCTTGAATGTTTTCCCATATATCTGTACCTGTGTATCATGCTTTTATCTCTTACAACGGTAGGGCTACCCCAGGGTACTATGCTGGTCCCCGAACTCCCATTTACCAGAAAAATCCCGACAACACTTCAATGCCACAAGCTTTCTATTGTCAACCTTACTAGGAATCGTTAAGGTTCATATTTGTTTGATCGCCGAAAAGTGATATCGTTTTTTTGCAGTTAAGTTTCGGTAAAAATCCTTTATGGGTAAATTTATTGGGCTCGTTACGTTCGGCAGAGCTTGTGTGTTGAAATTGTTGTGGGATTTTAAATTGTTTTGCAGTTTGCTGCTCGAATACGTTCTAAATCGATAATGGACAATGGAATCGTAAAATTAGCAAAAATTATGTTAAGATTAACAACTAAAAACGGATTCTTTTAGAATCAATCCTAAACTGTGAAAATAAAAGCTTGTGTGCAAGTTTGTTGCTGTTAGCGTAAAACATAGTTACCGATTTTTATGATACTACTGCATACTGTAATGTTTAGATTTATCGGTTGCCAAATTTTATGGTCTACACTATTTATGTACATACTATTCGTTTGAAAAACATACAGGCATATGCTTTATTGAGCTTTAGGTCCGCCTATAGTCTAAAATATCCCTAAAATTCCCATTATAAGACTAGATAACTTTTCTAGATCACAATGTACGTATCGTTAAAATTTTCTATCGATTATGTATCAAAGCATCTAGTGACATGACGCGACGGGCGGCATCCGGTGCTGTTCGCAATATACAAATTGTTTTGCGTGAGGCATCCGATAGTTTTATGCGCTACTGTTGTTTTAACTCCTATATTTTCACTTCAAAATTATTTACTAGAGCTTTTTTCACGCAAAACACTTTTTATTGTGAATTATAATAAGTTTGTCTTCCTGTGGTAACCTAATTTGCATTTATATGGGGATTGTCAATGAATTTTTATATTTGGAATGCTATAATAAATTATGGATGTAAGTAGTTACGCTTCAAAATATTTTCATTTGCCCGAAGATTGACCGTTCTTTTTCTTCTAAAATAGTTTTTTTTTTTTATTAATGGGTACAATTAAATGCTCATAGTTTGAACATTCGAAAGTTTAAAAATGTCGTATTCAAAATATAAATTCAAACAAGATATTCATTTAAATTTGAATAAGCACATCAGAATATTGACAAGTTTCCATGGTAGGGCCACATGTGTTAGGTATTCAGTTTATAACGCGGCAGTTCGTAAATATTTGTGCGAATACTTTGAAAAATATCCCATCCAATCCTGGTGCGGCATTTCTGCAGTATGCACTACCCTTCAGCTAGAATGATATTATAAGTTCTGCTCCACTTTCCAGTAAAGTAGATAATTTATTTTGCTTTATTTGCAGTATTTGTGTAGGTAATTGCATTGTTCGTTCCTCTTTTGTTTTCCAAAGACTTGAAATTGTGGACTTGAAATTATTTGTGGGCAACTGTTTTTGATGAGTTTATTTAGTAGCGGGATTAAGATATTTTATAGTTATTTAGCAAATGGAGATAACAGAAGTAATTAGTTTGTATGTAATCAATTGTGATGCAGCATAGCTTTTTTTATATTTCGCCAGTTTTCCTGAACCATTCATGAGAGCAAAAACAACAATATATCCAAATTAAAATATGAAATCATCTTTATCTTTGTTTTCATGATGTTAAAGGATATTAACTTAGAAACGACATGATATGCCTAATTGAAGAACATTCGACTAAACATCAACAAATACCAAAAAAAACGCTTTATTTTCATATAAACATCGGAAAAATACTCTTTCAAAGCCATTAGTGAAACCTTGTTATAACAAATTGTAACATAAAAGGGATACACCAGTCAAACATAAATAAGCCAACATTCAAAGAATGAAGATACAAAATGTACACAATACAAACGAAAAGTAATTGAAATGTTTAATGAATTAAGATCTGTTTTCCGCGAACCCTTTGAGGGGAAAGGCAATAAATAAAACATTTACTTGTGTTGTTTGACATACTTTTATCATTATTTTTGAACGTATTGGAAAGTTAGGATATTTAAGTGACGATATTTAAGTATCTACGTCGAGAACAATATTATCAGTATTGGTAGACCATATTCACACAAATAAAGGTAATCTTCAAAAAAAAGAACGTTTTCTTTGAGTATATTTTAATTTCAGGAAAGAGAAGATTTATTTTTCTCTCCAGTACCATCGCAATATAATATCTTTGAAAAAAAATGCATTTTTGTGTATTTTAAAATTTGTTTCATGAATCTCTAACTTCAACTTGGTTCATCTTTCCCACTTAGATTGGTACCTATAACTGCTTTAGTATACATTTCTAGTCAGCGCACATTTGATTACATGAGCCGACATAGATGGAGTGAACATTCGCGGTTACTAATTAACACAGCAGTGTATGCTGTAGTGCTGGTTAAGTAATACTGTGTTAGTATACAGTCTCGAGCCAAAATATGTCTGTCGCGGCTCCTACACGAATTGTTGGAGCAAGGATACATGTTTCTACAACTACACGTCTACATTGACGTTTGCCAATAATTATTTTTCACCTACCGCAGCACTTCTATTTTTTTACACTTGTTCGTCTCTCGAATCCGTGTACACACCCAATTTGTACATTGTAATTTTTTCACGTTATTATACAAGTTTAAACCATAATTTTCGGGTTTTATTCACAAAAGTAAAACTCAAGATGTCTCACAAGCAGACAATGTATACACATAGGGAAATTGTAAAACAAATTAATCGAGATTTTTTCGTCGAAAGTAAAAAAAAAGCATGGACATGATTAAGGAACTGTTTTAAATCTATTCGTTTTAATATGTTATACAATACCAATCTATGTAGAATTGAAGAAAAAACGATTAAATATTGCTTAGTGTGTACATATTTTTGCTCGTGACTGTTGATACACATACACTTTGAGAGTTAGTATGTGTGGGTGCACTTCGTCAAACTCGGAGTAAAAGCGATTCGGAAATTAGGATAATAAGTCCTAGGTAGAGGGGTTCCGCATTTATGCTTTATGCACGCATTTCCTCTTGCTTAAGACAATAATGCACATCGGAAATAGTGTTTGGTCCTTTATATTTAAGTCTGATTTGGTCCTTTGTACTTAAGAGTCGGTTCATATCCGGCGGAAAAGGCAGCGCGCAACAATAAACCAGATCTATTTAGTATATGATTATTATGATATCAATGCAAACAATAATATGAATGATGAAAGAAAATAACACTAAAAAGTCGACACGCGATGAGCTGCAACTAATCTTGACATTAATTTTCCTGATCGCAAAACAGATATTGAATATCACCTCTGAATAGATTGCATCCTATCGTAAATAGCAGCAATCGTAAATAAAGAGCTCTTCGCTTTGAAAAGTAATTAATCTGTTTATTGAATCCTCGGGAAAACTATTTTTAAAATATATTTGCGGAAGCATATTGGAAAGGGTTTAAGGCACAAAGTGGAATATAAGAAACTTGAATTATAAAGAGGATATCATAATTGATTCATCTATATTTTTCAGCAGACTTCAGAAAAAAAGGAGGTTCTTAATTTGTCTGTATGTTTTTTTTTTAATTTATGTTACGTGATATTTACGGCAACTGTGGGCCGATTCAAAAAAATATTATTTAACGATAACGACATAGCGTGGTCCCTTAGAGGTGGTCGCATGTAAATTTCATCAAAATTGACTGGGTAGTTTTGTTTCATTTCACACTGCTCGTACGGTACAGTTTTTCCATTACTTTTAAATCTATCTTATTCTATAAATCTTAAATTTCACCTTATCAAGAGCTAAATACTAACCCAAAAAAAATATGAAACGACTTTGACTGAAAATGGAACCGAAATGGGCTTCGTTGCTATACTTGTCTTAAAAAGCTTAATTCTTTCACACCTATTGCACTATTTCCTAAACTTCTCAATCACCGATACTTCCAATAACCAGCAATTACATTTACAGCACACCACCTAAACAGATCTCTAGATAATTGCCGTTGAGGTGACGAGTACCGTATGGTTACGTGCCCCGGCGTGCATCGGAGCTGGTTCTAATTAACGTGGAGTGGCTACCGGTATTAATGGGGCTATAGGTTTGTCGGTTTATTTATAAGTTCGTCTATGATAAGTTTGATGTGTGTGATGTACGAATATTTGTCTGATTTATATTTGAGCATGCAGTTCATTTTTTTTCCTGGTAAATTATTTAAATATATCTACTAGACTGGAGTATTTATATGTTTTATTATAAGTAAATGAGGTAAATAATTATCAGAATGCTGGGCAAAGGCCTGTTCATAACAATAATGTTTGTTTAAATTGTGTATGTTTGAATCAATTAAAATGCCTAATTTGTTTGATCTTAGATCGACTTCTGCTTATGACACTTTATAAAATAATAAGTTACTGTGGTAAATAAAACCCCCTAAACTTTCTGAATAAATTAAAACTTCGATGCATCCAAGTCTATCAAAGGCCCAGCTACAACAAAACAAAAAACATTAATTAAGATCATCAAACCAATCTCAACTTTTAAATAACAAGACGAAACAAGGTGTAATAAAGTTCGACTTCAAACAAAAAAACATCTCCGAAGAAAGTCGAAGTTAAAGTAAGAAAGTAAGTTGAAGTCATTCCTAAGGTTTTTGCATTGAAACTAATCAAGGCAGTCGAGAAAAACCGTTTCATAACTTTATAACTAGCCAAGTGTAAAGTTGAGGTTGACTTCTTAAAGGAAAGTTAAAAATAAATTATTCTGATACTTCATTTACGGTGGCGTTTTTCTGAGAAGTGTGTAATAGACGGTTGATTCGTAAATCCGACTAAGATAGACTTAAATTAATAAAAACATAGTGTTTAATTCTTATTTATTCATAAAATTTATCTTTTTTGCTGATATTTATAACTACCTAACTGTATTACCATACATATAATAAACAATGTGCTCGTTGCATCTGTCTGCCTAAAGCAATAAACACAAAACTACCAAACGGGTATTCCCCCAAAAAAAAACGAGTAACTCAATATATTAATGTATTTTACACTGTGTACTAACCCTTTCTTGGTTTTTGAATAATAAAGATAATCCTAAATTCGAAATATAACCTCAATTAATAATAATTGCACATAACTGAAGCATATGCTGCATATCATTAATCAATCAAAGTAATTAATAGTAATTACCGAATGCTAATTTATGATATGGTTCGATAGTAATTGTGATATATTACGACCAATAAGCGGGTTGAGTGTGACATAGTATAATAACAGTAATTAAATGAATTAATGCTTATTGCACCTGTAATTAATGATAATTATAATCAGTGTTGGAGACCATAAAAGGAATATAAACTATAAATACAAAAAAATGTCTCAGCTTTGTAGCTTTCATGGCATCTGTTATTTTAAACATTATGATAATTAAATAAATCAATAATTAATAAATGATAAAATAATTTGCTTGCTTTTATTCCATGATACTAAAAATTTGATTACATAACAGGTCTACATCAATATGGTCTATTAAATAACTACATATTATACTTCTTACTTTTTTGATAATGTTTTCAAATTTAAAATTAATTATATTAAACATTAGATTAACGTTTTTGATCTCATAGTTTTAGCTTTAGTTTAAGTTTAGAATATTATAATTTAGATTAAAATTCTCTCTCTATTAAAACTTTTGTGTCTCTTCGGAGGGTAGCCTGGTGATCTGTAACTCAGGTTTTACCTATCACAGACACCAGTCTCTATTTAAAAACCTAATTACTAACTGTACAATATTATGTAATGATGAGAAAATAAACATTTTTATTATTATTTATCTTATATATAAAATTCTCGTGTCACAATGTTAGTTACCATACTCCTCCGAAAGGGCTTGACCGATTTTTATGAAATTTTATATGCATATTCAGTAGGTCTGAGAATCGGCTACTATCTATTTTTCATACCCCTAAGTGGTAGTAGGTAGGTAGGTAGGTAGTAGGCAGTAGGCACCTGCCTACTGCCTTTCTACCTAGCACCTGCTAGGTAGAAAAAATTGCATTGCAACGCATGCCGGGTACAGCTAGTTATATATATAATTTTAAAACCATTATTATGAAACAGAATACATATTTAAAGGAGATTTTTATCCTACATCCAGGAATCTGAAAATTCCCTAACATGGAAGCTTATGCGGTCAAAAGGAAATACCTGCATGAGTTAGGTACTCAAATTACCGACGGTTCTGTCTACGTATAGAAGGCTTTGTACAGTACTAGTGTACGATTGATTGTACTTCAGGCAAGCACTCGGGGTCCAGCCATCTGTTTCCGATGGCTTTCTTACTTCGATTGTACTTAATACGATTACGGAGAGTTTCGTAGTTGTTAGGCGATATGTGCCTGGTTTGAGTGAACTGATTTTGTGAGCGGACTTCTTGTCCCAATATTTAAGTTTTATATCTGCTTATTTGACGACCTCCGTGGTCGAGTGGCGTACGCACCGGTTTCAAGGTGTCGCTAGCTCTGAGGTCCTGGGTTCGATCCCCGGACGGGTCAATGTAGAAAATCACATTTCTACATTGTCTCGGGTCTGGGTGTTTGTGGTACCTTCGTTGTATCTGAATTCCATAACACAAGTGCCTTAGCAACTTACTTTGGGTTCAGAACAATGTATGTGATGTTGTCCGCATTAATTTATTATTATTATAATTTAATTTATTTTCGGCCTCAAACTAGACTCAATTTCTAAGTAGTAACATAAATGTATCTAGTTAAATTTGTAGGTTCAGGAAATGTTTATAATAGGTCATTTCCTAAAAATAAAAAGCTTCATTCGATGAAAGCGCAAAGTAACAACAAATCTAAATAAAAAACCACCGAAATGTAATTTCCCAACAAGGGGATTCCAAGAAGAATTATGGCCCTTACTCAACTAATTACTGGCATAGACACTAGAACTTAACGACCTACTTGTAACCGTATCGCAATAAAAACGGAACATGCTCCATTACGCACTTAAGCCTTAAGATTTATTCGCATCGTTTGCCAATCTTTCTCCTAAACTTGGTTCAGTTTCAATTCGACCAATCCCTTCCTTTTTTTCTCAATTTAAGATTATTCTACTTCTATATCAACTACGTACTTAGTAGATTTCAGTTACCACGCTTTCAGATCGATATAACATCCTACGCCATTTAAAATTAGACTTTATATTAAAGAGATAAGGCTTAATTTATATATTTTTGTGCTAATGAGAAAAGCGATGTATCAACTGCTTATCTCTTGGGTTGATCCTAACGCTTGAGTGAGGAACAATCTATCTTTGGTGTTGAACCACATAACATAAATATCAGGCTAGCAAAAATATGACAGGAAAATAAGTAAGTATGGATTTACTCTAAGGTATGGATGTAAGAATAACTTTTTCTGAAGAATTTTATTTCTCACAAATAAATACCAAACTGGCTATAGAGTATTTGTATTTCATGATATCTTAATCAGTGAAAGATCTTAACTTCCTTTTATTAGTTTCTTTTTGCGACAGTTCGATGCAAAAATAAACTTTTTTAAACCAAACTGAATAATTTTGAAGTAATTCATGAGCAAAATAAAAAGATAAAGAATAAGTGTTTAATTATTTTTATTTGCAACGCTGTACATGACTGCCTTGTAAATATAACAAAAATATTCATATTAACACCAAATAATAACGCGACTTTACCGGTGCTAATAGTAATTGCTACTTGTAATCTGCATATTCATTAGGTAGAGAAACGTGAATAATTGAAGCAGGATAAAAGAGAAAAAACGTACCTTTGAAGCTAATTACTTACTTTAAGATCTTATAAAATCCTTATTTATAAGCTCTAAAAGAAATATCCGATTGGAATAAAATATGTTCTAAGCTCAAATAGAAGAATAATGGCACATGTAATTTTATTAGATAAGAATTTATAATATACAGGGTATTACCGAAAGGCTATATCTATCCAAAAGGGGTGAAAAGCACATCTGGTATACAGTCAGCTTACAATATTTTGGTCGTCAAATATTGATGTGAAAAATTGCGTATCAATTAAATAAATATAAATGAATAAATAAATGCGGACAACATCACATACATTGCTCTGAACCCAAAGTAAGTAGCTAAAGCACTTGTGTTATGGAATTCAGACACAACGAAGGCCCCAAAAACACCCAGACCCGGGGCAATGTAGATAAGTTGGTTTCTACATTGACCCGACCGGGGATCGAACCCGGGACCTCAGAGCTAGCGA
The DNA here is from genome assembly GCA_905475315.1 of Autographa pulchrina. Classification (NCBI taxonomy): domain Eukaryota; kingdom Metazoa; phylum Arthropoda; class Insecta; order Lepidoptera; family Noctuidae; genus Autographa; species Autographa pulchrina. The sequence goes on along the minus strand of FR997784.1, from coordinate 7,679,123 downwards.
CACCTTGAAACCGCTCGACCACGGAGGCCGTCAATAATTATTTAACTAATTCATTTAAAGCAAATTTATTTAAACTTATTTTATACCATTAGTACTTCTTACTCCTTTTGGATTAATACACCCTTTGAGTAACCTGTCCAAGAAAATGCCAACCTATTTAATATATTTGAGTGAATGCAAGCTATACTAGCTATACTTGAAGGATGAATGTTGAGGCACATAAAACCTCTTAAAGGCTGCGGAGTAGATGAATAAATAAACGTTTCAGAGACGTATTACTGTCAAGTTTAATTAACAATTTTACCAACAAATCAGTCATGGATTGTCATGAAAAAAAATGGCTGCTAAAATTGTGCATAAAATCTTGTAGTTTTTTTATATTCGAATTATTTACAGTGTCAGGTCAGATGGACTGTCACTACGTATAAAATACGGGTCAGCGCTATGCATGTTATGTTGCAAGTCGATAATTATATGCTTAAAAGTAGGTAGACTGGTATAAATTGAAATGAGTAAAATAACTAGGGCCTATGCTTACAAATGGAACAAACTAAGATAAGTATTATATACCTAAATTTTTTTGTCAAATACTAAGATTTCTTTGATATAGTTACAGAATATTTCCAAAGTGTCTGTGAGTCAGAGATTTTATGGCGTGTCTCTAAAGGCCTATACATCGCGCGTACCGACCTCGAAGACATCTTTATGACTTGAGATATATTTCGTACTGTGTGCTACTATGTCTAGTCGACGAAATTTTATAGACAATGTTATATAGAATCGAAATTGCGCCGTCCCCAAATAGTTGGGAACAGGGCAAGGATATGATGTTATATAGAATCAACTTTTAGCACACAGTATAACTTACTATCAATTCATTTATCTGTAATTTAAACTTTATTTAGATACACTCAAAATGACTAATTACTAACAATAAATTACAAAAAAAGAAGAACTATATCAATTTACTTAAGATTTCTTTAGATTTCAGACGAAAAATAACTCACAACAAATTGTTATATTTATCAACACTATAATAATATAAAAAAAATATAATTAAAAATTAAAAAACACGCCTGCCATGTAAAAAAAATTAAAAACAAGTCAAATATTTGCAGTCGGGGTCGGTTACTTGGAACAATTCATTACAGGTCCCCCGACTGCAAATATTTGACTTGTTTTTAATTTTTTTTACATGGCAGGCGTGTTTTTTAATTTTTAATTATATTTTTTTTATTTAATACCTTTTAGTGAACAACAAAAAAGCATGACACAACACAAAAAAAATTTCGTTCGGAACCCTTTGCAGGCGATTTCGACTCACACTTGACCATTTTTTAATGTCCATAGCCTATGTCACTCGGGATAACTCAAAGCTTCTAATGATACCCCAACATTGAAATCGGTCAAGCCTTTTAGAAGTTATGGTGGAATAAAGAAACTCACAAACATACATACATACATACATACATACATACCTACATACATACATACATGAACCCTGAAAACATAACACTCCTTTTTGGGCAGTCGTGTAATAATATAATATTATAAAGAGGAAAACTTTGTTTGTTTGTAATGAATAGGCTCAAAAACTACTGGACCGATTTTAAAAATTCTTTCACCATTCGAAAGCTACATTATCCACGAGTAACATAGGCTAAATTTTATTTTGGAAAAATACCGTGTCTTTCCTGGGTAGGCTTTTTGCAGCGGTAACCGACATCCACGCGGGCGGAGCCGCGGGCGACCGCTAGTTTGAAATAAATAATAAACACCAATTTTGCCTTAAGTTTAAAAAAGATACATACACACACTGCCCTATTAAACCAAGTTGCTTGTAAAAACCAAGTGTTGAAGAGGCAATTGTTTATTTAAAAGTTGTGTGCTATTAGACCACTTATACTTGAAAAATTACTTTAATAAATGTATTTAAATTATTTTAACTCGGATTAATCTACAAAACAACTTACACACAAACACGTGTAATCTCTAAACTACCTTATCTTAACCGTCCGAGGTATTTAATAAAACAATGTGTTTGCGTCCATCTTGCGGTCGCCCCACAATTGCAGGGTCGGCCATGTTGGCTGAGGCGTGCAGCGATTGCAACACCGTCTCGTAGATAACCACAAGAGTATTATGGTAGAATCGGTATTTGATAGATTATATAGATGACTGGTTATATTGTAATTGAGTTAAGAATTGATATGATTAAGAGTTAAAGATGATGATAGACGATGCAACTAATATTGAGGCAAATCTATAATTGAGCCTAATTTAAATGTAAGCATATTTTAATGTTAAACTACGGTAATTTTAATACTTCACAGGGTCCATATTTGAGCATTGCCATCCTTTATGCCGTGTAGATATGAAGCCAAACCTATTCATCATCTCCCGAGCATTTTTCCCAACTATGTTGGGGTCGGCTACCAGTCTTACCGGATTCAGCTGAATACCTTATTTTACATGGAGCGCCTGCCTATCTGACCTCCACAACCCATTTTACTGGGAAACACCGTATCCCATAGTAAGACTGGTTGTCAGATTTGACTTAACGACTGCCAAAGATCTATGTATGACAGCCGGGACCTACTGTTTAACGTGCTTTCAGAAACACGGAGAGGTCTCGGTATGTTATAAATGGTCACCCATCCACGGACCAACCGCGGCGAGCTTACACTTAGCCACGAGCCCCACTGAAGCCAAACCTATTAAATATTAATAATAAAATTTACGATAAAAAAGGTGCAATTTCTGCAGGGTTTATTTCCTTTTGTTGTAGTTATCTAAGTAAATAACTCGATTAAATTCGAGACTAGATTAGAAACTACAAAAAAGACAGGCAAAGAATAGTCTAATATAGAGAAGAATCAATATTTGAGCAACAGATGACTATTCTATTATTAACTGAAAAGATTTCAGGACAATATAAATATTTCCATCCAGAACTAAAATCTGTTTTAAACAATTAATAAATGGTCTTTGTTGTAATACAAACAAACACGTCGAAAAATAAGTTACAAAAATTAAGCTTGATTAAAATAGCAACATTTTAATAAGTTTTTAGTGGGTTTTTGCGTTTCCGTTAATATTTAAAATGCGATGAGAACATCAAATACTAAAAGGATTTAAAATTCGGCGGATAAATTTAAAAACGCTTTTTAATTTAAGTATCTACACGTTTCAGAAATAATTTTGTGATATACTTATTAATTATGAAAATTAAAATAAAATAAGAGTAAAAAGGTAACTAATAAAATATGCCCATATATTAAATTTATTTATTATACTTAAATGAACAAGACTTACCAATTCGGTACATAAATAAATCACAAGCTAAATCGACTATAATTGGAAATGACATCTAATTTACTACCTCATTAAAATCGAACTTACAATATATTAAATATTCAGGCCAACACCGCAAGTCAAAAATAAATCTCAATTACTTTATAATTAAAATACCTTCAGCTAAGATACACCTCAAAATTCATTCCACAAAACACAGAGTCTTAGAAGGCTTTACTGGAAGTCCTCCGTTCGTTCTCCATAATTACTTAATAAAGACATTAATTACTCGTTTGATACACCTTTTAGTATAGTTAAGTATTAAATCCGTGTGATCCCTTTTAACTGCGTTACTGTAACATGTCTAAAGCCTGTGAACTTGGCTTAGAGTTTCTAATTAAAACTATTCGTCAAGCGCTAGGGTAGTGATATTGCGCTGCATTTTCATTATGGTTTGGCAGTTTTCTGTTTCCTTTGTTCGTGTACTGAGAATTTTGGATTTACCATTGTTTATTAAAAACGTGTTTATGTTCAAGCAAATATTTATTTTAAAAATGTTCCTTGTGGTAAAGCGCTCCTTACCAGTTAAAAAAAATGTAACCGGCGTACTAACAGGTAAGATTTTCTTTTGTATATTATTTTTTATTTGTGTTTTATATACTAGTATCAACAACAAAAATAGTATAACAATAGCCATACTTTATAGCTTCAAAAGGTTTAAATTGTAATCTATACTTAAAATAAAACTGTAGAAGTGAACATTCTGTACATTAAAAATATCAAAAAAATAAATGGGGGCGTTACTAGACCGACACCAAATCCAAAAGTGTGAAAAATATAATTTTGTCTGTTTGTCTGTCTGTTTGTTCAGGTATCACGCAAAAACTACCGGTTCGATTACGATGAAACTTGGTATAATTATTCTTTATTATCCTGGGCACCACACTGGGTAGTTTTTATCCCGGAAAAGTACAAACAATAAAAAACAAACTTAATTTTGCGGTTAAAAACTCATTGATAAGTTTCGTCATCAACGCGAACGGAGTCGCAGGCACAGCTAGTGTTAAAATAAATATATAAATAAAAATAATATTGCAACTATGTTTTTATGTGTAAGGAATCAAATTTCTAATTGTGATTTGTGTAAACCGGAGCATGACATATTATACTTGATAACCCTATATCAATATTTCAAGGGCCTATTATCAAGAGAATATAAAAACCCTATTCTTTGTTTAATGACACTAAGACCATACGAAATCTTTATGGCTTTGTTTTTTCCTGAAAAAGATGGGTAGTAGTTATTCTTCCATTTTCCTCAATGAACATAGGGGCTTACCTGAATATAACCACTGTTAGATTTTACTGTCTTATTATTTTCCTTTTGTAGTCACTTAAATTCAGATTATGGAGAACAGAAGTATGTGTATGTAGTATGTGACACTACATTCTGAAGTCATAATTGGTAATATTAAGGTGAACGTTTATAAATAATATAATAATAATCCAGCCTATAAACGTCCCACTGCTAGGCACAGGCCTCTTCCCATATAGAGAAGGCACGAGCATTGATCATCACGCTTGCTCTCTGCGGATTGGCGATTTCAGATCCCAAATTTTAGAATCCAGGTTTCCTCACGATGTTTTCCTTCACCGTTTGTCAGAAGTGTCTTAGAATAATTAAGAAAGTACATATAACTTTAAAAAGCCACATTGGTACTTGCTTGGGTTCGAACCTGCAACCTTGTGCATACAATTCCGTTCATTGAACCGCTAGGCCACCCCGACATCAACAACGTTTAACTCAACATTTTGAAAAAGGCTAGGTATAAAAAGTACAAAAATCCTTCAAAAGATAGTTGCCAATATTATTTTTACCAAATTATTATTTTATGCTATCCCAAAGTAAATAAAAAAACACATACATAACATTTAAATGCCAAAACGTTTGCCTTATAGAATTTCTGTAGGTACCAAAAAATCATACCAAAATAATCTGTACTATTTAGCCTTTAATATTAGCAGCCAGACAGTAAGACAATCAGTACAGCACATGAACAAAAATTAAAATTGTACCACAAATGTAATGAACACGCCAAATGAGATCTCGCACGCAATTGGCAAAAATAGGCCCTCCCTTATTAATCCTTTTTCAGTCTTATCACTTGCACATAGAGTCGATTTTTGATTGACCAGAAAATGTAGAGTTATAAATTTTGATTGGGTTAGATATGGCGGTAAAGATAATAACTGTAGGAAATGTTGGGATGTTTTTAGTAATATTAATGTTAATTACCTCTGTTTAAGATGTTCGTGTTTTGCTTAAGGATTTTAATAAGGTAATGTTGTGTTAAATACTCTTTAGTGAGGCCTCATTGCAGACTCATATAATATGGAGGAGAAAATTAACTTTGTTACGAAAACTTTGTAACATGTTTTGGTAAATATTTTAGGTGGTTTAATCATTTGAATTAATAACTTGTCATTTACTGAGTAAAGTATGGAAAAAGCTTACAAGAAAATAGTAAAGTTTTTAAAAAAATATATTTTAATGATTAAAGTAGTCACCGAATAGATCATCAGTCATTAGTGGTACTATTTTTGAAACAAAAACAAAATTGCATCGCCTTGAATATTTAACATAAACATAGGTATAATAATTGCACCTAAATATTTGGTGTAATTATTAGTATTCTTAACAAAAAAAAACTAAATTGACCAACAAGAAATAATCTAGAGTTAATATTTTCAGATTCTACATAAAAAACACAGTCTCACAAACAAATTCATTTATTTATATAAAACCAAAAGGCAAAGAAACTCCAAATTGGCTATGTTCCTCAGTGACCTTAAGCACACCCCTGGGATATATAGAGCCTTTCCGGAAACCACACATACATCGCACAGCCTCCTGACACATACATACACTTCACACATAAATATGTAGTAATCATGTTTTATGGTGGTCGACTCGATGAGTTTTGGTTGTAGTTTGTGGAAGAAAATTGTATGAGAATGTTAAATAAATAATGTCATTTATACTGCCTAGGCTAGATATGTTATTTCGTATGTGATTTAACATTTTTTTGACTAAAATAAAAGTATATATAAGTTTGTAAAGATCATAGTGACAAAAGATCTTAATTAGACCCTGTTAAATAAAATTTTCAAAATTTTTGAAGGTGTCGTTGGTGGCCTAGCGGTTCAATGAACGGATTTTTATGCACATTGTTGCAGGTTCGAACCCAGGCAAGTACATTGGTACTTGTGGCTTTTTCAAAATTATATGTACTTTCTTAATTATTCCAAGACACTTCTGACAAACGGTGAAGGAAAACATCGTGAGGAAACCTGGATTCCAAAATTTGGGATCTGAAATTGCCAATCCGCAGAGAGCAAGCGTGGTGATCAATGCTCGTGCCTTCTCTATATGGGAAGAGGCCTGTGCCCAGCAGTGGGACGTTTAAAGGCTGGATTATAAACAAATTTTAAATGTTTTTTACTGGCAAATGCTTGTAAAAACGTTAAAACAATGAGGTAGACACTTAGAAACTTTATATACTAATTTATGTATCAATCAGAAATTAAAAAATACACTTAAAATGCCGAAGTAAACAAAGTCCACCAAAGTCTTAACCATTGATTTTTAACTATGATTATTACTTATCTCTACTAGAAAACCGTAAATCAAGAAATCATACGATAAACACAAACCAGCACACAAAATTAGATTATCATTGCAAGTATGCCAATTACTATTTAAGGTCAATATCAGAAATTAAACGATGTCCTACAAACAGCCTACTAATATAACAAGAAGCCACATAAATTGATGAAGCAGCCCTTTTCCCTCCAAATCCCAAGGAGGCATGACAACAGATAAACAGCGGTCTAGAGATTCAATTTCAAGTTCAGTTATTATCCCAAATTTATGTAGATTGCAGGATTAAGGAACAATCTCTTTGAATATTTATGGTTTGGTTCTTGTTAAATATTCTTTGTTTTTAGTATGTTGGTTACGAAAATGCACATATCGGAATTAAGGTGAAGTTTTAAAATAATATCAGATCAGCCTTTTTTTTCGATCAATGATGTAACGAAATATATTTTTTTAATTTTCTACATCGAAGTAGGTACAATTCTTGCATATTTACAAAAGTCACCACCAAACGAATATTGCAAATATTGATGACTAAATGGAGTTTAAATTTACTTTAAAAAATTACAGCCCACTAAAAAACACCGCATCTTAGTTATTAAATCGAAAAAAAAAACATGAAACAAACGGTGATAAAAATGCCAGTACGAAATAAATAAACCAATTACAATTTAATTGAAAATAATCGTAAATTGAATTCTAGTCAAACAAATGAATAAAACAACACCTAGATCAGTATTTCCATCCCTTAATTCAATTATGTATCCCTGAATGGGCAAAAAAAACCTTTTTCATCCTTCGTCCTAAATTTTAATGAACAAAAATCTATTTGAAATACGATGTAAAAATATACACTGAAGTCTGATAATTGCCTACCCTTATGGCCAAGCAACCCTACCCATAATTTAATGTGATTTATTTGGGGCGGACATTTTTTTTTTCAAAATTACACGCTTCGAGCACTCTGCCTATTTCACCCTGAAATTGGGGCGTCACGTCGTAAATAAAACTATTGACCTTGATTTAATAGTGTTAGAAAGTGTGAAAGAAAACTTCATAAACGTTATGCTATTATGTAGAACGAATCCAATACAATTTTTGTTGATATCATCACTTTTACTACATCTAAATATTGTCAATGAAATCCTTTTCAAGCGCGATGTTTTAAAGTTGATGCGTAAACCAAAAAGGTGGGCATAATATGTTTTGTATTTTTATAGTGCAGAAAGCAACCAGTAATACAATGTGACCTGTGTTTTTCACAGGGGATTTCGCATACATCAGTCGACATACACTAAGTATACAATGACAAAATAATATTAGTTCAGTGACTGGTAGAGAACAAATTAAATATTTGTCATTGACACCCAGACAGGTACTACATCTTCTTATATATAAAATTCTCGTGTCACAATGTTAGTTACCATACCCCTCCGAAAAGGCTTGACCGATTTTTATGAAATTTTATATGCATATTCAGTAGGTCTGAGAATCGGTTACTATCTATTTTTCATACCCCTAAGTGGTAGCAGGTAGGTAGTAGGCAGGTGCTAGGTAGAAAAAATTGCATTGCAACGCATGCCGGGTACAGCTAGTAATAATATTATAATGTATGGATAAAAATTGCAAATTAGATCCCTGCGTATGATGCATGCAACTGACCACGGAGGAACTAACCAAATATTTGTTTCATTACTATTAGTACGAAAATACAAACTTCACAAAACCAATTAATCCTTTTCTACAAGATATAAACCGAGAAGTTATTTATAGAACATTGATTTTAGCAATCTAGGTACACAGTACAGATTATTCGGCCGCAGTATACAGTTTTATTTTATTCTCTTTTTAACGCATAAATTTACATTCATTTGTTTCTTTTGGCAATCCATCAAATTGCCGTCTTTGGGTGAATGAACAGTGTAATGAAAATAAACTTTAGCCTTCTGTAGCCTTTTGGAGTGATTGGAAGATTCATGTAGCCTTTTCACATCGTTATAGCCGAGCCAGGCTTTTATAGCCCCTACTAATTGTTCAAAACGCGCTTTATTTTTAATTCTATATTTAAGTCTTTACAGGAAGTTCAGATAAGGCATTATCTATATATAATTTTCACTACACACAAATCTCTTGAATAGTAGTATTAAAAATAAACTTAATTTAGTCAATTGTTATACTAATCAATAAATAAATAATTGATGATTTGCGTGTGTGCGTTTGAAAGTTGAATAAGCATATAAGTAATATGCTTATTCAACTTTCAAACGCATTGTATGGAATTTATTTAAAAAAAATATATTTCATTAAATTTTCTTTTGAATATTAAGGTGGTACGATTTTACACCAACTTAGGCTAGAAAGTACACTTCAAGTTTAGACCTAAGTACTACCAAAGCCTTCAGAAAAACCCATTAAAAAACACTTACTAAGATTTCGAAGAAGTCTTAATTAAAGCAAACAGTACGTCCTAAGCTGAGATAATAGCCTTCAGATTAATTCCGTCCATTATTTACAGAGATTAAAATCTTGCGAATCGAGCCATCAAGCCAAGATCCTTAAGATATAAGAAACAACTTTCGTTTTATAATTAAATCAATCAAAGTACGAAGAAGCGATAAAACGTTAATTAATTGGATAACTTTGATTAGTTTTGGTCGTTTTAGCAATATTCGGTGTGACTTTGAAGGATTTCGTGTTTTCTAAGAATAGGATATTATATTTTGGGTATGATTACTAAATGTTTGGGTAGAGATACTTGTTTATTCATTTCATATATAAATATTTACGATCTTTTAGATATATAACAGTGTAGACAATTTTTTTTTATAGCAGAAACAGTGATACGTACTCTATGAAAAATGAAAACTGTATACTCACTCTGAGTCGTTAAGGGTCATGAGATATAGCTCGCTGACAGACAAACGGATGGATAGACATCGAAGGCTTGGTAGTAGACTTCTTACAGGCACCAGGATACGGAATCCTGAAAATTTATTACATATACAAATTGTAGATATGAAACTGTTTTAATTTTTTTTTTTTTTAATAATTGCTGCCATCATCACATACATTGCTGTGAACCCAAAGTAAGTAGCTGAAGCACTTGTGTTATGGAATTCAGAAATAACGAAGGTACCACAAACACCCAGACCCGGGAAAATGTAGAAAAGTTGGTTTCTAATGTAGAAAAGTTGGTTTCTAAATTAATTATAATGTACGTCCAATGCACAACAAAATTAAATCAGTGCCGCAAAGCGTAGCAGGCCGGTTATTAGCTACGACGTAGCTTACGTAGCGACTTTGCGGTTACGAAGCGTAGCACACTGGAGTTACAAAAAGGCGACATAATATTGCGGCCTTAGAGCTTTTGCCTTCATATTAAATTTAAAATAAGGTGGTTGTTCTTGATCGTACAATATATCCAAATAAGGACAATTTTAATTGAGGAAAAAGGTGTTTACACGAAAAAAAAACAGGTAATTTAATCTAATACGACAATGTAGCTAATAGAATTCTAAATATATGTACTTAATTATTTACTAATTTTTAAGCCTTCAATACCTAACAACAAATAACAACACTTTAATATAAATTCTAATTACCTTACAAAACTAACTACGTTTAATAGAACTTTTGCGAATTCACTCAAGGAGCACGAAAAATCTAAGGGTTCATAGATTTTTAGTTCGAAAAAAATATCGATGTATCTCAAATTCTTATTATCCTAATTGGACTAATAATCTATACTAATTGAGGTTAGACAACTCTCAGAACCATTATCATCAGAAACCCACTTTTCTACATCGCCTCGAATCTGGGTGTTTGTGGTACCTTCGTTGTTTCTGAATTCCATAACACAAGTGCTTTAGCTACTTACTTTGGGTTCAGAGCAATGTATGTGATGTTGTCTGCATTTATTTATTTATTATTATTTCATAAATCAAAACTAAGGAACCCCTTATATTGATTTAAATCTATCTTATATCGACGAGCCTGTTGTTCTAGTAGTTGGTGACCCTGACTACTATACCAGAGGTCGTGGGTTCGATTCCCACCCAGGACAAATATTTGTGTGATGAGCACGATCATTTGTTCTGTGTCTGGGTGTAATTTATCTATAATAATAATGTGTATGTATTTAGAAATATATAAGTATGTTTATCAGTTTTCTGGTTACCATAACACAAGCTCTGCTTAGCTTGGGATCAGATAACCGTATGTGAGTTGTCCCGGAATATTATTATTATATGTATCTGCCCCGAGGGGTAGATACATATATTATTATATTATTATTATAATAATACTCAGATTTTTTTAATTTGCCTTGCCCAATAGATAATGGGATATTTAAGTAACTTCTATCTTTATATTTAAGTAATCTATGTCTTAAGTGATTCCCAATACTAGACTACTTAGAGAGTATTGAGCGTAAAGTTTGTTATAGAGAACCAAACTAAGTAATATAAGTTAGAACATACAGTATCTATACGGCCAATGTTACTTGTAGACGCTGACAAGAGATGCAAGATATCGCCATCTCGCTTCCACTCACTGATTACGTATCCTTGCTTCTCGCTTACACGGTCTTCTATCTCTTTCCACACCCGCCAAGTTATGTCGGCCGCAGTTTTAAGTGAAGCATGGAGTATTACATATGTGAGTTTGTGTAAATAATGCAAGCTGATTGGTTTATTTACTCTGTATTTGCGAAAGCAAACTGCATTTATAATGTGAAGCGTTGAGTTAGGGAAGCGGTAGTGCTGTGTTGGTGCAAGGTGCAGTTAGGTACGTAGTAGGTACGGTAATTGTTAAGGAACTTATCGAATTTAAGTTACTTCTGTTTAAAGTTTTAAATTTTCGTTCTATATTATATCTTTTAGTTTTAGCTCCGAGTCCAGATATACCTACATTTGAATTAGGGAATTTACCCTTGAATATAATTTCGTCCTATTGACATTCGAATTGTGACGTTTCGTTCTTTTAGCGAACTAGATTAGGAGGAAATAATTGAAATCAACACATTATCAACATTATTGTGATGAGCACGATCATTTGTTCACCAGAACAAATGATCGTGCTCATCACAATGTATTATAGATAAATTACACCCAGACAACCATGTCTGGGTGTAATTTATCTATAATATGTATGTATTTAGAAATATATAAGTATGTTTATCAGTTGTCTGATTACCATAACGCAAGCTCTGCTTAGCTTAGGATCAGCCTGTCTATTCTGTTAATAATTTCGGTGACAGGTGAGAGTGAAGTGATAATAAAGCTCACTTCAAAAGTGAACCCAATTGACCTTGATTTAGAATTCAAATTCGAGAAATAATTTCGGTGACAGGTGAGAGTGAAGTGATAATAAAGCTCACTTCAAAAGTGAACCCAATTGGCCTTGATTTAGAATTCAAATTCGAGAATACGTATTTGACATCTCACTGCGGATTCCGCTGTCGAGACATGAAAATAATGTTACAGAATAGCAAGGGATAACCGTGTGTGAGTTGTCCCGGAATATTATGAATATTATTGTTTGACTTTTATTGAAATTAAAACTAATTCAAGAGTAGGTACTTTAGTGCAGAGAGGACATCTTTTGGTAACAACACGATCTATAATTTCACCTTCAAAAGTTAAGTACTAGACTTATTGTAAAGTTTAAATAAGTATAAAACGTAATGAAAGAGCTCTTTGAAACCAACTTTAATGCTTCAGTTACAAGTCAAAACAAAAAAAAAAGAATTACGTCAAAGTCCTGATTTGACAAGTCTGATCGAAATTTTCAAACAACTTTGATAAAGCCTTCCAACACTAATTTCCCTTTGATGCTTTTAACTGTTTATAACTTTAAACAAACTCACTTAAATACTTCTAGGATTGACGGATACTTGGCACCCTGGGCCTCATCTAACAGGGGAAATTTTTCAAGGCATTCATGACAATCAAAAGAAAATAGGTATCAATTCGTACAAAATTGCTAGCAAAAATGCATTTTGCATTTTAATTACATAACGTACATAAATTACAGAACGGAATTAAAATATTGCATTCCTCGTAAATGATTGTAAGGACTTAGATAGAGGTTCAGTTATTTTATATTGATTAAAGAAAACTTTTTCAGTAATACATCCCTGAGTTTCTTACTTGGTATTTAATTAGTAGTCCTTATGTTTGTTCCAAAATATATGTAATATACAATTAGCATCGACATTGCAGTACGTGCCCTGGGGCCCGATGCCGCTATTTAAGTCAGTGAGTGGCGGGTTAATAAACGTACCGGTGTACTTGTTATTGTGCCTAATTTTCGTATTCAGATAATTTTAGTTTAATGACAAATGTACACCTACTTGCCACTGTTGTCATTGTAGGATTGCAAGTGACTGTTCTTATCTGAATACGAAAATTAGGCACAATAACAAGTACACCGGAACGTTTATTAACCCGCCACTCACTGACTTAAAATATATGGCCCCTGTATGCTTTGACCCTTAAATGTGAATCCTTGTTAACTAATAAGTACGTTTATTTAAAAACTTAACTCTTCAAAAATAATAAAACGTACTTTGTTTATTACATAGAGAGTCACTTGTTTTAGTTTGGCTAGTAAAGGCAAGAACAAAACAAAAGAAATCTAAGAGGGTATAATCAAATGTTTCTGTCCACCAATAAGGGTCCCGTCGAGTAAAATAAAGATAACAAGCGACTTTCCCTAGGGAATGCAAAATAATGAGTTGGTTGGTCGCTCGACAAACTTGATATAAACCAAGTACAATGAAACTAATAAATGTAGGCGGAATTCATCTCAATGCTACCAATATAAGAAAGTAAAACATATACCATTAAAATACGAGATTTTATAAAGAAAATAAAAGAAGTACCTACCTATGTAAATGCGTGGTATTAGAATAGGTCCCTCTATGAACAGGTTAGATTAGGGTAGGTAGACTAGGTATGAAAAGTCAAAATTTATTTAGTCCGCCATTTAGATAATCAAAATATAATAGACACGTATTTTTTCTTTTATCAAATCAATAACAAAATACGAAGATAAACCGCTTTAAAGTTCATGAGTGGGGGCTTGTAACGTCACGGGTAGGTACAATTTTTGCTTAGACGTGACGTCACTCAAGAATTGTAGGTAGCTGTATCTTCATAATTCTTTGTTTACGGGGCAAAAGAATAAATACGTGTCTAATATTTTTTATGATCTAAAAGATGGACATAAAAATAAAAATTAGTCATCATCCCAATAATTGGACAATTATTGTCCTTAAAGAAGAAATGTAGATAGAAACTACAAAATATAGAATCGCACACATTGCACATTCGTTATAAACTATCAATAGTTTGAAGTTCGATCAAAAACCCTCATATGCAAAAAAAAATGCAAGAAAATGTTGGGACTACCCAAACCCTTATAACAGTAGGTATCCTAAATTTCATCCTAATTCAGTCATCGAATTAGAAATCTTAAATACATAAAGCATTCGGTTTGTACTGAGGAAGATCAAATTTTAATGCAAATACGCCTTGAAATATCGATTTGATTTCAGATTCCAATGTCAGGATAGTGTAATAAGCTCATAAATTAAATTATATTCCAAAGTTTACTGATCAAGGAACCATAAAATCTACAAAGTACCTATTTTCTCGATTCCTACAAATAAATGGACGATCCCCAAAGCAATCGTGATTAATTGAGCATAAACTTAGTCATAGAAACTTGTACAAACTCTGAGGGATAGTTGTTACTCAGAAAATAATAATTAAAACTTACCTAGGGATTAATTATTGCGCTGCGATGAGATATTACAACTTTGAAGTAGTTTTTCTTCTGACGTAATAACCTTTGACGACAAATAAATAGAAACAAAGATACATAACTAAAACTGGTTTAATTACCTAACCTCTTATTCTTTCAACACGAAAACGAGTTATTTTTCAATCACTTCCTTTATAAAATTTCTAAACATTTAACCAATACTTCTTTATACTTTAGGTAATCAAATGGATTTAAATCTTTAATTTATTATCACTTTCACCACTTGTTTAATGAAAAAGCAGTCCAAGCCTGCGCTCAGGATAACTGCGGAAGAACTAAAAAAACAAATCTACCCTCATAAAAATGTATCTCACCAACATCGTTCTTATTTTTTTTAGTAAAAACCATAGATAAGTACCATAGTGTAAGGGATTTATTTAGTTAAGTAAAGTAACTTTTTAACTTAATTAGTAGACTTAAAATATTTACAATAATATAAAAACTAAGCCATATGAACCGTAGAAATTAGAAAATTATAAACTAAATGAAAGATAAAAACGAAAATAAAGCATATTTATCATCTCATATCCTATCTTTCCATAGCAAATTATAAAATAATCCTTAATTTTGTAATAGGATTACTTTTACGGATTTTATCGCGGTTTTTATTAAGAATTTAGGTCCCGAAGTTTCGACACCTTTGCAGGTATCATGGACACGGGCAGACTGAGGCGGTGTTTGTCTTGACAGTTGTTGTTGCTCGTTCTACCTTCATATTTTTATTAATTACTAGCTGTACCCGGCATGCGTTGCAATGCAATTTTTTCTACCTAGCACCTGCCTACTACCTACCTACTACCTACCTACTACCACTTAGGGGTATGAAAAATAGATAGTAGCCGATTCTCAGACCTATTGTAAATTCATATAAAATTTCATAAAAATCGGTCAAGCCGTTTCGGAGGATTATGGTAACTAACATTGTGACACGAGAATTTTATATATAAGATTAGTATCCCGGCTTACGCAATATGACTCTTCAATGTGTCTTTTTAACATTCGCGTAAACCTCAGAAATCAAAATCCTTAATTTTCCGAGTTTATTAATTAATTCCTTCATAGCAATATAATAATATGTCTAAACAACTATTCTCCGAGATAATCATTGAATGTAATATGGCATCTAATGAACATCGTTTAGGCATCCCGCAGTTTCCAAAACCGTCGTACATAAGTGTATTATACAATTTGCATGCTTTAAATATCTTAAAGGGAAGGGTTATTCCGAAATGTGGGAATATTTTGACGGAGGTGAATTGAGTTGGTTATTTGGGATAAAGGATTTGGGTTTTTTTATATGGTAAGAATTTATATTGTGGCACATAAAGGATGCTTAGGAACTAGTATGCATTGGTGAGAATAATGTGAGAAAATATTTGTAACACTAAATGATAGATGTAAGAATAACCGTCATAATGAAATTTATAAAACACTAGCTGTACCTGGCATGCGTTGCAATGCAATTTTTTCTCGGCATAAACCCGGCGGTGAGCGGGAGCCATTACATTCACAACATTTAAAAAATTAGATGCTTAATATTAATTAAATAAAAATTATAAATACTACATAATTGTTTTCTAATTTTATTATTTTAATGTAAATTTAGAAAGAAAAATGGTAAATTTAGAACCCTTTCCTTTTTTAAGATGCAGCAATGAACTTACAAAATTCAAAATAGCATCTTAGCTATAGACAAATCAGAATTTCTCTGGTCACCGCAATTTCCACGCGAGCTCTCAAAAACCGTTGAAGCGATATTGATGAACCTGCCATTCTAAAACGCATTATTGGAAAAAGATTTAGAGCTATAAAACCTTACGCCTCCTTGCATAACTGTCTCGTACACAAATCACTGGTACTTCAGAAAGTGTCAACATAAGATACTGTGTGTGTTAATAAGAGATGATTATCAATAAACACGGCTTTTATTTTGACTTTTTGTAAGCCAAGTAGAAAGTAAAACAATTTTACTCAATCAAGAAAATCAATTGTTTTAGTCTGCTACTTAGCTTAATAAAGTAATTTTTTTGTTAATCTTTTAGGACCAAGCAAAGTTATGTCTTTCAAGAAAAACCTAATATAGGGTTATTTAAAAAAAATATTGAGTTTGTTTTATGAGACACACATAATACAGTCTTTATTTTAAAATGTTAATCAAAATTCAGTGATAAGCCGGAATCTTCTTATATTTAACAATGATACTGAAATGATTATGTAGTTGAACGACTGAAAATATTACATACTGTGTATACATCCTCCAAAATATCCTTAAATTTTGAGGTATACCAGAAGTTTCTGTTAAGCCAAAATGTTCCCACGTACATCGATCGGATGTAATTAAGCTAGGCTTATATCAGGCTTTTGGTGTCGCCTATACAATCAGTGACGACTGACAATCGAAAAGTGCTGGTAGGCTAAACACAGGTCTAGATTTAGAGTTAATTAGGTTGTTAGTTGAAAGTAGAACTGTAACAACAAGGAAATGTAATAGAAACCTCGTCTAAAAACAGTAAAAGTATGATAGTGGCAGAATTTTATCAATCACAGGCAAGTCGGGAATTTAATACTATTTTCATTTCATATAAAATGGATATAACATTAATCGTTAGCCATAAACACTGGCTACTTATTTCTTTTTTGTGCCCGTTATCTAGAAATGTGTCCCAAATGTTCGTAATAGACGAAGGCTGCATGGAAGAACGAGGACCGAGGAGGAGGGAGATAGAAGGTCCAATTGGAAGCACGTAAGGAGCGTCATCCATTCGCCCTTATACAAAAAGAGATGTAAAAAAAAAGGAAGAGAAAATAATATAACAATATTTATTTTCGACGACCTCCGTGGTCGAGTGGCGTACGCACCGGTTTCAAGGTGTCGCTAGCTCTGAGGTCCCGGGTTCGATCCCCGGACGAGTCAATGTAGAAACAAACTTTTCTACATTGCCTCGGGTCTGGGTGTTTGTGGTACCTTCGTTGTTTCTGAATTCCATAACACAAGTGCTTTAGCAACTTACTTTGGGTTCAGAGCAATGTATGTGATGTTGTCCGCATTTATTTATTTATTTATAATCTCATATCCTTGATAAATTTACCGGATTGTGAACAATGCTAGGAACGACAGATGCTAGAAATTCTCAATAACAAAATTTGGATCCCCAAAGATGTGAAAATCACTTTCAAACCACCAGAATAAGTCCACGACTATTACAGCGTCTCATTGAAACGCAAATTGGATTCTCGGATGGCAAGTGTCCCTTTTCCTTGGATTTGCATAAGAAACTCGTGTCATGACGTCATCGGCGTTCCGTCACAGCCAGGGTTTCACAACGACTGGCGGGATTGATGGCCGCGTTTATTGATGCTTGATTTGTGATTGGAGGTTCTATTTTGGGTACTGTTTTTTTATTTATTCAGAATTAATGTACACAAAATCATAAAGCTTTCTGAGTCCCGAATGTTAGAAATTAAAATGAAATGTTGTGATCGGATGAAATCGGAAATAAATCTCGGTAGAATACGAACATAGTTCGTACTTCAATACACAAAAACAGTGAAAAACGATTAAACTTAGATTTTCTATTTAGCTATATATTTTTCATGATTGTATGTTTATATGAACCACTGGCTAATATAAAATATAAAGCGTATTAACGATAACATAAATATTCAAGAGGTACTTTGCATAGGGCTGTTCAAAATAAAATATCTCATAATCTGCATATTTTTATTCAATACACCTTTTATAGTCTTTTAAAAAATAACCATTAATTATCTTAGGTAAGGTATATTCGACATACAATATTTTATAAAAATATAATACTGTCAAAAATCACGAGACAGCTCGAGTTCCTACTTATTTGTGTATTTGGAACAAAAGATAATAATAATTATGTTCCTTATACATATCTTGGACGGCATAGCCAATATCTTTTAGTATATAATTTGCTCCTTAGGACGGCAAG
Source organism: Autographa pulchrina (assembly GCA_905475315.1). NCBI lineage: Eukaryota > Metazoa > Arthropoda > Insecta > Lepidoptera > Noctuidae > Autographa > Autographa pulchrina. The sequence goes on along the minus strand of FR997784.1, from coordinate 7,660,385 downwards.
AAGATAATTCATGAAAAAAATATATATTCACATGATGCAGCTATTTATTTTATTAGTTTTAACCGACAAACCAAACATCATGTTATTAATTTGACAAATTATGGAATATCATCATCATCTCCCGAGCCTTTTCCCAACTATGTTGGGGTCGGCTACTAGTCTTACCGGATTCAGCTGAATACCGTATTTTACATGGAGCGACTGCCTATCTGATCTCCACAACCCATTTTACTGGGAAACACAGTATCCCATAGTAAGACTGGTTGTCGGACTTGACTTAACGACTGCCAAAGATCTATGTATTACAGCCGGGACCTACTGTTTAACGTGCTTTCCGAAACACGGAAAAAATATGGAATATCGTCAACATTATTGTTTGAATAAAAGGCAAGAACAAATGACCTACTTTCATATAAAAATAATTTGTACAATTATCGCGTACAAAATATTACATTTAAGTACTTAATATAAAAACGATTAAATGAGGCTGATGATTATTAATACAAAAAATATAATAATTAAATAACAAGTAAACCTATTAACGACCGAGCGTTTATAATACTAAATCTAATAATTCAATATTTACAAAAATAACCAAATATACACTATTATCACACAGATAAAATTCGTTAAATAAACATAATTTAAAATATAAATTATAATAATAGTTATCATTTTTATTCATAAACATTTATGATATAAATTAATTTTACGGAATATTCCGCGCCTCAAAATTGAGTTTGATTAATCAATTTTATTGTAAATGCAAAATAACCCGTAAAATTGATTTATAAATTCATAAATGCAGTCTTAAAAATATTTTTATTTAAATTTTTCTTAGATGAAAATATTATCTAAATGTATGATTTTACATATAACTGGTCTGGAATGATACGGTTTCCATGTTTTTTAACCTAAAAATAAATGTCAATGTATGACTACTTATAAATGTTTACATCTAAAGTATCTGCACCCTTCTACAGCATAATTTAATGTCCTTTTTTAAATGAATATATAATTTTATTTTACATATAAAATAAATATTTTTTTATTTAAATATCCAGAGACCAGTATTTAATATTCTACTATAAATTACTTTTAATCTACAATATATTATTTAATTTAATTTGCTCGTCTATTACTATTAAATGCCTAATGCCTACGCCCTGTTGCCTTAAAATTACTTCTTCTACGTAATGGCTCCTACACACAGTGCCGGCCAAGCCGCCGTGCGCCCGGCGGCATTCAAAGCCGCCGGCTTTGCCGCACAATGGAGCCGCCGGCATGGCCGCCGGGCTGTGCCGGCGTCATTTTATTTGACATTGTCACCACTACTGCGGTTTGTTTGTGTGACGTCTGTGTAAATATGAATGATGCTTCGCGGCTTGTGCCGGCGGCTCGTATTGCCGGCGGCATAGCAGCTCGGCATAAACCCGGCGGCATTGCCGCCGGCACAGTGTGTAGGAGCCATAATAACCCCAAAATCTCCACGCAGAAAATATGGGTCAATGAAAAACAATTCAAAATTTTAGAAAGACAAACTCATTTTGACCAATAACAAATGTTAGGTCTAGCCTTTCATTTTGACTTATAACAATTTCGCTACTAATTAAATACAATTGTTTAATTTAGACAAATTAGTTAATTCTAAATCATGGCCTGTGCCTTTGTTAAGGACCCATGTATTTTTCTTCTAATCTCATCAATTTCAGCACTCCATTTTTTACAATTTACTTTATGTTTTCAACATAATATAATATATTTAATTTTCTTTTATTTTAAGCTGCACTTTAAAGTGCCACCAAAAATAATACTTAATTCTAAAATCCATTCATTTCTTCAATCCATTCTATAACAACCGTCTAACTTAACTCCTTTATAGTTTTCATTATAATCTAAAACTTGACAAATGGCCTTAAAATTTGCATGTTGATGCAATCCCAACTTAGGTTTACATCAATATGCATCGTACATTACATTCAGACATCTCATTTTCGATATAATCAGTCAAACACGCCTTACTTCCATAAATAATATTTAAATACTAACTCATACCTAAAACATTCGATAAATAATTATAGTCATATCTTATATCTGACTATTATACGCAACTTCTTCAGTTACAGAACCTTAGAATGGCACAAAGTGCTAACTAGAACCATTAAAAATAAAACCAAAGTAATCACAACCGTGATCTAGCCAATGACGGGGTCGGTGACCTCCTGACGTCATAGACATCAAACAACCGACTGCCAGTCGTCGCGAAAATCACTTCTTTAGGCTCAACGACCTCATTCGGTTCAGTATTCGTGTCATCTGTCTTCTCCGAAGAATCTTTCTCAATTTCCTTACTTTCTGGAACTGGTGGCTTTTCGGTGCTATAAAACCTCTTTGGTCCAGGTAACCTTCTAGCGATTTTTGGGATTATTGGGTGTAACAGACGTTCGTCGAAGGCGTCTTTCTCGCTACCCGTTATAAGGCCGATGATGTTGCCAAGAACAACGCAGACTAGTGTTCCGATGACAGCGTACCACATGTAGGATATTGAGTAGAACTTTTGTAGGCCGAGTACCCTGTAAAAATAAGAATTTTCCATTTAAAAAAAGAAAATTATTCAATCTTCTCATGCAAATAACTTGTTGTTTCTTTCAGGATACATATTTAAAAATATATAAAAGTAAACCAAGTTAATAAAAATAATAACCAGTGCCTCTTTGTTGTTTTATTTTTAATTAATACTGATATACTGGGCAATCCTCTATTAGATAATGCTGTAATTATTGCTTACCTATTAGTTTTTTAAGAAATGGATAAAGCCTTATACACATATTATAGTGTATGAAGTACAGGGTGTTTATGTTATACATTTCAATTCCTAGTTATGTTTTAACTAACTTTGAGCTGAAATTTTGAAAACTGACTCTATACTAGACGTGCTCTTCACCTCTTTGATATAGATATAACCTTACGGTAACACCCTGCATATATTTTTCTCTTCATTTAATCTATTAGTTATATTATTACATGGAAATACTTACGCAGCAGACTCAACCGGTATATGGTGCGTGTTGTTAATGGATTCGAATATTGGCGCCAGTTTCATTAGAGTTTGATTCACTTCTACTGGCCGCGACTGATAAATCGTAGTGAGGGTGGCATTCGAACATTGCTGAAAACAAAACACATATATTTATTTTATTTAATTTCTTACATTACATAGGTATTTTAAAGTACATTTTTTTTATAAACCATTAATTATAGATAAAACTAGTATATTAAGATTGGAAAATTAAACTTTCCTCGCATTTTTAATTATTTCAACGGTATTTAACGTTTATTCACAAAATTAACTTATTCTGACACAGTTTTTTTGCTGTTCAAAAATGTAATACTATATTCAAAAAGGTCACTAACCTCAACAGATAAAGGCAACATGGCCTTCTGCTTATCAACATACAACAGTCTTCCAATTGCCATCCATGCAGTAATTAAGTGTGAAGCTATCATGCCCCATAGGGCTCCGGTACCGTTAGCTGCGGGGCATAGGGCTGCTAGTATGAAGACTCCTAGTAGGGCTCCGGAGGTAGCCGATGTGACTAGTAAAGAGCCTTCGACGACGCCGCCGACTATGCCCACGCAGAGGGATAGGCACATTATTATGAGAGCTGGAAAGAAAGTTGGTAATTCAGTATAATATATATTATTTAAAGGGTAGTTACAGGTAGTTAACACATGAACGAAAAGAATATATTATTATTGTTGTTTAGAATTAGGTCTTGGCCGGCTATGGGCGTTTTGGCTATAATTTGGTAATTTTGGAACTCTGTCAAAAGTGAAATGACATGTAAAGTTATTGCAGAAACAAATTCAACTTGACTTTTAAAACTGTCTGACTTTAAATATTCAAGTAGGTAAATAAAAGCACATGAATAAGACACATTTTTCTCATTTCATCTATATAACCTAGAAGAGGTTTGACCTTTTACAACTACAACCATGATGTAATCAAAAAATAATGTCTAAATAATTACCATAAACAACTCCAATGATCTTGATTACAGTAAGCTGCTCCTTATCACTGATACCCTTGAAGGCTGGCGCGAAGGATATAAAGTCCTCCCATGTCACGGTAGAGAGCGAGTTCACGTTTGATACTAGGAAACTGGAATAAATAGAATTGGTATTTACCAAAAACTGTAAATAAGTAATACAAATCTTATGCTGCATTGTCTGAATGATTTCAAGAAATTATGTTAGCCATAAAAATTTCAAATTAACTATCAGTAACTCACCTTAAAGCACCATTAAAAAGACTCCCCAAAAACAATCCAAGCATGCCCGGCAGAAATCCAAACTGGTCTTGCACATAAAACGGGAGCACTTCATCCGGTGCGGCTATCTGAGCCGACGTTAGTGGATCACAGTACTTATACACTGCATATAACGCCATGCCCACAACCCAGGATAAACTGAATAGTACAGCTACAGCTGGTACGTTGGATAGTAGTGTTCTTCGGACTCTGGCCTCACTGGACATGGAACAGTAGCGCTGGACGAAGGTCTGCTGGCAACCGTAGATGGAGACGGACATGAAGAGCTGGCCGATGATGGCGGAGAGCGTGTCGACGCGGACTGTTGGGTCGCCTGTGAATCTGAAAGTAGGGTATAATGTTAGGGTTTGCCTTTTTTGAGAATCCTTGCCAGGCTGGACTCAACACCATGGTTACTGTTTTTAGTAGGTATATGTAGGAGTTTACTGGTATTGTCTAGATAAGTCTATACAGTTATACAAAGCTATATTTAGAAGGTTTGGCATATAGCAAAAAGATTATTAGTTTCTTTTCGCCAAAAAAATACTTAACGCATGGAAATAATTAATAACCGAATACTCAAATGTCACTCGATTTTAAGCACAGTTAAGTTAAGCTCACGTTGTCTCTCTCTCTTGAAAGTGGAATAAAAAGACAGCGACTTACTACTTACTTATAAATGTTTTTAAATAAATTGGGTTTGAGTGTTCGGACGTAATATCGTCATCTTAAGTAGCTTAATTATTTATAGTATTAAATGGTACTTACTGCATAAACTTCATTCTGCCTCCATCAATATTTTCATTGATAACGTTGACTGGTCCCCCAGCTTTGAGCGTCGCTTGGATTATAAATGCACCACTCACTAAGATCATTGTCAGAGTTTGTATTACATCGGCCCTGAAAAACAAAACAGTAGTATTAATAAATCAATGTAGAACGAAAAAAAAAAATTAAAACCCGACGCAAAAAGAAGAATTTTACGTTTGACGTGTCTGTCTATATGTGTGTCTGTTCGTGGCATCGTGGGTTCTTAAAGAATGGACCGATAATGATTTAGTTTTTGTTGTAAACTGACGTAATCGTATGTTTCTTAGCTGTGTATGGTGTATGAAGATCTGCACAGTACTTTGAAAGACATCAACAATTTTCTAAAATTTGTCTGGGTTTCTTAAATTTTCAATTTGTACGTAATTTGATAATGAAGGTTTGATTGTCAGCTGGGAACGTAATGTTTAAAGATGCGTCATGCCTACATTGTAGTTTTTATCAACAAACATAATGTTAAGTAGTAATAATTTTAAATTTGATTAAAATAAGGTATAAAAACAGCGTTCGGTAAAAAACTAATCAACCATAAATTAGTTGTTGTCATTTTCCTTATACATACAAGACGGTGCAATGGTTTCGTAAAAAAAGAATGTCAGTTATGGTTCCTAAAACATATTGCTTTTATTTGTCTTTATAATTTTATAGCAATTAACGATTAAATTCTAATACATTTGTAAGCAATTCTTATTTTTGACGATATTATTATATGAGAAGTGTGCAAAAAAATATCTAGTTATTTAATAAATTGGTTGATATATTCTTCAAAAAAATCCGAAAAAAAATTACCCAATGGAAATCCTCATAGAGAGAAAGCAGAAAGCTTTAACTAACACTGTACCCGCTAAAATGTTCAGAGTGGCCAGAGAGGGCAAACAAATTTATTATTTTCATTTATACTAAAACTGTTACTAAAGATAATAATCACCTAATCGCCGCAGCCAATCCACCAAGCAGATTGAAGACTATTCCCACAATAGTGAGCGCAGCAGCTGAAGCCCAATGTGGTAGAGCCAGTACAGCATGCAGCGCCACTGTGGGCGTGTACACTGTCACTGACAGGTTCAGGACTTGCCGAAGAAGGAAGGTTGCAGCTGCCATGCGACGCACCCAGCGGGAACCGAAACGCATCTGAGGAACGAAGTACTAAATAAATAAATGTGGACAACATTACATACATTTTGAGAACCTCCTTGGTCGAAGGGAGAACACACACGTGGTGTTTCTAGCTCTGAGGGCCTAGGTTCGATATCCGGACGGATTAATGTAGAAAATCATGGTCTAAATATTCCTGGGTCTGGTTGTTTGTGGTCCCTTTGCCTTATCTGAATTTCATAATACAAGTTCTTTAGCCACCCGAAGTAAGTAGCTTTGGGTTCAGAGGAATGTGTTTGATGTTGTCTACATTAAAATTTACATTTTTCTATACTTTTGTTGCTCTGACCGAAAGTAAGTACCTAAGCACTTACGCTAAAGCACTTGTGTTATTGAATCAGGAATAACGAAGTACCACAAACACCCATACCGTCGGAGGTCATCAAGTTGTTTTTGTATTTGCATTTTGAATTTGTTATGGGATACTATCGATTTTTTGCTTTTTGATTTTGGACCATTTGGCAAAATGCATAAGTTTTGCACTGAACTCAAATAAAATAAAAGGAGTAATTATAAAAGCAATAACACAATTTGTAACCTTACATACAAATATGAAACTAGAATACTATTACTTTTCCTCCATTTCCTCATAATAAAACATCTGCATCAAAACAAAGGACATTCTCACCTGTAGATACTCATACACGGAGTTAGTATGTAGCCTATAATACACAGGTACGAATATCCAGCAGACCAATGGGAAGGCCAGGATGATGCCGTACAACGTCTCCCACATGGCTGACCCATAGTACACCAGCTCTGATGGGAAACCTGGAAATGGAAATACATTGAATAAAAATAAGGAAAAAGAAGGATAATCATGTTTTTTTTTCTATTTATATTTGGTAGAACTGTCTCGACTTTTTATTGAAAAAGTGGCTGAACTATTATAGGTGGGAGTAGGCTTTCTCGTCAAGAGTTGTTTATAAAAATTATAAATATTACACAAGTTGTGTTTTCCAGTAACATGTACATTATGTCTAGTCGACTCCTATAGTCCAGAAGCTAAGAAAATGCTTTCCTGGCATATGCCAGGAAATAAAAAACCGTGTTACATTGTAACCTGACATAATGAAGCGTTTTGAATGATATTATTCGTTTATAGGATAATTAAATGATAAATAATAATAAATGCGGACAACATCACATACATTGCGTTATGGAATTCAGAAACAACGAAGGTAAGTACCACAAACACCCAGACCCGAGGCAATGTAGGAAAATTCATTTCTACATTGACCCGACCGGAGATCGAACCCGGGACCTCAGAGCTAGCGACACCTTGAAACTGGTGCGTACGCCACTCGACCACGGAGGTCGACAATGATAGTAATTTATGTTTCGTAAATTTTTCGCCTCATTAAAGGTATATTGTCCTATTGAACTCCACCTGTCAGGAATGCATTCTCTCAGCGGCCGGACCATATCTATACTTATAATAAATCTGTAGAAGTAAAAATTCTGTACATTGAAAATATCAAAAAAATAAATGGCGGGGGGTGTTACTAGACCGACACAAAACCCAAAATTGTGAAAAAAAAAAATTGTCTGTCTGTTTGTTAAGGTATCACGCAAAAACTACCGGTTCGATTACAATTAAACTTGATATAATTATTCTTTATTATCCTGGGCACCACACTGGGTAGTTTTTATCCCGGAAAAGTATAAACAATAAAAAAAAACTTAATTTTGCGGTTAAAAACTCATTGATAAGTTTCGTCATCCTCGCGAACGAAGTCGCAGGCACAGCTAGTTTTGTAAATAAAAATAGCAAAACAATGTAACTTAACGCGTTTCGGTCACCGCCGCTGAAACCACGACGTTAATGTTAACGAGATGACGCGTATATTACAATCATATAATAAATACAATAATCCATAAATTTACTATAACTACATGTTTACTGCAAGCCTGTCATGTCATTTTGATGTGAACTATAAAATATAATAATGTTTTTATTGATGTTCTGGTGACAAACGGACAAACGACGTATGTAATTATAAAATCTTCTGCCTAATCACTTACACATCTCTGGTAGCATACAAATTCCAATCTTATTATGTGTCATCAATAGTATCAATACAGCATACAAAGTATACAAGTTAATAGTTTATTTCATAATATTAAGAATAGCGTGTGGACTTTATAATTATACAAGGTGTTAAGAAAACCCTGTCCGACCCGAAAGGGTGATATAGGGTTCACAATCACATGCCCAAATTAAAATTAAAATTTGGAAAATTCATGATAGAAACAATAATAATGTGTTTCTAAATTAATAAAAGGTTATTTAGAAACACATTATTATTGTTTCTATCATGAATTTTCCAAATTTTAATTTTAATTTGGGCATGTGATTGTGAACCCTATATCACCCTTTCGGGTCGGACAGGGTTTTCTAACACCCTGTATGAAGAAAATCTCTACACTATGTAAAACGAAAGAGACACTCATTCAAATAAACATCGCAATGATTCATTCTGAGGTTTTATTTACGTTATATTCTGTCTTTGTCTAAGGATACTACTAATATAAACCCAATATAAAAGATTGCAAATAAATGTAAAGCGACTTCAACTAAAATGAAACAATACTACTGGATCGATTTTAATTATTTTATTTAAAAAAAAGTGGGTCAAAATCGAGTCCAAAGGAGTCGGTTACATACATACATACATACAATATACATACATATACATACATACAGGTGAAGCTAATAAAAGCGTGTATATATGTGGGACCACAAATTAAAGAATTTAATTTCTTTGACTAACTACACAATGTAATGCAATGAAACACACAACACCGATTTTTTCCATCAAGACTAACTTAGTCTGACATACATTTTTAGTCTTTACCGAATGCAGGTAAAATTTTCATTTCTTAATCAAGTAAAAAAAGTGGTCTTGGCGATAATTGCACTGAAAACTCTCTCATTTTCATCGTCATCATTTCCCGAGCCTTTTCCCTATGATGGGGTCGGCTACCAGTCTTACCGGATTCAGCTGAATACCGTATTTAACATGGATCGACTGCCTATCTGACCTCCACAACCCATTTTACTGGGAAACACAGTATCCCATGGTAAGACTGGTTGTCAGAATTGACTTAACGACTGCCAAAGATCTATGTATGACTGCCGGGACCTACTGTTTAACGTGCTTTCCGAAACACGGAGAGGTCTTGGTATGTTATAAATGGTCACCCATCCACGGACCAACTGCGGCGAGCGCGGCTTAACCTGTATTATCGGTCAAACCGTACGGCTTACACTTAGCCACGAGCCCCTCAACTGAAAACTCTCTATTGTTCCGAATTAAAAACTATGTATCGCAAAGAGAACCTCGACTATTAGTTTTATACCATTTATATACAATATCTATTTTAGGAATTATTTTTAGTTTCATTATTTAGGATATTATTTCGAACTTATTTTTTAGCCTATTTTCTCACTGCTAGGCAAATGCCTTCCCTTTCTTTTTACAAACCACTCTTTTTTGCGATGTCTCTTAAAAATAATTTTAAAAGCATATAATTTTCCCGTAATTTCCTTGCAAATATTATGGGGCTAATAACCAAACTTAAGCGACAACGTGATACATTGGGCTAATGTTAATCGCTTAATGGTTTAAAGAAGCCAAACAAAATGTTTCACGTGCTTACGTTACAATGAACTCTGTTATGAGATAGTCCGCCAATATAAAGAAGAGTAATATAATTATTAAGACCTAACAGACACATGGTATTTATTTAATCCAATTTTTCTTTAACTTGAAATATATGTGTTTGTTAAGGTCAAATCTTGCAAGCACTTTCTGACATCACATTGCTATGAAAATTTGCATATAAAAGTACTGTGACAATACAGTGGTATGGCACTTTCGAGCTGGTCTGATGATGAAGCTAAAAGGTGGACCATAGGTCTTTCAGTTTTTCAGAATTTGAAGCGACTGCCTATTTCCTGGGTAATACAGGATCTATTGTAAGTGTAACTATGCATGTTATTTATTCGCGCTTAAACATCCTGACTTACACACTTCCTGTATAAACTGCCAATCTATTGTCTTGTGAACGAAAATAACGTAAAACATCGAACGTCGAACTCAATACAGTCTACTTGTAATTAATTAGCATACGCTATCAATTCACCCATACAATTTGTTACAAAATGTCAGTTTGAATGTATGTGAAGTATTTAACTTTGTCCCTTTTTTTGCTTTGACAAAATTTGCTCTTTGTTTCTGAACTAAAATGAAACCTGATTTCCCTTGGTCACGCCATAACTGCCGAATTACACCGAATCGTATAATAATATAATATATAAATAATAAAAAGTTTATTTATACACAAAAACCAGATACTACAAGGTAGAATCTAATGATTAGGTTGTACAACATTCACACAGTTTATAGTCGAAACATCTGACTCCTAAACTAGGCAAGAAGCCTGTATCTTAGAAGCCGAAGTTCCCCAAGATTACAGTGACTTACAACAAATTTAATATTGATCGCCGTACAAGTACTATTTCTATGAAAAATTAATCTTACAAACTTACTTAAAATTAAATCAATATAAAATAAGAAATTATGTTTATACAGTAAATCCTTACTAATATTATAAATGCGAAAGTTTGTTTGGATGTATGGATGTTTGTAGTACTCTTCACGCAAAAACTACTGGATGGATTTTAATGAAACTTTACAATAATGTAGCTTATACATCGGAATAACACATAGGCTATAATTTATAAAGATAGTGTATGAATTGTCATTCACGCGGGTGAAACCGCGGGGCACAGCTAGTATTTAATATTTTAGGACATTACTTTGAGCAAAGTTTCCGTTTCATCATACGATAACTCTTGCAACCACTTTAAAAGTATATTTTTCACCTCAAATTTTGTATGAATGTATATTCTTTATATGACAATGTTTATATAACAAAATATACGTAATCAATTTCATAACACCCACGTTTGACTAGGGCTAGATACTTAATTTTTGCCATTTTTTAATAATTATCTACGAAATTACTACTTCCAAAAATTTATTGTAATGTCCTTGTAATCAATCGTGACAAGAAAATACGGTATAGAAGCAATAACTATGACTAACTGGAGGCCTCGTCATAAAGGCTTTTATTTATCACGTACGAACGGTAAACCTATAAATATTTTATTGAAGTTTTAAAACGAAATTTCAAACGTAGTTACGTAGTATTACTATTGAATAATACTAAAGATCATTGGTTTTGTTACGTAAGATGGCGTGTTACGTTACCATTTTTCTTTTTTTATCCATTTTCCTTTCATTTACAAGCCTGCCAGGTGCGAGTTGGTTTCGCGTAAGAATATTGCCTGCTCCATCTTCAACTTTTCCGAAAAAAAAATACTGAGCATTTCAAATCTTATGCAGTATAGAATAAGGATCACATTGATTTAAAACAAAAAATGTTTAGTGCGTCGGCACCCGCTGATTGTTTTAAATTTAATTTCAACTCTATTCCTTACAAGTTATGATTCGTAATGCTCTATCATATTGTTTGTCGTAGAGCTACGCAACTCCTTCTGTGGAAATTGATAGAAAACTTTTGTGATAATATAGTCGCATGTCTGTCATACATCCAATAAATTGGCAGCCGACGTTTCCAAGTCACATCGGCACATGACAATGGCGCCAATGTACGAAAAATACCTATTATTAGATAACACACTACATAGAGAACAAAACAACTGATTTGTCTTTAGTTAAGTTGAAGAAAAGTATGTTTTGTGATAGGAAATAAGTGGGACACTTGCAAGCATATCAATTTAAATTATTGATTACCTACACGTCAAAGTAAAAAACGAGTTCAGTTAAAAAACCAGAGTCGACTTTGATAAAAATTATACTTTATTTTTTACCTCTGATGTAACTAGCGATGACATGAATAATATCGTTTTTGGAATCCATCCATAGGTACCCTAGATATTGTGCAAAAAAAAAAACTTTAATATTAAGAGTCTCTTCATTTTGAAGTCACTTAAAAATCTTCTATATATAAAAATGAATTGCTGTTCGTTAGTCTCGCTAAAACTCGAGAACGGCTTTTGGCTAATTTTGGTATTGAATTATTTGTGGAAGCCCAGGGAAGGTTTAAAAGGTAAAGAAATATGAAAATGTTCGGAATTAAATAAAAAAACAAGAGACTAACGAAAAGCAATTCATTTATATAGATTGAGGCAGTACGAAGTCTGCCGGGTCAGCTAGTAATAACTATGTAGCTAAGTATTTTTGTGCATTTACAAAAAACCCAATTCGTATACATATTGAAACAAACTAACCTGAACAAATATCGATTGATTATAAGATACTTTAGTGATATTTATCCTAAGCAAAGATACCACCTTATATTTTTTAATTAGCACATATTTTCAAACAAATGAATGACCGTTCCATAATTCTTGATATGGTTAAAGTTAATTAACAGCTAGGATCAATGCTCTCGACCTGTCAACGTCAAAACTTAATGTCATATTGCTATAGGTCAGTACCAGTTGTATTTACATGTCAGTTGGCAGATTAGAAACCCAAGATAAAGTGACCTTTTTAGTATGTAAATAATAAATAAATAAATAAATAAATGCGGACAACATCACATACATTGCTCTGAACCCAAAGTAAGTAGCTATAAAGCACTTGTGTTATGGAATTCAGAAACAACGAAGGTACCACAAACACCCAGACCCGAGGCAATGTAGAAAAGTTGGTTTCTACATTGACCCGTCCGGGAATCGAACCCGGGACCTCAGAGCTAGCGACACCTTGAAGACCGGTGCATACGCCACTCGACCACGGAGGTCGTCAAATCTGTGTGAGTGTGATCTCTTACTTAGATTTTGAATGATAAATGAAAATATAATTTTTTATACTTAATAAATTAATATTCCGGGACAGCTCACACACGGTTATCTGATCCCAAACTAAGCAGAGCTTGTGTCGTGGTAACCAGACAGCTGATAAACATATTATATGTAGTTCTAAATACATACATATTATAGATAAATTACACCCAGACAAAGAATAAATGATCGTGCTCATCACACAAAGATTTGTCCTGGGTGGGAATCGAACCCACGACCTCCGGTATAGCAGTCAGGGTCACCAACCACTAGACCAACAGGCCAGTAAAATTTTATAATAATAAACGTCCGATTGCTGGGCACAGGCTTCCTACCCGTAAACAGAAGGAATGAGTTATTTTAATATATCGATAAACAATCAAATTGTTAAGGAAAAAATGATATTAGTTCTAACTCTTCAAGTTATAAGGGTTCATACGCACTATGCGGTTACTCGCGCATCGCAGTGCGCATAGAAATGAATATTACGTACATAATTGTTGTTCGCATTTATTTATTTATTTATTATTTATTATAATTGTGCTTGCGGTCAGCCGGACGGCTAGCCGCATTGCGGGTAACCGCATAGTGCGTATGAACGCTAAATCCTATGTATAGTGGTAATAAATGTTCATTAAAACAAATTTATGTAACACAATATCCATGTTTACAATATTCAGTTGTCATAAAAAAAAATACTTTAATAAATACTAATCGGTTCATTGACAATAAATATTCTTTAGCAGTTCGTTTACTTCGAAGCAAATTTTAGGTTATCTACGTAAAGATCGCGTGTCTCAACAACTTATAAATCAATTATCATTAATTTACGTGTCTCCTTTAAGGGTATGCATTAAAAATAATTAATTTTCAATAAATTTTCTAAATGAAGTTATCATTGCTTAAATAAGTGCTAATGTTTATTCAAGAAGTTTGACGTCGCGATAGTTTTTTTTTTCCCGAATATGATTTAAATAATTTTATTGGAATTACATTGTAACCAATTATTGGTTAATAATTAATGAACTATTAGTTCATTTTTATTAAGTGTTCCAAGAATAAAGTAACTACAATTCAAAACCAGTTACACTTAAGGATATTGATAACCTAGTAAAAATTGATATGTCTACTTAAATTTACACCTCTATTTAATATGTCAATGAAAACAGCTTAAAGAAAAGAATAAATAAAGACATTAAAACACAAATACCAATTATTATCTAGACGATTACAAATTGCAGTAGCAAATTATAAAGGTGAATAATTATATATTTTGTGTGAACAAATAGCACATTATGGTACGCCATAATATACATAATATACGTCATAATATATAGTAATAATAATAATAATATCCTGGGACATCTCACACACGGTTATCTGATCCCAAGCTAAGCAGAGCTTGTGTTATGGTAACCAGACAACTGATAAACTTACTTATATATTTCTAAATACATACATATTATAGATAAATTACACCCAGACACCAGAACAAATGATCATGCTCATCACACAACATTTGTCCTGGGTGGGAATCGAACCCACGACCTCCGGTATAGCAGTCAGGGTCACTAACCACTAGACCAACAGGCCCGTCAGTGTGTATACTGTATACATATAAATGTGGATAATACATGTACCTAATGTGTTTCACAGTTCAGCGTCCACCGTAAACGTTCGCTTTTATAATGAAAACATTATTATAATAATGACGATTACCTGACGGTCTCTACACTATTTATTTGTGTTTTGTTTTTGCTTCCATTATTTACTTTAGGAGATTTTGTCAGTTGTGTACACTGTACATATATTTTTATACATACAAAGGCAACTAATATTATATATAGAGAAAAAAATAAGGTTAACTATTTCCGACGTTGGTGTAAAATACCGAGTGACAAGCATATACTTATTTAAATTTGAATCCTCACACAGTTTTTAAACAAATTGGTCAGCGTATTTAAAAACAAAATAAGATCAGGTTAAAGTAAAAACATAGCACTCAACTTACAATCAAACAAGTGTATTATAATAATATAAACTCGACTCATGTAAACTACACAAATGAGTAAGAAGTCCTAGTCAAAATGATGATGCATCGTGGGAAAATCTACCACAACAATAAGCTAGCTTTCTGGGAACTATCTGGATGTGTCACCTCGTCACCTGGCTATCTTAGAAATAATATTTATAAGAGCAGTTATAGGTAAATCTAGATCGCTTACTTATATACGGAATGTTCCGGCTCAATACCTAGTGAAAAGACGAGCCAATAACAGAACGAAAGGAATATAAGGTAAATTATTGTGCTTTGATTTTGATAGGTTTGTCGTTCCGTGACCGAAAATTGTAAAATACAGAACACACGGACAGTGTTTAGAAAAAGAAAGGTGAGGTATTTTCTTAATTTGAATACTGCAACCTATTTGTAGTAACTTAAAATCACTTTTTCATCTTTAAGGACACTACTTTCGTAAGCTTATTCTCGAAGTAACTGACATTTAAATAAACTTAACCAGTTGAATAAAAAAATCAAATAAGACTGTGTCAAAAATCATTATCGAAATTGTTTTTCAGTATTTTTTATTCTAAACTAAACGTATAGACAAATGAGCCTGTCTTGCTCAAACGAGCTCGCTTTAACGTCATTGTGTTTGACTGTAAGCATTAGGCCATAGACTCTGAAGAATGTCTAGTTAATTCTTTCATTTTGTTCTACATAAACACACTTTTCAGTGTCGCAATTTCAAATTTTCCTTCGCTAATTACCATATTATATTTACTATTTTTTTTACATAGTACTCGCAACGGAAACTAAGATACGCTAGGACTCGTATTCGGGGCGCAGGAGATTTCTAGAAAGCATGTTACAGTATGTCTATTCTGTAAATAATTTCGGTATCGAGCTTCACCTGAGTGACAATAAAGCTCACTTCAAAAGTGAACCCAATTGGCCTTGATTTAGAATTCAAATTCGAGAATACGTATTTGACATCTCACCGCGGATTCCGCTGTCGAGACATGAAAATAATGTTTTACTTTAATTGTTAACATTTTCACTGGTCGCTTGGACCCGTATTGGGGATGCGGGAGATTTTGTTAAAGCTTAACCGATGACTTTCATTGGTTGCTAGATTATTGGTTGTTAGGCCACGTGCGGGGCAGGACGCATGCTGGATAACGACTTGCACGATTTCAGTAGCCGTCATCCGGTACACGAAAATGCTGCCTTACAACGAGCAGTGAAATTAAGCTAAAAATTACGATAAGTAAAAAACTCACCCAAAAACGATCGAACCCCAAGCGTGCCTCTAGCCACTGATAGAATCATGGCTAACGTAGAAACGCCGCCACCAGCAAAGATGTACGCTTGCTTAGCGCTGCCGCCGGCGCTCGCGTCGCGTCGCCGTCGCCACAGCGGCGCGCATGACGACGCGCACACGAATATGCCGAACACTATGCATTCCCATGCGAGCCAGCCGGAATTCATGGTTCTGGAATAGAGAGGAGATAGGTTAAAAAAGAAAGAAAGTTTTACTGGCCAGTAAGATGAAAGAAAAGAGGTGGTGTGATGAGCTTCTACAGTTTTATGTTTTCTTGTTACCTATATTGGAGTAGGAAACCAAATTATAATTAAACCTACTTTCATCCAGAAAAATAAATAAATAACATTTTACGCGACATATTATGCAAACTCAAATATTTAAACTTTAAGAAAAAATTGCATTGTTTTTTCTTTTTAATGCAACCAGAAACAACTGCGCATACGTTCTTAGTTAAAATAATAAAGATGGCGGTCCAACTGTCATTATGCACAATATCTTATTAGCGCCCTTAAGGACCGGACTGCACCGAGTCCGGCCCTAAGAACGGGTTTATTTATACCATCCGTCTTAATAATAGGTTGTACTAAAATTACTGAGTTAGAAAAAACTTATCGCGCGCGATTGGGTTCTATATAATTTCCATTGATTATGTCTTATTATTTACCAGACTTTGTATTGGATTAATTTTAGTATTATTTTTTCCTCTCTCCGTTTATTAATTAACATAAATGTAAAAAACACAATCACAATTATTAACTAACACAGGGTCAAGGGCCTGACGAGTAACAATACTGTCTCAACGTTAAGTAAATGACCTTTTTTATTTTTTGTGCATAATCTCTGAATGTAAATACCAGGTATTTGAGATAATTATAAAATGTTTTTTGTTGCAAGTTATTACAATGAACTGACTCATTAGGTATTGCAATTATTTATTTTTATGTATTTTCTTTTTATTATCTCATAAATTATTAAGCTAGTGTTAGACGTCAACAGATTTACGACTTTGATTGAACTGATTTTGTCCATCGTCTATCAGTTATCTAAAATTATACACAAAATCTGTATTTAGAGAAAAGGAGTTTTCTTTGTTTGAAACTTAATTAATTAAAAAAACAAACTGTTCTGACCCAGCTGTAACTGTAATTGAAACCTTTCCAAGCAAATATTTTTTTTCTCGAACCATTGAGAAATGTAGTAGGTACTAATTATATAATACAAATTTTTAATTAATCATCACGTGAAAACAACAGCTGTCTACACTTTTGTTGCATTTGCATTCATATAAAAACATCTTCGATGTTTTTCCATTACATTGCATAATAATATTTATCGTATACAAATAATTTACCATGTGCAACAAGCATGTTAATTTCAGCTTAAGTTGCAGGACTCATGATTACCTCAGTCCACTAAAATATCAGCTTATTAAAAAAAACCTTTTTACATAACAATATCAGTCTATAAACGTCTCACTGTTGGGCACAGGCCTCTTTCCTCACCTATAGGGAAGGCAAGAGCATTGCTCACTTGCGGATTGGTGGTTTCAGATCCCAATTTTTGGAATCCAGGTTTCCTCAAGATGTTCTCCTTGACCGTTTGTCAGAAGTGACTTAGGATTATTAAGAAAGTATTACTTGCTTAATTTTGAAAAGTCATCATTGATTGACACCCATGAATGCGTCCTTCATACAAGATAATCATCACTTAGCAACAATAACTTCAATAACAATAAAATACGCATTTCCGTAAAACAGTCGTGATCGCCTGAATGACATGTATTGTTTTCCACAAGTAAAGCGATCCATTCAAAATATGTAAATGAGTAATGACTCAATTTTCCTCTACCATTTAAAATTACATAAAGGTTTAATATGATTCATTTCCGTATAGAAATACAATAGTTAGTAGTTGAGTAGTGTTTCTGCTAACGTAAACAGTTTTCAGAATTGATAGGGACTGTGGTACATTGCAATGTTTTTTCACCTGTTCAGGAATTTAAAAAAAACTTTGTTAAATTAGGTAGGTACTATAATTTATGACGATAAACATAACATAACATACCATCACGCCTGTATCCCCGAAGGGTTAGGCAGAGGTGTACCAATGTACACCCACAGTTCGCCGGTATTTTTAGGTCCCATGTAATAGGGGGCGAGCCTATTGCCACTAACCGGGCACAAATCCAAACTCCGACCTGCTACTGAGAATTTCATAGAAAAACCCAATAACACCATGGTCGACTTGGGAATCGAACCCAAGACCTATAGCGTAGCAGTCGCGCTTAGCACCACTAGGCCAACGAGGCAGTTTTTTATGACGATGTAATATAAAAACTAGAAAATTATAAAACATAAGAAGGAGAGCATGAATAGGAAGTTTTAACATAAAAACTTGTCATCCATAGTACCTAATGTAAAGAGTTTAATTACCAATACTGGCCTATAAAAGTCCCCACATAGAGGGCTCCACTAAAATATATATTTCTCCTTTTGATCATTCACGTGTTTTTTACGCTGAAAATTACTCTGTAATAAGAAAATCTAAACTTCAATCGCACCTTTTACTTTCATCAAATAATTTATCTAGCCGTTACAAATTAATTTCACTAACAAAAGACCTTCATAAATCATAAATAACATGTATAAATTATTCAATATCGTCACTCATGCGCACTCAATCATACTCATGTAAATTAGGAAGCAGATTATATTCATGCTAATCACTTGTTTCTAGAGCAACGTGCAAATAATATCAACCTTCTGAATGTCGCAGTAAGGCGAAGGATCTACTTTTAAGTGATCATGTGATTTTTTATCACTTTCATCATAGCACTAAATTAAAAAAATCTCTAGAGTAAAAACTTTTTTCTTGTTATCCTAACTTTTTTGGAGTTGGCTTCCAGTCTTACTATTGTACAAGTTTGGATACATATCGAGGTATAAAACATAGTAAAATCGCTAATACGAAATGTTATGTTGTTATGTTTCGCTACAAGAAAACAAATTTATGTTTTTCCCTCTCTCACCTGTGAAGGGCGGTCGTACCAAAATAGTCAGTGTTAAGTCGACTATTGCTCGTTTTTAATTTATTATTTAATTTTCTTATCTTATATATAAAATTCTCGTGTCACAATGTTAGTTACCATACTCCTCTGAAACGGCTTGACCGATTTTTATGAAATTTTATATGCATATTCAGTAGGTCTGAGAATCGGCTACTATCTATTTTTCATACCCCTAAGTGGTAGTAGGTAGGTAGTAGGCAGGTGCTAGGTAGAAAAAATTGCATTGCAACGCATGCCGGGTACAGCTAGTTAAATATAAAATCCCAATTATTAAGCATAGAGGTAATGCAAACTTTAGCCAACCATTTCATCGTTAAAGTTGCATCTATTAACCAACTAATGTTGTTTTATCATTTCTATTCAAGTTTAGAAAAAAAAGTTTCTAAACTTGAATAGAAGAATTGAAAAGAAATAGATAAAAATCTATTTACGTAAAAAATCTATTAAACGTTTTTCTAACGCGTATTTTAAAGGACCGCCCTGCTCGTTTCGGACCCGAAGCCCGCCAGTTAAAACAGTTACTAAGTTAAATAAATAAATCAACTAAGAAATAACTAAACATGAATATTTACAACGATAAACAAAACCTTTTCTTCCAGTTCTATATATAATCGATATTGGCTAATATGAGGAGGTTGAGTGACAGTTCTAGTGTTATGATTAACAATATGTGTTGTCTTTGAATAGAATTCTAATGGTAATTAGGATAATTGCTTATATCCTACTCATGAAGTAATGTAATGTGTTTTAAATGGATTACAATGGGCGATCGTGTAGGAAAGCCTAGTGAAAGACAGTAATTATTATGGTAAAATGTATTCACAACTTTTTTACAGAGTAGTTACATTTTGAATATTTATTAAAAAAAAAAGATGTATAATTTTAGGCGAAAAAAAATAATTAAGTAATTTTAATTTTCTATGATGCTATTTTCTTTTATATTTTAAAATTTTTATAATATAAAGAGCTTTAATATCTTTCATTAAAATGTAACCCGTAATTTTTTACAACAGAATAAAAATCCTGTAAATACTTAGATTATGATGCAACACAGATATCATAAACTATCGTCCAAGTGTCATTTCAACAATCAACACTGCATCGAGTCATTAATCCTTGCAGTTCCGTACGATGCACATGTACTGCATGCTATAAATAGAAGTGCATTAGTTTTCTGTCGCTATTACTGATGTTTAGTCTAGTCGCAAATCTTTTGTTTTATCCCTGTAAATGTCACTGAAGTCTGAAATATGGTTTATAAATTCTAGATATTATTATGTATATATTATTAAAACGGAAAAGTACTATGGCAGACTTAATATCTTAGCATTATATACCAGTCAAGAATGTTTAATGAGTACGTATCGGGAGGCTGCTTGGAGATGGTTTCCTTGAACAGAAAACCACAAAAACCACGTTAAAATTAGCAAATGAGGAGAACTTAACCCAAAATGTTCACCTTTTTTTTCAAAATATTCGGCCACAGCACGTGATACAGAATTATTTTTTAGCCATATCTTTTATAAACAAGTAAGCATCACTAAAGAGTAAAGATTAATGAACGAGAACTTCAGTTGCAAAATTTCTTCTACTCCAGTAAAATTTAAAAACTATATACCAAACACAACCTCAGCAGAATTTTGTGAGGTACGGTTGTTTGAGGAAAATCATGGCATGAAGTGCATTCGAGATTAGGTGCACTTATAATTTATAGTGATCTCTCAACCAAACACGTTATTATACGTTATTACACGTGGCTCCGGATGTGGATATTAGAGTTAGAGATATCAAGAGAGATTAAGTAAATTTAGAATATTTGCCAATTTTAGATTCAAGAATACGTATATATTTTAGAAAAGGTAGGAGGTCAGCCTTAGGTACATGTATTACAATTTTATTGCACAGTGAAATAAAATGTTTGAAGTCTTAATTTAGTTTATAAAACTACTGCACGTGCCTTTAATCTACCTACTTTTCATAATACTGACATAAGTAATAATGTACCAATGCTAGGCACAAGCCTCTTCCCATCCTATATAGCGAAGGAAAGAGTTTGGATAACCACTCTTGCTAACTTACGCTTTGTGATTTCAGATTCCAATTCTTGGAACCTAGGTTTGCTCACGATAATTTCCTACGCCGATTGTCGATGGTAACTTAGAAAAAATAATAAAGTACCTTTTTGAAATGTCACATTGGTAGCCTACGCATCTTTGCACACAAATCTGTTCATTGAACCGCTTGCCAACCTACTTCAACATTTCATTATTTAAATAAAGTACTATATTTTTATGAGGTTTACTTTCGAACGGAAGAACAATTCATCGTAATTATCATTTGTTTTTGAACTGGATCTACTGTTTTCTGAAACATTCGTTGAATCGGCAAACAAAGGCCGCTTTCTGTGTACCAATTTGAAACAAAGGTGGTATTCAAAGCATACATTCCTTGAATCTGAAGTGTTTAATGCAAGACAATTGGATTTTTTATTGTGTCAGGTTGATCGGTCAAGGGTAAGCAACCGTTGGCCGGTCATTGGATGAGACTTACCCATGCTATGTGAAGCAACGTTACCCGTTCGTTTTTGCAGTTGATGTATGGGGTGATTTTCAATCTGACTTTAAAAGTAAAAAACCCTTAAAGTCCGAAATTTAGGTGTTAGGTTCACATAAATATACAATTTTTACTTTTCAATATAAATCTATGTTGTAAATGTATGTTGTAATATATGTAGGTTTATATGTAACGTTTTTCGTCTAAATTTCTCTAAATTCGTGTTTCGTCTAAATTTCTTGGCACCTACCTATGCTTTCTCTCCACCACCCAAAGGTAGACTGGTAGAGAACGCCTAAGGCGTTAAGTCCGCCATTGTACATTGTGTGCAAGAAGTATTTAATAAATAAATAAATAAATTGTGATATTTAAGGTAAATATTCACAAAACAAAATATTTTCTTGGTTAGTTACGTTAATTTCGACAATGTAAGCAATAAAAAACAGATGTCAAGGCAATTCGTTTCGGATTATTATTTTCGTTACTTTAACATTACTGCATTGACCAGCAACTAATGATTGAGAATTAAGGGCAATGTGCTGAGGTAAAAAA
Source organism: Autographa pulchrina (assembly GCA_905475315.1). Classification (NCBI taxonomy): domain Eukaryota; kingdom Metazoa; phylum Arthropoda; class Insecta; order Lepidoptera; family Noctuidae; genus Autographa; species Autographa pulchrina. The sequence continues at coordinate 7,637,714 of FR997784.1, read as the reverse complement.
AAATGAGAATCCGGTTTATTGTAGTAAGTCAATGATCTTAAGTAAATTGAGTTATTTGAAACGAATATGAATCATAAAACAACATAGGCATCATAAGGCAACCTTACATGCATATATAAAAAAAATCAGATCATATGAAATTAAAAACATATGAAGAAAGTCAAACCCTTAAATATTACACTAGCCAAAGCAATCAACATAAGGATAGACTCAGAAAAGATAACAATGAATGATTAAGACCAACATAAACTGGTCATTACAACTCACATAGAAACACCATCATAACTTGAACTATATCATGGTCTACATCGAAGTCTCGCGACTAAGTATTAAGTAAATCGTTCTAAATATAGAAACAGAGGTGATCTCGATAAGTCAACGTAACGGGATGTGACGAGCAAAACGGGTTGGGACACGTTCCTACCGGCGTTAACACCAGTAAATGGATACAAAGTGATTGAGTGAAATTAACAAATTATCGCCGGTGAGGATTGATTGCTAGATGCAATAGCATGCCAAGTAAGGGACAAGAACGGAACATGATTAAATATGACGGATTAGACAGATTAATATTCATCATTCATCTGTCATTGTATTTAAAAATGTAACAATATACGCTCCATGCATTACATGCATACATATAGAAGAAGATAAAGAAATGTGAAAATATTGGTAACATCTAAAATTTTATTCTACAATAGATGATAGACAGCTGAGGGCAAACTGTAACGAAATTTTATTCCCTTCATAAGGCATTATCTATAATAATAGTAGACAACAGATAAAGCAAAATAAATCATCCGAAAAAAAAGTCCTGTATCTCAGCATATGTTCCACCCACAGCCCCAAATATTTTGGCTAAGTAAAATTAGGCGCCGCGCGCCGGCTCATCCACTTCCCATACTTTTTCCTGACCTACGATAGCTTTCACTGAATTACTATTTACAGTGATTAAGGCATCCAATGTGTTGGCTGCCATCCAAATATAATTATTATCATGATCAATATTACTACCTGTAGTGTTGACGTATGTTAGTATTGAAATTGACAATGACTCCGTATGAATAAGTTCATCTGGTTCAAAGAACTGTCAAAAAGATTTTACAAGTTACTTTACGTAATTCGGTATAAATTATAACATCTTTTGTTAACCTGATTGAGTTACAAAAATATGGATTGAATTGTCCTTTAAGTAATCATAACACAAGTGATGAAGTGTGCAGTGTAGCAAATCATACTTATTTTTAAGATAATATGAGTTTACATAACTTCATTGATGTGTCGACGGTTAAATCGTTTATTTGTACGTTTGTGATTTTCGGACATAAGGACCTATTTCACACTCTCGTTCTATGTCAAAAATATATTTTGTAGTACTAACTCTAACAACTGATATCATTTAAAAAAAAATTGGACAAGAGCATTGTCGTTCAATTCATTTAATTATCATGTTAGAAACAGAACATACATTACGTCATTTAAAACCGTAGAAATATAGCTACTGAATATAACGATCAGTTCAAATGATATAAGTCACTACATTAGTCATTTTAACATACGCATCCCTCACGGTTGTGAATCTAAATGAATCAGAACAGGTCCTAAACATTCTACACTATTACTATCTTCATAAACATCAAGACATTCCATAAGGAAACTGGTCTAAACAAATTCATGGGACGAGACTTAGGCCCGGACTCCACCAAAGCGGAGACGAGCAGAGCGTAGCAGACGTCTAATTTCACTGTGTAGACGGGCCTAAATAACGAATTAATATTGGTTATTAAAATTAAAAATACTTCTTTGCTCCGCTCTGCTCGTCTCCGCTTTGGTGGAATCCGGCCCTTAGTTTTACAGACGTACATAAATATCATTCGTTTCTTGATTGTTGTCGTAATGCCACTTTCATTGTCTGGATAGTTTTAGCATCACAATAAATGTCTGAATCGGTCACTTGTATCCACACAATGTACTCAGTCTAGTATACTGAGTGTAAGGCGGCGTTATGTTGCGTAAATGAACACTAATAAACCAGAAATCGATTAGCATCGTAACTCGATTATTTTTTTAATAGCCAATGTATACTTAGGCTTGTAGGTATTTATTGATAAACATGATGTCGGCTTTATGAGGCTGTCTGCTTTCTTTTGTTTTAACATGCTCCCGAATAATAAAAGATCACTTAACATTAAAATTAGTTAATTAAATTGCAACTAAATATTAATTGCTGTAATAGGTTTTTAATATTTAGTCTCGCCTTGACTCGCTTGTTTTTCAACTTTTGCAGTCGGCTACAAGTTTCATTGGATAAAAAGTAATAGTATTTTACATGAAGCAACAAGCCATAATCTTCACAACACATTTACAAGATGTAAATGCTCAACGACTGTCAAAGATCAAGATCAAGATTTCTATAGTAATTGTCATTAATCATAGCAACGCTTTTGAGTCATTCTTGAAAACCTAGTTATATAAGGAAAACCGAAGTTTGAACTCAACAATAATTGTTCCACTCGGTTTGTCACGCCTACTTCTTAATACCTATTTATTTTACCTGTAGGTGTTGTATTTGTATGAATAAATAGGTCTATGAAGTAAACAAGTGTCACTCCAAGGACAAGGCTATTGGGAGTTCTTCAAGGACTCTTGCTGGGCCCCGTTGTTTCTATTTATGTCCATTACTTATCGAGATCTATTAGACATTTATTGTTACGGAATGGTGTATAATAAATGATGTCTACCTAAATCGTACGTTGTAATTATATTTTAACAGAAAAAGAAAGATCTTAAACATTTTCTGAACAATAAATTTACCTACGTACAGTTTTTTAAGTATGCGACTACTTCACTTTGGAATTTTATCAGTATGCCGGACGTGCTTCACTTACATATAAATCACATTCACTAAATATACCTACCAATAATTTGAATAAACGTTTATATCGATCATACAAACGGTTCTCCCATGCAATTGTTTTATTTAACTAATTCAACCACAAATTGTATTTTGTCGTTTAAGGGATGATTCTCATTAGAGCGCGCCGTGCACCGTGCATTATCCGTGTCGAGCGGGCCCGGACGGGACACGGATAATGCACGGTGTAATATAAATTGATTCATACAAAATATATGTAACAGATCAAAACCGTGCCCCGTCCGGGCCCCGCCCCGGGCACGGCACGCTCTAATGAGAATCATTCCTTAGTCATTCATGTGATCTTGATCAATTTAGATAGTCATAGTCCTGTCTTCACTCAGTATAATAATGAAGGAATGATGAAGGACAATCACCACGATTCCATCTATTTATAACTTTAAATGGTAATTTAAAGAAATACATAAATACTCATATGTGTCAGTGGTTTATCATTTCATAGAAGTCTTGGACCAATTGTGAGAAGGAAACACTTGAAACACCCACTATACTGATCCTTGGTGCTATTATATAAATTATTTTTAATAATAGACCTGACAGTGTGGTAGTTGCAAATCTCATGTACCTATGAGATTTTGCATACAGATTCCTAAACGTTTTTGGCATAGCCGGCAAACGGACATGCTTTTCATCAGATAATATGAAAATTGCCGTCAGGTTGAATAATGTGTTTATGCCTCAAGATATTTCCAAGAAAAGCCTCATTACCATCAACTTTCAGTATCGATTGTGGTTTATTTTCGGTGAAATGTGGGTGTAACAAAACTGTTCACAGTATGGAAAATTAAGTTGTAAATGAACGTCATCATCACTACGTATGACATAATAGGTCTATTAACTATATCAATTCACATGTGTATGGACGTCAAGAAAACAACTTGACAGACCACTCTTGTGTCTCTGAGTGGTCTGGCGGTATCACTCGAGTAGCAGAAAATGTAAAAGTAGTTAACTTTCGCGCTGTATGTTTATAGTAATATAATTCACGGGAATAAGCGCGTACATGGATCAATACCTTTTTTTGTGACAAGTCTGCTTGCGACCACGGCCGGTGTAACCCGGTCGAAACGTCAAGCCCTAAAAAAGGTATTTATGCATGTACGCGCTTATTCCCGTGACTTATATTACTATAAATGTAAAAGTGGCAACGGATAAGAATAATTGAAAACCAATTTTTGAAAATTGCTCTAGTTTAGCTCTGAAGACTGTCATAGCTGCACAGGTAGATACCTATCCATACTTATGTACTGTAGATACTTCATACATACACAGTATACAAATATCGTAGACAGAGTACTCACTGAACTTGGCACCTAAATCACTTCCACGTCACTCTGCATCGTATATTGATGACTATTCTATACAGTATGTATAGAATAGTCATCATATGTGTAGATTACAAATATATAGGTATAAGACAATACAGGGACATTAGTATGCACTATTTTTAAAATATGTCATAGGATCATCGAATGAAAAATGTAGTCTAAAAATATTTGGACTAGTAAAGAGCATGATCAATTGATCATTAATCATTTGAAAACAGGAAAGTTAGTCTTTAATTACTTCAAAATTTTATTATAAAAGTTTTTTTATGGTTCTAATAACAAGCTTTTATATTACCTAAGCTCACAAAGTTAGTGAAGATAAATTATACAAGCCTAAACACGATGAGTTTGCGTCGTTTCGTTACGGTGCTCCTATTGCAATCTTTCGGCCACAAAATGAAAAAAGGAAACTTAATGGATGGATCAAAACCAGCACCAAATATATTTTTTTTGCAATGTCGTAGAAAGATGCAAAAGACCGTCTCAAATTTATTTATACCTATGTAAATTCATATCCACTACTTAATACTAGTCTATAACTGTCTTATGGCAGGGCAAAGGCCTTCCCCATGCGTGCACCATTGCGTGTCGACAATTTCAAACCATTAAGTTCCAGTAAAACGATATTTTCCTTTAACGCAAAGCAGTGGGGTTTTATATTAACAAGCAGTTGTTAGCTTTAGTTTCATATTTTAATGTGAAATATTTGTATCTTTAAATACAAATATAAATAAAACAACAACTGAAAAACAGTTTGTGTAAAATCATCTGGTGTGTTACTTAGTATACTTTGCTCCTATTTTTGCTTGTTAAATTGTATTATCTAGGGAATATTTATCCTATTTTAATATAAGTTAAGTTTTAAGATCTGAGTCATCCAAAATCTAGGATTTTTGCGTAATAATAAAAGAATATTGTTAAATCACAGTGTAGTCATATTTGAGCTCGTTTCATTCGAATCAATATCCGGTGCAGCGACTCAATCGCACATAATGCAAAAAGTATCAAAAACGTAACACAGTGTCGAGACCAAACAAGTACCAAAAAGAAAATAGTGAACGCGTATCAACTGTTTATTACCTAGCAGTGATCGTAAAATTCAAGCCAGTATATTACCGATTGTAGAATCGCCAAATCATTATGTAGGAGAAAAGAAAAAAAACACTGTCAAACTATTGTCTTATGAGATTAATTAGGCCTCATCGGTTCATTGAACGGATTTGTTAGTACAAGGTTGCAGGTTCGAACCTATTGAAGGTAAGTACCAATGTGACTACTTGAATAGTCATGTACTTTCACAACTTTTTTTAAGGCCTTCTTGTCAACCAGTGAAGGAAAACTGGATTCCAAAAAAAATCTGAAATTGTCAACCAGCAATGAGCAAGCATAGTGTTCAAATTTCAATGCTCTCAATACTTTTGCTTTATGAGAAGAGGCCTGTTCCCAGAAGTAGGAAAATTGGTCGGTATTATTTTCTAAAAGAAAAGTAATTGCTCGAAATCAAAATCACATTAACTAAATCGTAGACGTAAACAGAGATCAGGATTTTTCTACAAGTTCTACGTATTGTGATATTCGGGGTTTATGTTATTCTATTCTAGGTAAGTTATTTCGCTCTACTATAGTTCAGGCATATTTTTAGATAGAAACGAAACGTTTAGCTCAACCTAGCCTTATTAATTTTCAAGTACTTTCCTTCTCCTTGAGGTCTTACAAGACGCTTTAACTTTCGTCGATCAATGCGGACGGCTCGGGCCGGCACGCTGCCAAGAGTCGAACACGCGACAAGTTCAAGGAATCGAGACCGTCTTTCACTACAGTAGGAAGATAATAGAAGCTATAGGTAGAGGATGTTTATAAGTAGAGGCGGTATTTCTCAGGTAAGGTGGTGTATGAAAACATTTCATGATACATGGTTATCCATAGGTAAGAAAGTCTGAAAAGACACTCCACTTGAAGAGATGTAGGTTACTTACTATGTACCGGACTCGGATATAATATGTCCCGATAATTTTAATGAATAAAAGAAAAATTGTTAATAGCCGATTTGGTACTCTAAAGTCACTCAGTTTGCTATTAAATCTCAAGTCGCTTGAGTCACTTTGCCCTTTTAAGAACTTCTTAAAGTAAAGAGTGTTTTAGGTACCAGAAGGATAAGTATTCTTCAAATTATGAAGCACAAAAACAGCGCACTTGCTATCAGAGGGTTGACACAAACTGGGTAATTATGAATATTACACACAAATATATTTTTCTGAGAAGAGCACAAGCAAGGGATGATAAAGGCTAAATAATCTCACCCTTTAGAATATTCTGAAGGTCTTTTCTAAAGACAGTTAAAGGATAATATTATTGTAATTATTTCACACGAAAAATATTTTTATGATGTGGATTATTGAAGATGAAAAGCGATATACAACGATATTTATGTCCCTATACTGTCCCTATACCTATATTATATCCTACTAATTTACCGGTACCTAAGGTAAATAATTAAGTTTATTCCTAACGTTTTCAAAATTGTATTCAGTTTTATCAATATATACAAAAGTTTGAATAATTATTTGAATGAAAATGTTACAACATAAATTCAGGAAAACTTACGACTAAAGAAAATTATTATAGCTTATCAAATAGTGGCTCAAATAACCTTTAAAAATATTAATTGCTGCCAAATTAATTCGTAATTCACACAAGATCGATGTTTTCATTCATAACAGAAAAAAAACGTCAACAATATTATGGCACTTCCAAATTATTCCTTTTACAAATTTCTGGTTTCTAGGAGATTTTTCCGAAACTCAAAACAATACATAAAACAAATCATACTCACAATGCAACACGATCCGAAAATACACAATTATTGGCGTTCAGCCACTGTTCACAATACGTCCGTTCGCGGTGAGAATAGCCGCGCGAATGGCTTGCCGAATACAAGGAACTCGGAACTGGTATAGCGCGATGAGTCTTTACTCCTTATATTATGTAGTAAATTGTTTGGTAAGTAAACAATCGGTAAATGGGTCTCATGTGATAGGAAGTGCATGGATGGGTCGCGGATTCGCGGTTCGCGGACTTTGGAGATTTTGGGATTCAGGTGTCAGGATGTTTGGGTAAGATTTTACTTAGAATTCATAATTGTGGTAGCCCTATAAAATCGACAGAACTTATTGATCTATAATGCAAGATGTTTTCAGGTCAAAACAAAAAGACCGTGAAAAGCGTTGACTTTCTTTTGTTTTAGCTGAGGAAACAGGAGTCAATGAACTCTCTCAGAAAATCTAGCTCAAAAAAACTCCCTTTAGAGCCTTTAAAGATTTTTTTTTAAGATATTTACTTTTATCATCAAATCATTTAAATACTCCCTCTAGTACATAATTATCTACATCAAATCAAGCCTGATTACAACCATAAGTCGCAGGTTAAGAGGCAGTGTATAGGTTCAGGTGGCATTGCGATACGAACAGAACAGAAGATGCCTCATATTCCGTAAAGAAGTCTTATATTCTTCTTATCAAAACAAATATCTTAAATTTTCCCATGACCATTTTTTCTACATTGTCTAAGGTCTTGTATGTGTATGATGTTTATGGTACCTTCGTTTTCCCTGATTCCATAACACAAGTGCTTTGGCCACTTACTAGGGGAAAAAACGAGGTGTAACTTAATTATTAATCTCAAAATTTACAGCCATGCCTTAAACAGGGCTCTCAGTTGTGAAAAGAATTTTCAATGTCACATCAAATAATTGTTACTTTATATCCGAAAAAACACTTCGCATACAAAACATTACATAGTTATAGTCAATATATTGTTCTTGAAAATAATAGTTGTAAACTGTTGTTGCGGACCAATGCTTGCATGAATTGTGATCATAAAAGCGAACAAATAAAAATATGGATAAAAATATATGAGGTGTTATGACACATTTTCTTATGTAGTATATCATTACGCTTAATATTCTTTAAAGGGGTGGCTAGAGATTAATCAATGGCGACCTAATGTTTGTCATCAATGGAAGATGCGATATTTATTCATTTTTAATTACAGCGGTAGTGCACCAATTCTAGTAACTAAACAACTATAAATTTTTATAGAGAAAATAGACAAATAAAAATAGAATTTAAAATAAAAACATTAATAAAACAAACTTAACAAAACTACCTTTTTGTTTATCTATTAGGTATTCATTTGCTCTACTTTGTACAATAACAGAAAAAATAACGCTACAGAATATTCAAAGATACTCAAATGATGTATGAAAAGTAAATTAAATAAAACAATCATCAAATTAAAAATACAGTTAAAGTGACGCTGAAACAGCATGAAATATTGTAGTGTGTCCTCTGCAAGAAGACGCTTAAGTTTAGATTTCTTTAGATAATTTGTTTTGTTTTGTTTCTTTTTTTTAATTCCAATCACTTAGATGCAAACGCTTGTGTTCACACTTAAACAAACTAGACTAATTCTAGAAGTGAAGACTTGTAATTGGCTTTCTGTAAACTAGATTATAACTATCCTATATTTGTATAGCTGCAAGTCCTCCATGCTGTATTAAATAAATAAATAAATATTTAAAGATTCATATTTTTAAAGTTAAGTGTTTATTTATTTGAATTATTTACTCAAAACACTATCTTAACTGAAATAATCTAATACAATAGTATAGTTACACATTAGATAGGTATATTACACATAAAACGTTAGCTGACACTAGCAATGGCCTGAAATTATCTTACAGGTCAATTTCCTAATAAAAAGCACAGGAAATAATTGACGCAATTGTTCTCTGCGTGTTGACAATTTTGGACCGTTTTGTAGATTGTGTCATGGTAAAGCAGTTTACTAACCATATGGCATATTCGTAGGAATTGCAGGCCAGTTCCAATGTCACTGCTTTACCATTTGATTTGTATACTATAGGGCGGATTATGTTAATGACAATATCCTAGGTATCGAAAAAAAAAGACGATCCCGCGGCTCGGGCATAGGTAAGGACGTGACCCTGGTGTTTTGTCTGTGCAAGTCCGACAAACAGTCCCCCGTCAGTGCTAGGGTTGAAATCATTAGAGTTCCACACCGACGAAGGTACCATGAACTAAATATATACCACCTACAAGAAAAGAGGATTACATATATTTAATAACAAAGCAACGAGTTCGACTTGCAACACCGACGCTGCTAACGACAGCTCATGATAAGAGACTCCTCCTGAATCTGCAAATAGTCGGGCGAACTCAATAATTCGCTTGACTAAACCGTCTAATTGCCTAAATATTCATGGATACTCCTTACCAAGGTTAATCTACAAAAAAAGCAACAGGACTTATAATAACAAAGGTCAAATCGTAGGAGGCTAATAGAGTTAAAAACACACGGAAAATTTGACTAAACTGTAAACTATCACAAGATCATAGCTATATAATTATAAAAAAATAGGTACATATTTCGATTTCAACATAACAATAGATACTAGACACACACATGCACACGTAATTTCTCACACATAAACACGTCGTGTTACAATTTATACGCAACATTACGTCACCGCCACGTGCGTTTGCGCAGCGTCTGCATTCGTGTTTTATCAAATATATTTATTTATCAAACATTATGACGTCTGTATTTTAGTAGAAAAAGATTTAAACATCAGACACCAGACAGTTTTATAAAATTTTCCGCAAAGTCTGACTGTAAGTCTAACTATATTTGTTTTTAGATTTTAAAGATTAACTTGTAAATAATAGATGAGTAGTTTGTATTTTTGCACTTTGAAAAAGCGTGACATTCATGGTTTAAAATTGTGGACATGAGTTGACGCATGCGTGGTGATGTTAATCTGTGATATACCTTTGAAGTTTTTGTGGGTCTATGCTCTGTAAACTTATTTTATTAATTATTTAATGTTTTCGATCCGAGAGTAGATACTGCATGGTGTGACATGGTCATGGGCGGACTCCACCATAATTTAATAAGTTTAATTTATTTATTAATCTTAATGTTTTACCAAAACTTTGAATATTAAACATAAGTATGTACATGACTAGCTTACTATCAGCGTGTAATATTGCATTGCAGGTCAGCTATAGGTTATATGTTGCCTTACAATTCAGCACTTAAAATTTCTACTATACTCCGATTTATTTATCATCTCAGCCATGGTCTCCCACAACAATGTGGACTTCTCTGAACACCAGGAGACATCGCGCGCGGCGGAGAAGAAGGCAGGACGAGCTTGACTTCCTTTCGAAAATAAGGACAACAATTATAGCCCAAAAGTATAAATTTTTTCTTCATAGCTTGTGAAAAGATCGGTAGTAGAATTGTTAAACAGGCGCTGAAACTGCGCCGAGCATGCTTTACTGATTCCGCGGCTGCGGCCATGGCAAGGACGGGACCGGGATGATTTTAGTCGGTACAAGTCCCACATATCCCCGTGTTGTGCGCTCGGCGTGGATTTATGGTACTTCCTGTGGATTTAAGATTTAATGCAAACCGCACATGATATAAATTCCGAAAACTAGTTTTAAGCTCACTCAAGGTTATACTTTCTAAATGACAACTCGTGTGTGTAATTTTAAAAAAATAAGCCATTATTCACAGCATTGTTACAATTAAACTTTCCATAGTAATTTGATCAACAGAACAACTGGTCACATGTTTCCGACGAATACTTACAGCTGTTAATACTATGTTCAGTACTAATTGTTGATTTTATCTGAAACCACTCATTTGCTTCATGTTCAGTCCCGCGTGACGTCACAGTGCTGCATCGCGCCAGACTATTAAACAGCTGATTATAATTATTAAGATGATTATGTATGTAGTTACCTAAGATCTATAAAAATCAGAATATTGGTACCTAATGCAGAAGTTTTTTAAGACGAACCTTTCGGAATAATAATCTAGTACTAACTTATAAACTAAGTATCGCGCTGCATGTTAATAGTAATATTATGTACCTAATATATATATATAATATTATTCATTAATAGGTACCTACTTTCATAAAGCATTAAGGACACGTTTAACGGGGACGCTACCACTCCTAGTTTTGGATCCGATAGGAGTAGACTTCACAAAAAAGTCAAACTATAGTTGAAAAGTCAGGCAATTCCGGAATCATGCGAAAATAAAGTGCTTATGATTTAATCATAATTAATTATTAATTCGTCACACTTAAGTTATTATAAACTCTCGTTATGATTTCGTAGAAATCTAAATAAGATCTATGAATCTAATTAAAAAAAATCGTAAGTAACGTTAACGTTACGTACGTTTTTTTTTAAGTACCCATGTACGTTTAAAAGGTAAATAAAAGCCTGCAAACGTCATAGCATGACGTCGACCCTTATTCATTCGTACTTGAGTACCTAGTAGGTGTGTTTGTCTAGACTAACTTTTGATTGACCTGTCAAAAACACTTGATTTTTTTTTTAATGTTGCAAGAGTTTGTGATTCATCAGTGACTAACACGATAATGATTGATATGAATCACGAACTGCAAGATAATATTAACTAACAGATGAAAAAATCACTTCAAACAAGATAAGAGATATCTATTTATCTATACTAATAATATCTTCTTAGCGTGTGCATCAATGGCAGGACTAGATTTTTCCGGACCAGTACTCAGCTACGCGGACAGCATTATCTGTAGCGTTGTACAGGTCCTCGTGAGTACAGGTAGGACACGATGGGCAGCTCAAAAGTGAGTCATGCTTTGAGTACAGATACCACACTCACAAGGTTCGTGTGTGCCACCCCACCGGTACATATTTTCTACAACGGCTGATTTGGGTCCGGAGTCTGTTCATAAACATAGGCTTCCACGTCGGTCATGGTAAGCTGATACCAGGAGGAAGATAATCGGATGGTGGGATGGAAAGCGGAGTTGGGTATCTCTCCTTTCAGAGTACAAACCTAGTTTTTGGAGCATCGCCTCGCAGAGACACTACGTCTTTCACAAGACTATGACGACTTTTAATCCTAATATAATAAAGCCCAATACTAATGTAAAATTGAAGTTTTTTTGTTGCCCTGCATAACCCGCTGCTGGGCATAGGCCTCCCTTCGTTTATGCCACTCTCTTGTCTCTTGCCAGTCACATCGTTCCTACTCCTGCCATCGTCTTTAAGTTATCTGCCTACATCATCCTCGATCTTCTTTCTATCAAGGCGGAGGAAGTCTAAGAGTATTTTATCAAAAAAGTCTTAGGTAGCTATGCTGCACAAAGACATGTTGCAGCATAGTCTTGTGTCCCTTTCGCTAGAATGGCTGCTAAGCCATCGCACTACTTACTCCTTTGGTGTTACTCTTTTTACATACCCACGATGGTTCACGCAATTATTTGTCTGTCAGTTTTGCGATTACGTCTAGCAGGTTTCAGTGAAAATTGAAATTTTGTTTATTGACTTCGACCTAGTTTGAGTAAAATAAGTAGATACTTATTTCAATTAAGACTAGGTACCAAACTGTATACTAAACGTCTAGAAACTAGGTACTGTTTTGTTACTTGAACATCGCCTTCAAATTAACAAAATAAAAAACTAAGAATGCGTTTTAAATGTTGAGACAAATCATGTTACAGTAATTTATATTATAAGGTAAACACCCAAAGTATGTCAAGTTTACTTAATTTTTCCATACTTAAAAACAGATACACAAAATATTTGGTTTGTTTTTTGTTTAAGTAACGGGGCGCTGAGATAAGGATGATAAGTGGATTTTTAGTCCGTAACATTTAACCAGGTGACCTGTGACTATAAGTATTTAAGTACTGCATGTAATTAAAGTACTCTCGTACTTACATTTAAAACCTTAGAAATAAATCATCAGATGATAATATTTCTAATGGACCATCGTATTATTATTATTTTTCTAGATTATTATTGTCCCAAAACTGGGTAAAAGCCTCCCCGAATTCCTTCTATACTACCTTCTCACGTACCTTTTTTAGTTGCGGCAATTTCACCCACGCCGAGAGCACGACGCCGCGGCCGCGACGTGGGGATATATCGGACTTGCACCAACTAAAAACACCCCGATCCCGTCCTTGCCTTTGCCGAAGCCGCGGGTTCAGTAAAACATGACCGACTCGACTTCATAGAGATCGAATTAGTCATTAGTTATCTACCTAGTTATTAATAAACAAATTAATCTAGCCGCAGTTTATTCCTAAAGAAAATCTTAATGTTTATTATGTGTCATAGATAAGGCTGTCTGTATAGTTTACTCCCGAAATCTAGATAAGAGTTTGCACGTAACAGTGAAATAAATTCACACTGATTAAGTATTTTGACTTAGTGACCGCGAGATTTTAATCACTAGGCTAATTACTTGTTTTTCAGGTAAAGAAAATCGCAGGAAACAGATTTATGAAATATTTTAGGTCATATTACTTCCTGCCAGAGTTGCGCCGAGAATCCTTAGCGATCCCGCTGCTCCAGCAAAAGGCGAGAAGGGGACCGGGTGTTTTTGGTCGGCGCAAATCTGACATATCCCCACGTCGTGCCCTTGACGTGGGTCGAACTCATTAGATTTTCACCCCGCAAAAAAAAGGTCATATTACTTGAGTAGACATCAATTTTGCAGCTGATAAATCCGCAGCGTTTCTTTTTTGGCGGCCAAATCGTAATTTGCCTCTCTCTATGTGTCTTTCTCACATTGTTTACTTCTTAATCCTACTATTTAGTACATACCTACTTAGTATATAATTTAAATTTGGTAAGAATATGTTTATGTTCCAAAAACATTCAGTTACACATCATTTTTATTGCAGCCATTTATAGCTAGTTGTCCACATAATGATAGTTTACTATGTGTACATATTAAATTAGATAAGGTATTGTTTAAATAGGTTTTATTTGTCATCTATCTGAAACTAGTTTTGTCCAGTCCTGTTGAGTAAACTTCCAGAGGTCACTAAGTAATTAGTGTAGGATTTATGCGCATAAGTAATTACAATATCCTATATTTAAAACCCTTAATTGAGTCATTCCCGAATTTAGGTTTTTGAAATGCGAACAAATCAAATGCTTTGACATTTTTTTTTATTGAAGAGAATTATTTATTTATTGAAGAGAAATGCTTTGACATTTAGGCATCCTAATTCAGCGGTTGAAATAGGAAGAAAGTTACGATTGTGTTAGAAGCCCTGACAAAGTTGGTAGTCTATTAAAAACTTTATGTTGTATAACTAGTAGATTATTCAAAAATTAATTATTGTGGCTAGTCTACAAATTCTAAGAATATCGCCTTCTTCTGCTCCTTACTTGAAGGTTGAATGCAACAAAAAAGCTCTGAGGTAATATTCAGAAAATTACACATTGAAATAAAACAAAACGTAGTGATCGGCTACAAAATAACTTCGAGAAGTACTTAATACTTAGTCACCTACTTAAAAGTATGAATTTTCCAAGTTTGATATTTTATTTGGGCACGTGATTGTGAACCCTATCTATATCACCCTTTCGGGTCGGACAGGGTTTTCTTAACACCCTGTATAGGTAAGCGAAAACACCTAAGTTCTATCTACTTTCAACTTTCATGCACAATGATCCAAGTAAGACTTCTATAAAGTAAATAGGTAAAGGTACCTAAAAAAAATCTACCTACTTTAAACTTGGTAAAAGATAACCTCTTAATACTGAAACGTTATTTAATTAAAACGAACTTAAATGCCTATCTGCCTATGTAACACTTTAAAGTGACAAAGACGGAGACTTGAAGACGATTTATAAGTAACTGAGACGTTTAGTATTCGGCCTTTTAATTAAGTCGTGTCAATGAATTAAGTAGGTACTTATTCCTATGTTACTTTCTGTGCATATTAGTCATAGGTACTTAGTTCCCACAAGTGTTTATTTTTAACATCCAGCGGAGTTTCACTTGTCTATTTGGCATAACGTTATCAATGTAGGTTAAGGTCTATTTATAGTTTAGAGACAATTAGAAGGTACAGTCAAAACGACAATACTTACGTTTTTTTTTTATTTCGTGTGCTGCTGTCCTTGCTTTAAACCATACATAATAGTAAAAGTTCAAGTCGATTATCGTCTTATGGGGCTGTCCACTGTGTAATTCACATTTCCATACCATTCTGAAATCACCAACTGCTTTATAGATACCTGCATATCTACTAAAAATATCTACTGCACTTGTTATCAAGTCTGACAAATAAGTGCCTACTCACTACTACTTTACACACTTTACTACTAACTCATAAAGATATCATTTAATAAAAAAACTGGCCAAGTGCGAGTCGGACTCGCGCACGAAGGGTTCCGTACCACCGTTGTATGAGAGCCCCCCTTAAATATTCATTTTATGTGGTTTTTAGTATTTGTTGTTATAGCGGCAACGGAAATACATCATTTGTGAAAATTCCAGCTTTCTAGCTATCACGGTTTATAAGATACAGCCTGGAGACAGACAGACGGACAGACAGACAGCGGAGTCTTAGTAATAGGGTCCCGTTTTACCCTTTGGGTACGGAACCCTAAAAAGAGCTGACATTATCATTGCTAATAAATCAAAACAAGGTAAGTTCTTGTTCCTTAAATGTTCTTAGTATTTTAATAAATGTGGACCACCTTTGTGTACGACTGTATTCAGGTAGGCATAATTATTTGCTATTTTTATAGCTAAATCACGTTACTGGTGCGTGGGACTCATGAAAGTCGTTATCATCTTTTGACTTCTTTTAAAACTTAATAAAAAAATATTCCTTTTCTAATACCTATTGAAATAAAGATATACAATATTTTCGGATTACATAATATACTGAAAAAAAGTCTAATTAAGATAATTAGACAGTCAAGTTACGTGGTGGTTCTTTGAGTTAGAAGTACCTAGGTAATTTAATTTGTTTTAAATTTTGCTGATAAATTATTTGCTGGTAACAACTGATAACATTTTGTACACTCTATAATGCTTTTTGCTAATAGCAATAATTTTAAGACATTTTCGCAACAAAATAAAATAGGTTTCATGCATGACGATAAAAAGCGGTTTTGATAAAAACAATAATATCGTCTTCTTTAAATAGAACTGCCTCGTTGGCCTAGTGGTTCTAAGTGCGACTGCTACGCTAGAGGTCTTGGGTTCGATTCCCAAGTCGACCAAGGTGTTATTGGGTTTTTCTATGAAATTCTCAGTAGCAGGTCGGAGTTTGGATTTGTGCCCGGTTAGTGGCAATAGGCTCGCCCCCTATGTCATGGGACCTTAACATACCGGCGAACTGTGGGTGTACGTTGGTACACCTCTGCTTAACCCTTCGGGGATACAGGCGTGATGGTATGTTATGTTCTTTAAATAGGTGTGAAGACTTACCACCAGTTTTTGCACAGAGTAATAAGAGTTTTCGAATAACCAATTAGCTTTTTTGGTTTTCCAAGTCATCTGTCAAAGCTCATGTTAGCAGCCATGGTCTTTTGATCATCGAAATTCAACTTGTGTAATAATGTGACTTGACGACCTCCGTGGTTCAGTGACGTAAATACCAGTTTTTAAGGTGTCACCAGCTCAGATGTCCCAGGTTCCGTTAGAGTTGTCTCTGTTTCCATAACACAAGTGCTTTGATGATGTCAACAATTATTTTATTTGTTGTGTAGTAGATATACTTAACTAGAGCCATTCGAGGCCGTATTACAGTTATACACGCAGCATCCACATGTACAGATGTAAATACAATATTAACGAACGTTACACATTATTTAATTGTTTGTTTACAAACCACACAATGTTACAGCTATCAAAATATTGTTTGCGTTTAGCCGTTACTTTACGAAATAGTTGTTATTGCTCTTACGAAATACGTTAAGCTTTGTTTTATAATTTTATTGTTCAGCAGATTGCTATGTCCTATGTACCTATGTCCAATTAGTATGATAAATTTTTCATATATTTTTAAATATAGATAAATTTCTATCGACACGATAAGAAGAACTCTTTAATGTCTGATTCAGGATTATAGGCACACGTTTATATAATAATTTTTCTACAGACAATTAAGTGTTACCTATACATTATTTTATAAACAAAAAATAATCATATAGAAATTAAAGAAAATAAAACGAAACAAAATCTATAAAATATCTATTTATTTGCTGGTAAAAATAATTATTGCAACATGAGTACACAATAATATCATACTTATGTATCTAGCTAATAGTAATAATATACAAATCAATTATACAATATACAAAAACACAACAATCTTATATTTGGTGTTGTATGTATGGCCGCGGGAGGAGTGAGAGCCGTACTCCACTAAAACGGAGATGAGCAGAGCGGAGCGGAGATTTTTAACCGACTTCAAAAAAGGAGGCTATACTCAATTCGATTGTAGTATTTTTTGTTTTGTTACCACAGAACTTTCGACTGCTTAAACTGATTTTCATATTTTATTTTTATTTGACAGCTGGTTCTGAAATTTGGCCCAGTTTTGTCAGTGGGATCCATAAGAAAACCATATAAGACTTATTTTGAAGTCGTTTTTTTTAAATAACCTATATTAATATTTTATTCAAATATCTGTGTGTAGACTGGCCTGAATAACTTTTTCCTATTGGTTAATAAAAAACTTCCTCCGCTCTGGTCTTATCTGCTTTGGTGGAGACTGGACCTAAGGCCGTATTATAAAATGGCGGAATACCGAAACGTCAATCATTTTCAAGACGTTACATAATACGGGTACATATTTTCAAGGTTTGTATGTATTTTATTTCTTAGGAGAACTTTTATTGATTGCTTTATTGCTTTCCTTTTTCTCGCTGTCTGCAATGGCGTGTGGAAATACACGGGTAATATTACAATACTCTTTAAATTACAGATTTTACTGTTATAGTATTCTTTATTGATTAACAACTACTTTTATTACACGGTTGGATTTTACACTGTTTGAAATATGACCTATTATTTGTTCGAACCATAAAATAAGTGTTATATTAAGATAAATTTGATAAATGATCAGGTTTGATAAAAATGACTCACCCGCGTTCTACGAAATAAAAATCAACAAGTAGGTAACACTAAACTAAAAAAGTTATAATCATCAAAATGCTACAAAATATATAAATAAACATTTCCCTTAATCTAGTTTGATCTGTTTATTTAAATTATAAATAACAAATGTACAGACAACCAATTAGTTACATAACTATTTCGTTGACCGTACTTGAACATCGTGCATTATTATTAATATGTTTGAGTAAAAACAGTTTTTTTTTTTTTAATATGAATTTCGGATATAACCGAATCGTTACAGTTTGATGTCTAACGAGGCTAAATATACAGGCTAAAAAGAACCATTTTACGTACATATACATTTAGACATGGAATATCACACGTATTACATTAAAACATTCTTAATATACTTACATATTATTGTCAAATAGATCGACTTATGTATCTAAATCTATACAGTAGGTAATAGTTATATTTATATACAAAATAATAATATATATTTTGTATGTTTGGTGCTATTTATGGCCGCGAAATTGTATAAATGTGGAAAATGGTAATTCCTTTTTCTTAGATATTATTAACATTTTTTAACAATTTAATAAGTTTTGAACTTAACTTACTATGCTATATATACTAACAAAATATTGAATTTGTAGTGTAAGTAGATTGAAGCAAAAAGTGTTCGTTTAAAGAAATGCCTTTTAAATACTTTTTTTTAAATTTCTTTCTTGATGCAATAAAAGTCCGGGAAATCTCTTAATATTTAATATTACGTATAAATAAAAATACTGAAAAATAATTTCTACGACTACATTTTTCGTGTTCATAATTTCTGATTCTGATTTAAAATTCTTGTTCAAATAAAAAGAAAATTTGAAAATAAAGCCTTTCAAAATATTTGAAGTATCTTCATATCAATGATAGAGCGTGAAATGAGTAAATACCTTTTGTTATAATAGTATTTTAGAAGAAACTCATATAAGGCCGCCCATACACTTTCTGCTAAGTGTGTGGGCCGCCTTAGTTCGTAAATGTACACATCTTAAAAATAACCGTTTTCGGTAACATTTAAATATCAATCGTAATAATAATATCGTTTAAAAACCTTTGGACAAATGGCATCGAATGAATTTTAATATCACAAAAAATATCATTTGATATACAATATATTGGTATAAACTACATTAGACTAATATAACACGTATATAATTGTATATGTAAAATTTCGGTGGCTTTTATTTACGAATTTTGATTATACAGGGTGTCCGGTAAATAGTCCGACAAACTGTGGTGGCTGATACCTTAGGTCAGGTCCTATCAAATGAACACAACATATGTTCCCCGAAAAGTTACAGGTTTCGAGTTACAATCGATTTTCGGAAATTTTAGAATTTTCTGCCTTGCATCAGACATTTCCATTTTTCTTGCTGATTAATAGCTTTCGTAATACTTTTTGTACATCAAATTAATCTTGAATAGTTATTCTACGCTTTATTAAGTCACATATTTATCTAAAAGAAGAATATATTGACGAAAATGCCATTCGTTTAACAATTTTCACTTTTCGTTTTTCTTACTGCTCAACTTTGAACTGTAGTGGTGAAAAATAAATGTACGTAGGAGTTTTGTACAACAATTTTAAAAACTTGCTTGAATATTGGTGATTTTGGGAAGGTACAATACTTGCATATTTTTTTTACAAAATTTGACAAAACAAGCTGCTGAAGTACAAATGGTCTTATTTGTTGAAATATTACTAATGTAAATCTGAGGAAAAATGAGACGTAATTTAACGCGGATCGTCATTGTACAATGAAATTAGGTATTTTCTTCTCGCCATTAACTCTCTATGCCAGATTAAAACATGTTTTAGTGTAAAGTTACCTTTTCCTCCAGTACTTTCTTATCACATGAATCGATTTTATAACACTTTATTTTTCATGCAACAACAATGAAATAGCTGGTTCGTGGTGGACGCCCAATCCATCTGCCCTGGTATCCCTCATTAGAGGAGGCTCTTACTTCAGGCCCATACTGCACTTAGCACCCATTTCCCCAAACCATATTGTATCGTTCAACTTGCCTAGAATGTATTGACGAAGAGTGGGTCTTCTAAGAAACCGGTCAAGTTGGTGATGGACATGCTAACGAAGGGTTCCGTAACTTTGCAAAAAAATTAACAGAGCATTTTTTTTTTATTTCCATATTTTCTAAATGAAAATTGGCCACAATTATTTTGTGTAACTAGGTAGTCGCTAGAAGAAAATACCTTATTTCACTGGACAATGACGATCCGCGTTAAGTTACGTCTCATTTTTCCTCAGATTTACATTAGTAATATTTCAACAAATAAGCCCATGTGTACTTCAACAGCTTGTTTTGTCAAATTTTGTAAAGACGATACGCAAGTGTTGTACCTTCCCAAAACCACCAATATTCAAGCAAGTTTTTAAGATTGTTGTACAAAACTATCACGTACATTTATTTTTCACCACTACAGTTCAAAGTTCAACAGTAAGAAAAACGAAAAGTGAAAATTGTTAAGCAAATGGCTATTTTTTCAATATATTCTTCTTTTAAATAAATATGAGACTTACTAAAGCGTAAAGTAACTATTCAAGATTAATTTGATGTACAAAAAGTATTACGAAAGCTATTAATCAGCAAGAAAAATGGAAAAGTCTGATGCAAGGTAGGAAATTCTAAAATTTCCGAAAATCGATTGTAACCCGAAACCTGTAACTTTTCGGGGAACATATGTTGTGTTCATTTGATAGGACCTGACCTAAGGTATCAGCCACCACAGTTTGTCGGACTATTTACCGGACACCCTGTATACTGAAGCATTAACTTAATAAGCTACTTTTTACATAACAATGTATGAATAACTTAATTTTCTCGAGACCACCATTTTTATAATGGTACCTCTTATTTATCTGATTAAATGTTTGATCACTGTAAAAAGTAATGCTTAACAGACACGTTTAAGTTAAGCGTACGTATTCATGATTTTTGTAGCTAGCTAACATGTTTTTTTCCGGATTAACGACATATTTTTATTAACATGATTGTGCATTTGTTTCGTTTTAAATATTCTCAAAATAATTTTAAACCGCATTGACAAAGCCTCGAGCATATTATACACGTATTAGGACGGGACCGACCCAAAGTTATTTCCAAATAATTTTCCTTGTTGTACACAATTTGATTCGATCGATTTGAAAAGTAATGTACAGCAGATATAAAACTCATTCAGAAATTATCATATTTTAAATATGGCTTCTGTCCATAAAACTAAACAACTTTCAAGAAAGTAATACTCCATCCTGAAAAAAGAATTGGACCTCCTGAAATTATTTTGATCAGCTGGCCGGCGGGATTTGACTGCGGGTTCCTCGATGAAAGTTGTTTAGGCCGAAGCAGAACAACAAATGAGCGCGCATTTCCGTAATGCTCTAATATCCTGTCTAAGCTATGTTGGGGTCGTCTAGGTAGAATTTGTTTATAGAAAACTCTAATATACTGCTATTGCTGTGCGTTCCTCTTCTTAGGGGGCGGGGTGGGGGCCTTGTCGTTGCGTCTGTTAGCTATAGAGTTGTACAGGAAGGAGCCTCGCGGCGCCCACACCGTGTCGTAGTTGTGTCTGGGGGGGAGCGGGTTCTCGCCGTTGTTGTTGGAGTCGTTCTCGAGGTCCATGCTTCGGTGGGAGTACTTCTTTGGCAGTGGGGGTGGCTCTTCTTCCTCTTGGTTAGAATCTGTGGTACCTAGATTGTGGAAGGATTATTAGAAGACGTTTATCAGCATTTCTTGTATCATATTGCATAGCGCCTACCCCAAATAATTTAATTGGCAACGGGGCGAGGAGATTATTATGAGGATTGCTTGCGAGAAAATTCGTTTCAGAATATTACATTTAATTACTTAGATGACTGTGTAATATCATAGGATATCATGAAGGTTACTAGCAACATTTTGTAATTTCTTTTTTAGATATTTTCAGATTTGGAGACACTAAGTCCTCAATAAACTAACATTATACATAGCCGCAGATAGCTTGCTATCAAAAAAAAAAATTAAGCTGTTAATTACTTCCCAAGTATTTACAAGTTTTGTTTAAAAGGAACGGAATTCACAAGCATAAACTCAAGACTATTATAACCATTACAATAATCACAAATATCCCGTCTATCGGGCGTTATTTACGGCTGATGATGATATTAACCAATCTGTTATTCTCCACAAGACATTTAACATATAAAATATGATATAATTTTCACGAACATATAATTACCATACACATATAATTTTGGGTTGTATATAGGACAGTAAAAAAAATACTTAAGAAATACAAAATCTAAATCTAATAGAGAACAAATAGATAGGTTAACATCAGCCGTTATTCACACAAGTATCACCATTCAATGCATTCAAAAACAGTCTTTAACACTCACCCATAGAGTCTCTATTCGAGGGTGGTGCGGAAGAGTTGATCAAGCTAGTTCGTTGCGAGAGGCGTCGCTCGCGCTCTACGTCGGCGCGGAGAGGGCGCTCTGTCACCAGCTAAGACAAGCGGATTGTATTGTATAACCCATACTTACTTTGTTATAAGTTATACTTTGTTGATGTATATACCCAAGTAACACATCAAAGCAATATAACGGCTGAGTTACAGCATTTTTGTATCGTTTTTGCATTTTGAGTTAGGTCTATAGTAGCATTACAAACGTTTTTATGGCTACTGTAATGCTTATTTGGGCACAAATTAAATGGTTTTAGATCCTAAATAGGTTCACAAAAGTTGCATAATTGCCTTACAGGCGCATTATAATAGCATTATTGTGGTCAAAGAAAGTACCAATCGCATTAAAGAAGTATTATTATGGGCAATGAAGTTGCCAATGGCATTACTAAAGCATTATACTGGTAATATTAATGTTATTGAAGATGTTAATTGCATTACAAAAGCATTAGACTAGCTTTAAAATGTAGTAAAAGAATGATAAGAGCTGTTTAAGTGTTCACAATTTGAACTTAAATAAACCCTTCCTCATTGCAAAAACATCTCTAATACCACGGTATAAATGTTATTATACAATTAACGTTGTAATTTAACTAAGTACTTGCCGCGTCATATAATATGGATGAAAACAGTTAAAACCGATCGAGTGATGGACACCATATTTGTTTGCATCAAAGCAAAATTTATAAGTTTTTAACTCTTTTACTATTTCATGCTTTCAATTATTACTGCGCAATGTAGTTTACTGTAAATGTCTGTATAGGTTTTATTGAAAATTTTCACGCGCCTTAGATATTTTGTGGTTTTGATATAAAATGTTGTATAAAGATATGTGGGAATTAACAAAAACATTTGTGTATTCCTAGTATAGAACGAATTTTACATAATTAACATAACATTATTGGTGGGAAAGTATTAAATTAAGTTAATATCATTATTACATAGGTCTATTGCTAAATTACTTAATTATTAACAGGTTCGAATTATAATGTTTTTGGTTATAAAGTATTTACAAAATGGTGTCGTTCTATAGCAGCCCGGTGAGCCTTTAAAAAGGCTAATTAATGCCACCAGCAGTATAAATACTCACAGGTGAACAATTGTTAAGCAAGAGGCCAGAGAGAAGACTTTTGATGAATCACTGCTGTGCCATTATCTATAAAGAAGTTATTTAAGGGTTCACCGGTATACCAGTTAACTTAATGTAGACTGAAACAGTGGGGATCCTTGAGCTAAACATTAAAACCTGTTGACAAAAAACTTTTCTCCAATATGGCCGACAAATGGTTTTATGAATACAGTAAAATCAGTGGAAATACAGCTTTACGCATTATAATATCTCACGTGTTTTTTTTTAAAGAGTTGTTAGTTGTACAACAGAACTCAGTTGATCTTTAAAAATGCAAGCATTACATTGATTCACGTTTATGTTGTTCAGCAGATCTAGGCTTTTACTTACCACTAAGCAATGCCATTACACAACAAGGGGCACTAAAAACAGCTTAAAGCTGTATAACGGATTTACGATGCATTATAATGGGACAAGTTTATGCTATTAAGCAGTATTAGGCATTATCTTACTACTTAAAAATGCTTTTGTAGATACTAAGGCACTAAAAACAGCTGAATGCTGTATAGCGGATTTAAGTAGCATTATAATGGTACATGTTAATCCTATTAAACAGCATTAAGTTTTTATTTACAACTTAAAAATGTCATTATAGATCCAAATGCACTAAAAACAGCTAAAAGTTGTACAGCTGCATTGTAGTTTGCTGCACTAAAACTAAAGTCTTTACAAAAGCATTTTGATATGCACTTTTCCAACCGTTATACAGTAGAAAGCATCATAATGATTTTGAAATGCCAATTTAAAGCGTCTAGGTGCTCGGTGACCTTATATAAGAGTGGATTAAGACCTTAAGTTCTACATAAGTTAACTATTCGTTAGTTAAAATGCTTCCTGTGTTACTTGGGTAGTAGTACAACGTTTATGAGTTACGCCTATGTGCTTGCGCAGAAGTCTTAAGAAGAGGTTATATTCTTATGTCGCGGCAAAATATGAAGCGCGCCAATACGCGACACTATAATAATGTAATTCTAGCCGTACTAAAAGTAAGTGTTCAATACATTACGTTCGCGACACGACACGCCCAAATGCAAAAATATACTTCTGGCTTTTTTTCACTGGTGTAAAATTACCGCTAAAGATTGCGGTTTATGCGCCATTTTTGCGTAATCAATCTATCGATAAGGCAAGCAAGCATACCATCACGCCTGTATCCCCGAAGGGTTGCAGAGGTGTACCAATGTACACCCACAGTTCGCCGGTATGTTTTAGGTTCCATGTAACAGGGGGCGAGCCTATTGCCACTAACCGGGCACAAATCCAAACTCCGACCTGCTACTGAGAATTTCATAGAAAAACCCAATAACACCTTGGTCGACTTGGAAATCGAACCCAAGACCTCTAGCGTAGCAGTCGCGCTTAGCACCACTAGGCCAACGAGGAAGCAAGCAATCGATTATTTGCTTCTTTAATCAAAGCTTTAACATAAAGCAATAAGGTCTATATTTCATTAGCGTTTTCATGCGATTTGTTTTCGGTATTAAGTTGAGCTTTTCAACAATATTGACGATGGCACTTATAAACGTGGTACTACTATAAGGTAGTATTTAAGCTTATTTTTTTATTCTTCAAAAGGTTTAAATTCATAAAACGGTCAGCAGTGGACGGCAGGCTTTGTAGATTAAGGGCTGATTTTTCCAACGCCAGATAATTTTATCAGAGGAATAATTTAGAATTTTTGACAGGTCTTCAATACAAAATCTGTCAAACACGAATTTTATCTCTCGAATAAAAATTATCTGGCGTTGGAGAAATCGGCCCTAAATCAGTTTATGTATTAATGTAATGCGCAATCAAAACTGTAATAAATAGCTATTAAAAGGTTTGCTCTAAACCTCGGTTTCTGGAACACCGAAGTCACGTACTTAACTATTTAAATTATAAATTATCGTAGGTAATTGAATTAAATGTTACTTATTTTAAGTTGGTTTAAGTTGCAATATTGTGTTATTTTTTTAAAGCGTTATGCGAAATTAATTGGTCATGAAATGAGATTAGATAGTGATGTTTTAATATTTAATTTTAACAGCTGGTGAGACACTTTTTTTAAACCTACCTTTTTCAATGTAATTACAATAATAACAAAAAACTTTACTGTTTTGGTCACGAATCATTTACTCACAAATTATTTGTGGCGTGACTAATTTTATCTTTATTGTTCAAGTGATATTGAGGTCAAGAAACCACCTAATTCTTTAAGGATAATATCGTATTTAACCTCCTTAACTTGTAAATTGCAAACCGCTTTGACCAAGAAATTAATGCTCATTATTTCTTTATTAATGAGAGCCTTTTAAACTTCAGTGTGACAATTACAGGCTGATCTAATCATAATACACAATAGAAACACTCTGTATATTACAGAGATTATTAAAACACTTTGTATGCTTACGTGTGAAAATGGATGAGTGGAAGTAAGGCACACTGAGTCGAAATTTTAACTACAGTGGTACATAAACGACATGAAATTGACATTTAATATGGTAACTTGTGAGAAAGCGAAGCAAGACCAGTTAAAAGTTAGCTAATTTGTTAAGTCTTAATGTGAGATATTTATGACACTTCTTTTGTCTGGGTAGAAGTCTAAGAAAATCGATAGTTTTTGATGAATTTAAGGACAAAGGAATGTTTCGAGGTATGTGTTCCCACTTATGTTATAAAAAATTAAATGAGAAACACCGAAAAGATAAACATAAAGTTCAAGTTTTTGATTTGCGGCATTCTACACAATAAATATGTACTAAAACTATATCCCATCACTTGGAAGAGGCCTATGTCCAGAAGAAGAACACTTTAAACCGAGTTAATTGTTTCAGTTGAAAATCAAATCACTCACAATAGGGTAGATGACTAGGTATGAAAAGTCAAAATTTATTTAGTCCGCCATTTAGATAATCAAAATATAATAGACACGTATTTTTTCTTTTCTCAAATAAATTACAAAATACAAAGATAAACCGCTGTAAAGTTCAGGAGTGGGGGCTTGTGACGTCACGGCTAGGTACAATTTGTACTCAAACGTGACGTCACGCAAGAATTGTACTAGTTGTATCTTCGTAATTCTTTGTTTACGTGTGCGTATTTTCGTAGTAGAAATCATTACTTGTTATAGACTCTTTTATTTGTTTTTTTAGTAGCCTTCGAAAGAGTATCTTTTTCTTGCAGAGGCATCAAAGGGTTATTAATGCCTTAGGTTACTTTAGTATATTAACAAAGCAAAAAAGCCAGATAGATACGTGTAAGTGACCTACTAATTACTGAAAAAGCCGCAAATCAAAAACCTTCTCACTACTCCCTACATTAAACTTGAACAAAAAAGGTTAAAAACAAGATGAACACTAAACAAAGTAGTAGTAAAGTTAACTTACATCAAGCACGTTCAGTTACCACATTCAAACGAAACATATTGATATATCGACTGACCTTAAGTACTTGTCTCACCTCTTGCCGCAGTTCTCTAAGGGGCGACGCGGAGGGCTCTGATTGGTTGATAGAGTTGATGCTGGTCACGCTGTTGTTGTTGAGTGGTGCGTTGTTGCTGCTGTTGAGCGAGCCGTTAGGTGTGGCTTGAGTGTACCATTGGCTGCCGCTGGCTTGAGTGCCAACTTCGCTCTGTTTGAGTGGTTCAGTGTTTTAGTTGCTAGATTTAAGAGCTTGGATAATGTTATAAGGCACATAAGAGTTTAGTTTACTTATTCTATATGTATTTAGTACATTACATACTTACTACTATATATAATAGTATAGTTAGACGTAGGTGATTCTATTCACATATTTTTCTGACTATAAGATATTATACAATCTGCCTAATCACAAAGAGGGTTTCCGCGATTAAACTAATCCGCTAGTTTCGCTTGCGTTGCATGTGGTCTATTTGTCAATTTCTACCAATGAGCGACAAGCTACTGGCCCGTGATTGGTGAAAATTGACAGATATAATCACAAACTTGGCAGATTTTTTTATCGCGAAATCCTTAATTAAATTGCTCTTTTGTAACATAAGCAAAGTCAAATCAGTTATATTCCACTATATATTTTAATTTATATTGTACTACAAGAACATTTATCAATGCTTAGTGAATATAATTGTTTTAATACCTTTCTCAGATTTCTTTTATTCCGTCTGCCGGGTGAACTCTGAAGAGTAGCGAAGCGGCTCACGACGCCCGTGCTGCTATTCCTGCTGCAATAATAATAAAAATCATGTAAAGTAAATTATAGTATAGGCATGATTTTAGGGCCCTCTTTTTAGGCTTCCGTACCCAAATGATAGAAACGGGACCCTATTACTAGGACTTCGTTGTCTGTCCGTCCGTCTGTCACCAGGCTGTATCTCAAGAAATGATGAAAATTTCACGAATTATGTATTTCTGTGGCCGCTTTAACAACAAATACTAATCCCATAAAAAGGTGGTACGAAAGCCTTTGTGCGTGAGTCCGACTCGCATTTGGCCGGTATTTTTTTGAGAAATAAATGTTCACATAATATTTAAAAGCAACACAATATTCTAGTATTATATTTTAGGATAACTTACATCGCAAGTGGATTTATCGCCGCGTTGAAACTGAAGAATCTGTTCTTCGATGAAGTCCTGGAAACAATACGAGTTGGTAAAAGATGATGACGAAATCAGCAAAAACTTAATCCAAGGCTAAAAGTAAAGTTCTGGGCCCCCAAAATATAATAATATTCGTTTATCTTTTCGTACTACTTAGGTCGTTAATCTTCAAGAAAGAAAAATCGTAATTTTTTATAATATATCAGACGGTAATAATTATAATAGCCGTTAAAATGGTCTGTCGTAAATACAGAAAGCATTAACATAAGCGTCGACATCTGACGAACATGCATTACACGAGCAGCTCGCGAGGCACAGACATTAGACATTTTAACATTGCATTTAAAAACAGATTCAATAGAACATAAAATACATTTATTAAATGTTTCTGGAACTTACTCAGTGTTAGTGGAAATATCAGATATCCTGTTGTTTGATGTATTGCTGGACTGGTCTGTCTGCAAACTATCCCGGAACGGCATACGAAGCTGCACCTCAGGTGATTCCACCTCTAAGTCACAGTTCTGGAAATTAAGGACATATTATAATGAATAGAAACAATTTGCTAATAAATTTATTTTTTTCTAAAAGGAGATTTTGATAATCGACATACGATATGTGAATTTATAATATTCACATATCTGGCAAACAACTATATATTCGTATCACCTTATGCGTACATATAGTTAAATTCAATGATTAAGAAATATGATATGAACTCAATTACATCTTAAAACAAACTTAAGGTTATCAAACTTGTATGGAATTGGAACCTAATAGAAATAACTAAAAACGTAAAAAATAACACCATCACAATTCATTTTCAAATAAGTAAAACTAAAGTACATGAATACCGGACATAACATACGTTTTACACTTACCGCTACTGAAGTACTACAAGTGAGAATCAACTTTACATAATATATACATTAACATAATGACTTCCATAACACAATATGTCACCTTCCGTCCGTATCGCTGGTGCACGTGTTGCTGCATCCTGCGGAAGCACTGCAGCAGGTGCGCGTGCAGCTCCTCCACCTCGCCCGGCGCGCGCTTGCCGTGCACGTCCAAACCTACAGGCCAATTATTATGTAGTTATAGTGTAAAGTTGACTGAAAGACAGTAATATTTTTTAATTTATCAAAATACTAGCATTGAACTGTTTAGGACCTATTTCCTATTCCGCTACTTAGAAAAATTCACTCTTTATTTAAATTATCCCACATAATAATAATTGTAAATTGGACGATATTTCACAAATTTTATCCTTGCTATATATTTGAAGAACATGTTTTCATAAACTCATCAAAGGTATTTTTTTCAAGAAATTCATTGGTCACTACTTCATAAATATATAACTAAAGACATAGTACAAAAAAATTACTCATTATAACTCACCAAACTTCAACAGCGGTATCTGATCAGCGAGTAGATCTTTGAGCTCGGCCAGTAAGGGCGCGTGGTCGGGGTGTCGCAGTTCGTACGACGGTGTGAGGAACGCGCGCTCGTAGTTCACTATGCCGCCCTGTACCGCTGGGTCGAGGATACCTGGGAATTAGGAATAGGTTATTTATTTATGTATAGCAAAATAGATAAAGATATAGGAAAATAGGTACAAAGTTACTGCTTATTTCTTTAGTAATCTTATCGAAAAGAGGCACAGAAATTATAAAAATAAAAAATATACAAGACAAAGAAACCTTTGCATGATGTGCACCTTTGGTGAAATACTGTTTTTGAAATTCCTTTGATGAGACATTATGTATTTATAAAGGGAAGGATTGTTATTGTACACTCCTTGTACAATAACGATTCTTTGCCGGTAATGTTAAAAACCTTATTTGAAACATTTTTTAATGGAACTTAGTATGGAGTAAACTTGACTTCTAAGAAAGAACAGACCAGTTTACCGTCGTATTAAGGGCTAATATTTTTTATAATTAATATTAATACACAATATAAGTACAACATACCGGTAAGCCTCATGGTGAGCCTGTGCAGCGGCGTGTCCGGGGATCTCGACTCTATTATTAGAGACTTAAGCAATCTATTCGTGTCCCGCAGCGATTGCACCGCCGCCTCTATGGGCGAGACTTCGTACGTCCGCTGTGACGTCACTGGGAACCAGCGGAGGATGCCTGCGAATAAACAGTTTTTTTTGTAGGCCAATATATGTATAATAATATATGTAGGTAACGAGCGCTGGTGCGGACTGAATTGCATGTTCTTGTGTCGTACCAAAGTTGTTTTTTAGGAATCCCTTTTAGGAGTGATCCATCTGTACTTCTGCTATTAATCTGTAGATTATTTATTAAAACAAAACAACTTTTCTGTAACCGCATAGGTATTTACTTGCAACTTACATACATTGTGGGTAGAATATTATAAAATATCGTATATTCGTTCTTCTTGTTTTATATCCCTGAATACCATTTTTTGACTACTTAAGAACATTTTTTTATAAAAAAATCTCACCTGGTAACTTTTCACTGATCTGTAGTTCAGTCTTTTCTAGCCATCGTGTAGCGAATTCGTTCTGATTTGATAGATCATCGGTTGATCCGTCGACCGGTTCTTCTGTAAATACATATCATAAAGATATCACTTAGTACATTAGAACTTACAATTTATCCCTACAATCAAGCAATAACCAGGTATTGTAAAATCATTTACGAACTAGACTTAGTTTTCTAGAACTAGATTTTCTTTGTTTTAAACAGCTATGAATGACAAAATAGACCAAAAATATTTTTTATAGTTTGTTCATTTCTACATAATATTATTGTGCAATTGCATCATTATCAGATTTAAAGAAAAAATATCGAATTCAGACAGTTCCATATTATTATGTAAAAATCGACGCGTTGTCATACACACAGGAAAAATTCTGGCGCTGCCAAAGACAAATATTTCTATACCTTGGCCGCCGAAACATCTAGTCAAGACTAACTGACATGTGTCAGGAACGTATTGTTTCTGCCTCCTTCATGATATATTTAATGAAAATGGTTTAAATACTTTACCTGCTCTATAAAAAGGCCTTGAGAACTCAAACTTGTCGACGTTATTATTCTTATAATACTGTAGTATTTGTTCAGCGATCGGCTTGCCGGAGAGACGCTTCAGTTTGTCTCCCATCACTGGTTCTACCGCGTTTACTTGTAAATCTGGGTTTTGCTCAGGATATTATGGAATAAGAACGAATAAAATAGTCGAAATATTTACCTAACTAAATTAGTGCATAGCTGTATCTTAATTGGCACAAGCAATAAGATACTACATTATCCTAGAGTTACTTTTCTGAGAGAAAAGTTTTTTCTCGGAAATAATTTATAATGAACCAGAAGCAATAATGATACAAGTTATTTAAAAGTTTGTTTTTTTTGGCCACATTATCATAGAATTATTGACTATCAATCTAACTAAACTCAAAAGGGGTTTAATGTGTCTAACGTAATGTGCAGTAACCACTAGCCAGTTACCATTACATAAACTGTGTGGTAATTGGCCTAAAAACCGTGTTAACAAAATTAAATAAATAAATCGTCCGCCTTGAATAAATAAAAATAGAATCACTGTCAAGAACACACGACATAAGTACCAAATTCAGCCTTACTGCTTTGACATAAGCTCTATATGATTTCGTTATAAAAGGATACATTGTCCATTAGACTCCGTGATCTCTGGTCCGGGCGGAGCTAACTTCGGCAATATTTCAGCTTCGGGCCACTCGTCTAACAGACGATCATTGAAGTCTTGTAACTGCTCATACTCGTTGCCGCGGTATATGTAGCCCTGTGGAAGAAAATTATACATAGTTAAGAAAATATGTACGAAAGGAGAAGAGAAAAAAATTAGAGAAATTTTGGACGCATTAGTTTAACTTAATATAGAAAACTGTAAATGACACATTACTTTGGATATAGCCTCATAACTGACATCGCACATTACCAAAACTTATAGGCCACCTAACCATATCTGCGCGAAAGACTGCAGGTTCGTCGCGTCGTCGCTGTCGGTGTCGCACAAGCTCGCCAGTTGACTGCAATACCTTATTCAGCCAATTCTTACTTAGCAAGTACAGTAATACTTACATAGGGTGTTCTAAGTAACTCAGGGAACCCTTTCCCGTGATACACGACTCTGAAGTAGCACGGCGGTGACCGCGGCGTTCGCAACATGGCGTCGTACAAGCTCGCCAGCTGACTATGTAGCTCGGCTAGAGGTCCGTACCCTAACGCCTCCTCTTCGTATTGTTGAACTAATTGTTTTATTATCTCGACGGCTAACTCCCATTGTCGGCCGCGGTTTAGGAGGTGAGCTATTTCGAGGTATAGGAGTTCCTGTAAAATAATTTTAGTTAGTCATAGTACATGTACCTATCTGTTTATAAACATTTAATCACGTACTACGTCATTACATAGTATTAAATTATGTATTTTAACCGCTTAGATGCAATTTTTTGTGCTGTTCGGTTACGATTGAAGTATTCAGTTGTATAAAACTAGAAGAAATAAACTTATGGCTAAAAGGTAAACATATAAAATGAAACAAAATATTTACAGGAATATGTTATGTAGCTGGTTTTAATTAGAACCATATTTTTAAATTTAATTCGATACTTGCGCTTCTCAGGCATAAAATACTGACTGAATAAATCCTTATTAGATTATTTCATTTCATAAGTAAAGTTACGTTACTTCAAACCCACCTTAAGTTCCCGATGCGTTGTATGGTTGTCATGTTCAACGGTCGGGTGTCGAAGCCGCGGCGGCAAGGGATCGTGGCTCCACGCTAATAGCTTCGCGTGTAGTAGTAAGGAAAGCCCAGCTTCCGCCCACTGTTGGGCCGCGTGGTGCATTTTAGCTAGTTTGTGGACGTAACTGTGGAGGAAAATAAAAATGTTGTAATATTTGTGAAATCTATCATTACTAAAAGTAAATTTTATCATCGGATATGAGTATATAGCACAAACGTCTAAGTTTTGTGTTATATTCGATATTTGCTTAAAGGTTACATTTGACTCGCCATTCGCCTAGTTGTCTTGCAGCCGCCGCTACTAGCGCCACCCCGTATAACATACTATGTTCGTACCTTTACCTAAGATAGTAACACAACTCACCGTATATACATGTGAGGTCGCTCAATCTGCTGGTAGAAGTGCAGCACGCAGGTGGTGAGATGCATTCTGTGCGGGGTAGCGGATCTCTGGGCAGCTGCCCTGTACTGCAGCAAGGCGTCCAGTTGCCTCGCAGCCGCCGCTACTAACGCAGCCGCGGCGGTTCGCAGCCCCCCGCCCGCTGCCCCGCATAGCGCCCCGCAGAGAGACACGAAGCGAACCCGCCATACTGTGTCCCCGTAGCCTCGCTCGACTAATACGTCTACTTTGTCTATCATTTCGCTTTCTAAGTCTTTTAGAGGGGTTTCTGTTGAGAAAATAAGTTGTTGGTTATGTTGGCACATTTAAAATATTTAGGTATTAGGTTTTGTTACACTTAAAAGTAAATTTGGATTTAAATATATTACAATTTAATTGCCTATATTGTGGTACACAAAAAAAATCTTATGTTGTACTACTGTAATGTTACTATGTATACTAAAATAATAGTAACATCTGTGAAATACTACTTACTTTAATATTTTTTTTTTTTTGTGATATTTTAATTTTATTAATACCCGATATTACACTACTATTATTCATACTAAAATTAATGACATAAAATCTGTTAAACAAATAGGTTAATAACTACTTTCTTTTACAAAGATAGATGTTAGAAAATAATAAAAGAAGATGGTTAAATCGGTATTAAGAGTATGTTATGTTAGTTTCTAGAAATATAAAAAAACCCATCCACCAAAAATACATGAAGAATGAGCTATTAACTCACCCGTCTCACCATTCATAACACTGTGGCTGTACTCAGTCTGCATCATATCGAAGAACAGAGGTATCGTGGTGTTCCGAACCTCCTCGTCTTTGAGAAAGCTGACCTCCAGTAGAGGGCCGACTAGGAACGGGATGAATGAGCGTTTGTGGTCATCTGTGGGTGGAAAGGGGATAAGTTAAGATTTTGTATAATATTAAATATGTACATGTGAAGAATCTGTAACAATTTTTCCATGAGTACCATGGTTCGTTATGAAAGTTAAATGGTAAAAACGTTGGATGTATTGTATTTTTATGTACATGGTCAAATGTAAAAGGGTCTGATTAATTAAAGCATGTATTATGTGCATGTGGGCGGAGTAGCTAATGTGACTATCACAATACAAGGTACATAACTAAATAGAAATATAAACCTCGTCTCAATAATTCATACGAGCCGCTTACCAAGTGCGACAGAGAGAGTGAATGTTTGTCAGCGACTTACCCAAACTGTACCACATCTCGCTCAAACAGTCAGCGACACCTCTTCTTATATCTCCATACAACGAACTTAGTCTTTGTTTCCTCGCATTGGGTAACGTTTCCAGTTGCAGTGGCGATGAGGTGGCGAGACAGGCGCCGGCCTCGAACCAAGTGCGACAGAGAGAGTGAATGTTTGTTAAAGTCTCTGTGTCGGATTCGTCGGTGGAGTGGAGACGGTCGCGGAGAGTTGAAGCTAGGAGTCTATAGGAGAGATAAATAAATATTAAATTTATTTTCCAAGTTGGTTTAATATGACGTCAGTTTGATTAATTTACACGGTGAAAATACAAGAAAACATGTATTTACACATTCCTTGAAGATTAAACATGGCAAAACACATATTCAGAACTCCTATTGGAGTTCTGAATATATAAATTAAATTGTCTAATAAGTTGTGTGTGTCATAAATTTATTGTTCAAGCGGCCTAAGTTCAAAATCAATTACATACTGCAGATCAGAAAAATAACACATAATATAGAAGCGTATATAGCGATATCATAATACTGTTTTATTATTATATTCAAGAACTGACCTCAAGGCATGCAGCATGACATAGTGCTGTAGATGCAGCATGTCAGCCCAGTGCGGTCTAAACAGTGGCCGCTGCAGTATAGCCAGGAACAGCGACAGAGCGTCTGACACTAGCGACCCGGCTCCACCCACGTTCTCAGTTTCTAATGCGCGTACGACCATAGCGTATTGGTTCTCGGACATTTGGCGGACGATGTCGAGAAGGACTGAGACTATTCTCCTCTGAAAATATAATTATTATATTAATAAGAAATCTGCACCTGATGAGGTTTAAAAACTATGCCATTTGGAGTGTAAGGTAGGTAAATGATCCCAATAACGGAGCAATATAACATGAAAGTTATGTTCCCAGCAATGAGACGAAAAAATATACGCGTCGAATTGAGAACCTCCTCCTTTTTTTTCGTCGGTTAAAAATGGGTTTGCATTAATTCAATTCAATTCAATTTTATTGCACTCCATAAGTTTCATAAAGGTGTTACATAGCTTATTTTGTTACATTAGTACGTAGGGCACGGCAACGTAGAAGAGAGGAGGAAACTTGTTTAAAATTACATAGATTTAAGCATTATTTTTTTATTCCTATTACTCGATACGATACACATAAGACACGCAATGCTGTGTTGTAGGCAATACTATTATGCTATATATATTGATAGTCATCTTTTGACATACACCTTAAAAAAAATCTAGCATAAAATTATAAAAGGAAAGGCAAAACTTCAACTAAACTCACCAACAAAGCATCATCACTGGCACTAACAATCTGATCCTCACTCTTCCGTTCCCTTAACATGGTGGCCGCGGTCTTCAGGACAGTCGGCAACAGTCTCCGAGCCAACTCTCCCCTATCAGCCTCCACGGGACCGACGTCGTCTCGAGCGAGAAGGGAAACCACTTCCCCAAGAGTTTCCACGCAAAGCTCCACCTATTGTAAAGGTTATATTAGTTGGCCGTTGTGTAAAAATCATGATATAAACGTGGGCCATTGTGTGATGTCCCTTCTTCAATTACCGCCCAATGTTTTCACGTAATGCTTCACTTAGTCGCCGATTTATACCAAATGAGCGAATGCTTATTCTATCACCCACTCTATCAAATTCTATGAGAATTTCAAAGGATTTGATGGGGTGGGGATAAAAGGAGCATTCGCTCGTTTGATGTAAATCGGCTTTAATATTAAGAGGATTAAATAGGCGATCGTGTAAACAGGGGGATATATTAGTGGGACATTGTGTGAATACTGATCATCTGAATGTGGCCCAATGTTTCCATACAAAGTCCCAGGTCATATATTAAAGGTTGGCATTGTACTGTATTACATCTTAAGAGTATTCGAGGTTTGAGTTAGATATAAGTTTACTTCTAAGTCATAAAGCACTGTTTGCCATTGTAAAATACCCATTTTCAATTGTTTATTCTCCACAATACATGTCAATAACCAAGCAGAAATATTTTAAAGTAATGCATTAAAGATTTTAGTTACCATTTCGAACATTGTGAAAACACATGTGATGTTGAATAGTTTTTTATTATCTCCATTACTCATGGGTTCGGAGACTCTTTTGATATTTTTCTTAGGTTATAAGCACAAAGATTTAATAACCTGCACCCGCGTTTATGGATTTTTGTTGTTTTAATGCAGAAAATTCATGTTATTTTTTAGATTTCTTGAAGATCTTTGTTTGTTTGTTCTTCTGAAAGTGCAAATAGCTCGAACTTCGAAGCATATGTACTGCCTATATTTTACAGGGCCTTAGATTACGCTTAGTTTTAAGCAGTTTTAAAATGTTTTTGGGTTTTTATTATTAAGTAATGGATTGTCTTTGGATGTCGTATGGAAATATAAGCTGAATTATAAAATTTAGTACTTTACATACACGAAAATATTAATGGGAATGAACACATGTAATATAAACACAATGTTTTTCTATCAAGCAGTTATGTATAAAGCTTTTGATGATTGTGTTCATGGACAAGTATATTTTTTAGAATATTTATTATTTTATCATAGAACTCTTTTCACTTTAATATTATTTTATACCTATTTAATACTTACGCTCTTCTCTTGAACGTGAACACGGCTGCATGAAATCAGAATATATATAAACTATCTTCGCAATATACACTTAATTTTAATTCGAAAAGCACTGGACATGTCACAATTTATTCACAGTCAATGACTAACTTGACGAATACTGAAATGAATATACATAAAAGCATGATATATTTATAGTGGAAACGATAAGGGAGGTATATAATAATAATGTCATTACAAATGTATGATAAGCTGAAAAGGAAGCAGTTTTAATAAATGTTTTATTTAAATTAGTTGATTTTTTTTCCGATCTTTGTACATAGCTATTGAACACTCCACATTATTGTAGACATCAATAATGATTTTTTGTTTTGTTGCCTCGATTTAAGTGTTATAAAATATATGAATAGTGCTCACACTTTCACATAGACAGACCCTTTAATCAGAAGGAAAAAGGTCAATTTTCGTTAGACTTCATTACCACAAACATTCGAAAATACTTCAAAAACATTATCAGTGATGCAAATGTCACTCAATTTACAGTCTCAGTTTTATCTTATACTATCACTGTCACTTGAAGGCGTATAGTAGTAACAGATAGACATATAAGAAAGTCTTTAAGGTAAGATTTGAATATTCGTAGGCATATACTACACAGTTGGAACTAATTACCACTCAAATCGAGGCAACATTGGCAGTATCAACCTAAACAAACTTATTCTAAAGGCGTATACATACGATCTGTTCTTGGTGCGTGTGGTCTCGCAGCCGCGTCGTGTCCTCGCCGAGGAGTCGCGCCGCTTTGACCTCCGAGCGCGATTTGTGGGCGGCCTCGCGAACCCACTGCCACACCCGACATTGCTAGTGGACGCTGACTTATCCCCGATAGGCTAAGAGCCCTAGGCTTTTGATGTCACATTACATAAACTTTTTTAAAAAGCCGAACTAAAACTTGAGTTAAAATCGATTGGTATATTTACTTGTAAAATTTATTTTAGTAAATGAAGGTAATTTGTTTGGATTTGAAAGTAATGAAACATCTTTGTTTTAAAGCCTTTTGATATGTCGGGAATTCGTCTTTAGCGTACACCAATAGACTGATCATTATACATTCGAAAATGGTTATTGTCGAAATAATTGAATCTTAAGTAATTATGAAAAAAAGATTTATAAATTTAAATGAGTTAATTGCGCGCACATTTAATCGATTTTATAATAATCAGTCATTACACCAGCGAGCTGTCAAATCGAACTGACATTGACAGTTGAAAGTGACATCTGTCACTGCAGCTATGAAGTGACAGCACGCAAGCGCAAAACATGCAACACATCAAGAGTTTGCACACAATTTAGTATTCAAGCGACATCGAAGGCGCTTGTTAAATTATTATTATTTAAATTAATATTTTTATTTAACACCAACATCAAAAAAAATGTTGCAATGTTATTTTGAAAAAGTCGTAAGTGTGAGTGAAGTTGTATAATATGTATGGATACTTATACTAGATAAAATATAGAACAAATTATATTATAGGTAGAAAATAATAATATAGATAGTGCACATATTTTCCATACATAATAATGTGAGATTTGAACGATAGCGTCACAAGATATTAGTAAAGTGTTCACACAGACAGACACACAGCTCTAATTAGCCAACACATGGTTCATTGTCTACCAAACCTTTTAGGTTAGATAACATTTACCCTTTATGTAATAATAAAAAGGTTAATGAATACCCTCTACAATGTAGGCCATATTCTACGAATGTCATTGAGTTAGTTCATGAAAAAATCTTAGACATGAAATATATGGTTTGAAGTAATTTGACTCTTTTTCTCTTGGACATAAAATTCATTTTGCAAACCAGTACAATCAATCGATTTAGCTAGTTTTTTGACCATTTCAAGTTAAAAACGGGCTAGTTTATAAACATAATTGGATAGTTAGTGATAACTGAACCATATCGTCGACTGCACTATAGTGCCGCACACAACTACACACTGTGTATACACACTACATGCACACACACAAACATATAGTGATGTTAGTAAATACATATTAATAATGCCATATGACGAGTATTATAGATAGAACAATAATATTGAAGTGATATAATTAATGTATTATTTATCGTGTGATGTTACTTTCACGGTTTGTGTGCATATCTCACGATGCGGGTGCGACTTTGGCACGCTTTTGTGTTACAGAAGAATGCAA
The DNA here is from genome assembly GCA_905475315.1 of Autographa pulchrina. Lineage (NCBI taxonomy): Eukaryota > Metazoa > Arthropoda > Insecta > Lepidoptera > Noctuidae > Autographa > Autographa pulchrina. The sequence continues at coordinate 7,598,074 of FR997784.1, read as the reverse complement.
GGAGTTTTAAGCCCGTCAGACAAAAGAAATGATCCTAGAACAAGGTCTAATCCTTAGAGTAAAAAAGTAAAAACTATAGGGTGCGATTATCATTAAAAGCCCATTGTGATTAGCGCAAGCACATTTTTGACTATTTGTAGTACATTCGTTTACTGATTTAAATTAGGTACTTTCCATGCAACGACAGATGTTTATGCGAAAATATCTATGGTTCCGATATTATTAGAATAATATAGGAGATCGTTTAATTAAAACCGAACTACTCTGTAAAAAGTTACGCGTGGTAATACATTACAATCAGTGAGTGAACAATCAATCAACCCCTGTTTTCTTACCCTTAGGGTGGGAATTCTTTTTCCAAACCAACTTTGGAGTATACCCTTTCCAATATAATAAGAATTATCAAAATCGGACTACTCTGTAAAAAGTTATGCGTGGTCAAACATAAAAAAAATATATACGCGTCGAATTGAGAACCTCCTCCGTTTTTTTCGTCGGTTAAAAACGGCTCACTCTGTTTTGATACTATTTTTACAAAGATTTTTTTACAACCCTGATATACGCACTCTGTAGTATCTATCCTAGGTTCAATCTTATGTTCAACGGGCTGTAGTTCTTGTTATGAAAAGTGGTTTCAAGCCCGTCATACAAAAAGACTTATTTCAATCTGTTTGACGGGCCGTAGATGTTACAATAAGTATATTCTGTTGCTAAATAAGAAATTAAGAGTTATGATCATGCGGGTCATTAAAAGATCTGTCTGACAACATCAGATTAAGTAGTACGTGGTAAACCTCTACTTCTTAAATGCGATAAAAAAATGAATATTTTTTACTCCATTTAGCCATTTATTGAGCCAGATATCATATCCTAAGTTATTAGCAAAGAAAGCAAATCCTCTTTTTCTAAGTTCGCATAATTTAAAGTGATTTTTCTCGTGGCTAGTTTTTAAAGTAGTGTTTTACATTCAACATTTAAGAAGTAGAGGTTTTATTTGTTTGGAATAAATATTTTTTTTACGGTGTTATTGCATAAATGTTTATGTGATGCATGCTATATTTTGGGTAAATATTGTATTTCATTATAACATATGAATCTAGCGGTTAGTCACAATTGATAGTATATTTTGCATCTTGAAACACTGATATTTATAGGTAGGTAGCTATTCAGGACAATAAAGGTTTGTATGAACGAAAATTTGCGAAAAACTCGAGGAAAATATCTAATATTTTGATTAAAATTTACAGCGGCTATATGTCAGCTCGTCAGCAATGAAACATGTTTCAAGAGAGCAAAAAAAACATCTTGGGTTAGTAATGTGAGCGAATGACTATGTTGTATGTTGGGATTTTAATATGAACTAATAATGTTATGTTGTAATGGAGGATGTCAGTACATATAAGGTTATATGGTTAGGTTATAGGGATTATTTCTATCCATAGGAATTAACTTTCTAAACGACTACAACATTCATCATACTATTCTACCTTATAATGGAGCTTCCACTGTGGGTTAATTAATATTGGAATAAAATAACTAAAAATACGTCTAACCTGACTCGGTCTTGCATATACATTTACTACTTCATATTTAAATAAACTGTCGCCGTAGTTTAAAAACTACAAAATTGAAAATTAAGGTTGCATTTGTTGTTGTTATTATAATTTCCATGTCAATATTGATTAAAAAAGAATTGCAAATAAAATATAAGCTTTAATTTTTGATGAGAATGTTTACTCGACACCTCGTCTAGGGTTGTGTAAATATAAATATGACCCACAGTGAAAGCTCACCCAAAACTGAACTATACCGCATACGACATAGGGTGCAAAACGGACTGCATGCATCAGCGTGCGGTGCTTACCTCGGTGTTGCCGCGACGCGCCTTAGACACACACATACCTGTGGCTCCATACGGTGGAGGGAGACGAATGATATGTTATACTGTTTCATTTGAATCGTATAATTTTATATATTTGCTGCTTAATTTATCTTTCATATTACTTTATTAGGTTTACGCGAATGTTAGGCATTGAAACAAAACTACTTTTTACTGAAGTCCCCAATCCAACATCCGTATCACAGTATCGTCCTATTTCCATTCTCCCTGTCCTATCCAAGGTCCTTGAGGGCTTTGTTCAAGATCAGCTGTCTAATTACCTTTCATCTAACAGCCTGCTGAGTCCGTATCAGTCTGGATTTCGCCCTGGCCATAGTACTGTTACTGCCCTTGTCAAAATTACTGACGACATACGACTGGCCATGGAGAGGAAGTTCCTTACAGTCCTGGTACTTTTGGATTTCAGCAGTGCTTTCAATTCAGTTGATTTTGACATACTCTTAGGGATCCTCTCTTCCCTCAATGTCTCTCCTCCCGCAACGGCTTGGTTTGACTCTTATCTTCGGGGTCGCACGCAGTCTGTTCGTGCCAATGAGGTCTCCTCTGAGTGGTGCAAACTTACGGCGGGCGTTCCCCAGGGTGGTGTCCTTTCTCCCCTTCTTTTTTCTATATTTATCAATTCTATAACTTCAGTTCTTTCTTCTCAGTACCACCTCTACGCAGACGACTTGCAGTTGTACCGCCACTGTAGCTTTGACAGTATATCCAATGCTATTGCCGCCACCAATAATGACCTTAGTAATATCCATCAGTGGGCTAAATCTTTTGGTCTTTTAGTAAATCCTACAAAATCTCAAGCTCTCATTATTGGTGGCAGATATTTTTACAGCCTATTAGATCATCAATCTCTTCCACCTATAATTTACAATTCGGCTCCTATAGCATACTCCAAAATAGCCAAAAATCTGGGTGTATACATGGATTGCCATCTGTCATGGGATACACATGTCTCTGAGGTAAGTAGGAGGGTCTTTTGCTCGTTTCACTCCCTAAAGCGCCTCCAGAAGTTCCTGCCCTTTCAGACTAAAATCACTCTTGCCCAATCCCTTCTTCTACCTCTTCTGGACTATGCCGATGTATGTTGTTTAGATGCAACGGAGGAATTTCTAAATAAACTCGAACGTCTGCAGAATTTGTGCATCCGCTTCATTTTTGGTCTGCGGAAGTACGACCACGTGTCGGAATTCCGGGCTAGATTGAAGTGGTTGCCTATTCGGCAACGTCGAGATTCTCACATTCTCTGTCTTCTCTTCTCAGTTTTGCACAATCCTAAATATCCAGGCTACCTGCGGGAACGTTTTGAATTTTTGGTCCCCAGAGGCAAACCTTGTCGTACTTCTTCTTCTCTTCTCCTTCGCACCCCTCTTCACTCCTCTAGTCGTTACGACGAATCGTTTACTATTCGTGCTGTGCGCCTCTGGAACTCACTTCCACATTCCTTGCGTAATAGCCCTTCGCTGAACGTATTTAGGAGAAAGATAAAAGAACATTTCCTTTCTATTTGAGTTATGTAGTCTATGTATGTCTATATTTAATATATATCTTATTATATACGTACTATATGTATTATTTGTGTGTATGTCTATTAGTTTGTTGTACACTTCTGTCTGCCTCACAACTTGTTTAAATTATTTCACTTTCACTCAAAGGTTTGCTGGAAGAAAACTCAATGTTGAGTTAAGCTCGCCTCTGTACATCAACTTTTATTAATGTATATCTTTAAAATGTTTAAGTGTGTACAATAAAGAATTAAGAACTGATTATATAGGTTTTTTCGAATCTGTCAAAAGCGGTTTTATTTTTAAAAAATATCCTTACTTCTAGTTTATTTATTTAAAACGGCACAGTTCATTTTATTAAGTATAAGCATTCATATGTGCTCTTCAACATACCGATAAATAAATAGTCCTTGGGTTCTGTCAAAGACATGTTTTTTTTCTGACAATTCTGTTTTCGGCATCACATCATGAAACACTTATATAAGCTTACATTTAAACTACGTCAAATTTATGTCCTGTTTCACTAAAACGAGAAAAATTAAACAGTATAATAATCATTCGGCTCCCAACCAACCATCCTTGTTGTAACGTAACGAGAACACAAAACGAACACAAATACGCGTACATTACCGTGGTGCGGTGCTCACATACCATCACACGAACCGGTGGGTTTTACTAGACGAACACAGGGTTATTGACGAACGTAACCGTAAGATATTGAGTGCTGACAGTATAATGATATTAAATTAAATACCAAATATATTTGAAAAAAAATCGCAAGAAAAAAAGGCGCTCAGCGCACGATTGGCAATTGGTTTTTAGAACTTTAGCCGCTTACGCAACGTTTTATCTTTCGAAAACACTTAAAACGACTGTACCTTGATGACTTGAGTATCGGCATTATGAAGTTCGCGTAAATACAGACTTTACAATTTTACAAGTAGGTCACTAGAAAATACATGATGCTGACAACACTCAACAATATTACCAGTGCAAAAAAATAAACTAAAAATACTTACCTAAATATTTTTTTGTTGTTTCGATAGACGTTTTGAAAACTTATTTTTTCTTATCAAATATTTAATTATAGTAAAAATAACGTTTCAATATCGTCTAACGAATTTTGGTAACCATTTGCAGGGAATGTTTGAAGTGTAAGGTTTCTATTAAATTGTGTACAAAAGTTGATACTATTGCAATTATAAGAATTAAAAAAAAAAAGTTAATTACGAAATTAGGAACACAAGACAAATTAGATTTTTTGAATGATCAATGCTAAAGAAATTAATTAATATGCTTGGGATTAAATATTTCTCTGTTACAATGGTTTTTTGAGAAGTATTAGTGATATCGCAAACAAACATTCGAATCCAGTTGAAAAGGATTGTGCTGAATTAGCATACATTTAAAACTTCATGTAAAACGTTCCACACAAAAAATATAAGTTCAGTATGTTTTTCAATGTCTAGGTATAGGTGTACTTATGTAAAAGGCACACACTATATAAATAACTAGTGTGCGTATATAGTACGTGTTCATACTATTACATGTACGATTGTGTTTTGTTTTAGAAAGTTAAGGTCTAATTTTAAGTAACTATATTTTGTTCATAAAACGTAGTGAAGTTTTTTTGTCAATCAAAATGTGTTGTATGTATAGTCCCTCCAAATGTGTTTGTATAGTACTACGTATTTAATTATATCTGAATTTTTCGGAGTAGTACAGTGCGTTTCAAGTTGTTTGTGTGTGAGTACGTCAGTGTTGTACGTCGACATATTATGTCATTATGTGTAAGACAACGTTGGGATGTTTGTGAGGCATTCTGAGTGCGTATGCGTGGGTTTGTGTGAGTAGGCTTGTATTGTACACGACGTATGTCAGCATGTATGTTGGAGTGTCACGTATGCAGTGTATATAGTCACCTCAGCCTTATCCCTGAGCAGCGCCCTGGTGGTGGCGGCGAGATGCGGCAGCAGCAGCGCCCTGGCGGGAGCGGCGGCACACAGCGGGCCGCGCACCAGCTCCAGCAGCGCCAGCATGCGCTGCTTGCTCAGCCGCCCGAGCGGGAGCGCGTCCAGGGCACGGACTATGTATGCACTGGGGACGTCATCATATAATAATATTCCCGGACAACTCACACACGGTTATCTGATCCCAAGCTAAGCAGAGCTTGTGTTATGGTAACCAGACAACTGATAAATATACTTATATACTTCTAAATACATACATATTATAGATAAATTACACCCAGACACAGAAGAAATAATCGTGCTCATCACACAAAGATTTGTCCTGGGTGGGAACGACCTCCGGTATAGCAGTCAGGATCACTAACCACTAGACCAACAGGCCAGTCAAATGATATTATAATGATATTGTAAGTCACTGCTTTACTGCTCGTTTAATTCAGTAAAGTAGGTCCTATATATAGGTAGAGTATACAAAGTGGTGATGACAATACGAAAATAAATGAAAACACGGACAGTACTAGTTCATAAGAATAATCCTAAACGGTAAAAAAAACACGTGACACGATATTTTACAAATGGTGTTCTCCTGCGTTTCCAATTTTATGCGATTTAGTTTGTTTGAAATTTTTATTTTTTTTATTTTTGATGCTACGGTTTTTTTACCGTTTAGGATTATTCTTATAAACTAGTAATGTCCATTTTCATTTATTGTTGTATTGTCATCACCACTTTGTATAAATGTTTGTATATGCATCTTAATTTTCCTCGGATATGCCATAAATTGCGAAAACATCAGTACGATAAATAATTATGGTTCAGTACTTTATTGTTAATTCTCTCACACAACCCACGCGAAGCCGGGTCGTACAGCTAGTATCAAATAAAATATATACAAACAATAGACGTCAATCACATGTTACCTCAAATTATTTTCAACGCGCTTTCCGAACCAATGACATATTTAACAAAATTAAATCATTATCCATTTCAAATCATTATTTATTTGGCCCCAAAACTAATACCAAGTATGTATTTATAAGATTTTCTATTATAAAGAATACACAAAAAGTACAGTATATATAAATATTCAAACCTGAGCTGTGTATCCGGGTATACTTTAATGATGTGTGGCACAGCATGAGGAAGGTACTTCAACGCGGAGCCCTGGCATGTAAGAGCGTGGTCGCCGCATCGCATCAACCATACTAGCATTTCTAGGAGGTTCTGTAAGAATAAAGGATTATTAGGACTATGTGTACCGCCAAAATGAAAATAGAAACAATTTAGTTCAAACCTGCTTTGAAAAAACATATACACTGTGAAAAAGATAATCAAAACATTACTTTATAATTATATAATAACAAACGAACATGCAACAGAAAACTTTACTTTGTGAGCAATTACGATATTTGATGCATAATACACAGAACTATTTAATTTTTTTCAGAACTATACGTTTATAGGAAAAATCGTGTTGTCTGCGAAAAATCGAATAGTGAATTTAACAACCATATTATGTGTTATTCTTCTGCCTTTTTCACACCAGAAGAATATATTGTAAAACTCACCTCAAATAAACAGCAGAAATCATTATCGGACGCTCTATCGCCGAGCGCGCTCCGCAACTGTCGACTCCTTACTATCAAGCGTATGAGACTCTCTATACACTTCATGCAGACTAGTAAACGTTTTAACGCGGCGTCGCCCGCGTTCGCAGCGGAGATTACCCATACCATCACTGATATTAATTTTCTGTGGGAAAGATTATCAATATTAGAGATACATAATTTGAATCATGACTCTATAATAACTATAAAATAAAAAATAAATAAATTTAAAAAATAAAAAACCCGACTGCATAAAAAAACACTTTAAATAAAAACTGAAAAGTAAAAAACAAGTTCAATAAGTCTAGAAGTGTAGATATAGCAATGTTATTAGTACAAAAATTAAAAATCAATATACAATCAATCTAATGAGAAACATAATTATTTACTGTAACAGTCGGGACCCATTAAATAAGCTAGACTAAAATCATTCATTATGGGTCCCGACTGTGACAGTCAATAATTATGTTTCTCATTAGATTGATTGTATATTGATTATTAAATTTTTATACTAATAACATTGCTATATTTACACTTCTAGACTTATTGAACTTGTTTTTTACTTTTCAGTTTTTATTTAAAGTGTTTTTTTATGCAGTCGGGTTTTTTATTTTTTAAATTTATTTATTTTTTATTTAACACTTTTTAGTTAAAATCATAATACGTCATAGTGGTGGAACTGGCTATCCACCTAGCGTACGGCATTCGAGTATTATTTATTTTAGATAAAGAACAATTTTTCGCATAGTATTTTTTTTTATACGTAAATGATATACCATTTTGGAATCCTCGTTACAAGCCCTTTAATTTGATACCCATATTGTAGCAAACATATTTTTTTTTTTTACCTCAATCTATGGCACCTTGTGGCCGCCATGTTGGTTTTTGTTTGACGTGCCATATCTAAGAACACTTGGGTGATCGATACGAATCCAACGATACTCTAATTATCGAAATCCATTCGGCCGTTTCGAAGATATGAGGTAATAAAGAATATTACACACATACATACATACATACATACAAGATACGCGCGAAAAACATAACCCTTCTTGGTAGTCGGGTAATAAAGAGACGCCTTTGCCCTGTACAGACATAGCAATAGCTAGTGGAAAAAAAGAAGATGTCGTTTAATAATAATGAATAGAAGGTGTCGTCTTGTGTTATAGCTTGTGAGAAGAAAAGTCGAATAAAAAAAAGCTTAACACGGCTGAATATTCAATGTAATATTAATTTGTATACACCCAGATCATATATATACACCATAACATATTTCTTATTCATATGAACTTTGCCACACCTATTTTTAATGTATCTTACTATATTTAAGAGCATAACTAAAGACCTTACATTAAACGAAATACAAATTAAATAACAATAAATACACAAAGTTTAAAATTGCTGTACTCACTCATAAGCCAGCGCATCACAGAAGCTATCATCAATATACACATGCAACACTGGCTGGAAGTGTTGGTATTTATGGTCGGCTACTAGCGATATCACCCGGAGTAGGCATTCTAGAACTAACACGCCGTAACTCGTGTCCGAGTAGCCTTCGTGGTCTTCTTCCACCTGGGAAAACAATAAGAAGTTTCAGCAAGAAAAAATCGTCATATTTTACATACTATATGTGTCACGCTGGTGTAGCAAAGCAATAAAAAAGCTGAATACTAAAATCATGCATAATCCGACGAAGAAATGATATGGTTCGGAATGGGTGCGGAATGCTCCCAATAACTTAGATGCTAGCCAAGATAATACTTAATACTGTCCGATATATATTGGAAGTTTTAAACGTGTGCCTAACTTTTGGAAACATTCAACGTCAACGAAGAGATAATTTTAGGTTTGTGACACATTTAAAGATGTAAATCTATGTGTTTGTGTTTATATATCTTACCTGTGTAAGAATACTGAACAACGCATCCAGGATATCTTGCAAAAACTTCACAAGCTCCTCACTTGGCACCGACAGCAGTTGAGTGAGAGCATTTCGTAACGTGCCCTCAGCGTAATGAGTGTTCCATTTTAATACTCCAAGGATTTCCTCTGCAACAAAAAATATAAATATTGGAGATCTATAAATATCGCGCGCATCTCAAAATGTAGCTTACTGACTAACATCATAAGAGAATAGTATTTTTAAAAAGTCAAATTAAATGACAATATAAACCCCGCCGTTTCATGAATACTAACTTAAATCCTAACACCTATTTAATTACTTTATTAATATTGCGACTATCGACATTTCAAACAAATAATCGTCTGTAGTCGCAATAATCATCTGTAAACATTTGCTTCAATCGGCACAACGGGGCACTATCGATGCACGCCGTCTATGTAGGCCTTTGTTTATTATATGGACGCGTGCAGACGATGCCGCCGCCGCGCCCTATTCGTTTGTTTCTCATTCATAAATACAGTTGTTTGTATTACATTAGCAGCTAGGTTCGTTGGCGAAAACTTCGAAAACAAACGACGGCGGTGCGCTGGCAGCGCTGATTCGTCCCGTGTACGCAGAGTAGCAGCGCTGTGAGCGATGGCAGCGCGATGGTGGCACGATGGCAGCGCGATGGCGGCAAGTCGTCAGCGCGTTGGCGGTGCGACTGACGTTTCGTGTACACAAGCACAAAGCACATACCTCTCTGCGTGAGCTTGGTGGAGCAGAGCTTGGTGTGCACGGTGAGCGTGTCGCGGTGCACGAGCGCCAGCGCGCCGCGCGTCAGCCCGTGCTCCGCGCCCGCGGGGAGCTCGTCGCGCCGGGCGGGCAAGCACTAAGCACATACCTCGCTGCGTGAGCTTGGTGGAGCAGAGCTTGGTGTGCACGGTGAGCGTGTCGCGGTGCACGAGCGCCAGCGCGCCGCGCGTCAGCCCGTGCTCCGCGCCCGCGGGGAGCTCGTCGCGCCGGGCGGGCAAGCACTAAGCACATACCTCGCTGCGTGAGCTTGGTGGAGCAGAGCTTGGTGTGCACGGTGAGCGTGTCGCGGTGCACGAGCGCCAGCGCGCCGCGCGTCAGCCCGTGCTCCGCGCCCGCGGGGAGCTCGTCGCGCCGGGCGGGCAAGCACTAAGCACATACCTCGCTGCGTGAGCTTGGTGGAGCAGAGCTTGGTGTGCACGGTGAGCGTGTCGCGGTGCACGAGCGCCAGCGCGCCGCGCGTCAGCCCGTGCTCCGCGCCCGCGGGGAGCTCGTCGCGCCGGGCGGGCAAGCACTAAGCACATACCTCGCTGCGTGAGCTTGGTGGAGCAGAGCTTGGTGTGCACGGTGAGCGTGTCGCGGTGCACGAGCGCCAGCGCGCCGCTCGTCAGCCCGTGCTCCGCGCCCGCGGGGAGCTCGTCGCGCCGGGCGGGCAAGCACTAAGCACATACCTCGCTGCGTGAGCTTGGTGGAGCAGAGCTTGGTGTGCACGGTGAGCGTGTCGCGGTGCACGAGCGCCAGCGCGCCGCGCGTCAGCCCGTGCTCCGCGCCCGCGGGGAGCTCGTCGCGCCGGGCGGGCAAGCACTAAGCACATACCTCGCTGCGTGAGCTTGGTGGAGCAGAGCTTGGTGTGCACGGTGAGCGTGTCGCGGTGCACGAGCGCCAGCGCGCCGCGCGTCAGCCCGTGCTCCGCGCCCGCGGGGAGCTCGTCGCGCCGGGCGGGCAAGCACTAAGCACATACCTCGCTGCGTGAGCTTGGTGGAGCAGAGCTTGGTGTGCACGGTGAGCGTGTCGCGGTGCACGAGCGCCAGCGCGCCGCGCGTCAGCCCGTGCTCCGCGCCCGCGGGGAGCTCGTCGCGCCGGGCGGGCAAGCACTAAGCACATACCTCGCTGCGTGAGCTTGGTGGAGCAGAGCTTGGTGTGCACGGTGAGCGTGTCGCGGTGCACGAGCGCCAGCGCGCCGCGCGTCAGCCCGTGCTCCGCGCCCGCGGGGAGCTCGTCGCGCCGGGCGGGCAAGCACTAAGCACATACCTCGCTGCGTGAGCTTGGTGGAGCAGAGCTTGGTGTGCACGGTGAGCGTGTCGCGGTGCACGAGCGCCAGCGCGCCGCGCGTCAGCCCGTGCTCCGCGCCCGCGGGGAGCTCGTCGCGCCGGGCGGGCAAGCACTAAGCACATACCTCGCTGCGTGAGCTTGGTGGAGCAGAGCTTGGTGTGCACGGTGAGCGTGTCGCGGTGCACGAGCGCCAGCGCGCCGCGCGTCAGCCCGTGCTCCGCGCCCGCGGGGAGCTCGTCGCGCCGGGCGGGCAAGCACTAAGCACATACCTCGCTGCGTGAGCTTGGTGGAGCAGAGCTTGGTGTGCACGGTGAGCGTGTCGCGGTGCACGAGCGCCAGCGCGCCGCGCGTCAGCCCGTGCTCCGCGCCCGCGGGGAGCTCGTCGCGCCGGGCGGGCAAGCACTAAGCACATACCTCGCTGCGTGAGCTTGGTGGAGCAGAGCTTGGTGTGCACGGTGAGCGTGTCGCGGTGCACGAGCGCCAGCGCGCCGCGCGTCAGCCCGTGCTCCGCGCCCGCGGGGAGCTCGTCGCGCCGGGCGGGCAAGCACTAAGCACATACCTCGCTGCGTGAGCTTGGTGGAGCAGAGCTTGGTGTGCACGGTGAGCGTGTCGCGGTGCACGAGCGCCAGCGCGCCGCGCGTCAGCCCGTGCTCCGCGCCCGCGGGGAGCTCGTCGCGCCGGGCGGGCAAGCACTAAGCACATACCTCGCTGCGTGAGCTTGGTGGAGCAGAGCTTGGTGTGCACGGTGAGCGTGTCGCGGTGCACGAGCGCCAGCGCGCCGCGCGTCAGCCCGTGCTCCGCGCCCGCGGGGAGCTCGTCGCGCCGGGCGGGCAAGCACTAAGCACATACCTCGCTGCGTGAGCTTGGTGGAGCAGAGCTTGGTGTGCACGGTGAGCGTGTCGCGGTGCACGAGCGCCAGCGCGCCGCGCGTCAGCCCGTGCTCCGCGCCCGCGGGGAGCTCGTCGCGCCGGGCGGGCAAGCACTAAGCACATACCTCGCTGCGTGAGCTTGGTGGAGCAGAGCTTGGTGTGCACGGTGAGCGTGTCGCGGTGCACGAGCGCCAGCGCGCCGCGCGTCAGCCCGTGCTCCGCGCCCGCGGGGAGCTCGTCGCGCCGGGCGGGCAAGCACTAAGCACATACCTCGCTGCGTGAGCTTGGTGGAGCAGAGCTTGGTGTGCACGGTGAGCGTGTCGCGGTGCACGAGCGCCAGCGCGCCGCGCGTCAGCCCGTGCTCCGCGCCCGCGGGGAGCTCGTCGCGCCGGGCGGGCAAGCACTAAGCACATACCTCGCTGCGTGAGCTTGGTGGAGCAGAGCTTGGTGTGCACGGTGAGCGTGTCGCGGTGCATGAGCGCCAGCGCGCCGCGCGTCAGCCCGTGCTCCGCGCCCGCGGGGAGCTCGTCGCGCCGGGCGGGCAAGCACTAAGCACATACCTCGCTGCGTGAGCTTGGTGGAGCAGAGCTTGGTGTGCACGGTGAGCGTGTCGCGGTGCACGAGCGCCAGCGCGCCGCGCGTCAGCCCGTGCTCCGCGCCCGCGGGGAGCTCGTCGCGCCGGGCGGGCAAGCACTAAGCACATACCTCGCTGCGTGAGCTTGGTGGAGCAGAGCTTGGTGTGCACGGTGAGCGTGTCGCGGTGCACGAGCGCCAGCGCGCCGCGCGTCAGCCCGTGCTCCGCGCCCGCGGGGAGCTCGTCGCGCCGGGCGGGCAAGCACTAAGCACATACCTCGCTGCGTGAGCTTGGTGGAGCAGAGCTTGGTGTGCACGGTGAGCGTGTCGCGGTGCACGAGCGCCAGCGCGCCGCGCGTCAGCCCGTGCTCCGCGCCCGCGGGGAGCTCGTCGCGCCGGGCGGGCAAGCACTAAGCACATACCTCGCTGCGTGAGCTTGGTGGAGCAGAGCTTGGTGTGCACGGTGAGCGTGTCGCGGTGCACGAGCGCCAGCGCGCCGCGCGTCAGCCCGTGCTCCGCGCCCGCGGGGAGCTCGTCGCGCCGGGCGGGCAAGCACTAAGCACATACCTCGCTGCGTGAGCTTGGTGGAGCAGAGCTTGGTGTGCACGGTGAGCGTGTCGCGGTGCACGAGCGCCAGCGCGCCGCGCGTCAGCCCGTGCTCCGCGCCCGCGGGGAGCTCGTCGCGCCGGGCGGGCAAGCACTAAGCACATACCTCGCTGCGTGAGCTTGGTGGAGCAGAGCTTGGTGTGCACGGTGAGCGTGTCGCGGTGCACGAGCGCCAGCGCGCCGCGCGTCAGCCCGTGCTCCGCGCCCGCGGGGAGCTCGTCGCGCCGGGCGGGCAAGCACTAAGCACATACCTCGCTGCGTGAGCTTGGTGGAGCAGAGCTTGGTGTGCACGGTGAGCGTGTCGCGGTGCACGAGCGCCAGCGCGCCGCGCGTCAGCCCGTGCTCCGCGCCCGCGGGGAGCTCGTCGCGCCGGGCGGGCAAGCACTAAGCACATACCTCGCTGCGTGAGCTTGGTGGAGCAGAGCTTGGTGTGCACGGTGAGCGTGTCGCGGTGCACGAGCGCCAGCGCGCCGCGCGTCAGCCCGTGCTCCGCGCCCGCGGGGAGCTCGTCGCGCCGGGCGGGCAAGCACTAAGCACATACCTCGCTGCGTGAGCTTGGTGGAGCAGAGCTTGGTGTGCACGGTGAGCGTGTCGCGGTGCACGAGCGCCAGCGCGCCGCGCGTCAGCCCGTGCTCCGCGCCCGCGGGGAGCTCGTCGCGCCGGGCGGGCAAGCACTAAGCACATACCTCGCTGCGTGAGCTTGGTGGAGCAGAGCTTGGTGTGCACGGTGAGCGTGTCGCGGTGCACGAGCGCCAGCGCGCCGCGCGTCAGCCCGTGCTCCGCGCCCGCGGGGAGCTCGTCGCGCCGGGCGGGCAAGCACTAAGCACATACCTCGCTGCGTGAGCTTGGTGGAGCAGAGCTTGGTGTGCACGGTGAGCGTGTCGCGGTGCACGAGCGCCAGCGCGCCGCGCGTCAGCCCGTGCTCCGCGCCCGCGGGGAGCTCGTCGCGCCGGGCGGGCAAGCACTAAGCACATACCTCGCTGCGTGAGCTTGGTGGAGCAGAGCTTGGTGTGCACGGTGAGCGTGTCGCGGTGCACGAGCGCCAGCGCGCCGCGCGTCAGCCCGTGCTCCGCGCCCGCGGGGAGCTCGTCGCGCCGGGCGGGCAAGCACTAAGCACATACCTCGCTGCGTGAGCTTGGTGGAGCAGAGCTTGGTGTGCACGGTGAGCGTGTCGCGGTGCACGAGCGCCAGCGCGCCGCGCGTCAGCCCGTGCTCCGCGCCCGCGGGGAGCTCGTCGCGCCGGGCGGGCAAGCACTAAGCACATACCTCGCTGCGTGAGCTTGGTGGAGCAGAGCTTGGTGTGCACGGTGAGCGTGTCGCGGTGCACGAGCGCCAGCGCGCCGCGCGTCAGCCCGTGCTCCGCGCCCGCGGGGAGCTCGTCGCGCCGGGCGGGCAAGCACTAAGCACATACCTCGCTGCGTGAGCTTGGTGGAGCAGAGCTTGGTGTGCACGGTGAGCGTGTCGCGGTGCACGAGCGCCAGCGCGCCGCGCGTCAGCCCGTGCTCCGCGCCCGCGGGGAGCTCGTCGCGCCGGGCGGGCAAGCACTAAGCACATACCTCGCTGCGTGAGCTTGGTGGAGCAGAGCTTGGTGTGCACGGTGAGCGTGTCGCGGTGCACGAGCGCCAGCGCGCCGCGCGTCAGCCCGTGCTCCGCGCCCGCGGGGAGCTCGTCGCGCCGGGCGGGCAAGCACTAAGCACATACCTCGCTGCGTGAGCTTGGTGGAGCAGAGCTTGGTGTGCACGGTGAGCGTGTCGCGGTGCACGAGCGCCAGCGCGCCGCGCGTCAGCCCGTGCTCCGCGCCCGCGGGGAGCTCGTCGCGCCGGGCGGGCAAGCACTAAGCACATACCTCGCTGCGTGAGCTTGGTGGAGCAGAGCTTGGTGTGCACGGTGAGCGTGTCGCGGTGCACGAGCGCCAGCGCGCCGCGCGTCAGCCCGTGCTCCGCGCCCGCGGGGAGCTCGTCGCGCCGGGCGGGCAAGCACTAAGCACATACCTCGCTGCGTGAGCTTGGTGGAGCAGAGCTTGGT
Source organism: Autographa pulchrina (assembly GCA_905475315.1). Lineage (NCBI taxonomy): Eukaryota > Metazoa > Arthropoda > Insecta > Lepidoptera > Noctuidae > Autographa > Autographa pulchrina. The sequence goes on along the minus strand of FR997784.1, from coordinate 7,583,055 downwards.
GTGCACGGTGAGCGTGTCGCGGTGCACGAGCGCCAGCGCGCCGCGCGTCAGCCCGTGCTCCGCGCCCGCGGGGAGCTCGTCGCGCCGGGCGGGCAAGCACTAAGCACATACCTCGCTGCGTGAGCTTGGTGGAGCAGAGCTTGGTGTGCACGGTGAGCGTGTCGCGGTGCACGAGCGCCAGCGCGCCGCGCGTCAGCCCGTGCTCCGCGCCCGCGGGGAGCTCGTCGCGCCGGGCGGGCAAGCACTAAGCACATACCTCGCTGCGTGAGCTTGGTGGAGCAGAGCTTGGTGTGCACGGTGAGCGTGTCGCGGTGCACGAGCGCCAGCGCGCCGCGCGTCAGCCCGTGCTCCGCGCCCGCGGGGAGCTCGTCGCGCCGGGCGGGCAAGCACTAAGCACATACCTCGCTGCGTGAGCTTGGTGGAGCAGAGCTTGGTGTGCACGGTGAGCGTGTCGCGGTGCACGAGCGCCAGCGCGCCGCGCGTCAGCCCGTGCTCCGCGCCCGCGGGGAGCTCGTCGCGCCGGGCGGGCAAGCCGAGGCAAGCCGCACACGCTTCTGCTTCCGCTTCCGCGTTTGAGCGCTTGTCGATCTAAAAACCATCATATTTATCTACTTAATCTACAAAACAAAGTTAGGTAAGAGACCTAAACTAGCGTCTGTCCATCGGCGTCGTCCAGCTCGCACCCGCACAATATCAACGAGACGCCAACGCAGAATACGCAACGCTGCCGTCGTATCCACTCCTTGTTCGACACAAAACGTTGCACCGACGGCGCGCAGACGAAACGGTGACGCAACGTAAACCAGTGCTTGGAAGCCGCTCAGCGTTGGCTTCAACGTTGTGCGGGCGCTGGCTAGACGCTAGTGGGGACCTCCACCCACTTTAGTTACAATATTTATAGATCAAGAACGGTTGGATAGCGGTCCAACCGTTACTGCGCTATAAATGGCAATAAAATGCAGATAAATACAAATAAAAGTCAGATTACAATATATTTCTAACACGTCATATATATCATATAATATTCAAGTTATCGTCACGTGAGAAAATATGAACTCTTTAAAACTTGATTAACACAAAATATACATGCATGATTTATACGTAAATAGAATAGTTAATGTTCCCGTAAGTTTACCCTTAATCACGGATGCAAACTCGAACCTCGGCTAGTCGAATTCATAATCACATCGTAATATGTGTCATAAAGTCGCTAATTTCCAGCTCAAAAGTGTATCTACCTTATAAACACACAGGTTATGTTGTGTATCAGGCGTTGTAGTTCCTTCTCGCTGCATCAATCTTAAGTACGATAGAGCGAAATGCCTCTCGGCCCTGTCTTTAGCTTCGTTGGAAGATCGGTGGCGGCAGAGGAAGACCAGATGCGCTTCTTTAAACTCTTCGATGTTGAGGCAAACCTGTTGGAATGATATTTTAAGTTACTGCGTTCAAACATAAAGTAAATCGATGAAAAGGGACGAAAAATAATAATAATACATACCTATTTATAAAAGAAAACCTCTGATAAAGATGATTTGGGTGATACATTTATAAACCCACTTTATATTTTTTTTATGCCTCATTAGACACAGCGTATTAACATAATAATATTACAATTTTAATTATCTCTATTGGAATAAAGTTGAAAATCCTTACCTTGAAAACTTCCTGCCATCTAGGTCGATCGTCGTGGTAATACACTACCGATGTGTACTCACTAATTAACGGCATACCAGCGCCTACTGATATCACACCCTGAAATTAAAACCATTATTAAACAACTTTTACAAAATAGGTTGGCAGAGGTAACACTAGTAACAGTCACATCAATTAATTTACTTTAGACAATGAGCTAAAATGAGTTTATTTAAACAATAATAGGATACATATTTTATCTATCTAACGACTGGGCTAAATATTATGTTTCTTCTCGAAGAACGAGCATTGATTACAACGCTTGCTCATTTTGGGTTGGCGATTACAGAATTCAATTCTGATTTCTGATCTGTTGCATTAGGACTAACTGCCCTGTAATGATAGGTTAAGTTGATAAATAAATAAATAAAAAATAAAATAAAATAATTATTGGATTCAAGGTTTCTCACGATATTTTCTCTGCTGATTGTATTTGATACAGCTTATAGTATACTCACAGGCAATATCTTCCCATGTTTATCGACGACCCTCGCCACTAGTTCTATGTTCCTCTCCGAGGATTTCCCTCCGCCTTTAGAGAAGGATCCGCCGCAGACGGTCACGTAGAGGTCGTTGCGAGCGTCGCCCGGGAGTATCACTTCAGGGAAACCCATCTTGCGAGCTACGGCTGTGTTGCCGACTACTATGTGGGGGTTTTCTTCGCGAATCTATGGAAATATGGAATTTAAGATGTGTTATACCATGTTATGTTAACTTTGATAATGGTTGAGAGATTTAATTATGAACAAAGTAGATTTAAGGTATAAACTTTTACATAAACCTTTTAAATAAAACCTTCCTAATAAAATGGGTCGTCAACTTTTCTCTATAACCATATTTTGCTGTTTTCAGACCTGACTCAAATAGCAACAGGTAAGAGCTTATAAGAAAATACAAAAAAATAAGCATTTTCAGTTATATTTCAGTAAAAGTTTGCCGTTAACAGAAATAATTAAATAATATTAATTATTAAATATAAAGACGATAGCCTATTAACGGATTTAGATTTAAATGATTACCAGAAATAACTGGTTATAATTAGGTCAATGTTGTTTAGTTGACACTTAAAAACAAAGTATTAGAATGAAGGTCTTATTTTGAATAATATGTAATAGATATGTAATTTATATCTATAAACTATATTTCAATATGAAATGAATACAGCTGCTATTTGTTAGAAAGTTTATGGGCTAAGTGTAAGCCGTACGGCTTGACCGATAATGCAGGTTAAGCCGCGCTCACCTCGGTTGGTCCGTGGATGGGTGACCATTTATAACATACCAAGACCCCTCCGTGTTTCGGAAAGCACGTTAAACAGTAGGTCCCGGCTGTCATACATAGATCTTTGGCAGTCGTTAAGTCAATTCTGACAACCAGTCTTACTATGGGATACTGTGTTCCCCAGTAAAATGGGTTGTGGAGGTCAGATAGGCAGTCGCTCCGTGTAAAAAACGGTATTCACCTGAATCCGGTATGGTTGGTAGCCGACCCCAACATAGTTGAGAAAAGGCTCGGGAGATGATGGTGATGAAATACCACTAGATATAAATTAAATAGATATGCTAACTAATTTTCTTGTAGATTCCAAATTTTCTAATTTCTAATTCTAGTAGTAAAGTAGTATAATTATCTTACTTGTTTTAAATCTCCTTCGACTAGTTGAACAGAGACCCACAATCCTTGTGAATGTTTCGCGTCCTTGATATCACGATTTGTTATTATTTTCTTCAATAATGCATCTAAGTTTTCCTTTTCATATCTGTAAAGAAAACATATCAAAATATAAGTAGAATAGTAGTTATTATTAATAAAAGTTATCATCAGATCGTGAAGTTCAGATTATCATCATCAAGCTTAGTTTTTTAGTAACCGGGATTTAATTCAAAGGAAAAAAAATCTTAAGGTATCCATGCAATTATATAGTTAACTGTACCATATAAATTTGAAACCAGACATCACATTATTCCCCATTTTCATCGAAAAAATATTATAATTTATAAAACATTGATTACATTTCCAATTATTTTACCAGCTTATATCAATTATGTAGGTATAAATAATACTTACGCATAAAATGGCACTTGTATATGTTTGTCCGGACTATCCATAGTAAGTGATCGCTTGATATCTGCGCACGCGACGCCAAAGGGTCGCCGCATTGATCGCCCCGACGTCGATATTGGAAGCGTTTGGGCTACGGAACTGCGTCTGGTAAAATATAATCATTGTTTTGTGAATACTAACAGCAATTTAACTTTAATAATATAATTAGCTTTGATGTAATAAATAGAAAATGAAATAATATAAGATGATTAACTGATTTTGTTATTTCAAATTAATAAAAAATGTGAAGACGTATAACGTGGCTTAGAATAGGATTAAATTAAAGGACATAATTAACGTAGGTACTTTCAACGACAAATCAAGAAGAGAAAACACTGCCAAGCTCTTAAATAAAAGGAAAACCGCAGCTTTAAAACAAATGTCAGTTCAAAATATATTAAATCCATATTTGTTACCTGTGATCAATATTCTGTGCGTCCATGGATCCTATCCGGACTATATTGCAAACTAGGTATAACTTTTCATTCTTTAGTATATCGCCACCGAAATCCTGAAATACAAAACAATCTTCAAAACAAATATAAAATTTAAATAATAATATTTTTTCTATTGTTTCATATATAGAAAGGTTTTATTCAAAGGCATAACCATGCATGGCAATTTGATTCCGAACTAGACAGACCCTGTACTACCGCATCCAGGCAACTGATAAACACACTTATATATTTCTAAATTAATACATATTATAGATAAATTAAACTCAGGCACAGAACAAATGATCATGTTCATCACTCAAAAATTTGTCTTGGTTGATAATTGAACACACGACCTCCGGTTTAGCAGTCAGGGTCACTAATCACTAGACCAATAAGCCACTCATTCTTAGATTCACTCGTTACACCTTATTTACTTCTGTATAGCAACGTTTAGCAAAATTAAACTGTTAGATAATTACTCACAGTAAAAACAACAAGCGTAGGGCTAACATGGTTGGTGGGCCACTTCATCAGTAGATGTTCAGTCAGCTTAGCGCCCGACGCGTCGTGTAAGGCTAGCGCGAGTTCCGCCGGCTCAGTCATGCGACACACGAAGTTGTGGACGCGGACCAGCACGGTGTAGGTTCGAGCGCCGGGGGGCGCGGCCGGTGGGGGGGTTATAGGGGTGGTTTCCTACAAGAATGGTAAACAACATGAAAAATTAAAAGCGTCAATAGAAAAAACATGCTTAAATAATATAAGGTTCAAATTGCACTACAATTACATATGTTATACGACTTTTTCAACAGCACTAGTCAGTCTTCAATGAACTTTATTTCTTTCACGGTTTTCTGCCTTTTTTCCAATTTATTTGGGTCGCCGCACGATGATTCTTTAAACGAACTTTATTTAGCGTCACATAAAGTTATTGTTTGTTTAAGTGGAAACAACATAGGCCCGAAAATTTAAATAGTTCTACAAACCGTCTATTTGTCAATACAATATATTTGTGAATCAACTCACCATATTTTTCTCGATACGAGTATTCGCTTCATCGTGTAGAGCATTTAATTTATACGTGGATACTTTTAACGGATCAACCAGTTGACCGTTGGCTGTTCTTACTGCTAACTCCATGTCTAATGTTCTGTGAAAAAAGTTATATAAATACAGTTGAAAGGAAAAAAGCTTCGGAGAATACAACATTTTATAATAAATCTTTACTGTCAGATAGGACATTTAACGATTTAAAAAAAAAACAAGATGAACTAATGGGTTAATTCTAAATATTTTTTTGGACCCATAAACTTAAACTTTGTAGTATTTATTACTCGTGAAGTGTATTGTATATAATTAAAGTATTAGACCTAACAAAACAAAACATAATGTTAACAGTTTATACCTATTTCCCTTATCTATCGTAAATACAGCGGTCCTGGCGACTCTTCGCAGCTGGTCTAAAGGCAACGCTCCGGAGGCCGCCTGACCTCGCAACTCTAGAAGAGTAAGCAAGCTCACTTCCATGAACTTTAGACGGCCATCGTTTGTCTGAAACAAGGTACGAGGGGTGCCTTTTAAGTTTTGTCGTTTGAAGAAAAAAACACAACTAGAACCTTTTAGTACTTTTTATTGTTTTTCAAAGTATTCACCACGTAGCTTAAAATACTTTTCCATGCGCTCAAACCAGTTTTTATAACATTTATTCTACTCTAAAGTAGGGGTGTTCAAAAGGCTGACTTGAAAGCGTCGACTGCTTCTTCACCGGACTGGAAACTTTGACTACGAAGACTTTTCTTAATTTTAGGAAATGTAAAGAAATCGTTGGGCTTAGGTCAGGACTGTATGGAGGATGGTCAAGAATTTCTACTTTTTTCTGCTTCAAATACTCAATCGTTTGACGAGCGCTGTGTGAGCTTGCGTTGTCGTGGTACAGGATGATGCGTCGCTTTGAGTTAGATTTTCGAAGTTCGGTGATGACTTGTGGTAAACAAACTGTAGTATACCAGTCTGCGTTAACCGTTCTACGATCTTCGAGTGCAATAGTCGCATCATGGCCGGATTTTTCCAACGAACGTGGCCACCAACTTTTTTGAAGTGCTGCGAGAACGAACAACTTTAGTCGGCTTTGGCTCGTCTTGAAAGACCCAGATTGTAGATTGCTGTTTGGAATCAGGATCGTAGCATAGATCTAAGATCCGTCACCACTGATGATGTTGTAGACGAGATTTGACTCTCCTCGGTTGAACCTCTGCAGAGTTTTCTTACACCATCTGACGCGGGCCGCCTTGTGATCGTCGGAAAGCAGATGCGGTATCCAACGGCAAACTAGCTTTCTCACACCAATCACTTTATGCAAGATCTTCTGAATGGTTGTCCCTGAGATGCCAAATAGAGCCTTTATCTCACGATATGTCACATGACGATCTTCGAGAATTAGTTGTCTCACAGCAATGATGTTATCTTCAGTGAAGGCAGATTTTGGGCGTCCTTCGCGAGATTTGTCTCTGACACTAGTATGTCCACGCTAGAATTCTAAATACCAGCGTTCGACAGTCCGCAGACATGGGACTTCATCACTGAACACAGATGTTAGCTCTTCAAAACACTGAAGCCGTGTCAGACCTCTTCTAAAGTTGTAGAAAATTATTGCACGAACATTTTCCTTAGAAAGATTCATTTTCGTACGTAACCTGACAGATTCCAATCGACGCTGTGACTAAACAAAAGCATTAATCCTAATACTTTCAACTGTTTTGAGATTCAAAATTTAAACACATTCGAATATAGAACAGTTCCAAATTCAAAATTGCCGGGAAATATGGAAACGACAGAACTTAAAAGGCATGCCATGTAATAAGAAGATATTTGTAAAACACGTTTATGTGCAAAACAAACTAGTGTGTAAAGGCCGATTTACATCAAACTAGCGAATGCTCCATCTATCCCCAACCCCATAAAACTATTTAAGAATTTCAAAGAATTTGTTGGGGTGGGGATATAGCGACAAATCGCTCGTTTGATGTAGGGGAGAAGTGGCATGAAAGGGACACGTATTGAAAGGGACAATCCAAATTACCAGCAAAAAAAAATCGCTTCGAAACGACACTATTATTGTTGTATGGCAACCCCGATGCACATCCATTAGCGCCATACTTCAAGCACCTGTCATTTCTAAAATGGCGATGTCGTGCGTGTGTTTTTGGATTGCGTGTAATTTGGATTGTCCCTTTCAATACGTGTCCCTTTCATGCCACCTCTCCTATACTTAAATCGGTTTACAGCTGATGACAAAATTTGTTTAACAGTTTTACATGCTTTTAGCATTGAATCATCTATACTAACACTATAAACAGGAAAGTAAATGTGTCTGTCTGATACGCTTTTACTTTTGATAAAATTTTGTATGGCGTTGGACAGAACTTTAAGAAAGGACATAGGTTAATTTTTGCCGCGATAACTGGCATCTAAGCGGGTGGAATGGTAAATGAAATCATAATATAGTATGAGTATGGTGAAAGCATATTTCCAGTTTCATAAAGAGGCTATTAACCAACACTGAAGTATTAGGGTTAGTTGATACGGTACATAATATCTCGTGTCACATTTAACTCCGTTACAGGTGCATACTTATTCGCCCGACAAAACATTGACAAACAATTACGTGTATATGCATATTCACGCATAATTAACCGAATAATTATACAATGATGGTACTCATGTTTATATTATTACACAATTAATGAGGACAACTGGCAAGATACTGAATTCCTGCTTACAGACCATGTAGGCTTAAGCAATTATTAAAAAGTAAATATGTATAGACATATGTACCACTGATGTATGTACATAGGTACCACGGATAATAAGTTCAATTAAAAATAAGACTATGTCGGACTACCGGACCTAGAGAATTAGTTGCATCGGAGAATCCACACACAATCCACCTTCCTGTTTTGAATTAAAGATGTTGTCAATGTCAGTTTTACTACTGATACGTAAGAAAACTAAAAAAAAACACTAGTTAGGTACTTAAAATAAAGATACATAAAGTTTATTCATACATACCAACGTAAAGTTATTAAAAAGTTAATACCCATCACTAGTGTAAAGCACTTACAATGTACAGTTTCTTCCAATGCTGCAACCATTCTCTAAGCGTGACAGCTATGTCATGCACAACGCCATTACCCCCCGCCGAAGCGACAACCGTACCGCCACATCTAGAAAATAAAATGAAATTTACTTTTAAGTTATTTATTTGAGATAGAACTATATTTTTAGGTGTTTAAATTATAAATACATTAATAAGATACAGTAAAATTATATGAAAACCTATATAAATTCACAGCGGTATGGACTACTATGTTTATTTACTAACATTTTAATATCACACATTCATCTGTTAAGTAATTGGAAATCGTAGTTCTTTTTTACTCTTGCTCATTTCAGTGCAAAAACCGCAATTTCTTGGTATAGTTTTGAAAGGAAACAATACTTAAGTTTCAGAAATAGAAGTACATAAGCATTTCTTCTGTAAGACTAAATTATGATGATGCCAATTCCCGACATCAAAAACAACGCAATATTTGTTCAATCAACTTCATTTCTTATAACTTCGTCCTAGTCTATCCAACAAGAGACATCGGAAACATATAATTGAACGAAGCCCAAAACTTTCGCGTCACAAAACATTGGCTTTCTACAAAATTACTAAAGTTGTAATGGAATCATAACAACTGTGACATCTAGACCTGATACTATTACGAAATGTTAAGGCCAACATAACTCTGATAACTTTTAGACTTTCGAGTTGCATACAGGGTGTTAAGAAAACCCTGTCCGATCCGTGAAGGTGTTGTTAAGAATCGATATGTGATTACAAAAATGTGGAACAAAAATGGAAATAAATAAATAGATATAACCTAAAAATATCTTTTTTCTCAAAAGTCGAGAGAGATTGTCGGTGTCGTCACAGATGCTACCTTATTACCAAACAAAAGGCCCCCAAAAATACCAACGAAATTGGTGTTATAGTTTTTGTTTTAATCTCAAATTTGGGGAATTTCGGGGCTTAAAATGGTTATTTCAAAATCCATTATTATTATTTCTATAATGAATGTATAGCTCTAGCTATCTCTCGCCAGAAGAAGTATCTAAAACGTCTTAGGATATCATAGGCATTCCCTAGCTTGTCTGAGGGTCACCTCAATTAGCAAAGATATTGTAGTGAGTCATTTAATAAAACGAGCAGGATTCATAGACGTTCAATACTGATTTATTGTTGAAATAACATTTTAAAAGTATTACCTAAAGGTATTTGTTTTTTGTAAATAATTATGAAAATACTCTACCCATTCTAGCACAAGTTTGGCTTGGCAGCGGACCTTGTGTGTATCGACAAACACGGTCTAAAGTAGAAACAAATAACAGGGGTGATTCTATTCCTATTTTTGGGCACAATTCCAGAACCTAGACTGTTACATAAGACGCTAAAACAGGCAACCTTAACAACATTATCTTTTGGAAGATTTGGCTTGTCACACGAGCTTTAGCACTGAATACTAAGAAATCTCCAAACATTTGGTAAGTGATCAATCACTTCACGCTTGTGAGAGCGTATTACAGGCTTACGGTCGAGCGAGTGCATATTGGTTGTTAAATAATGACTTTGTCACTTTTTATTGCCTTACTGTCTTGATATATATTATGCATATTATTATTATGTATGCCTTCCTTTGGTTATGCTATAATACTTTGTCTCTTGCTAGTCTAACAACCAAAACTATTCCCATCAGAGGGCTATATAAAGCTAAAAATTTGACAAGCTTTAGTGTTGTATCATAAATGATTGACAAAAGTGTGATATGATTAGTATTAACCACTTAATTGTGGTCAACTTTACATTGAGTTGGGATGCTATAATGAAGCCAATTACAATAATGCACACATAATGTAGGTGTAGATCATAATTTTAATAAAACTTGAGTCACAGAGAAGTGCAGCAGATAATATATTAATTCATTTTCTTGGACTTATTCAATTGAAAGAGAGAATCTTGTAATGTATTAGTCAGTCGTGAGTCAATATGAATTATTTATAAATTACAACCTAGGATTCATTTTAAAAGGGATTGTACCGTCATTCATTAATAATACTTTATAATCTATAACTAAACTTGTTTTCCCATAAATACGAGTATGGTGTAAGCGTGAAAGGAAATATAAATAACTTAGATAAAAAAATAAATAATAGGTACGTAGTAAGTATTAAAATACATCGACCGCCATATCCAAACATAACTCTTCTACACCACTTCTGCAAATTCTTCTTGAACTAAGAAAATTAAATGGTAAAATTAACTTTGCGAATTTTGCTTTAAGATTCGATACATCATCCTTAATTAATATCTTATATCTGAACGACCGGAACATACTTCATTAAAGTAACCTTTTAAACAAGTTATGTAACAGAACAAGCTAATACAACACGGACCTAATGACCCAATGAGCTATCAATTTGTCGCTAGCACTGTCTTACATGACTCATCCAAAACGCAAGCACGACGTTTTTCTATCACCTCTAGACAATCCGACGACACGAATCACTCAGGAAATGTGAATCATATCGATACCGACCTTACCAAGGACACAAGTAATCGATTATGGATAGACATACTCTAGTTTACTATAATTAACATAAAAAGATCTACTAATTGAGGAGGTCGTTGACCGTGATTGATAATCGTTGTCCATTGCCGAACGTATGAATCACATCTGTGGTTGTGTATGTAGTTGTGCGTGTCTTTGTACGTGTGTGTGTGTGTGGCATTTCGACCCGACGTTTAATTGAAATATTATCAGTTAGCAGTCATTTGCTACTACGTTACATTGATTATATGAAATGGTATAGTAATCTGCTCCTGTGTTTTTTAAGTAAATTATTATTTACTGTTTATGTTGTTTTTATACTGTGATAGTTATTTGATTTTCATGTGAATATTTAAAAAAAAATTGTTTATTAATCACATTAAATCTGTTAAATATTTTAATGGGAATGTTTGTACCAAAGGACCAATTAAATTAACCTAATGGCATTTTTTTCTGAATCCGTTACTATCTACTTTGCTCTTTGTTCTGCATACTCCACTCAGTACACATTTATTTAGATAACAAAATTCTCATAACAGGTTCTTTATCCGATACAACACTGTATGTTACATAGAAAAACTAAAATAATACTTACAGATACAATCTGAATAAATGAAAAATCTTTATAATGTCTTTTTTCCTAGCCTATTCTCACCGCTGCGCAAAGGTATCCCCTTTCCTTTCCGAACCGTTTTGTTTTTGCGATTTCTAGAATAATTATAAGTATTTTCTTTAATCTGTAATTCCCTCTTCGAATATCATATAAAAAAATTACAACCAAATTCACCCACCCTTTAATTCTCGCCATGTATTAAAGTTTAAATAAGCTTATCTTTATTAGCTACCACTTACTTATCAACAATGCAGTCCCTTATGTGCACGTAGTTCTTAGGGAAGGCACCACTGGCGTCCCTATTGAGACACTTGCCCCAATACCAGTGGTCTGTCTCTCTCTCGATGTGGACCAGCTCGCCGACATCGAAGGAGAGCTGGAGCGAGCCGGGCCGGGCTGTGAAGTTGTATATGGCTGGAAAAGAAAGGGTCAAGAGGTTAATAAAAGTGCACTTGAACAATAAGGAAGTTGCAGTTGTTTGCCTATATGAATTCGCTCCAAGGCAAACAAATTAAGCTTATTTTGTCTCCCCATTTCACCTGGGTAACATGTTTCGGAGGTGAAATGAGAGACCAAAAAATCCACTGATTTCCTCTGGGTGTACAAAGTGAAGTAAACCTTATTTATAGGGAAATAGTTAACACTCTTTTGATTATATTAAGTAATACAGTTTCTTTTGTCATCCAGAACACTGTACCGAATAGCAAGGTATATTCTTATAGCTGTACAGGGCAAGAGGTCTTAAAAATGGCAACAGGTAACTTCATATTTTCCCTATGTAATTACAGACTACCCTAAATAGGGTCACAATATTTGAGATTTTAGTTATTTTGGCGCTTATATTAAATTAATATTAATTTTAGTATTATATTTAGTATTTAGACCATATAAAAAGCTTCATATAGATTTATTGACCTAGTTACAATCGTGATAATTACCAATAACCGGTAACCTTTGACTCACCGCACAAGACTACTCATTTTATTGCCGACCTATTTCTATTACAATTGTAACTTGTGGTTAGTAGATAGTATTGGCAATTTAGGAATATTTATTTTATGGGTTGATTTCTTTTACAATTAATTAACTAACAATGGCCTTTTTTAACGTTAAGTGCATTGCTTTGAACCCAAAATAAGTAGATAAGAACTAGAGACAACAACGGTACCACTCCCAGACCCGAGACAATGTGGTAAAGTGGTTTCTCTAGTGTCACGTCCGGGGATCAAACCCAGGACCTCAGAAGCACTCGATCGCGGAGGTCTTGAAAACAACATAATGAAAAAAAAGGACCGATACAGGACAGAAGGCTAAAAGGAAATTATTCAAAACTTAGTAATATGAGCGACAATGTAAAAGTATTTTGTGATTATTTTGATTTCCTTTCCTCTCTGTGACGAACTCCTTATTTAGGTACAGGTTTTAACCGCAACAATGTTTAAGATAAAAGGCAACGAGGTCATTTTATCAGTCTCGCACGGGACTACGACAATAACGTCTTGATGACGTCGTCCTTCGCGTGATGGACACAACAAAATCATTAAATAGTTATTAACCGTGCGAAATATATCAACAAAAACTTGATGACAGAAAAAAAAACTAAATTCACTACGTGAAGCGTTTTGTATTTTTTTTTTAGTGATCACTTTGTGGTGGTCGGCTATAACGGTTGTCCAATGCAAAGTAAAGGCAATCCAAAATTCAAACATTAACAGCAAACGAACCGTTACCCGCAAAATAGATGCTAATGACATGTCAAATACTATGACATAATAAATGACGATATTATGGCTAACGTATCCTGTAACGAGAATCATGGTATGTACGTAATGACACGGCTTTCTAATTTGGCACAACAATACGAAGTAGCGATAAAAAGAATATGTACAGTCGTTGGCAAATCCACTGCTAACGCGATCCTTCTATGATAGTAATAAAATATACTAAATGATGCAATTTCCTTAATAAAATATGCACATGATAGTCGTGAGAAACATTTTTGGTCCAAAAATCCGGCATAAACAGATCAGTTTTCCCATGAAAAATCCCATACATTAAACGATGGAAACAAAATTACAACAAAACTAAATCATTAACTATAAATTATGGACGCGACAAGCTTGAATAACTGCAATCCTTAATAGGCAGTCGCAAATTCATTAATACCACATCAAGATTAACAAGCATCTGTAACGCAACCACGAGCTAACGAATCGCATCCTGTGCAAAGAAACGGTAAAAAAACACAGCTCATATTAATATGAAGAAAAGTTAATGTTTAACATTCATTGTACTTACACAAACAATTAATCCGGGACAATAGGGGCGGTATGCGTGTGACTCACAAGACAAGGCAAGGCAAGCGCGAGCGCACCAAAATCGCGTTCGAACGCAACTTGAGCGCGAGCTGAATGCTGATGTGAGGGGCAATAGAGCCAGTTACTTTTTAGACGGGATACATTGCATTTATTGTTAGAAGTAGTATTTTTCTGTTACTGTCTATACACCTATATTTTTGAATTGATTGAACGTCAATTTCAAAAAATTATCCGTAGAGTATCCTACCAGAGTTTAGAATTTGACATAATCAGTATGGCGCCTAAGTCAAATTTCTATCCCTAGTAAGAATATACGATCAACGATATATTATTGAAATTGGTTGTAAATTGAGTTGTATATCAAGGTATCTCATCTACTTTAAGATAAATAGTTTATCTAAAGGTTTTGAACTCAAACATTACTCAAAGAGAATTTATTTGGAAATAGGACACAATCTTATTGGTTCATCTGATTTAAAGGATACACAAAACCTGAAAAAAATAAAATTCGAAGCACGATAAAATTCAGACCAAATAAAAAACGCTCTCAAATGAGATTGAACATTCCAATTTTTGACAGTTATTCGTAATCGAATTCAGAATGGACAAAAGCAATAATCAAGATCCTACAATAAATGTAACGACATAATGTTTCAATGAAAGGTGGAAGTACCTCACGGCTCAGTTAAATCACAGACCGTCAGAAAAACAAACAAAAAAATAAAAAATCTATCGGAAATTGAAGAAGCCGAAGTCTTTTTTTGTAGAATGCATCTGACTTGCTAAGTCTTCTCATTTAAAACTCATTACCTACCAATCTACGCAAAAACAGTAAATCTCAAGTACCACTTTCAGCATCCCTGAATCTATCAATTTTACGAGGGGGATCTATAAAATGGCGCGTGTAAGAGACTTATAAATCTATCAGACATCAGATCCATACACCTGACACTGATACTTAGTAACGAGACACCAGTACAAGTATACCACCTGGTATCGCCTGCTATATTTTCGGATGAGAGCATTCGATTACATGTTCCATTTTACTGGTCATTGAGCACATTGTTGAGTGGCGATTAATGTATGCTTGATGACCCGGAGGTAATTTATGGATTCTGGTATTGGTTGATAAACCAAATGGAAAGCAGTTTGGTAATTGAAGTTGAGTTGATTGAGTGCCGAAGCCGATATTAATTTCCTATTCATATACAGCTTTCCGTACTAGTAATAGAATTTTGACAAATGTGTATTTTATGATTTTTCTTGCAGTAAAAAATACCAGGTGTATAGGGTCACTTTGAGGTATTAGCTATATAAAGCTTTATTCAAAGTAATACGGCCTTCGAATAATTGAGTTGGAAGTATGTACTCGTGCTAATGAGGTTTGTTCAAGTAAACCCGCTCAACAAACATCACAAATCTCAGAACGTAGTATTTCTTCTCATTAGTATTTACTATAAGCCTGACCTTCGCTATGACATCACGAAACAAAATACTTTTGAACTTCCGAGTAATTTTAGTAAGATATCTTGAATCATTATTATAGTAGCTTAACTGACCTACTCGAAAACTTGAAATCCATGTTTAGTTCGAATGAATTTCAAACCGGATTATTATTTTGAGCATAATAACGGCAAACTTTAGCTGCGTCTTCAGCAAATGTGTCATCGAACACGAGTTTGCGGATCCAAATAAAAAAAACAAGTTCAACACCCCAAATGTTAAATAAAAACATGTGTCGCTCACTTGTGAACTGGCAATGGACACGTGAAAATCAATTGAATCATATTTATTATGCTGATTGGACTTCGTTATTGGCAGAGTGGTGTTTTGACAGACTTAATTGGACTTCCTCAGGTGACGGAAGGGGACTGAATGCGTCGTTTGCTATGTAGGGACTCGTGTGCGAATATAATGGGTACCTATTAGATATAAAAATATTATGTGAAACTATTTTATATGGAAACACTCAATTTGGTAATTGGGATATGGAATGATAAAGCACGACCTTAAAATCCACTGTTTTAATGGCCAGTTATTTCATATTAAGTTGTTTTCATAGATTTTTACACATCTGAAAACATATCAAGGGGGAGAATCTATAATGATTTCTTAAATGCCATGGATTTTCAAAACGATTCCGTGCCTAATACAATTAGCATCATTCGATTAGATAAAGAACAAATTATACACAAACCGTATAAATAATTGTTTTAACCGCAAAGGCGTTTAGCTACTGTTCTATTAAAGACTTCAAAGAACATAATAATAGAAACTGTCTTTAATGACGTCATAAGTTATGTTGGCTTCAAAATCTTTTGATCATCTAATTTTTAACAAAATATCTACATACTTATTTTGCGGAAGTATCTTTCAAGTGACACTAATCAAATTACCTATATATCAGCCACTTTAAAGAAATAATGACCGTGCTTTGGGATTATAAACCTTAATTCAATGACTAACAGTTCAGTTTCCATCACATTCAAATTACTTTTAGGCCCTTTTCGGTAATATTTGTCATTCTAAAATGAACTTAAACACATGTTGTCAAAGTTGATAATTGCGTAATTAGTAATAACGTTTAATTCTCTTTCCAGATTGGCTTTAGTATAGTAATTACTTGGTATTTAGTATGCATAAGTGCCTCTTACTTAAAGTTAAGCACTAGTTATTAATGCAATAGATACGCTGATAGTGAAGATTAGTTACAATAATTTATTACTATCTTACGATTTGATCTCAGCTTCATGAATGACTATCGGTGTAATTATTTCTGATACATAGTGTACGCATATAAAGATGGAGACAGCTTCTACTTCCAACGAAGTCGCTGGAATATTAGTATTTCTGGTCTACCCAGCAACATTCTTTAAATAGTTTATAAAATATAGCATCTCTTAATTGCTATAAAAAGCAAAAAGATCCATTAGCAACCTAATTATCATAATAACGGAGCTGCCATGGCACACTGAAATATATTAATAAAATATCAGGCCGAGAAAATTACTCAAGTATCTCATGGTCACAAACAAACTATCGAGAGCGTGAGATTTTGATGATTCTCAGATCCGACAGAGTAATTGATTTGGCATTTAGATAACACGGCGAGATTTCGAACAATAATGTCCCCCAAATGTTCATACACGATGTGTTTATATAGCATGTGTTTTGTCTCAAAGAGAAAAGTTAGATTAAGAAAGATTTCGGAGACCCAAACCAGAAATCTGGGGAAAAGTGTAAGGCACTGAAATATTATCACACATTTTCTATGCGGAGCATTCCAACAATGCTAGTAAAACTGTTGTAAATGAAACAAGCCTCATCCTCTTAGGCAACCCCTCACCCCATACACCAAAGGACGACAGACCGCGCTTGCACACTATAAAAATTAGGCAGACACAAACGGAAAACAATAAGAACATACATCTACACTATTGACATAAGGTCCTTTGCACTTTTACATGATGTCGATTTCATAACTGAAGTACCTTTTATAACTGAGTTACCTTTACAGCATGCGAGACCCACGGATGACAGTACTTTATTTATTTACTCGAAAGATAAGGAAATCCAGTGCACTACAATTAATATGGGCCACTAAATAACACGGTTCTTGTTCCTTGCGCTCCAGAAATAGATTTAAATTGTACTGCATGACCCGCGCTATCAAGACTCTGTGACGATTGAAAATGAAGATTAGCTGTAACTATCTCTATTGATATTATACTAATTGGTAGTAATAGGTCACTGGCGACACGTCTTGAAGATGCTTGTGATTTAGAGGTTTGTTTATCAACTGTGTTTTTGGATGTAATCTTTTTCGAAATTTCGATCAATGGCTATTTGAGGCCAGTTTTGCGGATAGTGGAAAGAGGGAAGGGAGGCCTTTGCCCTGTATTGGGACACCTACGACTGTTAAAAATAAATAGATTTTTTTTTCGAAATTCGGAATCAAAGGTAGAAATATGATATTATTTGAGTCAGTGTTTCTATCTTGGAGGTGATGTGATGATGCAGATACAAGTTTGAAGAAGTGAACCTATTCCTGGCTACAACTATGAGCTATTACTAATTCTCAAACAGGAAAACATAATAAATTAGTTGGTTAAGGTGAACTAAAAGTCGTGGTGGCCTAGCGGTTCAATGAACGGATTTGTATGCACGAGGTTGCATGTTCGAACCCAGGCAAGTACCAATGTAACTTTTCAAAGTTATATGTACTTTCTTAAGTATTCTAAGACACTTCTGATTAACGGTGAAGGAAAAAATCGTGAGGAAACCTGGATTCTAAAATTGGGATCTGAAATCGCCAATCCGCAATTGAGCAAGCGTGGTGAACAATGCTTGTGCCTTCTCTATATGGGAAGAGGCCTGTGCCCAGCAGTGAGACGTTTATAGGCTGGAATTATTATTATAAATTATTTTAAGGTGAACCAAGATTTAATGCTTATAGTTGCAACAGATTTTTCTTTTTATTTTGATTCGGATCAATTATTAATTACAGTTTAACATTAATTGTGCAAAATGTTTGTATTTATACAATGGGAAAGTTGTTAGTGTTTATATACAACATGAATACACAATGGAAATGCCAGTGTCAAATAATGTATAGAAGATATCTAATTTGTATGTAAGACTCAAATAGATTGTATACAACTTGATGTTTAAGTTTGAAGTCTTATTTTTTTTTAACGGTCACGGTTTTTTTTATTATTTTATGTGTGTATGTCAAACATCTAGTAAATTTTTAGATCTGACAAATTTTACCAAAACAATACAATATTCAGCCTAACTAACAAACAAACAGTGAAATAAAAATCACAGTTGTCTACAAAGTATGCATGGATGTTATGAAAACATCATAAACAACATTAGTATTCTACTACTACAAGATAGTAAACAACGTAAATAGCTTTATAATTACTTATTCGAGGATATTAGAGGCAGTAATTATTATTATAATGTGTTTCCCTACTATATTTCCTCATTCAAGTACAAATCTGTAGCATCCTAAATCTGTGGGATACAATTGGTATGTGTGGGATGAGAAAATTCCCCATATTTTATTACACGACTGCCCAAAAAGGAGTGTTATGTTTTCAGGGTTCATGTATGTATGTATGTATGTATGTATGTATGTTTGTGAGTTTCTTTATTCCACCATAACTTCTAAAAGGCTTGACCGATTTCAATGTTTGTGGTATCATTAGAAGCTTTGAGTTTTCCCGAGTGACATAGGCTATGTGGACATTAAAAAATGACAAGTGTGAGTCGAAATCGCCTGCAAAGGGTTCCGAACGAAATTTTTTTGAGTTGTGTCATGCTTTTTTGTTGTTCACTAAAAGGTATTAAATAAAAAAATTATAATTAAAAATTAAAAAACACGCCTGCCATGTAGAAAAAAATTAAAAACAAGTCAAATATTTGCAGTCGGGGTCGGTTACTTGGAACAATTCATTACAGTCTCTCGTTAATCACAATGGAAAATGAAATAAATCAAGGAATTACAGTATCCATGTGTGAGAACAAACTTTCAATAATTGAAATAATATTGTATACCTATTTGAGCAGTTTTTTTGTGTTATGGCATAGAGATCTATGCAACGAGTTGAAGGTTGAGCTTTATTTATTATGGCTGTTGATCGAATATGATACCTGATAGAATAATTATATACTTTTTTAAGTAATACTTTCCTTATGACACTGAGAACTAAATAAATTAGCTAACAGCGGAAGTACATAATGAAATTTAATCTGATATTTTGAAAATTGTATGAGGCACACCACCGTTTCTCTCAAACATGTTAAGGATAGGATAAATCACAGATTTATTGAGTGAATTCATTCCACTCATACCAATGTCAAGTTAAATGCTTTATCTCATTGCAATAAGGAAACTTCGACAAAATATATAAATGAGAAAATGACAATCTCTTAACGTACAACAGTCATCACAGAACATTAATTCAATTCAACGGAGGAACATTATTTGTATAAAAAAGGATCGAATAAAAACATAACAGACATCGTACGTCCAATTAAGCATTAAGAATTAGTTATCAATCCGCTTATTTAATCACAGCTTTGGGAGTGGCCAATGACAACAGAGATGACGTTTGGACATCCTAGTTCTCTTGAATTGAGGGCTATCCCAAACAGGATAACGATAGAAGTATTCTACATGTAGAAGTCTGATACAATGTTTATATTTATCGCGACTCTGCGGGAGGCAACACGACTACTATTCGACACCAATACACAACATCATAACAAAATGAGCGGGAATAAAACAATACTCACCAACTGCGTACACTTCTTCATTTTCAAGTTTACGCCAAACAGTCATTGTGATAAACTCGCGTATATTTTTCTATAATTTTTTTATTCAACGAAAATTGTGTAGCTCGTCATTTTTACCAAACCAATATTTGACAAATTGTGACAGCGTGGTGTTGCCATTATAATTATTTTTGTTAGTAGGTCACTTCAAGTTTTTTTGCGCTGCAGCGCTGTACAGCGCTTATACATAATTTTTCACATTAACAATCGTGATTACAGTATCATGATAAAATTATGCATTTAGTTGCTTCAGTAATTAGAAGAGTGCTATTTTTTCAGTTCGGTACGCTTTTATGTTTAATGTTTCGTGCAGGAGCACCAAACATTATATTTACAACATACTTGCAGCCATTGAAGCAAATACTATTTTTTTTTGTTACTGGCTACTCTCAGTGATACAGATAAAAATATTATGTTTGTAACAGACAAATTATCATAAAGTTTGAAATGCATGTTTGAATGAAGCTGACAGGCTATTTCTAATTCCTTTCTTTTAGAATTAATTGAGACAATATGAAATACCAACGTAAGGTGCATTATTGTGCTTATTTCTATAGAAGATGACAACTTTTTCAACATTCGCGCATGATGCTGTGTTATGTGTAAGTGTGACCCACTATGCCTTATCACTTTTAAATAAACAGTGGGTCAGATAAAGTATCCCAGAGAAAGGAAGGATACGATAATAACGTAGGGCATAGACAAGCCAGTTAAACTAACAACCCATACAAAATTGAGGGATTTATCTTTTAGATAAAAGTTCTTATCTTATGATATGGTAATTTTTATAATAATGTTAACATTTTGGATAAGGATAAGTATCAAAGTGATATATTTATGTAATGCCGCTAGTTTTATCTGGGTGTTTTATTTATTGATATTCCTTTTATTATATTTTAATATCTATTGTTATTATCTCTTAGCTCGTCAGCAAGAGCCCAGCCTTTGCAAAACTACTTAAGTTGACGGTTCTATTAAACAAATATAGATAACAACTAAAAACATAACACGATCTCGACTCTACTGAATTTGGGCACAATCATTTTAGCTTCTTTTTGGAGCTCGATGTCAATGTTATTATATACCCAAGTATTATTATTTCTTTCTTATTTTTATTTTTTGGCGCTATCTTCATCAATATGGGTCAATGTAAATTACCTAGCGATTTTAAAGAGCGATTCATTTGAGTGTAGCAGTCAAAAACGTTAAATGACATGAAAGCTTTATACCAACTTTCATTCAACTATGTATAGAAGCGTCCATTTTTGGGATAGGACGAAAATAAAATTCACGAAGCAAAATAAACCTGTCACTTATGAAAACAGTCTCACTTAATCTCACCTTTTGGTATTTTTATACCCGACACCCGACAGTCACAGATTTCAGATAGGTGAACAAAAATAAAGGAATATTTCAACCCTAAAATATGTATAATGTTTATACGATGACCTTGACATACCTACTCTGGCCTTTACCTCTGTCAGTCATAATAGATAATAATAAGCGAAACCAAACAGACACAATACGTTTTGGAATAGAAATTTAAGTTTCAAGGGATGTTCCACTTATGTCCATTCGCTGGTAAATATGAATAAATTTAACAAAGTTGTCCCCGAAAGATTTTATAATTGTAATGTTTTTAAAATACTGAACAGAGCTTGATAAAATATGAAACTATCACACAAAAACCGCATCATAATCGGTCTATTCTTTAAGGAGCTACAATGCCACATTTAGACATAAACGTCTAACGTATAATAAGTTTTTGCGTCGGGGGTGAGAAAGCAGAGTATCTATAGATATAAGTAAATCTAATATTTACCTAGTAAAGGTGTAGCTATGGTCACCGGGGTCATTTTTCACACAGGTTACTGTAATAAACTTTCGCCCTTGGATTTGCTTATCAAGCAGGAAAGGGAGGAAAGTACTTTTATTGAATATCTTCGTAGGTACATAGTCACAGTCTTAGAAATAGGTACCTTATTGATTCTAACTTAGTTTTCGCTGGGCATTAAGTAGGTAGGTACATAAGTTAATTATTAATTTTGTAATAAGTACCTACCTAGTAGTTTTAGTTTAGCACGGAAACACGGTGAACATTTTTATTTTATTAGTAACTAGCCATGTAGCTAGACACATTTAAATTATTTATAGTATCTAAGTGACCTTGCCTAGAAAGTAAAGAATACTTTCACGTAAAAACATTACAAATTATTGAAAGAAAATAAAAATATTTCTTGTCGATCGTATATTTTATTATTTATTTTAAACTATATACCTCTCACGTTTTTATCTTTGTTTTTCAGTTGACCGCCGCGCCGGTGCTCAGTTGGACACACTTTAAGTGTTATTCTATTTTGACAAAGCATCAAGATCTTTCCCCACCATTTCACTTACGAGATATACCGTGAGTTTTCGCGTTATCCTATTACAAATGGCTAGTTCCGAACTTCCCAATAACACTGAACACTAAAGTTATCTTATCGTAAAATTTACTCAGGCGCTTACTCGCACAACGTGCATATGTTGCTAGCAGTATTTGTGCAGGCGCCGAGTTGAAGATCTATTTTCCACTATGAAAGCAATGAGAGAAATGTATATCTTTCGTTATGTAGACACTGCATGTTGGGAATGAAGTTTAATTAACTGTAAGTTTGATTACTTGTACTTGTATGTTTTCGAGCGGGACTGTTAAGAAATTGCTTCTTAGTTAAGAGTGCTTGTTAATCGTAAGAGCTAGAGGTGCCTGTATTTCTAGTTCTTCTAAAATAATTATCCATATATGTATTTATGTGCAATAGCGCAGTAGAATATTAGATAAATAAATAAATAGGTACTTACCTACTTACATAAGATTGGTTCTTGGTAGGTACCTTACCTACTTAGAATATAATATTTTTCACTTTTTTACTATTTTTATTAGTCCGTTTTCTTAGGTTGACAAGTTTCACAGAACCCAACTAAATCTAATTATAAATGGGTATCATATTCATAGTTTAAACCATCACGGAAATAGTGGCGTCCCAACGCAACGGCTGCAGACTAAAGTGTTACCAAGTTTCTGTAACTTTATAATAATTTTACGAGTGCGTCACATCTGACAACAACACTACTATAACTTTGGGCAATGATCCTGAAAATAACGACAACTGTGAAATGTAGTAAACGTTATAATTTTTTTAGTTTTTGTTCTCTATTATATATTATCCAAAGAGCGTCAAAGGCTATCAATAAAGAAAGAACATACTACTGTTATTTATTATGTACCTACTTTATACCTCATAAATATTTATAAAATATCTAGAAATAAGACATCAAAACTATTCAAAACTGATATTTGGTGTCGTCAGTTCATATACCTAACCTAACCTTATATGTATGTTAAAGTCCTAAAGATGATTTAAAAAACAGTTTTTGGCCCCCTTAGTTCCTATTTAGTGTGTAAAAATAAGACTTCATCGAAAAAAGCTAGCTCGCATACTAAAAAACTGGTTTCTTTTTTAATTAACCCTTTTTATGTCCCACTGTCGGGTAAAGGTTTTCCCCGTTAGACTTCAGACTTAACGGTTATAAAATATTATGTACCTAACTAAATAAAATATTCTCTCACGCAAATATTCCAGACAGATTCGTACCTACGTAGCTAACTATGCATATTTCATTTTTTAAGACAGCAAACTCCATCCCTCATAAATCAGGGTTGGCCCTTTACTTAAATAATAAATGAAGAAAGGTGAGAACATTCTAGCGCGATTTCTCTCTCAATTCTTCAAGAAGATTTATATTGTTCCCACCCTAGAGTATACATAAGCAAGCATAGTGCGCGCATTGCTGTTAGCCCGCTGTGAGAATCGTTTGCAATTTTTTGCTACTAGCACTACGCTCGTTTACTGATTTATGCGCTTTTCCGTGTGACGCCTGCCGTTTATGCGAAAATATCGATGGTTTCGGTAGTATAAGGGTAAGTATTAGTATTAACTATTTTATAAGTATCAGGTTTTAGACACAATTAATAAATCAGAATAATCTTTAAAACGAAATCTACGACGTTCATACTGGTGCCAGAAGTTGAAACTCTATAGTTTAATTATTTATACTCTAGCTTCGCAGCATTCACCTACGGGAGCTCCCTCTAATAAAAGCCTTTAATTTTTCATGAAATTGCAGAAGTATCTAATGTGGAAAAATATACGGGGAATCCGATTGTAGGGAACAAGAAATAAGGTTTACATTTTTAATTGCGATGGCGCAATTGGCTGGATAATGAAGAAATGTTTCCTTTGTAGAGTTACCTTTTTTGTTGACAGCAAGAACAGGTGCTTTTCGATTATATAGCTGTCTTTTGTTTTGTTTTTGTTTTATATTTCAATTTTATTATAGGATTAAGAAAACTTGTAATGTCCACAATGGACAATTTAATTTGTACGCCAATTATGGCAAAACATGTTGAAACATATATTTTTATTTTTTTACCATCCACATTTACATCTCCATGTATAATGTTACACATGCTTATACAAATAAATATATCTTTATCTTTATCTTTATCTTTATCTTTATCTTTGCAGGCTGTTGTGTGCGAGAATGCTTAATTATTTTATTGATAGTGGCGCATCGACATGAGAACAAGGGTATCATTACTGACGATCTTTGTGGTCGAGTGGCGTACGCCGAAGTTATCAAGGTGTCGTTAGCTCTAAAGTCCCGGGTTCAATCCCAATCGGGTCAATGTAACAATTTAAAAATTGGTATAGCTAAATTCATTGTTTCCAATTTAGTTAAAAGCTATGCAGTAAATATTTACGTGTATTTTTATTTAAAACACATACGAAAAGGTTGTCAGAAACACACCAAACGCATCTAAAATCTGACACATCACATCCATATTTTCGGTGAGGGTAGAATGGTATATGCCAACGCTTTCACAAAAACGTCGCGTCGCTTGCATACCCATAACTCTTCTAAAACATTCAGCAAAAAGGTTGGTAGTACATTTTTTCCACAATGTTTGCATCCGCCGTATTTTATCCACTTTGTGCAGACTCTGTTTGTTTGAATTTCGAACAGCATGGCGCGTGGCGGCGCGACGCACGCCATATTGCCTTTTAAATTTAAAGTTCGCTTTCAAACTACGCGGGAAAGGTTTAATAAGTTTGAGAGTTACGTGTTTGTTACATTGTTGGAATTAGTTGTGTAAGTGCTTTTAATGGCTGTTATGTTTTGAGTGTTAAAGGGAAAAGTGCCCACAAGGATAGAAGGCAGGCGGCATCTTTGTTTGTTCGAGTAAGTGCCCATGTTTATTGTGATTCTGTGATCTACATAATATTATTATTTTAAGGTACTTAGCATATCTTCCTACTATGCAATGTTTAATATATAAGTAGGTAGGTACCTACCTATATTATAATTAGGTATTTGAGGTCTTGATGTCCAAGATGATAGTCATAGTAAAAGTAAGTACCTACTTACGTAATACGTTCTACATGTCTTGTACACTTCTATCACTTAATTTTGTCGTGGTTCTAAGCTGAACAGCTTAAACAGTGATAAACTAGTAAAGGTCGTAAGTCTTCTATTAGAACTTAAATCTAGGAAATGTAATCATCTTTTGTATCCTACCGACAATAGCCAGTAAAGTATTAATGCTACAACAATGTAAACCTTTCCCAAACTTAGCAAAGCAGCCTTTACTAAAACCGGCCTTATTCATTCGCAGCTCGTAAATCACACACTCAACATATTCTTCAACACAATAGTTTGGTAATTACTCAACAGTAAGTCGGAACCCAAACGTATCAAATTATTCAAAACAATTCGCTTCAGGCTCTCGTGTGAACAATCTCAGTGTGACGTCATCCGGTGAGAGTAACGAACCGGTCAGCCTGTCATGAAACAAACGTCCTTATACTGAAATGATTTGGTTAAGGGAAGATTTGGTCTTTTGTTTTTCCCAAGCACATATACTTAGGTATGTGTAGTTCAAAGATTTGGGAAATAGGTACTTATGTATATTTTTAACCAAGTATTTTAAGGTAAATAACTGAATTTAATTTCAGTATCTTCGGGGTCCAGAATAACCAGGCAGATAGAGCAGTCTAATATGAAAATGTGGTGAGTACATTAAATGTTATAATACTTGAAAATTATATTTTACGCGATAGACAATCAAGGTAATTTCAGGTACATAAAATTCTTCAACGTACAAACAAAATCGGGATTGGTTATAACCTTATTTAAATCTGCACTTGGAGTCCATCTGATATACACTTATAGTACTGATATCTACACTGACGATTCCTTCACCAAAATTTTATCACAATTTCACGAAGTTTTTGTTAGTGTAGCAGCAAGATCTAGTTACTTACCTAATTGACTCCCTGCTAATCCGTGCTTCTCAAGGGTCCTTCATGCCCTCACCGTAATAGGGTCTTTTGTAGTACTAAGCACTTCACAATTTGTAAATTTAATGGCAAGAACCTTCGCGCTTGTGATTGATGTAAGCCCCTCTAAGATTGGAGGCTAAACTTTAATATAGGTGGACATTAATTCAATGACAGGACTCGTATGTAGAAAGTGCAAAGTAGTTCAAACCCAGTGGGACATTTTTGCTTGCATTCTGATACTACATTTAAAAACAGCCAGAGGATATACTATTTACCTATATCGTAATCTTCATCAAATGTAAATTCCATAAATTAAATAAGTATAATTGGCATGTATTAACGTAACATACGTTAATCATCACGCTTTTAAATGCATAGGTACTTACCTAGTCTAAACAATGTAGTAGGTACTGAAGTAATGCTTGCATGTAGAACCGAAATTTTAAGCGGAAATTTCGACTTTTCCAACACTGAACGGGTTTGATCTTTACTTTTTTCAGAGGTTAAGCGCTAGATTCCTTTTTTTAACTTCGTTTGAACAGCTCTTAACTACCTAGTCGTTTCACATGTTTCATTACACGCAGGGCATATTTATTCGTGTATTTAGAACTCAAAACCTATAAAGTAATATAAACCTAGGAATTAGGATGTATATTTATATTATTTCACCTTTTATTCCGTCCACTGGTTGCCTGGAAGAAATTGCCCTGCGAAATAATCTAAAAATAAAGCGTACCTAATCTTGTATATTTTCGTCCCAGCATTTCTGTGGACAACCACTTAATCTGTTCAAAGTACCTACCTAAATAACGGAAGAGTACCAAGTTTTTAAAAGATACCTTGATACTTACCTAAATAAGTCGCACTATAATTATGAAAGAGCTATTCATTTAGCCTTTTTAGTATTGTGAAACCCTCATCTGTCTATTTAAATCCTTGAATAATTCTTGTTTTGTTCGATTTAAAGTAAAATCGTTAGACCCTATTGAAAACGCGATAACAACGGATGTAATACAAATTCCGGTCATAGATCCTTTTTGTTTGGCCTCAGGCCAGGACTGAAATAAGGTTTGGACGACAAAATGGCCTCACGTAAATTTTTGTCCATTTTGGTAGTACGACTTTCAGGTGATTAACTTTGTTCCGACAACGCGCAACGTTTTAATAAACAATGCTTACAGTTCATACAATAATGTACTATCTATTCTATACTTATAATAAATCTGTAAAAGTGAAAATTCTGTACATTGAAAATATCAAAAAAATAAATGGCACCGACACCGAACCCAAAAGTGTGAAAAAAATTTTTTTGTCTGTCTGTCTGTCTGTTTGTTCAGGTATCACGCAAAAACTACCGGTTCGATTACGATGAAACTTGGTATAATTATTCTTTATTATCCTGGGCACCACACTGGGTAGTTTTTATCCCGGAAAAGTATAAACAATAAAAAACAAACTTAATTTTGCGGTTAAAAACTCATTGATAAGTTTCGTCATCCACGCGAACGAAGTCGCAGGCACAGCTAGTTTATAAATATAAATTCTGGCTAACAACTTTTCCTGAAATGGTAAATCCGCATCTACGACCCGAACACGAATTCAAGTAGTGTGGACTGACGACACAGAGTTTCTCACATTAATTGACTTTTCAACACTTAGTAATAAGTAGTTATATGCTCGGGTTTTATTTATGATACAACACATGCGGCAATGTTGGGCTTTTGACATAAATTATTTATCCATTATTTCCATCTCTTAGATTTTTAGTCTCGACTCTACAAGGAAGGTATGCAAATTCAACCTATGTCTTGCGCTGTATTCATCATTTCACTTTACCAAATGCTTATTTTCCTCTTAATTAATTGTTTATTATCTGTTCTGAAGGAAAAGCTTTAACAATAATTAATCCTTTTGTTCGAACCATCAGGGCATGAAAATAAAATGGATTGAAATTAAAACGATTTATTTTTGTCATTCTACATAAAGGTTAATTGAATTAATGCTTTCAAAAGAGCATTATTAATATAACATCAAAAGAGCTTATAATACATTCATTATACAAAGTTTCCTTAATTAATTGGTAACCATAGCAACATGGTATTTTCCGTTAATATGAAGCTTGAATCTAAGTGAAGTTTAAAATAGCCGCGTGAGTTAGTGCGACAGTTTTATAGGCTGTAAACACTGGCAGTTTATGCCAAAAGTGGTGTAGTTGCCAAAGATAAAATACTGTTGGCTTCGACTCGTTCGACAAATGTTCGATTTATAATTCAAATGTTAGGAAGTAGCAAAAACATTTTATAACGTAGCCGTAGTGGACAATATTGTGTATAGGTAGTGGAGCTTTCTTTGCATAAATCCTATTTATTTCCTTGCTTCAATCTTTTTATTCATATAATTTGATAATCTTTTTTTCAATTATAGTAAATAGTTTTATTTCAATGATAATCTTTTGTTTTTTAATTATTATCATTCTAAATTTTAAAATTATTTTATTTGTGACTAGCTGTGCCTGCGACTTCGTTCGCGTGGATGACGAAACTTATCAATGAGTTTTTAACCGCAAAATTAAGTTTGTTTTTTATTTTTTATACTTTTCCGGGATAAAAACTACCCAGTGTGGTGCCCAGGATAATAAAGAATAATTGTACCAAGTTTCATCGTAATCGAACCGGTAGTTTTTGCGTGATACCTGAACAAACAGACAGACAGACAGACAAAATTTTTTTTTCACACTTTTGGTTTCGTTGTCGGTCTAGTAACACCCCCCGCCATTTATTTTTTTGATATTTTCAATGTACAGAATTTTCACTTCTACAGATTTATTATAAGTATAGATAAGACGCGTTGGTTAGTGTATTTTTATTGCAGGCACCTCAGATACTTACTATACATGTTACATATTATTGAAACAAGGACTCGAATCCATATTCATCTTAATTTCAATACTTAACAAATATTTGTTCCATAAATAACCACAACCTGACTGCACTTTAGTCACGAAACAGGTGTCTATCTTTACGTTACTTATGAATAGGTTAGTTTGGTTCGAAGATGGGATTGGGTGGCTGTTAGACAGTTTGACCCGGTTTACTTGACGGTTGAATGTTAAAGCTCCGGAAACTGATTTTAGTGGCGGTGAATATAAAGCGGATATCTATACTTAAGTTTGGATGGATTAGGTGAGATGATATTAAAATGATGAATGAGACCCATGTAGGTACTAGGTTTTCTTAAAACTGTGTGCTGTTTTCCGAAATCTTTTAACCCTTGAATAATGTCATAAACATAACATATTGTATGCACCTATGATTAACGCCTAGGTCCCAGTCGTTATAGTTCAAAAATCTAAATTAACCTAATGTCACACGATTTTTATTCCATGAATAAAAATCGTGGTTGGGGGTTGAATAACAAACCCAGTAGTCTTACATATTTCTTTTTTACAATTGCTTTCCAAAACACGACTCATTTATAAAAAAATAACAATATTTATAACTATTGGAAGTTGTGCTATATAAATAACTTTTTATTTTTATAAAATTTAAAGTTTCTCCCTTTTAAAGTTGAAGAAAGTATCAATTGATTTAACAAAAGGCTCACAATTGTTCACGACCCATTGAAACAATACCAGATATTTCGTTAAAAAGTTTTGAAACACAACGCGGTATTAGTTCCAAGTAATTTCTTACCACAAGTGTAGTTAGAACTGTGCTGTGCCTGTACTATGAGCTCTTAAATGATGACTGTTGTCGTTGTGAAAGCGAGACGGCGCTATACACTGCGCGTAGCGGCGTCTCGCTCCCACAATGACACAAATCCTGAAATTTTTTTTTTTTTTTTTTGTTTATTTGACATTATCCCTCTGACATGGGAATCAGAGCCCTTGTGTGCTTTAGGGTTTTTCTTTTCTTTTTGGCGTTGTTGTTTTGGGAGGGGGGGGATGTTGCGACGATTCCCGACTTTGGGGCTTGTCGCAAGATGCGCATTTTTGGTTGCTTACCGAGTGCTATTTTTGTAGGCTCGGGCGTAGTTAATTCTGGGGCATGGTAATCATGGCCCAGTCCTTAGCTCGCTGATGCTGTTTGTTTTAGCCACTGGTCCCAGTAATAGTGCGCATGTTTCCGTAGCGTGTGTTGCGATGAAATCCCTCTGTGCTGGTGAAACTTCTGGGGTATTATGTGCAGAATGCTCAAACCACCACGGAGTTGCAATTTTTCGCGCGCTAAACTGTGCCTTTTCTGCATGAAAATGCATGGAGTTTGCGGAGTTTGCTGCTTTTTTGCCGTGATGGCCGATACCTTTGTAGCTGCTTCCCACTTTATTTTCCAACAACAGCCTAGAAGGTTCCATCGCATCTGTCTCTTGTACCCCATTGCCGGTAATCTTTTCGTGGTGTGCCGCCGTGGTGTCCTCAGCAGTACGCGGTCTTCGCTCGAGCCAACGCGTCCCACTTGCGTCTGACGGGGCAATCCCTGCTGAATGCGTGGTGCCCCGTCGTTTCCAATTTTGCCGCCAGGCAGTTGCAGCAAGTGGGGGTCGCGTTGGCGAGTTGCTCCGCACAGTTTTTTCGCTGGTGAGGGCCGCCGCAGTGCCCACACTTCTCCGAGGTTTCGGTGCAGAGACGTCGGCTGTGCCCATACCCCAAGCACATGGAGCACTGGACGAGTGGGGATTGGTCCTCCACCCGAACGTGCTGCATGTCTATGTAGAAAGCTATCGTTAGCACTGACTGGTCTTGAGAAATGGATTGGAAGTTTAGTTGTGGCTTCAATGTGGGTTTAGACCATTAAACATGATTATGTTTATTCATGATTTTCTCATGTGGCAGTGGCAATAGGCTCGTCCCCTATATGGGTGTACATTGGTACACCTCTGCCTAACCCTTCGGGGATACAGGCGTGATGGTATGTTATGTTATGTTTATGATTTTCTCATTCAGATTTTACAGTTCACATAATTCTTAGGCTAATTAATCAGAAGACTACGCAAAACAAAGCTGTTATTACTTTAATTCTTTAGTGTTTTGTTGTAGTTTAGAATTTACTTTATTGTATACATTTTCTTTATATATTGCATATTTTATATGCATATTTTATTTATTCTAAAACAAAAAGAAATCAGAAGCCAAGGATAACAAACTCACGTCTCGCAGCACACAAGCTTTGTGACACAACTACCCTCTAGAATTCACATTCGGCATAACGAATGCATATCTAGCGTAATTTGGCAACCAGCCACGAGCCCCATCTGGCTCTGACAAGTAAATTCGACGAGTCTAGCTAACTTTAGGCTCAACTTCGGAATATCTTAACGATGGACCATATATCTGGGTAAACTATCCTCACACAGATGCAGAGGCCAAGAAGTTTGCAGGAGTATTTTTAAGTAGGAAGATGCGTCTGAAATGAGTAGGTAAATAAGATGTTTAAATAGACATAGAATTGAAGGTCTGTTTCTTGATTCCCCAAAATTCGGTAGGTACTTCAGATAATACGTAAATATTTTTTATATCGTATCGATATTCCATGTCTTAAACTTGCTGTGGTAGGTTAATTAGCATTTTCTTTACACGAGGTTTTCATATTGAACTGTGCAAATCACACATATAATGTGTAGGTTACGTTATAAAATAAATTCACCATAATTATCCCAAAATATCAATAGACGAAACTTCATGAAACTAATAAATGTCAAACAATATAGAGTTACATACCTACTTGTAGGTTCAATAATATTACGTCTGACTTTTTAACTTTATTATCAACATCTATAATGTTTTCTAGGGAACCATTGCGGTCTCTTGCCCCGCCAGGGACCAATAATGGTGGCTTAAAAAACTTTGACAGTTAAAGTAAAGAGGTTCGAATAAAAATGTTTGTAATGTTCTGTCTGAGGAATAAAATTATAAAGTTTTAATAGAATAATACAAATCGAATTGGTACTGCAGCTTTAGTATGCTCAAAGTGGATTAGATTTGGATTGCACTGTTTTTGTAATGTATTGTTTTATTCTAATAAACAGTTTTATTTTAAAACAAGCTGTGCCTGCGACTTCGTTCGCGTGGATGACGAAACTTATCAATGAGTTTTTAACCGCAAAATTAAGTTTGTTTTTTATTGTTTATACTTTTCCGGAATAAAAACTACCCAATGCGGTGCCCAGGATAATAAAGAATAATTATACCAAGTTTCATCGTAATCGAACCGGTAGTTTTTGCGTGATACCTGAACAAACAGACAGACAGACAGAGAAATTTTTTTTTTCACACTTCTCTGTTCGGTGTCGGTCTAGTAACACACCCCGCCATTTATTTTTTCGATACTTTCTATGTACAGAATTTTCACTTCTACAGATTTATTATAAGTATAGATTAGTTATTAGTTGTACCTACGACTTTAGTACTAATATGGATAGTCTTCAAAATATATTTTGTGTATTTTAAAATCGGGTCCTGCCTACTTTAGTCAAAATTTTCTACAAAGAAATAGTATAGGAGCTAGCAACGTTTTCGAGAAAGAATTTCAGGTCAGCTGATTTTGTGATATGCTGTCCTTCTTGCTCTTTTGGTTAGAGTCTGGGCTATCTGGCTGGCGGTAGCGGTTGCGTTCATTAGTGCGCATCCAATCCAATACTTTTCATGACTTTTTTATTTTAATTCAAGGTTTAACAATTGAATTAATGTCTGGCAAATTAATTTTGTTTTTCTTATCTTTAAATAACATAATATTAAAATTACAGACATTATAAAATACTTTAAAATTAAAAAAAAAAAATTGCGTATGACACATAACTAGCATTGTCAAAAATGTCTGGCAATAAAAAAAGTATATCTGGTAGACTTATTTAAAAACAAAAAATTAAAAATTACGCCTCTTAAAATGTTTTTAAAATACAGGATTATTACCTGCACCTGAGGTAGGATGCGCACTAATGAACGCAACCGCTACCGCCAGCCTGATAGCCCAGACTCTAACCGAAAGAGCAAGAAGGACAGCATATCACAAAATCAGCTGACCTAAAATTCTTACTTTCCAAACGTTGCTAGCTCCCATACTAACTTTAACCACTCGTAGATCCACCTCTCAACCAATCTCCCCACTTCGTAGACTAAACCCCCTCCCCACCATTTTCCCCAATTCGTAGTACCACCCCCAAACCATTTTTCCCAATTCGTAGCAACACACTCGTAGATCCAGCCCTCAACCAATCTCCCCACTTCGTAGACTCACCCCCCCCCAACCATTTTCCCCAATTCGTAGACTCACTTCCCAACCAATCGGCCCAATTCGTAGACTCACCCCCCAACCCCAACCAATCTCCCCACTTCGTAGACTCAACCCCCCCCCCCCATCAATTTTCCCCCATTCGCAGCCTCAACCCCCAACCATTTTCCCCAATTTTTAGCATCAAACCCCAACCATTTTCCCCAATTCGTAGCATCACACTCGTAGATCCACCCCTCAACAAATCTCCCCACTTCGTAGACACAACCCCCAACCATTTTCCCCAATTCGTAACATCACACTCGTAGATCCATCCCTTAACCAATCTCCCTACTTCGTAGACTCAAACCCGCCCCCCAACCATTTTCCCCAATTCGTAGCCTCAACCCCCAACCATTTTCCCCAATTCGTAGCATCACACTCGTAGATCCACCCCTCAACCAATCTCCCCACTTCGTAGACTCAAGCCCACCCCCAACTATTTTCCCCAATTCGTAGCCTCAACCCCCAACCAATCGGCCCAATTCGTAGACTCACCCCCACCCCAACCAATCTCCCAACTTCGTAGACTCACCCCCCCCCATCAATTTTCCCCAATTAGCAGCCTCAACCCCTAACCATTTTCCCCGATTCGTAGCATCACACTCGTTGATCCACCCCCCAACCAATCTCCCCACTTCGTAGACTCAAACCCACCCCCAACTATTTTCCTTAATTCGTAGCCTCAACCCCCAACCATTTTCCCCAATTCGTAGCCTGAACCCCCAACCATTTTCCCCAATTCGTAGCATCACACTCGTAGATCCACCCCTCAACCAATCTCCCCACTTCGTAGACTCAAACCCCCCCCAACCATTTTCTCCAATTCGTAGACTCAAACCCCCCCCAACCATTTTCTCCAATTCGTAGACTCACTCCCCAGCCAATCCGCCCAATTCGTAGACTCACCCCCCAACCCCAACCAATCTCCCCACTTCGTAGACTCAAACCCCCCTCCCAACTATTTTCCCCAATTCGTAGCATCACCCTCGTAGATCCACCCCTCAACCAATCTCCCCACTTCGTAGACTCAAGCCCACCCCCAAACATTTTCCCCAATTAGCAGCCTCAACCCCTAACCATTTTCCCCAATTAGTAGCATCACACACGTAGATCCACCCCTCAACCAATCTCCCCACTTCGTAGACTCAAACCCCCCCAACCATTTTCTCCAATTCGTAGCCTCAACCCCCAACCATTTTCCCCAATTCGTAGACTCAACCCCCAACATCAACCAATCTCCCCACTTCGTAGACTTAACCCCCCCATCAATTTTCCCCAATTCGTAGCCTCAACCCCCAACCATTTTCCCCAATTCGTAGCATCACACTCGTAGATCCACCCCCCAACCAATCTTCCCAATTCGTAGACTCACCCGACACCATTTTCCCCGATTCGTAGCATCACACTCGTAGATCCACCCCCAAACCAATCTCCCCACTTCGTAGACTCAAACCCACCCCCAACTATTTTTCCCAATTTGTAGCCTGAACCCCCAATCATTTTCCCCAATTCGTAGCATCACACTCGTAGATCCACCCCCCAACCAATCTTCCCAATTCGTAGACTCACCCGACACCATTTTCCCCAATTCGTAGCATCACACTCGTAGATCCACCCCCCAACCAATCTTCCCAATTCGTAGACTCACCCGAAACCATTTTCCCCAATTCGTAGCATCACACTCGTAGATCCACCCCTCAACCAATCTCCCCAATTTGTAGAGTCACCCCCCAACCAATTAACCCAATTCGTAGACCCAACCCCAACCGTTTTCCCCAATTCGCAGCATCACACTCGTAGATCCACCCCCCAACCATTTTCCCCAATTCGTAGCTTCAACCCTCAACAATTTTCCCCAATTCGTAGCCTCAACCCCCAACCATTTTTCCCAATTCGTAGCAACACACTCATCGTTCCACCCCTCAACCAATCTCCCCACTTCGTAGACTCCCCCCCCCCCAACCATTTTCTTTAATTCGTAGCCTCAACCCCCAACCATTTTCCCCAATTCGTAGCCTCAACCCCCAACCATTTTCCCCAATTCGTGACATCACACTCGTAGATCCACCCCTCCACCAATCTCCCCACTTCGTAGACTCAAACCCCCCCCCAACTATTTTCCCCAATTCGTAGCCTCAACCCCAAACCATTTTCCCCAATTCGTAGCATCACACTCGTAGATCCACCCCCCAACCAATCTCCCCACTTCGTAGACTCAAACCCCCCCCCAACTATTTTCCCCAATTCGTAGCCTCAACCCCAAACCATTTTCCAATTTGTAGAGTCACCCCCCAACCAATTACCCCAATTCGTAGACCCAACCCCAACCGTTTTCCCCAATTCGCAGCATCACACTCGTAGATCCACCCCCCAACCATTTTCCCCAATTCGTAGCTTCAACCCTCAACAATTTTCCCCAATTCGTAGCCTCAACCCCCAACCATTTTTCCCAATTCGTAGCAACACACTCATCGTTCCACCCCTCAACCAATCTCCCCACTTCGTAGACTCCCCCCCCCCCAACCATTTTCTTCAATTCGTAGCCTCAACCCCCAACCATTTTCCCCAATTCGTAGCCTCAACCCCCAACCATTTTCCCCAATTCGTGACATCACACTCGTAGATCCACCCCTGAACCAATCTCCCAACTCCGTAGACTCAAACCCACCCCCAACTATTTTCCCCAATTCGTAGCCTCAACCCCAAACCATTTTCCCCAATTCGTAGACTCACCCCCCAACATCAACCAATCTCCCCACTTCGTAGACTCAACCCTTTCATCAATTTTCCCCAATTCGTAGCCTCAACCCCCAACCATTTTCCCCAATTCGTAGCATCACACTCGTAGATCCACCCCTCAACCAATCTCCCCACTTCGTAGACTCAAACCCACCCCTGACCATTTTCTCCAATTCGTAGACTCACTCCCCAACCAATCGGCCCAATTCGTAGACTCACCCCCAAACCACAACCAATCTCCCCACTTCGTAGACTCACCCCCCCCATCAATTTTCCCCAATTAGCAGCCTCAACCCCTAACCATTTTCCCCAATTCGTAGCATCACACTCGTAGATCCACCCCCCAACCAATCTCCCCACTTCGTAGTCTCAAACCCACCTCTGACCATTTTCTCCAATTCGTAGACTCACTCCCCAACCAATCGGCCCAATTCGTAGACTCACCCCCCCCCCATCAATTTTCCCCAATTAGCAGCCTCAACCCCTAACCATTTTCCCCGATTCGTGGCATCAAACTCGTAGATCCACCCCCCAACCAATCTCCCCACTTCGTAGACTCAAACCCACCCCCAACTATTTTCCTTAATTCGTAGCCTCAACCCCCAACCATTTTCCCCAATTCGTAGCCTGAACCCCCAACCATTTTCCCCAATTCGTAGCATCACACTCGTAGATCCACCCCCCAACCAATCTTCCCAATTCGTAGACTCACCCGACACCATTTTCCCCGATTCGTAGCATCACACTCGTAGATCCACCCCCAAACCAATCTTCCCAATTCGTAGACTCACCCGACACCATTTTCCCCGATTCGTAGCATCACACTCGTAGATCCACCCCCAAACCAATCTCCCCACTTCGTAGACTCAAACCCACCCCCAACTATTTTCCCCAATTCGTAGCCTGAACCCCCAACCATTTTCCCCAATTCGTAGACCCACCCCTGACCATTTTCCCCAATTCGTAGCATCACACTCGTAGATCCACCCCCAAACCAATCTCCCCAATTCGTAAACTCACCCGAAACCATTTTCCCCAATTCGTAGCATCACACTCGTAGATCCACCCCTCAACCAATCTCCCCAATTTGTAGCTTCAACCCTCAACAATTTTCCCCAATTCGTAGCCTCAACCCCCAACCATTTTTCCCAATTCGTAGCAACACACTCATCGTTCCACCCCTCAACCAATCTCCCCACTTCATGGACTCCCCCCCCCCCCATCAATTTTTTCCAATTAGCAGCCTCAACTTCCAACCATTTTCCCCAATTCGTAGCATCACACTCGTAGATCCACCCCTCAACCAATCTCCCCACTTCGTACACTCATCCCCCCCCCCCCAACCATTTTTCCCAATTCGTAGCCTCAACCCCCAAGCATTTTTCCTAATTCGTAGCATCACACTCATCGTTCCACCCCCCAACCAATCTCCCCA
Source organism: Autographa pulchrina (assembly GCA_905475315.1). NCBI lineage: Eukaryota > Metazoa > Arthropoda > Insecta > Lepidoptera > Noctuidae > Autographa > Autographa pulchrina. The sequence continues at coordinate 7,545,078 of FR997784.1, read as the reverse complement.
CTTCGTAGCCTCAAACCCACCCCTGACCATTTTCTCCAATTCGTAGACTCACTCCCCAACCAATCGGCCCAATTCGTAGACTCACCCCCCCCCATCAATTTTCCCCAATTAGCAGCCTCAACCCCTAACCATTTTCCCCGATTCGTGGCATCAAACTCGTAGATCCACCCCCCAACCAATCTCCCCACTTCGTAGACTCAAACCCACCCCCAACTATTTTCCTTAATTCGTAGCCTCAACCCCCAACCATTTTCCCCAATTCGTAGCCTGAACCCCCAACCATTTTCCCCAATTCGTAGCATCACACTCGTAGATCCACCCCCCAACCAATCTTCCCAATTCGTAGACTCACCCGACACCATTTTCCCCGATTCGTAGCATCACACTCGTAGATCCACCCCCAAACCAATCTTCCCAATTCGTAGACTCACCCGACACCATTTTCCCCGATTCGTAGCATCACACTAGTAGATCCACCCCCAAACCAATCTCCCCACTTCGTAGACTCAAACCCACCCCCAACTATTTTCCCCAATTCGTAGCCTGAACCCCCAACCATTTTCCCCAATTCGTAGCATCATACTCGTAGATCCACCCCTCAACCAATCTCCCCAATTTGTAGAGTCACCCCCCAACCAATTACCCCAATTCGTAGACCCAACCCCAACTGTTTTCCCCAATTCGCAGCATCACCCTCGTAGATCCACCCCTCAACCAATCTTCCCAATTCGTAGACCCACCCCTGACCATTTTCCCCAATTCGTAGCATCACACTCGTAGATCCACCCCCAAACCAATCTCCCCAATTCGTAGACTCACACTCGTAGATCCACCCCTCAACCAATCTCCCCAATTTGTAGCTTCAACCCTCAACAATTTTCCCCAATTCGTAGCCTCAACCCCCAACCATTTTTCCCAATTCGTAGCAACACACTCATCGTTCCACCCCTCAACCAATCTCCCCACTTCATAGACTCACCCCCCCCCCCCATCAATTTTTTCCAATTAGCAGCCTCAACTTCCAACCATTTTCCCCAATTCGTAGCATCACACTCGTAGAGCCACCCCTCAACCAATCTCCCCACTTCGTACACTCATACCCCCCCCCAACCATTTTTCCCAATTCGTAGCCTCAACCCCCAAGCATTTTTCCTAATTCGTAGCATCACACTCATCGTTCCACCCCTCAACCAATCTCCCCACTTCGTAGACTCACCCCCCCCCCCCCCCCAACCATTTTCCCCAATTCGTAGCCTCAACCCCCAACCATTTTCTCCAATTCGTAGACTCAACCCCCTAACCATCTTCCCCAATTCGTAGCATCAAACCACAACCATTTTCTCCGATTCGTAGAACCACACTCCAACCATTCCCCAATTCGTAGACTCACTCCCCAACCAATCGGCCCAATTCGTGACATCACACTCGTAGATCCACCCCTGAACCAATCTCCCCACTTCGTAGACTCCCCCCCCAACCATTTTCCCCAATTCGTAGCCTCAACCCCGAACCATTTTCCCCAATTCGTAGACTCAACCCCCTAACCATTTTCCCCAATTCGTAGCATCACACTCGTAGATCCACCCCTCAACCAATCTCCCCACTTCGTAAACTCACCCCCCCCCCCAACCATTTTCCATTCCCCAATTCGTAGCATCACACTTAGTATAGGAGCTAGCAACGTTTTCGAGAAAGAATTGCAGGTCAGCTGATTTTGTGATATGCTGTCCTTCTTGCTCTTTCGGTTAGAGTCTGGGCTATCTGGCTGGCGGTAGCGGTTGCATTCATTAGTGCGCATCCAATCCAATACTTTCCATGACTTTTTTTTTTTAATTCAAGGTTTAACAATTGAATTAATGTCTGAAAATTAATTTCAAGTTTTTCTTATCTTTAAATAACATAATATTAAAATTACAGACATTATAAAATACTTTAAAATAAAAAAAAAAAAAAATTGCTTATGGCACATAATTAGCATTGTCAAAAATGTCTGGCAATAAAAAAAGTATATCAGGTAGACTTATTTAAAAACAAAAAATTAAAAATTACGCCTCTTAAAATGTTTTTAAAATACAGGATTATTACCTGCACAGATAGGATGCGCACTAATGAACGCAACCGCTACCGCCAGCCAGATAGCCCAGACTCTAACCGAAAGAGCAAGAAGGACGACATATCACAAAATCAACTGACCTAAAATTCTTACTTTCCAAACGTTGCTAGCTCCCATACTAAAAGATCATTGACGAACAGGCTATCTGAAGCTTAGGAAAAAGTTCGGAGAAAAACAAAATTTACCTATTTTTTACATACTTTCGAAAGCTCATTATAAATAGTTACTAATTGGCTACCATTAATTATGTCATGTAGTATACAAAACTTACTTATTCCGCCAATTCACGTCAAATTCCAAAACTTTCAAACTGTGTACCTTCAGCTAATATAATAGCAATAAATACATACAACTACAGGAACAAAAAGAACTTAGCTGTCAAAACCCCACAATTGGCACAACTAAAAGCTGGTCTCAATCGGTGACAGCTGGTTAAACCAGTTTTAATTACTTGGAGCCAGTCTTGACCAAGCTAACGAGCATAATTTGGCAAACGGCACTACATCTGCCTCGGACAGCCGACAGTCCATTTGCCAAGTTTTAGTTCAGTCTACCTATCTAACTACTAACTTTACCTTAGATTTTAGTTTCGTAACTTGATACGTTCAGTAAAAGTTGTTTTAAGTTAATTAATTAATTATTTAGGATTCTATTTCCATTCTAATTAATGTTTTAGTGTGAAATGTGTCTTTTGATACGGACAGTTATATAATTGTTTTATTATTAGCAGTGTAACTATAAACCGTAAGCTGTAGTTTCGCGTCGATAAAAAATGGTAACGTTTTTTTTATATGAACTCAGTTAACTTACTCGTGATCGAGACGGCTGGTTTGATCCTTGCACAGATAATCTTTGCCACGATGAATGGCTATGCTGCCAGCCTTCTGGGCACGTTTCCCGCCATTGACAAGGATGACGATGATTTTTTTGACGCGTGTTAGTTTTATTTATTTACATACGTTTTAGTTAGTTAGTATAGTTGTAAGTTTTTGTCGTTCTAGTGGAAGTATTGAATTGTAAATTAATGAAATATTGTTACTAAAACTACTTCCTTTTCTTTAATAGATAAAGATATTTAAAAGCAAAATAGGATAAATATAAGTACTTACTGTTTTCTACTTTACTGCTATAAACAGCAAAATAAAAAGTAATGGCCCGACGTGCGGCTTTTGTGTGGCTTCTTATAATTAACTCTAACTAATCCTAAAACAACACTTTATTTTAATTTGATCATAACTGTCTTGAAACTTCTTCTACACAGTTTCTACGTTAATAAGAAAATAATATTCTCTATAAGTAAGTTCAAGTGACGTGTTGTTTAGGAAAAAGGTAATGATATTATATTGCTAAATGTTTCGCTGTTGAAGATAGTTGAAGATACTTAAGAAAAATAACACAACTTCATAGTACAACTAAACATTAGATTTCAGTGAAGAAAAATCTTAATGAAATACTTATGTGAAACTTTACGCATAAAAATATTGGTAACTTTGGTACGGATTCTGGAATAGATTTTCTCTATTGAAAAGGTCATTTATTAGGTTCAAACGACTATTTTATCGGAATTTATATAAATCTATTATTTTTGATAAACATAGGACATCCTGGTGTTTTAAGTATTTAAAATCTCACCAGCTACCTATATGCTATTAACCAGCTCGTTCAGAACATATGAGAATAAGACAGCGCAGTCCGACAGTCATCATTCTAGCCAGAAAGGAAAAATAAAACAATTAGAAATCCTGGATGTTAGAAATCTCAAATGTTTCTTATAGAAATATAAAACCCAGTCAGTGTGTTAAAACTGTTTTTAAGTTCCAAATACGAAACTATAATGAGCACTTGATATCTTTCAGTATTTTAATAAAATACATTGTCTAAACGATATACGTCCCTTTGTTACAAAAGGTGAAAGCTTCGCTCTAAACTCAAAGAAACTGGAAAATATTTTGAGGAAACAAATCTATTATTCTCAAGAGGATTATTTCAGCGCTTTGTATCGTTAAGCCTCGCGATTGGAAGAACCACAAGTAATGTATTATGGGTACTAATGTGCGAAGTTCTGTCATTATGTCTTGTAGTGGAAGTAATTATGAAATTAATGTAACTCCAAAGACGTTAAATAAGTAGTTTTAGGGTTATATTGTTGTTTATAAGTCTACTTATTTTTTTTGGAATAAGTTTGCTTAAAATTAAGGATTTAAGTGGAAATTTTAAAGCTTCACGTGTCCCGCGAGTTCGAATAATGAAAATACTATTTTGACAAAGTTAATAAGCAAAACTCACTAATATTAATTCTAAATAAATCTATAAAAAGGATGTATATTGCAAGGCTATAGGGGTTTTACGATTAGAGCTTTACATCTGTACTAGGTAGAGACCTATGTCCAGCAGTTGATCAGTAAGGATATACATAGTTCATGGAAAATTGTTTTAATACAACAAAATAAAGCTCACCGCAGCCAAGAATCGCTAATATCGCATCAGGTGTATCTGTCATACTCCACTAATGAGAGACAAGCTGCTAGCCTGAGATTTTCGGCAATTGACAGATAGACATAATATACTAGCGATCCATTTATTCGTCACCCCTTAAGTTTTCCAAACAAAGATCAAACATTACGCAACGGCCCTATTGTTTTCGTATAAGAGAACATATTTCAAGCCAGACTTATTTTCTACGTACTTGGGTCAGTGCCAGAACGTTAGTGCTTAGTATAATAACGATAATGGCCGATTTACATTATTAAACCTTAAATAACTAGAGTAAGTTTCATTGAGAATCTGAACACGTAATATCGTCTGGTGTTCTAACTAATCCATGAATTTATTACGGAGACTGGTCAAAATGGTTACCAAATTTAGTTACAGTTAATTAAATAGCTTTTTGTTTCTATTAGAAAAGTATTTTGAGGTTTCAATACATGTTATATGTGTTAGAGAGATGTTTTTGACATTAGGTTCGCTACTTCCATTTTCAAACAGACAAATACAATCAGGCATGTATTTCTTTATAAATATAATAATAATCCAGCCTTTAAACGTCCCACTGCTGGGCACAGGCCTTTTCCCATATGGAGAAGGCACGAGCATTGATCACCACGCTTGCTCTCTGCGGATTGGCGATTTCAGATCCCAACTTTTGGAATCCAGGTTTCCTCACGATGTTTTCCTTCACCGTTTGTCAGAAGTGTATTAGAATATTTAATTAAATATTTGAAGTTTGAAGTTTGAAGTTTGAGTAATTAAGAAAGTACATATAACTTTTAAAAAGCCACATTGGTACTTGCCTGGGTTCGAACCTGCAACCTTGTGCATACAAATCCGTTCATTGAACCGCTAGGCCACCACGACAATTGTATTTGTATTTCTTTGACACTCTTATATTCATTTATTCGTTTACGTACACTTGATAGTTATTGTATCTTATTTGGCACAAAATTTTTGTATTCCCTTGTTTTCTATTTAAATCATCAACCCGTATTTAGCTCCGAAACTTTATTATTAGGCATTTGTCAGCTTTTTATAATCGAGATCAAACGGAACTGTACTAATTAAAAAATATTTACTTTGATATCAAACTTAATTGTTAACGGTATTTAATCAATGAAATTCCAAAGGAAAACAGATTAAAAAAATACTTATACCTATATAAACCCAATAACGCTGACAAGCCTATTGTTATTTACAAGGCACGATTTGTGGACCCCTACAGGCTTTTGTTAGGAGAATCCAATTATATTGCTTTAGATCCAGGAATGTATGGGTAGCCATGCGGACACCAGCCTCAAAATGCTGACACGTACTTCATTGATAAACCTTTTCGTTTTGAAGAATAATCGAAAGAAAACTATATTTTATTGATAGATGATTGTAGCTATTTAGAACTTTGACAAGATGAAGTTTGACAAAGTTCTATTCTAGTGTAAAATGCCTTACATAAACTTACTTAAACCCTATCCTTTATGACTAGAAGTTTCTTCCTAGTTACTAGTTAGGACAGAAGTGCGTGGAAGAGGGAGATGTGCCTCTACCCTACAGTGGGATAAGAGATTAGATTAGAGATTACTGCTAGCAAAAGACGGGAAAGGTCATAAACTGGTCTACTCCTTACGTCCAATAAAACAAGGTCTGTATGAAGTCTTTTCTTTGAGTAAAATAAAAAATGAATATTTTATATCGAAAACAAACGAGCATCGAAAATAAAAATATTATTATGCAAGCTTGGATAAATACATTATGTTAACAATCTATTTTTAAAAGTTGCCGACAAATAGCCTGTCACAAATGTCCACAGCCCACCTGCGACTTAAAAAAAATACTATTTCAGAAATCGAATAGAAGTTTTGAAACTAAAATCTTTTTTTTATGAATCAATTTAGTGTATTAAACTAAGCTAGACTGAAAAGGTTTTGGCGATAAATCTGCAACCTGTCGGAATGTTAACAAGTTTTTAAATTTATACCGTGTGGCTAAACCAAGTTTGGAGACGGTATTTATTTTAGGGCGGATTTCACCAAGAACTTTAAAAACCCCAGTCCTTGGAACTATGGACATTATTTATACAAATCTCGACGGTGTATTTAACTATCTTTTTATTGAAATTTTTTATATCGCATTTTCTACATAGATTTTGAATTAAAACACGAAGCTGAATAAAATCGAGATATTTATGAATATTGTCTAGCATGTCTTTCCATGTCTAATATTCGCGTAAACCTCAGAACTCAATATTGTCTACATTTTGTTGGCACAAACCATTGAATTTATCCTTTATACTATAATATACATGGAGCCCGATATTCAAATGAAAAGCAATTTATAGCCATTCTAAGTTCTATTCTGTGGGTTTTGCTTAAACTGCGTTCAGTTTTTGTAGGCAGAATTGCGTATTGAAGCATTACATTAGCTGCTGATCAAGTTTATACAAGTTGTGAAATCCACCCAATACAGTTTGGCTTAACCACGTTTGGCGACAGTATTTATTTTAGTCGCCCCAAAGTTTTATAAATGAACCGAGAATGATTGAAGGGAAAGGCAACGAACTTTCTGTATGTTTACATGATCAACATAAAAAAAATACCCTTTATTTTTTTACTTGTGTTACTTTAGTTCGCCAAGTCAATATTATTCTTGACTTTCTATTATCATTATTTTATTTATGTTTGTTTGTTCTTTTTCTTTATTCACCTTTTCCTGTGTGGTTAAGTTGTGTCGATGCTCATGAGTCTGATAATAATGTCTCATGAGTTTTTTGACTCTTAAAAGCATAGACTATCTTTTTTACTATTTTATGTGCGTCGTATTTTATATGTTTTGTTAGTTTTCACGGTTGAATGTTTAATAGTTTATCTGCAAAACATAATTATTATAAAGAAAATAAGCAAATGAGGTACAGGGAGTTGATAATTTCCTCGTGTCTCTTCTCTTACTATTACAAGATTCTGGCTTACAGCAGTTGCAATGTTGGGAAAAACGGCAATTTTTTTTTTAAATAACTTAACATGCTACATATATTTCTTAAATCTTACTACATAAAACAAAGGATACCCACAAAAATCATGCGTTAAGTTGGACCCTCACCCACAATAGCCGCTTAACAGCCGTCCGCCACTTGCAAAGTATTTCGGACCTCTATTCGCAAGGGTTCTAGACCTCAACGACCTCTCAAAGTTTATTGCCTTAAGTTTTCTTACTTATTTCATACAGTTTTGGCCAAAAACACTTTATTAAAATATATATATGGTTGGCATCACTGCCGACTAGTCGTAAAAGTTCGACCTCTTGTCAATTTTATATTTTAAAAATAGTTTTAATTAGTTTAATTGTGTTATTATTGTTTTATTTGCATAAATTAATCAGTGTAGTAGCTAATAAGTCAATAATCTTTAGTTTACCGTGTCTTGGTAAAGTTTGTCGTCAAAAGTTAGTCGAAGAACATCAGCTGTCAACGGACATCGGAGAAATTTGAAAACATAATTACCAGCTAAGTACCTTTTCGTATTTATGGTTAAACCAACAGGCCTACCTATACACCATAATACTTAACATCTCACACGACTCATTATTCATGAGCATCGTCCAATACTCACTGGCTTATTTTATGTCTCCTTTTGTTTGACAAACTGTGGAAACAAAATCGACGACGTAAACAATCGCCCCAGACACTATTTACTTACTCTTAATTACTGACAAACACCTTACACACAGGTCTTTTTATTATTTATGAGTGTAAATTAAAGATTTTATTGTATACAATTATTTCTTCCTTTTTTCTAACCTACCTTCTAACTAATTAATTGTTAAAGTTTCGTTATTTAGTACATTTATTAACCTCTACAATAGCATCCTTTTTATATTAACTAGTATTGTCTTTCTAATTGATTAAATTATTCTCTTTTAAAACTAATTTACTCTTAATTATAATTCTTAGCAACTGTCCCTCTCCATTTTAAATACTTTACTTAACTTTTCACCTCTTATAAAATCTGTATCTAGCAAATAACAACTACACTAGATATTTAGCTGTACCATTCACTTTCCAGGTGAAGATACTCAGTGACAAACATGTTGACTCGTAGAGCTGTTGCAAGAGACATGGAGGATAAACTCAGGGCAACACTGAAGGAACTAGAATCATCAAAAACCCTGTGCAAGCAGCTGCTACAAGAAAGAGATGACAGCGAGGTTGAAGTGAAGAATATTGTGGACAAGAATACCTCACTTAAAAATGAGCTGGCTGAACTTCATATTGTACATATGGACCTACTCGACCAACACCAACACCTGCAACTCAATTTATCAAACTTTAAACAGTGCAGTGATACTTATGAGATAGCTCTGAGTCGGATAACAGACCTCGAGCAAGAACTTAGTAAAGCCCATAGTACAATAATGTTTCTGGAGTCGGCTAAATGTAGGGAACAGGCCTCCAGCACACAGAGCTTGTTCGATGAGCTGGTTGGTTGTTCATCGGCAGATAATTGCCAGCCAATTGTTACAATAGATTTAACTGGTGAGGATGCCATTACACGCCCTTTATTATTTAGTCATAATAAGTTAAAAAAGTATATTAAATTTAATAAATTAATTAAGAAATCTCGCATTGCGTTAAGAAAATTAAAACAATTAAAATCTAAAGTAACTCATCATAGGAATCGCTTTAACTTAATATCTCAAGTCAATAAATATACCGAAGAACTTGAACAATGTAGGGAAAAGTATGATGTTGACACTTTTTTATTACAAGATGAGTTATTGCAAAAGGAGCATTTGTTAAAAGATGTTTTTGAAAAATATGCTGAGTGTCAAAACCAACTTAGTAAGCGTATGGTGGAGGCCAGTGAGTTGATGGACTTAGTGCAGTACAATGCTGAGAGATGTGAGTCTCTGACAAATAATTTCTCATGCAACTGTGCTCACTCTGCACCGTCTCTGACCCCTTTAGTATCCCAGGTAGGTGCGGTCACTCAGCCATCAGCGGACAGTGACACGGATTCCAAATGGATTCTTATTTCTGATAAATTAGGAGCAGGTTTTGGGACATTGTTACACAATTATAACACACACAATGTTACAAATCTCTGTTATCATAATACTCACTTTAGTAAGCTTATTAATATAATAAAGAATTTGCACCTTCATAAAAATACCAATATTGTTTTGTTAGTTGGTAACAGCTTAGGAATTCAAAGAAGGGACATTGTGGATGGCATCACCACCTTGTTGAGTCTAGATATAGGTAAAATTATACTTTGTGCTCTGCCTTATGCAGATACTTTAAGCACCGAACAAAATAACTTTGTTCATTATTTGAACAATACTTTATGTATGTTGACAGGTTGTCATAGTGACAAATTAATTTTTTTTGATACTAATAAGTTTATTAGTGGTTTTAAATTAACTCAGGAAGCAATGTATCTTCCTAAACAATGTAGATTTTTAGTGGCTAGGTTACTAGCATTTAATATTAACTCTGTTATAGGAGATATAACACCGAATAGGTTAAGTACTGATAATTTGTTATGTCTTAGCTCTAACAATGTAGATTGTTTAAACTAACAGCTCAGACAATAGGGAAGCATTCTGATAGCATTCTGCTATATCATCAGAACATAAACCGCTTTTCTGGCAAAATTCTAGATGTAGAACTTTTAGTAGACAAGTATTTTATTGATGTTCTTTGCTTTTGCGAATCCTGGTTAAAACCAGATAAAATGCTTTTTAACGTAAATAATTTTGCGATTGCCAGTGCGTTCAACAGACTTTCAGCTATTGGAGGCGGATGTCTAATTTTATGTAATAGTAATTTTAGGTATAAGGAACGTCAAGACATCACCTCATGCTCTGTTGACCGCATATGTGAGGTAGCATGTGCAGAGATAGAGGGTATTATTGTTCTTTGTGTGTATAGGCCACCGGCATCAAACTTGTTGTCTTTTTTGAAAACAATGGAAGAAATATTAATTAAAGTATGTAGAAATAATAAATATGTATACATCTGTGGAGACTTCAATGTTAATATTTTAATAGATTCGCAGGAGACTTGTAAACTTTTATCTTTATTCAAATCATTTAATTTTGATAATATTTTTTATGAACCCACTAGAATAACTGCTACTTCCCAGAATTGTATAGATAATATTTTTTCAAATCATGGGGTATTAAGCTTTAAACTGATACCAGGTATTAGATCAGACCACATGGGTCAACTAGTGTCTATAAAAACTAAAAACAAATTAGAATTAAATAAATCTATTACTGTAAGGCCTTTAACAAATCACAGACTGCGTTCATTAAAGGATAACATTGCTAGAGATCTTGACTGTTGCAAGTATTCGTTTTTAGGAGAACCAAATTCTGATTATAGTAAACTATTGTACATCATTTGTAAGTCTTTTAACAAAGTATGTCCACAAAAAAACGTAAAACTAGATACTAAATGTAAATTTAATGAATGGGCCACAAAAGGCATTAGAATCAGCAGAGACATACTTTATAGCCTTTATGAAAAGAAATCTTTTAATTTCGATCCTAATTTTCACAATTATGTTAGAAACTATTCTAAAATATTTAAGAAAGTATGCTTATTAGCTAAGTCAAAACTTATAAGTAGCCGTATAGGTAAATCAGATAATAAAATTAAAACAGTATGGAAGATTATTAACTCTGAAACTGGCAGTAGTCAACAAAGAGATACAGAAATATCATTGAAAATTAATGATCAGTTAATTTCACACAAGTCTAATGTAGCAAAAGTTTTTGAAACATTTTTCAAAGACATACCAATTAAAGTAACTAAATCTCTTTCTTCATCTTCTCTAAGAGCAGAGGCATTAGTTAAGCAACATTTTAATAGAGAAATTCCAAAATTTAGTTTTAGTCATGTATCTCCTAGCGTTGTAAAGAAATCATTTAAATATATAAAAGTAAAGACCACTGAAGATTTATGGGGCATATCTGTCAAAGTAATTGAATCAATAATTGACACTATCGCTCCGATTCTTGCAAACATTTTTAACGACTGTGTGGATAGTGGCACCTTTCCAGATTTAATGAAGCACAGTAAAGTAATTCCTATTTTTAAATCAGGTTGCAAGAACGATCCATCAAACTACAGACCAGTTTCAGTTCTTCCTGCTTTAAGTAAAATATTTGAGAGAATGGTATTAGACCAATTAATTTTGCACTTTAGTAAACATAACATCTTTCATGAACGCCAGTTTGGATTTACAAAGGGAAGGTCAACGACCGACGCCGGGGCTAAGTTAGTGTCTCACATTTTGGAGGCTTGGGAGGGATCGCAGGATGCCATTGGTATTTTTTGTGATCTCTCCAAGGCTTTTGATTGTGTCGATCATAAGACGCTGATCCTTAAACTAAAACACTACGGATTGCGAGGACAATCCCTTGCACTAATTCAGTCATATTTAACAACTAGACTTCAAAAAATAGGTATAAACGGCGTAACATCATCTGGGTCTACAGTGAGAATGGGGGTGCCGCAAGGTTCAATCCTTGGCCCTTTTCTCTTCTTGGCATACATAAATGACCTTCCCTATATGATGACTAATTTAACTAATATTATATTATTCGCGGACGACACCTCGCTCATTTTTAAAATTAATAGAAAATTACCAGATTTATCATCCTTTAGTAATGCCCTTGATGTTCTTTCCGATTGGTTTTCTACAAATAACTTGCTTCTCAATGCAAGCAAAACTAAATGTCTAAAGTTTTCGCTTTCTAATGTTCATAAACAATCAGAATTAAATTTGATGCTTGATGGTGACCAGCTTGAATTAATTAATGAAACCGTATTTCTTGGTATAACAATTGACTCTAGGTTGCAGTGGGGGGCACACATCACGGCACTGTCGTCTAGGTTAAGTTCGGCTGCATTCGCGGTTAGGAAAATTCGGCAGCTTACTGATATACCCACTGCTAGATTAGTTTATTACGCTTACTTTCACAGTTTAATGTCTTACGGTATTCTATTGTGGGGGTCCGCGGCCGATGTAGATTCTATTTTCATTTTGCAGAAACGGGCAATTCGCTCAATATACGGCATGGGCCCTCGAGAGTCACTGAGAGAAAAGTTTAAGGAAATTAATATTCTAACCTTGCCTTCCTTATACATTTTCGAGAATATTATGTATGTACGTAAAAATCTTTCTAGTTTTAGAGTAAAAAGTGATTTTCACGATATTAATACCAGGAATAAAAATAAGTTAGTAGTTCCTAAATTTCGGCTCACTAAAACAAATTCAAAATCATTTCTAGGGAATTCAATACGCTTTTATAATAAACTACCAGAGGTCATTACTAACCTGCCCGGTAAGAAATTCAAATCTTGTGTCAAATCTATTCTTTTAAAGAAAGCGTATTATAAAGTTAAAGACTACGTGGAAGACAAAAGGGCGTGGAGTATTTAATATCTGCACATGTGGCCTCCCTGGCGGTCCTCAAGATTTGCTTGTTTACTTTAAATGAGTTCTTAAGCCGCCTGTATTTCCTGAAGGCACTGGACATGCCTTGACATTCCTGTTAGGGTATTTCTTTATTATTATTATTTTTTTTTGTGTGACTACATATATATATTGTATGTAAAATGGTTTTCTTTTTATTTTATATACAATTTTATTTATTTTGTGCTTTTTTCATGTGAATGCGTCAACAGCGTGGTTTTTTATTATTCATTATAACGGACTGATTGCCTTAAATTATTATTAGTATTTTTTCTTTATTTTAAATTATTATTAGTAATTTTCCTTTATTTTATTAACGTAGTTTTATTGCGTTGTTGACGCATATATTTAACCAATAATGTACAAATAATTGTAACAATTTAGTTTTTAAAAGAGTAACCTATGGAGTTTCTTGCCGGCTCTTCTCCATAGGAAGGACACTTTGGAACCGAGCAACTAGAGTCAGTAGATTTAACGTAACGTTTCTTGAGCGCCTTTTTTATTTGGTTTATAAGAAATAAAAACATTTTGATTTTGATTTTATAAATAAAAAATACCCTTAAACGATTCTCTCAAATGCCTTACTCCATTCTGCCAGTGGGTTGTCCATGCACGTTATATTTCTAATGAGATGTATTAGTATTATTTTATACTGATTAGATTAACTATAATTTATAAAAGTGAAAGGGCAAACGACAGCATATTTTTAATTTTAAAATCCAGTAAAGCTTCGCCAAAGTCCTGCGAGCTTAAATTACTTGACAATGGAATTTAATGAAATTCTCGAAGAGTCAGGCATCTGAGTAATATTATATTAAATTACGTACATAATATATTACTGTTCTATTTAATAGATAAATTCTGTTATGATATAGTACTCTAACATTAATAATTATATTATTTAAGTACGGGTAATGTGCCTGGATTCACACACGACAGCAGAAATAATCAAACCTATTTGGACAAACCTAATTATGCCCCAACTGTTTTGTATAATATGTATAGATGTATATGTACAGATGTATAGGTAACTAGCTGTACCCGCGACGTTGTTCGCTTATATCATTCATCTTTATGCATAAATATTTTGACTGTTATATAGAAGGCCACCAACATGAACTGCCCACTGCGAGTAACTTTCCGTATGGCACAAATAAATCTAATTCAGGGTGTTATTTTTACATATTTTAAAATTTATAAAACACCTTTTCAAAACTCCAACACATTGTTTTGCTGGATTCATGTTCCTATGTAGTCGTATTCGTTATTATATGTTACTGTAAAAGCTTGAACTAAGGTAATCCTTAAGATTTACGCGTAAGTCCTAGCATTTACTTTACCGACATGAGTTGGTAAAAGTAAGTACATATTTCTGAAGATAGGACGATTTTTTTGGCCATTCGAATTTACTACATTTTACCGCTGTCAGCTGGTAAATGTTGGTTTTAGGTATAACACAATGAGTAGTCAACTGGTTATTAAACGCCTAGCAACGTTGACGTCATCATCTATAAATAGAACGTAATTGTTAATAAAGACTAATTTTGAATAACATATGTCGTCGCTCGCTTCGCTCGCTCTGTTCCAAGGTCACAATATCTAACCTAACCTAACCTATTGATCTCTGTCACAAATTCGAACCTAACCAAGCAATGGCTTTCTGGGCAATGTCGGTTTTATACTAAGTCGAGGGTTTGATTTGCACTGGACAAATAGGTTCGGCTTTGTGACTTTGTAGGTTAAGTTTGACGATTATGCTGACATATTTTGAAGTGTTTTTTTGGTTACAATTATGTTTCTTATGCCATAGTTCTCATTAATCCAGTAGTCCCCAGTAAGACTGCAGGGCGCGAGATTTTGGTTCAAAACTCCGAAATTCGAAATTCCATGTCAAGAAATACTGAACTACGCATTATAATTGAGAGGAGATGTCAGATAGGCAGTGACTTCATCATGTTAATAAGGAATACACCTGAGACCCATGAGACTGAAAGAGGAGGTAGTTACAAAAAGTTGACGTATGTATTGAGAGGCGCAGGGGCAGAATTACCAAAACTGTGTTTAAAATTATTTTTTGCTGTTTAGAAAAATAAGTAATGGCTGACCAAGGACAATCTCATTTTACCCTTATCAAAGACGGAGGCTATATCCCTTACAATAAAGTCACTTTATTCTGCCCAGCATAAAGTGAGGAGCTCAAATACCGTACGTATATATTTTAAAATGTAGAGAATTCGATAGAAAGTTTATTTTACTTAAGGTTTTGAGCCAACCTTTCGGTAATTGGATACAAAAACTTTATGAAATTTAAACAAATAAACAAAAAATCTTGCACGCATCAAAACGTACATGAGTAGCCAGCTACCTTATAATGAGTATTTAAGAGTTCGCACACACTAAAGATTGTGTTTAAAAAGATTTTTGGGTAAAAACAATAAGAAATAACAAATACAAAAAAATCTTGTCCATAGAATACTATGGGCGACCAACGGAAAACATTACACATTACGTTGGAAAAATAATTTAAAAAGTGGATTAAAGTTTTTAACCATCTTTAAAGTTATCTATGAGGAATCTTATGTTGTCAAGTGAGAAGTAACTGAGCGTTAATGTCCTGGTCATAGATATAAATCTATTATAAATTTACAGTATAAGATATGCTCTCATCAGCAATGAGCAACTAACTTACCTATGGGAAAATAGTGAATACAAACACAAAATAATTGTAACAAAATGCTAAAAATGGCGTCCCTTTTTTAGCATTTTTTTACAATTATTTTGTTAGTTAAACACAAAAAGGGTTAGCTCTACTGAGATTTGAACTTGAGTAACAAAACATTCAAACTTATATTAGAAAATGGACGCAAAAAAATACACAAACATTGACAACTGGATTTGAACTTGCAGCAGTAACATTAAAATCTATTCGTTCAACCACCAATCTGTTTACTACGACAGCTAGTTTTCCGAAAAGTATGTGTAGTTCAATCAAAATGAAGTTATTTGATCGCTATGGCTACCTGAGTGCCATGGTTACCCCTTGTTTATATATGTCAATAATACCAATTTACGTATGCAGATGAGAAAGTGATTTTGAAAATTTAAAGCTCTACCCCTCATCAGCTAAATGTAATAGCGTGCTTAAACATAGCTAACAACCGTCTACGATTTTCCGAAAACATTCTCTCAATTTTTTTCTGCTATCAATTCAGTAGTTCATAATTGATACTGTAACATGAAATCTGACCCCCGGCAAAAGAATGTTGTAATATTATATGTATAGAAGAAAATGCACAACTCCATCTATGAATTTTAAAAACAACTATTAACCTCGCCAACATGATCAAATTTAAATTATTTATATCCAAAAAGGGCTTACACATGTAATTCGACTTGATGTTTTTGAAATCTCATAGATGGCGCTGCTTTAAAAATGTCTTGATACTACCTATATTCATTTAATTATGTTTATCGGCCTAAGTTACTTATATTGCGTGATTTTATAGTGTAAAGCTAGCTTATAACATGGTCAACATAAGAACAACATTCAAATATGCGTCGTTAGATTAAACGTTGTTACAGAATGCGTTGAAAAAATAAAGGTTCACTGCTCGTTCCCCGTAAGTGATAGCGTGATAATATGTAGCCTATATGTTGACCCGACTTCTAAATAATATTCGTGCCAAATTTGAAGTAAAACCATGCAGTACTTTTAGAGATTATCCCGGACATACATACAGACAAACAGACAAACAGACAAACAGACAAAAAATCTAAAAACTATATTTTTGGCTTCGGTATCGATTGTAGATCATACCCCAAGTATTCTTTTAAAAAAATATTCAATGTACAGTTTTGACTTTCCTACCATTTTATTATATGTATAGATAGATATATAGATATATAGATACGCTCAGTTGATTTGTCGGTACGTATTATTCTAAGATGTTCATTGAAGCAATTTCACTAAGGAAATGTTCCATTAAATGTTTCCTTTATGTTGTGGTTACTTGCTTTGAGTTAGTTTATGATATAAATCAGTTTTACAATGTTTTGATCTATAGTATGTGTTTACACAGATTGGATCAATTAAGAGCGAATGAGCAAAAGGAATTTAATGCAGGAGATGTTTTTATGTTTTCGGAACTAAGCTTTATAATTATGTTTTTGTAAATGATTGATAACTGTAAGAAAATCCCAAAGTTTCATGAAGAACTACAAGTAACTGAACCTTTTTTATTTTAGCCTAACTCTGCAAAAACGTCGACAAAGACACCGATTATCATTTATTAAAATAAAAACGGATTCATAAAAGAATGAAGGTAGATGTTATGACGAAAGTATAAAAGAGAGGTAGTATTACGAAAACCTACAATGTCCCTGCCAAGGTGAAACGTATCTTAATTACGATCAGGTCCTTATTAAACGGACCAATTAATGGTGTCCGAGACTATGTAGCTGAAGAAATTCGGTTATAGTATATTTAGAAAGTTATTTAGTTAAGCTGTGCAAATTTAAAGAATAAAAATAAAATACACTTAAAAAAAATTGTTTGATATTGCTGCATTAGACTATTATTAAAATTTTGTTAAATACAATGTCACAAATTACAAATAAAATACATACATAAGGCATAAATTACATACATACTACAATTGTACATGAAAGTTTAAATAAATAAATACTTTTCTAAAATTATATTATAGAATGCTGGTTGAGCCCCAATAATGTTAGAATCTATACAAAAAACCTTTTTTTTTCTTCTTTGTAGTTACTGGTAGCTAGTTTTGTACGAGATAAACCATAATCCTTTATTGAATTCTAAATATTAAACTGCATCAATAAATATGCCAGCACGTGTACAAACAAAAAGACCATACCATCACCGATGCTGCTTACTTTTCAACTGGCGTGTTTTCCTTGGCCTGCAGTGTATACTTCATCTAGTTTATCTAACGTTGATGGATCTGCATTGTATGAGAAACCCTCAGTCAGAAATGTTGGAATAGAATGAAGGAATGTAACTTAACTCGGGTGTGTTATTACGTAGAAGTTATTAATTACTTGAAGTTCAATGTGAGTTGTTAGTTTTGCATTTTACTGTCACTATTTGTTAAGTATATAGTGTTTTGCTTATTATTACTGTAGTAGGCTTAAGTAGAAAATGTCATAAGTACAATCCAAGGATTTTTTTTTCTTGCAGTTATATATTTAGAACATTAAAATAAATTACATTTAATAGTAATATATTGATTTGTTGTTTATAAAAAAATAATTCGACATAGTTTTTATTAGGAAATTAGATATGTATAATGTATTCAAGACGAAATTTAAATTGTATACGATACCTAATTGGTGACAGATTCGACCCGTATCATTTAGGATTAACAGTCTAGAATGGAATGCAGAACGTTTGAAATTAGATACCTTGTTTGAGGCGTTGAAACTTAAGGGTGCGTCCAGATCTGACGATCGCGCCCGAACGAGCACTACACGAACAGCTCGCGAGTTGTTTGGACGCACCCTAACAATTACTTGTACCTAAGTTTAATTTCAGTTCAGTAACACATTATCTTCATGACTTCCTAACAAACTCTTCCTATTGTTAATTTAACTTTAGGTAGGGGGGGGGGTCTTTACCCTAAAATGAGCAGCCCGATAGTTCAAGTATCTCAACCTAGTAGAAGTCTGTAGAATACCACCTCCGTTGATGTGTTCTTGCAGGAGAGTTAGCAGAGCTCAATCAAGGACAGGGTTGGCATCGAGAGTGATACCTCAGGTTTTGTATCCATAGGCTGGGGTGACCGCTTGCCATCAGGCCACATGTTTGTTTACTGTCTTAGTAGTATTTAATAAATAAATATATTTCTTCAGATTCACAAGTAACGTCGTGCTTAGTTTGTGAAATACGAAAACGTTGCGTGGCAAATGTCCAAGTCGTGTGTAAAGACTAAAGACAAAAATTCGTTCTTTGCCAAGAATTTGAGAGAACTATTGACTTTAGAGACTTTGCAATAAGTGTTACTGAACATTCTGTACCTAGCCTTTTCCTAATATGTTGAAGTCGTCTTTCAATGTGACCCGAAGCGATTTTTAAATCAGCAATTTCTTTAAATTTTGTTCTGAGATTTTTCCTTCAAATTCGCTTTGATTCTTTAAACGAAAAGCTTCAGAAATGTGCTGTATGTAAACTTTTGGTGTTTTCAATGCACTGATTTATTCTTCAATATTCTTGATCCGATTTGAAATCTTAGACTTACAATACCAATATAATTTGGATCTTTACATTTTCTGCCATATAAGTGTACTGTTTATATTTTATAGTTACGAATCTTAAATCATATTTCAATACCAATAAATTTACAAAGTGTAGGTACTTGAAATTACAGACATTAATAAATATAATTAAATATAAATTATAGACTACATGAAACGCGCTACTAAAATTTAAAAGCACAACAATTTACCAAGTAAACCAATATCTAGTTCTCACATTATTTTCCAACAACAAGATTATTATAATAAATTATCTTAGTTCACTATTCTGTCGGACGTCAAGGCTGTTTACAGACACTTGATATACTCAAGGTGACGCTAACTTGGAACAAATACTTTTAAGTGCATGACTCTCAGTTCAGCTTGGCACTTACCCTATTTTCTTCGACTTTATAACAGTATTATTTTCAAAATCACTTTATAAGCCACTTTCCATAATTAAAAAAGTAAATTTAATCCCTAATTTAGGCCATTGTGTTTATTTACGGAAACATAATTTTCCGCCCCGAAAATTTTATGAAAAATGTCCATTGTTATTTTTAATTATGGCCCTTAAGTAAGCAGTATTTATTGCGCTAAGTAGGCTTACCATAAGCGACAAACAATTTAGTATTAGCATTACTTGAAGGTCCTTTTATGCTAAGGGACCACGACCACGACACGGTTTCATATTCATGTTGAAGAAGAAATCTTTTAAGATAGGAATTATATATTTTTTTGACCAGAAGCACCTATTTTCAAGGAGGCCTCTCCCTTTTTTACCACTCTTTTCGTATTCAATCTTGAGTATGTAATTTAAGAGACAATTTCAATCATTTTAAAATAACTTTTAGTAGTTGGTAAATTTTGATTCTTTTAATAGTCACCCATTCTCAAATATAAGTAGACTTTATTTCGAAAAGTTAAACTCTATCCAAAAAGGGATCCATGCAAGTATCTGTCAAACCAACCAAAAAGGTCATATATTTCCACCTCCATTGACAAAATCGTCACGTCCCCGTTCCCTATAAACAGGGTTTTAAAACCCTGTAACCGTAAAATGAAAGGCGACGGCACTTCACATAAATATCAAGCGATTATCCTCCGGAACATAATAACACATTTTACACTAACTTCTTTATTAAGAAATGTATCTTGCAGCTGGTGGGATCCACAAGTAGTTTTATTAAGCTATTTTGTTTTAAAGTGCCCTTTTGATTTAGGTTGAGACTTAAATATGTTATATGTTCAGCTTAAACTGTGGTTATTTTTGACAATTTAGGAATTGCTGCTAAAAATATCTTTCTTGGGAAAATTATGATAGATTTAGAATATAGAATTTCTCACTCTTTTTAGTTATAAAAGTCAAGAGGAAGGCTTTGCTTATCTTCTCATTGAAACGATTAACAGGAATTAAAGGGGTGACAATCATGACGTTTTCGGCCTCATCTGTTTACAATTGCGAGGCTAATTTTGAGTGCAAATAATATGAACAGAATATGGGTATTAAATTCCGATTAAGCTGGAATAAAAAAGTCTGGTACCTAATGTTTTCTACATTAAGTGCCAGATTTCTATGTCGCAAGGAAATCAAAGATCTAAGAATTTCTCGACCAAAAGCTGAATTCATGTAAATTTCGGATAAGGACGCTGTTTTTGCAGTAAGACTATTTTTCATGATGAAAAAGCGTCAAGAATCATTGGACCTATAATATCTCTATCACAGGTCACTGCCAACTATCAAAAAATCCCATCTCAAAACTAAATGGGTTGATATACAGTGCGTAACAAAAACCCTGTTATTTCAAGTAGGAACGTGGTTAGAATTGATATCTGATGGTTATTTATTAAGTAAGGAATATATAAAAAGAAACAAAATAAAAACAATGGGAAATTATAATTTATTTATTGTCAGGCGACTAAGGCCCATAGATAAATACCTTATAAACTAACATACATATTATATAAATAAAAAACTAAAATTATAAGTTAAACTTCTAATTTTATAACTAAGCAACGGGAAAATGACATAGCCTCTAATAAACTAATTCGTATCTTTTACAACGCCCACTAAATATTGTATAGAAAGCGCCAAGTAAAGATCATCAATTATTGTGACTTGTCCTTCTTATTTATGCATTGCCACCTAATTTACTAACTCGGCCTCGGATTTTACATCTCGTCACCATTTTACGTTTTACAGCTTCAACGCAATGTCCTCAAAAAAATATAATTCAAGCTTCTACAGAAAACATAATTTATTATAACTTAGCATGTAAAATAATACATCATATTCTTTTATCGTGAAAATAGCCACTGCATGAGAGAGAGCCATTCGATTCATGTGACGACAAGTTGAGTTGTTCACGTGTAATTGTTTATTGTCGTTCGTGCCGTATTGCAATTGTTTTCGCTGTAATTAAATTAAAGTTTTCGATGAGTAATAATTAGTTATGACGTCTAAAAGTGAAAATGAAGTACCACTGTACTGTTCTGACGAGGAATCGCAAGAAGGTCAGCTGTCGAAAAAAAAAGCGAGGTGGAACGTTTTCCTATAAAATTTTAAGAGTTCCCTCGATTTCGCCAAGATTCCATCATCGGATCCCGACTTGGTGACTATGGGACCATTTGGGAAGTATACCCTTTCCAACAAAGAAAAAATATTTCAAATCGGTTGGAAAGCAACGGAGTTATGAGCCAACACACATAAAAAAAAAAAAAAAACATACAAACATCCGAATTGAGAACCTCCTCCTTTTTTAAAGTCGGTTAAAAATAAAGTCTTTTATTTTGTCTCTCCTCAATAGCTTCTGATAATATTAGTGGCCAATATACCGACTATTTGATGACATTTTTAGCAAAATTTTGACGATCAATTAATATGGGATGAGTTACATTTTAAACGTACTGAGTTAAAAAGTTAGAAGCTAAATAAATATATTTTTTGATGTCATTTAATAGTATTTTAGAAGTTTACTGTTAGAATGCATGCTACAAATTTAGATGCTAAGAAATAATCATTATGCTGAGTTGTATTTAGAGTGGTTTACATAGAAGATAACTAGTGGCTAAGATAGTATTATTTAGATGCTCGTTAATTGTGGCTGACTTAGTAATTTAGAAGGCAACATACATTTTTGGGGGCGAATAATGATATTAAAAAGAAGCCTGTTTAATTAGCACCCAAAAACAATTATTGTTTATTAATATTTGTTGAATTAAACTGATAACCTTTGCAATGGCTTTTATTGTCGCCTTTCAGCTTGTCTTTACCGACCGTGGGGTAACTTAGTACTTGTAAATTCAGATGTTCTAAACTTTTTTTATCGAATTTAATCTGTTTAATGCCACTATATATCTGATTGCTTTCTTTTTAATTATACATAAAACATACGATCACGCCTTTATCCCCGAAGGGTTAGGCAGAGGTGTACCAATGCACACCCACAGTTCGCCGGTATTTTTTAGGTCCCATGTAATAGGGGGCGAGCCTATTGCCACTAACCGGGCACAAATCCAAACTCCGACCTTCTACTGAGAATTTCATAGAAAAACCCAATAACACCTCGGTCGACTTGGGAATTGAACCCAAGACCTCTAGCGTAGCAGTCGCGCTTAGAACCACTAGGTCAACGAGGCAGTTTTTAATTATAACCTTATTATTAAGCCTTTAGATATATGCTCGTACAATTATGGGCAAGGTTTTTACACCACACTGTACACCCATTATTGAGCACCAAAAACCATATAAAGTAGCCGCCATCGACGCGGCGACGTCAGTACAAATCCGTGATAACACCGCCTAATAAATCGTAGGACTAACCTGTCAAATGTAAGATTTATGCCCCGAAACACACGGGATCCTATTATTAGGGTATTGATTAAAGATTGGTGAGATTTAGGATAGTATTGATATTTTATGATTTGTTTCGGTTTTTATGTTTAAGTGTGAGGAAATTTGAGGTCATTGACAACTTTAGTGGAGATAGACGAGTCATGTGTAACTTAAATATGAAAATCTAAATTAATGGCATAAATACTAACAACGTAAAAACATGAAAGGCAGCAACTAAATAAAATGAATAGCAATGTCTGAAAAAAGAAACATTTAACTAAAATCCAAAGCCAAAAGCACAAACAGTAAACTCATGATATGCCTTATATGTACAAAATAAATATAAAAAAAAGGTAGTACAAAACATAAACTAAACCAAAACAAGTAAAGATCATCCCTAAATTGTAATTCATGAACCAAATAAAAAGCAAGCGAAGAAAAATGTGAAAGAATAAACTATTAGAAAATATTGTGGTTTTTCACCTTCGTCTAACGAGAAAACGTGACCGACAAACAGTTCGTATTTTTTGATATTACTGACATTTAGGAACATTTTATGTTACCCATGCTGCATCGCACGTGTGGTTCAGTCCTGAGGGAAATATCGATACCGATACCGGTACCTAAGCTAGAGGATTTTATAGTAATGTGATATTTTCCAGTCTACTCGTTTCTTGTTTGTGTCGTTAATAATTTTGATCTTATATCTGTAGAGAAAATAAAACAGATATGTGTCATCAAGGGTTTCAAGACCAATCTTACATTTTCATCTTACTTTCAGATAAAAATAAAAATACTTAGGTATATCTATGTGTAATAAGTAAATAAACTTTTGACGACGTCCGTGGTCGAGTAGCGTACGCACCGGTTTCAAGGTGTCGCTAGCTCTGAGGTCCCGGGTATGATCCCCGGACGGGTCAATGTAGAAAATCACATTTCTACATTGTCTCGGGTCTGGGTGTTTGTGGTACCTTCGTTGTATCTGAATTCCATAACACAAGTGCTTTAGCAACTTACTTTGGGATCAGAACAATGTATGTGATGTTGTCCGTATTTATTATTTATTTATTTATTAAACTGGTTTTGAAGTCGGTTGAAAATAAAATAGGTGAAGTACACATACACATAAACTTTTAATTCCACTTGGCACTAAACGTCGATACACACATTGGATTTAAAACTATCGATTTAGATCCTTCTGGTGATGCATTTAAGGTTTAAGACATATGAGACGAAAACCAGGCGACTTAGGATTGTTGAAAGAGATAGCAGTGGATCCTATTTTAGATTGTAGAGTAGTAATGCATTGGAAATTGCAGTCATTAGTCAAGATTGGCCCAGAATTATATGGTCCCTGAATGGCGTAAAAAAACTTTTCTTTATTTCAAAACCATGAAATATCAAAATTAATATATTTTTAAAGTTTAAAGCACGTCCATGTGAATCTTTATGTTAAAATAAAAGTAATAATGTGACAGTTTTAAAGTAGATCTTGTTTAAACTCTTCTCATGATTATAATTGACGACCTCCGTGGTCGAGTGGCGTACGCACCGGTTTTCAAGGTGTCGCTAGCTCTGAGGTCCCGGGTTCGATCCCCGGACGGGACAATGTTAAAAACTTTTCTATATTGTCTCGGGTCTGGGTGTATGTGGTACCTTCGTTGTTTCTGAATTCCATAACACAAGTGCTTAACAGCTGCTTACTTTGGGTTCAGAGCAATGTATTTGATGTTGTCCGCATTATATACACAAAACTGGACTTACATTGCGCAAACAATTCATTATTCCTACCCATGCTAATTTTAATTTTATCTTTACATTGCATTCGTTTTTATTCATGTTAGAGAGTTAAAAGTTATTAAAAATGAATATGGCAGCAACTTTTTCCAGACTAAGGTTTTAAATAAATCACTGTCTTATATCCCGGTTTCATTCCTCTCGCGTATTTTATAAAATATAATGATTTAACGCCTACGCATTAGAAGCTCTTTTTGCTAAGGGACATTATCGCTATCTTTAACTGAATTTATTTTACGTGTTTTTAACTGTTACAGTTTTTTTTGTCTGCAATAGATTAAGAAAAATTCAAACACTTAACGAACCCAGATTAAGCTCATCTACTTGTTAAGTCTGCATATTATCTTATACTTATAAGTTACCATCAAAATACCAACATTATAAAAGTTTTCGAAAACTCCTTAACTGTTGCTAAGAGAACAACTTTCCAGACAAGTATTGATTACTAATACTAACATAACCAATATTATTTATGAGTATCAGAATTTAATAAAATCTGAGCAGTACTGAAATTCAATTACCAAAAGTTTCCAGCCTCTTGCAGTCACGCCCGAATAGATTGAAAATGTTAACTTCCATTAATTGCTAAACAAGAGGTAAAGTTTGATCTATTATATTAAATAGTAGCTTTGAAGGCAGTGGAAAGGCAATTTATCGAGGGATACACTTAGTTAAGTATTTGGTATTTAGGTATAAAGGTTTATTGATAGTTAAGGGGATATATATATATACATGATCAAATATTGTTTAGTTAGAGATGGGGTGTCGAACTTATTAGAAGCCTATGTGTCAATAACCCTTATTTTTGGCTTCGCTGCAGTAGGAAAAAATAAGATGAGTTAATCCAGTACTTGAATTTGACAATCTAGGTTTTTGAAGAAAAATTTGTTTGTAGAAATAAAAACGTGCACCTTATCAATATATTTCTGTATGATTATAATTTAGCCCTGCAGTGGGACAGTTACGCTGGAATTATAGATATAAATCGCATTGAATAATAAGATAAAAAAAAATATTGTTCACACCTAACAAATGCCTTGCCAAATGCTAGTACTTATAATACATTGCCAAAACCTTTTTCCATAGAGATCTTATACAGAATTCAGATTTAACCTAACAGACACGGAATACCTCCTCAGATCTCTGAGATTATCCCTCAGATGTCAACTTGTACATTTATGAGTGGACCGCCGTCAAACACTGACACTATCGTCGTAATCTGAGTGATGTTTATGCTAACAGCCTGTCAGACTGACGAATTACCTTTTGTAGTGTCTTACTATGTTATATTTTGTGAACTTATATGAATTTTAAGTAATAGTATAACATTAAGTACACGCTTCCGCTATAAGAGAGTTTAACGGTTACTTACAGATTTCTAGAGAACGCCAACTTTTAGGTTTCCGAGGGTGAGAGATTCCTTAAATCGATAATAAGGATCATCTCTTGCTACTTTTTGTAAATTTGTTAAATATTATGTTAGTTGCAGAGTAGGGCAGTAAACTGAACTTGGAAAGAAACCTTGTAGAGTTTTATCTATTTACGTTCTCATATAGTTACTATTACTTAGAAATCTAACCCATTTTACTGATTTTATTTAGCAACTGAAAACTACACATATTATGTACTAATATTCAGAATATTAGTACTTATAAATAATCTGAAGAAATTATAACAGTAATTTTGTTAATCAACCGTTACAATTTATTCTGTCTTACATACACAGACCATTTGTTATCCCAACCTTACAAAAACAAGGGATGTTTTTATATAATAAAAAAGTTCCCTACTGTTTTGGCGATGATTTGCGAAAACTCCGGGTAAAGCTAGTTAATTGGGAAACCATTTTCCCTAATGTTAAAGTTTGCATAAGTTTATCAAAACATACTTTTACATTACAGACTTTAAGTTTGCGATTAATAATACATGCATTCCTTTGCTTACCTGACTGTTTGAGATAAACTTTGGAAGTATTGATTTTATATAAATAAATTATTCGGAATTAAGCACAGCGGAGATAACTTTATGTAAGAATTCAAACACATTATGATGACACAATTGAGCGTGCGTGAGCGAAAGAATAACAGTTGCACGAGTTGGATCGGTAAAAACAATTTCTAAAACCTTACCTTATTTCTTCAAGAGGGTTTATGGTCTTTAGTATGATCTCTATATGCATAAAAAAATAACAACATGTTTCTGTGTTGCTTGTTCTGTCTCTGGTTATGTAGAGTTTCCGTGTCATTGGACTATGGGAATGAGAGAACAGAGTGCAAATCTATTCGAGCACAATATTGGTGCACAAAATAATAATATATCCTACATTGAAAGGAAATCGCTATGTAGCCGTAAGTAGGAGAAAAGGAAATTTATTGCTGAAATAAGCCACTGTGACCGGAATTACAGTAACGCATTTACATTAACAAAAAAAAAACTAGTTACACAATCATAAATCATGAAATTCCTCAAGCATTTAAAAATGAAAACCCCAACATATTTTATAAGGTCCGAAATAATTATGTAAATAACAGCCAAGGTCTTACAATCCAGATACCTGTGAGGGTACAGTTTCCGACCTTTTCAAACGAAGTCCTTCCCTAGGGCAACATGAACTGGTATTTACGACACGTTACTATGATGTAAAACTGTACCGTGGAAATATTTCAACCATTTCGCTACTAAATCATCCAACTCAACATGGGTTGGATGTCTTTACTTTCTTATTGAACCCGAAAAATATAAAAGGACACAAAATGTATTGGAAAGAACATGACAAAACAATTTTAATCTATTTGTTTACACTTACTTTTTTAAAATCTTTTTACATTATCTGTTTTTTTATACTGATTTTAATAGAATTATTGATAAGTTACTAATAGTAGAAAACAATGAATAATAGGTATCCGATAAAAATAAAAGCTTATGTCCGATGATGACGTTAATTACCTCCATGTTGGCCAAAAGCAGGACAAGGGCGTCCCCCCTGCTCTTTTCTTTCAAAACCAATAACTTTATCAGTCTAACATACAAAATTATAACTAGCTATGAAGTGCTGATGATATAATATCTTATTTTTGATCAAAGACACAATTTTTTGAATTGTGTCTCTGACCAACCTTGTACTTAAAATTCCTGCAGCCTTCAATTCGAAAATTCTCAAATCACTTAGGGTAACCATGACATTGGATTTAGTATATCGACCATCCCTTAAGAAATGGGACCGTCAGCGTATCAGCTGTCACAGATCTGGTTAAGGAAAACGCATTAAGGATAAGTTTTGTATGGATAGTATTGGATGGTAAAGGTTGTTTCTTATAGTGCGTTGTTGGATCAAAATAGTTGGTTGTCATTTGACATGGCTCTTTGTATGAATTAGCTGTAAATGAGAAGGAAGAGGGCTCTTCCTTGTTTTGAACAAAAAGATGGTATCATAACATTTTCAGAACAGTTTTGCAATTAGTTTCCGCGAACGAAAAATTCCACCTAACTATTAGAAAATAAAAAAAATATGCGTTTGTTACTTACTGTTGTATATCGGTTACTTGAGCACATACATACTTATAAACGCTGATATTATGGAAAATGAGGGAAATTAATTTCTTGATTCTTATAACAATGGGACCTCGTATGTTGGAAAACAAAATATAAATAAGTTTTATGTCGATACAACTTGACTGTTAAATATTTAGTTTCCTCGTTTTTCGATTTTTACTACCTTGAATTTGAAGCTTCAACATTGATGTTCCTTCCATATTGTTACTTTGACGAGTGGTCTGTTGAGAGAAGTTCACGACCACAGACCACTACCCCTATGAGTTGGTTTAATTATTTAAAGTAACTTTAGAGGAAGTGGGCTCCTTTAACTAAAATATAATATTTAAGGAGATACGTGGTTTGTACGGCTGACCAGCGATCCTGAATATTAGATGCATGTTAACTTTGCTTTGATGCAAGGTTCGATTATATGTTTCGGCATCGGCATGTTTACCGATACCTATTGATTATGAAGGAAAGAAGTATTTGAAGTTTTTAAGATTCCATAATAATTAACAAGGTACTCTTATGGTCTCGCTAAGGCTATCCGTCTCTCTGTGATCAAGCTATCTTATCTTCTTTATCTTATCTATCTTAGTATCAGAGAGCTGTACTTTACGAGGATATAATAATATATTAATCCGTTCAAGCAAACAGAAAACTAAAAACCCCTACACGCACAGTGTTAATTAACTATTACATTACTATACCATAGTTTGCATGACGCAACTCAATAGCAATTTAAGCGACGGCAACACCGCTATAAAATAAAAAAAAATATTCATCATCATGAAACTTCCCCAAAATATTACCAACCTCCATAATTCAAGAAACCAAGTAATAAAAAATAAAGGGTCTGATAACATAATAAAGTCCTTTGTCGCAGTTTCGGTGCAGTGTCATAATGTTGACTGTATTTTAACTGAACGACACCCGGGGGTGGCGCGGACGTGCGAACTTGGTAAACTTTAAATAATAAAAGTTTTTGCGGGAAATTCGACGAGCCACAGTACACGTACCTTATTTATGTATTTAGGCGGCTTTGTTTATGTTTTTTGACTTTTAACGCTTCTGCAGGGAAATTTTGTGACGCTTTTGTTGTTTTCACACACTTGTTAGTCGATTGTATTTTAGCGTATGTGGTTTGTTTATAAATGCTTGTATTACATTATTTTATTAAGTAGCACGTATATTATTCTTCGTAGCATGTCAATCGATAGAAATTATATTTTCCTGACCTGTCTCTACGTACCGCAATGTCAGTGGTGAGTCACGCTGAAAAAAAAAACAGATTTATCATTAAATCATCATAGAAACATGATTGAATGTTTTTATAAGTATATTTAAAAATAAGCCAGTCTTACTATTGGATACTAGATCACCCAGTAAAATGGGTTGTGGAGGGTCAGATAGGCAGTCGCTTCATGTAAAATGTGGTATTCAGCTGAATCCGGTAAGACTGGTAGCCGACCCCAACATAGTTGGGAAAAGGCTCGGGAGATGATGATGATAGGTATATTTAGAAACAAAAAGCAAATTAAATCATTTTTTTTAGTGATCCCTGACCAGCTCAAACAATAAAGACATTAAAATAACAAAAACCCTCTAAACAACCAATAACAACACGTATTATTGAACCCTAAAACTAAAACCATACAGAAAATAGATATTCGACATTTAATACTTAATCCTATAGCAAAGTAAAAGGCGAGCCTAAAGCGTTAGTCTGTGTAGGCCTCCGAAACTTTTTCTGTTAGCCTCCAAACAAGTTAAAGAAAACAAGACCTCAACATACGTGTGAGTAGTAGAAGTTATTCAGAAGTCTTATTAAAGGCAATAGGCTCGCCCCCTATTACATGGGACCTAAACATACCGGCGAACTGTTGGTGTACATTGGTACACCTCTGCCTAACCCTTCGGGGATACAGGCGTGATGGTATGTTATGTTATGTTATTAATTAATTCGTTGTTTTGTGAATGAAATAATAGTTTAACACGCCGCATGTAAAATGTTGTTAAGGTATTGTGTGTGTTTTACAAAGTTTCCTAATAGGAATGATCACAACTTATTTTACTTGTCTGACCAATTATAATTATTATTACCTAGTATTACGACAGGATAAATGTTTCTACGATTTGTTGTTAAAATAAGCTTTTATATACAGGGTGTTAAGAAAACCCTGTCCGATCCGTTAGGGTATTGTTAGGTATCGATAACTGATACCATTAATGTAAAAAAAAAAATGGAAAATAGAAAAAAAAAATTATAACCTAATTTTTTTTTTATCTCTCAATAGGTGAGTGAGAGTGTCATAATATGTGATGCCAAATGATAAAACAAAAGGCTGCCGAATAATACCGACGAAAATGGTGTTTTAATTATTGTTTTAATCTCGTATTTAAGGAATTTCGTGTCAAAAAATTACAATTTCATTATTATTGAAACTATCATAAATATTCCAAATTTAATATTTTATTTGGGCATGTGATTGAGAAAACTATATCACCCTTTCGGGTCTGTCGGTATTTTTCCCAAAGTTTGGTCCAGAACAAACGAGCGTAAATATATGTGCACTTACTACCTAGGTGCTTATTTCTTGAGCAAACACACAAATACTTTAGTATATTATTATAAAACAGTATTTTAAATAATGCCTATAGAATTTGTTGAAAACACTTTTATCTAAATGTTACACAAAATCATCATTCACATTCAGAGAGTAAAACAAAAGATGGTTAAAATCAAAGAAAGCTAATTAAAAAGAGTTGTTTCTTTCAGTTCTGGTAGTGACAGCTTAATAGCTTCCAGTTTGTGAACTAATGTAATAATAGGATGACTGGTAGCAACTGTTACTGTGTCCTTTAAATGTGTTTTAAATGGAAGACTTCTTATATGATATCTTCTTATTGACGACCTCCGTGGTCGAGTGGCGTACGCACCGGTTTTCAAGGTATCGCTAGCTCTGAGGTCCCGGGTTCGATCTCCGGACGGGTCAATGTAGAAACTCACTTTTCTACATTGCCTCAGGTCTGGGTGTTTGTGGTATCTTCGTTGTTTCTGAATTCCATAGCACAAGTGCTAAATAGCTACTTACTTTGGGTTCAGAGCAATGTATGTGATGTTGTCCGCATTTATTTATTAATTAAATATTTAGTACATTTGATGATACATTTGCCAGTAGGTACCTTATGTAGTTTTTTTAACACTTGCTTATGCTTATGAAATAAAAAGGCTAGTTCATTTACATTTGGTATAACGTAAAAGTAGTATTTTCAGGGTTATATTTTCGTTCATACTAATACATATATGAGCGCAATTTTATTATTGATCAGTAATGACCCTACATGCTGGGTTCAGAACAGTTAAAATACACAAGTTATTTAAAGAAAAACCTGTAAAAAAGTCTTTTGTATGATATTATCGTAGACATACCGAAATGGGTTTTCTGTAATTTATTTGTTGGTTTGCTCTTTCAGCCGATACCTATTTCAAACCTATTTCCAAGTTGGACGTGCTTTTAACCCGTCT
The DNA here is from genome assembly GCA_905475315.1 of Autographa pulchrina. Lineage (NCBI taxonomy): Eukaryota > Metazoa > Arthropoda > Insecta > Lepidoptera > Noctuidae > Autographa > Autographa pulchrina. The sequence continues at coordinate 7,513,048 of FR997784.1, read as the reverse complement.
TTGCCTGTAATTTCGGATTCGTGTTGGTATTTTTACTTAACTTTTACAAGGCTTTGGCTGATTTTGCTTTACTTTACACATAGTTTTACCTTCTAATATGCTTGAAAACAAACAACAAATTTCTACGAAAATACTTTTTTTATAAATACTTCTTAATCTTAGATCAGAAGGGACTTATTTACTTCGGATCAAGATAGATTTTGAATGAATTATTTCTTAGTTCCTGTCACCCTAGTTTCTATTCCTAGTAAGAGTCCGGAAACCGGCCGTGCCTAAGTGGGCACAGTCCATGAAATTACCAAGAGATACAAAAATGCAAATTTTCAAAGCATTATGTTACATAATGTGCTAACACTATACTAATGTACAAATGCAAATTGAAATACAAATGTGTAAAATACGTATTGCTTCCAGCCTCACCTGATTCATCAGAATAATGTTTCACATGAAACAACTGCCTATCTGACCTCAACAAACAGTTTACAAAACTTTGTGAGAGATAAATCACCACGTAAAATATGTTTTACGGTCATAACCCACGTATATTTACAAATCTGAAAAGACATACATTATGGAGAAACTTGTCACTGAGTGTTGCGATCATATTTTATTTTTATTACACCTTTTATGAGCGAAATAACAAATATGTTTGTCGCTGTTACACTTGTGGTGTGACGGTATATCTATCTTCCTCTTTAGATACTAATATTTGGAAATAAAGGTGTGGAAAAGAGTAGCCAAGCGTTTTTAGAGAAAATATAGGACATAGGTTTCAATACATAAAAGGTGATTTAGTGTTGTTTATTAAAATCAAATTAGGTAATTTAAAGAGATATAAATATAGGATTTTTATTTATTTGGCACATTTGTCACTAAAAGATCCAAGGATACATGCATACAGACAGGATATCAAAATTGTTTTTATTGAGAACTGATTATTTATTGCTACTGCATTATAGGTCTCATACCGTTGTCATTCATACAGACGAAGAAAATACATCAATTTAGTCGAAAAAATATACGCAATCGCCAAACAAATAAGATAGTTAAAAAAATTATGTTAAAAATAATTAATTCCTTGCTCTCAGCTGCTAAACTAAATAAACATAGTTTTAATTCCACAAAAATGGGAGATAAAAACTTAAATAAGTGTTCTCGCCAACTTCCCTACTTCTGGCAAACAAGCTGTCAAGTCCTATTATCTCATTATAAAACAATTTGTAAAGTTAATTCCCATTTAGAAGAACCGGAACATTGTTTATTACAAACCTTATTAGATAGTGATTAAAAATTATTCGCAGAGTAAATTAAAGTCAACTTTATGTTATTTAATTTTGAGTTCATTTACGAAGTGTTTTACAAGGACTAGGCAGTGTTTGAGACTAATTTTATTTTTATTTTCTTGAATAAACACTTTTCTCAATTTGCAGTGGCTGAATTCGTGCGTGAATAAGCCAAAGTCTAATAAATGACTACAGATTTGATTATAATACCTACTATTCAGCGAAAATTATAGTAATTAATAAATGCTTGTTTGTTTCCGTTGCAAAACACGATTAACTAATTTATTTGTGGTTATGTAATTATTAAAGTTAGGTGTACTTTCTTAATTATTCGACGACACTCCAGACAAACGGTGAAGGAAAACATCGTGAGGAAACCTGGATTCCAAAATTGGGATCTGAAATCGCTAATCCGCAGAGAGCAATCGTGGTGATCAATGCTCGTGCCTTCTCTACATGAAGAGGCCTGTGCCCAGCAGTGGGATGTTTATAGGCTGGATTATTATAATGTAATTATTTGTTTCATGTTATTTTGATGTTTATATAAAGTTTAAGTTTATACTATTCCAAATAAATAAAAATAAAGTATGTGTGTATGTGTCTGACACATGCTCCTAAATAACAAACAAGAGAAATCACAAAACCAAACAGCCCACTTTTTTTAAAACCACAGAATTAAAAAAAATCCCTTCTTATCACAAAAACATCTGCTCCCTTACTTAAAGGGAAGACGATTTACGACCCCTGTTTCGTTCGATGTAGGATTAAACTGAAAATAAACCAAAGTTACGACTTTCCACCTGTTACTTTATGTTCGTTGCAAAAAAATAATAACGCGGATCGAATGCTTATGGCTGCTATAAAATTCTGATAAAGTCGTTTTGGGGTCAGATTTTGTAGTGATAAAATCTGGAAATAGAGTGACATACGAGATTAATACAAGCGTAAAATTGACTTGTTTCTTGGATTCCTGATAAGATGAGATATTATTTATTAAAAATAATATGATCAGTTAGTTGTTGTTCCTAGATGCCCAGTTAATGCTCCAGTAGACGACCTAAAAGACTCTAATTAAAAACCGATCGAATTTGCCAAGTTTTGGGCAGGTCAAATTTAAAACAAATAATAACCATCGACAACAAAAAAGAGGTAGTTCAGTTGTTAAAAATTTCGGTCCATAATATTCAAACATATTTTTTGTAATTTTTGAATTGTATTTATTGAACTTCTTTAATGTAAAATCGTTGGTCATTGGCACGTTACATAAATAAAAATAAAAATCTATCGAAATAGAAAAAAAAGTCGGATATAGGCTGCTGGCTGACAAAAACGATTGACTGTCTTTCATTTGTCGAATGATGATGTGAAATTAAGTACACTTATCTTTAACCTAAGTTCAACATTCTTAAACTGTTGTAACCTAGATTGGTTCTGATAGACACAGTTTGTGCGTCGGTCTGGAAAGTTTAATTCTAGTTACTTATAGCCTGACTAGTATAGATGACAGACTATTAAAAGTTTCCGAAGTACGTTTGTGAAATGCCTACGTTGTTTAGTAGGAAAAGATTTCTGGATAGCCTTTTAGCATTTTATGAAAGATATAATGTTAGTAAGTCTCGGAACTGACTATGGTTTATGGGTGCGTGTTGTTTGGAGGTAAAAGGTGTAATTTGGAGGAGATATGCTAAGCATCGTGTGCAAGTGTCGTGGTGGCCTAGCGGTTCAATTAACGGAATTGTATGCACGAGGTTGCAGGTTCGAACCCAGGCAAGTACCAATGTGGCTTTTTCAAAGCTATATGTACTTTCTTAATTATTCTAAGACACTTCTGACAAACGGTGAAGGAAAACATCGTGAGGAAACCTGGATTCCAAAATTTGGGATCTGAAATCGCCAATCCGCAGAGAGCAAGCGTGGTGATCAATGCTCGTGCCTTCTCTATATGGGAAGAGGCCTGTGCCCAGCAGTGGGACGTTCATAGGCTGGATTATTATTATATGCTAAGCATTGGTAAACAAAAAAGGTAAAATACTTAAAAAATACACACAGTATTCAGATTTTTACCAATTTTCTATTCATGTCATATATACTTTCAAATATTTTGTCTAAAATTAAGTAATGTTTTTCTCTTAAGTCAAATTCGTTTATTGAGTCTAGCAGCCATAAAACAATTAGGTTCGCTACTACTTAGTCTACTTATTTACAAATTAACATTTTCTCAGTTCGTTTCCTTTAAGAAAAATATCTTAAAGTAACGAACCATTGGCGAAATTAGTTTTTCAGCTGGTCCTTGATTGATGGCGCCATTTCGCGTCGACATTTTGAATAATTATATCTTGGAATAGAATGGAAAATGATCCTTGGAAATTGAATATAGTACAGAATGATTTGAGATGCAAGAAAAATGATTTTAATAAGTGCCACTTGATACTCTTGGGAGCAGAAGAAGTGGTCTTGTTTCTTCTGATTTTATAAATAATAGAAATTATAATGATGGGAGCTATAACTAAAGCCGATTTTTTTATTATTATTTTTACTACTAACAATAACAAGTAAGTCAGTGTTTAAAAAACAACAGCCAAGTCAACATATCATTTCAATACATATTTACAAACATTCAAATTTAAAAAAACGTTCCATTTTTTGTTTCGATTTTGGAACAACACAACGGACTCTGCTGCGGGCGAATAACATGGAATATTGGAATAACAATTCGTGTGTATGTATTAGAATCGAATAGGGATGCGCAATTTTACAATTTTAATCAATTTTAGATTGTAAGCGATTCGATGATCGGTTATGTGGTTTATTCTGTTAGTATGAAATACATTACCAAAATTTTAGGTATCTAACATTTCTCACGTTTTTCACTGCTCTTACATAGAATTTTACCATCAAGGCATAACACTTTCAAGAATTACCCGCTGCATAAGGCAAAGCTAAATATGAATGTTAACGATTCGACCAACACGTTAGTGACCACAAAATCTGTTGCCACACGAGTTCAGTTAGGAGAATGAAAATGGATATCTAAACCGAAACAATATGATTTTGCAATCCGATTTTCGTAACGAGTGCATCGGTTCACGATTTAAATCGTAATATGATTTGAAAGCCTCATGTTGGAAGCATCGATATTTGATATTAAATCGCGCATCACTAAAATGAAATCACAAAATACGAAATCCCTGTTTGTTAAATATGAATATTGTTTCGCGTCACTTTGCCTCAAACCAAACGTTGTGTATTTTCAATGAATTGACTTTTAGAAAAAATATGGTCTGATGTAGATGTGTTATAAAGTACCTACACATAATATTTATATTGTGTCATATAATCTCAATGATTTCCATGCGAGTTTTTAAGTTCTCTTCTGAAGAAAAAGGTAATATAAGTTTATTTTTCATACTTGTTTTAGATAGACCAAGTCTGTCTAAAACAAGTATGAGTCGTCATCTCCCGAGCCTTTTCCCAACTATGTTGGGGTCGGCTACCAGTCTTACCGGATTCAGCTGAATACCGTATTTTACATGGAGCGACTGCCTATCTGACCTCCACAACCCATTTTACTGGGGAACACAGTATCCCATAGTAAGACTGGTTGTCAGAATTGACTTAACGACTGCCAAAGATCTATGTATGACAGCCGGGACCTACTGTTTAACGAGCTGTCCGAAACACGGAGGGGTCTCGGTATGTTATAAATGGTCACCCATCCACGGACCAACCGCGGCGAGCGCTTACACTTAGCCACGAGCCCCTCTTAAAACAAGTATGAGTATGGATTTGAAAACAAAACGAGATTATTTCCGCATTTCTTTAGATTTTGCCTTGAACATTTAAAACACGAATTTAAACCATTTCTATAAAAATTAAGACCTAAAAACAAAAATTTGAAGATATACAGCATTGAACAACACGTCGACTATAAAAGAAACATGGCCGGCGAAGGGTCTTCATATGATTACCATGGACGTGACTCGACTGGCAGCCATGATGGGAAAGCCTGTCAATAACTAATGTTATTGAGCTTGTTCATACGTTGCTGGGGAACCAAGGAGGTTGTATGTATTTTGTTTAGTTATGTTACTTGTGGAAAAGAGGTTTGTTGATTTGCTTTTTTATCGTAAAGATGGTGGCCAGTACGTGAAAACCACCGTACATTCAAATGTCGAACACTGTGAAATTTAGTTTACTTTTTATTGGTGAACATGAAGGTTTGGTCTGTACGGTTCTAGCCTTGCAGGCTATAAAATGTATAGTTTTGTTCTCTCACAAAAATATTTCATAGCTAAGTGTCTAATTGTTAAAGTATAAGTGTATGTAAACTAGTTATATAATATATATTTTACATCAATTATTTATAACTTAAATTGTAAAACAACCCCAACAAATAAGGGAAAAATCCTATTTCACCCTAACGTATTTATTATAAAGCCATTAATCGCAAGCGACATGTGTCAAAACTTATATAAAAATTCCAAAGTGTTGCAAGACGGAAAAATTTTAGGAAGGGGAAAATTTGTTCCGTTCAGAAGTTTACTGAAGGTAGAATTTTTCGCCTTTATAAATGCACAAAATGAAATAAAACGTCAGAGCTCAACTGTACCCAATAAATGCTTTAACTAATATTTACACTGTATTCGAAGATAAAGCTTTAAATAAAGTAAATAAAATCGGACAGCTTACTGTATTACAGACTGCTCAAAAAAGATTTCAGGATCTCAATTTTCATATTTTTAATAGTTTGTGTACACACATGGTGTAGAAAGTGCCTAGTTATAATAGATCTGCTTAATTTGACGAAGCTTATTCTTTCTTTTTGTACAGTTTTGTTTTGGTAAACTTTACACATATAAATATCAGCCACTAAACAAGAATGCTCCGGGTACTAGGTCGGTTTCGTCAATCGATCTTAATATCTACTTCTCCAGGTAGAAAACTATTTTTTTTATTGCTTGTAATAAAATTCAACATATTTTGCCTTCAAAACACAGCTTCTCCAATCTCCTTATTCAATTTCGAAAGTCAATAGAAAAACTATTTCTACTGCAAATGTGATGAAAAAGCATTGACTTGCCCTACTGGGCACGGGATATAAATTGTAATTTGTCAAATGGAAGCGGCTGGTTGAGTTGCGTGACTGTCACTCTTGTTGCTGTAGGTTGGTTTGACTCTGGTAGTATTAAATAATGCAATAATGGATTAGGTTTGGGTCTGTAGTCAAAAATTATCAGTATTTACTTAAGTGCTATATTTGGGTCTGGTACTTATTGGGCCATTTTTTCCAACATAATATACTATTCTGCTTTCTAGCTATTCGTCAGCAGTAATTACACTACCTTTTGAAATTTATTATTTTTCTCTCTCTAACGTTTAGTAAATTTTATATAGAAAAAAAAACAAGTACAATTATATTTATACATACATTGTTTACTGGAATTTCTATGCAATATATTAAGGTAGTAAAACACAATTTTCAAATCTTCAGAACTGCTTGATAGGAAAAGTTTTGTAGTTCAAATGAATCAACAGCAACGCGAGTATTGTCCTTCCTTGTATTCAACGTAAATCACGTACGTAGTAGATCAAATATTAACGAAGCTGAAGTACTGAACAGTAAGCGTTGTAGGCCAAAACCAATATAGAGAAAACATAAATCCTACTATTTAAAAACAAATAAAAATGTTCAAAGCACATAGGTAATAGATTTAAAATAAACAAACAGGAGCTATTAAGTACTTCATAAAATATTTTTCAAAACAAAACACATAAAAACTGGCACACAAAAAAAAACAAAAGACGAAAAGCGTTCCATTTCCAAACTGAAACAGAAACAAAACAATATAAATGAACGTCGCTCTGATTGGTGCATGTATCGAGTCGGGCGACATTCGAAAACGATCCATAGAGTTTAAAAAAGTTAAAACTATAGAGTGCGAGTATCGCTAATAGCCCAGTGCGCTGAGCGTATTTTTGGCAGTATACATTTGTTTACTTATTTAAGTAATTTTCCGTGCAACGACCGACGTTTATGTTAAAATATAGATGGTTCCAATATTATTAGGATAATAATTATTGTTTGAGATAGTTTTATTAAAACGGTGCGCTGTGTTTTGATATTAGGTTTACGACAAAACTAGTTCATACTAGTGCTTACGATTCATACCCTGATAGGCGCACTCTGTAGTTTCTTATCTATCCTCTAAACTGCGATCGCACAATTTGTCGACGTCAAAACTGCAGCGGGAATTAGTTAAATGATTAGGAGGGCTTACATTGCGATACTGTTGAAACTATTTATCTTGTGCGGTTTCAAACCGGACTTAATTAATGAAATGTTTGAATATCGCTGGCAATCGTTGGCGTTTGAATTTGAATTTGGTATTTTGGTTTCGCTATGAATGCTAAGTCAAATAGTGTTGCTGATTTTAATGTAATGTTTGGAATAGACTAATCGTTAAAGTTGAGACAACACTTTGTGCTTTTTGAAGCATTTACTATTACTGAAGGAATAGGTTTTAGAGTTATTCAGATACATGACTTTATTTATTTCGCATTTTCTTTGATAAAGATGAATGTGCACATTAAGCTGTGACAGCGAATTGTTTTTGAAGGATAATAATATAAAACATAACATAACATACCATCACGCCTGTATCCCCGAAGGGTTAGGCAGAGGTGTACTAATGTACACCCACAGTTCGCCGGTATGTTTAGGTCCCATGTAATAGGGGGCGAGCCTATTGCCACTAACCGGGCACAAATCCAAACTCCGACCTGCTACTAAGCTTAGCACCACTAGGCCAACGAGGCAGTTATAAGCATTATAATATACTTGTCGCTAAAAGCAACCAATAAAATGATTTTATTCATTAACCTATATTTCTTGATACCGGATACGATCGGTGGTTGTGGGTGTAAGTGATACCTTCGTTGTCTTTTATTCCATAACTCAAGTACTTTAGCTACTTACTTAGTGTTCTGTGTAACGTATGTGATGTTGTCCACATTTATTTATTTACTTTCCCTAGTTCTTTATATACTTTAATTGGTCATACAAACTTCCTAGGTTATTTAGGCATTCCCCAAATTTCCTGACTTTTCTTCCACCTAGCGCATTGCGCACGTGATAGGCCGGGAGCCTGTGAACATAGTTAGGATTTATAAATAATGCTACACACAACGTCTAACTGACTGGATCGAGACAATATCTTTAGGTACGACTAGCTGTGCCCCGCGGTTTCACCCTAGATAGTGTCTAGTTCCCTTGAAAAATAAATTAATTTTTCATTACTCCTTATAACATTAGCTATCTGCAAATGAAAGTCCTGTAAAAATCATACAACAACAAAAAACATACATTTCTTTTACGTTATTTCATATGCATTTAGTGACAAGCTGTTAATTTGAAATTACAAACAGACACTTTATTTCATTTATTAGTATCTATAGATAATCAAAAATATCATAAAAATTGGTCCACCTGTTTATAAGTTATGGATGTAGTAACTAACCCAATTTGTTTTATGTACCTACCTATAGTTTTTTTTTTAAGAGAGCATTTTGCTGCATAAATGGTGGTTACAAAGACATTAAAGAATTAATGTCAATAGCACTCAAAATTAAGTCACTTCTAAACTCGTTTGATCTTGTCACGTAACAGATTTTGGCCCCTCGCACTTTCCATTTTTATAGGCGGCATAAAAAAGAAAAATAACTATGTATAAGTACATTATTCAGCGATTTTGCTTAAACATAAAATTGTGAAGATCATAAATATTTATGTTTTTATCATGTTAATAAAAATCTTACTGATATGAGGCACTTTGAACTTTAACGAAAATGAACATTATCATAAAATTCTAAGACTAATGATCAAAATTATGGGTTTATCTAGGTTTATTTAATTCACTTCAGATCATTAAGGTATCTTTAAAACTGCAGGTACAACGAATAAGGCGGAGTTGAACACATGAAAATACAAACAACAAAAAGAGACCACACAAGCGTATGAATCGCACAAAACAAATGAAAATCGTTGAAAGGTATTAAAAATTACTATCTCGAACTATCCCACGACATAAGCTAATTTGTATTGTTCTCTCGATTCATAATTATTATTCATCACCAGTTCTATCAACAAAAAACAAAAGCATACCGCCGAAACAATATGGTTCTCATAAGACAATTGACGTCAGGTCGACACTGCGGTGCCAAGGTGCTAACGCATGGCAGGGGTAGGTCCGCAGTTTGGCACAACGCCAGGAACGAGCAAGCGTAATGCCGTAGTTAAAGTTATTGGTGTCATTAGCAAGATGTGGCTGTTTGTTGAATGTGGAGGAAAAGAGGTTTCAATCTACAAGATTTAATAGCGCTTTTCTTATATTATTTTTGACGGCTGGTGTTTGGGTTACATAGGCGATTAATAATATTTAAAAATATATAATGTAACACAGTTAGTAGCCTGCAAAACTTGTAATTGAAACGCAGTGACTATGTCCAAGTTTTACAATTACAAAAATCAATGCAGCTTATTCATTCTTTTTGTTCTTAGATAACAAAAATACAGATCTTACAAATAGGTGTACAGAGCGCTATGTTTTGTCTATGGTGAGACATACAAATATTAAAGAAGTGGAATTATTAAAACAAAAATTTAAATACAAAATTATACAATATTTGAGAAATTATAACTTTTTTAAAACAAATATTAAAATTAAACAATATTAAAGAAATAAGAGCATTACTTAAATAAGTTGCACCTACATACTACGCTTTTGAATACCTAGTTACATATTTTTTTTTTAAATATTAAATACGGTGTTCACTTCAATGTCATAAAACTGCAAGCCGACTCCAAACCTAATTTAGGGAAAGGCCAAGCAGAAGAAGAAGTCCAAATAATATATTTTTTTAACCATTGATATACACATATAATAGTCAAATACTACATTATAAGATGTGTGTTTTTATAGTAATACTTCTGCATATAACCTGTGTATTGTCATCATGTGCCAACGAAACTACTATGATACTGTACGCTGTTGTTTTAATCTCACGGCCGCGTCACAGATGTCTTGCTGACAAAATATACCGTACAAAACTATAAGGAAAGTGGTGAGAAATAATACTTGCTGTCAATTGTCTAATGGTGATTTGTCTTTCAGTCCCTTTTTTCCTTTGTTAATATTCAGTCCCGTGCTTTTTTTTACTGGTTATTTTATTCTTGCAAGATTTATAATCCAGTTTTTTAAACGTTTACATTTTACCTATATTATGCTATGGTTAATTAGTTATGTGTTATATTATTAGTGTTTAGGTAATTCTTATGGTCTCATATGACATCGTCCTCTGTGTGGATGCCAAAAACCTTTTTTTTTTCGAGATTCAAAAATAATAAAGAATGTTCAAATTTACCGAAACATCCATATTCATAGATTAGTACACATCATCTACATGATATAGAACCCATATCAATTTCCTCAGCTATTTCGTATCACAAGCTACACAACCAACATCAATGCACTTCTACAAAATATCTCTCGAGCCGTTCACAGCGCCAAGTCTGTAACAGTTTGCTACGCCATATAAAGGGCCATTCAATGTGCAAACATTCAATAGAGGACCGACAAGTAAAGTCTAGTGATACGATACGATACGGTACAATACGGTGCGGGATGCGGGAACATTCAGAATACATGGAACTATAATTTGTCGTTCGCTTTATCGTAACTTTTCTGTAGATTTATAAAAGCAAGGTTGCATTTTTAATTAACAAAAATTATACATGCAAAAATATTGTATTAAACTAATATTCAATATTCTGAGCTATTTTTACCACAAGCTACACAACCAACGTCACAGCACGCCAACAAAAAATGTTTCGAAGTCTGTAACAGTTTGCTACGCCATATAAAGGGCCATTGAATGTGCAAACATTCAATAGAGCAACGACAAGTAAAGTCGATACGAGTTACGATACGGTGCGAACCGATGCGGGAACATTCAGAATACATGGTGCGATAATTGTCGTTCGTTTTATCGTAACTTTTGTGTATGAAGATTTATAGAAGAAACTCCTGAATTTATAGATGCTATAGTTTTTAATACGTACGACCTGTGATAAGCTTGCAATTATAGTTAATGAACAATGTTATATAGGTACTGGTTCAAAATAGGTAGTGTCTTATTGCCGTTTATGTAATAAAATGTATCTAGTTTATAATACCATATATCTTTACTATGCCAGATGCATAAATAATACATCGAATTAATATTAATTTAGGTATGTTGTTAGTCAGTTCAGAATAAAAAAGTTTTTAACTAATCTTGGTACTTCTACCGCGTTCATGTTTAAGCAATACCCTAAGGTCGACTGGTAGAGAACGTCTTCTGGCATTAAGCCCTCCTTTAATAGGGATGATGACTTTTTTTATTTTTATGTCCATCTTTGAGATACTAAAAAAATATTAGACACGTATTTTTTCTTTTGTTCCGTAACAAAGAATTATGAAGATACAGCTAGTACAAATCTTGTTTGACGTCACGTCTAAGCAAAAATTTTATCTACCCGTGACGTCACAAGCCCCCACTCCTGAACTTTAAAGCTTCGTATTTTTTATTGATTTTGATAAAAAAAAATACGTGTCTATTATATTTTGATTATCTAAGTGGAGAACCAAAATACATTTTGACTTTTCATACCCAGTCATCTACCCTATTAAGATACGAATGAAACTAATCAAATAAAAGGAAAAAAAAAGCTTGTAATATGTACATAGAATGTGAATGGTATGTCTAAACAGTTGACATTTGCTGTCCAATGAACGTGACCATTCAAAGATTCCGACCGACACTCGGATGTGTGCTTCAGATATAAAGGTTACGCTAAACGAATGGATTGATACTCAATAGTCAATAGGGAAGGGAAATGTATCTATACCTATGATAATTGTGTCTAGATAATAAATAGGTAGTAAAGTGTTCTGTTTTTACATATGTATTCAATATAAAGTTATTTTAACCAAAATATAATGAAACTTAGCAACAATATTCATTTAAGTTTTTTGGGAAAACATAATTAATCGTATTTTGCACCCTTTAATTTCGTTTGCTGTTGAATATATAATCCAGATATTATAGATTTAGTTTCTAGGAGATAATTAAATGTAAGTCTGGTAAAAAATTACTTCACTTAATTACAAATATTTTTAAAAATTTTAAAAATTTTTAATTTCCAAATATTTTCCTGAACTCACAACATCAAATATCAACTAGTATTAAAAGAGGGATAAATATTATGACTGAAAACCTGAGCTAATGCTTTAAAATCTACCATAGACTGACGTGTGTGGGCGAAAACATGGCAGTTAGACTACATAACTATGGCGCTCTCAGACGTATATATATAATACTTGCGAACTATGCTGGAATCTTATAGTTGAAGTTGTGAACTATTTACCTAGATTTAGCAGCGTATAGTTAGACTTGTGTATTAAGTAAAAACAAGGAAAAGCAATTCACCTCTTATGTAGTCGGTGTTATCAAAATATTACTTACTTAAAACTCTGTACTTACAATATGATACTTACTGCTATTCAGGAAGAATCTTACAGTGTTTCAGTCACTTTAAAAGTAAATACCTAAATGTAAACGTAGACTTTGTGGAACGTCTTGACGGTAAATTGGAAAGTAATATACAAACGGACAAAAATCTATTTTATCAATTGTTTCAATTACCAAGAAAGGGCAAAATGTATATTTCATTAAGTGTTTCAATTACCAAGATACAGAGACTTTTTGCAAGAGACCATTTTTACAAAATAACAATAACGACCCAAACATGTTGTACCTATTCTACCAATAATAAGTTCTATTGTCATAAACTATACGAAAACTGAGTATTCCTGAGTAAGCACTAAAGAGCTTTCATAGTTAATGAGAATACACAGAACCGCTGTCACTTAGTGTCATAAGCAGATAGTGTGAAGAGTTTAGTGCAGGAGTCAGTAGCTTTATCAAGTAGTCAAGGAGACCGAGGAAACAATGTTTTTCGAATATCAACCTTAGTGCATTGACATAAGCGTGTTGTTATTGTCAAAGTTTTGGTATTGGTCGGTAGAATATATTATTATAGTTTAACGTAAGGATCATTTTTTGGTTGAGGTTTTGTCGATTATAGTTCGACCCAAATTGCTTAGACGCAGTTTGTATTTTTTGTCATTTCGGCTTGTTTTTTTGTTGTGTAGGACATGGAAGTCTTATTCAAGTGACAACAGTTACAGTTATATTTACATCCTCATCTTCTTATGTTACCAGATGAAAACAGTTAAGGAAACTATTTAAATGTTTAATTTAAGTATCCTATCTACCTCTTTTTATATTCTCATTTTTATAGATAAGTAAATAAAAGTCGCCAACATAACATAATCTCCGCTGACAGAACCTTTCCTCGAATATATATTTGTCCATCGTGGCATCAATGCCAAAAAAACAATCTGCAGTTTGGCACTGAAAGAATGATACGAAAAAAGTGTATTTCAGGCACTCAACAGCCAATAACTCACAATTCCCTTGCTTAAGGCAAGCCGGCTTCCGATTTTTAACTTTATGTAAGATTCCTGCCAAACTGGCTAACAGCCAAACTCTTTTAATATACGATTGCTACCTACTGTTAATATGATAGAAAATATTTTAACTTTATGATATATTGCTGAAAACAATTATGATGACTTAAGAGAGTTGTAAATAATACCAGTACCTGAGAGTTTTAACTTATAGAACTTAAACAAACAAATGCTGACGTATACAATTCCGATAAATATCTTTTATAAAACTTGCAAAATTACGTCAAAATGGTTAAGCCGTTTTGGAGGTGATGACCAACGTCAAACACTTATGATTACATGAGTATAGATAGATTGAAATTGGAGTTGTTTGACCCTAAAATGTACGTGCTTACGTAAGTACGTGCATTTGTTAAATAAAACTGTTACATTATTTTTAGAAGAATCTTGTAACTATCTAAACGCCAACTCAATGAACAAATAAACAAAACAATGTATTCAAATGCAAACACAAAGAGATCCGTTTGTTCGGTATTCCAATAAAACCGATACTGTACTGCAAACAAATGCAATTCCAATGTAAAGATAGTTGAAGAGATCATTCGAAAGCAGAACGAGTTTTAATTGGCCAGCTGGATTAAGTACTGGTTTGAAAGATGCCTTTTAAATTAACAAAAAAATAATTTATGTGTTCTGAATTTTGTTTATGAAAAGAAGGTCGTAATATGGTCGTAATGGAACTATTTGGAATGACGAGTTACGAATTTTATTTATAAAAAAAAGACATCGATGTGCAATGACAGTTGTTTGAAATTCGGACAAATATATTGTTTTTATGAAATATGTTTAATGGTGGCATAAAATTTAGTTTCGGGTCTTTTTTTCGGCATTTTTTAATAACTATCATGTAATACATGATATTTATTCCAATAAAAGAGTTTAAAGTGATATACATATTTTGGTTGTTCTAGAATCCCAGATTTTCCTTAGAAAGGAAATGGAATCGTGACAAATAGCTCAACATTGGTCTTAGCAACAGCATGTCAGGTCCAATAGAACAGTTTGGAATAGAATTTGCATCTATCAAGATCAACGAAGACTAATTGGATTTATTGCTATGCAAAGCGACTAATCTTCTTCGGTACAGTTGTGGTTGCTAATTACTTATTGCTATTAAGTAAATAGATGACCTAGCGTAAAGGATAGTGTTTGCTTTTACTTGAAAAAGAAAACTTAAAGAGTTATTATAACAAACTGTTATTATGTTACTTTTTATATTGTGTACTTCACCTTATTTGACAACATAGACGCAAAATTAAAAAACGAAAATACTCCTAAACTTAAATGTGAAAGTAAGAAAAACCTAGTTCCTCCAAATTCCTTATTTATTAGAAATAAATAATATGTATGTATTTAGAAATATGTTTGTATTTTTATCAGTTGTCTGGCTACCATAGTACAAGCTCTGCTTAGTTTGAGATCTGATGACCGTGTGAGCTGTCCCAGGATATTATTGTATTATTACTCAAAACATAAATCCAAATAGCCTATTTAATATAATAGTATTTTTATCCGTAGTAGTCCCACTGCAGTACAAAGGCCTTCTAAATACACAAACAGAATTCTATCGCGACTGAAAGGGAGCAAGGAGATTAAGCCTATCAAACCTCTTTGCTTATCATAAGCAGGGTTCAAAACGATTTTCCTTACATTGATAAAGAATAAAGACTTTTCTCCCTTAGCCTGATTACGCACTAGTTGTTAACACCTTAGGCGGCTGCTGGTTGATCTAGTAGTAGCGAACGCGACCAGGGTCTCGGGTTCGAATCTCGTATCCCCTAATAAAATAGTTTCGCTATTGTATTTTATTTTTTCTTTTTGGATATACCCAGTGCAGCTCGGAGCTAGGAGTTGTAGCGGTGTTTACACCCTTATGCTCCGAAAAGCATGTAAAATTATTGGTTCTGATCACTCTTGGCTCGTGTCAGCTTGCCATCCTATCGGACTATGATAGTGAAGGAATAGAGAAGGAATGTAGAAAACAATTTTTATACATTGTCTCTGGTCTGCGTGTTTATATTATTTACTATACCTTTGTTACATCTAACTCTATAAAATACAAGCGCTTTATCTACTTACCTTGGGTTCAGAGCAATGTATGTGATGTTGTGCACATTTTATTTATTTATCCGGAAGTAAAAAGGCAGGTAACCGCGAAGCGCGGTGAGTTACTAGTGCGTAAGAACGTAGTGATAAGCATCATACTATGTATATTACGATAGGCTCTTTAAGTTTCCGATAGTAGGTGATAATAGCCTCCTGAAAGTTTTGAAGTGCTAGTGAGCTTTGAGGATCGAACTAGGTGTTCGTAGAGTAGTCGTAAGGGGCGGCCTTTGTAAGTTTTCTTTAGGTTAGTAGAACACACGAATACAAGCTTAAACTTACGAGTGTTGATTAATAAATGTGTAATATGCTTGTTATTTTCCGAAGATTAAGTTTTTTAGCTTGATGTAAGAAAATTTCTTAAAAAATGCTTTTGTGCGCATGTAAGCTTTGAAAACCATTCAACAAACTAAAGTAGAAACCAAACCCAGACCACGTTTCACGCCATAAAAGCAGTAGGTTCAACCGCCACAAGCTGTAATTAATAATAACAGCATAAAACAAAAGAGAATCTCCCAGAAAAACAACTACAACAAAATACCCAAAAAAGTCAGCGCTAACCTGTCAACGTCCACATAAAATATGCACTTAATCCTCTTAAACCATACTTCAACACGATAAAAACCAAACTTTATTTGCACGTAGTAAATTAAAAAGCATTTTTTCCGGTACAGGCATTAACGTGTTAACACGATAGGTTGACGTAGGGTTATAATTTATGAATATTCACAAGGGATTATCATTCGTATAATTCACATTTTACCGCTGTTTGGCGACTTAAGTGTTGAGCTTTGCGAGATTAAAGGTTTATTGAGATGGTTCGAGAAATACGGTGCGAGTTGCGGTACGTTGCAGAGCTGTGGGGCTAAAGTATCGTAAGTGACCCATTATGGACGGTAATGTGCCGCAATTTTCACCATATTTTATCATCGTCTCCATCAGTTAAGTGTTTATGTAGATATTATATCTATTGTGCACTATTGCACATAAAGTTTATAGACCAGAATTAAGTAAGTCGTGGTTTTGTACCGTCATCTATTTTGTGAGTCGTGGTTTTGTAATGAAAGTTATTTAATTTCTATTATATTTATTTTGTACTTTGTTAACACTCGCTCAATTTAAGTGCTGTCATCATGTTATAAGAAAAATAACAGTAACAAATAAACAAAATAAAAGTTAGAACTATTCACATAAAAATCGCTAACACTTATAACTTGCACTTCACAAAAGATTCGAATTTCCATTTTCCGGATAGACAGTCAAATAGATCTCGAAGGTGGCTGGTCCTTGAGGGGACCTAAATATTTGTGTTGGTCCCTGATTTGTCTGTTTTGGTCCCAAAGTAACGACCATTGATTTGGACCTTTTGTAACTTGGGTTGGTGAGTGTTAATTTTATGAATTGTTTATTTTCGTATATGTATGCGTGTAGTTGTATTTTTCAGGGTTTTTTACAGATGAGAAAGCAATACATTATGTATTTTTAAACAAGTATATTTAATGTAATGTGTAATATTAACTAGATAAAATCAGCAAATATATACTGTATAGCAAAGTAAAAAAAAAATAAGAGCATACAACATTTTGTTTACATTAATTTATGTATTCTCTTGTTACAAATGAATCAGCACTAAAACTGCACAACTTTGACTAAGCACGGTTTCTAAACCAAAACTTAATCCAGAAAATAAAACGATTTGTTTAACTCTTAATGCGAGTATTTTTCTCAATCTGGGTATTTGTGCAAAGAACGTTGAAATCCACTTAAAAGGGCCCAATGGACCGTGGTAGCGTTCTGTGATTGCTAAGGTACCATAAGTTTAGAAAATAGAGGAAATTTCTTAATAGAAAATATTTCCAACTGCAGTCATATCAATCTATGTCTTTAACCTGTATGTTTTCAGAAAAGTATGTATGTCGGTTTCAATGTTCTCTCGTACTTAGAGACTCAACCATTTTGATAAATAATACGTCTTAGAATTCATCTTAAAAACGCGAGTGTCACTAAATGGGTAAATACATATATGGTTTAAAAACAAAATGGCTGATTTTATGCTCAGTGAATTAAATACTATTAATAAGCACAAATATAATACATTAATTAATGTTATTAGTTATAAAATATTTTTGGAAATGTAGGCACCCTACTAGATCGCGACTAGTCGCGCCAGTCGTACGTATAAAACGCGCGACTTGCCCCGATCTAGACGTCAACACTTATAACACTCATACATGCACACGTTTAGTTATACACACATTCATTAATATGACAATCTCATTTCTAGTCTCCAGAATTATAAATAAATTATTATTTTCTGCTACTTTAAATATTATTTATAATGTAATAACACATTACATACGTGTTTGTATAGACTTTTGTTTTATTTTTCTACAATTGCTAGAAGAAATTATAATTATGAGTTATGATTGTCTGCATTTTTGTTTCTCGAGAAAATTCCTATATATAATTTGAGTCACAGAATCTTGTATTTTGCCTTTATAGTGCTACTAGATAATTAGGGAGAAGATAAAGTTATACTAATTTATTGAGGTACAAAGTATAAACAAACGAATAGCTGTTGATTTTTGTTTAAAACAAATGAATAATTCGTAAAGAGGTACCCTTTCACACTTTTCGCAAATGTTTACTTGTATCACACTGCACTAAATACGGTCGTGTGATGCGGGTCGCCATTATTTGTTATGCAAATATAAGATAAATGAGGATGTTTACTATAAAAAGACAGGTTTTAACGAAACGAATGCAAATTGTTTAAACGATGAGATGGACAACGCCATAATAATATAATAAATAAGACATTATAAAATCACTTTATTAATTAGGATGAAGAATTTGAGATATTAGCCCAGACAGTTGAGTTCGAAAGGTTCGGAGTACCTAATTTTATCGTTTGTGAAAAACAAAACAGCCAGGAAAAATATTTTTAGTACATAACCTAAACTGTAAACAAACAGCACTACTATATACTACATAATCATTATTTTATTTTTTAAAAGGTTCCTTTGCAGGAACACAAAATCACGCTAGCATAACCACAAAAAAAAAACAAGTTTAATTTTCCGACACCTGTCATCTTCCATAAATAATTCTTTTTCGAATGTAAGGCACCCTACACATGACGCCTCGACCGGACGCAACTCGATCGTATGCATATCGCCCATCTGTCGAGGGACGTCAACTAGAAACGTTCATCGAGCCATATCGATAAAGTCAGTTATTGTAGCGAAAACACTTTGTGCGCTCCATTGCGATAAGTTGAGTCGTTCAGTGTGTGGGCGCAATAAAGCTGTCTCATTTCTAAATGTTTTGTCTATCACAATTTTTTTTTTAATAATTCCTAGGACTTTTTTTTTTCCTTTTCCAATAGTTTGCAATGTTAATAACAATAATATAAATATTTTTATTTAATTCAACATAAATATATTACAATATGTTTAATTTTAAAGAAAGGTCTGGAGTCAGACGGGGAGCGGGGGGCTTTGCCCAGCAGCGGGACACTAAACCGGTTACAGAAAAAAAATACATACAGAAAGCTGTATCTGAAAATTTTAAGTAGGGATGATTATTCCAAGATGAAACAAAAACTAAAAAAATGTAAATTACTAAATATACATAATACGTAACTAAGATGAATAAAAAGTAAAGGAAATCATATTGTTGAGAAATTAAAACGAAGCCATATTTTACGTATTTGTCATTAACTATATTTAAATGTTATCTTTAAGAAGAAAAATACGCATTGCGCCGATACCACATAATTGAGAACAGGGCAAATGATTATCTAATTAAGTAACAAACTAATACTCTTGAGTACTTACATCTAAATATACGACCAACACCTATACATATTATACAGTCCAAATTCACAGTTCAATTATACATAACCAATATTGACTCTTACAGTAAATCCTACGACGCGACGTAACAAATACATTCGTATTACCGATTCTGAATCTAAGGAAATCGAATTGATACATTTAAATAGTATCGATATATTTACTCGATTGAAGCGAATTGTATCGACAGTTGTTGTGTGCAATCCGTCTAAGTTACAGACCGAGAGCGTTTTCACATTATCCGATAAGATATCGGGAGCAAGTTAAATGTGTGAAACCTGTGTTTGTCTTTCACATAATTCGTCGGATATTAGATATTGGATTCGTAAGTTTCATAATTTTTATTTGCCGCAATATCGTATCAGTATAAGATACCGATATCGTATCGGATAATGTGTAAACGCTCTGAGAACCGCTGCAGTGTTACGTATCTTGCAAAAGCAAAGCGACAGCAAAAACTGCTTAATACTTGTTGATTAAGTGGTAAATCTTATTATGTATCGACGATTAACAATTTGATAGCAAAAAAATGAACTAATTTTGCTGTAGCTTTGCTTATGCAAGTTACGTAATAACTCCGTCGAGCTGATTAAACGTTTTGAATATTCAATGTCTAACTATAGTTTTGAATAGTTTGCTACTGGTGTGCATTTGAATGAGTTGTTAAGGGTAAGTTTGATTAGTTTTGACCAAATTAAATATCTACTCAATTTAGGTACTTACGCACTAATTATCGAAATATATATCCGGTATTTTGTTGAATTGGAAAACCAAATAGGTTTCTCATGTAAAATCAGACCTAATTACTTGTTGGTAGTTAATGAGGAAAAAGTAAATTTATACCTAATAAGAAACGTCAGTAAACATACTTAAAAAGAAAATCTTATTTACAAATATCATCAATCATGTAAATCGCCAAGAAAGTTAGTCAGACGAATTTAAACCTAAAAACAATACGCATAAAATAAAAAATAAGTTGTGACTGATTCTGAATACCTCAAATAATATTTACGTTCCCATTATGTAAAACAGTCCTTTTGTTGGCAATAAGAAATTGTCGCGATGCTTTGCGAGTGGCATCAAATTTTAATAATCGCTATAAAAATTATATTTCATCAAACGTTAAGATTTTTTAAATTAAGCCGTCGTTGTATGTAATACTAGGGATTCCAAAAAGTATTCCGTCGAAATTATTTATCGTCTTTTAACATACCTATCCATTATTGTATCTATTTGCTTACCTTACTTGCCATGACTATGAAAACGTTAAATTTCTTTTGTTTACAACATACGTAAGTAAATTCGCAATTCATCGAATAAAGTCCGTTTACCAGATTTAATCGTTTTCATTTGTTTCACAAAGCATTTTATTTTACAAATATTTAAAACCTTATACGTCAGAAATGGACCTTATTGAGTTAAAATAAAGACGCTGGCAAGGCCTATAGCATGGGCAAGATCAGTGACCTAGTGATGTCAAAGGCGTGTCAGTAGTAACTATTAATTAGATGCATTCAATCAATCACTTCATCTTAAAGATAAAGACGATCGGAGCGTCAGAATGTCACTACTAATGTGTGACTGGACAAAGGACACATTGCTTTGAAAGGCATTACAAGGGCCGGGACTTCACCAAAGCGGAGACGAGCGGAGCGGAGTTTTTTTTAATAGTAATTCGTTATTCACACTTCGCTGTGGAGTCGGACGTGAAATTCATTATTCTATTTAATAATTTTCTCCGCTCAGCTCTGCTCGCCACCGCTTTGGTGGAGCCCGGCCCTACATCCTGTTGTAAGGGGTATGACGTAAGAAGGTATGTAAGGCTCCGCGCAAACAGGCGACCGACCACGGCTACTGGTGGCCAGCGACAGCCATATATATATACATACTTTTTCATACATTTTGTATAGACGTGCCGCACACGTGAACTCGATGGCGGCCACTTGCTACAGCAGACAAACACATGAAAATGTGTGTCGCCGGCCACCGGTGGCTGTGGTCGGTGGCCTGTTTGCGTCAAGCCTTAAAGGAAGTATAAATATAAATAAATTAATTTATTACCATTAATCGGAGCTAAGTTTTAGCCATTGTTGACTTTAAGTAGATTGATAAATTTTTACTTCTTTTATTTTCAATCATAATTAAATTTAATCACGCAAGTTATGTGAATCCATTTGATAGTCATTTGTGTCGTTTTATTTATTGTATAATCGAATTGGGTTAAAAATAAAAATCGTAAATCCTTCATTTCAGAAGTTCCCGTTTCTTTTATTCCGTTAACAATGTTTCGTATACAATGCAATATAAAATTAAAAGCAAAAGTGGCTTTGATAACAATCTAATTAGGCTCCCGACGTCATGAGAATTAAGACTGAAATCCGCAAATAATTAAAAGGATTATTATTATACAAAAGAACGCAAAGAGATTTAAAAACAAAAAGTCTGCTTAATTCGTTGAGGCTAATAATCATTTTATTAAAATCTGTAAATACCTATGATGTTAATTAATATTATAATCATAACGACATTATAATTACTATCTTTGTTTATTGATCTTTTCTACAAAACTTATAAATACGAAAATATTAGATAGCAGAAACATTTATAATAATGTTTCATCATTAAATAGAAAAACTTGGAGTATCTAAAAAGCTCTTGATAGTTTTTCAGTCATAATTGATTTATATTTTTCTAACACAATTAAATCATTTTTCCTTGTCCTGAACGAAATACTCTTTATCAACAGCATAATCATCGTTGTAGTCATAGTCTGAAAATAACAATATTATACGAATAAATTAATAATAAAAGGAAAAATAAAAAAGTGGTTGTGAAATGTATTTTGAAACGTAAGTTTTTTTTTCTAATTTTTTAGCCCAAACACAATGAGATTGTGTCTAAAGAGTTCCTATGGCCACCTTCCGGCTCCACCATCAGACCAGCTCGAAAGTAGCATATTGCATTGTAACCAAAATTAAATATGCAAAATTTTATTTCAATCGGATTTAAAAAATTGGTTCTAATTTATCTTGCAATATTTACCTAAAAATACATACACACATTGCAGGTTAATTTACAGTTTACACTAAGACTATTGTTATGTCAAAAGATATAAAAACAACATATAAAGGGTGTTACTGGAATGTTACATAAAAAAAAAAATCGCAAACTGACTTTAAACCAGATGTACCTACTTTCACCCCCTTAATTTTAGATTCTATCTATTTCAGATAATAATAATAATAACACTGGTGTTGCCCCACGCTGCCTATCGTGGCGGCTGTTTCGGGGGGCCCATCTGGTGAGCTGGCGAGTCACCACCTGCCTATTTAATTGCATATACATGTATTGAAAGGCAGGTGCCATAGTATCAAATTTTATTTAAATATCCATTAACATGCACCTACCCATAACCTTATTAGTTTTATCACCACAATTCACAATAGTTCTGTAGCTACCTTGGGCCGTTCATGTCTGTTCTCCCATAGGGCAGGGATGAATGGCCTCTGGTAGATGCCCCATCCCATATTAGAGTAAAGTTCTCAACAAGGCCGCTGCGTGTTGGATCTGTATTTCCACGTAAGCCTTTCAAAGGACCGGGTCTCTTCTTCTGAAGTTATCCCGTGAAAATAAAGTGATACATAATAATAATATTCCGGGACAAGTCATACACGGTTATCTGATCCCAAGCTAAGCAGAGCTTGTGTTATGGTAACCAGACAACTGATAAACATACTTCTATATTTCTAAATACATACATTGTATAATATAGATTAGATGTCTCATGTTTAGTATTTTTAATAAAATGCTTTAACACTTACAAACGTAGGTTTTCAAAGTTGGTAGAAGAAAGCAATCTCCCATGTGTACTACTTGCCACACTGCAAAACAAGAATTGGTTTTCAATCACTTCTTCTATTTGATAAACAATTTATTTATCGGCACTTCGCTATTTTTAGTGTTAAGAAACGTGAAAAGGATCTGCTGAAACATGACAAGCGGGTTGACGTTGCTTTTTGTTCGTTTGCGTTCTTTTGCTCGCGGCCGTCGGATGAAGAGGAATCTAGTGACTCCGCATTGAAGCAAGACGTATTTAGTGGAGTTTCGCCGTTCTTAATTCTCCTCGCCCGCCTACCCATGATAGCTCGGCAATCGCAATGAACGATGATGTTAAACAAGTGCCTATATATTATTAAAATATAACTAGGTACATTTTACAGAGTTTATCGCGGTGTATTATTAGGTTTTAGTTTCCGACGTTTCAGTTTCGTGTCCCGAGTCTGCCCATGACCATGGCACCTGCAAAGTTGTTGGAGCGTCGGGAACTAAAACCTAAATATATATCTAGATAAAATCCGTAGTTTTATTTGAATGTCTAAGTTAAAAATAAGTTATTAATACGTACTTTCATATCTTAACATACAGTTCATCCAATCTAACATGCAATAGTTTTTAAATGTAAAATAATAATAGTAAATTGATTTTGCACATAGTTTTCCAGTTCTAAAACAAAAAAGAATTATAAATATAATAGTCATTAATCATTCTCTATTTGGCATTATTTTCAACGTTAGAAAACTTTGTTAAAAAGACGATATTAATCATAAAAATAATTATTAAGATCTCAGATACATCATGTATTGTCCTCCGTGGTTACAGTAATTTTAGTATCATCTACAATCAAATTATGATAGTAAAACAAAATAATATTAACCTTTAACACACTGCTCGGCAAAGGCCACTTTTCGAATGAAACAAAAACGATCATTAACCTACACTTGCTCACTTATGAGGGGAAATTTTACTTTGCTAGAGGGGCTGGGTTCCTAAAAAAACCCGAATGCTAACACATAACATAACATACCATCACGCCTGTATCCCCGAAGGGTTAGGCAGAGGTGTACAATGTACACCCACAGTTCGCCGGTATGTTTAGGTCCCATGTAATAGGGGGCGAGCCTATTGCCACTAACCGGGCACAAATCCAAACTCCGACCTGCTACTGAGAATTTCATAGAAAACCCAATAACACCTTGGTCGACTTGGGAATCGAACCCAAGACCTCTAGCGTTGCAGTCGCGCTTAGACCCACTAGGCCAACGAGGCAGTCAAAGCATAAAAATCCGGCTCTCAACCGCTATACAACGACAAAACTTACTGATATCCTCTTAGACAAAAGTGCAATAAGTATTCACAGTGTTCTTCCAGCGACACATGTTCTCGCGTAGTACGCTTTCGAACATACGACGTGGTTCTTTTTGTTGTAAATCTGTTAAAAAACGTAATTACAGCTTTTAATTAAGGAAACGCCATATAGGTGGCTTAAAATATTTACGAACCGTTAGCCATTAACAGACAAATGACGAAAACATTTTAAGACTGTTTTCACATTTACTTGAGGCTGTGCTGATAACTTTCAAAATACTAAACTACTAAAATACTAACAAAATACATCAGTTAAAAAATCCGCATTTAAATCTGTCCTTTTGGTTAAGAGCTAGGCCACAGACAGACAGATATGTTTAGCTTATATTATTTTCTGAAAACCGCATCAAAATCGGTTCAGCCAAACGCGGGATAATCGCGGGCGAACATACATACATACATACAGGTCAAATTAAGAACCTCCTTTTTATTTGAAGTCGGTTACAAATGAGATTCGCTGCTATTAATTAATTATCTTTTGTTCCGTCCAATAAGGCCGCGCTTATACCACGCATTGGTAAATGTTTTCTGTCTTTGTTTTCGTTTTTACAGTGTAAAATAAAGAATAAATAAATATATAATAACTAAATCTATACTAAAATAGACTTAAATATATTTAACATAAGGTTGATTACCTTGTGGCGGCTCCCGCTTGCCCCGCGGGCGACACGCCCAGCGCTCCTGTAGGTGGTCTGAATGAAGGCAGATTATCATCAGGGTCTTCGAAACCAGGAGGAGGACCTCGCTGGCGACGGTACGATACCGTGTGTTTCGAAGGAGATTGCGTGCTATTCGTGGTGATAGCCCATGCCGGCGGATTGTGGAGCACGCAATGGACTTCGTTTTCATATTTTACTGCAAAAATAACATTAGATATGATATAGATAGAATGATACAAGTTGGACTGAAAATGTACTTTTAAATGCCAGCTAATTAACAAGCCCTTTCATTTTATACCTAAATTGTATGACTGCATTACAAATTAATAGAACGCTATCTACCATATAGAATGACGTCACACATCTACCATGTATTTATTTATATCCAAACTAAAAGTCTATACAAATTCCAGCTGAAT
Source organism: Autographa pulchrina (assembly GCA_905475315.1). Taxonomy (NCBI): domain Eukaryota; kingdom Metazoa; phylum Arthropoda; class Insecta; order Lepidoptera; family Noctuidae; genus Autographa; species Autographa pulchrina. The sequence goes on along the minus strand of FR997784.1, from coordinate 7,486,893 downwards.
CGGTTAGATACTCGTATATATGCTTCAAAATTAAGTTGCATGATTCCATCAATACTAACACTTATACATACGTAAAAGCTTGTGAAAAACGTAAAAATTTGCTATTTGATGTTGAACAGAAAGTAATTCTTATATAATCTTCTATTAACTTTATGTTGAAGCTGTAGTTCTCATCAGTGCCTGTACCATGACCTCTAGCAGTACCATTGCCGTTGTGGAAGCGAGACGGCGCAACCACACTGCACGTAGCGGCGTCTCGCTTACACGATGACAACGGTCCTGCTTTAGGAGGCCATGGTACAAGTACTGATAAGTAGAAGCATTGCGATTACAAATAATAATATAATTACTCAACTTGGGATGCGCTATCGAAATAAAAGGGTGCGTCCACATCTGACGAACGAGCACTACACGAGCAGCTCGCGGGCCGCTCGCGAGCCGTTCGCGAACCGTTCGTGGCTTGCTCGCGAGCCGCTCGCGAGCATGCCGCACTAGTGTCAATTACGGCGTCTGAAAGACGTGCGCGCGCCGTTCGCGGCATGCTCGCGAGCGGCTTTACGACGCACCCTTATAGTAGCGGCATTATTTATTGAGAAAAAAATCGTTGCAAATATATTTTATTCTTTTGTTATCTCTCAAATACTTTTACAAAAAACCGGTATTTCAAGAATTAAAATTTAAGAAAAAAATTACTTACATGTAGAAATCACGAACTGCATGAAAATAATATAAGAGACTGTTTCTAAAAGCTTAAACATTTTCCTTGATCAACCAAATAATATTTTTAGATTATAATAACACACATTTAAAACACGCTTCATAGTTTTGGGTAAACTAAATTCTAATATATTTTTACGTCATTATTATTATTACGTAAAACAGAAACATTTTGAGAACATATAGTTATGCTTACGTTAGGACTTCTCTAGTAATGATATAAAACCATTTTTTATTGCTAAGTTGATTGATTTAAGAATTAATTACAATATGACGCACTCAGAGTATTACATATATACCGAGATTGATTTTTATACATGGCAATAAAGCAGTAAGGGAATATAAAGGTTGTGAAGTTTTGTAAAATTCATATAAACTAATTTACATATCACTACATAAATGATTTTTACATTTTTTTCCACACCTTTTATACCTACTTTCTACAATACAATTACATTTTCAATTATAACTAGCCCTTTTATTTGATTATTATTATTTAACTCATTTAAATAATTAGTCCTGCCCGTCCTGCACTACCACCTGCACTCTCCAGGACGTGATGGAGGCCAGCGACCGAGCCATCCAGGTTGCAACTTTTTGGTCAGACAGAATTTGAAAGTTTGGATCTTTGACTCGATAAGAAGAAGAAAAAGAAGAATAATTAGTCACTTAAGTAACAATTTACGTAACTTCATTTAAAACACTGGGTAAATAGTCTATTAATAAGATGAACCAAATCAAACACGTTTATCAGGTATAAGATTTATTAGTTTGATTAAATACCATGTTAGTATTATTATTTACAATTAAAAGCTTTAGATATTTATTTACAATTCAATACTTAAACAACAACAAAAACTTACAACTATACTAAAATTTAATCTTATATCTACACTAATATTATAAAGAGGAAAACTTTGTTTGTTTGTAATGAATAGGCTCAAAAACTACTGGACCGATTTTAAAAATTCTTTCACCATTCGAAAGCTACATTATCCACGAGTAACATAGGCTAAATTTTATTTTGGAAAAATCCAAAATAAATCCAATGGTCCACGCGGGCGGAGCCGCGGGCGACCGCTAGTAAATAAATAAAACTAACACGCGTCAAAAAATTCATCGTCATCCTTGTCAATGGCGGAAAACGTGCCCAGAAGGCTGGCAGCATTGCCACGTTGAATGGCTATGCCGATTCTCTGTGCAAGGAACAAACCAGCCTTCTGATCACGAGTAGAGTAGAACAAACGTTTTGAGAATTCTTTAAAAAGATTTCGTGCACTCAGACCCCATGTCTCGAGCGTTTCAACCCCAAACGGCTCGAAAATATAATTACCCATTAGGTTATTATAGCCTCTCCGCAGCGCCAGGAGAGGCCGCCGAACTTAGAACGTGGGATGGCGCAAGGGTGTCGACGCACGTTGCGTCCCACACCAAAGGCCGACCCAATTTCCAAGGCAACAATGACATATCGTCAGGTCTCTTACCATCGCTGCGCACTAAACCATTGGGTTCTAAAACAGCTGGTACAGCGGCAGTGACAAGAGCACGACAAATAATGTCATTAATATTTGCGTGATGGGATATACGCTCTGCGCTGAGCTGCAGGACAGGCCATGGTGACCGAGGCAATCGACTGTTTCAACGCATCGACAACGATGACATGCGACACAAGGTATACCTAAACGCAAACTGATACCGAGCCGGAAAAGCTTTAAGCTTTAGATTATTTTATAGTATCCAATCTGTTTGATTTAATTTTAGTCTTTGTTTGTTCTTGTATTAGATTTAAGTATTGAATTGTAAATAAAGTTATCTGTTTGATACACAAACATTTTTAAGAATACATACGTATGCGTGAAAAGTAAGAAGGTCCTTTTTTTGAAGTCCCTCGAAAACTATTTCGCATGGAATATTATTGATCGTTTTTTTTATTATTCATCATTATCTGCCTAGCCCTTTTTCAAACTATGTTGGCGTCGGCTTGTTGTCTTACAGGATTCAACTGACTCTAGTATTTTACATAGAACGACTGCCTATCTCACCTCCATAACCCGTTTTACTGGTTTAGTTGTCAGAAATGTGACATAACGACTGTCAAAGATCAGCGTATGACAGTGACAGTAACATAAAAAAGTAGTTAATGGTCATTTACAACATAGTACTGATCCAAAAAGAAGTCGTCGTGATACGGATAACCTGAAAAAAAATTGTGTTCAAATTACTAGAAAACAGAAAAATATTCAAGTTACTGGTACAATGAAACCCTGATCCACTCTTGATGTCCAAGAACCTAAGTATTTGAGAATATTCATATATATTTTTACTTTTGGTTTTTATTTACTTTGTTAAAATACACTTACTTATGTATTCTTCAATGCGAGTTAAGTTAAAGCATTCTCCCATGTACGCAGGTTGCCATACTGTAACAATGTATTATATATATGAATATATATTATTATTATAATATTTATAGATATAAAATAAAGCCGTTACACAATTTATAATTCAAGAACTGGTGGCGTTTCGTTTCGACCTCAAATAACCTTTACATTAAGAGGAAAGGGGAGCGGATATTTTTGTTTTTGAAGAAAGTATTGCTGTCGCTCTAATTCCCCCCGCCCTCTAATTCGTGCGATAAGGACAACTGCAGCTCAGACCGAAAAACTGACGAAAAATCGAGGTTTGGCTCTCGTCTATTTTCTCCCCCAATTCTTAACCAATTTTAAAGATATTTCATATACTGCATGAGGAAAGAATAATCTGTGCCTTTATTTTTTCCTTTTTTCGATTATCGTTGTTAAATTCGAAAAAAACGCGTCTGAAAACTGCGGTCAAAATAAGCACTTTTTAGAAGGTTCTAGTTTCTTTAAATAAAAATTATCTTAAAAAAGGAAAAAATAGGGGCATAGATCTAGTTCATATTTATATTACTGCAAAAAATCATAGCCCTAAGTTCAGAAACCAGTGAGAAAACAGACGAGAGCGTTTGTCTCTTAAGGAAAACATTCTCCTAAATCAGCTGCACTTAGCAATATAATTGTGGCTGTGAATATTAATTGGTGACTGTTTATTTTAGTGTTAATATATTAATATTAAACTAAAATTCTAAAACCCTCGACACAAGGAAAATAAATTATAATTTTCAAAACTTTGGTCAGATTTTCATAAATTTTTACTTGTCTTCGATTACATAGAGATTGGGACGGGTGTAGGACCAAAGTTCATTCAAATTCCGGCATTGTTTCTTTGAAACAAATCAATATATATTTGTGGTGACTTTAATGTTAATATTTTAGTTGATTCCCTTGATAAATGTAAACTGCTGTCTTTATTTAAGTCATTTAATTTAAATTATATTTTTAATGAGCCAACTAGAATAACTTCAACCTCTCTTACTTGCATAGACAATATTTTTACAAATGGTGGGGTGCTTAACTTTAATGTGATTCCTGGTGTTAGATCTGACCATATGGGTCAATTAGTATCAATTAAAGCTATAAGTAAATTGCCTTTAACTAAAGTTATTACAATCAGGCCCTTAACTAATCATGTTCTAAATTCATTTAAAAATAATATTAGTTCAAATCTTGATAGTAAATACTCATTTACTGGAGTCCCAAATAAGGATTATAATCAATTGTTTTTAATTATACGGAATTCGTTTCAGAAAATGTGTCCTTTAAAGGAGATTAAAATTAATTTTAAATTAAAATTCAATGAGTGGGCTACTAAAGGCATTAGAATAAGTAGGGACATACTTTATAGTCTTTATGATAAAAAATCATTTAATGTTGATCCTGATTTTCAAAATTATGTAAGAAATTATTCAAAAACATTTAAAAAAGTTTGTTTAGTGGCCAAGTCTAAACTTATTAGTAGGCGTATAGATAAATCTGATAACAAAATAAAAACAGTATGGAAGATTATCAATTCTGAAACTGGAAATAGTAAACAGAGAGATACTGACCTGTCTTTGAAAATAAATAATAAAATAATTTCAAATAAGACAGAAGTTGCTAAAGCGTTTGAAGATTTCTTTTCAAATATACCTGTGGAAGTAACAAAAGCTCTTCCTTCTTCTTCCATAAAGGCAGAATCTTTACTTCAGAAATTCGTTGATAGGAGTATTCCAAATTTTAATTTTAGTCATGTATCTCCTACCATTGTTAAGAAATCATTTAATTGTATTAAAGTAAAGACCACAGAAGATTTATGGGGAATATCTGTCAAAGTAATTGAATCAATAATTGACACTATTGCCCCGATTCTTGCAAAGATATTTAATGACTGTGTTGACTGTGGCACCTTTCCTGATTTAATGAAGCACAGTAAAATTATTCCTATTTTTAAATCTGGTTGCAAGAATGAACCAACTAATTATAGACCAGTTTCAGTACTTCCTGCTTTAAGCAAAATATTTGAAAGAATGGTACTTGACCAGATGATGTCACATTTTAGTAAACACAAGATTTTTCACCATCGTCAATTTGGTTTTACTAGAGGAAGGTCCACCACCGACGCCGGGGCCAAATTAGTGTCTCACATTTTAGGAGCTTGGGAGGGTTCACAGGACGCCATTGGCATTTTTTGTGATCTCTCCAAGGCCTTTGATTGCGTTGATCATGATACTCTAATTCTTAAATTAAAACATTACGGATTACGAGGACAATCCTCAGAACTTGTATTGTCATATCTTTCAACTAGACAGCAAAAAGTAGGCGTAAACGGAGTAACTTCGTCGGGTTCCTTAATAAGAATGGGCGTGCCTCAGGGTTCAATTCTAGGCCCCTTTCTATTTTTAACATATATTAATGATCTCCCATACATGATGGACGATTTAACTGACATTATTTTATTTGCTGACGATACCTCACTAATTTTCAAAGTAGATAGGAAAATGAAAGATCTTAATTATTTAAATGGTGACCTTTTAAACACGTCCAAAACAAAATGTCTTAAATTCTCACTTCCGAATGTGCGGTCTCAGTCAAATTTAAATCTCATGCTTGACGGCGAAAAACTCGATTTTATTAACGATACTGTATTTCTTGGTATTACAATAGACTCTAGGTTACAGTGGGGTGCTCACATAACAACTTTATCTAAAAGGCTTAGTTCCGCTGCATTTGCAGTTCGAAAAATTAGGCAATTAACAGACGTTCCCACTGCTAAATTAGTTTATTACGCGTATTTTCACAGCATAATGTCATACGGCATTCTGCTATGGGGGGCTCTGCAGCGGATGTGGAGTCTATATTTATTTTGCAAAAACGAGCAATTCGTGCAATCTACTGCATGAGCCCTCGCGAGTCTCTAAGGAATACATTTAAAGAAATTAATATCCTAACGTTGCCAGCTCTCTATATCTTGGAAAATATAATGTACATTCGCAAAAATATACTGAATTTTAGTGTTAATAGTGATCACCACAATATAAATACAAGAAATAAAAATAAGCTAGTAGTCCCAAGATTTAGACTAACTAAAACAAATACTAAATCTTTCTTAGGAAATTCAATTCGATTTTATAATAAAATACCGGAAGAGATAACGAGTTTGTCTAATAAAAGGTTTAAGACGTGCATTAAATCAAAACTAATAAAGAAGGCGTATTATACGGTTAAGGACTACGTAGAGGATAAGCGCGCGTGGAATTAGATCATCTGCATATGTGGCCTCCCTGGCGGTCTGCTAATTTTCTTGTTTTAGCTTATTTACTACAGTTAGCTGCCCCCATAGCCTCTATATAAAGAAGGCTCTTGACATGCCTTGACATTCCTGTTAGGGATTTTATTAGGACTACATATTGATTGTATGTAAAGTATATTTTTATTATTTCTATAATTTCTTTAGATTTGTCTTTTCCTTATATGTTCGTCCCTTGTAAATGTGACGACAATGTAAATCTAGCTGAATGTTCGATTCTATTTTCTTCCATTTTGGATGTCTTAGTTTACACTAATCTAAACATTCTGCTGTTTGCGTTGTTGTCGCATATCTTAAAATCAATGTAATCTTAACATCGATGTTAACCTTTTTTTTAAAAGAGTAACCTATAGAGTTTCTTGCCGGCTCTTCTCTATAGGAATGACACTTTGGAACCGAGCAACTAGAGTCAGTAGTTTTTAACGTACCTAACGTTTCTTAAGCGCCTTTTTTTGGTTTATAAGAAATAAAAATATTTTGATTTTGATTTTGATTTTGAAAAATGATTATCAAAGATTTTTTTATTATTATTTATATGACGTAGGTAATTAGTTATAACTGTTATTAGTGGCACTCATTATTATATTTTTTGTTAATATGCGGATAATGTAGTGGGCTGCAATATTGATTATATTTTGTATTATCTTCTCTTTGTTCCAACACATATTGTAGCTGTTTATTGTCCCTGAATAAATAAAAAATAAATAAAATAAAACATATTACCTTCGTAACCTTCCATGCAGTTAATGTATTCCAACATGCAGTAATTTTCTACCGTTTGGTATTCGTAATACACTGTTTTGGCGCACACTTTGGCAGTTCTAAAAAATAATATTCATTAAGTTTAGTTTCATAAGACTATTTCCACACTATTGGATACGATATCGGAATCGGACTCCGGTACTATATCCAGGGCCAGTAAATTTATGACACATGTACCTGTCTTTCACATTATCCGGTCCGATATCGGATAACCATTCATACTTGATCCCGACATCGTAGCGGAATCCGATTCCGACATCGTGTCGGATAATGTGAAAACAGTCTAATAATGGTCTCAATATGTTATTATTTGAGTGTAATATTACAGATGGGCATGCAAACAGTTTGTTGGTATGTGGTCACAATGCGGTTCCAAAGTAACGCCTTTTGGAGTACTCCTCGTTCTAGCTTTCCTTTTCTTTGTCGCAAAAGTAGAAAGTCTGTAAAGAAAGATAATTTTGATGTTAAAAACACGGATTTTTTTTCATACATTGCGAAGACTTGTTAGGGGACTTACTGCCAATTTTGATATCGTATCCATTGATCGTTTTTTTGCGATAAGAGATTGTAATTTGTATGTCGCTTTAGTCAATATTCTATATCTTCTAGATCATCACATATATTATGTTATTGAAATAGATCGTCAGACGCATACCGCGAGGGCTGGTCCGAGGTGGCGGGATTTTAACATAACATAACATAACATACCATCACGCCTGTATCCCCGAAGGGTTAGGCAGAGGTGTACCAATGTACACCCACAGTTCGCCGGTATGTTTAGGTCCCATGTAATAGGGGGCGAGCCTATTGCCACTAACCGGGCACAAATCCAAACTCCGACCTGCTACTGAGAATTTCATAGAAAAACCCAATTTTAGTTTGTACGAAAGGACTGAGGGGCGGCATTTGACCAGCAGGATATTATAGGCTAACAAGAAATGGACCAAAATACCGTTAATTTCTGATTAAGAAACATAATAAAACATTTATATATTAGGCATTATTGTAATTTAATAATAATATCTTAGGACAACTCACACACGGCCATCCGATCCCAAACTAAACAGAACCTGTACTATGCCTACCACTATACACACGTATACACACACACCACACAGACCAGATTATAAACATATAAACTCTACATACTGGACACATTGCACCCAGTCTCAGAAAAAACGATCATGGTCATCACACAAAAAATTGTCCAAATCGAACCTGGTTTAGCAGTCAGGGTCACTAAAGACTAGGCCAACAGGCCTCATTTTTATGAATAACATTAATATTAACTTCAAAATACAGTAAGCTCATATTGCGTAGGTCGAAACACAAACAATTGATTGAAATATGAAGTTAAAACGAGCAATATCTACTGTCAAGACAAACAATACCTCAGTGTGCCCGTGACCATGACACCTGCAAAGTGTTGAAACATCTCGCGTCAGGAACAGAACCTAAATATAAAACGCGACAAAATCCATAAAAAAATTATCTTGTTTCAATACTATTCTTATTAAGTTAAGAGAACCTGTTAGCAGCCATGTCTTGTGCAACGCCATCTGGACCAACTTTACCAGTGGCCTCCTTAAAATTCTTCATGTCTTCTTCAGCCACTTGTTGATCCTTTTGTCTTCGATACATGCGAGGGATCGTACGATTCGGTTTAGCACTGTCAACATCGCAGTTAAATAATACTGGAATAAAAAAATATCCATAACCTTTACATGGTAAAATGATTTCATTTAAAATATTTTTTTATTTCATGCTATGATAATATGATCACTGTGACTACTAAATATATAATTCATGGGGCGCTTGAAATCAGGGCAATAAATAACTGTAATTTTGTAAGGAGAAGACAGTCTAGTTTTCGTAGGGCGACAGCAGATATGATAGTAAGGGCATCTTTAGGGTGCGTCCACATCTGACGAGCGAGCACTACACGAGCAGCTCGCGAGCCGCTCGCGAGGATGCAGAGAGCGGCGCGCGCACGTCTGTCAGATGACGTAATTGACACTAGTGCGTTCGCGGCATGCTCGCGAGCGGCTCGCGAGCACACCACGAGCGGTTCGCGGAGGGCTCGCGAGCGGCTCGCGGAGGGCTCGCGAGCGGCTCGCGGACGGCTCGCGAGCGGCTCGCGAGCTGCTCGTGTAGTGCTCGTTCGTCAGATGTGGACGCACCCTTAGACAAGTGACTTTTCTACAAGCGTTAAACTTTATCTAATGGCTAAAATGTAGTGAAGTGACAGGTCTAAGTCACGTGGCATGCCTATGGAAATGAACTGTCACTTCCATACACTTAATGTCATCTAAGCGTCGTTAACGTGTGACAGTAGAACATCACTTGCCTAATATTACATCTGATTTACGGAACGCCAAAAACGATGAAAAAAATTAATACTTACGAAAATGTAAAATAAATTGCAGCATTACAATAGATGGAGTGTACTTGTTTAAATAATCCATTCCGTTATTCCAAACTTTTTGATTATATCGAAGTTAAGATAACTAAATGTAATTTTACTTTATCTAATAGAGCTCATGATTTGTAAATCTTTTGACATCTCAAAAGTGCGTTTTTGAAACATTACATACACTACCATTGGTGTAACACATACACATAATTATTTACAGCTTTCTCAATGAAATTCACATCTGCCGCATATTTTTCTTCTTGATAATGAACTCAAAATTTAAACAAATGAAGGTCGATTTTCGATCATTTTTAAACACGTGTGCGCTGATGTATAATTATTTATCCACAATGTAAACAATCTTGAAAATAATAATGTAAGTAAGTCGTAGAAATAAGTGGCAGTACCAGAATATTTGAATAAAATTTTATCAGTTAATTCATTCAACTTGGCCTTATTTTATTACTCGCTGAATTGCTTTTGCTTGAGACAGAAAATATTAATTTTGTTGTTGAATGTTTTGACTGATTAAGGGGCTCGTGGCTAAGTGTAAGCCGGACGTGGATGGGTGACCATTTATAACATACCGAGACCCCTCCGTGCCTCGGAAAGCACGTTAAGCCGTTGGTCCCGACTGTCATACGATGATCTTTGACAGTCGTTAAGTCAATTCTGACAACCAGTCTTACTATGGGATACTGTATTACCCAGTAAAATAGGTTGTGGAGGTCAGATAGGCAGTCGCTTCATATAAAATACGGTATTCAGCTGAATCCGGTAAGACTTTTAGCCGACTCCAACATAATTGGGAAAAGGCTCGGGAGATGATGAATATTTTGACTGCGCGGATAGCGTAGTGGTATAGGTAATCACGCGACTTCGATTCGCGCATGTGACAAATATTTGTGTAATTCACAAATATTTCCTAAGTCTGGGTTTCTAGGTTCTTGGTGCATGTGATTCGAATGATTGAGAAACCCCGCGACAAGATATTGCATCTCTTTGTGAGGGAGTAGACATAACACGTGATATTTAACTATAGATATCAAATTGTTGCATTCGTTTTTTTTTGCCAGATGGCAATAATTAAAATTTAAAAATGTCTACAAAACAGGTGAACGACCAAAATAAATTTTATTACTTATAAAAAAAAAAAAAATTGTTTATTGGTACATAATTTTTAAAATTTTAACAATATTATGATTGGATTCCCCTTTTAGGCAGGTAATGCCTGTGTTAGGAGAATCCGCTCTTTCGCAACAACACGTGTATGAAGGCAAACAGGATATAATAATATGTATATATATTTTTAACACTAAGACTTAAATTAAAATAAATCTAGGGTCTGTGAAGAGTGCTTGTGAGTATGTGTGAGTGTATGTGAGTGAGTGAGTGGGAGTATAGTGTGTAAGTGTAGGTGTTAGTGAGATTGGATGAGTGTCAGGGAATATATGAGTGAGTACCTATTCTATTCTATTATCCATTAATAGTTTACCAGAGTGAGCCGTAGTAATGTAATTTTGATAACTAAACGGTTATAAAAAGAGGGTTTTTTTGATCATAGACCTAAATTTATCGTTTGGAAAGTCATTTATGGACGGATTTATAAATATTGGCCGACAAAAGAGAATTGAAAAATACGATTAATGAAAAACTATTAATTCATTTCAATTTATTAGAATTGTTGATCATCGTTTACGTAATCTCTGTCCAAGAAAAAGTCATCTTCATATGGGAAATCTAGAAAAGAAAACAATAATATTAATAATAATACCCTGGGACAACTCACACACGGTCATCTGATCCAAACTAAGCAGAGCTTGTGTTATGGTAACCAGACAACTGATAAACATACTTTTACATTTCTAAATACATACATATTATAGATAAATAACACCCAGATAACAAATAACGCTCATCACACAAAGATTTGTCCTGGCTGGGAATCGAGCCCACGACCTCCGGTATAGCAGTCAGGGTCACTAACCACTAGACCAACATGCCAGTTAATATTTTTATTAATATTAATAGAACATGGTAATACATTAGGAGCCCGATGTAAATATATATATTTTAAGGGTTTTATGTTTAACAGTTTAATGTATAGGACTCAACACTGAAATACACTATCAGTATAGCGTTATATGTAAGAAACCAATCATACGATAAGACTAAAGGAGGATCTCAATTTGTTTTATTTATTATATCTTGTCCGTACAGGGACAATGTGAAAATTTTAAACAAATTAAATTTTAACTAAAGGTAAACCTTCGATTGTGTTTTAATAGAGTTTAATAAAATAATTAACTTTTATTAATTAAACTTACGAATATATTCAGTAATAAGTTTTATATGATAACAATGTCCCATGTGCACCAATTGCCACACTGAAAATAAAGAAAAGCCCCATTTATATTGTAACTAAAAATTAAAAATAGAAAATTACTTTTTAAATACTTAACAGATTTCCATCAAACAGCTAAGCACACTCTCGACTAATTCACCTTCCAAAGAAAAAAACAAAATCAAAATCGATTCATACGTTCGGGAGCTACGATGCTACAAACAGACCCAGACGCCTCAAACTTATAACACACGTCTTATTATATACTCAAACAAATAAAATACGTACTTTCATATCTCTCTACACAATTCACATAATCTAGCATGCAATAACTTTTAAAAGTCATATAGTTTTGATATATGGTTTTGCCGCAAACTCTTCCAGTTCTGGAAAACAAGACCAATATAGAACACGCCTTAAATAAAAAAATATATTTGACGAACGAGTTAAAAATGATGAATGTAAAAAAAGTAAAGGGGCTTCTTGATTTAGACTGGTTATGGCCATTAGGTCTGGGGATTTCACTGCGACGTTTAGTGCGCTAACGCAGTTGCACTTTCTATTCTCTCTTGTAGCCCGATAGAACGGCAAGCCGCTAAGTCCTAGAAGATTTCAAAGCCTATCATCATCAGCCTGCGGCAGTACACTGCTGGATTTAGGCCCCTCCCAAGACACGTCACTTTTCTCGATCTTAAGCTTTGAGCGTCCAGTTGTTACTAAATTTTGCTTTTAAAAAATTGTTTAAAAATGGCTAACAAGCATAAAAAAGAATATGTCATGAAAGTTTGTATATGAACCTACAAGCCTTTTTTTTCATATGCTGGTAACAAACAAACCTTGTAACTCATTCAGTAAGCATAGAATAAAATCTTACTTGTAAGATTTGAGGCAGTAGTTCGCAAGTAAATCACATTGCTCTTCAGTGGTTATTCTTTCCGGGGGAGTTCGATCGTATTTCTTTGTATTTTTCGTTTTCGTTGTAAACCTGGACGGTTTTGAAGGACAAACAAATTTAAGCAATGATACGTAATAATATTTTATTAACATAGTATAATACAAAAATGTATTATGACATTGATATAAACAGACAACTGAAAAACATACTTATAAAAACACATTAGTATAATAATTACTAGTATTATATTATACATTAGAATAAAAATATCGTGATCTCAAAAAGATGGGTCCTGATTGGGAATCAAATCCACGATCTCCAATTCAGCTAGTCGAATTCTGACGACGAATATCATTACAAGCCCCAAACATGTTATTCATTATAGGCGATTCCACCTTTATTGTTGAATGAAAATGAAATTTTAGTTGAATGAAATTGAATGAACATACCGCTGAGCAGCTTGCCCGGCTTGGTCCTGTGCCGGGCTTTTCGGGCGATGCGTTACATGCATGTCCTGCCCGGGCTTGCCAGGCTCATACATATTTCCCCCATTTGGTACGCCTTCCCCATTTTCTTGCCTACGCTTTGCATTTACACCAGCGGGGGGCGAGTTTAACGTGACTTGTTCTCCATTTACCACGTCAAAAGGAATTACTTAAAGCAATGATGTTTATTATTTATCAACGTCTGCCTAACCATTAATTCCCCAATTATGTTGGGCCAGTCTTACGGGATTCAGCTGAATACCGTATTTTACATGGAGCGACTACCTATCTGCCCTCCACCCACAACGCATTTTACTGGGTAACACAGTATCCCATAGTAGGACTGGTTGTCAGCATTGACTTAACGAATGACATAGATCAACTTATGATAGTCGGGACCAACGGCTTGACGTGCTTTTCGGGAGCACGGAATATTGTTATTATCAGATATTATTATCTAAATTTTCGGTAAAACTGGAAGCCGACACTAGACTAACGTAGCTTGGGAAAGGAGGCAGAGATCGTTATTTTAAGCAATCGTACTTACAAACATTAAAACCTAACTGTAGAATTGTAAAATGGCTTAATGTGGTGAACCAACGAAGCATTTTGAATACACGATGTTATTATTGTTTATTTTCATTTCTTTAGATATAAACTTCTTATACAAATACAACTTTATGTTGTTGTATTAACATGTAAATCTGCTTTTAATGTAAGATAATCGAATTAAATTCGTGGTTTTTTATTTTGGTATTGGTTTCGTTAATGACAATATTTTATTACTAAACTTTTAAATTATTTTTATTTTATCTAAATTCTACTTTTATATTTTTTTACGTAATATTTACAAGCTTGTTCTGTGTTTGCAGAGTATTGCACACTAAAATACAAATCGACAAAGTCACGCAATCAGACTTTTATTGATCAATAATATTGATTAATAATTTTATGAATGTGTTGCAAACGATTTTTATTCTTCTATAGGTTTTTGATTGACATTATACTATATTTAAAGTATATGAAGCAGATAGCAATTTCATGACAAATTAAACATTTTGGTTTAGTCTTTCAGTCTTCTGATTCTTTTTTAATTAAATAATATACAATCACATTTAAACTATCGCGCTGCATGTTTATAGTAATATTATAGAACGGGGATTAGCGTGTACAAGCAGTCTGCTTGCGACCACGGCCTATGTAACCCGGTCGAAACGTCAAGCCCCTAAAGGTATTTAAGCATGTACGTGCTAATCCCCGTTCTATAATATTACTATAAATAATATACCTACACTTGCTAATTAACCCTCGACGCAAAAAGATAAATTTGACGTATCGGTATGTCTGTGTGTCTGTCTATCTGTGGCCTCTCCTAAACCAATTAACCGACTTTTAGTGGTTTTTGCTTAAAATTTGACGTCATAGATGGTTTTTAATTGTTATAAGAAGATGAAGGGACCTAAAATGTAAAGTAAAAACCACATAATCCGTAAAAGGTAGTTTTAATAAAAAAAAATCTATTAATCATTTTAAAAGTTACCAGCTATTTACTATCTATAATTTCTCGAAGTTTTCTTCCATTTTTATTAATAGTTATTTAGTGCCTACTGTCAATATACATTACAAAACTTTACCTTTTCTTCATGAAGGTAAGAGGTCCGAATTTTCAAATGAAAAGTTCTCGACTTTATTCACAAGTAAACTTACATTTTAAAAGAGTCGTTAATACCCACCGATATACATGTCCCAAACCTCGCAACTGAAATATAGCCAGCTCTTATATACTGACAAATAGCTCTATTTTCTACGTGACTGCAAACTTCATTACAATAAAGACCTTATGCGTTAGAGTTTACGATACATTTTACATACTCAATTGTCGCGTAAACCCAGAAAATCCTGTAGTGATTCCGCTTTGAAACATTTATTTGGAAGTTTTGAGCGTGCAATCTCGACACGCAGAGATCTTTGTGCAAGGGAATGAAAATAATGGAATCATAACGAATGTTTTTGGTTATGTACGTTTTGAATGAATGTACGGTGGCTAAAGACAATACATGTACATAAATTATGCACTCGCAATTAAGGTATATGATGTCTGCTTTTAAAACACATGTCTTGAAGTCTAGTGGTGCTCTCTGGGAGTTTTAGTCCATGAAAAAAGTTGCAAATAATCTATATTTTATTTATATATAAAATTCTCGTGTCACAATGTTAGTTACCATACTCCTCCGAAACGCCTTGACCGATTTTTATGAAATTTTATATGCTTATTCAGTAGGTCTGAGAATCGGCTACTATCTATTTTTCATACCCCTAAGTGGTAGTAGGTAAGTAGTAGGCAGGTAGTAGGCAGGTAGGTAGTAGGTTGGTAGTAGGCAGGTGCTAGGTAGAAAAAATTGCATCGCAACGCATGCCGGGTACAGCTAGTAATTATACAGGGTGTCCGGTAAATAGTCCGACAAACTGGTGGCTGATACCTTAGGTCAGGACCTATCCAATGAACACAACATATGTTCCCCGAAAAGTTACAGGTTTCGAGTTACAATCGATTTTCGGAAATTTTAGAATTTTCTACCTTGCATCAGACTTTTCCATTTTACTTGCTGATTAATAGCTTTCGTAATACTTTTTGTACATCAAATTAATCTTGAATAGTTACTCTAGGCTTTAGTAAGTCTCATATTTATCTAAAAGAAGAATGTATTGACAAAAAAGCCATTCGCTTAACAATTTTCACTTTTCGTTTTTCTTACTGCTCAACTTTGAACTGCAGTGGTGAAAAATAAATGTATGTAGGAATTTTGTACAACAATCTTAAAAACTTGCTTGAATATTGGTAATTTTGGGAAGGTACAATACTTGCGTATTTTCCTTATAGAATTTGACAAAACAAGCTGCTGAAGTGCACACATGGGCTTATTTGTTGAAATATTACTAATGTAAATCTGAGGAAAAATGAGACGTAACTTAACGCGGATCGTCATTGTACAATGAAATTAGGTATTTTCTTCTAGCGACTAACTAGGTACACCAAATAATAAATGTTGTGTTCATTGGATAGGTACTGACCTAAGGTATCAGCCACCACAGTTTGTCGGACTATTTACCGGACACCCTGTATAAAAATGAATTGCTGTTCGTTAGTCTCACTAAAACTGGAGAACGGCTGGACCGATTTGGCTAATTTTGGTATTCAATTATTTGTGAAAGCCCAGGGAAGGTTTAAAAGGTGAATAAATATGAAACATGTTCGAAATTAAATAAAAAAAAAACTTTTTGTTTAAGTTCATTTTATACAAAAGTTTAGGCTTTATTTACCGATTGAGGCAGTACGAAGTCTGCCGGGTCAGTTAGTTTATTATAATTTACCTTTTATTTATTTTTTAATGATTTTACACGGCTTGGAGCCAATTACATAAATCACATAAAAAAACTTAAACTAATCATTCAAAAAAAAAAATGCACATTATTCTAACTAAAACATAAAAACATAATTCTAAACTATGTAACGAAAACGAATAATTTTATCTTATCATATCTTCTTCAAAACATGTCATTAAAATGGTTTTTTATTTTTAATAATTAGGTGGTTCAATACAAAGTTTTAAGAATACTTTTTTGGTTGTGCTGAGTAAGCTTTTCAAGCGTTCGCCCCGAAGGGTCCAAATCTGTGCAAATAAGTTCCCTGTTGACATAACTCGTAAGGACAAGGGTCAGTTTGCCCTTTTCCTAATTGGCTTTCTTCACAAGTGACATGCCTGATCAATTACCTGATCAAAATAAAATTAGAAGTCTGCTTGAATAATTTATGTATTTGTGTTTACATGAATATTGGCCTATCACCTACCAATAGCTAAATTATTTTTTAAAATGTCTTCTAGTTTATTTTTTTTATCTATCTTTTTTATTTATCTTTTTTATTTTTTTTTCTGTTCTCTCCAAGAGAACAGAAAAAAAATACTAGGTAATTGAGATTAGCTGTATTTTGAGTTGTAACCGCACCCAAAACTATATGTACATAATATTAGTTTAACCGTAATTATCCGACTACTGTTCAGCCATATAATTCAAAGTGGGGGTCATTTGAATAATGTCTCACCCATAAAGGACCTAATACCAACATTAGCATATTTTCATGCATCTTTAATTTCTTGTATAAAGTACACCTCCGTGCATTTAAAGGTCTGCCAATTATATATAAATATTAATAAAGGCTAATTTATTTATATAAGATTAAATTTTAGTATAGTTGTAAGTATTTGTTGTTATATTAGATTTAAGTATTGAATTGTAAATAAAATAAATTTTATAAAAGTTACTTAAGTACCTTTATGAAAGGGTCGTTCTTTATGTTTAACATTTACCTCTATTCTAAGATATTATTGTCCTTGGACAATGTCTCAGAATTTTGTATAGTCAAGGTTGCTCTTAAAACTCGGGACAATTTTTCTCAGTTTGTTTGAGATGATTAATACCGTCCTTTTTTTTAGAATTGGGTAGACAATATAATTAGAAATAACTTTCTCAGTTACTTAAATATGCTAATGACTGTTAGCACTATTTTTTTTGGTGTTGCCTCATTGTCCTAACTGAAAAAAACGAAAACTTTCATAAACAGAATAAAAATATTTCTTTACAATTGCTCTACTGTCTTATTTGCCTTGTTCTAAATAAATGACATAAATCCTTAGGTTTTTACGTACATATCTTACAGTCCTAATCGTATATCTTTGTAACCTGATTATGTAGAGTGATGAATAAATAAGCAATTATTTCGACAAACAGAAAACAAAAGAAACGAGTGCCTAATTAAAGCAAATTCGTCCTTTCAGAGTATAATTTGTAAGTGTTTATATTAATGAAAAAACTTATCATTTAGGCATACTTTTATTATAAAATACCTTGTAATTTTGATAAACTATACTGATAATTAATAGAATTATTAAAATATTTATAAAAAGTTATACAGCGTAAGCCAAGTTTCCGATAGTACTCATACCTGCTGGATTACGGTTATAACAAAAACATTATTAAAATAAAATATTAAAAGCACTCAAAACAGCATAAATATTCCTAGTACCTAATTTCCATATACCCTCATCAGAGTTTTAAGAAGCGTGCAAGAGTGGCAACATTGCGCTCCGCTGCAAATTGAACGTAAATTTCGCCCGAGCCGTTCACTCATGAACTTAATGAGCGACACGACCGCTGAAGCGAATACAACTAGAATATAGTTCACTCTAAATAAACATTTTGTATTCTGAATTTATTATGAGAAAAATCAGTTTGTTGTCGGATTTAAAGTGTTTCCATTTTTTTACTTGAGAAATACATGACATACCTACGTGACAATGTACAAAATTACGTTTCTATATTGTCTCAGGTCAGGGTGTTCGGGGTACCGTCGTTGTCTCTGAAGTCTATAACACCAGTACACTTAGTTAAGTTTTACTTCAGAGCAATGTACGTGATGTTGTTCAAATTTATTATTAAAAATATTTATTATTTACGGAATTATTTATGTAATTATATCTGAAGTAATGTGAGCTTTATGTTGTTTAGATGATTTTGGATTTTTAACTTTGCTATTTTGACTCTACTGTAATCGAGTTAACCCCGACAAACCAGAAATCTCTATAGGAACCGTATAGTTTAACCATTAAGCTCTAACTTTGATAAGCTATATAACATAGCTAGGGATTTCTGTAGACAATAGATCGCTTTATAATAGCTTCCTCGAGTTTTGGGACGAACGTTAATGCATACATTACGTAACTGGTACTATCATTATTTCTGTAACATTTGGTCTTGTAATTGGGGTTATTAAAAAAGTATAAAGTATTTTGTTGTAGTTTTGCTACGTGATGATTCTATAAAATACAGTGTGACGTGGTAGCCCAGCTGTTTAATGAACTGATTTGTGTGCACAAATTTTCAGGTCAGGAACCATTACAAGAAACTATAATAATAATAAAAAATCTTTATTGACATGAAAAGATTACATGATTTTGTTTGTAACCCTGACTCCTGTGCTAGTATTTAAACTGTATTATGACTATGAACATTCTTAATTATTCTAAAACGTCTCAATTTTTTTCGTTAGTTGAGTATACAGAGTGGAAGATAGAAATTAAACACTATGATCAAATAAATAGGACATATTTTTGTAAAACGCATTTATTTTACCGACGACCTCCGTGGTCGAGTGGCGTACGCACCGGTTTCAAGGTGTCGCTAGCTCTGAGGTCCCGGGTTCGATCCCCGGACGGGTCAATGTAGAAACCAAATTTTCTACATTGCCGGGTCTGGGTGTTTGTGGTACCTTCGTTGCTTCTGAATTTCATAACACAAGTGCTTTAGCTACTTACTATGGGTTCAGAGCAATGTATGTGATGTTGTCCGCATTTATTATTTATTATTTACCGTGGTTCCTACAGCATAAATACAGTGGCGTTAATAACATAAAAATCGTAGTACAATGTCTTCCACAAAATGATTCTTCGTAATTCTTGTGCTGTATTGCGTACGCGCCGACTGAAGAATCAGGTCGTTTTGTGAACTCACGCGCAAGTGACGACAAAGCGTACTGATTCTAATGTCGGCGACGTACGACCTCTTCATAATATAGTCTTCTTATCTTCTTCTCGATATTCTTGATAATACCTAAAATAATAACTTGTTATACCCTGGCCGCTGAAAGAATGCGTTCCTGACAGGTCGCGATCAACAAGACAACTAGGCCTATGCCTAGTTTAGAAGACAGCAGTTTACTTTTTTATATTTTCTGATTTTACCACATTTTATTTTTTTTATATAACAGACAAAAGCTGCTATCTACTATCTTACTATCATGTATCAGTCATGGTATTTATAATTGAAAATATCCTGTTTTGGGCGATTCATGAGTAGAAGTATTTAATGATTTCGTTTTAAATCCTCATGGTCGTAGTCAAACGCTTTTCAATAAGTAAACTCTCTGCATTACTTGAGTCTGATGATTAAAATCGGTACTAAGAAATCCCTTAAGTAACTATCACTCTTCTCTTTCTTTGAGCATGGCTGCAATATTTCCAAGTCATAAATAATACTAATACTCAGATTCTCAAAAAACTAGGACATCAAAATAGGATTAGTTATTCAAGTCCTTCAAGTAAATCAAGACGAAAACAATAAAACTATCCATCCTTTCTTATAACGTCGATTACACTTTCATTGCTCGTCTTGAATAAATATTTATGTCACGTCTTCGTACTTTTGTCTGCCAGTATATTATTTTCTAGACATTGGAAAGTAGGCCTTAATCTATTACTGGAAGCAGATGATATTTTTTTATGATATTGAAAAAAATTGAGCCAAGTTCAGTTTTGTTACAAATTTTCAACTGATGAAATCATGAGTGTATACCAAAAGGATCTTCACCAAACAAGTCCATATAAGGCAGGTAAATAGATGAGTAAATGTTTACTGTTATTTTACAGTTTTGATCACAAGCCGAGTAACATCAGATTGTTAATTATATTTTAAATTTATGCCTTCATAAAATAAATTAATGAGTATATCCACACATGCGCCAGATGCAAAAACTTGGCTACGTTTCTACCGTGCCCCTGAAATCAGTTATCCAGTAAGTGATGTTCATTCGATGTTTCAATATGTTCCCAAGACTCTATTTATGTTATTTGATTAGATATTTATTTGATTATCCGTAGTCCAATACAGAAGAAATGTAGAGAAATATTGCTAACAGAATAAATAAAAGGCAAATAAAGGGCAAAAGATTTATGTAATGTAACAGTTCTTGGCTTAGACAAATGTGATTGGGCTGAGTTAATTACAGAAGTTCCGTAGAAGGGACGTAGGGATGTAATAGTGGGGAACTTAGGGTGGAAAGTCTTCGTTAACTACTTTCCTGAAGTCATAACTTGGAAACGGAAAATTCTTTTGCCGGAAAATTTGTTGAAATTTCGGAGAGCTATTTAATTATTTTATTTTTCATCTGTGATCGAATTCAAATTAGTAGGAAGTTTCTTTTTCGGCAAATATAATAAAAAAAACTGCCATAGAATAAAATTATTTGCCATAAAATTAAAGTTTTGTTATAATTAATCAGTTAAATAATATAATAGACCTATTAAATGGTGGTGACAGAATTATACAAGTTAAATTTTGTTACAAATAATTATCTTCTGACAGCAGCAAATTTTCCTTAACAGTCTGTCTTAAAAACCTCACAAAATAATTAGTAAAGAAAGTTTGAATTAGTCGAATACAAAAATAAACTACCCCTTCAATGAATGATAAATTGGTCTTTATTTAGCTAAAAATTAAATCAAACACAGCTCATTATTCTTAAAACTAGAACAATAATAAATATATGTTTCTAAATATTTTAGTGCTAGGTGTGTTAATAGCGTAGAAGAAGGATACATAAAATGTTGATTACACAATGCATTTATTCTATTACAATTTACACAAATATAAAAAACTATGCATGTATTCTTTAAATCAATGGGAAAGGATAAATTTTTTCGACACCAAAATTAAATCACATTATTTTATGCTTCTTCATGTGTTAATTCTAAGTAAAAACTTCCCTTTTTGCCAATCACCATTAAGATCACTAACTTTCCTATCTCGTAATGATAGTTAAAAGGTGATTATATAAGGATAGTATAAAAGGATGAATAGGCTCTTATAACATGTATTGGATAGTAAACAAATCCATACTTTACATACAGGACATAGTATTGCCGATTATATCTGCAACACGCTCGCTTACACAAGGCTTCGAATCACATTAATCAGGCTTATAGTCAGTTAGGCTTACTGCAGGTGATCCGAGTTCCTTATGAGGAGGAAGGCTTATGCCAGCCACATGTTTCAGATATTGAATCAAGTCACAATTTCTGATAAACTACATTTTTTTAAATTCAGTCCTAATTATCTAAACGTTCTCACTTATTCCAGAAATATAAAATGCAGTTGTAGTATTTCCGTTCGATTCATTTATAAATTGTTTAATTCCAAGATTTAATCGTTTCACAATGATGTTAAAAACCTTTGAATTTTTTGAGTCTTTTTATAAATTTGACGTTGAAGAAAGAACTTAAAAACCCCTTTCCTATACTTATGAAAATGCTAAGACCACAAGGGCAGAGTGTAGTCAATATTTTTATTATCCTTCAAAGAAATTCCATTACACGCGCTCTTGAACATAGTATCCATAAAGGATTCACGGAAGCAGTTAGTTCATATCTTAAGCACATCCCTTTTCTGACCAGAGACAAAAAGATTCTTCCGTAAATCATCTTAATCAAAAAAGGGGCAAAGGTACCGTTATACAGCCATTTATTACAATAATATGAATTTCGTGACCTTTTTTGTATATCATTAAGTGACTTACATAAATTTATTCTTACTCTAATTATTAATATAAATATTAGATTATTATAATTTAGAATATTTCAGCTTTTTGATGTTACGTGATAAAATTACTATAAAGCGTTAGTTTTTATTAAATTATGTTCTTTAGAAAATATTTTTACCGTACAGATTCCGTCAATTTACTTTGACCCAGATTTTTTACCGTTCATTTCATAAAATAAATATTTCGTAAATTATTTTTATATTAATTAACTAATAATTTAAATATTGTTGTCTATTTCGTAAGACATAATATAAATTTGGGTTTTAGAGTTAGTTAGGAACTGTTTGAACCGTCTCGGTTGACATTTACAACCTAAATTCATATCATGTCTAGGCACTGGAAATACATATACTTTTTATAATATAATTACTTAAACTTGATTAAAAATAAGGTACTTTAACAGAAGTATACTTGATATTTATAATGAGTTATGTAAATAGATGAGCAATATAGTTCGTTTCTTGTTATTTTAAATAATACCTCTCATAGATATACAATTGAAATGTAAAAGTTTAGTAACCTAACCATAGTACAGAAAAAGATAATTTCATTTACCATTTATCCCTAACATATTTAAAAATAGAGACTGCCTCGTTGGCCTAGTGGCTCTAAGCGCGACTGCTACGCTAGAGGTCTTGGGTTTGATTCCCAAGTCGACCAAGGTGTTATTGGGTTTTTCTATGAAATTCTCAGTAGCAGGTCGGAGTTTGGATTTGTGCCCGGTTAGTGGCAATAGGCTTGCCCCCTATTAAATGGGACCTAAACATACCGGCGAACTGTGGGTATACATTAGTACACCTCTGCCTAACCCTTCGGGGATACAGGCGTGATGGTATGTTTATGTATATTTAAAAATGTTCAACAAAAATATCTCATTTATTTCCTTTCCCATCGATAAAGTCAATTCTTCCATTTGCGACACCCATTACATAAAGCTATACCCATGTATCATGGTCTTCATACCAGCCTGTAATAACATCACCAGTTTCCAAACCCACTTGTGGTTCAATATCAGCATTTGTATGGTCTGTGTAAAGTCCCATTCAAAGTGAATCCGTATTAGACAGGGCACATTGGGTGCCGGTTCGTGGCCCACATTCACTCATTCACTGTGCAACTCCAAGTTATGTTAACAAGGAATTAACTAAGAACGACTATAATGTCTATTCCATTCAAGTTGTTTTAAAAAGAGTTTTACGAAGTCAATCTTTGAAAATTATATTGTTGCTTTGGAACTTTTTCATTATTTTGGAATTTTCATTTGGAAACGATCTTGAAAAACTGATAAAATAACTGTCAATTTTTTTTTAATCATGTACCTATATACCTTGGATAAGTAATATAAAAATAAGTTTAAAAGTATTTGTCAAAAAAAAACACCAGTTTTATCGAAAATAAAAATTTCGAATTTCCAAAACATTTCCAAAGTATCGCTTCCAAAGATGTTATCAATATAGATATTCTATTAAATAAATACGCTCACAAACTTCACTGTACCGAATATTAAATCAGGTCGCTTCCAGAGTTACATCACGTAGGCTCAGGTACATTTTAAGCATCTCAATGTTGGTTTGGGTTCAAGGGTTTATTTTTGTTTCATCTCAGGTGTAATAAATCTGTATTAATACCTTAATATATTACCACGCTATGTTCCTTTTCCGTGACCCTACATCTTATCTGATTTATAATATTCTTTTTTTCCTGTCCTGATCTTTCGTTGCACAAAAATAAAAATGAAGAAAAAAGTTGCATAAAAAAGATGGTGTATCTTTTTTTCATTCAAAATATCTTTTGTAGATATGGTCTCCATCATTGCTCTTCTATTTACATAATTAACAGATTTTAACAAAGAAATAATTAATATTTTCCGTTAAATTATTTAATACTTCAAACCCGCTATCCTATACCAAACAATACTGTGAATATATTAACAATACTGTGAATATATTTGTACATCTATAAGTTAAGTACATCTAGTTATAGAAAAGAATTGTATCGTGATTTACTTAATAAAGCGTCAATCGTGAGTGATATCTTTCTATATACATTTACAACTAACTAATGATTCTATATTTTTCATCCTGCTTACAATTCCATTGATATATGACTTCCAATTGTTTTCTTTCATCAAAAGTTTCAATACTCACGAAAATACCTTCTGGGGTATCAAAGGACGAATATTAAAATTTCGTCAAAAAAGGTAGGCGTTGCTTGTAGTATTTCATGTCTTTAAACTCACCAGTGATTAATTATTCTGTCCGACAGCTTTTGTTTTAAGAAAAAAGGCCAACAATTAATAATGATAGCGCACACAAAAGGATTTAAATAGAAACTGTTAAATAAATAACAGTAAAATTGTAAGCAGAGAAGAAAACCATTTATATCATATTTTTTTATCACTGATGATAATTTTCAGATGTTTTGAATTGTATTTTTGCTTCTGAAATGCGGTTTTTACTCGGTTTCCAAACCGAAGGAATTATAAATTTATTTGAAAGATACCCAAAGCTTCCAAAGATCAAAAACTAGATAACATAGAATACATACTTAAATAATCAAAACATCAATTAATAAATAATTAAAGATTTTAACCAGAAGTACTGTTCCGATCCGTTTACATTTAGTCCGTTCGTACACGAGGCGACGATTTTAGCATTTAAGCAACTATCGCCATGCAAACCATAGAGATCCGTACATAGGCAAGCATCGTTGGAGACTAAAGTTGCCGGGTATCGGAGACTTGTGTCACTTTGTGTACGAACGGACTTCCACCTTTGACCCAAAACAACGTCAGTAAACGCACCCTAAACATAATAAAATTAACAATAAAAAAAACAAATTAGAATAAATTACATTGCTGCTTGACTAGACTATAAACAACGAAATTCGTATTAAAACGCAGTGATGGATAACGTGCATGAAGTAAATTGCAATGTAAATCAAAATGTAAAGAACTTCAATCTGTCATATAGATGTGTTTTTATTTTAAATCGAGAATCGATAGAATCGAACTGGCATATTATAATGTTTTTTTATGTTACTAATTTGAAATATGTTGGGTTGGAACTATCATTATAATTTTGTTTTTTTACTTCTTAAAGGTTGTGACAATAAAAACAAAAGCCAATATCATTCAAGAAAAAACATTTAAGAGTCAACATTGTATCGTATGTTATTTACAATGTTTTGTCTTATACTTGGGACCGATGACTCCTTTGGGAACTATAACGTTGAAATTCTCAATCCCCAATCAAATGTCTTGATTTTATTGCTTCTTTGTTTTGCTATATATAAATGCAACACTGTTTTAATCTAAAATAGAAAGGATCGCCTTTTGTTTAGATTACTATTTTGGTAGCTTTATGGCATTGGTGGTAGCCATATTTCTTTTTTATTTCTGACTGAAATATTGGAACATGTTTTGGGTTGTAATGTTCAGCATTTTGTGTTGGGTTGTTATGTTCAGTGCCTGTATTGGCTTTATATTGAAAACAGGTGTAGCTTACTACTGTGTGTTCTGTAGTAGCACAGAATACTAGAATTTCAGTTATATCAGTAACCTGATTTGCTATTCTAGAGATGTTTTATTATAAACCGAACATGATATAAAGCGTTTTTGAATACTGTTTTCTTATATATAAGTTTTTGATTTCAGCTATTTCTGTTTGTATCAAGGGCAGTTGGGAAACATATTTGATAAGAATTTTACCAACATATGTAGGTGCTTTAATTCTATTTAGTTAAAAGTGAAATTTGGTAGGACATATTTTTAAGTAATTATCATTGCAATTTACATATATATAGATGTTAAAAGCTATTTCAAATTTATTCCCACTATCGGTATAAAATATTTTTTTTGTAAAACGAAATCCATCACTGCAATTTATTATGAAGTGATTTATTATAATGATGATGCAGTTGCCAATGATTCAATCTATAGATAACAATATATTGTAGTTAAGGACACATGAAAATTTAGACCTTTCTTCCAAAGATTTTTGATAAATATTAAGTTCGTTCCTAATATTTTGTGTTGTCTTTAACATCTAAATAATTTGAAATTCACCTTAAATAAAATAAAAAAAAACATTTCTGAAGAAATAACATATAAACAATCTATTTTTAACAAAATAAAAAAGTGATTTCTTTAAATAAATTGTACAACCAAAATCTTTTCAACTAAATATAGACGACAAGACCTCACAAATCTTTGATATATTTTAGAACACTAGTCTGTCATCAAACTAAAAAACAAAATACACTCTAAGAACCAAAACAAAATTATTGAAAAAAAAATGTTGACATTTTGAATCACCATAATATTATGACTACTCAAACAAGATCATCCAAAAAACAAAATAACATTTTGATTCACAATTCTATTTTATAATGAACAAAAAAACAAAAGTATTCCAAAGACCTAACAGAGTCGCACTTCTGATACTGGTACCACGAGCGGTCAGCGCGCAGCCGCGGCGGTGATCAATGCTGTTATAACAGCCAGGATCGTGGTAGGTCGCGGTGCGTACGCGCTGTTGCACTCGTCGGAGTCACAGCAGAAGGTGCGGGCGCCCCACCATTCTGGAAAAGAGAGTTTTTGTTAGTGTGATCGATGGGCAGGAGATATTTGATCTGTAGAGCCATGTTGTCTTTCTATCGTATGTATTTATGAATTAGATATCTGTATCTAATTCAGTCAGTCGCTTATAATTTCGTCTATAATAAGTCGACTATTTCGTGAATGAGGTTCAAGGCAAATCTAATAAATAGTTAGTTTTATTTATTTATATAAGTTTTTATTTTAGTATAGTTGTAAGTGTTAGTTGTTATATTAGATTTAAGTATTAAATAAATAGTATTAGAAATAGTCCATTTAGATTGTGTCAATGGTCGTACACTATCATAAACTAGGTAATCTAGTTTGTACAAGGAACAGCACGAAGACCACTAAACTAAAATGTCTAATCGTTTCCAAAGTGGTACAACATAATATGCAAGATTTATTTACAAATTGGCATGCTCCCAAAAGTCTTCTTATTAAATTCTTATTCAAAATCAAAATCAAAATCAAAATAAAAAATATTTATTTAACTTAGGCTACAACGTAGCACTTATCAAACGTCAAAAATTATTACAAAAGGACAGCACCTTAGGAGTCGGTTCATATCCGGCGGAAAAGGCAGCACGCAACATTAAAACAACTATTGATAAATAATATCACCACCATTCCACATAAAACTAGAACTCCCACCACAGAAATCGATAGCCTAACTAAATAACAATATAGAGCAGTACCACAACTGCATTTAAATATACCGCAGACATGTAACATAGTTGTTAAGCTCGATATCGTTAAATTTAACATTACTGGACGATAATTGGCGTGATCGCGTGTCGCTGTATTGTAGCTTATCGGAAAATAGATAGCTGATTAGTTAGCGTACTGGCTTTCAACTACTCTGTGTGTAGTTCATGGAAAAATGTATTTTGATGGTTTGAATGGTCGTGATGTCTTTTACGTTTTAATATTTAACTGTTTGTATTTCTTGTACCTATATCTACTATTTGAGTTTTTTTGAGTTTCGTTGTTTTTCTTCAATAAGAGATAATTGTATACTTAGATATACAAGATTGCATGTGCTAACTATTTGTCAATATATAATTAACTGTCTAAAGCCCACAATATTTTGAAAGCTTTGTTTATATTTAACACCAGAAGTTTAGCTATATTATTTTGTAAAAAACATTTTACAAAATAATATAATTATTTTTTTTAATTATTTAAATAATTTTTACTTTGTAGTAAGTAGAAGTATAAGTAATAAAAATATTAAATAAATTATATATTTACAAGCTTTCTTTAAGTAACGCACTACTACTGCAAAGTTACCAAAACACTATTTAAATCTATTTAGGACCCTATTTTTCACCGTCTGTGTAAAACATAACTAAAGAATCAACTTCTTCACTTACAAACATGATTTATATGTTTGTTCTCTCCCAAAATCTCGTAAGGAAAATCTCTTGTTTACATTCGACTTGAAGTGAGAAGTTTTATCTCGACGCTATCTAAGTCCGTTGCCAACATAATAATGAGCTCTTCCAGACACGTTATATCCGCGGGAACACGCATCTGGTATTATACAGGGTGCTACAGAAATAACTTAGGCATTAAGTCCGTTATTAAACATTGCGTGAGTATTATAAATATAAATATTTAAAATACTGGTACAGACTTTATCTAAGGAAGTAACATTCTATTAAAAAAAATTGCATCCCTTACGAATTTTGATCAGGTGATTATAATTTTGCACTGTAGGGCCAATCGTATGTTTTCTTTTTTTTTTAATGGCTATGTTATCTTTGAGGAATGTTGTTCAAAAATCTGATCAAACTTAAGGTTAAAGCAGTATTTCAAATTTTAATATGACCGGGCATTTCTAGAGCACCCTATATATTACATAACCTAGCCTAGTTTATTTTGGCACTAAATATTGTATTCGCCTGTTCGAGATTTATGGATCGAACGGATCTGGCCGTGAATTTATTTAATAAACACAGGACACTCAATAAACATCGCCATGAACCAATTAAAGAAATGCATTTACAAATATTTTGGACGAAAATGAAAATTAGACTTAAAATTTTAGACGTATGAATTTGTCCTAGTTGAAGTAAGAGAAAAAAAAATCGTAGACTCAAGGTCTTATAAATATGATTTTTGGAAGTTTGGTCGTTAACATACTCACAAGTAAACTAACTACATTAAAAGTTTCAAATTATAAGCAAATAATAAAAAAAACTTGAAAATCAAGTAAAAAAGCTTTACGAAAAAATCCACTGCATAAAATAGCGACGTTTTTCTTGCAGGCAATTACAGGGCAATGCTAGTTGGACTATAATAAAGCCTTAACAAAGTCCCTCTGATAGTCCAGTACAAAAACGTTGCTGTACTTAATAATTTTCTTGTTATCTCAAGTCACATTTTACGCCTTATTACGTACAGTTGCCCACACGTCCAAGGTTCTAACGACTCTACAATATGAACCTTATCTCCTCGCAATACAGTCGCTGTTTCTGTGACACTTTTACTACGTTCCATGGCCGGACTGTACTGAAAGATATGTAATTTTTCTAAGAAATATTATTAATGTACAGGAATATTTTCTAGGAAATTTAAACGGGACGAAAACATGTCGTTTCCTAAAATAAGATATAAGCCACTCTGCCAGTTCTGTATACGTCTAAAGCCAATAACATGCAAATTTCGTGATCGTTACGGTCTCATCGTCTTGTTGACTTAAAAGGTATAAATGAATTTAAGAAGCATACAATTATTAGTAAGACGCGATGAAGGTTAATTTAATACAAATGTCATATAGTAAAATAGAAAATTTGAGCACGATTAAAAAAACGCAAAATACTTTTAATTTAGCATCATTTCCACAGTTGTCGTCAATGCAATTTATATTAAATTTAAGCTCGCGAATGTAAATTAAGCATTTTAATTTGAAAATTAGTTGAAATTATTAATACCTTTTAACACCTTTGTAATTGCAATGACCACACAATATAACACAATTTAAGGAACTACCAGCGCGGCAGCGTTCCGTAGTTTTACGCGCGTAATTTCCATTCCTGTAGACCTATTGGTATATAACTGGATAAAAAGTATCCTATGTTTTAATAAAGGTTATAAACCATATTTATGCCAAATTTCATCCAAATCTGTCTAGTAGTTTATGCGTAAAAGGGTAACAAACATCCATCCACACCAACTTTCACATTTATACTAATAATTACTTTGTAATAATAGGGGCTTTATTCGGCAATGAGTAAGCGTTGCCCTTTTGCTAAACGAGGGTTTTCTTTTTTCGTAAGAATTTTGGATCCCCCAAGGGAAATGTGAAAGACAGCCTTCAGAAAAGTAAAGGCTTCTTGGTAACGATCAACATTAAAGAGTAAACCGCTTAAGTTTTGTACAGTTTGAGGTTAAAAGGATGCTTATAATATAAAATTAATAATTGTAATTTTTATAAGGGGTTGTAAGCGTACTTTTAATATCAGTAAGTTGGGAAACGTAAGTAAGCTTTTTTATCGTCGATCGACGACCTCCGTGGTCGAGTGGCGTACGCACCGGTTTCAAGGTGTCGCTTGCTCTGAGGTCCCGGGTTCGATCCCCGGACGGGTCAATGTAGAAAATCACATTTCTACATTGTCTCGGGTCTGGGTGTTTGTGGTCCCTTCGTTGTATCTGAATTCCATAACACAAGTGCTTTAGCAACTTACTTTGGGTTCAGAACAATGTATGTGATGTTGTCCGCATTTATTTATTTATTTATATTTTTCTTATCTTTGTCTTTGGTTAATATAATAATCTGATGGCAATTTAACTAATGCAAACATTTATTTACATAGCAATTGAAGCTTTTGACGACCTCCGTGGTCGAGTGGCGTACACACAGGTTCGATACCCGGACGAGTCAATGCTGAAAACCAGTTTACCACATTGTCTACCCTTTACTGTTTCAATATAAAACAAGTGGTCTAGCTGCTTACTTTGGGATCAAAGTAATTAAAATGATATAGACTACAATTATTTATTTATTTAAAAGTCAAAAGTTACTTCTTACTTCTTAGTCTTCTTAGTCTCTAGTTATTGCACAAACAAAACAAAAACACATCAAAACCATAAAAAATTCAAGAACAAACTGCTATTTCCACTTAAACTTGTACCTAACCCTTTGAGAATCGACTGAGGTACAAATTGTTACTTTACGTATCAATACGAGTCGAACTCGTATCAATCGACGAGTCGAACTCGTAAAAGCAATGTCAAACGTGTTCCTTGTCAGAAATTAACGGGTGAACAAACATGTTTGACAAACGGGACGTGTAAGTGACGGCGCAAAGTCGTGACATGTTCGGAAAGTGGTGACACAGTGGAACGTAGAATTTTAGAAATGTTGCGTGTGATCTTTTAGAAAGTTAAGGTATATAAGTATTATTATTTTACTAATTCAATTATTTGAAATTGTCTTGTTTTTAAAATAAAACTACTTTTACGGATTTTATCGCGGTTTGTATTTTGATTTTAGTCTCAGATTTCAGTCTGCCCGTGACTATACCTGCAAAGGTGTCGAAACGTCGGGAACTAAAATCAAAATACGAAACGCGATAAAATCCGTAAAAGTAGTTTTATCTCAATGTCTAACATTCGCGTAAACCTCAGAACTCAATTTTGTCTTATTCTAGCAGAAATATTGAATTGGTTACTAAATATGTTCGTTATAGTTTGTTAGCCTTAAAATGCGCATCATGTAGCTAATGCTAATGCGATAGCACCTACCACAAATAAGGATGATTAAACGTAAATATAAATCAAAATATGTTTTGTGTAAATGTTCATTGTTATTTGTTTCTATTTAAAGTACATTACATTATAGCCACAATATAAATATTGGCTCTGGTCCAGAACAAACAAAAGAGAAAACAGTGCTTTAAAATAGTTGATTACATAAAGCAAACATTTATTTGGCTGGCCTATATTTATTTTGAGTTTTGGTCTATCGTTGCTAAGTTCGTAATATTACTCGACCTATGTATTTTTTCATCAAACAATAAATTGCGACAATTTACCTTATTTATAGAATTAATTATTACCTTAAAAAAGAAAACCTGAAATTATTCTGTTTTTGTCACCGCAATAAAGAAGATTGAAGCATTTCATAACTGTGTACAACGTACTTTAAAGTATCTATTTCTTAAAAATCACTGACTTATTTTTCTAAAAAATCCCAATGAGCAGTTAAAAATAATTTCTGCTTCACAGATAGACTAACATACGAAAATAAACTATGCTATTCCAACAATTTTACACATCATAAAAATATGTGCAGTACAATTTTAGTCAGATGAGCCACTTTCCCATTTAAACCTTTTCTAAAGTCGGTTAAAAATAACATGAATACCATTTACACAACATAAACTGTCCAAAAATTGTGCTCACACACACAAACAGTAAATACCATGAAATGAACATTAAGCTAGTTGATAATAAACCAAAGAGTTTCGAGTGTTAAGTGGACCTTTATGGTAATATCGTTCAAATTGAGGTTTTATTCAGCCTCGCTTACTGAAAGGAGGCTTTATGTAATGTAGCCGTGAGAGCCTGAATGGCTACGTTCTAAGATTTATCCGTCAGATATTTATTGATTGTCTTTTGTTTTGATATAGAAAGAGTTAAATGTGTGTTTTAGAACAGTTAAATACAGATTTAATTACTTTAATTTTGAAGTACAATAAAAAAAAAAACAAAATAAATAAAAAGAATACATACCAAATTCATAAAAATCTTAACATGCATATTATGTTAAGTGTGATATAATATTTTAAATCTCACCCTTTTTCTGCATCTAGTTTTTATATCTACAGACATTTTCAAAAAAATACGATAATAGTTTGGATAAAATATTGCAATGTGCTACAATTCTCGTAGCGTCTACGAATTACCGTAGCTTGTAGGCACTTCGTAGACGCCTACGAGAAGGTCAATCGGTTGACCCAAGTCAGCCGGTAAATTATAGTAATTGTCAGTGTTCGGGCATTCACTGCGACATATGGACTTGGCAATGCCAGTAGAGTTACCGTTAGTATATTCCTTTGCCAATTTTGGGCCAAATAGAGACTATTGTGTCTAGTTTAGTGTTTAGAAGAATATAGGTGTTTTTATTTAAAGAATCTATACATATAATAAATCTGTAGAAAAGTCATTTTTGTACATTGAAGAAATTGAAAAAAAAACTAGCCAGCGTGTTAAAGGATAACTAACAGAACCCATTTCCATCATTTTTGAAATTTTTGTCTGTTTGTCTGTTTGTCTGTTTGTTTGTGCACACATCACGTAAAATCTACGAATTCAATGCAGAAAATGTTTATATACAAAAATTATACACAACTTGAGGTATAACTTAGTTTTTGTTTCATCGAAATCGGTTCACTCTATCAAAAGATATGATTAATTTAGTGAGTTCAAGAAGTAAAATATTACAACACGCAATTCAGTGCAGTAATTGCATTACAACTCTCTTTTGCCGGGGGTCAGATTTTATGTTACAGTATCAAACATAAACTACTTAATCGAATGGTGTAAAAAATTGAGAGGTTGTTTTCAAGAAATCGTAGATGGTTGTTAGCTATGTTGAAACGTGCTATTGAATCTAGCTGATAAAGGGTGGAGCTTTAAATTTCCAAAATCATTTTCTCAACTGCACATATAAATTGGCATTATTGACAGATAAACAAGAGGGTAACCATGGCAGACTGAGGTAGCCATAGCAATCGTCAATTTGATTAGTACCTTTATTTTAGTGAACTAGCTATCAAAGTAAACAGCTTGGCGGTTGAACGATTGGAAATGAGTGAACTTGCTGCAAGTTCAAATCCGGTTGTTAATGTTTGTATTTTTTTTCATGCGTCCATTTTCTTATATAAGTTTGAATTTTTTGATACCCAAGTTCAAATCTCAGTAGAGATAACTCTTTTTGTGTTTTACTAACGTATCTTTTTTAAGTAAAAAAAAATTTGTAACATTAATTTGTTGTATTTTTAGTCGCAATAAACGACATCTTTAAGTCGTGAATTTTTTCTCAACCGATATATAAACTTACAATTATTTAGTGTTTGTATTTACTAATCTCCGTAGGTAAGTTTGTTCCTCATTGCTGATCATGGAGGAACAAACGTGCATGGCATATACCGTAAAGTGATTCAGGCGTAAATGTCCTGGCCATTTGCTTGGAAATTTACGCATTCGCTTCTGACTTGAAAACGTAAGCTTCCCCATAGATCACTTTATAGTTGGTTAAAAACTTTAATTCACTTTTAAACTATTTTTCCAACATAATGTGTAATGTTTTCTATTGGTCATCTATATTATATTCCATGGACAAGATCTTTTTGTATTTGTTATTTATTTTCTTTTACCCAAAAACCTAATGATCTTTTTATCACACAATCTTTAGTATGTACTACCTCTTTAATATTCTTTAAAAGGTAGCTTGCTTCTCATGTAGGTTTTTATGCATACATGATGTTTTATTTTTGTGTTTAAATTTCATAAAGTTTTTGTACCCTATTACCGGAAGGTTGGGCCAAAACCCTAAATAAAATAAACTTTCTATCGCATTCTCTACATTTTAAAATATATACGTACGGTATTTAATGCTGTACCTTATGCTGCACCTTACACTTAATTAAGCGAATTGTACAGGATACAGCCTCTGACTTTAATCAGGGTAGAATGAGATTGTCCTTGGACAGCTATTACTTAATCTTTCCAAACAAATAATTTTTAAACACAGTTTTGGTAATTCTGCCACTGCGCCTCTCAAACCGTACGTCAACTTTTTGTAACTACTTCCTCTTTCAGTTTCATGGGTCTCATGTCAGTCACTGCCTATCTGATATCCACTCTCAATTTAACGGCGTAGTTCAATTTCGAGGTTTCGCACCAAAACCTCGCGCCCTGTAGTCTCACTAGGGACTACGGTACCAACGAGAACTATAGCATACAAAATGGACTAATTTGTTTTTATGGATTCGGTTTTTGGGTGCCCTTTGCCATTTACTGCCTAGAGCGACAGCTGCTTTCACTTTAACTCAGAGTTGGCGCTGCCAGTAGACTCAATACAAAAACATTGACCTTCAATTATTGTAACCAACTGCGTAAAGCACAAAAGAGAAAACATACTACATATATATATAAAAAAGAAGATAAAAGAGTCAGTTCAAAACTGCCCAAGGTAGACATATTTTGGACATTGACATCGAAAGCCACCATGAAAATGATAATTTTTTCTCACGGTTCTGGACTTGGAAGATAAATCTAAAATTTTTAAACAAAGTAGCATCAAAACCAATCCTTAAAATTTTTAGCGGTAAGCTAATTATATAATTATGACGATGGTACTTTTTTATTTTGAGAATTTATACAAACAGCAACATTTGTGACAAAATTTACTCGGCAGTAGGCAGTTCGTGTTAGTGGCCCTCTATATCACAGTCAAATATTTATTCATAAAGATGAATGATAGGTATATAAGCGAACAACGTCGCGGGTAAAGCTAGTAATATAAATAAATTTGCTAGCTAGAAGTAGATTATTTCTCGTGGTTGCTGTTCTAAATCACAGTTTTTTTAGTTTCAATGAAATTAGTCCTTGCATTGTTGATGTGATTAAATACCCTATTGTATTTGACGTCAGTACTTTGTAAATGAAAAATAAAACCTGTTGTAGTTTTTTAAAAAAAGTAAAAAGTATTTATTGTCATATGCTTCATCATACATTTTATGAATTCCCTGGCTTCTGCGCTAGTGTAAACTGTATTGCAGAAGCCAGTGTCTTCCCCTTATTACTAGGTTACAGATATGACAACAGAAGTTTACATAAATCAGTTAAAAGCTAAGGAAATACAAAAATAATAAAGAAAATGGGGTTAATTGAAATTAATTGAAATGGGTACATAAAATTTATAAAATGTGTGTTTGTGTGTGTGTGTGTGTGTGTGTTTGTGTGTGTGTGTGTGTGTGTGTGGGTCTTTGTGTGTGTGTTATATATATGTGATTGTGTGGTGAATGCATGTCCCTATTATATCCTAATGTATTGATTTTATTATGTTTTCTATAGCATCATAGTCCAAACTTTTCAGCCAAGGTAGTATGACTTTTTTTATTTGTGTAATATTGAGTTGCCTAATTTTTTAGTAGTAATAGTTATTTGAAAGTTCCCGGTACCTTTTTTTATTTTGATTACATATTTTTGTTATTCGTATGCTGAATTTTGAAGACTTATCTTTAATCTATACTAATAATAAATCTGTAGAAGTGAAAATTCTGTACATTGAAAATATCAAAAAAATAAATGGCGGAGGGTGTTACTAAACCGAAACCAAACCCAAAAGTGTGATTAACAAAATTTTTGTCTGTCTGTCTGTCTGTTTGTTCAGGTATCACGCAAAAACTACCGGTTCCATTACGATGAAACTTACGTATAATTATTCTTTATTATCCTGGGCACCACACTGGGTAGTTTTTATCCCGGAAAAGTATATACAATAAAAAACAAACTTAATTATGCGGTTAAAAACTCATTGATAAGTTTCGTCATCCACGCGAACGAAGTCGCAGGCACAGCTAGTTCAAACATTATTGAATTTTATATAGAACTGCAAAAACCTTTTGCTCCAACTATTATAAAAATTAGTCTCTACTCTTCACGTTGCAGACAAGTTGCAATACATACTCAAATACCTGAATATCAAAAGCTAGATCGGAAATAGATTTCCTTACAGCGTTCGCTTCCTAAGAATGCAATCCTCAGGGGAATGCTGTGCTAGAATGATTGCAGATGAAAATGTTGTAACATTCGAGAGGCATCAAACGTGAGGCACATTTTTATGCTTTTGTCAATAGCCTGAAGGCTGAGTAGAGAAGGTTGTAGGTGGAAAATAGTGGTGATGTATCATAAATACATAAATGAATTAAAACAATCGGGAAAATGTGAAGATTGACTATTTATTTAAGTTAAATAAATTTTCTTCTTACCTTAATCAGATATTCAAGATTTTTTATATAAAAGTTTCATTGATTCATCAGATTTGATTTATTTTTATTTATATATACTTTTTAAAGATACATTGTAAATTAAATAAACAGTACCTTACAATACAGACTGTTTGGCTGTTAAAGCGATATTATTTACAAGTTCAACTATAATAATACATAAATGATTATCACAAAGTGCTTCTTAAAGACGTAGGTAATGTTTATTAAATGTAATCGAATGTTGACTGACATGTTGGTCTAGTGGTTAGTGACCCTGACTGCTATACCGGAGGTCGTGGGTTCGATTCCCACCCAGGACAAATGGTTGTGTGATGAGCACGATCATTTGTTCTGTGTCTGGGTGTAATTTATCTATAACTAGCTGTACCCGGCATGCGTTGCAATGCAATTTATTCTACCTACTACCTACCTACTACCTACCTACTACCTACCTACTACCTACCTACTACCTACCTACTACCTACCTACTACCTACCTACTACCTACCTACTACCTACCTACTACCTACCTACTACCTACCTACTACCTACCTACTACCTACCTACTACCTACCTACTACCTACCTACTACCTACCTACTACCTACCTACTACCTACCTACTACCTACCTACTACCTACCTACTACCTACCTACTACCTACCTACTACCTACCTACTACCTACCTACTACCTACCTACTACCTACCTACTACCTACCTACTACCTACCTACTACCTACCTACTACCTACCTACTACCTACCTACTACCTACCTACTACCTACCTACTACCTACCTACTACCTACCTACTACCTACCTACTACCTACCTACTACCTACCTACTACCTACCTACTACCTACCTACTACCTACCTACTACCTACCTACTACCTACCTACTACCTACCTACTACCTACCTACTACCTACCTACTACCTACCTACTACCTACCTACTACCTACCTACTACCTACCTACTACCTACCTACTACCTACCTACTACCTACCTACTACCTACCTACTACCTACCTACTACCTACCTACTACCTACCTACTACCTACCTACTACCTACCTACTACCTACCTACTACCTACCTACTACCTACCTACCTACTACCTACCTACTACCTACCTACTACCTACCTACCTACTACCTACCTACTACCTACCTACTACCTACCTACTACCTACCTACTACCTACCTACTACCTACCTACTACCTACCTACTACCTACCTACCTACTACCTACCTACCTACTACCTACCTACCTACTACCTACCTACCTACTACCTACCTACCTACCTACCTACCTACTACCTACCTACCTACTACCTACCTACCTACTACCTACCTACCTACTACCTACCTACCTACCTACCTACTACCTACCTACCTACTACCTACCTACCTACTACCTACCTACCTACTACCTACCTACCTACTACCTACCTACCTACTACCTACCTACTACCTACCTACCTACTACCTACCTACCTACTACCTACCTACCTACTACCTACCTACCTACTACCTAATTGTTTTTTTTTTTTTTTAAATGTACAAAAGTATCCTATGTCCGTCTCCTGGCTCTAAGCTACCTCCCCACCAATTTTCAGCCATATCGGTCCAGCCGTTCTTTAGTTATAAATGGAGTAACTAACACGACTTTCTTTTATATATATAGATATGTATGTATTTAGAACTATTTTAGTATGTTTATCAGTTGTCTGGTTACCATAACACAAGCTCTGCTAAGCTTGGGATCAGATAACCGTGTGTGAGATGTCCCGGAATATTAATATTATATTATAATATATTTAAGTATGTTCATTTCTTGTAGCCGCGGGTAAACTGTTTACTACGCATCGAATATTATTTGATTTCCATTTACATTAAGCAAACACGTAGGTACTGAACTGGATTAAAACATAAAATACTCTATTTATCCTATATATCCTCTGTCTTTACATCAACGTGGACCGGAACTAAATAATTTAGTACGCTAAAGATAGTACAACTCAAACCATATTACAATGTAAATAAAAGACGAATGAATGATGAACTTAAAACAAAAGAAGGAAGAAAACGACAAGAAACATTCTGTAGACAGAAAAGTTACGAAGTCTTTTGGAGGACATACTTTTATTGTATCAAAGCGAAGTTACGAAGACGCTACAATTTCCATAACTGCTATGTTAATTAACCCTTTCCTACTCTTTGATGTATTGTTGAAAGTTGTAAAGTAAATAAATATATGTACAAAAATGATGAGGTATAAGGAATAAGGCTAAGGCCGCACTACGGCTAAACCGCCGTGGATTTTAACCCTTGATTTTGTGAGTAAGTAGGAAACTAATGGAAGCGGCCGCACTGACGTTTTTTTTCTGCGACTGATTTTTAAACCGTAGGATGTGCGTCTCGGGCGGTTTTGCGGTTTCACGGTTCGGAAAAAAAACCGTAGTGCGGCCTTATCTCTTAAACGGTTTTTTACATGATGATGTTACTTGACTTGAATATGAAAATATTGCCTATTAAGCACAACTTTATGTAAATTTTTCACATTTTAGCACTCTTGTTATGCGTGGCTACGATGCTTTACGAATGAATAAAAATAAATTTCGAGGGAAAAAGCACCCTTGAACAGACCAATTAAACCTATTAAAACTGCTTACGGTAGAAAAAATATAATATCGTATTTCTCATAGCTTTTCCTTGGGGTATATTTAAAACTAGTTGTTAACAATAATGAGTAAGCATAACCCAAAAATGCGAAGGCGTTACGGCTCCCACGGATTTTTTTTTTGCCAATTCATGCCTGATTCTTTTTTACCCCCGACGCGAGAGGGTTGTTATAAGTTTTACGTGGCGGTCAGTCTGTGGCATTGTAGATCCTAAATAAAGGCACTGATTGTGATGCAGTTTTTTGCTTTTAAGCTGACGTGTTTGAGCTTCTTGTCGTGTCTTAAATTTATAAAGACCTGTTTAGCATTTTGAAAGGTATCAGAGATTTTTTAAAATTGTTGGAGATATCTCAAATTTTGCAGCTTAAATCTTACAAGCCGTTGGTTGTGAATTGCAAAGTCCCCAAGATTCAACAGATCAATAGATAGTCCATTTTAAACTTGACACGTCGACGAAAAATTGTATTGTCTTCCCATACATTTCTCCGTTCAAATGGTACTGAATGATAAATGATATAAGCTTACTTTCATACAGGAAAAGCTAAATGTAAGATCGTATCGCGTATTGTGTATTTTATATTTCCATCTGATGGACTATGATTAATGTGATCATGGAATTTGTAATTTCTTTAATTGTGGTAATAGCGAGCACATCCTTTGTAAAATATCATTTGAATGTTGGACAAATTATATGTGGAATATGTGATGAGGGTGAAAAATGAGCTGAAATTATATGTGAAATGATGAATTATGGAAAAAGAGTACTTACACTGAACTTTAATATTTGTGAATAACCTACCAAAAATTAAGGAAAACGTATGTTCTATTCAGCTGAATCCGGTAAGACTGGTAGCCGACCCCAACATAGTTGGGAAAAGGCTAGGGAGATGATGTATGTTCATCTTCATACACAAGTAAAAAATTATAAATGAAAAATACGGATAAAACCTTCTAGTTTTTTAATTACTGAGAAAGAAAAAGAACAAATAGATTTATTCTCTAACCACACATAACCAACAATACAAAAGATATGGACACAGATGGTTAAATCCACGATGTAAATCAAAGCAATTAAATCTTTCTATTTTCATAACTCTCTAACAAAGGATAATAAAAATACCCATCTGTTTTGAAATACGCTTTATTATAATTGATGGTCAGCGCCCTTACCATGAACTCTTAAAGCAAGACTTGCCCGTCGTATGAGCGAGACGCAGCTACATGCAGTGTATAGCGCCGTCTCGCTTCCACAACGGAAATAGCTTACAGATTTCGTGGTACAGGCACAATTTGATTAAATAAAACGCTTGTAATCCGACACTAATTAATTTTTAATTTCATTGGTCGTTTTTCTACTTGCTCTTATTAGTAATGTAAATTGTAATTGATCGAGTCGTATTGCGTTCTGTATGTTTGCTGTTACATTGTGTTGTGTATGTAGTAGGGTGATATTGCTGTTGTGATCGGAAATTGAAAGCTATTTTTAAATGATTACTATCGTGAAAAAATTACAGCTCGCAAGGCCGTTGTGGGACGAGCCTACGATGAAGGGCAGTGATTAGACCTGTACGTTTAGTGTTTCTTATTAAGTTCTAAAATATATCGTTTGAGTCTTTTTGTTAATTTAGATCATGAATAAGACAAATTTAATCGGGTAGGTATTTGGTGTGGCTTAAAATAAGATCGGTGTGTAAAATTAGGTGAAAAAGGCATGGTTGAATCGGGTTTATGGAGCAACTTTAGAGACCTATGTCCATCAATATGTAAGGGGTTCATTGATATAAACTGACGTGATTTAAATTCATTTTCTTGCGGTTCTTTAGTACCAAAAGATTACTTTGATCCCCTTAAATTACTCTCTAAACTGCCATGGCATCAAAATTTACAACGACTGCAAAATATAGACTTGCAGACTGCCCAGGGTACATCGAACTGCCATATGCCAAAAAGCCTTTCCTTGCAAAATCTTCCAAATAAAGTACCAAACAGTCACTAAAATAGATTTTATCAAAAAGTTACCGCTGAAGTAATGAATAGAAAACGATTTCGACGAAGCGACTTGACTTTTCTAGTTGTTTGAAATGAATCTTTTGGAGAACTCCAGTTTCCAGAATCCATTCTAGTCGACTTCGATTTAAAGTTTTAAACAAGTTTAAGGCAATTTAAAGGTTTTACAATAATTACTGGGAAGTTAATCCGAGATTAACATTATTAATAGAGTTGTTGAAATCGTAATCAAATTTCTGAATTAATTACTTTTCATTTCCGAGATTGATGTAAAGTAAGGTGACAGGAACTTTCTTCAGAAACATGGTATTAAATTAAACACATATTAGTGAGAATATATACAATGATGAGTATTGATCTAAGATCTGGCTATCTGCCGCGATTCCACGGTATGTAGCAATTGAGATGTGCAGCAAGTGAGGGTGATACAGAGAGCCCAAAAAATCGTATTTATTTTATGATATACTCACAATTTTATACATGATAAATTTACAGTTTACCCAATGCAGACAAAAGTTAGATTATAAAAAGTAATTTTGAAATTATCTTCATCTCATATTATGGAACAAAAGAATAATGGTTCAGCTTTTATCTTAAATCAACACACAAATAAACCTATTCCTTTCAAAAAATTAGTCTCATATATTCTGTTTTCGCATAAATAGAATTTATAGGTGGGTGGAAACAACCCATTAAGAAGGGTGGGACAATTTGGAATTATAAACAAAAAGCTCTCCACCCAAAACAATGCAGTGTCGGGGTATTTGCCTTTTCTTTTTATCGGTTCCCCGAGTATTTGTTGGCAACTTTTTTGGGATATTGTATGGCTTATTTTACAGGGGAAAACATAATATTCACCTCAATGTACCTATGTGTTTAATATTCAGAGAACGTTTTTGCTTCCACGTGTTTGAGAATGGTGTTTTGTTTTTGGAAATTGGTGATAATGGAGTATATTGAATAACATATTAAGGAGGTGCCTATCGGGTATCGGGTTGAGTAAAAAAACATATCAACATAGATTAAGCTCATAGAATATACAGGGTGTTAAGAAAACCCTGTGCGATCCGTTAAGGTGGCGTTAGGTATCGATAACTGATACCATTAATTTAAAAAAAAAAGATGGAAAAAAAAATTATAACCAAAAAAAAAATGTTTTTTCTCGAAAGGCGAGATAGAGAGTCGGCGTCGTCACAGGTGCTGCCAAATGATCAAACAAAAGGCCGCCAAATAATACCGACGAAAATGGTGCTGTAATTATTGTTTTAATCTCAAATTTAGAGAATTTTGCGGCCAAAAATCGTT
This sequence comes from Autographa pulchrina, assembly GCA_905475315.1. Classification (NCBI taxonomy): domain Eukaryota; kingdom Metazoa; phylum Arthropoda; class Insecta; order Lepidoptera; family Noctuidae; genus Autographa; species Autographa pulchrina. The sequence goes on along the minus strand of FR997784.1, from coordinate 7,443,548 downwards.
ATTATTGATACTATCATGAATATTCCAAATTTAATATTTTATTTGGGCATGTGATTGTGGAACCTATATCACCCTTTCGGGTCGGACAGGGTTTTCTTAACAACCAGTATTGTCAACCTAAAGCATTTGCAGGTTTCCAATTATTTAGCCACCATTTTAAGGAAATTAATTCGCAATGACAAAACACCTTATCAAAGGTAAAAATATGTGCATACAAAAGATTGCAATTATATTATATAGTAGGCTCTAGTTCCCAAATGTCCCAAGAATTTTCCATTATGTTTAAAACTAAAATATTTTACCTTTTTCGCTGCAAGTTGGCACGCAGTCCCGTACAGTCGTCAATTCGCTCACATATTTCTGAAACAACACAATGACGTAAGCAAAACACGTACTATTACATTTAATTAAGATTTTTACAATATCAAACGAAAATGTACTTTATATTCCAAAAAATAAGCCACGTTTTGCAACGATCCATGTTACGTGAGCCGAAATCAGGATTTTTCAAAACAAATATGTCCGCGTTAGGTTTTTGTTTATTTATGTGTCGTACATGTCGATGTTTTGGCATGTGTTTCAAGGTAAAGGAAAATGAACAGAAAAGAAATAGGAAGATTTTTTTGAATAAGACAGAAACGTAAGAATCACAAATACATGCTTGCAATGCCTATTTAGGTACTTTTGTATAATCGGTCATAAAAAAAGAAATGGATATGTTATCCACATTTTTTTGTGTGTGCGTATAGTGATGTTTCACTTACATTGGCAATGTTGCTCTAAACCCAAATTGAGTCTATAGCATGTTGTAGAATCAGAGACAACGTAAGTATCGCAAACACCCGGCCTCGAGACATTGAAAGAATTATGTTTTTACAATGTCCCGTCTGGGAATCGAACCAGGGATCTCAGAGCTAATGCCACGTTAAAAACTAGTGCATGCGCAATCACGGACTAGGTGAACGTGAAATAAAAATATTAATATAAAGCAAAAAGAAATAAAAAAAATATCCACATAAATGATCAAACATTCACACAATAACGGCACGCACAATGAATAACCGCTGGACCTTAATGATATCTCTCTATTGTCCTTAATTAAGTGGACCCTTAATTATTAACAGAGACATCAAAAGCAGTGGGTATTTATTTTTCTGACGTGTGTGTATTTAGCTAATTTCTGATAATGATAAAATTGTTTGTTTTTTCAGATTATCAGTATTTATGAAAACAGACTTATACGATTCGATGAAATTTCATAAAGGTCAGTTTACATATAAGAAATTGTGGATCACATATACTAAAAGCACTACTATATTATTTTACTAGCTGTGCCTGCGACTTCGTTCGCATGGATGACGAAACTTATCAATGAGTTTTTAACCGCAAAATTAAGTTTGTTTTTTTATTGTTTATACTTTTCCGGGATAAAAACTACCCAGTGTGGTGCCCAGGATAATAAAGAATAATTATACCAAGTTTCATCGTAATCGACCCGGTAGTTTTTGCGTGTTACCTGAACAAACAGTTTTTTTTTCACCCTTTTGGGTTCGGTGTCGGTCTAGTAACACCCCCGCCATTTATTTTTTTGATATTTTCAATGTACAGAATTTTCACTTCTACAGATTTATTATAAGTATAGAATAGATATGTGAAAATAGCTCTGTCTGCCATGCCAATTTTGATGAAAATTGGTAAAGAGTAAGCTTTAAGACTAAGAAAGAACATGCTAGGCAGAACTACTTTGTGTCGTAATAATTGACGTCCACGCGGGTGAAATTGTTAATTAATAGAGTGGTTCTAAACACTTCCATGAATTAATAGGAAACTAGTGCACTTTAGGAGGTCATTGGGAAGTGCATGAAACGTCGAAAATTGACACAAAGTTAAATAGACTAGGATACTCTGAAAAATACGGTAAATTCTGAATTCTGCTATAAGTATTTGTAAATATTAAACTACATTTTAAAAGGATTAAAAATTATTTGAATAGGTGTTAGAATATTGGTACACTATTTTGTACATGTTTATTGAATTCCTTAATTGAATCAAATCACAATTCGATTACGCATTACTGTATTTCTAAGAAAATCTTAGTAATAACTGAATTGGACTGGATATTCGATGAAAGATGTAGTTCCTTAACTCAATTATAACGACGAAATATAAATTCCGTTGAGTTAAATCAAACTTGCAGTTATTCGCAAGTAACAATAGGTATTTTATTTGTAAACAATTTCTATATTTTCATTTATTTGCATTTTAAACTACGAAGTCGAGAACCAGGCCGTTATTTCATCACGAATAAGTTACAGAATCAATCTTCATAAAAAATATAAAATGCAAGTCTTGTTCATACGACTACCCACAAAAAAGAGTAATGTTTGTTTCTGTTAATTTTAAAATTAAATTAAATGTCCAGTTTATACTGGTTTTCATAATGATTTCTGAGACTCTTTTTAAGGATAATGTTCAAACGCAAATTTCCGAAGTCAAATAGCAAAACGTACGTTTGTGTACATTTTAAAGGATTTTAAAGTCAACCCTTTAAAATCACGTGGCAGAAGCAACAATTTTGAGCTCACGCAATTTGTCTGTGAAACTCTTTACCTAACACGTGTGCCATAATTACAGAAGAGTTTCCCTAATTGTACTTGGCTAGTTAGTGTCGACTTCCAGGCCAATCAGGATCCGTTGAGTACACGGTAATTTTAGGGGAGCCTGCCATTCGACCTTAGCAATACCATTAGTCAGAAAAATACTGTTTTCGTTGAAGGTGTCGAATTTATGAAACATGTTTTGCAAGTAAGGTGTGGGTCATGCAGATATATGATAGTGGCTGAAAATAATAATTGTTTAGCAACTGGTTAAGATATCTTTAAAAATGTAAACGATGTTCTTTTATGTTATAGGTTTGAAAAAATATGAGAATTTTGAATACGCTAAATCTGTAATTGATGTTGTTGTATTTAAATCGGTGCAAATTTATGGTATCTAAAAAAATTTTTATCTCAAACTATTTAATTACAATATAGAACATTTTCAGTGAGGCCTTTTCCTGTAAAAACATTTTAATTTCGTAAATTGCAATTTTATTATTCTGGAATTCTTTACAATATTGCGAGCTGGCGAACTTGTCACAAAAATTTAATATTTTACACAACTATTACAAGCTCGTCCTCTAGGTTCATTAAATATATTATGAGCGAGACGCTTCCTCCAAATATGCTGCAAGGAGCTGCATTCTCCGAAAGGGCCATAAGCTTTTCCGTTCCAAGATGGAAGCGAGCAAAGGCCAATAATAGAGCAATTGTGTACACAGAGACTCAATTCTGAGACATCTTGAAAATGTACTGAAATTCTAAGACATCGTCTTTAGAAGTGTATAGAGTATAAGGTATCTTTGAGTGACCTGTTCTAAATTTTGGAAGCTTATTGTTATGAATCCTCTTCGAGGTTATTGCTTACTTATCTTAGATAAAGAAAATATTAATATATTAAGTTATACAGGGTGGCCCAAAAGTCGTGGATCAAACGCAACTAGGGGTTAGATGGGGTCATCAGCTGCAAAAAGTTGTTCTACGGGAGGTCCTTAAGGTCAACCCCTGCAGAGTTATAATTTATTTTGTGTTTTTATGAGAAAATTGACTTTTTTTAACTAATTCTTATTAAAATTCGAAAAAGTCTACATCTTGTATCTGTTTTATAATTTTCACTAGATTGGTACTGACGAGTCCTTGCGTTAGACATACTATTTATGGTTGTTTATTGGGTGTGTTGAAGATAATATTAAGTTTTACGATTTTATTTTTTCTCAAATCATAACTTTTTATTTACTTCGGTCAATGTTTATTACATTGGGCAGAATTCTGATACTATTTATATTATATATATATTTTTATTAATCTATTAATATTTTAAATGTAAGCGTTAGCGTTAATGCATGTATTTTCCTCCTTCACGGAAAAACTACCTAACGGATTTAGATAAAAGGCTTAGAAATATATTATAATTTTAATTAAAGCTACTTTTTATTCCCATAATTCAACGAGAAAAATAACTATGTAGACAAGACTGCAGAGCTCAGTTAGACTAAATTAATTCAGCAGTTATTTAATGCGTTTTTTTAAACTTACTGTTACATTTGCATTTAATGTTATAAATTTTAATAGGCTGTGAACTTGTTCATAATTCACAGAAGAAAAATATTGCGAAAACCATCCGATAAAAAGAATCACAGGACGTGCTGAAAAAGCAAATTACATTATGAATATTGTTTGGGGAAACTGAAAGTTTTATTCTCGCAAACAAAATTATATACATCTCTTTAATATTTTTTTAATGCAAACCTTTTTGGATTAAATTAATTGTCTTGGATCAGCGACGTTACATTAAGGTGAGTGTTAACTGTTTTCCTCTTTTGGTTTGACGTAGGTTTAAAAGATCTTTTTTGCTCTTTGAAGCTTAGTACAAAGATTATAATTTATTTTTGACGTTTGTATTTTTATTGTTTTATTTTTGGTAATATTTAGATGAGATTTAGGGTAAAGGAAGAATTGTATTTGTGAAGCTTTTAATGTCAGATTCGTTATGATTTTACGATTGTTGCTACCTTTTGATGCTAAAAATATTGAGAATTAAAGTAAATTTAACTTCCAAAATGTCTCTTTTTAGATGCCTCGAACCCCTAACATATCGCGACGGTAAACTAATATTGTCGTCTTACATTCAACTATCCTACTACACATTTTTTTCACAACGTTCGTTATAAACATTCATTCTACAACATTAATTACTTCTCATTCGTCAACATCCTTATATCATTCAAAGTCTAGCAATTTACGAGTTTGTCTCATAGCCGTAAGTTAAGACTTAGTGACCTGTTCTAATATCAGGTTTACACGAAAGCCTCGTCTAAAGCCTCGTCCAAAGCCGAAGTTGTTGTTAACGTGTTTGATTTGCCGTCGTAATGGATTTAGTTCGTGCTTCTAGTGTACGGAACTTAGAGTACGGTGTCAGCACCCGTACACAAGTGTACATAACTGTGTGCAGTTTGGTTTTCGTCTGATGTCATTGATGAGGTAACGAAAGACAAACACATACAAACCTTGCAAATAACTTTATATGCAAATGATTGTGACTGATTTTATTTATATGCAAATATTTATAATGTTATATACATTTTGGTGATTAAACGTGTACAAATTGAAAACTAAAATTTATTCCTTTTTCCATAGAAAAACTGAATTTATTTCAACAAGCAATATCGCGTCGTCATAAAAATCATGCATGTAATGCTGTGAGTTTATTTTTATTAGATAACATAGTTTGGGGACTAAGCAGACGATAAACTGAAGGTGTTTTCTGGTTTGACCTTTGCTTTGAGATATAAATAATAGGACTTCCTTCGTCTTGGGCAGACAGAAAGTTCATGTATAGGTACTAAAACAATTTTCAGACTCTGCTAAATACCTGAAAGCGCTAGCTATAGTTTGACCTATATTTCTCCCATAACTAAATAAATACTTTTCCCAACAAAATAATTACCTAACAAGGCTGAACTACAACTTATACATTGCAGGCATTGCAGCATACATCGCTTTATTGATTCTTTTATCGCTTTAATCGCTGACAACGCGGCGACGTCCAAACTGCTAGTAATTTTGCAGCGCAATAATTTAATTGCTTTTAGCGCTAAATTGCCATGACCGCGCGCCGACGGGCGGCCGTATTCATAGTTATATTTAAGCTACAGTATACATTGAATATGGTTAGGACTATAGATATGAGAACCATGTTAAAACAGTTTCGTTTAATAAATGTAGTCCTTGAAAGACAACAGGTTTCATGTAATTATGTACTAACGAAGTTTGTCACATTTACTAGATACGGAAAAATACAGCATTTTTCGTATTGGTCTTATTACGAGTATATATATTTTTTAAACCAATTCTTTGTTTAATCATTCACTAGGTGATACATCATGCTAAAAGGTATGGCCTATCTCAGTCTGGGGTGAACTTATTACCCCTTAATTCATAAGATTTATTCTATGTATAGGTCAAATTTTATATTTGGTTTTTACATAGTACACACAAAATAGCACAGAAAAAATATTAGTTAATCAATTTAAAGAAGTAGACCCACAACATTCTGCCAATTAATATAACCACTTGTCTTATGTGGTTGTAAATATTTCTTTGGGTACAAATTTATAGTAATGAACTTACGTAGCCAATGAAATTTAGGTTATTAGATTTTAATTGTAACGATTCTTTGAATTATTACAAAACTTAAATCTAATACAACAACAAACACTTACAACTATACTAAAATTAAATCTTATATAAATAAATAAAACTAACACGCGTCAAATAATTCATCGTCATCTTTGTCAATGGCGGGAAACGTGCCCAGACAGCTGACAGCATTTCCACGTTGAATGGCTATGCCGATTCTCTGTGCAAGGAACAAACCAGCCCTCTGATCACGAGTAGAGTCTACTAAACGTTTTGCCAGTTCTTTAAAAAGATTTCGTGCACTCGGACCCAAGTCCCGAGCGTTTCAACCCCAAACGGCTCGAAAATATAATTACCCATTAGTATATTAGTTATTATACATATTAGTTATTATACTTTCGCCGCTTAAGGGTCTCCGCAGCTCCAGCAGCAGCGCCAGGAGAGGCCGCCGAACTTAGAACGTGGGATGGCGCAAGGGAATCGACGCACGTTGCGTCCCACACCAAAGGCCGACCCAATTTCCAAGGCATTTATTAGATTTCAAAGAAAACAAACCTAGTCTTAGCCTATTAACTGTTTAGTTGGTAGTTTCTACCTATCAACTCAAATTGGGTTCGCCTAGCAACAACTGTAATAATTAAGTTATGGCCTCACGCGATTGTTTTACAAACAAGATTCATTGTTTGTCGAATTATATCGTGTAGTTAAGTGAAATTCTAATAGAGATGTATAAGGTATGATTACTTCAGACATGCAAAGAAAAGATTGGAATAGGTTATAATTTTTAACTCACTAGTTGCCGAAAACTAAATCGAATTTAAAACTAATTGACAGTTTAAAATTTCCGTCATGACTCATGCCGTCTCTATTACTTTCAGGTGTGAAATAGCGGCAGATAAATAGGTATATAACAAAATTGATATGCGTTTCAGTATTTTGATAATGTTTATAAGTTATTTTTTCATTCATATGTGACATTTATATAGGGATAAACGCATACTGGCAACACAAAACTATTTTGTAATTAGCTACAAAATTTTATTTAGAGGATCTAACAAAGTGATTATAGTTAATGATGTGTTGGCTCAAAACTTATAACATTGATAAATAAATAAATTTCGTTTGGATCTTGTAACATAACTTTTGAGAGGCCTAGAGGTAATTGATTTAAATTTCATTTTAACGTAAATAATAATAAGTGAGGCAAAAATTTAATGAAAAAGACCATAAGACAAAATAAATCTCAACCAGTCCCCAATACTTAAATCTAAACTCCATAGGAACTCATCCTTATTCATCTATCTCTTATTCCCTACATATGCTATGAGACATCCATCACTATTCAGTCATGCCTTTCAGAGTACGTCACAGAAAGTTTGATGTATCGCCTCAGGTAAAAGAAATAACATGATGTATGTGAGTATGAATTATTTATAACCACTAAATAGTTTAATTTCCTGTATTTCTATATTTAGAGGAGTTATTTTTTCTTTAAAAATAAAAGCTTAATATTAAATTTTAGTTCCTTATCTAGACAGCTCAAAAGCTCGTCTAAAAATGTTGTATTAACTGATAGAGCCTGAAAATATGTTTCAGTTATTTCAGCCTTGTTTATTAAATATTTAATGAAAGTTAGAAAAAGTCCTGGTTTTAAATTAAGAATTTAATGGATTATTTTTCTTTTTTTTTAGAAAACCAGTTTCCCTGATGTACACCAGCTAGAAAAATAACGAATGTAAAAGTTCACTGCCCATCCTTTTAAAAGAAAATATAATAATAATCTAGCCTATAAACGTCCCACTGCTGGGCACAGGCCTCTTCCCAAGAGAAGGCACGAGCATTGATCGCCACGCTTGCTCTCTGCGGATTGGCGATTTCAGATCCCAAATTTTGGAATCCAGGTTTCCTCACGATGTTTTCCTTCACCGTTTGTCAGTAGTGTCTTAGAATAATTAAGAAAGTACATATAACTTTGAAAAAGCCACATTGGTACTTGCCTGGGTTCGAACCTGCAACCTTGTGCATACAAATCCGTTTATTGAACCGCTAGGCCACCACGACAAGAAACTTTAAAAGAAAAACAAAATAAAATTTAAACAACTTCCTGCACTTAAAATTACCTGTAAAAGCAAACATATTAACCCTACACAGCTGCCCTTGGTAAAAGTGATATAAATCCAACAAAATTAGGGGTGAGTGTACAAAATCTAGGCATATCTAAATCAAAATAAAGTACTGGCCATTAGCTTAACGACCCCTAATGTATTCAAAGTGCGAAACACAAGCTCGAACCCTGAATCACCAAAGATTATAACGTTGATAGTTCAACTAATTAATTTGGGGGTTGATAACGATCTATTTTTCAACTAAACTCAAATTGGTGTAATTTAGAAGGATTTAGTTCGTATAGAGGTCGTGTTTGTTTTGTTTAAGTTGCATATTGTGTATTGGTTAAATTGGTAATAATGTATTTTTGTTAGGTGGACTTTACTTACTAATCATTGATAACACATTTTTTATAATGTGTCTATAAAAGCAACCTCTGAGGCGCTGGCCAGACAGAAGAGACGTAAGACGCAGACGGGGCGCGGACATAATACGCTTCTATACAAAATGTATAGAAGCGTCGCGCCCGCGCCCCGTCTCTTCTGTATGTTTTGCGTCGCGACGCTTCTATACATTTTGTATAGAAGCGTCGCGGTAAAGACAAATGTCCGCGCCCCGTCTGCGTCTTACGTCTCTTCTGTCTGGCCAGCGCCTGAGGTATACTATCGATGGCAAAAATATAGTTATTGTATATGTTAAATAGTATTAAAACATAATGCGTAGTATAAATTGCCTTAAATTAATTAATTTCTATTTTTATTTCGTAACTTTATTTTAAAGTTTTATCATCGTATGCCAACCAAACTAGACAACCAAAAGACAAACTTTAAATTATCACGCAATTATAAAAAAGTAAACACTAGAATTTAAAATTTTTATTTAATTTTCAACTGCTGAAAGACTTGCCGATAAATAACCAATACTAAAATTTTGCATTAATATCTTACAATACCAAAAACATAAAATTAACACACAATTATATACCTATCTCCATACAATGCAATACCTACCTATACATACACAATATACTTCGGAATCTCTCGTATAGTTCACCAGGTGTGGCTAACGATTGTCGCTCATAGGAATTACACGCGTTTAGCATATGTTATTAATTTGGGTTCATGCTAAACGTTTGTCGGGAATTAGTTCCAATTGTGTAAATGTGAATAGCTCTGTTCGCTGTTTTAATGAGAACATTTTAATGATATTCAAATAAATAGATAGAGTATGTGAAAAATTGATACATTCAGAGTAAAAGGATTTTTGTAGTTATTTAACATTTTCAATTTTGTTAAAGTAGGTAACAATCTAAAAAAAATAACTTTCTTAGTTATAAGCGTTTTACTCTTTTACTGTTTTATTTTTTTTACATCCACAAAATCGTACAGAAGTAACTTAATAGAACAAGTATACAAAAGTATTGTTTATTTGTAGCGAAATCTCTGCCAGAAGACCCGCGATAAGATATTTATTTATTTTATTTTTATTTGTGTTAATAAATCTTGCACATAAAAACATTTATATAGATCTATCTACTAACCACCTTCACCATATTAAATAACTTAAACAACTCTTTTAGTCAAATAAAATAACACAAGTAATAAATACAAAGCAGGCTTAATACGACACAGACTAAAACAAAGCGCAACTAGACATAATACCTTCTATTTCATATCCCACTGAGCAGAAATGCTTCAGAACAAATGATGCAACCTCTTTTTAATAAGGACCACCCTTCATAGCATTTATACCCCTCTGTTACATTTATTTGTTTGTCTAAGGCCATTATCTTAAGAAAATAGACTTCCTTATTGCGTTTTGCAGATGGGAAAAGATTCGCGATACTTATAGCAAGTGTTTCAAACTCAAACTCATAACTAAATATATAAATATATAAATATCTATATAAACTTCGATGTACTATATATTCTTTACTTACCACCTATTAATACCATTGTGGAAAGCAAATAAAAGTTTTGAGTTTGAGTTTGAGTTTGAGTTTTGGATGTTATAGACGGCCCTGTTGGTATTTTTTAGACTACGCTGTAATATAATAGCATAATTTGACGACCTTCGTGGTCGTGTGGCGTACGCACCGGTTTCGCTAGCTCTGAGGTCCCGGGTTCGATCCCCGGTCGGGTCAATGTAGAAATCAACTTTTCTACATTGTCTCGGGTCTGGGTGTTTGTGGTACCTTCGTTGTTTCTGAATTCCATAACACAAGTGCTTTAGCTACTTACTTTAGGTTCAGAGCAATGTATGTGATGTTGTCCGCATTTATTTATTTATTTATAATACAAAAAATATCATAGCATAAAAATGTCACTCACCAGTCATTTATTTTGATATACAATATGTATTTATAGAGGGAGTTACCGAAAGGGTATATCTATCAAAAATATAATTAAAAAAATTAAAAAACACGCCTGCCATGTCAAAAAAAAATAAAAACAAGTCAAATATTTGCAGTCGGGGGACCTGTAATGAATTGTTCCAAGTAACCGACCCCGACTGCAAACATAGCCTATGTCACTCGGGATAACTCAAAGCTTCTAATGATACCACAAACATTGAAATCGGTCAAGCCTTTTAGAAGTTATGGTGGAATAAAGAAACTCACAAACATACATACATACATACATACATACATACATGAACCCTGAAAACATAACACTCCTTTTTGGGCAGTCGTGTAAAAAGAGGTGAAGCATACGTCTGGTATTTGAGATGTAATTAAAAAAAAACAGCTAAAAATTAGTTATTTAAAATTTAGTTCAAATATAACATAGCCAATGTTTTCTCCTCGAATAAAGTTATCCTAAAAATTAAGAAATCTTTTTATTTTAACATAACTAAGAAAAATAAGTGGATTAAAAAAAATATTCAAAAATGAACCTAGTAGTTTTCAAAAACGATACCTAGCTTGGAATTAAGTAATTTAATGACTAGTATAATCTCATCCTTAGAACCAATCGCTTCTCAAGTAATTAATGATCGATCGAATCAATTTGATTCATCATTCATCCCTCGAGACGACGTCTAATTAACGTTAATTACCGCTCAGGGTGATCAAAGTTACTTTACAACTTTGCTATAAAAAATGCGTAAACATCTAAGAATAAATTTCCTCCAGTAAGGCTATTAATATTAATTATTATAGCCTTTTATAACTAAGTTAATAGCCTCGGAAATGTCAAGGCGTTAATACGTAGTTAAATATAAGTATGTAATATCATTAAGGTTTATTTTTATTGCAAACCCTATCCTGTGAGCCTATGATAAGTTTTTCTGTAATAAAAAGACAATAAAGGTTGGGTATATTTTGTAGGACTTTTTGGGAAATTAACCGTTTGCATATTAAATTCAACTTATTTAAAAGGTCAACTAAATAAGTAGTATTGCTAATTAAATCTACCGGTTTAAATATAAATATATTGTAGATAACCCCAACGTAAGGTTGCTGCTTGAAAATAAAATCGTACGTTACATAGTTTATATGGCTACATAGGCTCAGTAGCTTAGTGATATTTATTTACATATATTTTTTTTCGAATTTTACTTAGGTAGTCTTATTTCGTACGTAATTTTCTTTTTACAATTACGTTCGGTAATAATCACATTTGGTAGTTAGGTATTACATCATTCAAAACTCAAAACTCAAATACATACCAAAAGAGAATCAAATCTAACGTTATACAAAGTGGATACGACAGAGGGGCTTTTCTTTAAACTGCCTATACTAGATACCATTTTCAAGATCTGTACCAAAAATCAATTAAATAGGAGCAGTAGTTTAGTCGCAAATGATTTTTTATGATTTTGCTCCGTTTCAACACGATGTATCTTTCCTAACAGCTGATTATGTCTAAGCATTGACGCATGTATGTAAGTCAGTCAAATTTATTTACACAGGGTGGTTGCGTTTTATTCTAATTTGTAAGCTATTTAGTTTGTTTGAAAAAAAAGTTTTCATTTTTGGCGCTTTTTATTTTTATACCGTTACGAATTAATACTAAACACGTAGTGTAATTTAATGCCCCTCTGTCATATCCACTCTGTATATACTTACGATACAGACACATCAATTTATTGATAAACAGTCACTTAAAGTAATTACATCCACAACACACTAATAACAAGACGGATAAAGAAAATAAGTTTGGAAAACAAATACGAAACTGCAGAAGTTAGGTGTAAACACCAGTTATCGTCTGTGACGGAACCAACTGCGGCCCAATAACTTCTCTATGTCAATACGAATGGCGGCTGCATTAGGTATCTTGCAGAAGCAAAGCAAAGGCAAAAATTGCTCATTTTTTGCTGCGACATTGATAACACGTATTACGTATTTCGATAACGCGAAACAACTACAAAATGTTTACAATAATTGTTGTCGTATTATGTTATTGAACCTCCTATACGTAATTTTACTTATTTACTCCTCTATTGCAGAGATATAGGTAAAAAACAGCTAAAATTAAATTAAAAAGAAGCAAGTACAAAAGTCTGCCTTATTCACCTAGATTTTTTTTCCAGGCAACCTTTTACTTTATTATTTTATTGTGTAATTTTTGCTGTCGCTTTGCTTTTGCAATATACGTAATAAGGCCTTGGGTCATCGGGTCAGCTAAATTGTGTTCGATGATTGGATGGCGCGTTACAGTGATTGTCACCCTAAAGTTAGTTACAGATATAAAAAGCTATTGTTTATTTATTTGTTATTTTTATTTGTGTGTAATGAATTTTCGTTATGTAAGGTAGTGGTGGTATGTAACGTGACTTTTTTGAAAACATTTTGCTTAAAGTTACTCTTTGAAATGTTTCAAAGTGTAAAGCCCCTTAATATATGAAACCAATGCGCCATTTTAGAGATAAATGAAGAAGGTAAAAAGAAAATATTATTATTTTGATTTTATATTTCAGATGTTATTTAAATTCATAATAACATTTAATAAATTCATTATAATTTACACATAAAATTTATAAAAATGAACATCCTGTTGTCACCGTTAAACTCCATAATACTTTTTTCATAATCATAACAAAATTAATAATTATATTTACCATTGGCCGCAATTTTTCTGCCCAATAGCTAACCTATGATAATTCAAACCACAGACATTTCGACTGATTAATAATTGGCCAACAATTATATTCAAATGCGACCACAAAAGCTAACACAGCACAAAATTTACCTTTTACAGGTTAGAATAATTTATTGCATAGATAAGCATTAAAATTCATAGATTTACATTGAAATAAATTTTAAAGTTAAAGCCCAAATTTTGGTATTCAAAAATCATAAATGCATTTATCGTTTATTGGAATAGGTATAACGATGAAAATAATAGTTATATTTTTGAATTATCCAAAAAATATGTAACACCATTTACTTCAATTTAAGTTGTAACCGGTGGAAACGTAGTGAATTGTACTTTAACCTAGTTATTAAGATGAACTTAGGTGTATGACACATTGTACAATTGTTGGTTTTTCCCAAATGTTCGGAACAGAACAATAAATACTGGCAGCACAGTAGAAAAATGTAAGAAGGACTTCCGGTTGCCACCGCGCCCTCTGCTCCACGCATTTTGTCACTATTCAGTTTAATATTAGTTTTGTGCTCAAAAAACCCTTTTATACAGTCTACATCAGTGTGTGTTCTTTTAATCAGCATTGCCAACAACAAATAAAATAAAAAATTACACATTTTTTTTTATTTGTGAAGGCTATATCTTCAAAATGCTTTAAATTGATTAAGACCTACAATACTAAACAAATGCACATCAAGAAATCAAAATAGTGTATTCAAAAAGTGATTGCCGAAAGTTTCTAAAAATTATTTATTATAACTTATCTAAAAGTAAAAAGTATTGTCAAAATTTAATCAGATGTTATGTCATAGACTTAAAATGTACGTGCCTATGCATATGCATATATAATATATTACAATAAAATCACAAATTCAAAAGACTTTTATGTAAGGTAAACATGTACGTAGTTTTCAATAAATACATTTTCTAGTTCCCTTTTGTACATGAAACTCACTACAACTTACGCCAAGAAAATATATAGCCTTTTATCAATTCTATTTTGCATAAAGGGTATCTCCGAACCAAGTAAATGGTATCTTAAATTGACATAAAAATACATTCGTATGTAACAATGTGACTCTGGTATTGTTGCCCTTATGGAAACAAAATTGATACTGTCTTCAATGCTCAACTGTAGTACCCAGATCAGTGGGAAAGTTTGATCAATCTCAAAACAAATAATAATGATTCTGTGTACAAGAATTAGTGATTGGATATATAGTTTCAGATTAGTGTCTTTTACGCGACTACTGCTATTAAGGTATAGCCTATAATTATTAGAAACTAATTATGTACTTTGATTGAAACTATACAAATGAATAAGATAGAAGTGTCTGTTAGTCATTTCATATTAACAGCTTGTCACTTAATGCATATAAAAGAGTAAACGGTATTTATATAGAAAAAAACCTATCTGTCCGTTTTTTCCGGCTAATCTCTGAAACGGCTGGACAAATTTTGATTAGCAGATAGTTAAAGTAGCGTAAGCAACTCCTTATAACATTTACAAGAAGTTTTGCTTGCTACTTTTATTTTAGAAATTTTAGTATTAGCAATGGACTTGGCGGTTTCTAACGCCGGTAAAACCGCGGAACACACTTACTACACTTAGTCCAAGAATATAAACAACAACGCATATAAAACAAAATCACATCCAGTACTTTATTCACCCAATCTCGCACAACAGAGTAGTGAACCGAAATAATCAGATCTGTTAAACTTTCCGCTTCCCCATATCGGTATAATAAAGCACTATTAACATTATCAAGTGCAATAAATGGACGAACAAATAATTTATTTGAGATTTCATCGGTAGATAGCTTTGTTCCAAATGGAAGTGCATTTCAGTGTACCTGCGCGGTCAAACAAACTTTATTTAAAAGCTTCGTACTTGAAGTTGATGGAACAAATATATTGGATTTTTTTGGGAAGCTCAATTTAGGTTTATTTCTATCACACGGGTTTTTTTATCGGAATACTTATTGTATTTTTTTTGCTACCGGTTCTCCAAGCTCGGAAAAACAGAAGGATTGATCGGAGTTTTCTGAGCTAAATATTATTTATTTATCTAGTAACCAAGTAAAATCACTAGTGAAATATGGATTCTTATAGCAGTACTCTTGCTGTTCTGAAAGCGAGAAGGCTGCGCGCAGTAGCGTCTCGCTTCCACGATGGCAACAGTAATAAGGATGATAACTAATTTTTATTTTTATGTCCATCTTTTAGATAAGAAAAAAATATTAGACACGTATTTTTTGTTTAGTCCCGTAAACAAAGAATTACGAAGATACAGCGAGTACAATTCTTGCGTGACGTCACGTTTGAGTACAAATTGTACCTAGCCGTGACGTCACAAGCCCCCACTCCTGATCATTACAGCGGTTTATCTTCGTATTTTGTAATTTATTTGAGAAAAGAAAAAATATGTGTCTATTATATTTTGATTATCTAAATGGCGGACTAAATAAATTTTGACTTTTCATACCTAGTCATCTACCCTATTCTTGAGGACTTCATGATTAGCCAGCTGGTAGGAATGTATCTACCGTTGTTCCTATCTTTTGCCGTCTTGTTTCTAGGCCTTAATTAAATTCTTCCACTTCATATTTATAGCTCTGGCTATCTGCAGTCACCCTAGGGGATTCTCTTTAATCCCTTTATTATTATTAATCGAAAGTCGCGTAAAGTGTAACCTTTTCTGCTCTATCAACCTATAAATATTTAATTTACATTTTAAAAATTCCGTTATTAAACCTTTTTGGTCCCCAGCGGCCCATCAATTGCTATACATACGACACTCAAAGTGGATATTTTAATAAAAAATAAAACATACTTTTTAAAATTCAATTTGATTGAGCGCCATTGGTCCGCATGAAGAGCTCATGCATAAGAGAGGCTCTGATTGGCTGGCTGGTCATGCTCAAAACAAGATATCAAAGCGGTATTTAAATGGGTATGTAAATGTGTAGGGTAAATGTATATCTTTCAACATAGGTACTATCTGGCTTGAAATAAATATGTGAAATTTTAATTTGGAATCTCCTTTAGTTTAAAGTTTTCTATGTAGTACCTACTCCATATAACTACTTTTTTTTTTTTTAAGTCATAGATAACATTAGTTTTTTTAACAAAAGTTTTATAATTTGTACATTGAAGTTTTTCGCAGATCATGTTTTCGAAAATTGGTTGAACTTAAATTACCAGTTTCACTTCCAACTATACGATAGCAACTTAGCTACTCTATTATGCAATATTTAAACTATAAAGCCAAATTTTTGAGTACGAAAATCCTTTCAAATTATGAAAAATGTACGGTAAAAACTTTTGCATTTTATTTCTGCACAACAACCCCGTTCGCTATTAAATGTACTAAACATGGTGTTATAACATGCTATTTTATAAACATAAAACGTTATAAGTTAATATAAATAATAATAGCAATAAAGGGTTAATAAAAACGGTGTAATATTATGGAAAGAGGTCACACTGCATTCGCATGATGCGATATCGCTTGTATTATTATAGTTGTGCATAAATTGACACAATTAGCTATGAGATTGTGTTGTTTAACACGAACATAAACATTAAAAATACACCTATTATAGCTACTAAAAAAATAATTAAAATGACCTCATAAATGTCACAGTAGGTACTATATATTATTTATTCAATAAAGTAAGTAACTCAACTTGATAAACTACTATAACTTCTCTACAGATAATGGAAAGGTGAAATAATTAAATCTACTGTACTTTTCCAAACAATAAATTTTAAAACGATATTTTACCATAAACCTATATTAATAACATAACATAACATACCATAACGCCTGTATCCCCGAAGGGTTAGGCAGAGGTGTACCAATGTACACCCACAGTTCGCCGGTATGTTTAGGTCCCATGTAATAGGGGGCGAGCCTATTGCCACTAACCGGGCACAAATCCAAACTCCGACCGCTACTGAGAATTTCATAGAAAAACCCAATAACATCTTGGTCGACTTGGGAATCGAACCCAAGACCTCTAGCGTAGCAGTCGCGCTTAGCGCCACTAGGCCAACGAGGCAGTTCGATTCGATCGATTAATATTTATTGTAAAGTAATATGTACGTCAGTTAAGATATCAGTACAATCCATTTATAACCTTAATCCTCATTACACCCTAAAAACATTGCCTAAACAATCTAACAAAACAAAACTAAACTAAAAACGAAAACAACCACTAATCTACACTGCACCACAATCCAACTCACTATATTTAGAACAGTAAACTGAATTAGCACAAATAAACTGCAAAAGCGCGGCTAAATCTCAAGAGCTCAACGTTTTTAGTAAAACCTTATTTAACTTGCAAATAAATGCTTTATATTACATCCTGAATCTGGAATCACCATTTTGTCGAGCGTCTGAACGTTCAGTTGTTTTTTAGTCTCGTATGTGAGATCTTCGTATTTGAAATTCCGATTGAAAATGGTTGAATTATGAAGATTTATTTGAATGATAGGATAATAGCTTGGTTTTTGTTACGGATCTAATGTGTTTTGTTTTAGTTAGTTTTGAAATTAGTAAAAAATGCTCAGTGGATTTTTTTTTGTAAAATATGTCAGCTTTTGTTTCGTCAACCGTCTTTGTATACAGTACTATGATTCAACGGGAATAAGCGCGCACATGCATAAATACCTTTTTAGGCTTGACGTTTCGACCGGGTTACACCGGCCGTGGTCGCAAGCAGACTGACTTTCTATATCAAAAGTGAAAATATACATAAAAAACTTTTATCATTTCTTTAAAAACATTAAAATAAAATATTATCCATTACATTTCAATTCATATAAAACGACAATTTAAATACCGACTTTTATCAGTGCTTTGAAACCATTCATTCGTTTCAATTCGTATTAATTTTACATTCCAATAAAATGTGCCAGCGATTGAAGCAATTAGCGTCTCCAAGTTTTCTCTTAAAACTGTAATAATCTCTGTAATATCAATTTATATCTCATTCAATTAAGATTTCTGTGATATCAAAAATGAATTTAAATATTATGTGCTATTGCGGGAAGCACAGGACCGGTCATAGTAGAATTTTTGGGGAGGCCTTTGTCCAGTAATAGACGTCTTTCGGCTGAGATGATAATGATGATTGTGCTAACCGGTACAAGAAAGAAACTTAACTGTAACTGTTGTAGGGCAAAAATGTACTGACAATTAATGAGCATAGTATAGCCACATTATTTAGATTTTGGAACAACGGTGAAGTAAGTGAAAAACATCACATACATTGCTCTCTAAACCCAAAGTAAGTAAATAAAACAAAAAAAAGCCTTATGAAATTCAGAGACAGCGAAGGTACCACAAACACCAAGACCCGAGACAACGTAGACAAGTGATTTCCTACACTGGCCCGTCCGAGGATCGAACCCGGGATCTCAGAGCTGGCGACACTTTGAATGATCATCATTAATTAATAAAATCTTTCATCTACGAGTAATCTTGATAAGTCTGATCAAAACACAAGTCTTTGATTCTGTCTCCAAGATTCAAGATGCGATACCAAACTCTGTCCAATTTCGCTAATTTCCCTTTTATCAGAGACAAAAACAAACAAATCTTGATATCTGAACTCATAAATTGAGAAAGAATGGAAGAAAGGTTCCTTTTTTTCTGTGACATAATATCAATAGATCAATAAAGATATTTGTTAAGGTTCATCTCAACCGTTACCTACGATTGGATGATCTTATTTGTGTCCATATAATTTTCTGATATAATTGATCGAATGCTTAATAAGGTTTCGTAGGACTGTGGTGATAGATAATTTTTTAACCTACTTCAAAAGGAGGAGATTCTCAATTGGATTTAATCCTATAAGAATGTATTTTGTATGTTAGCTAGGTGATATTATATCCAGCAAAGGTGAACGAATTTCAGAAAAACCTTTGATGTAAGTTGTTGCTTTAAGAGACGTTTGGGAAATAGAGCTTATTTTATGTAAAAAAAATGTTTTGATAAAGATCAAATGTATTAAGCAAAGCTGAGGTAAATAAGCATCAGGAATCTTAAAATATTACGACATAGCGTTTTTTTTTCTAGCCGTTTCTGTCCCACTGCAGTGCAAAGGCCTCTCTACCCTCCTTCCATCTCTCTCTAGCTAGGGCCGTGGTCATCAACTCCTTATCAAACTTAGCGTTATTTTTACATTAATCTTGCACTATAGATGACACCTCTGACAGGAACAACTTAAAGGAAAAAGTCAGTGTTTTTTCAAAATACTTATCCCTGAGTATGTTTGGAGCAAATTGTTTTATACGCCTCAGCATTCTCAGCCAGACTGCCTCTAAGACCCATGAGTCTACTTCGGGTAATATCGGAACATTTTGTGCAGAACCCGAACACGCATCATTAAGGCTGTGTACACACGATCGTAATGGCCTATTGTTTTCGCAAACACCAGGAGCAATTCCAACCGACCAAAATAAATAATCAACGTATATTTATTCGTGTATGTGTACCTCGAATTGGTATATCCAGTTGTGCTAAAAGTTCTCTATAGACCAACAAATAATTATATAATAATAATAATAATATTCCGGGACAACTCACACACGGTTATCTGATCCCAAGCTAAGCAGAGCTTGTGTTATGGTAACCAGGCAACTGATAAACATACTTATACATATATTTCTAAATACATACATATTATAGATAAATTACACCCAGACAACCAGAACAAATGATCGTGCTCATCACACAAACATTTGTCCTGGGTGGGAATCGAACCCACGACCTCCGGTATAGCAGTCAGGGTCACTAACCACTAGACCAACAGGCCTGTCAATTATAATTTATTTTTAGTGCTGCTACAGACCCAAAAAATAAGACAAAATGAATTCGAAGAATATTTTCCAAAATATTTCTATAGGTCTATTTACAAATAACCTTATAAGCAAAAATAAATGTTTGATGTTTCACGCAATAAGCATCCTAATTTTATATTTTAATTACCGTATTTTTTTTACAATAATATAAAAAATGACCCTAATGAGGATTCAATGACAAGTCTTAATGAACTAATCAACATTTTAAGAAATACGGATAATTATGTTACTCAAAGCTACTTAAATAAAGGTAAGGTTATGTCTCTTTTACAAACCTTTTTTTTATGTCCCTTTTGATACAGGACCTATATTTTAAACGGATTTTTACTTCATTTCAAAGAAAATAATTGTACTAAAATCGCAAAACTCGAATATAGGTTTGAAAGAAAATGAGCCCTGTAACTAGACGATGGTTGATGGTCTAAATATAGTTACTATTAAAAGGAAACCACTGATACTTTAAACTTTACAAAATTACAATATATTGTCATTATAATGGATTCAACGTTACAATTACAATACTTTTAAGGGCCAGCGACGCCATATAATGATTATTATCCTTAATATCTACACTAATATTATAAAGAGGAAAACTTTGTTTGTAATATTATAAATGCGAAAGTTTGTTTGGATGTATGGATGTTTGTTACTCTTTCACGCAAAAACTACTGAATGGATTTAAATGAAACTTTACAACAATGTAGCTTATACATCGGAATAACACATAGGCTATAATTTATAAAGATAGTGTATGAATCATTCACGCGGGTGAAATCGCGGGGCACAGCTAGTTAATTTATATAATGCAAGTGACTACTACAATGAAAATCGCACGCGCCGCCATCACATATTGCTCTCTAGTGTTGTTCGTTATTCCGGTAATAGTGACGCGACGTATTAGTCGATTCTAATTTCGGTTATCATTACTTAAGTACCTAAAATGATAAAAAAATAAACTGTTATTTTTTACATAATTTACAATACACTTTACACACAGAAGCAATACGTTCATTCTGAATCCAAGCGCTTACTAAAGTTAGCGTTGATTTTAATTATTGCAAAATATATATTTTTTTCATGCATATTAAATATCCATACTCGATTTTAGCGTTAATAATACGGTCCACACTTCAATACAATAAATAATAAAACAATTGTAAATAAATATATATATTTTTTTCATAATTATCATAAAACTATGTAAAGAATATTAAGTGGAAAAGCCTTTTAATTGCATGCAATTGAATGAATGCCCGCATAAATATCAGCTTATGACGTCACAGAATGGATGCAGCCGATAATGTCCGGTACCGTGTGTTTAATTACACAGTGTAATGCTCATTAATTTATTGGTTTAAAAGATAGCCCCGTTATAGCCAATGAAAATTTATTTACGATGTTGGTACTTTTTATGGTTCTTTAAAAAAGTTTTTATCAAAATACCACCTGTATGTTTTTTGCTGAGGTGTCATTATTGTCGCATTATGAAATTAAAATATTATTTTGCAAATGTGATATAAAAAACAATCTCTTTTACACGTATTTTTTTAAGCTCGATGATTTCGACATTTCTTACCTGACTACCCTGAAAAGAAGCGTCGAACTCAGGGGATATTAATTATAAATCTTTGTAATTTTCATCCTCAAAATAAGCCATTATACGCATAATATAATCTGTCTGGTAGTTGGAGATTAGCGACTGCTGACTAACTTTTCTACTTTATATTAGTATAGATATAGCAAACGTTTTTAAAGTTAATAGTGCCTGTATTGCTACCTTACAGCAGCAAAACTCCGATTAGAATTCTAATAAAATCAAAGAGTCAAAACACCTACGTGAAAAATCCGGTCAAATACCGTTGAATGTACAAGCTTAATTAAAACCAGCTATCGGATCAAAATATCACGGATATCAAAGCTTTAAAATCCTTTTTATCCGTATGACAAAATATTCAGGGAATTTCACACCTTTCTATCTGGTTTTGCATTTGTTTTCAGCTTACAGCGCCTCACCTAAAACTATTTGTTGCACAAAATGCAGGTATTCGTCGTCTTACAACTAGAGCAACTTATAACCAGTGAAATATGGAGAGGAATCTGTTTTCTGAGATATTTGTTTCCTTGGAAATATGCCATTGTTATGTAAAAGTGCTTTACACGTGTTTTTGCATTAAATAATTTTTAGCTGTCCAATTATTTACAAAATTGATGACCATTATTCGGCATATTAAATAGGATCTCATGATGGAACGTGTATACGATAATTTAGGTCTCATAAGGAATACTAAAAGCAATAAAAAACAGACCAATTGTAAACATGATTTTCTAAGGAAGGTGGCTATTCTATGAACAAATCGGAATGTCTGAAACATGTCTATAATATAGACGTCGTGATGTTGCATACCCCTACAAGATAGATAACCGCATAAAGGAAATCCAGGTAACATCCAATAAAACTCCAACATTTATCGAACCTACATCGATAACAAAAAACTGTGACTTCCGCAGGTTAGAAAACTGCAACAGTCAACCCGCATACAGTAACAATACGCAAACAACAAGTTTCTAAACTGATACGAGGCGTGCATCCCGTTTCCAACAAATATATGTGTTTACGATGCACGATGCACGCCCGTGTGAATCGCCGCGTTGCTTATCGGCAATAACAACTCATTAAGCTTAAGTCTACTTTCAATGCACATAATAATGTGCATTGAAAGTAGGCATGTATAAAATTACGTACTACTTGAAATATCAATAGATATTTCAAGTAGTACGTAATTTTATACACATTTTATATTCAAAGTCATTTCACATAGGCTTGTTTACCTTTTAAAAGGGAGACAGTTTATATTTTTTTTCTAAAATATTGAATCTTTACAGTTTTAAGATTTCAATGAAATTTATAATATTACACGTCACGAAAAATATTTTTACAACAGCTAATTTATTGTGAAAATAAGACTTTTCTTATATTAAGTAAATAGAGACGAAAATGCGATATTCGGCTGAATCAGTAAGACTGGAAGCCGACCCCAACATAGTTTGGGAAAAAGGCTACTCAGATGATTAAGTAAATAGAGACGAAATACATTATAAAATGACTTAATTAAAAATATGAAATGCATACTTACCCACACTTCTAGACAAATCAGAAAGCTAAACCAATCTCAAAGAAATAAATCGGTGTCTTAAACTTACAATTGTAATTCTCACAGCGCGCGTCTTATCACAACAAAACGTTTCAGTTCACAGAATTCCTTAAATATTATGCCTCCGTAGATATCAGAAAAATAAATATTCCCTCCGTCAGATGTATCGTCGATATATAGACACTTTTCCTTATGATAATGAAAAAGGACGGTTTTGTATTGAATTCGATTTTGGAGGGTTTTAAAAATAAAGCTCTGAATTTATTTTTATGTATATTTTTGGGGAAATTTATACCTGTGTCCTAAGGGACAAATAAATTGTGACGAGTTTTGGGATTGGAATTTGAAGATTTGTTGAAGCTCGTGTAAGCCTGAAAAACCACATTGTGCAAAAAATAGGCGTATCCAAAGTGAGAGGGATCTATCAGGATAAAGATAGTAGATGTTGGATAATATTGGTATTATACATACTTTGAAATAAGGGGTTAGGATGACAGAGTAAAAAAGTATTAAAGTAACTTATTAAGCTTAGTTACACTCAATGTCGATAAATTAGTTAAACATTATTGTATTTATCTTTAAAGAGGCAATTAACTCTGTATAAACATACTGCAGTGTCGGCATTATCAAACGTGATTTTCACATCTATCAACACGAAAGGATACTCAGTATTATCATTGGCTATTTAGTGTATTATCTATCGAAAAATACCTATTATAAAAATAATATTTAAATGCAAATATATTATAACAACCACATAACCAACCACCCAAACACATGTCATTCATCCAATAAGTTTTTTTGGTAAATAAGAAACAGACACGCTTAACGTGCCTCGTTAAGCTGGTGGTCTTGACTGTCAAACGTTATATAACTTTGGGCGTTGCTAAGTTATGAAAATTCTGACAACCAGTCTTACGATGGGATACTGTGTCCCCCAGTCAATAAATGTGGAGCTCAGATAGGCAGTCGCTCAGCCAAAATACAGTATTTAGCAGAATCCGGTAAGTGTCTGCTTCCAGTCTGTAAGTATTGACTTAATCATATATTTTACACGTGGAGACTTTATCTATTTAAATGCAGCCTTGAAAATATTTTCAATGTCGCTTCTGGTAGAAAAACATCGTGTCGACAAAAGACAACACTAGACATTACCAACAAGTGACGTGTAAATACAGTGTCAACTTTCTTGACATTATATTTCCTTTGCTTCGATTAAAATTGCACTGGTTGTTTGATTGGGATTGTTTAAGCTTAGATTTTCTTTTACAAATAAACCCAGTTTTCAAGGCAAACTATTAGAATCAGTACATTCAAAAAGGATCATTGACTTAAATATAAAATTCTGCAAACATGTTAATAACTGATTGTATGATTTATTTATTATTAACTAGAGACATAAATTAAGGTACTACAGCAGGAAAAATATTCCAAAAGAGACGAAAACACAATGCAGTTAAAATATCAATCTTATTATATTAGTTAAAAAGTATGTAAGTACGTTTGGAAATAATTTTATTTAAAAATTCATAAAGCATGTTTTTCACCCGTAATCTATATTTAAACATTCTCCGTAAACCACTCAAATCTCTTCATAAATGTCAAACACCACTTTGCCGCTCCCCGATAAAATTAAATGTCAAAGCTATATTTTTTTATCCATTGGAACCCTGCAAATGGCTGAGATAATGACGTAACAGCACTCCTATAATGGATATCAAATAAAAAAAGAACGGTTGTAGGCTTGTTACTCTTTATGCAAAGCATAGAGAATAAAAAGTAGAATTTACTTTTTAACTCGTTTGGCGCGCAAAGGTTGTCAAAGGGTGATTTTGGGTAAGAATTTTGCTGTTCGAGTGCGATTTTGAATTTAGAATGACCGGATTTAAATGAAACATGTTTGATGTTCCTATTCTGATTTATTTTTTTCTTGTGATTTATTGTTCCTACATACATACATATAACGCCTCTTTCCCTGTAGGCGTAGGCAGAGACCACTTCTTTCCACTAGCTATGATCCTTACACACTTGTTTCGCTTTGTCCACTTTCATTATTCCCTTCATACATGCTGTTCGGTTTATAGAATTCTTGACCTGGCCTTTTTCATTCACACTCGCCTTATACACTTTTCTCGTCAATCGTTCTTCATTCATTCTCTCGGCATAGCCAAACCATCTCAGCATACCTTTCTTAATTTTTGTCTCAACATCCATCATCTGACATACTTCATCCACCTTACCATCCATTCCTCCTCTTAAATTCAACGTAGCGAAGCGGCTCTTCGTGGGCCACTTTTCGCCCCCGCGAGAAACTTCTCTCAACTAAAACTCTTCCTTCTAGTACTAAACAAGAATTTATTATTTAAAGTAAAATTTATAATGTAAACATTTTTAAATAAATAATTTATTATGTGACTTAGATATTTTTTATTAAAATGTAATGGAACTTTTAATAAATGATTACATTGCGCTCGTCCTAGCTACGAGGAACTAGCACTGAACATATTTACAGTTTATTTTAGTAAAAATTACAGTTTTGGACTAAATAAGCCATAATTCAATTCATTACCCTCTGTGGGAAACCGTTACAAAATTTAGCCAACGAACGAAAAGATAAGCGGATTCTTCTTCTTAGCGTGTCGATAAATGGCAATTAGATTTTCCCGGACCTGTACAATGCTACAGATAAGCGGATTAAATCAAGCAGTTCTTTTTCAAATTTCGGAGTATAACGGCCAAGCATGTAGCGTTACCGAATCCGGTATTATACAGTTTTTTTACACCTTTTGTTAAATAAAAGTAAAGCGACTTTTGCTCGGATTTTCGCTGCTGTCAATTAATTTACTGTATGGAGGATTATAATAGTGCTGCGGTTCAAAAATATTTAGGATAAGAATTAAAAAGAAGAGTAAAGCTTCACTAAAATAAATAAGGGAATAAAGAGAAGCTGCTTTCCAATTAACACCAATATTTCTAAAGAAAAACCGATCTAAAAACAGATATTGACAAATGTTTTTGTTTATAAAAGCTCGGGTATTGCTATTTTTTAGCTGTCAGTGTTTTTGGAATTGCCCTTTAAAGGGTTTTTTCTTTAACGTGTCAACCCTATCCGACAAAAAATGTTGACTATTGTTTTAAATTAACAAAAGTGAAATATGTAGCCTTGTTTACAGATAAAGGGAGTTGTTGATTTAGGGACATTAATCTGTAATGTCAGTGTTTTGGGGAACCGAGGCTTAAAGGTTCGATGTCAAGGGACATACAAAGCGTGAAATTTGAATCGCAACGTGTCTAATGAAAATAAATATTTTTATTTAATTCTAATATTATGTATTTCTTTTATTTTATTACTCGCCTGTGATAATATGGTCTGTTTATTTGGCCAGTAATAAATCAAATGCTAAATTCAAAATCCAAATAATGTTATTTAAATAGGTACTTACGTATAAAAAATATTTATGTTATGAAAAATGTTTAAATATTTATAAACATTGGAAAGTACTTTTAGTACCTATCCAAAAAAAAATGAGTAGGTACTAAATTTAAGAAAAGTATAATTTGATAAAAGTTTCGTTGATTTTTAAATTTAGTTTTGTTTACTCCTTATTTCCGTTCTTTAAAATCTTTCAAACAACTGTTCTCACTCATACAAAATTAGCTTCAAAGATCATTTCGAACCTACTCTTTGAATTCAACTAATCATTGCACTTATAGATGAAACTTCTCCAAACTTCGCAGGTAGAAGTAGAATCGACTCCGGAAGTAAGATAGAGGAACAGTGGAACTTCTGTAATCCGTTCGTTAAGACATTCGTCCGTGTTATCTTAATTACCTTGTCTGTAGTAAGTGAGGCTAGTTTGAGAAGTTGGTGGCTGTCACACAATGGCGTTTTGTTTAAGGATCATTATGCAGAATAACATGGTTTAAATTGGCTATAGGTAATAGACACACCCCCAGTTGCTGAAACGTTATAGAAAGTAAAAAAAAAAAAGTTGAAAAAAAATAGTTTATCTCATGTCAAATTTCATTCTAAGCGTTGTGATTGGTTTTTAGTGTTTCAGTCGACCAATCACAGTTGTTAGCAGTTTATTTGACAACAAATTAAGTTAAGCAGTTTTTCAGAAACCGGGGGTTAGTTGATCATTTCATGTAATAAGCTCGTATTGTCTAACTATGTAGAAGTTTATTGTAGAATGATAGATCTAGCACATACATAACATGCTGAAAAAGACACGAAGATTTAGATTAGTCGTTTTTGTAGATAGAGTAGAGGGCATAGAACATACTAAGAATAAAATAATAATTATTTAATCATTAGCTTGCAATTAGCCAGTATGGATCTAACATTTTTCTTTATTAGGAGTTTGAAAAGGAGAAATTCAAATATATTTTTTTACTGCATTTTTAGAACAACATAGGTACTTTGAATGTACTACATAAAATAATATGAGCCACAAGGTGAAGAATGCATCAAAACCCCTAAACCCACACATTCGCCTACTTCAGCCTACTTCAGCATAATATAAAAATAAGATTCATAATTTCATTTAACCCGTCATTTGCCGCTCTATGTGGGACCGTACACCTAAACGTTGAAAGCCAAAATCTGAGCATCGCTGACGTCACGAAACCGGTTTGTAAACGGCCTCGCAAGTCAGATAAACCGTCTTGCCGTCGGTCCGGTCCGGATATTGAACGTCGGAACGGACCGGTTTAACAAAGATCGCCCAAAGAATTGTTTCTGATCAAAGCCGAGCTAAATGAATATGGACGGAGGATTTTTACACTTATTTGGGAAGATGGGGAGGATATTAAATGTGTATAAAATAGGATAGTATACTGGGGTGAATTTCCCAGACGACTTTTTTTTTTGTCTTCGGTGAAATTAGTATTTGAAAATAGGAATATAGTTCTGAATTATTTTTTTTAGTATTCAATAGGTAGTTATTGGGTTGTGGCAAAAATATAATTTTCTTAGGACTATTACAAAGGTAGAAATAAAATACATAAACCTCTATTTTTCTCACATCGGTGCTGTCCCTCTACTTTTTTTACAAACAAAACAGCTTATACATTAATAAAAATAAGTAATATAAGTATATGACTTATTCTATTTCATAGAATATTAGTTTTGTTATTAATATATAGCATATTTTTTTACATAATTGACGATTATTATTACTGAGAGGCACAAACGTACTTGTCCTGAAAAAAAATCTCATATCGCTGGACAAAAGTAATTTAAACATAACTTTTCATCGACGAGTCGGACAGCGTCCACACCCCAATTGTATATCCCTCCTTGGTGTGTGCTAGTGGGCAATCAGGATGGAAGTGTGTCAAATCGCTGCATATGCCCACCAAAAACGTAAGTACGCCATTTCAGTTGCTCCCGGACAATTATTTTATATTATCGGTGGTTCCATTTTTCTAGTGTAATGAGTAGTTTTATTATAATTGTTTGGTTCTAACAGATGTAGTAAGTGAATTAGCTTCATTGTCTGTTATTAAATTTATCCTAGATATTATGCATTTTTTCTAATTTTCTAAAAAGTGTGTTATTTCTCACGTCGGTGTTCTCATATCGCTGTAATCGGTGGTCTTTATTACCACCGATGTGATAATTTACACCGAAATGATAAGAAAAAATCAATCGGTGTCTTATGTCTAATATCGGTGTTTTGATTCATGATCAACGCACAGTTTTGTCACATCGGTGGATTGCTTTATCATATCGGTGGATCATTTTATCATCTCGGTGAGTCTAAGATTTCTAAGAACTCAGTTCTCTTTGGACGTGATCTACCCACATAAGACCCTAAGTTCAGGTCTTCAGTTCTAAGTCACCCTTGTAAAAATGTATAGGTACCTACTATTTGCTTTTTGATGTTCAAAGGTGGATAGATTATCATATCGCTGGATATGTACATCATTTCGGTGGATATACTTATCATATCGGTGTACAGAAAAAATAGTCGGTGCTGGTTTTTCATATCGGTGGAAACCAAAATTCAAACTGAATTTACTCCTTAGTCTTAAATGATACGTTGATGATATTAAATTTGGGGATATTTGATATCCTAAAGATTACATAAAACCAGAAAAATATACAAAAAACTTACAATTGTAAAAGTTCACCGATATGATAAGAAAAACGGCATTTGTTGAAATTCACCCACTGTATAAGTGTAAATTTATGTGTGTTTTGATTTCTTAGTTTATCCTATTTTGTACTGTCAGTTTTGTGTTCCTTCATTTTTTTTTTGTAAGAACTACTTACGATACATAACTTTAATATGGAGGATAACATTTTTCTTTTAACATTATGAGATATTTGAAATATAAGTCAAATAAATAACTAGACAAAATCTTTATATTATTGCAAAATATATAACCTTATTTCTCATTTTAAGTGTTCACTTAGGCTGACTTAAGGCTGACTTAATCTGACATTCCTTCAGTGATCATTTTTGTCCAACTTTTAAGGGACTTATGTCAATAAGTAGCTGTAAATCAGCATCAACCGTTGCTCTACAAAAAATCACGAAAAACAAGACCCACACTATTGTAGTAGAATTTACTACGAATGTATTCATAAACTCTATATACGAAGGCCCAACGATTTGTAATTTAACATACCCTGTAGGCAGTGTAAGCATAATATAGCAAATAGCAAATAAACACGCTATATAGCACAACAGTGTAAATATATTTTCGAGGGCCGCAGTTTCCCGCGTTTTCTCACAAAGGAAGAGGTCTGAAGCATTTGATTGCCGCCATTTTAAATTTATAACGGCGAGATAATTAGCAGTGTTAATGAAGCTACTTATTTTATACTTTTAAGTAAGTGTTACTGATGTTTGTAGGAGTTTTTAGTAGGATCTTGTTATTGGGATTAGACTTGTTGATTGTTAAATAATGAAGCGTTTGATTCTATGGACAGAATATACTAATTAACTTTCGGGTTGACGCCTGTAAGTTCCAGATTGTATATAAGAATCAATCACATTAACAAATACAACATGATTAACCATGATATTTTACAAGAATATAAGACATTTTTCAACAATATAGCTTTGTTAACTTACTACATTTATTTCTAGTGTAGTAGTCATTGCGGTTTTAATGTAGTCAAATGCTTATCCAACTTAATTAAATCTAACCAAAGATTTTACAAAGAACCTTCTTGAATATAATTTCGACTTAACCTCCACACAAATCATCAAATTTCTATATCAAGTAAAAAAAAAGGCCTTGATAAAAAATAAGTAAATAATACTCACAATACAATATTTAGCGTTACTCGGGCACTCCTCCAAGCGAGTAGCAGTCCTGTTACTGCACGGAGTAATAGAGCCGACGCCATCGCTGTACTGCCCGCACTTCCAGCACTTGATGGCGCTGGACGCAGCCGCTAGAGTCAGCAGGAAGTACACCGTAGCTAGCCGCGTACACGACATGGTCTGGAAAGAAGAGTAGTGTTAAAGCGGCTGGATTTGCTGGAAGTTTGACGACCAATTATTTTGTATAAGTAATTATTTTTACTAATGCGGTATTTTGGTATTCTGATTTGTCAGTACGATACCTTAACATTACTTAAAAAATCTGCCTTTATTGTAAAGCAATAGCTTTAATTTTAAAAGAAAGAGGTTTTTAATTCGACGGAATATTTCTTTTTGGTACGCGGCAGTATGTGGATCTATTTCAAAACATATTTTTGTCTTTGATAGGTTATACACGTTCACAAGTGGTCCCATATAAACACGGAACAATCGTTTGTTGTTGACTTATTATTTGTTGGTATTTACAAATTGTTTATTGACGGGCCTGTTGGTCTAGTGGTTAGTGACCCTGACTGCTATACCGGAGGTCGTGGGTTCGATTCCCACCCAGGACAAATGTTTGTGTGATGAGCACGATCATTTGTTCTGGTTGTCTGGGTGTAATTTATCTATAATATGTATGTATTTAGAAATATATAAGTATGTTTATCAGTTGTCTGGTTACCATAACACAAGCTCTGCTTAGCTTGGGATCAGATAACCGTGTGTGAGTTGTCCCGGGATATTATTATTATATTATTATTATTATATTATTATTATTGAGGGGCTCGTGGCTAAGTGTAAGCCGTACAGTTTGACCGATAATACAGGTTAAGCCGCGCTCGCCGCGGTAGGTCCGTGGATGGGTGACCATTTCTAAAACATACCAAGACCCCTCCGTGCCTCGGATAGCACGTTAAGCCGTGTGTCCCGACTGTCATACGTTGATCTTTGGCAGTCGTTAAGTCAATTCTGACAACCAGTCTTACTATGGAATACTTTGTTCCCCAGTAAAATGGGTTGCGGAGGTCAGATAAGCAGTCGCTCCATGTAAAATACGGTATTCAGCTGAATCCGGTAAGACTGGAAGCCGACCCCAACATAGTTGGGAAAAGGCTCGGGAGATGACGATTTACAAATTGTTTATTTTATTTTAATCAACTTAGCTCATATCGGTCGACTGTTGGATCTGTGAAGATAATTATCTTCACAAGTAACTGTTACTTTCAGTAAAAAAAGTTTTTTTGTCAAGAAGTTTAAAACTTATTTTGATAACTGTGAAATTGTCTTGTAAAGTGTCGCCAACAGTTGTATAACTACAAAGAACTTGGTCCAATACTACAATACTGTAGCAAAATTAAGTTTTTGATGGTAAGATATAAGACATTGTTAACTTTTTAATTTAATATTCTAGTTGGCATTTTTAAAGGGAATTATACTTAATGGGATTAATACTAAATGTGCACTTTTTGACAAACAACACTATACTAACGGTCAAAATTAAATAAAGTAGATACAAACATGGCACAAACTATCAAATTCACCAAATCTCTCTCTTTCTTACCAAGCCTGTCCTGAGCAGGCAATTTAAATGTATGTAGTTCCTCTAGGTGACGGGTCTGAGCACTCGTCAGTAGTTCAAAGTTACGGCCATTGCCACATGGAGCACTTAGACTAATGACTGAAGGCTGTAGGGCATTAACTTCTATGAAAGGTCTGTGTTTGTGAAATATTTGGGATTGATAAATGAACGAAGAAAAGTAAAATAGAAACAAATGTTTTTATCAAATTGTTGTTTACTGTAGCACCATTAAAAAGTGAGATTAAATTAACATTTATTGCGTCCTAATTCGCAGTTATTACTTCGTCCTAGTACATATTATGTATTGTTATTAGAGTAAGTAGATATTATTTAAAAACTTATTTTAACAACTTTAAATAGCTTTATAGCACATCGTACATCTTCGAAAACACACATTACCTAGGTATATAGGTTTAACAGATATTTCTCTACCAAAGAAACTTCAAAATTTCCTGTCTTTTGGGCTTTGCCGCAGTATGACAACAAAAGGAATCTATTGATATTATAACTTACTTTTAAACCTTGATGTTACCATCGTTAAAATGTAACCATAAGCCTTATTTTGTTTCACTTGTGTGTCACTTTTAGAGGAATACATATATTATTATATTATATAAATTATCTTGCCTTTAAGGATCATGAAAAGAATTTATAATATAATAACTAAGCAGCGAGCATGAAACAAAGTACTAATACAATTAAAGAAGTTCCAATCACGCTTATTTGAAGTACCGAACAGTATATGGATCTTCACGGTACAGTAAACAGCTGAAACCACAGAGTAATTAAGTTAATCTCTGATAATAAATTAATTAGGAAAGCCGATAAATATTGAACAATAACCAGCAAGCTTCATAACGTTATTAACTCAATGAAACTCTGGGCTACTAAAGTTGTACTTTTGGAGAATCATAACAATATTGTGAATTGTTGTACTAAATTGCAACGAGATCTGGTTAATATGACATATTGTTTTTGAAGAAAATCATGTTAAATCATGTAAATCAGGTTTTGAAGAAAATCATGTTAAAATCAAAAAACATGAATGATGATTTAAAAATTAACTAGGTACCCAATAAACAATTTTAATAAACGATAGCAATGATCGCTACAAATCCTCATATACTGATTCTGCAAAACGACCACTTTAGCCACCCTGCACCAGGAAAGAATTCAGATAATATATACGAGAACAAGATTATAATATTTCCATAATAATTACCTGGAAACCATTACTTATATATCGGAGACAGGGGAGACCGATATCGGAACACGAAGAGATAATTTCTAATTAATGACTGACTCTAGCTTTTAAACAAAACCTTTCTCTTTCTCATCGTTGATGAATTTAAGAAAACTTGTTATGTTAAGCGATCCACGAAATAATAATTAATTAAAGGATAAAGGCTATAATCAATATTTGCCTATTTTTATTAAAACAACGATATTATCACGGGTTATTAACAGATAAGTACAACCGTAAAAGAAATAATAAAATACGTGTTTTCGCCGAACTATTGGCTCTTCATTATTAAATAATCTCTTTGCTCGGCATGTAAAGATGCAGATGCAGATGGTGACCAATAATTCCTTCTTAGTTATTTATATAAATATTTATTATTTCTTGAAGTGATGACTACTAAACTAATAACGTTAAAATCTAGATCGGTAAATGGAATATAATTACATTCTCTAGTAAAATTCAATATGTACTACGTAATTTATACCATCGTGTTAGTTTAGGTTTCAAACTTCATTCGACAAATTAATTAAATGTGCTTTGGTCTAGATTGTGGAGAAATCTATTTGATTGATTTGGAGTTTTTGTATTAATAATGGAATATTACCATTAAATATAATTAAACACATTGAACATGTAACAAAAATTACATTTCTGATTTAATTATGAGTATTATCTCAGTTAGGAAATAAAGAATTACCTATAACAAAAATAATGTTTATCTAAAAATAAAAAGTAATTGCATTCCATTTTTTTCTATATAAGATACCTACAAAATTCTCTAACATCCAAGTTCACACAATCGACCTCTATCAAACGCCTTCTACAAATCCAAAATCATCGCCCCGAAAAACCAACATAATTTCCCAACGGAACCACATTTTACAGGTATTTTTAATTATAACAGCGGGCCGGGTCGAGTAGTGTCGAGCATCCGCTAACAATGCCTGCTCCACAATGTTCTGCCACAACGAAAGCTACTGTTTCAGGCGTTTCTGCCTTTCGGGACCCCCTGTATTAGCGTCTTCATGGTAAGTGTTTGGCCGCAAATTGTTTTCGTAATGGATAGAGCGAGATTTTTTCGTGTTATTATAAAGAATTTTGGGGGATGGCTTTTTGGAGTAATTTTTTAGATGGATGATTTAATATTTTTGTGAAAGTAAAGTTGAGAAAAGCTTTTTTTGTTATAGGTGTTAATGGTTTAGTTGAAATTACTTGATTTAATCAGAAAGTAGGTAATATGGCCTAATATTGTAATGCTAACTAAGTTTATTTAATTTTAAACATCTAGATTTTTTATTACCAAAAACACTTTATTTGAGTAAATGCGATAGCATAACAATTTTGAATATTGATTTACAACGCAAACGTAAAGGAAGTTCGTACCTATAGGTCTAGTTAAAACTTGGAGAGCCAATAGATTTATTCGATACGAACATTAATTAAAATAATGCTTAGCTAAAGAAAACACAAATCTACATTACACTAATTAAATTCTAGAAAACAACAAATTTTCACAATAAATATTATTTTAGCCCATTCGTATACTAGGCGACGTAAGACTCTCAGACTCTTTCAACATTTTAGTATCCAAGCAACTACCGCCATACAAACCATAGAGGTTCGTGCATAGGCACGCGCCATTGGATGCGAAAGTCATCAGGTATCGGACTCTTGCGTCGCCTCGTGTACGAACAAGCATACTTAGTACTGTTTTCTTGACGGCTTAAAAGATGTCGATGTAAACCTAATATTTTCTTAGTCGGTACAGTTAAGTGCTAAAGCATTAACGCTATTTGGTTATCTTGCTTGCGTCAATCAAACTCACTTTAAAGATTATTGAAGGCATTGGACAAAAGCTGTCAGAACTTACGTTAAGGCCAACATCGTTACTCTCTAAAGAGAGTTGGTTCTCAAGATTACAGTGTCTGCCAAGTTAAAACTTGGCAGACACTGTAATCTTGAGAACCAATATTTTGACTCTTGAAGATAAACAAGAAAATAAATTGCATTTAATTAAAAAGGTCCAAGCAATCTGGTATTCAAGTTTGATTAATTATGTATTCGAATGGCAACAGTCTTTTAGGTTGCTTCTTTTTTTGGAATAATGTCTGTTGAATTATAATCTTAATTTTTTATGCAACATTTTGTGTTACCAACAAATATCGTGAAGAGAAAATCTGTTGGCTTTTGCCTGAGGAAAGGGGAGCGGACATACTTTTGAAAATTCGGTTTTTGAAGAAAGTATTGCTGTCGCTCTAATTCCCCCCGCCCTCTAATTCGTGCGATAAGGACAACTGCAGCTCAGACCAAAAAACTGACGAAAAATCGAGGTTTGGCTCTCGTCTATTTTCTCCCCCAATTCTTAACCAATTTTAAAGATATTTCATATACTGCATAAGAAAAGAATAATCTGTGCCTCTATTTTTTCCTTTTTTCAATAATCGTTGCCAAATTTGAAAAAAAAACGCCTCTGAAAACTGCGGTCAAAATCGGCACTTTTTAGAAGGTTCTAGTTTCCTTAACTATATATATATATATAATAACTTATTTAAAAAAAGGAAAAAATAGGGGCATAGATCTAGTTCATATTTATATTACTGCAAAAAATCATAGCCCTAAGTTCAGAAACCAGCGAGAAAACAGACGAGAACGTTTGTGTATGGAGAAAAGTCCACTCCCCTTTCCTCTTAATGCATGTTTATTACTTATATTATATACTTATTCCTGTTTTAGTAAACATTTGTTGATCATTAAATATTTTTGAACTATTTTTGGTCCTGTTGTTCAATGGAAATTCTGTTATAAAAAAGGGGATGTTTAATATGGATGTGTTTGGATCAGTTTTTGATATAGCCATCAGTTAAGTCTCCATTCTTCTGTCAACTGGAAATCGTGATTTATCGGTTTATGTAGGTGATGGAAGGATGGATGGTTCCAAAATGTATTGGTAGATTTGAAAAACTGTTCACTTGTTAAACATTTTAGTCCACAGCTTAACCTGCATTAATAACTGGCCATTGATAAATTTCAGTGACAATGCTCTCACAGCTGCTCAATACTGAAAGCAATCACTTTGCTAGCCACTGGATGACTTAAAAAACGGATTAACATCACAAAGGAAATTGAACTTAACCCTTGACACATAAGGTCCAAGTTTGGATATTATCCAAACTGGCATGATGCCAAAATCGAGTAATGAAAGCGATAGGCGGTGTGCAAAATTTTAATGCGTTGTCGAAACTTTAGGAGAGCTCTCTGCTTCAGCATATAATAATACCTTTTGTACTACATAAATTATTTTATAGTTCTGCTGTCTATGGATTTTCTTTTAAAATATTCAAACTCATAAAAAACCTTTTTACAAAATGTCTTCCATCTTTGAAAGAGAGCAGTTAGTCTTTTTTGGAAGGATGGGAGAAAATTTTCGAAGAAATATTTTTTATTCCGAAATAATCCTTAGATTTTGTAAGCCAAACAAGATCAAGAGATTTATTACTTTCATTATAAAAAAAGCTTTTTCTAATCAATACAGAATCAAGCCAGATACATTACTTATCGAATTTAAATATTATAATTGGATCTGGTACCAAATTAATCCCAAAAGCCTTGAAGCGATTCTCGAATATTAAACCAACATAATAAGCGAATTCATTCTTAAAATAACATGGAATTATAAAAATATTCTATTCAATTTGTAATAAGATATCCCGATACAAAGCTTAATTGGTTTCCTAAATGGTATCCGTACCACTACAAAGGATAAAAATGGAAAAAAACATTCGCTATTAAAGCAATACCGGGCAGTATGGATATTGTAATAACTTAAACAAATACTTCATCCTTTTTGTATGAAAAGGGACTTTGTTCTGTAAAATGTCAGTTACAGGCTAATATTATACGATCTAATTTTTGTATATTTTAACAAACGAAAGCTCTATATTGGTCATAGATTAGATTGGTACTCGAATTTCAATACTAGGTAGGTATTATAATAAAACTCTTAGGCTATAATTTTATTTTTGGTTGAATTCCTAATACTAATTAATTTAGTAATCGATATAGAGGTCAAAGTGTTCGTATGTAAAACGATTTTAATTCAACACGTTCTTAATTGTCTATCATTCACTATTTCTTGAAGTGACAGAGACAACGTGTAACTTAACGGATGTTTAAATTGATTTACCTACGTTTCAGTGTCCAAACACATTTAAGGCTTAAGTTGTGTTTAAATATATCGAGATTTTACAAATAATATAAGCATGGAACTGATAAGCCTGGGTCCTATAAACCATAGCACGTTACGCACTGGTAGTTGCCATGGTAACCATCGACCATCCAAATTCCGAAAAAAAAAAATGCCACGATTTTATCACTACCGTTAATTTACGTATAAATGAGTATTTGTAATTTAATTAAAAGTTTCCTAATAAAAGCAGCGATGCTCATGTTTATGCAAAATTGCAATTTCTGGAGTTCACGACAACTTTTGTTATAACGTTGGACAGTGGACACTAGAGGCCAGTTGACACTAGTGACTAGTTGGCTTAATGGCTAGAAACTTGCTAAATAGTGTTAGCAGTAGACGAAATACTACACTGTGTCGTTCAAGTTATAATTGGGATGGAATCTGATTGCGGATAGAAACTGAATATGTGATTAGGTTGATTGTATCGACCCAGTTTCGTTTATAGTTGGTGCGTTCGATATTTGTGCTAGCAATATAATATGTATTTAGATTGATAAAATAATATCTACGCATTCCTTATGAGTATTAGTTTATTTTACATGGTTATATACTTACGTTCATTAGGTACGTTAATTACCTACATATTTAGTTATTTTTAGCATCCTATATTGATTTGATTTGATAACTGCACTGTGCAACATTTACATTGTTTCACTTTCAGATTAAGGGTACAGCTTTTTTTAAATTAAATTTGTTTTCTTTTTTTACTTCCTCTAACTATCCACGTAAGAAATAAAGTCTGAAAGAAAAAAATATATAGCCGATCAATACTTCTATTTTTAGCGTAGTATCACCCCTTGTTTCTCCTCTGTATAAAAGACTTCTTTGTACATTTGAATAGTTACATGCAAGTCCTTAATGTGAACCCTTAATTGATCAATGGAAACCTCAAATCTATCATTTAATTAGCAGATACAGTACAAGCGTTCATTAGCTGCTTGATTGATTGTGTGTACATATATCGTGACAGGTAATCTAAAGGACATGTTGGGGAGATAATCTGACGTATTATATCGAATCCTTGGTGGCTGAGAAGTAGGTACATGAGTTGTTACAGAAGCAGTTGTTTGTAGATATCTAAAAATGTTTATAAAAGAATTTTTTTTTTTTCTTCAAAAACGAGCGAATGTTAAATAGTGGTACTCAACAAAGTTCTTATTCAAATTTTTTTATCAAACCAGTTTTATTATATTTTGATTGTTTAAGACCGATTAATGCGAAAAAAGCAGTTAGAACTGACTAGACTAAAATAAAGCTGCTTTTCAAAATATACTAACAAATAAAATTATTTGAACTAAAATTCAAATACAAACCGCGATAAAATCCGTAAAAGTAGTTTTATTTCAAATTAAATATAAGAAATAAAATTTATGTATTCGTAAAATAGCATATCATGTTAAAAGATATGTTAATGTTCCTTAAGCTGTCAATTCTGGATATAATAACATAGGAGCATGAACCCTTGTCATGAGAAAAAAGGGACTCTTGAATCACGATTACTTGTCAAAGATGACAGTAATAATATTAAAGTACATCATAAGAGAAGAATATCAAAGGGTTATCCTTATACAGATAACAAAGGTGAAAACATGTGTATGAAGCATTTATTTTGTATTAATGGAACATTAAGTTCCATTAATACAATTAAATTAAATTGAAGTCTGTCTGTTCGTTCCGGCTTATCTATGAAACGGTTGGACCGTTTGACGGCAATTTTACTCACAGATAGCTCTTATAAGGAGTTACACAAGCTAATTCCAGATAGTTTAAAACATTTTTATGAAATGTTATTTAATTAAAAAACGGTTAAAACCTCGCGTTTCCCACCGCTAGTTTAGATAAAAGAGTTTACCAAAATCATGGTTCTAAAAATATATTTAAAAGGTTAACTTCTAAGCACATCTTAGATAGATAGAATATTCTTTATAGTCTTACGACATTTATATCCAATATTTGTATGGTAATATGATAAGAAACGTGTTAAGCCAAAGAAGACAAATTCAATATCGACAAAATAAACGTAACAATAACAAAAATAATTACAATCCATTTCAGGCATCAAAATATAATATCGAACGAATTTGTAGGGACAGTCGATGCCAACACAAATTGTAACTTTTCGACATAATCTTCACCCTTATTGTAAAGTAGTAAAGTTCATTTTATCTAAACGTTGTTACTATATACATTTGTTTGAGTGTACCACGTTTGAGTCTAGATAATATGTGTGTGTCTATCTATATGTGATCTCTGATAATATGGCGATAGGTAGAGCAAAGACTTTATTTGTCTGTTCAAAGTAAGACCAAAAGAAAATGAAAACTCGCTTAAATACATTTTCTTTTCCGAAAATGATGTGATATTTTCTTTGTGGTTATATTTTTGTTTATTTTTCATACTTTCTTTCCATATTTTTTTATTTTTCGTGGAGTTGGAGGTTACTATAAGCTGGAAGATACTACCAGTAGGTAGTGGAAGGAATATATATAATATGGTTTAGTGGTAACTAAGCAATATAGATTACAGGATTTGGAAATAATCGATAAATATATAATTGATTTCACATAAGTGTAAAAACCGGTTGAAATAAAAAATAACTAATAAAGTAAATTCTTCAATTATTTGCTTTGAAAATCAACAAACCAAACCAGACCAAACTAAAGAGTCGTATTAGATAAAAAAAAATATAGGACCACCTCCGAGGTATAGATGATAAGATTTTTTTAAATTGATTCCCAATTGCCAACGATGTAAATACATAAAATAAATAAAAATAAATATAAACAAACTATAAAAACCTCCATTCTACGTCGATCAAATTGCAGCAGAAGTCACACAGCAATGATAGTGCTAAAATCTCTAAAAGCCACCACCACAACAAATCCCTCACATTAAACCATAATACATAGGGTAAACGTCCCACCCATTATTTAGAGGAAAACAGTTGTGTATCATTGACCCGTCCGTGACGAATCAGTCATCTTGACTCTAGGCCTATTCTAAGGCCTCACTCACGAAGTCAGCGGGAGCGGCACGGGGAGCGGGCAGCGGCGCCTTATATGGAACTGATCTCAAAGTCAGCGGCTCAGGCAATAATCTGGACATTCTGCTATTTACCTGGCTGTTGCATATTTTTAAATAATTGTTTTTCTAAACTTTGATATTAACCTTTTTTTAAAAAGTAACCTATGAAATTTTTGCCGGTTCTCCTGCATAAAAATGTCATTTTGGAACTTGCAAATTCATATAACGTTTTGAAAGAGCCTAAAAGGTCTACTTGAAATTAAAAATACTTTGATTGATTTGATTGATTGCAAAGGGCGGCGAGCGGCTTGCAACCATGCGCTCCAAACAAGCGGTACCCGCGCATCTGCATGGACGCAGTGTTAATTTATAGTTTACATCTTTTGTCCACAATATATTAAAGTCTAGGAAAATATTAGCATTAAAATGCCTGTTAGTTTTATTTATTTATATAAGTTTTAATTTTAGTATAGTTGTAAGTGTTTGTTGTTATATTAGATTTAAGTTATGAATTGTAAATAAATATCACGGTTGAATACGCTAATCACAGCATTAAAATATGTTGTCGTTGCTGTTTGGATGTTCACGGTCCCGCTGACTTTGTGAGTGAGGCCTAAGGGCTTAACTACACATTGACCGGATGGCCCTTACGCGCCATGTCCTTTATATGAGGAGATTTAGATCTGTCGATCTTGATAAAGACTAGGTTTATTTATTTCTCTTATTTAGATAGATAGATTCAACTTGAAGTTTTACAATAAATTTGCATTACGTGTAATAGTATTTTTTTTTCTTTCCAGCGTATGCCGTTGCCGTAGGAGACCAGTGGGATACCAGGTTAGTAAAATATACATAGTTGACTTATTTTCAGCTAAATACGCTAAACCTGTAATTTAAATATACCTGTGTTAGGAAAGGTTAGGCAGAAGAAAAAGTGACTTTTGATTTACCACTATTGACGTGAAATTATAAGACGAAAAATAGTCCTTAACCTATTTGTCGAAAGCAAGTTTACAGTATAATAATTTCAGTTATTTAGATTTCTGCTTATGTTTAAAAAAACAATTTTCCGTTTCTCTTTAGTGAAGTGATAAACGACATTATATGACAATGTTAAATCATGGAAATCCATATAATTACACACAAAAACAATCTTTTGGGTAAATACATCTCTAAACCACATCAATTTATCTTACACAAAGACGCTGGCTTATAAGGGATGAGTTAATTGACGCTAACGTTTCTGGCCGCGACGAAATCTCCGAGATCCAAGCAAACAAAAAACCACACCCTGTACTTTCCTTATTGCGTTTTTCTAACCCTGTCAGATCTTATATGAGTGTAATATCACAAGCTGAGAACTTCTGGGAATGATTCAGGTACATGAGAAAAACAAAAGAAAATGGAAACGGGCACTGATGGTCCCGTACCACCATACAATTGTCCTTGATTTATAACCGGCTGTAAAATATATGAAGGAGGTATATTTGCCTATATATTTCTTTATTTTCTCATGGAGATAATATATGCTTTCCAGTTAGATCACATTTTAGTAACCGCTTCCCTGTTCAATGAATCAAACAACATTTCCATTGTTAAACTGTTGTGTCTACTGGCGGGACAGTTAAGTTGTTAAACATTGGTGTCTTGAAATTCGTTATATTAATTCTTTAATATAATTATGTTAATCGATCTCATAGTATATACATACACAATAACCATAAAATCACATGCAAGCATTTTAAAAATTCATGTACTTATATCCAGGCTGTATACATTAAATCGTTGGCCATACAGGCTGAAAAATAAACAACAAAAGCATACAATAGTACCTAATATGGTTTCGTAGTTACCTTTTTGTACCCTAAAAACAAAAGTTCTTTATTCAAACGTTACATTCCTCTCATGCGTTTCTACCAAATCTCAGCTCAGTAATAGTTGAGTGTTTACCTTCCATCAGATTGCCCGAACTTTTTCAAATATTATTTTTCGTTTCACGATTCAAATGACACGCCTGAAGGGTTGTTTACTAAATTCAGGGGTCGCTGTGTTCGAGATTTTCCGAATGTTTCAGTTTTATTTTTGGCCAGACCTTTGTTAATTTCGACCGGACTTTTGACTTCTATGTGTGAGGTAAAACTCAAAATAAAACCTCTTTTTTCCGTGTTCTGTTTGATTTTTTTCTGCGGTGACCAAGCGATTAAATGTAATTTTGCGAGGACATTTATATGTTAATCTTGGGATGAAAAGAAAACAACGTTTATCATCCTAAAGCCTGGTCGCAAGAGGTCATTTCAGGGAAGTAAAAATAAACTTCGTTGGATTTTAAGACCTGTTTTCGTATTTAGATGTAAATAAAGTGGAATTGTTATTTACGAAATTACGAATTATAAAAGAACAAACTTGTTAACTAAGTAGGTGTACATACTACAAAAAAACGACTTTTTAATACAACTTAGTTTATTTAAAAAAGAAGACCTATTTTTAACTAAACTATACTTTTTACTTTACTATAAATAGAGGGATCAACCAAGCTCACTTTGAACGTAAATCATAAATAAAAAATGAAAATCAAGTTTAAAAATAAGTTTAAGTACAGTCACGAGCAAAAATATGTACACACTCTCCAATTATTAATTGATTTCCTCTTCAATTCTAGATTGATATTGAAAAAAGTGTAATGCAGAAATTATTGAAAACAGTTCCTTCATCATGTACATATTTTTCTTTTTGACTTTTAACACAAAAATCTCGCTGTTTTATAATTCCGCTTATACATATTTTTGCTCGTGACTGTACATGAAATGTCTTAAGATTTCGTTTGCATTAAAAACTTCAGTCATAAAAAATGTCTAAAGACAAAAATTATAGATCATAAAATGAATATGAAAACGATAAAATATGACATAGTTGGAAAAACTTAATGGTACTTAACCATCTTTTATATTCACAATGTGGAAAAAATAGTCAGCGAAGCCTTAATAGGCGGACACTTATTATTCAAGTATCGTCACTCAAGCCAGCTGACGATAAATCCGTAAAACTGAGCATTTACTTAAACATACAAAAAAGCAAAATATTCTTGTTAATCTAATTTAAACTTTGATACTGAGCTAATTAAATCTATTTTCAATTGCAGCAGGTATCTAACCAGGCTTTCTATGTTAATTTTACTTACATTTCAACACTATGATTCAATTTTAATATGGCCTTAATTTAAGTTTTATTTCTTAGTACGTACTGGATAAATGAAATAAACAAAAGAACATCTCAGACGCTAGATTGAAACTAGGGCAAGAAGCAAGATTAGTTATTTGCCAAATTGCTGTAAAAGCAAGGTCAAAATAATTAATCAAGTTGACACTTGTGTAAATACAAGCTATTCTGAATCTAAAATCAAATAACTATTAAGCAACACTATATCATTATCTAACATAGTTTATTACCGCATCTTCACTCCAATTTTCAAGTACTTTACTATGTATTAATATATACCTAACTATATTTTAACCTTGTACATTAAAACCCAATCATTAATCAGTATACAGTATACATTACATTGAACTAAACATTGCAACAGAAAAAATGTTCAACAAAAACTGTTCAGTAACAATTTCAAACAAAAATACTTCGGCACTGACCGGGCAATTACAAGGCTTCGGACGTTAAAAAGGCAGAAAAAACCGGGCAACTTCATTAGTATTTTCCGTTCCCCGGACAAAGTTCTGTCCCCGCAAATTCTGGTGAGAAACGCTGACGTTGCCTCGGGCATAGGGAATCTAAAGTTAGATTTAATTTGGTCTTGTTTTGAATATCGAAAAATTTTGAATTTAAAATTGGGTTATTCTAAATTGAATAGTTTTAGTTTAGTTTAAATG
The DNA here is from genome assembly GCA_905475315.1 of Autographa pulchrina. Taxonomy (NCBI): domain Eukaryota; kingdom Metazoa; phylum Arthropoda; class Insecta; order Lepidoptera; family Noctuidae; genus Autographa; species Autographa pulchrina. The sequence goes on along the minus strand of FR997784.1, from coordinate 7,398,787 downwards.
TCGCTATTGGGTTTTAGTTTTATAGTGTTTGGGGATTCCATATTTGAATATTGTAATATCGTTACATCATAATATCAGACTGTAATTGTTCCACTGCTGGGAAAATGCCTCTTCTCATGTAGAGACGGAACGAGAATTTATAACTTCGCTTGCTCACATTGCGTTGGCCGTATTAAAATTGTTTCGAAACAATAGAACTCTGCCTGTACATGTAAAAACAATTTATGTATTTGAACAAACATTTTAGACCAGCAAACCATACATAAATGTTGCGTACACCAAACGATAACAGAAATTGAATTTACAGTTGCCGCGATGAGCTAAATTAACAAAATTAAATGAGTAAGGTAAATGTTTGGTGACAAAATACAAACATTTTCATCAACTGAAAATGATTATCCTTTTTCACGCATGGCGGCCAGTGTTAATTTATAAAACGGATGCAAATTCCAATTTCAAACTCTTTCAATTTTATGCGCTATGCCGAATTTACACCAAACTAATTTAGTGTTGAATATTTAGTTTTGACGCGGAGGAAATTAGCATTTTACACAGTTCTAAACTAAACATTTTTATTTTTAGCTATGCTATTAAGTTTATTTAGTATGAAAGTTATAAGCTATAACTTTTTCAGACTTTAAACACCAAACAAAACAGTCTCCACTATCGTATCGTATAATAATATTGTTTGTCTAATAAACTCAATTATGCTTAGTAATAGGTATGTATAATCAATGTATTTACAGGCACCAATTTTATTACAAAGACAACATAATATCATATATTACATACATTTATACATACATATATTTTGACCATTAAATGAACCAAACTAAAACTTAACCAAAACACACACTTACAACCCAAATCACTCTTCTTACCTAATTTATTCTCTCAATACAGCATCACAAATCTTGTGCGTTTGGCTGTGTCATCTCCAATCTGTGGGCCACTCTGTCTAAGAGCCACTTAGACCTATGGCCGAACGATCGAGTGACATCTGCCGTCTAACATGGTAGGACACGCCCATACAGTTGAACTTGGATATTCTCCCTAGTTTCTTTTTCCTTACGGATTTATTTTGGTATTTTATAGGTGGCCAGTAGTTATATTTTACAATTGCTCAATGAAAATAGTAGAGATTTTGTTTTACGAATATTAATAACATTATTTTTTTTATTTTGGCATTTGTAGGCGGCCAGAAGTAAGATTTTGCAATTGATCAACTAAACTTGTAATGAAGCTTTTTGTTTTATGAATATTAATTTGTTTTTTTTTTATGATCTTTTTGGATTTTATCTTGCAATTTTGTAGGTGGCCAGTAGTGATGTTTTTCAATTGGTCTATGGAAATAGTAAAGAAATGGCTTATTTTGTTAAGATTAATGTGATTTGTATTTATTTAATCATTTATTTATTTATGTAATTTAGTTAAGTTGTGGTCAAAAACATTATAATTATATAAGACAAAATATACCTTTGGCGACTGGCGTGTAATTAAATACAAATTGACTGTAAAACATGTTTGAGATTGAGATTGTAGACATTTATAAATACTTTCAATAAATATTAATGGAATATTACTAATTTTGACGTTCTTTTAAATTTATATTAAAATATTTATATCAAGAATTAAAATATAATTTTATTAGTAAGATGGCTTCGCAGTAACGTAACTTATATTTGATACTCAATTTACAATTATAATTTGACCTTGGTTAAATAAATTGGTTTTATAACTAAATGAACAACTAACTGGAAAATGTGTGGTCTGTGGAGAAAACATTAATGTTATGTGGCCTTAAAGAAGTTAGGTATATATTTCTTCACCATATAGTTTTAGACGCAAATAGACCTAGAACCTAAAAGCACTAATTAGCATTTTTGTTGGCTTAGCAAATCGTTTGCGAATCGATTTCACTTGTGTATTTTGGCTTTAATGAACAAACAGTAATAACAAAACACAATAAATGTGTACCATTTTGCAATGAAACCCGCAAGTAAAACAATAAAAGACTTATTTTTAATACAAAAAATTCAGACTTTGTTGCGTACACATGGCTTCATACATTTCTTTGTTTAGAAAACAAAAATAAACATTTACGTTTGACCCTTGCAATTTTCCCTAAAACAATTATTTCGTATTTTTAAATATCAACTCGCTAAGTATATATTTTACTTATGCTAAACCACTCTTGTTAGTGATTTGCAAGCTTTTTCGACTTAATAAATTACATTGTTTATTCCTTTTGTTTATGAAGTAAAAAATGTTAATTTGAGTTAGGAAGCAAGCTTTATTTACTTTTTTATGGATATCCTATAACTTGAGGTTTTTTAAAATTTAGATAGCTAAATAAACCTAAGTAAATGAAAAAATCAACACACACTAAAACAAGTAGCTCAACAAAAATAAAACATGAAACATTTCTATTAAAGTAACACAAAAATATTCTGAGAATAGCCCCTCATTTTTATACATGAACGCCATTTGAAGTCACAATTGGACCGCGACACCAAGATAGCCCCCTAATTGGGTCTATCAAGACAGTTGTCCTAGTTTGTTTCGTTGAGATTATCATAAACTTCCAACAGTAAGTTTTTATGTTGACCTACAAGAGAAATTATATAAAAATGGAAACTACTTTGGGTAGGATCCAACTAAATTGGTTTAGAAATTCTAATGTACTGGTTTTATTGTTGCAATTGTTAGCGTAGGTACTCTGTACAATCTAATATTATTGAGAAAAGAATTCATTTTTACAACAGACATTTTTTTTTTTGTATTTAGGTAGAGGATAAATCGTACATCATCTCACTTAAATGAGACAAGACGGAAATAACCAAAGGCCGGTCGGTAGGACGATTTCAAATATTTTTAATTCGAAAACAAATTGCACACAAATCCCTGTGATTTTAACAATAAAAAAATATGAACCAATAAGTGTCCATAGTATATATTATCCTAATTCAGTACGACTTTAGCAGTGATCAAAGTCAGTTTTACGAAGGCTGTTTAAATTCGAAGCGGTCCCATTAGTCCGAAAACGAAATAACACAGATTACTTCACTCCCCAAACGGCATTTATGTAAGAGATACTAGGAAAAGCTTAAAGACTACATCAAATAAAAACGCTTTGAGAACCTCTAATTGGGGCCTTGTATATTATAGAGAGATAGGCCGTTCCGAATTTACTTATCCAATTATCATTATTTATGTTTTAGGCCAGAAAAAGTTACGATTGTTGAAATAAATCAGTGACAGGCCGACGATTTTCCGGTGGCAAGTTAGTTCGAAGATGTAATAATAAATAAATAATAATAAATGCTAACAACATCACATACATTGCTCTGAACCCAAAGTAAGTAGCTAAAGCACTTGTGTTATGGAATTCAGAAACAACGAAGGTACCACAAACACCCAGACCCGGGACAATGTACAAAAGTTGGTTTCTACATTGACCCGTCCGGGGATCGAACCCGGGACCTCAGAGCTAGCGACACCTTGAAACCGGTGCGTACGCCACTCGACCACGGAGTTCGTCATGTGGACAACATCTCATCATCATCTCTTAACACAAAGTATATAACTAAAGCTATGAAAGCACAAATGAAAGTAAAATGTAGGTGACTGTATATTACCCCGCCCCTCTCGTGTTTCGTTGCGGATTAAAGAGTAGTTCTCTACATTGACCTGTCCGAAAATCGAACTCGGGACTTCGGAGCTAGCGACAGCTTGAAAACCGGTAAGAACGCCAGTCGACCCGGATGTCATGAGGTTAAAAAGCCTATGAACAAGAGTGGGATGACAAAGAGTGTAGATAATATGATGTTTTTTATTAACATAAATAAAGCTTACTGTTAAGCATTTTGTCACTTTTTTGGGAACACATAAGGGACACAATTTATACCATCTGTGACACTGATTGATACTGATAATGCGTTTGCTGAAGGGTTTCTCCAGTTTATTGTGGGACCCTTATATGGGGTTGCATGTAATAAAATATGGAGGGACAGATTTGACTGATTACACAGGAGATTATGTATGGGATTTATTTACTGTGAACTTTATTTTGAATAATTGCTCACATAAGTACGTATTATAAGTAGTTTTAAATGAATTATTTATATTGTTATAATTTTATTTATATGGTATTGTAAATTGTAAAATTAGGATCTGTAATCGCCAATCCACAATTGAGCAAGAGTGGTGATCAATGCTCGTGCCTTCCCTATATGGGAAGAGGCCTATGCCCAGCAGTGGGACGTTTATAGGCTGGAATTATTATTATTATTTATGTATGTTAGAGCTATACCCTACTAAAAATAAAGTAGCTAACATAATATATACAGGAAAAACAGTCCTTGAAAACTTATGTTGTTGAAACAATGTTTAGGACTAATACATTTGTAACATGTTTAGTGAAATAAAAAGGCCGGATATCAAATACAGTACATGTATTTGTTACATACAAATACTCACCACAAAGTCATATATGCGACTGTTTAAAAAACCTTTCAAACCATATGTAATGGATTAGAAAGTATTGATAACAAAACCGAGTTTATTCAAAGAGAAAAATCTTTTAAGAATAAGATTTGTGAAGAACAAAATAAATAAACATCCACTTATATCAAAAATCGAAATGATATTCTGAAGATCTTGAATATAAACTAACTTAAACTAAACTAAATATTTAGGAACGATAATATTTTTTAATTTAAAACAGCGAAGCACGTGCGCTAAATGCATACATTTTTCACAGACGTTATCACATTTTTTTAAAGTTAGTTCCTGGAACTTTTAATATAAATAGTCCCCTAGTAACACTACAAAGTTCTTTCAGTACACTCTAGGTAGTTAACTTCGCCACTATACTAGTGGACAAGATTGTTTATAAATCACGACGATCCTTTTAAACAAAACTAGGTATATCTTATAACTTCGAAAATACAATAAAGAATATTTAAATCATCTTAATTAGCGTTCGTGTCAATCGCTTGCGATTATTTAGGCATATTTGTTTAGTTAAACAAAGCTATGTTTTTAGACTTACGTTGAATAACTATACTGAATAAAATATGGACTACATAAAAAATATTTGTTATCTACATTTCATAAAAAAATACGTTCATCAATTGCCTACAACTTTTAGACCATACATTTTGACATATCACGGGAGTTTCAAACCAACAAAATTTGAATTTTGTGTTGAAATATACCTCGCATTTTGGATCTAAAGCACACCATTTTATACATGCAAACATTTGTCCTTTTTGTACATTTCCGTACGGAAATTCTACTGTCGATCTGCCACTCACCATTGTAACAAATAACATTTCCCCTTTTACTATATTGTACTACCCACATGCAATGATATTATAAATAAAAAAGAGGTAGATATCGCACTGGCGCGCAAAAGTTGTTGAGAACAAATTCAGACAATTGTCATGATTTGTTTTAGCGGCGAGCGAAACGAAGCGTGTCTGTGTGCAACACACTACAGATAGCTATCTCTTTCTGTACCATACGTTCCCTATTATCTATCGCAGTCGTAGTTGAAAATGACTATACACCTACATGTAAGTACATTCGTAATAACAACGCAACAATTTCTAGACACCGCTCAGTATGAACGTAACGTATCTTCCCTTTATAATATCATTGCCCACATGCAAGCTTGACATGCCCTTTTATGTTTGACTGGCATGTCGGTCTAGTGATTGGTGGTTGGTGACTGCTATACTGTCGTGGATTCGATTCTCAGGAGAAATGTTTGTGTGATGAGCATGATCGTTTGTTCTGTGCCTGGGTGTAATTTGCTCGTATCTACATATAATATGTATGTATTTAGATATATATAAGTTTGACTATCAGTTGTCTGGTTACCATAACACAAGCTCTGCTTAGTTTGGGATCAGATGACCGTGTGTGAGTTGTCCAGGATATTATTATGTATATAAACACCCGCGATTCCACCCACAATACCGTCTTTATAGAAATAATAGTGTAAAAAAAACTGTAATCCGAGACTATAATCCAAGATCTTTCGATAATATTATTCGTCTCAATCCATTTTGCCTGACCTTGCATATATTATTAAAACCCTATGGGAAATTGAATATTGAACAATGATCCTAATATTTCGAGATTTATTATAATCGGCTTTTTTGTCTTCGAGATGGTTTCTGAGAAATCATATTAGTTTTTAGTACTAAAGGAATACTGCAATACTAACGTACCTTTTTGTTTATCATTTCTGATTAAATGTTTTCTAGGTTTCAAACAAAAGCATTAAAGAAATATATTCAGTATTCTATTAACCTTCTGCTCCGTAAAGCACACAAAATTAATTTCCTCCAAGTAAAGGAAATTATATGGTAAGTTCTTTGGATTACGTTCGCAGCAATTAGTTCTAAGACGTGAGCCGAGAACATTACATTAAGCCTAATAACCCTTTTTCGCTCAATTGACTTTTATGAGAGCATCGTAAGAGCCTGTAACTGCTGTAATCGTGCGCAGATCGAGAGTGTTAAATAAAGAGGATTATTCATAGAATATAAATAAGTAAACTATAGAGTGCACCTAATGTAGTATGAACTGTGAGCACCAGTAAGAACAAGAGACGTTGTAAAATTTGTGTCAAAATAGGCTATCACACGTTCTATAAATACTATCTCTAAACTTAATAATATTGGAACCATCGATATTTTCGCTTAATCATGTGGAGTCATACGGAAACTAACCTAAATCAGAAAACAACTTGACGCTATATTACTTACAGCTAAAAATCGTCACAACGGGCTACTAGCGATGCGCGCACTCTATGCAAGGCTTACTTATGTATACGCTAAGGAATTACTCCTAAGGGCCGAGTTAGTGATTCGGAAAGTATGTGTATATTTTGACGGCTCATTGGTTTAGTCGCAAATGCCTGTCTTACACTCAACAGCTTAGACACTTTGTCTGTAGTATCTCTGTCTAAGAGTTTATCGTGCATGGTAAATTGTTGTTCATGGTTGGAATTGAACAGTTAATGTATTCGGGGACTGTGGTGAATTGCGAGTGTGTGCCTATCCCTAGTATACATTTCGGTGGATTAAGTCGGTAAGACACCACTTACCATTTTTCCAACGGAAGGAAGCCCAGGACAATTTCCATGGGAAAGATTTTTTTTTATCTCTAAAGCGTGAGATCGAACGGCGAGCCACGAGCTCACGGTAATGCTCGCGGCGCGCGGCGGTTTTACCCGCGCCTCATTGTGCCTTATCCATGGGCGAGTCAAACTATTTATTTGCGACGCTTCGCGGTAAAATTTCAAAAATGCGTGACGAGCCACGAGCCTTGCTCGCGTGGTTTTAATGTCATCGACCAGCGAGCTTTGTTTGCCGGCGAGCCAACAAAACCGCAGTAAAGTTCGCTCGTCCATCACCCTCATAATAATTCAGCTTTGTACCTAGCTGCCAAACGTCAAAAGCATGTCAAAGCTCAAATAGCTTTTGATATTTCGATGTCGTATTCATTGCACATTGAATATTTAGAGAACAGTAAATCTGAAATGCGAGAATGTTTCCACACTATCTCATTTTAATTCTCGGGACTCCGGCATGATATTTCAATATATGCAGTTGAGTTTAGTAAAACATTAAGTCAGTCTCTAACATGAAAAAAAAAAGAAACAAAATATAAATAAGACCTAATTTATTTACTAAACCATTTATCGATCAAATGTAACATTGTAACGAAATATCTTTAATACTTTCATTGCTTATACATATAATAATACTAAAACTAATTTACCTACTAACACAACTACTTTTGTCAGATTTCTCATTACTTTAACTACACAATTACCTATATAGACGAAAAAAACACAAGATACATAATATACGAAAACTACAGATTCAAGCGAAAATTACCAGAAACATTACACATCCACCCAAAATAATTACACCTTTTGTTTTAAAATGCTTGAAGTTTTATCACGCCATAAGCGGAACAAAAGGCCTAAGAATATATGGCACCGTATGAACAATAAAAGTTTATTTCCGTTGTTTTGTAAGTACGAAAATATTTCTTGTTGTGACACAAACATAAAAACTTTGGAAAACAAACATTAATTTACATTAATGTCGGGTTTTGCACATGTTTTTTCCTGCCTTTTCTCGCTTTTCTAGGTATAAAATGAAATATAAACATTCTTTAATCCCCATCTAAATGTCGCAAAAGTAAATTGTTTTAAACGACTTCGAAAAATAGGAGGTCGTTTAGCGCCATTTGCATATAATATTACAGGTATTGCGCTATGTTTGCAAATGTGGTAGAGCTTCTAAACAGGTTCTAAATTGCATAAGTGTATATTGGTATGTTTTCCACCAACCAACAGGGTCATGAGAATTGTTTTATTAAAAAAATAAACACAGTATAAGTAATGAAGTCAGTTAAATTCCTTTTTTTTTTCTAAATACCACGATAAAATATCAATGATTGAATTCGGCGAACGATAAAATATTCGTCGAATCTTTGGAAATAAAATGAAAATACGAGATGATGTTTACAACAACAAAACAAACCAAAACAAAACTGTTACATAAATAAGTTTCGTACTAATTAGGTCGAGATGACTGGACATAAAGTTGACCCCAAATGGCTAACAAAAAGGCCATTCTGCCAGTTCCCATGTCTTGACCACAGACTGCCATTTTCATCAGTAAATACTGTTCTTTATCACAGTATTAGACTGCAGCCTTGCATAGCGACATGGTTAAAAATTCACAGCCCTAAAGCGCTTGTCACTATGCAGAAAACTGCAGAAGGTTGATTATGTACACTGCCTGATAAGACTATATTAACTAAGTAAAGAAAACTCACATTTAGAAAACTATCTACTACATGATTTGATTTGATCTTGATTGAAATTACTTTTTTTTAACGTTTATTATTAAAAACAAATATTTGTTTTTAGTAGTATGCTTCATATTGTTGTTACATATACCCTTAATCTGCCATTTACTAAAAATATTCACGATATTTTCTAATTTCAAGGTCAGTTAGGTTTATTAGATAAATGGAGATTTCTCTGTCGCTATATTATAGATAAACTATCTACCCTTTCCCAAGATACTTAAATCTTACAAAGTTAGCTTTTACCTTCTGAGTCGTACAGTTTTGTGGTAGCCCTAGAGCGCTCATGATTTAGTTCAGTGTGATTGCGTCAACGGTGCCTCGCGGGCGTCTCTCATTCGCGCTGTGGACACTCCCAAAAAGAATCTGTTTGGATGCCACCACTTTTATGTAGGTTTTTTTAAGAAGCAAATCTTCGTATAGTTTTGGACGATATGTGTCTTTATTTCTAACGAATCAGTAAAGGCATTTGCACTTTATTTTGTATTAATTTTTTTTTCAAACAATATACCAATTAATCAAAACTTTTTTTAGGACATAAATATATCAAAATCAAAATATTTTTATTCCAATTAGGCCTTGCCAAGCTCTTTTAAAACGTTAAATTACTGACTCTAGTTGCAGGTTCCAAAATGTCATTCCTATGGAGAAGAACCGGCAAGAAACTCCATACCATATCGTTACGATTACTTATATATATACGATATCCTTATGAGGAGAAATCGAACAAACTTATGTTGTCGAAGGTTACAACTAAGCTGTATTTCGGCTATTGTTGTATAACCAGCAACGAAATCCAAACCCTTAGAAATACTTCATACCAAATTCTGCACCTGTCGGCGAAAAACTTACAGAAAATTTCGTACTGTGCAAAAAATAAACAAAATTGAATAGGAGGAACATTTTTACACGCTATCTGATATTATGACCATAGTACCTGTATTCGATGCTATAATATGTATTGTTTTTGAAAAGAGTTCGTATTTAATTCAGAAAAAGCAATGTAGCTGAAAAGTGATATTATAACAAATTTGAGGTGCAAATTGGAACTAAATTGTTTTTCTTAAGAAAATCATACTTTTTTAACAATCACTATCACGAAAAACCTTTTAAAAAAAAAAACTTTAAACAAGACGATAAAATTTAAGCCCCAATTAAAATTTCACCATTTTCACCTGCTTGTGTTTTTGCTCCGAAAACTACTTAAGTAAGCAGATGTTGGAAAAATTGTTTTAAAACTACACCACTATAAAATGGACGCGGTATAAAATGTGGGCAGTGGTTTAAGCTGCTTCCACAAGAAAGTTTTAACTCCTTTTTTTTAGGGTTCCGTACCCAAAGAGTAAAACGGGACCCTATTACTAAGACTCCGCTTTCTGTCTATCCGTCTGTCTGTCTCCAGGCTGTATCTCATAAACCGTGATAGCTAGAAAGCTGAAATTTTCACAAATGATGAATTTCCGTTGCCGCTATAACAACAAATACTAAAAACCACATAAAATGAATATTTAAGGGTACTCATACGACGGTGGTACGGAACCCTTCGTGCGCGAGTCCGACTCGCACTTGGCCAGTTTTTTTCAATAGACGCAATCTTTGCTTTTAAAAATCGATGGTAGAACTGCTCTTTTTTAATTAAAATTTTAATGGGGTTTGTTTATTACGACAAGATGAGTTTTTAAGTAACGTTGGTAGTTGCTTTAGAAAATTGCGGTCACTTAATGAAAGGTGGGGTAAGAAGTATAAAATGTACGGCAAACAAACGGTAACTGTGTAACACATAAAATAAATATTGACCAAAGTATTGTACTGAACAGTTATTTACTACTAAGAAGTAGTTTGCAGTATGCTGTAAAATTGTAATAAAAATTTGTTTAGTAAATCGTTATTCCCTGCATACCTAATGAGCTTTAACTTAATAAAAAAACAACGTAATTTAACTACAGCTAACTTCATGCCGTGGTCTACTTATGATTTCAGGACATCTTTCCATTGGTATATTTTGTGACCTGTCTTCAGCCACATTCAGTAATATAGTAAACATAAATGAAAGGGATTCGCCTAAGCAAATTCAAATATTTGCAATCAAATACTCTTTAAAATGTAACATCCTTAGAGGTAACATCAGAACCAACGCCTTTACTATGCGGGTGCCAAAACGAATTCAGACGAAATCCGGACGGAGTTCCGGCGAAATCCGTGTTTCAAATTCCAAATGGCATTTGTGAAGCGGAATTAAATCGGTGTTCGGCAATACATCAAAGGGATTGTCGTGATTAGTCCCTGTTTGAATAATAGGTGGAATCTAAGAGATTTATTGGTTGAGGACAACGCCAAAAGTTGCGTCTTGCTCCCAATTGCCTGGACAAGTTTCGTGGGAGTCATTTGTTTCAGATTTATGCTTTTAGGATGAAAGTATCTGTAGCGAAGTTGATAATACTGAATTTGCTTCTACTTTATTTCGGGATTTTAAAATACAGTGTACGGAAGTGGTTTTCTTTGAAAATGTTAAGATTATGTCGATTACTTCTTTGATAGCAATAATACTGCACAGGGTTTGATTTTCGGTTAGGATTTTATGATTTGAAATAGATCTCTTGGGTATAATGGAAAATATGAAATACAGATTTCTTTAAACTCACCTTGGCAGCTCCTTATTTCTTTTAACTTTGTGTTTTAAATAGCGTAGGTAAATTTGTATGTTTTCACACACAATAATTGGTTTCACATAAATGTAAAAACAAACCGAGCCCAAAGAAATTTACATGGGATCACCTCTGATGAAAAAAATATTTATAGTAATGTAATTCAACGGGAATTAGCGCGAACATGCATAAATAACTTATTGGGCTTGACGTTTCGACCAGTTATTTATCTAATATTACTATAACATGCAGCGCGATGGTTTAAAAGTTAGTACGACAAAAATGTTTTTTTAATCAATCCTCAATTGCCAGAGCCGTCACGTAGCAAACATACAAAAAAACCTAATATGCTGTCGAATTGAGAACCTCTTCCTTTTAAACTCGGTTTAAAATATCTGAGCTAGGAGCCTCAACTGAATGTTCTACATTATAAATTCTATTATTTTCACACCTCTCACCGCGGTCTTCCATCGTCTTTACAATGCAAGTTCACACGATGGAATACTATAATAAAACCGATATTCTCTTTGAGTAATAATATTCATACATCGACGTCTTCGTTCCCTTTATATAATCATCGAACGCGTGTAACAATAGATGGGCTTCAATGCACGTTAAAATAGCTTAGAGGTTATAACATAAATAATTTTTAGGTTAAATAATCCTTCAGAAATTCGCTTAAATCTTGCTTCTCAAATAATTACCCTACTATATCCGTATTTGGCGATGGGATAAAAATTCGACATTTCTGCCTGTTTAATATGTATTCCTCATTAATAATTCAAAATGTATCATACGAAGCCTACGGTTTGAAATATTTACATAAATAACAATTAGTTTCAAATTAACTGCTCCGTACTTTGTCATTAACTTTTTTGATCTTACTTAAGCCCCGACCAAGAAATGAAAGCCATTGCAGCGAAAAAAGTTGAGCAATATTGAAAAACCGCAAAGTAGGCTGCAATAGTGGAAGCTTAAGAAAAGACAGAATAATTGAGAGTTTTGATTTATAGGCTGGATAAATGTAAAAGGGGAAGAGAAATGCGAAAAAAATACTGGAACTCGTCACATTTTATTCTAAAAGAAAATTATTTATGAACATTCGCAATCTCGAGAATATTTAAAAACTGAACTCAGGTGTTTTTATACCCATGTAAAGCTTTGGTCTGGTGATCATGACGCACAACGCTGCGGTATGCGGTATGCGTTGCCGGACACTCAATCATATGAAAAACGTCGAGAATGTTCTCTTGTTCCGTCGCAGTATGCGTCAGCGGCGAGGGGCAAGCGCGGTGAAGTGGGGAGGTGTACTGCCGCACAGCGCGGCGTCATTCTCGGTTCAACGCTGCGGTGTGCGGTGTGCGTCACGGGTGTGCGTCACCTAGTCAATGTGGAAATTGTTCATGTTCACGTCTACCTTGGTAGCTGCGGCAAAATCAACTGACCACCTCTCCGCAGGGACGCTAAATGCTGCGTCGTGACGCTGCGTTGCGGCGCATACCGCAGCGTTGTGCGTCATGATCACCAGACCAAAGCTTAAGGCTGCGTGGAAAATATTTGCGACGTCTTAAATGACATTTCAACCCCTACGAAACTAAGATAATAAACATCACCAATAAAACAAAGAAACATCAACAAACAAGCCACAAATGGCAACATAAATAACTAGGACAACAAAAACGCTTTATCGTAATGAAAACGCGATTCCGATGTCGTTAATACCAACTTATAACTATTTGCCTTTTGCCCAACTTCTGGGGAAAGTGTTCCCGATTTCAAGGGTGTCGATTCCCCGTTAGACCTTTTTCACATTATCCGATACGATATCGGTATCGGATACCAGTACGATACCGCGGCGAGGAAAAAATATACGAATCCGATATCTGATATCGGATCGGATAATGTAAAAGACAAGCAAAAATATGTATACACTTCTTAATTGTTTTTCTATTCAATTCTAGATTGGTATTGTAAAACGTGTTATGAAGAATTTATTGAAAACAGTTCCTTAATAATGTATATATTTTTCTTTTTGAGTTTCAATACAAAAATCTCGCTAAATTTGTTTTGCAAGTTCGCTACGTGTCTACATTATTATGTTTACGTGCTACGTCTACATACGTTTATGACTGTATAATGTACATGTTTCATATATTAACTTGCCCCTAATATCGTATCGTAGTCCGATACCGATATCATATCGGATAATGTGAAAACACTCTCAGAGAGCGCTGTCTCGAATTCCAAATTGGAATTTATCGAGATGGTTTTAGAGTTTCGATGCTTGAAGTTACTTTGGAACTTTAGGGCTGCAGTTCCGTGATTTCGTAGTTTTGTTTTGACGAATATTGTTCTGAATTTGTAATTAACAAAAAGAAAAATTGCCTCGCTCTATAATCAAATTACATCTTAATAAAGACATTTTTATTTTTCCTTTTAAAATTTTTTAACGCTACATTTGAAAACAAAAAATTTGCAAGTCGGTTATCAACTGTAATTTTTTAAATTCTTCTTTATCTTCTCTCTTGTTCTCAACCTTTAAACAATCGTTGTAAAATCACTTTCTATAACGATTTTAAATAAAACAGTCTACTTGATTCTCTTAAGATTAAAATCAGGGTTATTACCGTAGAATTTGATCTTAACTTCTAACGAAGTGTTTTTCAATGGTACCTTACAAATTGAATTTAAATTACAACAAAGTTAAAGTTGGTTCCGATCGTTTTTCAGGCCACGATAAATGTTATTGCTGAAGTATAAAAAGTTTTGTAAAGTTCAAGGCTGCTGAAAAATGTTGGTAAAATAATGTTTTGTATTTTCTTTTTTACGGAAATTGAATGCAGAAGTTATAAACTTTTTTATAAAAATGAAAGGCTATTTAAAGGCCATGCAGATTGAACGATCATTAACGTTGCTGTGCTTACCACGGCTCCATGGAGGTAACCGAAAGTACGTTAAGCCATTTGACAGATAGGTAGCATTTTACAGATATGGTAACTCATAATTTTAGAATTGTATAAATAAAAGTTTCTTTTTTTATATACTTACATTATCTTATGTGTTACCTATATTGTACAGCGAATATGTATTGATCATGCTGTGCTCTAATCGTTCCATTAGTTCGTAAGGGTCGGACAACTAACATTATAAACTTTTATCGATAGTAGATCTAGGGCAAATATTAAACTAAAATGTACCTACATTTCTATCTATAAACAACTATATTATTTGCACAAGCAAGTTCCTACGGGCTCTGCCTACAGCAAAACGTTTAATCTATTTGCTTACGTCACAACAAACTCAATATATGTTGACCGATACGAGCTATAAAATCCTCTTTACATATGAAGTGTTTCAGACTATTTCCCGCTGATTGATCGATCTCGCTTGATTGGCTCACATTCTATAGTAATTAATTTATTTTTAAAGTTTTTTTAGCAAAAAATACTTGAATGCGTGATACCTGACCATTTATTTTGATTCAACTGATGCAATGTGAAATGTAATCTACAATTTCTGTAAACATAAAAAATACGTAAATAAATAAATTGGGTCTTATTGTTTACACATATAATTTGTCCTAATTTAAAATTGTTATAAGTAGGAATATGATATGTACTTAGAAATATAATTCGTAAATGTACCTAGTAAAATAATGAAACTAAAGTTGGTAATATGAATATTTTATACAGTACCGTGTCCAAAGTAGTTAGTAGGTATAATCGTAATTCTAAGCGCGGTTCGGGCATGCTGGCGATATTTTTAGAGGAATCATATTAAAAATCTTAAACTATTCAAGTATCTCATTATAAAAAAATCATAGAGCATAACCTAAATAAATTCTCGTACATTAATCTGAGCAGTTAGCACTATCTGACTTTATTCATGACCCAAGCCTCATTACAGACTCAAACTTCAAAACGGGAGCTAAAAATTAAAATTCAATGACGCTGTCTCTAAGGATCCAAAAAAACTTACAAGACAACGGTTTATAACTCATTTTGGTTTTAACTCACCACTTGGGATGAAGAAACTTTTCGCTTAAAAAACTCTGAAGTTCTTGTTCATTTGCAGCGGCTTTTATTAAACCCTCGTTCAGAAAGGATAAGGCGATATTTCTTACGGGTTTTTAAGGGACCGAGTGCAAATGTAATATGGAATGGGATTTAATAAATGGGACGCGTGAAAGATTGTAAGTGTAAAATGAGAGAATATTTTTAGAGGGGTGTAAATTTGAGTATGGGATTAGGCATGAACTTTGTCAATTTAGATATTTTATATTGTATAGTTAAATTTGAAATAAAACTACGTTTTACAGATTTTTTTCACGGTTTATTTTTAGATTGTTGGTCCCTAAAAATAAACCGCGACAAAATCCGTAAAACGTAGTTTTATTTCCATGTCTTAAATTCGCGTAAACCTAAGAAACCAATAGTTACAATCTTATCTTATATATAAAATTCTCGTGTCACAATGTTAGTTACTATACTCCTCCGAAACGGCTTGACCGATTTTTATGAAATTTTATATGCATATTCAGTAGGTCTGAGAATCGGCTACTATCTATTTTTCATACCCCTAAGTGGTAGTAGGCAGGTAGTTAGGTGGTAGGTAAGTAGTAGGTAGGTAGTAGGTAGGTAGGTATGGAGGTAGTTGGCAGGTGCTAGGTAGAAAAAATTGCATTGCAACGCATGCCGGGAACAGCTAGTAATTCTATATTATGGTGCTTTTCGTATAGTTTTAAGTTTCGTGAATAGATACAGTTTATACTTTAATACAGAACATAATAGCTATTTTCTGCCTAGCCTTTTCCCAAGATATGTTGGGGTCAGCTTTCAGTCTTACTTATATAATGTACCTATTTTACATGGAGCGCCTGCCTATCTGACCCCTACAAACACATTTTATCTGATAACACAAAATACCGTAGGACTGGTTATCAGTAAGTTGTCAGTAATCTATCAACCGACCTATAAACTGTCAAGGAAATTATTAATAGGTACTCGCTTATAGTAGTCCTTTCTAAATATCACTCATTGGCATATAATATAAATCATTGGCATAATAATATATTAATATGTATAATGCAATGCTTTGCATTGGCATTCAAACTACCATTTTTACTTTTGTATTAGAGCACAACCTATTTTCAAATGGCTAGAAAATGCCAAAACAAAAATTCCGTTCACTTGTTTATTAAGGTAGTAGGTACATAGAAGTATCCTCCAAATTATTAATCCGACGAAAAACCATGTAATATCTTATACTTGAACTTCAAACCTAAATGTAGACTTCGCTACATAAACGGCCTTTTCTAAGAATTAAAACAACCTTCCGAGATACGCTCTCGAGTTTCCCTTAAATATATTTATAAAACCACGTTTAATTTACTAACTTCATCTATTTCGCAAAATTTCATTACTTTATTTTCCACTTTTACTGTACCTTAGAGAATAATAACCCGAAATTAAATTTAGGTAAAAATATAAAGTTCTTTATGAATTAAATATTATTCAGGGTCATGAAACAGGCGTTAAACTGAAACGATAAATGTTTGCTTTTATGAGCTTATGTTAAACAAGTTTTTTAGTGCTTGTTTTTTGGGGAAATTAGTTTTTTACGTCCTGGGTACAATCGGGGACACTCAGGCCTTATCACTTTTAAAAATTTTTAGCTTGGTGAGCGACGCAGGCGACGAACGCGGAAGCTCCGCCCCCGAGTGACTTTAACCAATTAGGACCTTGCAGTAACGAGATGCAAATATATATGTTAACTGTTTTTGGGCACTATATTAAAATACAATCAGAAATAAGGAGGCGTCGCCGCGTGTCGCTAACGTTAGAAAGAGCGCAAGCGACTCGAACCGTTTCTCGACGGTAAGGTGATAAGGCGTGAGTGTCCCCGATTGTACATGTTCATCAACATTAACAGGCTTCCTAAACCTAGGAAGAATTTTTCGTGAGTTGTACTCTAGTATATTTATGTCGGCATCGTTACCAGTTTTAAGTCTATGCCATAAACACTGTTTTTCTAATTATGCGTGTTTTCTTTCATTTCAGCCACATTACCATGAATAATATAAGCAATTGACAGTGCAATGTCATGTTTACCCCGTTTGAGTAAACTAAAGAATAAAAAAAAATGGTAAATAAAAATAACACTCGGTGCCATTTATGACATTATAGGTATATTACAGCCATTTCAAACAGAAATAAATTGAAGTCGTGTACCCATTGTGACATGAATTCATTACAAAAAACCCATTGTAAATAAAGAGATATTCTTATTGTTTTACGACTGACTTACAGTTTCAGATCGTGATGAAAACATTGAAAGAGTAAGTAACATAATTATAATATTCTTATAAGAACCCTTTTTAAATATGAACCATTTATAAAACTACATACATATTAAATACAATAAGTTAATATGATTTAAATGAATTACTAAAACCATTAAACATTATGTTAATCATCTACAATGGCATTGTAAATGTCATTTTTACATCTATTTGTTGTAAACAGTCGTTTATTTCATTCATTCACAAATTATCGAGCATAATATATAAATGTGTCCACAACATTTTCAAAGACAGCAGAGTAATGACGCTCTTGCACGTCTTCATGCAATTAACGCTGCTCGAAAAATTGAGCTTTGCCATCCAAAGAGGAGAAATTCGTTAAGGCTTTTCATTTATTTAATGGCCAAAGCAAATGGTCTTAAATAAGATTCTGGTTGTCTAATTCATAAGAGCAGAGCAGCATGCAAGCATTTAAGGTCACATTTATTATTTGAATAGGTCGGATAGTGTAACTAACAGAGAAAAAAATTGACAGTCAAACGGACAACCAACATATTTTCCCTGCAATGTGCAAAGTTATAATATGTAATATATGTACGTATTATACCATGTGAGCTGAAAAATTGGCCGCAGTTAACTATTTGAACGTAAGTGCACCTACTGCTTATTGTATTTCGTTTCGTTTCTAAGAATAACTTTTTACAAACAGTAAGGTTAACTTCCCAACATCTAGGGGAGACCTTTGCTCAGCATAGGTATATAACATAGAATACGGAAAAAACATAAAAGGTTAAAGCCAAAAAAATACAAAGTAAATGACCTCATATATTTCCCCACAACCCTTAAGAAAACGGATACCACTTAAGTGTATCACCTAAAAAAGTTATTTATCAATATCGACCTAACATCCCAAGATTAATGGCGGCAGTCACTAACATTCGTTTCTTCTCACCTTTATCACGAGACCTTACACCTAAGGCTGTACACACACGGACTGTGTCAAGCAGATCGACTGCTTTTGTTTGCTGAAGGAGCAAGCGGGACGCGCACGTGAAGCGCGAGAGTGTTTGACATCTCGCGTAGGTCGAATGCATTGATTACTAACTGTACAAAACTATGGGGTTCGAGTATCGCTGGCTGTATGTAGTAGATTCGTTTATTGGCATAAGTTATTTTCCGTGCAACAGACGTTTATGTGAAAATATCGATGGTTCTGATATTAATATAGATATATGAAAATAATATAATAAAATAAACCACTAGTTAAAGGATAATTATATAAAATACGCACAATATATTATATTAAAATATATCATAATACATAAAATAATTAGCATATTCCTCCTCTCTCCTACTTTTGCTGTGCCCGACAGGGTCCATAATGAGCTGTTAACTTACTGTATTGACCACCTATGTAACATTATGGTATGCAATAAAGAATTGAATTGAATTAATCCGATAATATTAGGTTTCGATATAGTTTTATTGAAACGTTGCGCTGTTTCGATACTGTTTTTACGACGAAACTAGTTCACACTAATGCTCTCGGTTCATACCTTTATTTGCGCACTCTATTTCTTATCTATCCTCTTAGATTCTAGCAGTTTGTGTGCGAGGTCTTAGGATGATACTATGTTAGTGGATATATTTCCTCTTGAAGCATGTTGGCTTTCCGCGAACTTTTGTCATTATTTCTGAACTGTGCTGAACAGATTTCGAGGATAATGTTCTCTCGTTTTTAGTATGGTTTAATTGAAACGAGCTTCACCCTCTCGGTGAAGCTCGTGTTTACTTGTAAAACTTGATAGAAATTGTGTGGAGTAAATTAAGTAATTATACTTACGTAATTGATTAAAACCATTTATTAGGATTTCCTACAAAAAATGCACCCTACGAATTAAAAATGAAGAACGGATTTATAAATTGCTATACATTGAATTTGATAGTTAAGTAGCAATAATATGCTGTAACTATTCGGTACCAATGTTCATTAGGAAAACTTAACTTGATTCAATGCAATATAAGTTGCTAAAATGCTAAACTTACTATTACTATATTTTTTTGGCTGTGTATTACTAAACTTACTATTATTACATTTCTATATTACTTTATATTTTGTATTTTCAATTAGCTTTGTATTTTAAAATGTAATTTTCCGTATATATAAAAATATCAAGTCAACATCCAGCCAACATATCAAAAACCATTCAATAATTTTCTCCCAAAATTATCCACTCAACCTTACTTCTACGACATTGCCATATAAAGGTATATGAGGCGATCAAACGGCGTGTCGTCTTACGAAATACAACGCAGGCCTAATTAATGGCACCCTTGCTATAAAGTGACCTTAATCCGAGAGACCCTTCGCTTGAGCCAACACCTAGTATAGTGGAATTGATATGTTGGCAAAATTCTTGGATAGACTTAGACGACAAGTATTTAATAACACTGATTTTTAATGATATATCATGTAAAATTATATAATTCACATAATCGAATGGTCATGATTGTTTTTTTGTTTCATCACAATTTGACATAGGCATATGGTAGACATAAACAATTTTGAATTGTTTTTAAGAGAACCTTTACAGGTAAAGTTGTGGAATATAGTTTGTGTTATCATACAAAGTCTTATCCACCGTTTCATACACCCTTATGTCCATGGAAAGATAATTTAAGACAGGGTTATACGGGCGATTCGTTTGATGTTTTAGTATAATATAATACTTTTATTAACAGAAGATTTAGATGTTTTGTAAAATACTTTTAATTTTGCGGCTTTTTATTATAAATTTGTTATATATTGTAATTGAAAAGCATGCTACTAGTTTTCAAGGCGCCTATAAAATAAATTAATATAATCAACTAAATGTAATCAGTATTTTATTTTTTTTCCAACGAAAATAAATGATTAGCGTTTACACAGCTCTTTAAGATTTTATTAATTTCAAAAAAACATTGCATTACATCGATTAATTCCATACTTTGCCAGTATCTGGTATCCAACACCTAAAACCATTTTACAGTCATACTTTTTTTGTCTGACTCTTTCCAAACCCTGTTTTGGTGTCCGTTTCCTGTCACATTGGATTCAGCTGAATACAGGCCTTTACATGGAGCGACTGCCTATCTGACCACCACAACCCTACTGGGTAACTGGTTGTCTGTCAGTAGGTTGTTACAAATGAATTAATAGACTTTTTCGAACCACCAAAGGTATTTCCGAACCCAGTACCTAAAAACTAGCACAGCTTTGCCGAACTCGACCTGAATATTTCAGTTACATCTGAAAAGAGGCCTTCGTTCCCTTTCAGTGTCTCATTCATTTTTAAACAGTTTTAACTTGGACAAGATTTAGTTAGGAACTTAGAAACTTTATGGTGTATCCTGATTCTTTAATTTAGGTTTTTTTCTGGAGCTCTTTTTATAGCACGCGAATTATTTTTGTTTATAACAATAAATGTAAGGAATACTTTTTGGACTATATATGTTCTTTATTTTTTTACGCGATTCTATAAATCATCATTTATTTCAATTCGATACTTAAATATTTTACTTGTTTACTTTATTTTTAATTTTCCACTTAAGGTAATTATTAACTATGTAGGAAAGTTATAGTTTTATATCAAAGAATAATTACTGAATGTTAGTTTTTTATAAATGACGAACATAATTCTCCTTATTATTTATGATTTTTTTACAGAGTAAATAATAAAATTAACTATTTATTAAACGAGAGTTTCCCTTAAAACGACGGAAATTATTTAAAACCTATTCCTAAAATCGACTATTATGTAAGTAACAAAAAATAATGATTTTTATTCATGTAAGTTGAAAAATATTTATTCACTTAGAAAAGTCATATAAGATTATATTAAGCCACTTAAAAGAACACTGTTACATTATTTAATTTACAAAAAATATTTGAAAATGAGAAAAATCATTCCTTGTATTATAGCATTTATTTCTTTATATCCAGTTACTTAAAAATATATCCCAAAAATCAGAAAAATAAAAAACGAAAAAGTTTACGTAACTTTACAAACTCACCGTAAACTTCGAAAACTTTTCTCAAACACCGACTATTCCAGCAACCACTTAAACTCGTTACCACGAACTTAAATAAGTGAAGTACAATCGTATTTTTATTTTAATATATTATTTTTATTATTTAGTCCACGAAACGTGCGAGCGTTACCGCGACGGGCGCAATACTGAAGCGAGGTTCGGCTGACCAATTTCACTAGAGCCCTGATGTTTTCCCATGCATCTCTGCATTGCCCTTTGACGTAACTGCTGAAGGGGACGGGGTAGGTCTTTCTAAACTGGTCGAAGCCCTTTGCGGGTTACGGTAATTGAATTTCAATTTAGGATAGTAAGTAAACATTAGGCAGCAAGCATTGACAATATTTTTTCTGTAGTTTGTTTTTGTATCCATTTTTATGGGTGGATTTTCCCCCATTTTTATAAAAAAGGTAGAGCCCAGAGGTAGTTCAGTACTGTTATTTACTAAGGTTTGTGACAATATTATTATTACATTCTGTTTAATTTCGATGAAGTACATATTTGGATGATGGCCAAATTTTGAGCGCTGTTGAAAAGAGCCAAGGTACTTAATACCCACATTAATATGATATCCGGCATGCAAATTAAGTTACAGGCTTTCGGGCTTTAAATAATAATAACACATCAATGCAAAAAAACTTCATTATAAAAAAAAAGCGGAAAGCTCAAAATGCTTAATTTTGTATAACATTCTTGAATTAATAATCTTTTGGAATCGGCAATAATTAAAGTAATGAACCCAATATTTTGAAATTATGTTATGTTACTTATAGAGCCGAATATTGGCAACCAACTTATAATTGGCACCAAGGCTCATACCTATTATTTAAACGCTTTACGCCAAATATGACGAAACATTGCCACCAACATTAGCCAACATTTTTCTGAAGGCGAAGGCTATTTCATGAAACAAAAGAAACAGTTATTAGGATAATTTATGTTAATGGAAGTAATTTTAAGACACAAATCCTTTAAAAAATCCTCAATTAAAATAGGTACCTTTGATCTTTTGAAACTGGAAAATACTTCTACAAATAATTTTATTTCGGTCCATTAGGAGAAAATTTAGAAATAATTTAAATGTATCCTCTTTATATTTTAGAAGATAATGGTAAAATTGGGATAATTTGATTGGAGTGAAACAGTGGCTTCTAAGTGTAAGACGATATATAATTTTTAGAAAATTTGCATGTATTAAAATACACCTCAAATACCTTTTAGATGAGAATTAATTTTATTTTTATTAAAACTTATTCAGAAATATATCACATGTAGAAAAACAGCTGTCAATCATATTCTCCTGTTAGTTTCAAGGGTCCATTGATACTCTTTAGCATTATACATTCGTGTAGAAGAACTTTTTAGCCCAATTGTAGTCTACTTGTATTTTACATAAACATAGGAGCCGTATAGTTTTATCCACTTCATAATTCTAACAACTCGGTTTACAGGTTCGAAGGTTATGGGGCAAAAATATAAAAAAACACTCGAATTGAGAACCTCTTCCTTTTTTGAACTCGGTTAAAATGCATTGAAAATGAAACAGCAGCAAAAGATGGCATGACTAGCAAAACGATAGAGTGGTACTTATCTACTTCGATAACTCTTAGAGTCCCATTAAAATCGCAAAGGAAGCTTCAAAACTGAATAGACCTCTCTATTCAGTTTCAAAGGCATTGACCCTGCAAATGGATATTATCGGATCACAATAGCCATTAACTTGTAGCAAAAGGAATTTCAATGTTGAGTATTTTTTGGTTATGGACTATTTAAGAGTATTGAATCCCATATCCAATAGTGAGGATCCTTTCCGGGTATATTTTAAAAGGTATCACTGCTAAAGAAACACCTATTGTATCCTAAATCGGTACTTTTGTGTGAATGCTACAACATCCCTTAAGTAGCCATTAAGGTTCTGAGGACAGTGGTAAGACTATAGTAATATTATAGAACGGGGATTAGCGCGTACATGCTTAAATACCTTTAGGGTTTGACGTTTCGACCGGGTTACACAGGCCGTGGTCGCAAGTAGACTGCTTGCGACCACGGCCTGTGCACGGCCAGGTATTTAAGCATGTACGCGCTAATCCTCGTTCTTTAATATTACTATAAACATGCAGCGCGATAGTTTAAAAGTTATTAGTGGTAAAACTAATTAAATAATTAAACTGCGCTATCTAAATTATTACTAGTCCAAGCAAAGTTCGTCAGTTTAGATTTAGAAAAAAAATATCTGATGTTTAAAATACTTGACAGATAGCTGCTCTTCCTGAAAAGTGTTCGCAGGTTTGTTTTATACAGAATATACATAAAACCAATGCAGAAAAAAAAAGTTAAATCGATTAAATTTATAAAAAATCGTTTAAAGGGCTTATAAATGGCGTAGTACGAAAAACTCGAGTGCCATTTATTAGTTAGTTAAAAAACTGCACGTTAAGCCCTTTACCACGCATCGCGTACCACTTTTTATTAAAATTTTAAATTACATCTATATTAAGCTTTTACGCTGTTTGGTATTTAAAATACTTCAGATTAAAAACGCTGAAATGCTTGAAACTGAAACTTTTTGTATTTACAAAGTTTATAAATGTGAAATACAAATATGAATTGGGTTTTTTTATATTTTTAAATTTCCTTTATAATGTATTTTAAGAGAGTATTGTGGAGCAGCCTAGATTGAAAGTTAGGTTAGTTTAAGGCAAAGATTTTATTCAATTATTTTAACATTATAATAAGTACGAGTACATTTATATCATTGTTCTTTTTTTATTAATAGATTGTAAAAATTATAAAATTACCTTAAAATTCCAATCTTGAATCCTAACCTAGCTAATTATTTTATATTTGCCAATGTACCTATTCTAACATAAAACATTCAATTGAACTTAATAAACTATAACAATCACATCGCTTCAAATTGCCTGTACAAGAATTCAAATTGTCCTATCTTTTAATCCTTGCAAAAAGAAACTTGGATTCCCATCAATGGCTTTCTTTCCATTCAAAAAGAGATCAATCAACTTACGAATGATGAAATAGTTTAACTTAAGCCAGAAAGGTTTAAAGTGGCATAAAATGAATTCAATGATTCAAGTGAATCAAGAATTCAATGGGTTGAAATGTTCGGTATATTTTTTTCTTTTATTTTTTTATGTCACCACTCTTTTTAAGGAAAATGTTTAAGTCGAAATTTCAATAAAATGAGTAACTAAAGACGATGGTAAGGAAAAGGGTGCTCTGTTTATAGTAAAAAAAGAAAATTAATTTTAAGAATAGACCCTTAACTTGCCAAGAAAATGAAGACTTTTAACGGCAAGGAATGTAAAGAATTGTTATAGAAAAGTATACAAAATAGGCTAGAGTGGTGTTTTAAGATAATTAAGTTATGTTAGCAAATAGTTATTTTTCGTAATAATATTTATTTTGTGTTAAATGAGTTATTTTAATATCAGTTTAGATTACTTAAAAACTTAGATATGTGATATTTTGGTGATAAAAGGAATATATCCAACAATCCCGTATTCAAACTTTAATGAATTTCTCTTCTATTAGTTCTTGGCCTTATACATTTCTATAAAGTAACTTCAATTTAGCTTAAGGCTATGCAGAATTTAATTGACTCAACGTTTACACTTCAGTATCAAACTTTGAAATCAGTTTATTGTTAATGTAAATGAAGGTCATGTAACTCTATTATTTAGTATTTCAAGAGGCCATATGTATAAGTAGGAATAGGTATATTACCTATGGGCTTGTAAATGGCCAATTGAAAAATAAAATAAATAATCCAAACTAATATTATAAATGCGAAAGTAACTCTGTCTGTCTGTCTGTCTGTCTTTGCTTCACGCCTAAACTACTGAACCGATTTGTGTGAAATTTGGTGCAGACATAGTTTGGAACTTGAGAAAGGACATAGGATAGTTTTTATTACAAAAAATAAAATAAAAAATAAAATTTATTCCGGACATACAGCGCCATCTATTGGTCAAGCGTCGGCATCAATTCAGTACTGAAAATTCATCGGAAAAATGTAAATAAATAGTAAAAAGGTATGAAAATATAATATAATACAAGTTTTAGTACAAAGAAAATGCTCTAACGGAGTATAGATAATTCTATTAGTACTATATGTGTAAGCCCTTTTTGGATATAAATAATTTAAATTTGATCATGTTGGCGAGGTTAATAGAGGTTAATAGTTGTTTTTAAAATTCATAGATGGAGTTGCGCATTTTCTTCTATACATCTAATAAAACAGTAAATTACAACATTCTTTTGCCGGGGGTCAGATTTCATGTTACAGTATCAATTATGAACTACTGAATTGATAGCAGTAAAAAATTGAGAGAATGTTTTTGGTAAATCGTAGACGGTTGTTAGCTATTTTTAAACACGCAACTATATCTAGGTAATACGGGGTGGAGCTTTAAATTTCCAAATTCATTTTCTCATCTGCACACGTAAATTGGCATTATTGACATATAAACAAGAGGTAACTATGGCAGGCTACGGTAGCCATAGCGACCATTCTTCATTGTGATTGAAGTATACTTTTTGGAAAACTAGCTGTCGTAGTAAACAGCTTGGTGGTTGTAGGATTGGGAATGGATGTCCATGCTGCAGGTTCAAATCCAGTTGTTAATGATTGTATTTTTGTTCTTGAGTCCTTTTTGTTACATACGTTTGAATGTTTTGTTACTCAAGTTCAAGTCTCAGTCGAGCTAACACTTTTTGTGTTCTATTAGGTTAACTTTTATTAGTTTAAATCTTTGTATCATTTTGTTGTTTCTTTCGCAATGAGCAACAACTTTATGTCGTGCATTTTTTACTAGACCGATGCATAAGCTCAAAATTATTATAAATGTTTGTATTTTAAATTTTAAGTGTGTTGCTCATTGCAGATCAAGCATGTCATATGCTGTAAAGAACGTCTGGCGTAAATGCCCTGACCATATAATATAAATCTATGGCACCGACATTTACTCCTGAATTGAAAAATAAGATTCCTCATAGATCATTTTATAGTTGTGATCTATGAGGAATCTTATTTTTCAATTCAGGAGTAACTTTTTTAAATTATTTCATCAAAGTAATGTGTAATGTTTTCTGTTGGTCATCTATAGAATTCCATGGACAAGTTTTTTTTTTTGTATTTGTAAATTTTTATTGTTTTAACTCAAAACCCAATGATCTTTTATGATATAATTTTTTAGTAAGTACTTACTCTTTAATATTCATTTTAAGGTAGCTTGCTACACGGGTTTTAATGCGTTGATCCAGATAAATCTTCTATTTTTTCGTTTACAAATTTCATTTAGTTTGTGTACCTATTTACTGGAAGTTTGGCCCAAAAACTAAAATAAAATAAACTTTCTATCGCATTCTCTACATTTTAAAATTAATATTGCATCATTTGAGCTCAGCACCTTATGCTGGGCAGTATCATCATCATCCACAGAACTTTTCCTCCCACTGTTGGGCATAGTTCTCCCCTTTTTCGTGCCATTTTCTACGGTCCTGTGCCAGCCTCATTCAGACTCGACCCGAGACTTTAACTATGTCATCGACCCATCTTGCTCCCGGACGACCGACGCTTCTTTTGCCATGCCTTGGCCACCATTCTGTCACCGTCTTAGTCCACCTGCCGTCATTTCGTCTGGGCAGCATAAAGCGACTTTATTGTAAAGGATACAGCCCCAGTCCAAGGCTTTGATCAGGGTAGAATACGGTTGTCCTTGGTCTATTACTTAGTTTCCAGTCATAAATAATTTTAACCACAGTTTTGGTAGTTCTGATCCTGCGCCTCTCTATTGTCAACGTTTTCTTTCAGTTTCACGGGTCTCAGGTAAATACCTTATTAAAATGGAGCCTGCTTATCTCAGTCGTTCATCCCTTTAAAAACAACACACTCGCACACTCTTTTGCCTTTCATTAGCAGCCACCATTACCAGACCACATAGTTCCTAGCTGCTAAGTTCCTTAACTTAGTCTTACTAGGGACTGCTGTACCAACGAAATACTATTGCAAAAGAAAAAAAGCGGTAAATTGTTTTTTTTGGCACGTGTCAAGCAATATTTGTGACAAAACTCTAGGTTCCACATCTGATACATTTTGCGTATAGCAGACTACTTAGAAACATTCATCTAGCGAAACAAGATAATATTGAAGTGTTCATGTGTTTTGTAAATTTTTAAATATATAAAAAGAACATTCTGTAGCCGGTGTCTAGGTAGTTCGTGATGGTGACCCTCTATACCACAGTCTAATTTATATTTATTCGCACAGATGACTGATATGAACGCGAACATCGTCGCGGGTACAGCTAGTAATGTAAATAAAATCCTATATCTCCCCTCTATATCATGTCATCATCATGCTTGCTCACTTGAGGGTTGGCGATTTTAGATTCCTTTTTTTAGGTTACCTAACATGGTTCTTATTTAGCCTTTAGGTATCGATGTATTGCATGTTTTTTATAACATTTGACGCAAAATAATGTGGTGAAATAAGGGTATTAAATATATTCATCGAGGCTGTGCTGTATATTACGTAATTATAACATTTCTGTACAAGTAAAAATAAACTTTTATTAAAATTCCTGTATTTAGAAGTATGTAAAAATTCCAAGAAAGGACCTTTAAGACATTATTTGTTCGACATAACCCTTCGTCCTTCCCTAAGGCTATGGAATAAAAAGAAACAACAACAACTCTATCCCAAGAAAAACACAATGTTTAACATATCATTATAACAATCTCTACACAAAATGAAAACGATACTAATTAATGTTAGAATTACCTACAAAGTTTTGTTTAACTCACAAACGCTTTGTGAAATAAACACATAACGACTGGAGTTATTTTCAGAAGTTACTGAAGTATCTTTGTTTTGTATAACAAACCATTCTCTACACACACGTTTGATTTCTTTTGACATTACAGTACACACTGCTCTGAAAGACACAATACATAGATGAAGTATTAAAGTTTAGCTGTAAAATAACATAGGCATCCTTTTAGACATAATATATATGACGACCTCCGTGGTCGAGTGGCGTACGCACCGGTTTTCAAGGTGCCGCTAACTCTGAGGTCCCGGGTTCGATCCCCGGACGGGTCAATGTAGAAACTCACTTTTCTACATTACCTTCGTTGTTTCTGAATTCCATAACACAAGTGCTTCAGCTACTTACTTTGGGTTCAGAGCAATGTATGTGATGTTGTCCGTCTCAATAAAGTGTATAATTCTTTTGTAGTTACGTGTTCTGTAGTACATGATTTCATGAACACTTTTTAATTTGCTTCTTATGTGAAATAGTTATATCACTCTCTTTGAAACTGTTTTTTTTATTTATATGTAATCAACTATTATTAGGTACCTACATTATGTAAGTATACTAACATTGACCTTTAAACAATCAAGCCGTTTTTCACTTCAATCTAATCCCATTCATCCAGTACAATAATCAAGGTTAACATTAATTGTTAATATCACCTGTTTATCAGCCCGTAAACCCTTGTGATGATTCAAATACCAATTCGGTTTAATTATAAATTATAATATCGGCAAGACTTAGCGAACCGTTAAACCAGTAAACAAATACCTGAGTGGTATTTGCGAATTGGCATTGCTAATATAATGTGTTGAATCTGAAATTTGTATTTTAAAAGTGTGAATGTTCGTCCGTTTGTATATTTGTATGTTTGTTCACACAAAAACGACTTATCGGATTTTGATGAAATTCGGCGCACTGATAGTTCACAGTTGTGTTAACAGGCTACATTATATGTTAATATTGGATACAATTTTTATGCCCTGTGAAATGTTCTATTGGTATCTATAATCTGCGCAGGCGAAACCGCAGGCCAAACTTAGTGATTGTTTAAATCTATAGTATAAAACAGTACGTAATTTAACTAAGCTAGAGTTATATTATTGTTATATATTTTATTATATTTTTTTTATTGAAATCTCGTATCGTAGACCATTCGCATAATAATACTTGAAAAAAAAGCCTGACTAAATTTGCAAGAGCCCTTTGCAGAACATGAAGTTATGTGGTCGGTATACATAAAACTAAGCTACAAAATATTACCTGTATTGGACTCGTTCCAAACCAAAATGGGCTTAAACTATGTAGGTACATACAAAAAGCTTTCTACTGCTTTAGGTTTACCTATTTACGGTTGCTCTTTTGTTTTCAGTACTCCGTTTTTAAGGTAGACTTAAATCTAGAATCGATTTAAGCAAAAAGTTTTGATTACCTAGACGAACTTCTACTTAAATATTTTTAGAGATTCGTGTCGAAACCAGCCTAACACATTTCCACGCTAGCTTTTGTCTTTGTTTAAATAATAAATCAAATTCAAAATGAGACATTTCTCGTTTTAAAGTGACATCAAAACTCAAAAGATTTTACAAGCTCATCGAAGGAGTATTTACTCTGCACTATTTTCTCTACATTCAATACAAGCTAGCCACACGTTCTCACCGTATATCGTACCTTTCTGAACGACGTTTCCCTGAAACATCTAATTTCCGCAAACCGTCTCGGCCTCTCATTTATTTAATGCTTAAACCTAAGCGTACTCGTACACACGGCGACGCAAGTCTCCGATACCCGATGACTTTAGTCTCCATTGACGCTTGCCTGTGTACGAACCTCTATGAGTTTGTATGGCAATAGTTGCTTGGAGTTGTCAGGTATAGGAGATTTGTGTTGCGTCGTGTACGAAGAGCCTAAGTGCTTAACCACTGTTCGCTAATAAACTCCAGTAGAGCATTCGTGGCCTTTTAGTGTTGAAAAAACTTAGTGAATGTAAAAATGCAATTTGGGAGTAGAAATTTGTGGTTTTTTGGGCTGGTATATAGCGCTCGTTTTTTTGGTTTGTTTTATTTGTATTTAAATAGTGGAACGCATTGCTTAAATAGTAAAATGTTTTACGAACCTACCGCATACACATAAAAATTGCAACTCACAGAAAATAAATAGCTGCAATTAATTTTACTGTTACAGTCACAAGCTCAATATGTTCATTTTTATTCTCGTTCAATTGTTCACAACTTTTAACAAAAAAAAATATGAGAAGGGAATATTGTCAATGACATTTAGATTATAAAAAAAGTAATTAGAAAAGAGGGTAAGGAGTGGAACAGGGAAGGCAGATAAATTGCACGTTAGACTTTTCATCAAGTGAAGTAAGTTTTTGCTTGCTTGAGTACATTTTAATTTATTTAGGTTAACCAATAATTGTTCACACTATATACATTTTAAATTTCATGACAAGACGAACATTTACTAATGCAACAATTAATTACATGCACAGAAAACGACTTTACATAACATTATTATAAATTATTGAATTATTAAAAATCAGATTTTTTACATATAACGAATAAATAATTAATATACTTATTACATTAAAATGTACCCAAAAACTAACCAACAAGGAATATTCCAAAATTGACTTCGGCTAAAAACATAAGCAAGAACCAAATAAATATTAATGAATAAGAAATACCAGATGTTCAATTCTTCCAAAGCTTTGACAAAATAATATACTTAATTATTTACTAGAGTAATTGAATAAACCTTTTCAAGTAATATAATACGGGCCCCGACTTATAAACTGGGTATACCTGGCCTTTGAAATTAATTCAGTACCTATATCAATTATGTATTTATTAATTAAGGTCCCTACAGCCTTTGTATACAGATTCCAAATTATATTTAACTCAATTATTTTGCTTTGACTATTTTTCGTTCAAAGACATATTCGGATCTTGTAGACATTATTTAATCATACAAATAGCTTTTTGAGGAACTGGAAAATGTAGTTTTTTGTGGGGCAACGTTTGCCCAGCTGTGTGGGCTGGGCTAATAAAAATAACTAAAGAGAAATGTTAATAGAAAACAAATAAAACGAATAAGAGAGAGCTTTTGCGGAATAGTGAAATCGAATATTAGTTAAAGAAATAAAGCTTACAATAGGCTATCGAAAGCCCCAAAATTATACTATCGGTGTGGGTTTGTGTGCTAAACGTAACGGTCATGTAACAAGAAAGTGACACACGTTACTCCTAAACAATTATATTACAGAAAAACTCTATAAAAATAAAAAAAAAAAATCATTATATCCATTTTCCCTAAACATTTCTTGTTTCTGCAAGTTCCAGTTTTGCCTTGAAAATTTTCAGCATGCATAAAATGTTTTATAATGCCCCCGGGACGAAACCCAAATTGTGGTGCCTTGAATGAACGTAAAATCTTGGATGGTAATTGCCTTTAACTGCACATAACTTTTTTATTACAACCTTTGTTTGTACATACGAGTGGTTATGTGATCCAGTTTGTTTTATGCTTCCTTTGTTTACACGCGTTTTTAAGATTGGTAGAGTTCGTAGTGAATAGAAATTACATAATTAAGTATAATATCATTTGTTTTGCGTTATATTGTGATACTCATTTACCCTAAGCAAAAGATTTTTCTGGACCTTGGATAGGTTTGATAATGATGATTGCAGCAATTTGAAAATTTATTTTAAGTAATCATTATCTAACCAATCGAAGCCTAAGAGTTGGCTTATTAAAATCGATACTAAAGTAGCCCTTAAATAGATTTTAGTGAATAACAGTTACCTTACTTAAAACGATAATGAGAAATACTTTAAAGAACTATAAACGACGTACTCGCATTTTGACGCAAATATAAAGTCCCAATAAATAACAACCTAAAATTTATCCTAAATGTTTTTCTTCTTCAAAAGATTGTATTTGAATATAGCAAGAGTTATGTATATACAATATATTCTGAAACAAAATAAGTAAGTGTTTAATGGTTAACTCACAAATAAATAAATAAATTTATTTATCGTGCGACTTGCAGTACATTGCCGCCTATGATCGATCACTTACGTCACAGCACCCTCGCAGTCACGCGATGTATCGAAACCTGCAACATTTCTCGCATCATCTGAACCAAGCCTTAGTATATAGCTTATCTCACACTCTGTTTACACAAGCATCGCCTCAGATTAACTGTCTGCTTAGATCCAAGTTGATCCGACCAAAATTACGATAAGGATTAAAACGTCAATTAAGAGAACTCAATTAACGAGTTTTGGATGTTTTAATAATTTATTTGAAGGATATGATTGTTGTATGTTGAGAGTTGGGAAGTTTTTTAAGCGTGTAAGTTATTAATTGGTAGTATTATGATCCATACTAATTTGATCTAGCTACGTTTGTAAGCGGATAAAGTTTGAGAGAAATCAAATAAACCATCAACACAAAAGATGAGCAAATTATTTAAATTGCCTTTATTTAATATTTGTGTTCAAGAAACAAACGATTAAACTGCGTTTCTGCCTATAACTTATTAAATAGGTACTAAAAGTTTAAGCGTAGGTTCAGTTTATAGCAATATTCGACGAAGCATTTCAAATCATTCCCTGTCCCTGTACTATGAGCTCATAAAGTAGGTGCCGCTGTGAAAACGAGACGCCGCTACGCGTAGGGTAATGCGCCGTCTCGCTTCCACAATGGAAACAGTCCTGAAATCGCACTGAGAACGTATTATGTGCCTACGAGAATATAAAATCATAAAACCATATTCCATTTAAAAAAGATGAAGGCTACATAACAACTTTATTTCTTTGTGCTAATAGAGCATAAACAAACAATATTTTAAAAAGACGATATGACCCACTTCTGTACCATCATCTACATGGTACAGTAAGGAACATAATTATAATTAATTAACAAGCTACAAACTTATATGACCTTCGGAAGTTTACCGAACGTTCGTTCCATACAAACATACCAATTAGCTGATAAAGTTTGACTAACAAGAGACTAGTTGGTCGATCAGTCTATAAATACCTCTACCTGTAAAATTTAGATCGTCGGAGATATCACTAGAAAAAATAAGATATTTAAAATTATAACTTTTATAGATAATTATGTAAACGTTGTTCTGCTGAAACAGTCAAATTCTGCGTGCATACAAACTGTGGTAAACAGAACTATTACAAAAAAATGTATTTGAATTGTTGTGAATAACATCACGTTTCCGTATTAGGTAACTCCTTACGTTTTTAAAAAGACATAAAATAGGAAACTTAGCCTTCATATCCTCACAGTGCCAGAGTAAAAATATATCATTTGGCATAAATGGTTCAAATCAATCGAAAACAGTACCTAACTAAAGACTAAACAATAATATGTACCAAAAACAAGACAACTCCAACCCCAAGGTTTAAATCCAAAACATTTTCAAGCACATCTTCAACATAAGGATGTCAAAAGCAGAAACTGCGAACTGCATGCAAAAAATGTAGCTTTAGTTTCAAATAAAAATAATCGTGTAAATGTGAAGTAAGTTTCGCGGCTCGTTTAATACGCTGAAAGGAGATGCAGGCTGTGCGACCAGTAATTAAAGTAATGGCTGCGTAGGGTTGTCACAGGTGAAGTTTGGGATGTAATTTTGAACTTGTTTTTGTTGAAGTAGGTAGGTAAAGTTACTGTTTGACATTGTTTTAGATAAGAAGGTTGGCGTGGATAATTGTGCATTTTATTTAGTGTGCACATAATGCTGCAAACAATTTTAGATTTTAAAACCAAAATTTACAAGGTAATAGGAACCGATGTTAATCAAATTGTGAACTACAAAAAAAAACGTTTTTATCTTGTCGTATTACATCTTTCCACTTCTTTAAAAAATTGTCCTGCTCGAATTCAGTCCATGCAAAAAACAAGTAAAGGAACATTCAAATCATTTTTCCCTATCACACACTGCCGCCTTCTAATAAGATTCTAATTTGACATATAGCTCATGCCAACAAAGCAAATAATTAAATAAACCTATTTTTACACTTATCCTACCTAGGTCACCTCAGAGTACCGCCAACCCTACCGGTGTCCAAGTACATGTGGACATCCGAATCTACGGCAAACTGACACATTGCATCCAATCCATGTAGAGGTACGGACAATTTTGACAAGCCTTTTAATTGAATTTTCTTGTTTTTGAGAGTAATCTGTGGTCACATCAGGTAATCACACACTAGTTTTATTATTAGGTATCCTATATTTTTACACCAACAGAACTGAAACTATAAAATTTTGTATCTTCCATTTTGCAATTTTTCATCTATTAATGGTCAGGTATCGCATTTAGCCCTATAAATTATTATGTAAAATAGCCTTTTTCTATTTAAACGATAGGACTAGCAATGCATGAAGATTCTAAAAAAAAGTTTATTACTAGGTACCTAGCCATTCAGCTACATTTTGAAAAATCTACAGATGATGTTTTTAAATATTTACCATAGCGATACAATAATTTGATCGGTTTACTCTATTAGAAAAATGTGGAAAAGAAACATAATAACATACCCACAATGACTATCATTCAACATATATAAAAAAGTATTGTCATGTATTTTTTACCGGGCCGAACTTTAATTATGTTTTTCATCACACAGCCCATTTTTTACACGCAACGTTTATGAAGATTTTCATCAATCATTGCTTTTCTAGTAAAATATTCTTTGTTGTTTTTACGGTAGTTTCACAATATAATATACACTGATGTACTTTGTAATTTTTGATGACATTAAACGTAATGATTATGTAAACTATTTTAATATTTCTGTAAATGTTATTTTTATAAAATATTTACGACGTGTTTCTGCGGCCAGAGATAGTGAACTAGTTCTTCAGTGTATCCTGTGGTCTCCTATAAGTCTCCACACTTATAGTTGTCATTTTCTTGTTTTATCAGTGAAATGGAGTTGTATATCGTGCTTTGGAGATCCCGTTAATAAATAAAATATTATATTGTGCGCCAAAACCTATTCTTATACAGATTTAAAAGAAGCACTGCTCTCAACATTCTGCAGTTCTGCTCTCAAAATAACCTAATCCAAGTCGCATCCAAATAAAATATGAAACAAAAATGCTTCTTATTTATTTACAAGCATATTTCCGAGTGCAATCTTCAAGCCGTGCTTACCTCACAAGATGGCCAGTTAGCGTTTCCAGTCGCATTTCGGCCTAACGACCTTCGAACACGCTTCGGCAACGTTCGCCGACGTTCCGCCGTTTTTCGCAAAGTTCCACTGCGTTACGCCGTTTGTTTTTGCAACTAAATGGACTGTTACTGAGGTAGTTTAGTAGCTCTTGTTTATTGTGATGTTTTTGTTTTGGTATTTAGTGCAATTAAGAGAAGAATGTTTGTTTGTTCCTTCATTTGTTTATGGTGTTCGTTCGTCGTTAACATATTTTGGGACAACGATAAGACATGAATTAAATATGTATGAGATATTTTCTGTTTGTCTTTTTTAAGTCTTATAAAATTTCATCAAAATGGGCTTACTAATTTAGATCGGCTAAATTACTAAACCCATTTTGATGAAATTTTAAAGTTAAAAAACAGGCATATAAACAAAAAGTTAATTTCGCATTTATAGTATTAGTACGCAGTATTGTCCTCTTTATATAAATTCAGAAGTTACAAACACGTTTATCACGATATAAAGTAGGTACACCATATCTTATCTTCCCTTTCCGTGAAAGCTATCGTTATAAAGTTGTAAGTAAAGATATCGTCATCGTTATTTCTCGTTATCTTTGTTTCGTATCGTTATTTCCCCAACTTCGTTATGATATACCTCTTAATTTAAAGTTCCCTCGATAACCTTTTAGCTTTCACGTTTACTTTTATTTCGATCATCATTTGTTTTTGTGGAATTCGGAAATGGCTGCTAAAAAGTAATAAAAAAATGTTATTTTCTCACAAACTGACGTCTCAACTATCAATATGAATTATGTTGCCCTGCTATTTATTTTAATCAATTATCTAATCACAAATGTATTATAAATAAAAAAATAAAAAATTATATTATTGATTCATGCAGACGATAAAAATATGTTAGCAAGTACCTACTAAAGTATTAAATAGTCCTATTTTTAGACCTTTCTGAAACTAAGTGGCGAGAATCTTTGTTTTAATTAATAATTCTAATTAAATGGGACCACATTGGAAGCACAAGCTTTCAAATAAAAAAAGACAGCCGAATTACTCAATTCGACTGTTTTTTTTAAGTCGGTTAATATCTAATTCTAATTACATTCAAATTGTATGTAAGAAAAAAGGCTATTGCAATGCTTTTTTAGAAACAAATCCAAAATAAACAAGGTAATCTGTAGAAAAAAAAGAATTACACCTCATCAATATTTATAAAAGTTTGGGTGCAGTCAACCTTTTTATTGTTAGAACCAGTCAACAAAGTAGGATTGATATACGACTTCAAACAAACAAATATATCATTCATGTGCCTCTGATCTCAAGACTCCTGACTTTGACTCAAAATATAAGGTACATTCGTGATGTATTACACGCGTAAGTAAAGTGAACATAATACTATGTTCAGTTAATAAATTAGGAGTGTTACAATAATTAGATATGTACCTGCTTACTTAAATAGAAACTATTTTTGGAATGGAAATGTGAGTTTAGTAAAGCATAGCGTATGTCTGTTTTCTTTTGAAAATGCTGAGCAATTTCTATTAGATAATTTAATTAAAAAGAGTATTTATTATGCTAAGGTATTTTCTCTCATTTTATGTTTTTAAGCTTTTACACACGCGGTAAGTAACTATTACAAG
This sequence comes from Autographa pulchrina, assembly GCA_905475315.1. Lineage (NCBI taxonomy): Eukaryota > Metazoa > Arthropoda > Insecta > Lepidoptera > Noctuidae > Autographa > Autographa pulchrina. Next base: position 7,361,198 of record FR997784.1, on the reverse strand, counting down.
AAGTAAATCTGGTTTTTTTAGGTAGCCCTAATTCATTTAACACGCTCACTGCGGCAAAAATCCTTAAAACTTTCATCTGGTGCGGTGGCGGTCAAAATATGCATCCATCGACCTTTTCTAGAGTGCGTATCAATCCTTTTTGACCTGACACCGCGAGGAAAGATTAAAGAGCTATAACTTTGCGAATATCTGGTGTATAATATTTTTTTTTATACTGCTAAAATGATCATTAACCCCATTTGTTTACATTCGCTTCGCCCCTGAATCTGAATACCAGGAAATGAGAAATCAACCAAGGAAAATGTCAGGTCGGAAACGACCGATATCGCACTAGAAAGTATTTTTCATAGTGATGGGACAGACAAAAATATTTGGGTTATCGAAAATAAAACAGAATTATTGTAAAAGAAATAAAAAGTATGTATTAAGCGAATCACATGAGCCAGACAAGAACAGTGAACTTATATGTGTCTTTCTTTATAGCACTGCACGCAAAGAGATTGATTGCATTTGTTGCAATATGTTTTAATTTTCTTAACTTTCTTTTTCGCTTCCTTGCAATCTAAAGTTAGACGCAGCTTTTCATAACACCGCGCACAATTTCTTCTCTTTGGACCTTTTTCGAGGACATGTCCACTACTTTTGATTTGTCCCTGATTTTCTGAAATGTAAAGCTTTTGTTAATTGCGTGTGATTTCCCGTATGAGTTCATGGTTTCATGCCCCACTCAGCAGTAAAGTATGTGAATATGGGTAATATGTGAATATGGTAATAAATAATAAATAACGATACGCACGCGTACGGTCATGTAGAGAGCACAACACTGACTGGTGACTCGACGCTTGCGCGCGCGCTCCTTGCGGCAACAGGTCGGCACCGGTCATATACCACAATAGGCCCGCCGCCGCAAGGAGCGATGTTTTTTACCGTCAGTGCGATGGTGGTCGAAAAGAGCCCGCCACGATGTTTTAATGCCAAATATCTACATTTGACACCACGAGCCGAAATTTATATTTGTCTCTGTCTAACTCCTACAAATACCTAAGATAATCGTTCCGCACCAGCGAGCAAGATGTAGTTTTTACCGTACGCACAGGCGGTAAGCACCGTGGCGGGCCGATTCTGTGTGATCCGCAGTGAACGTGTTAACAACTTTTTACACGGTTTTCTCTTTATTTTGCATATCTTCATGTTAAGCTTATATGCCAATTAAAAACTTAAGTAGATATTCTACAGGTTCGGCATTGTAAAAACAGCAAAAATAGAATACATTTAGTAAAATATTTGATGTAACTTCTGACTTCTACCTTATTCGGACTGCTTTATCAAACCTTAATTTATCCTATCTGTCGCATGGTCACCGGGTAAGAATACGCCATCCGTGACAACCCTAATCCTAGACTGACGTCAGACGCGACGTCATATATATTATGAATACAGGGTGTTCCAAAAAGTAATGTTGGTCATATCAAGTTATTTTAAGGGTCCTTTAGGGGTAAAATTATCATTTCCGATAAATTTGTGAAGTTTTAAATAAACTGTCACATTGCACAGGCTTTAAAAATACGTTTTTGTATTTTTCAAAACATCTATATTAAATTCAAAACTTTAACATACTCAAACTTTGATATCTATTACGAGTTTTCAATTAAAGTTTTTTTCAACTCAAAATGTTTCTTGAAAAGATAACACAAACTTTTGCAACATCCTATATTCCCAATAGAATGTACAACATAATACAGGTCTATTTTGACCTTTAACGGAAAGTTTATTGACCCCTAATGCTATAAACAGGATGAATGTGTAACGTTCATCGTAAAACCGCATTCGTAATTCGAATGAAACTTTTATAAGCCGAGCGAGCCAATCAAGTTGTATAGAGCGATTAAAAAAGGTCGGTTAATAAAAATAAAATCGAGTTAATTATTTTCAAGAAATCTAAAGTAATTTAGGAATTCAGTCAGTATTCATGAAATAGCCCGATATAGAGATAGCCCGCCTAGTTTTAGACTCCATAGAAGTCCTTAATATAAGCTGACGAGGCGGCAACTCGGAGTTTGATTTTTTTATGCCAATAGCTAGACCAGTACTGAGATTTAATTATATTTAAATTTTAAGTAGACTGGGTTGCGGTTGACTCTTGTTTGTGCCAAATAATCATTTTTTTCTTTTTGTTTTTTTCTTTCTTGGATACCTATGTAAACACGTCAGGGAAATGTCGTATCCACACATCGGTAACTAAAGTCAAAATTGTTAAAGAACAACTTTCCACAAGCAATGTTTTTTATTTAAGGCAAACATTCAACAAACAACAATGACATCAATACTCGTCTCAATGTTTTTACTCTTTATTCTTTCGCTATCAATGAAAGAAAAATAAAAAATAAAGCGCTTTTTAGAACTGACTCCCCATTCTTCGGCCGTCAATGAAAGAGATATATATAAAGAAACAGTAAACAGAATTTCCTTAAAAACATTTCAATACTGCCGAACGACGTTGCTTTTACACTGTCTTCAATTGTTTTCATTAGTACAGTTGGGGACAGAAAATGTGGCCTTTAGATAATTGTGTCTCGAAAATATTTATTTTTATGTTTCAGCGGAGTTTATTATCTTTATTCTTGATGTATTTTTTTTTCTTCGTGCAAGTAGGCAAAATATAATATGTAATAAAAATTAACGTCACATGAGAGTAGAAATAGAGGTTCGAAATTAAAATGGGAAAGAATTCACTTTTGCATCAATTGAAAAGGTGGTACGTTATCCAATATAGGGTCTTATGATCCATAATCCTCTTAACAATGTATAATAACATAGGCATGTTATACAGGGTGTTAAGAAACCCCTGTCCGACCCGAAAGGGTCATAGAGGGTTCACAATCACATGCCCAAATAAAATATCAAATTTGGAAAATTCATGACAGAAACAATAATAATGGATTTTGAAATAACCATTTTTTGCCCCGAAATTCCCTAAATTTGAGAATAAAACAAAAACTACAACACCAATTTCGTCGGTATTTTTGGGGGCCTTTTGTTTGGTAATTAGGTATCAACTGTGACAACGCCGACACTCTCTCTCGATTTTGGAGAAAACATTTTTTTTTATGTTGTAAGGCTTTGATGTGAACAATGAAACCACTCGTAACGCCGTGATAGATAATAAGTATATTTAGGAAAAAAAACACAAACAAAACAAACGTCCTTCTCGTTAACAATAGGTACACAAATATACAGTAAATGAAAAAAAGCTAGAAACTCGCGACCGCCCGATGTTGGTTCCGTGGTGGAAGCCGACACGTGCAAGCCGGAGTGAGCTCAGCTGCCCGTAACTCGTTCCGAGGTGGAAGCGTGTCCGTGCAAGCCGAACTGCCCTCCACATGCGGCGCGTGCGGGCTTATATAGCGTCCGGCCGCGGAGTGGTGGCGGCGGCGTGCGCTAGAGTGGGGCTTGGTGGGAGCAGCGCGGTCAGGCGCATGCTCATGCGGTGACATCGTGTTACAGTCTCCCCCTCTGTCTCCGAAGACGTCCCGGTGAGGAAGACAGGACTTAGGTAGGCTGCTGCTTCTTTGGCGGCCTGCCACGGGGACGAGACTTGACTGTGGTCGGCGATGTTGGCTTGCTCTTACGCGGTCGACCTCGCCGGCGTAGAGGCAAGACCGGCTTGGGAGGGGCGTCTGATGTCGTCCCTCGATAGGGTCGCAGGGCTGAGGAATGGTACAACCCTGCAGACTGTTGTGGGATGGCAGGATCAGCAATCATAATTTCTTTCAGCTGGAGTGAGGAGGCGACTAGCATACTCAACGGGGTGCTCGTTTTCGCCCTCCCCCTGCACCAAAACTGCACCTATGGCATAATAGTTTTCGAAGCTCTTCAAACGCTTTCTGCTGTGCATCTTTCCAAGTCCATTCAGCGTTCTTTTTCATCAAACGAGTGAGTGGTTCGGGGCCTTAATAATTTGTTACCGAGCCCCACGTTGGGCGCCACTGTAACGCTTTGTTAACACAATTACAAAATTAATAATAACACAAATGACTGTCGCGACCGCCCGATGTCGGTTCCGTGGTGGAAGCCGACACGTGCAAGCCGGAGTGAGCTCAGCTGCCCGTAACCCGTTCCGAGGTGGAAGCGTGTCCGTGCAAGCCGAACTGCCCTCCACATGCGGCGCGTGCGGGCTTATATAGCGTCCGGCCGCGGAGTGGTGGCGGCGGCGTGCGCTAGAGTGGGGCTTGGTGGGAGCAGCGCGGTCAGGCGCATGCTCATGCGGTGACATCGTGTTACAATGTTATAATTTTTTTTTCCTTTTTTCCACATTTTTGTAATCAGATATCGATACCTAACAACACCTTAACGGATCGGACAGGGGTTTCTTAACACCCTGTATAAGTATCTACAGCTTAGTAATAGGTATTCTGGTAAGATTGATAAAGTTAGGTCCCATAATATCTTATTTTAATACCTTTAAATAAAACACGTTTAAATAAAATTATAAAATAACGGTCCTAAATGTAATAAAACGACCTCAGGTAAACAAAGTAATGTATCTAAATTAGTTGCTACAATGTTGCTTCCCTTTCGAACCTCCACCGTGATTCCCAAATTGCTAATACAGAACTCACAACACAATCAACTGGGTTCAAAACAAATATCCATACGTAGGTACGCCACACAAATATTTGTTTTGACAACTACGGTGCTTAACAACTACGGCAATAGAGTGGAACTAATGAAAATTGTATCAAACTTCCTACATTTGGCGTATTAGGTGAAGAGACAAAGGCGTAGACTGATACCTGGGATAGTCCCCAAAAAAAACGTATAAGACAAAAGTTGGCCAACTGTGGGAAGTAGTTTCCTGTAACTGCTAATTATAGGAAAAGTAACTTTTCACATAAAAAAAGAAAAGAGCTGGTAACCTTACGCTTGCGTTTTGTTAATTTGTTATTCGATTTTTTTAGATAGACACTGTTTTTCCCACTATGTTTGAATTCAACCCGTGCTAAAAAAAAACCTTTTCAAAATTCCTAATTTTAGTCATATTTCAAATTGTCTCATCATGTCTACAAATTCGGTTATAAAATCACTTGTCTCCTGAGTAACTATGTTGTCAAAATCTTCCTAAACCTATTTATCGTCAATGATACAAGCAAATAAAATTGAAGTGTCTGTCTGTAAAGTCAGAATAAAAGTTTTTTTAGACTTATACATTTATTTACTTTGAACCTATGAAAAAACACCAGTTTTTTTTAATCATTGTCTTTTATTCATTTGAAAAACAGCCATTAATATTCAATTTGACAGGCAGTTGACTATATTAGGAGTCACTTAGTTAACTTAAAAATACTAAGGTTTGCAAGAACAAAAAATGATGAAATTTGTAACAAAATCCATTCTTACAGGAACGGGATGAACGCGAGTAAAACCGCGGGGCTCAGCTAGTAGAAACTAAATTAATAATAGTTGCTGGTATAATCCTTAAGTAGATTCGCACAACTTCCCCAGTTTATAAACCAAAGTTTTAGTTAGAAGAGCTTAAGTGCTAAGCTTAATACAAATGTTTTACAGACTAGCAATAATAAAACAAAGATATTTTATGTGCACGTAAGGGTATTTTTTCATACTACTTATATGAAAATTTAAAAAACGGTTTCTTCTCTTTTCCTGCTATGAGCTTAATTGCTCATTAAAACGCGTCTCAATATAATAAAATAATAATAATTCCAGCCTTAAACGTCCCACTGCTGGACACAGGCCTCTTCCCATATAGAGAAGGCACGAGCATTGATCACCAATTGCTCAATTGCGGATTGGCGATTTCAGATCCCAATTCTCGGAATCCAGGTTTCCTCACGATGTTTTCCTTTACCGTTTGTCAGAATATATTTACTGTAAAAAATATTAATTACCAAAAACATGATAATGCCATAAGTTTGCTAAAAAACAGCTAAATCACATAATATACCTATATGTATAAGCAGAGTCTTCCTTTCATATTTAAGATGAAAATTTATTCCTTACGCCGAGAATTTCTGAAACTTCGCACTTATGTGATTTGTTATTTCAAAGAGGAAAACATGTGACGTATCGCCTAAATATCCTTTTATGTATAAAAATCGTTTTCGTATGTGTTTTTTCGTTAAATTTCGAGCTCCGAACTTGAAGTTTTGATTCTGTAGCATTTCGATACGCAAAATGTTTTAATTAATCTTCAGACTGAAAAAAAAACGTCAAATCAAGGAAGGGATACATAGTTTCTCATTCTTACCCGTACTCATGGTTTAGAAATCAGTCAATTAGTTATTTTTCCAGTGATAATTCAATCCAATTTAATTAATTATTCAAAATTTATTTGAAAGGCAAAAACGCTTCCTAATCGGAAAACCAAAAATAAGAAAGAACGTTGTCAATTCTATTTAAAGGATGTCTTAAAATAATCTATCTCCTAAAATATTTCAAATCTAGACTGGATTTTAACATCTGTATTGTCGATAGGTACCTAAATCCATTCAACCTATAATCATTATTCAAAAATAATTTCTTGCCGAAATAACTGGGGTGTAAATGAGTCCATTATCTAAGATTACGCCGGCCTAAACGTTTTATTTCAAAATTATTTTTGAATATGATATCAATATGAAAATTTATCACTGGAAACTTATCCTAGGATAAAGCGATGCGATACTATGCAAATTACATGTTATAGAATGGATATAAGAGGCATTAAGAAAATCAAATATTTAGCATCTAAATTCTCACATAGGTACTTAGGTGGAGCAATTTAGATATTGTTCAAAAATATACTCCATATATTGTACTCGTACACGCGAGAAGTTGTACAACGCTACAGCTAATGCTGTCCGCGTAGATGAGTACTGGTCCGTAAAAATCTAATCCTGCCATTTATCGACACGCTAAGAAGAAGATATATCGCTTAAAGTTATAAGTTATAATCCAAGAAAATATAGGTATTCAGCCGCTTAAATATCACTCTATAGAAGAGAACAGTTCAAAAACATAATTATCTACATCCTTTTTTTTGTTGCACTCAGTACCTAAATGTAGACATACGCATTCAAATTAAAAATGTTTTATTTTTTCATTTTAACGTATCGCGTATCGCTTCGAATGGCAGATTTTTTCCTTCTAGGACAGAGCCTTTTCTTAATACAATCATTCAATCCATTTATCATCCGTTCCGCTCACTAGATTTAGTCAGTATTGTATTTCTTAATACTACGATAACGTTGAGAGCTTCGAACCTTTTATCTAAATATAATGGACAACCGAAAAGATATTTAGATATTTATGTTAATGTCAGATTCGTGAGAGAAATAAGGAATTCTTAGGCTGATCTGTGTTCTATTTTTAAAAGGAATTAATCTAGAGCTTAGATCTAGAGTATAAGAATGTATTTTTTAAATATGGATCTTTCGAACTGTCTCTTTGATACTTATTTACGATTATGTTATAAAGGTATACTATTTTAATAACCAAAGGAGAAATAAACGAGCTATAGATACATCGCTTCAAAATAGAAAGAAATAAGATATTTTCCATTTAAATTAAAGTACCTACACAAATTTCAATTACGTTAATTGCACTCCATTGTACCTTTATACCTACCTAATACAATATTTTAACTTAAACGAAAATTAATATGTAGGTACCGCTTTTTCTGCTCGGCAGTGTAACTACAAATTAAATAGCAAAGCATTGTCAGTTGCCGCACATTACAGTGTCCACTGCCGCTAATAGTTATTGCCCGTCATAAATTATTAGGTTAAGTGCACTTTTATTTGAATACTTACTTTATTGCGTAATAAAACGTCAGATCGAATAATCGTTAATTGTTAGTTACAATGTTACCAAATTAAATGTTACAAAGTCTTATAGTGACTTGAAATACAAATAACAGTAGTAACTATCTACATTCATATTAGTCCAGTCAAAATAGACATTTCAGTTTGCATTAATTAGCATAGAGCTGAAAATTGGTGGAGGTCTCAAGTACACCATTATAAATGAAATATCAAAAGTCCCCAAAGATCCGACTTGTGCAAAAAAAATTACACAAGGTCCAATGTCAATAATACCACCTTTTCGCATTTTCCTCATAAATGGCAAGAATTATATGGATCACCATTCCGGAGATATCGTGATGACAAGGATTGAAGAATATATGTATCATAGTCATATTCAACATCATATGCACACATTTCCGCACCACCTATGAGGTAGTGTACGAGGCGCATTTTTAGGGTTCGCGTTTGACTGGACTATATACTGAAAACAACAATAGTGACAATACTAACTCACCATTTCATTCTTAAAAAATTTTATAAGCGTTTTATTTAAACGTCTAAAAAGGATCTTAAGTTTAAATTAAAAGAACGCAGTGATAATAACATGGGGTTAAAACATTACTCTTTAAGTATAACTGCCAGTGACATCTTATTAAGAACTACATAAAGTCCACAGCAGTGTTTTAAGCATTAAAGAAAATGCATTCGTCGATTTGAAAGAACATAAAAATGCTAAATAGACGTCTCGGATTACACAGTACATTAACGTTGGAATCTTTCACGGACGTACTTTAGTGTTGGTTTTATCGATACTGAGATATCGGAAATCGATATATCGTATTCGTCTTTTTAATCGATTTGTCACTGAACTTTTCTGATTGGAACTAGATTTGGTTTTAGTGTCTGAGTTTGAATTAGCTGTCTTCGAGATTCGTGATATGATTTTTGAAATCAATCGCTCTTTTTAAGTCTGTTAATTCGTCATTGTTTTTATATGTGACTAAACGTAAAAGCTGTTTATCTATTACATTACATTAGACATATTTGTCTCCTATAATAGAGCTTTGGTAGGTACCATAAACGTAAATAGGTACTTATAAAAAAAATATGATGAAGTTGGTTACCGTTAGCATAAGTAGGTACCTATTTCAAAACTCCGCAATACCTATATTTGTATGTTTTCGAATCTACTGAATGAACTGAAATAACAATTTGCTGCATTTACCAAAAATACATCATGTCTTATTCATACAGAAAAACATGCACAAAACAACAAAATCTACTCTATCCTCCAATAACAAACACTGTTTAAATCAAATGAAGACGGAAAATTTTAATGCTTTACATTAAAATAAGCGACGCTCCGTTTACTTTAAATAAGTACACATCGTTGCGCGTTTGCTAGCATAAACATGCTTATAGTGCAGTTCAAGAGCACAATTTTCTGATGTTTTCGGTTGTCAACCGTTTTGAGTCTAGTTTCAGTGTAAAATTATTTATTTACGGTTTTATAGAGATTGATTGGTATATAGATAATATGGATAGATCAATAGGCTGATTAAAATTTAGCAGTTCCATTCTATAAACATTCAACATACCTTAGCCAACTAGACAATGCCAACATTGTCTTAAAGAAAACCATCAACAAAATTCGAAATCGATTCTCAAAAATCAAAAACTAAAGAATCAATATCATCCCTGCCCTATTTCCTCTATTTACTTAATTCGATGAACGGTTATCCGCACAGTATTGCCAGTGCAAACACACAAAATGAAATTGTACATTTTTCTAGCACGACGAAGAAAATTGCTTTTACAGCTCCGTTGGGTTTTGATTAAACTGTGTTGCCAGATTTAAGGGGATTTTTGAATAGAGTATTTTTATGATCATATTGATATGACGGGAGTTGTTCGATTTATGAATATTCATTTGTTTTAGTGATTTCGTTTTGCTGGGTTGCATTCTGATTAAAATTTCAAAACTCAATATTACTTATATCTATGACATTATTTCTGTCAATATAAAACTAATTGATGGAAGTACAAATAGTCTGTTAACAATGTTTTCGTTTTTTTTTTCTTATCGTCTCGCTAAGAAGATGGTAGAAATAATACCATCGAAAAATATTTGAAGGCAGAATTTTGTGAGAATAAAAATAAATTACAATTTTTCTGAATTATTTATTTGTTGCGTCTTTGTTTAATCCTCTGGCGTCTAAAATCGTCGCGTTTTTACATCTGAAACAAAATTCAATAACATAAGAAAGGTGACTAAAGCTATAAATATAACTGTTAACTGGAAAAAATCGTGCTACCTTTTTTTGGACTGGCTTTGTCGATATAGTGGATTATAACTTCACCTGTAACAAATAAAAAGCTTAAAACCACCACCAAAATAAGGTGAATGAAATATTCATCTTAAATATAAAATGCAACATGTACTTTCAATTATATAAATTAACCAAAGACACCTAAAAAACATCTCAGCTACATTTAAAAGGATTTTGTGGCAGTTAAGTTTTACAAAAAAAAACCCTAGATTTAAAATAAAAAGGCTTGTATTAATATTTGTGAGGCAGGTTCCAGAATCTATAGATTCATCCACTTCAGTGATTTTCCAAATCATTCCACTTGAATTAATACCTTAAAAGTCGGCCAATACCATCCCTTGTTCTCGAAATCAAATTAAAAATCTCTTTATTTCTTATTAACTTTGAAGGTAGCCTATTTAAACTGAAGTTCCTACTTTTTTTGTTTCCATATTTATAGGGCAAACACAAAATAAATATATAAACACAGGGTCTATAAGACCCATAGACAATGATCTATCTAGCCACTTCTCAAGGGGTAACCGTTAAGCGAGCATGCGAAAAAATATCTCCAAAACCAAGTCAGACTCGGTTAAAATACCTTTGACTATAAATAAATAAACTATAGTGTGCTCGGTGTGCTCCTAGTGGAGTATTAACAGTAACAAGTATGAACAAGCGTCGTCTCTAGAACGTACATCCATTTTAAACTCTACCTATTATTATTATTATGTAATTTTAATGGTGTACAATAAAGAATATTCTATCTATCTATCTACCTACTATGTTGTCCCATAAACGTCAATCGCCGCACGGTATATCATAAAACAAGCGAGTACTAACTACAAAAACAAATAGGTACTTACGATCTGCACAGTGCACCATGCGTGCACTCTATGCTTGCTTACATTATACTCTAAAGGGTGTAATCGACGAACGAGCTTTACCGACAAGCCAACAAAACCGCGGTAAAGCTCGCTCTTCGATCACACCCTTTAAGGCAGATACTTTTTAAATATCATCATAAAAATATTGCTACCATTACGAAGAAGCGTTTAATATAAACTCAATATGCGTCGTTACCTCGCAAATGGAGCGTGTTAATACCCAAAATTGTTCAAAGAATATATTTTATTACAAATGATAGGTATATCTTACCGTATTGATCCACTGAAAAAACAACATTACATTAGATTCTTAATACTTTTATATGTGTGGGTATCTAATATTCTAGGTAGGGAAATTATTCCTTTGATAATAATGTTTAGTTCTCTAGACTACAATAATAGTTACTTATGGCTTATACTTTTTTATCCTTATATCTCTGTAGCATTATATTTTATTTAGAAACAATGGATAACTCATAAGGTACAGCTATGTAACCAATATTTTTGAATTTTAATATATTACCAGTAGGTATTAAAGCGGTGACTATTTATCTCATACACCTAAAAAAGTATGCTATTTGGTAACTTAATATACTTACTTGGAAACTTTTCAGTCTTTTTGATAGCAAAACAACACGTTGTTCGTATCCTATTTTCGCTATCCTAAATTTTGATTTATTAAACCTACTTTAGCCATTATTGGACACTCACGAAAACTTAATTATTAGCTCAAGTACAAGATTAAAGTAAAACCTAATGCTAAGTGTTCTACAGCTAGAAAAAATATACTTTAATATATAAATACCTAAACAACAAACATCACCCTGTACCACGCCACAGGGCAATGACCCAGTTTGAAAAGTAATTCTGTCTTTCTGTCTCATGCTTTTACGGCTAAACAACACTGATTGTAATATTATTTAAATTCAATAAACAGCCTTTGCTTAAACTCCAAGAAAGGACATAGGCTACTTTAGCCGCGATAACTGAATTACGCGCAGACTAAGCCGAGGGCAAAAACTAGTATTCCATACTGAGAAATGCGAGAATAGAGTCTGTCTAACACGCTTTCACCAATTCGCTTTACCAATATCGAGAGAGATACATCGACGCGGACAAAGTCGCTGATCATAGCTAGTTAATAAAAATAATAGTTATAAGCTAGTTATACCTAGATTCAATAGCGAAGATCCCACATTAATTACTGACGTGATTTTCTCATCCCCTACCAAATAAAGTTTGGATGAGTGTTGAGAAACACATTATATCAATACAATAAGCAATAGAAACTATAACTTTACCGTCTATATCTGTTACTTGTACGTTGTGTTTCTTCTCTAATGCTGGAAACAAATAAATATTGTGTGTTTTGTCAAAGCTAGTTTTTTTTTTGTTTTTAACAAAGTCTATCATTTTGGTCTATAGGCATTGAGTAAATAATAACATCCCTTAAGTAGATATGTAAAATTATATCTTTATGTTACGGGTTACAATCGGCTACATGCATCAAAGACTTCAAAATACTGGCTCAGACGGCCGTATATTTTGCAACTACCGTCAATTAAATAGTGTATATGACTATGGTCTGGCCGCTAAGTGTACCTATGCGTTCCTGACAGGTGGTTATCAGGAAAATGTAACTTTAATGTGGCTAAGAAAATTCTTAACATAAATGGACGAATAAAATCATCATGCCACCACTGTTTCATGCACATGCACATGCACTTGTACTTACTGGTACGTGTTATAACACTGTTCTTTATTTCCCCATAAATTCAAGCCCAACTGACAGGTGTCAGGAACGCATTTTTTCAGCGGCCAAATGACAGTGTATAAAGAGACGAAATCTGTTAAGTCAAATAATTGTCTATCAGACTGAAATAAAAGTAAATCTCCATCCATACAAGACATACTACTTACCAGCCATCACGGGTTTGGTGTATCGATCCAAGTCTTGTTGTCCGAACCGCGAGACCAGATCCTTGATGAAAGCTTTCAGGTCCGACATCCATGCAGGGTCCTTCGACGCTAGTACGAAATAACTTGTATACACTAGGTACTAGATTTTGCCCGCGACTTCGTCCACGAATATCGGTTATCGCGATTTTTTTGCCTTAGCTGTCCCAATGCTGACAAAGGCCTACCCCAAGTCCTTCCATACAACCTTTATCCCCACCTCGAACCAGCCCTCGCGGTATACGTAAGAGACGTATACCGCGAGGGCTGGTCTGGGTCGGCCTTGGCGACGCCTTCCGTCTGCTGGCTCCCATTGTGTAAAGACCCTTGCCCAACGGACACTATGCATGGGACTGATGTGACTCGTCCAATGATCGCGAATGGATGAATTATAATATTACTATGTCCTTCCTTGAGGTTCAAGCTTACCTACTCTATACTGAATTTCGTCAAAATCGATTCGAGTTCAAAATTACGCAGCGCTTGCAACGGAAAAACTTAAAAAGGAATACTTTTTCCCGTTTTTGCAACATTTTCCTCCTCTTAGTCGCGGCTTGATGTTATAAAGCCTAAAGCCTTCCTCGATAAATGAACTATCCAATACAAAAAGGTTTTTTTTTAAACCAGTATTTCTTGAGATAGTAGCGCTGTTTATACAGGATGTTTAGGAAACGTAGAAAGAAAAAGCTATACATTTAGTGACTGTCAAGAAGTCCTAGGTGCACATCATAGTAGTTTTTATTTTAAATACCACTTATATTGTAATTCCGAATGACAATAACGATGATATAAGATAGGCAACTAAGTATACAAAAATGACTACGAAAGTTTGTGCCAAAAGTTTTCCAATCTCTGCATAAGTAATACAAGAATTTATTTGGCGAACTCCATAGTTCAGACCTTGTCCAGAAAGGGCGAATTCGCCGCGAATCGTATCGCGCGAATTCATACGCGCGTTGTCGAGGTACTAGACATCAATACATCGCGTCCACAAGCATCGCGCGAATTCAAAATACGCGCGTAAATCGCGTGCACTACGCCGGACTCTCGACTCGCGCTTGATTCGCGCGTATTGCGCGCGAGTCGAGATACTAGGGACGCCTTGTTGCGTCCAGTTAACGCGCGAACTCTAGAGCGAGTGCACGTATCGAGGGAAATGGAGCGCCAAAATTTACATTTTCATTATTACATTAAAATACACATTTTCACAGACATACGAAAGTAGTTAAAAAATTTCTTCTCATGCTGTCTTAATTTCGGATACAAAGTTTCAAACATACTATGTGTCATTCTATCATTAAGAATTGGATGTACTAAATACATTCTATTTTCCCTCCGTTTCTGTCTCTTCCAGCGACGGTAAGCTAACCACAACGAGACCGCTTCGTTCAACTCCATGTTTCGTACTGAATTCCTCCCCAAATGCTCGCGCGTTGGTACACACCTTGTGGACGCAACGGTCGCGCGTAATACGCGCGAGAGAATCGCGGCGAAATCGTCCTTTCTGGACAAGCTCTCAGTGGCGTACACAAATTCTTTTCAAGGTGACTCTAGCTCTGAGGTTCCGGGTTCGATCCCCGGACGTTCGATGCAGAAAATCACTTTTCTACATTGTCTCGGGTCACTGATTCCATAACTAAATTGCTTTTGCTACTTATTTCGGGTTTAGAGCAACGTATGTGATGTTGTCCAGATATTTTTATTATTATTTATTTAAATATGTTTCTTTTCTACCTAAGTCTGAGTTTGTAAATGTTATATTATCTGATTGTTTTAAATACATGAGAAAACGATACATCAAGATTGTTATAATAACTCAAAAACTGATTCTAACCTCCTTTTTTGAAACCGGTTAATTAATTTAAACTTACTTTTGTCTGCTGATTTTAGTAGGTCTTCCGTACCTTTTGTCCGTAGACTGTGGACCCGTTTACCTATAGATAATAAACGTATGAATAGGTATTTTGACACAAGTAAATATAGGTGTTGAAATTACACGAAGTATAGACGTCCGATTTATTTAACATTTTTGAAGGTAACACCAATATAATTATTTTAATAGAAAATGATAATTAAGGTAATCAATTTGGGAAGCATAAGCCGTAGATGGTTGAGCTTCAATTAGCATACTTAACTAAATCCTTTCGGTGCCTCAGAAAGCACGTTAATGTGTCTAAAAATCTTTGAAAAATTAGGAACACTCAGTAAATAGGCTGAGGAGACAAGATGGGCAGTTTAATGTGTAATATTGGTATCCATACCATATATCGGTATTCAAATATCGGTATATAAAGTCTTATATACCGATATTTGGATACCGATACCGATACGTGTAGCTGTAAGTAGGTACTTCACCCAATGAGCTAGCTAGCTAAGAGTACTATGTTGGGGTCAATTACAAGTTTTGCTAGTCGGCTATCGGTATCCAAATATCGCTCCTTGGGTGAAGTAGGTACCTACTTACAGCTACAGGCGTCAACGATGACAGAAATCGCTTATTTAGCATTAAATGTATTGGAATATTCATTTCTATAAGTCACGTGAAAATGGAAAGAGGTATGGGAGGCCTTTGTCTTTCAGTGAGACACTAAAAGCACATCTATACAAATAAATAAAATTGTGTGTTACATTATTTAAAATTAACACATTTTAAATAAATGATTATGAAAGCATATACGGCAGCGTTTACACAGTTTATACCTACAGTTTTTGTCCGTCTGTTTGTTCTGGCTAATTAATCTCTGAAACGGCTAAACCGATTAAGACGGGAATTACTCTCGCAGGGAGCGAATGTTATGCGCCTGCCACACACTCGACGAGTGGCATGGGAAGTAACGAGGAAAGGAGGCAGAGACATAGTGTGGCAACATTACTCGTCATGCCACACGTCATGCTCCTCGTCCTGCCCACTGCTCCCTATTTTGTCGGTTTTTGCGCGCGAGTCAAAGGACCGGCAATACGAGTGCGAGTGGCTGGCCACATAATCGCGCGGTCGCAGTCCGCATCGAGCGCTCTCGCCAAGACGCACGCGTATGCAAAATTGGAAATTATGTCGTCGCCAAGCGTGGATAGATGTGATCCACCATCTCCGTTGGCGAGGACGACGACGACGATGTATATTTCTTTTTACTACATTAATATAATTAGCTATACTAAAAATTAATAGTGCGCACGCTGCCACCGTTTCAACGTCCATTGTCTCACCAAGACAAATGACAAGTGAGGAGCGTCGCGATTAATTGCGCGAGTAGAGCAGAGTGTGGGCAGAGAGGGCAACATCGCGGCAAATCACGGCAGCGCGAGGAGCATAGCGATGAGCAGCGCAAGGAGCATAGTCTGGCAGGCGCATTATGAAGGGCAACTTAGGCTACTTATAATAAAATAAATAATAAAATGCGGACAACATCACATACATTGCTTTGAACCCAAAGTTAGTAGCTATTTAACACTTGTGTTATGGAATTCAGAAACAACGAAGGTACCACAATACCACTTATATTATAAATAATAATAAGAGTTGTTATTATAAATAATAATAAGTCATGTGATTCGTCAATCATACATTTGAGCGATTCGATTAGCGTTAACGCTTGTAGAAATATCACTCGATAGACGCAACAAAAATTTACATTCAACAATGGAAAAATATTACGTACGTTTTTCAGGTTTCACACCTTTCTTTATTTCTTTTTCTAGAATAGGAAAGTCTGTAAACAAGTATGTAGGTATTTTATTTTTATCTGTACAATCACCTAGTAGAAAAATCTTAATACTTTTTAATATAAGGTAGGTAAGTATAACAGCTGCATCATTGTAACTGTAAGTCATAATAATTGTAGGCACTCCAATCATTAGATCAATTTTTATATTCCACTAGCAGGCTGTGTCCCGCGGTTTCACCCGCGTGAATACCTAGGTCCCGTATCTGGTGCCTTTGTATTATTAGGGGTGGAGATGAATCCAACAAATCACTATCGTAACAAAAGTCAGGATTACTTAATTTGGTGGTTGAGTATTCTTCAATTTCCTAATTTTCAGCGCAATTTTGCAAACTTTTTCTTTAATAAGAACCTTCTCCTGACAATAACAAACACAACAAAAAAATAATTAGCGAAATCGGTCCAGCCGTTCACGCGTGATGCCGTGACCGAGGGAAATAGGGATTCATTTTTATATTATATCACTAGCTGTACCCGGCATGCGTTGCAATGCAATTTTTTCTACCTAGCACCTGCCTACTACCTACTTACTACTTACCTACTACCACTTAGGGGTATTAAAAATAGATAGTAGCCGATTCTCAGACCTACTGAATATGCATATAAAATTTCATAAAAATCGGTCAAGCCGATTCGGAGGAGTATGGTAACTAACATTGTGACACGAGAATTTTATATTTAAGAAGACATAGATAGATAGATTTATTAATCTCATTATCAGGCATTTTTTTTTTAATACTTACTTGTATCGGCAGCCCTCAGTGCTTGCTTTTCCGGGACCTCAATAGCCAAGGATTCGGATTCGTCTAAAAAAGCAGATTGCTTAGAAAATATAAAACAATAAAAGTTTTTTTTAAGGTTTGGGATTAATTCTTCATGGCGTCACATAACTACACATAGCCAATAGACATGCAATTTAAATTGTCCCTTGTACAGTCACGAGCAAAAATATATACACACGTAGCGAAATTTTAAAACCTATTTGGCGAGTTTTATGTTAAAACTTAAAAGAAAAAATATGTACTTGATTAAGGAACTGTTATAAATATTTTTTTCATGAAATGTTTCACAGTACCAATCTACAATTAAAGAGAAAATCAATTAAAAAATTGCTCAGTGTCTACATATTTTTGCTCGTGACTGTACATATCTTGGTGTATTTGTCCAAACATTTGCGCCATAACGTAGGGAACCATTTATACATAAACACCACTAACTACCAACATTTGTTCAAACACGCCAACGTTCGCCACAATTGGCATCACTTACCATTTCTCCTATGCACTTCTGGTACTATATCATAGCCAAAGTTGTCGACCAACCATTCGATAAGGAGGCGCATATCCTTGACCATTTTCTTTTCACGAGAAGGTTCCGAAGGTTCCGTAGGCGCTGGTATGCTTCGTTCAGTGCTTTCTGATTTTAAAAGGTTTAATTAGTTACTTAACCCATCTAAAAACTCTTAGAAAATTATTCATACCACTGTAATTTACTATTTATTCATTAAGTATTAAGGTTTATTTTTTCTTAGCAGATTTTCTTAGTCGTTTAATTATCTTAACATACTAAAACTTAACATTATAATTATATAATGTAAAGTTTAAATCAAAATCATTCCACTGTGCCACAACCGACTTTGCCACATTTGGCCCATGCGAGAATCGAACCTGCTATATATGAATTTTCTTAGTAACCGCTTTCACGCCGCGAACTGAGCAGTGAACTACAATTATGTAATTACTCATAGGTACTTTAGTTCATTGAAAGGTAATCTTATTATCATACAGTTATACGCGTAAGCATGACGTAATCATTTTGGTTGTGTAATTGCAGACACTGTACGGGTATGATCGACTATTTCGCCACTTACTTACAAGTTTCCGTAGTGTAGCGGTTATCACGTGTGCTTCACACGCACAAGGCCCCCGGTTCGATCCCGGGCGGAAACAGATTGTCTTTTGTGCTTTTCTCATTAACCTAGTATGTTTTGGAACATTTACCATACTTTTTTTCATTTTACATTTTTTCTTTGTCGCTATTTTAATAAGAATATACCTGAAACTGGTTCTGGAGGTTCTTCCATCATTCTTAGTATTGGTTTGTCACCTTCCATTACACCTAATCAGAAAATAATTCAGATCAAATATTAAATAAAAAAAGAAAAAGAAAAATAAATGCCCATACCTACATGACGTCATGATACAAAAATTACAATCAATATCGCGACTATGTACGAGAATATCATATTGTTTTTAATGTATTTAGATGTAAAAAATAAAGAATAATGGCCTTTAAAAGAAGTACTTACTAGAACGGTAACTGGGTCCTTCAAAAGGTAATGCTGATAAAAGTGGTACCTGAAATACAGTCCACAGCAATGAAATAAAAACAAATCTTTATCTTACATATCAGTAAAAAAATATATTATAAATGTGCAAAGATTTTGGAACTAAAAATAAATAAATTAAAATTTTAAAGCACTCTAATCAAGAATTAAACCGACTTCATTGTTGTTATTACAAAATAACTAATAATTTAATTATTTCAGAAGTGTACTAATTACTTAATTAATAAATGTAGGTACTTACCAAAATAGATATACAAAACAAAATCATATTTAATTGATAATTAAATTTAAATAATTCTATGAACTAACGACTTCACTGAAACATTATTGTAAGAAAATTGATTGCAATTCAATTTACAATAAAAAAATAAATCCAATTAGTTTGAGCAATTGTTTTTTTAATTAAATAGGCTTACATAAAGTAAGCGTGGATTACATTACGTACAAAGTCAATACTCTTTGTAAATTTTTAACGTTGAGAACGAAAATCAGTGGTATTTGGTTTTATCAATTAAAATTATAATTACAAACTTAACTAGGTGTACAATTGAATGAATTGCTAGTAATAGTAAGTAGAAAGACTTACCTAATCTAAAAAATCTTTTTTCTTGCAAGTCACTGCTCCACTTTGCACCTAAGATTTGTTATATTATGGATAGATGCAACTAAAGGCAGATAATTTTAGTTTAATGACAAATGTACACTTCTTGCCACTGTTGTCATTGTAGGATTGCAAGTGACTGTTCTTATCTGAATACGAAAATTAGGCACAATAACAAGTACACTGGAACGTTTATTAACCCGCCACTCACTGACTTAAAATAGCGGCATCGGGCCCCAGTTCGTGTACAGGCGGCCTTGAAACTTGTGCGTGAAGTCAATCCCACAGCTGGACATGGGCCCTTTAAGGCTTACACATGCCTTAAAGGTTCATTAGTTAGCGATATACACAATTAGAGAAAAAAAAAGAAATTTGTCTTTCCAGTTTTCCATATAATACAAACATTCTTAAAAAAGAACTATGTATAAAATATACATAAAGCTATACAAAAAACGTACTTCTTTCGAAAATTAAAAAAGAACTTTCTCTTCATTTCAATAAATATCGTTTCATTCCGGCAACTGTAAAGGACGAAATATTTAATTAGTAATAATATTAAAACTACTAACTACTTGAATTATTTTTATTACATAAAGTATAATAAATTTATTAATACACAATTGATTATGCATTACATAACGTCTTTGATTCTATGATGTTCAACGATTGATTGATTTGATTCTATGAACTTTGCCCAACGTTAAAGGTAGAATAGGGTGAATAGAGACCAATTTACAAAGGGATTGCTTTCCTTCTAAAAACAGAAACAAAATTTTAAATGAAAAAAACTGTCTTTTAATTGATCCAATTATAAAATTTATTTATGGTATAACCTTTAAGTAATGTTCGTATCTTTTCATCCATTTTTTAGTTTGTCAAAGTTCACAACCCCTTTTTTGACAATTCGACGCTACATTCTGCAGTACAAGTTTACGTAGATAGCATGTCAGAGAGGGATAGAGAGATGTAGAAAGAGATGGCACTATCAGTCGTGCCATCTGTTTTCATATAACACTTCATAAGGCATTCCCACAGGCAGGCATCCACACATTAACTTATTTATAAAATTGTATTTATCTTCTTTCGTTACATTCAGTCCTTGCATTCAAAAAATGCGAGGAATAATAATACTTCAATTACATTATTGTACTGTATGACACATAAATATCAAGTTTAACTTATAATTTAAAATTGACCAAAACTATCCAGTTAAAAGAAAAACTGATTTTTATATCAATACAAAAAGCAAGGGCATTGTTTTAAGACTATAATTATTTTACAGTAAAAAATGTCAATGTACATTATTGTAAATTATATGGCAAATAAATAAAGTTTTAATAATTAATCTTACACAATAATATGACTTTGTCAAATAAGAACAAAATAACAAACAAAAATAACTTAAGAGGTAGGTTCTTAAACTTTTTATAACTCGAATTTTAATAACCACTGTTATATAAAAATATTTCTGGTATTCCTAAACTGTATTTTATATCTGTTTTTTAGCCACCAAACAAACATTTTCGTTCAATTTCGTAATTAGGACGAATTTTCACATGTTTATTGTTCATACTTGTTTTCAATACGCAAAAGCGCAAACACGATCTCTAAATAATAGTTTTATTAATGTACTTATAATATTGTCTGAAATAATCCATTTACCAAAAGTGATGTATGGCAATATTCTCAAGTAACACATAGATGTCGCCAACTTCGCACGGGTTTCGTGTTTATTAACTACTGGGCACTAAATGCAGCAAAATGGGGCTATTTAGGACTATATAATAATAAAAATAAGCATATAAGGCAAGTCGTCGGTGTCTTTGTATGAAATTCTTACATCGGCTAACAAATACTGAGGACAAGCAACTCGTGTTTTATTTATTTCTGTAATTTTTATGTCTTGTGTTCCAATTAACCCCACTTCACTCAACCAACTGAACAATAAAGATAGTTACATCAGTGTAGTTCGGGCGTGACTGTGAGCGCGATCCGCTCGCGCCCCCTAACGACCTCGATACGCAACGCGCCGCTAGTGTTCTCTAGTAACATGTAGATGTCGCTAGCTGTCCGCACCGGTTTCTTGTTTATACTGGTTACTATGTCGCCTGGTTGTAGGCCGCCGCTGTGGGCAGAAATGTTGTTTATTTAAGTACCTAATACATCATATCAAGCATTACATAAATCATCAGAAAGATACAATGTCATGGTAGTTTACACTGCTTCCTGTATTCAATCAGCGTCAGTCAGAGAAAAAAAGTAAAAATCATTTTAAATTAAAAAAAATAGTAAATTAGGTGTGGTTGGACAAATGGAATTTGTGACTGATAGTTTATGTTATCGGAATCAATATGCCATCGGCCTATTTAACAATTTTTGCTACTGAAAATGTATAAAATAATATTTTAACAATACAAGGAATTTGAACTTACTTGTAAGCTGGTGATCCGATGATTACTTTCCATACTAAGATTCCATGTTCTATGTCCGAGGGCATCTGAAAATAAAAAGCAATATTATTAATTACTTTAAACTTATAGACCCTTATTAATAAAAAAAACTCGATGTAGATTAGCCACGGTTTAATAGATTTTAAATTCAAATTCTCTATAGAAAAATTGAAATTAAAATCTGCTAATCCGTTGCTAATCTACATCGTGATTTTATTAATAAGGTCCTTAAAGATACATATAATATTCTGATATGAACAGTATTAAAAAGACCTCCTTGAGAGATTTTGAATACTCAAAAGTAACTAAATTTTAAGTCTCTATTAAGTCTCATGCTATGTCTATAGCATGATACTTATTAAAAATGCTTAAGACTTTAAATTGTTAGGTATCGACCGACAGACACTAAATAACGTCTGTTGTATATTCAAAAGGCTGAATACCTTCGTATTCAGCCTTTTGAATATTAAGAAGTAAAAGCAATTTATCGTAAATAACTCCACCTAATAATTGGGATAATTTAGGCTAAATATAATAATAATAAGTTCAACTAACCTCGGGATTCCTCATCCTCAACTCCATGAGTATATTAGGCGTGAGCGACAACATCGTAATACCGAGGTACCGCCGCGACACCTGCGGCGACTTGGTCGTCCCTGCGGACAGGTCTGAATTGTACACACTGTTATTATAACTGTATAAAATACATTGGGTGTATAAAAGTGGGTGGTAAAAAAAACAGACAAGGTTGTCGTAAATAAAAAATAAACTATTACAAATTGGGTTAAAGAAAAGGATTAAACTTGTAAAAAATAATAAAGTCATTACAAAAAACTTTTCAATCAACAGTTACAAGGGTCGTACAAAAACAAAAATGTTATAAAATTTATCGAAAAACTACATGGAAATAATTATAAAAATGTAACTACAATTATAAGAATATCATTAAAACATGCAATTAAAACGAAATAAAATTGTTACATAGTTTCATGTTGTAGGATATTGTCCTATTTTCCTCTTTTATACAGTACTGCTAAGAGAAACTCACATTAAGATCACAAAAAAGTCACTTTAAGGTGTACCTAAGGTACCAAAAAATAGACATTTAAGCACTCCTTAAAGTTAATTTGCCTCAGTACATATGGAGGTTACTATTATAAAAAAGAATTTGCAATATCATCACATCATCATATCAGACATCTTATAAAAATTATAATTTCAACTTACTCTTAGCCAGAAATTCCTTGACGTAATCTATGGGTATTGCAAAGGAGATACCGGATGTGACCTTCATACTGTTTATTCCTATCGCCTCACCGTCCAGATTGACTAGCGGCCCACCACTGTTGCCAAATGTGATCGGTGCATCTGTCTGTATGTATACCATGTCTTTGCCTGGAATTTGAGTAAAATGGTCAGTTGGAGTTTTGCTTGAAACATTTTTTGTGGAACATAGAAATGTGGTTTAGTATTCGATTTGAGAAAAAGTTGTTTGGAATTATTGTTTTTGGTATATGTTATCAGAATAAGTGTTGTTTTTTTTTTAAGATAATTCACCTTATGATAATGATAATCTGCTTAAAATAATATTAAGTAACTGATGATAATTGTAATATGCAATAATATGCGGGCCTATTGGTCTAGTGGTTAGTGACCCTGACAGCTATACCGGAGGTCGTGGGTTCGATTCCCACCCAGGACAAATGTTTGTGTGATGATCACGATCATTTGTTCTGGTTGTCTGGGTGTAATTTATCTATAATATGTATGTATTTAGAATTATATAAGTATGTTTATCAGTTGTCTGGTTACCATAACACAAGCTCTGCTTAGCTTGGGA
The DNA here is from genome assembly GCA_905475315.1 of Autographa pulchrina. Classification (NCBI taxonomy): domain Eukaryota; kingdom Metazoa; phylum Arthropoda; class Insecta; order Lepidoptera; family Noctuidae; genus Autographa; species Autographa pulchrina. The sequence continues at coordinate 7,337,287 of FR997784.1, read as the reverse complement.
TCAGATAACCGTGTGTGAGTTGTCCCGGAATATTATTATTATATTATAAGCTTTGGTTTTACCATATCTGATATCATTAAGTCTTAATTAAGATTTTATTCAATTCATTTAATTTGGTATACAGTATATATAATATGGTATTAAGTATTGGTATTCACCAAATACAATCATTTTTAAAGTCCCAAATAAACCAAATCAGAAGGGGTTTAGTCAACAAAATCAGAACAAACAACTATGATAATATTACAAAACTGAAACATAAATCTATGATTATTATGTTTCTATAATCATAGAATTATGTTTCTGTTTTGTAATATTATGTTTCCATAAATAAATAAATCTTTAAAACTACTAACCTCTTAAACCAAGCTCCTCACTGGCTCTCTGGGTAGAACTAACAACTCCAGCAGTTACTGTATTACTTAGTGCCAATGGACTGCCCATTGCCACTACCTGCAAAACACATTAAGATCTACATATCATTTCCAGTTAAGAATTGGATAGAAAACTTATACACAAGTGCACTTCGGACTAAACCTCGATAGAATCCATTCAACATTAGTTTCATTTATATGTCTAACATTGGCGTAAATTTCACAATCACAATTAATAATAATTTATTTTTTGAATTAGGGTCACAATATATGGCAGACTAATTTTATAATTCACAAACTTAGCTTTGTAAGCATTTTACTTGCATTAATTTAAAACAAAAGAGTAAATGAAACTGTTTACCTTGTGTTATACATTGTTTGAACAACATACCTCTTCTAGATGGTTGAAAATAGATTTTAATTTGCATTTATTAAAGTTCACAATTAAATTATAATAATATTCACCCATTCTCCAGGCTTGATGTCTGATGAAGAGCCTAATTTCATAGTTGGTAACCCCTTTACGGGGATGCGGAGAGTTGCTAAGTCTGATTTGAGGTCTACATCTTCAACAAATCCTGTGTGGATTGAGCCATCCTGAAAATATAAATAAATAATTAAAGAAAGAAACATATTTATAATGACTATTAAAATTTCTACATTGTATATTATAATTTACCTGGTTTTTAACTGTCATTACAAGGTTAAGTATATATAAAAATTTTGACTGGAAATATCTTTTGATTAACATTGTTGCATAGATGGACAGGAAAACAACTTTCAGGTCAGCTAACAATTTAGATACTATATTATGTGTAATATTGATCACCACGCTTGCTCTCTGCGGGTTGGCGATTTCAGATCCCAAATTTTTGAATCCAGAGAGAGCCAGCGTGGTGATCAATGCTCGTGCCTTCTCTATATGGGAAGAGGCCTGGGCCCAACAGTGGGATGTTTATAGGCTGGATTATTATTATTATATTTATTATGTGTAATAATGTAAAGTATGAATTCAAATTAAATAACATTATAATATAAATGTTACTAGAGTAGTAAGTGAGAAGGATCCAATTAAATATCTTGAGAGTTTTAAAAGGATGTTTTACTTAGGTATAATACTTTGTATCATTCTCCATAAGCATGTGTAAATATTGCATCAGTTTGTCTGGTAACACCATTGCATCATGAACTCAAAATTATGGGCCCACCTGGGCTTGAAACTAGTTATGCATTTCCGATTAATTATCCGTGAATAAAGCTTTTACATTCTCATTACTTACTACAGAAAAACATTACACAACACAAAAAGAAGTTTACATCACTCACCATCAATCGAACATTAACAATAGCATTAGGCTTGTTGACTACAACGTGAGCGTTCGTCAATATCAAGCCGTCTTCCTTCACTATGAACCCAGAACCATTGGAAAGTGTCACTGGTTGACCCGAAAACAGGTCCAGTCTTCGGCTGTCTTTTATCTCTATATACACTACGGAAGGCGCCGACACAGCCACCACATCAGCTATAAAGTTAAACTGTTCTCTTCTACCTTTTAAATTATTACCATCATCAACAGTTGCTGCCACCAATTTCTCTTTCAAACTAATATAACCTATCACCCCGGCCGCGACCGCCAGAATTCCACTATAATAACTGTTACTAGGATCATATCTGTTGTTATAGTTACTAGAAGCTTTCACTAATCGGCAAGAACATCTATAATTTATATTTAGTGCGGGTTTTATGTAAAATACGCGAGAAAATCTCGAAATATTCATTGTTGTTCATGAAATTTGTCAATACGACTGCAAAGGTGACATTTTCTGCCAAATCAGTAGATTGACATATTAGTGATGTAGGAAACAGCTGTTTAAACCGCTTAAACTAGTTAATATCGATTTTGAACCGTTATTTCGTACAGATAATAAAAAGAATGAATGAATGACTGAATGTAATATGTATCAAATCCTACTTACTTAACGCTGTTATTTAATTTGGATTATAAATACAGGTATTTTAAGACAAAAATTTCAATAGTAATTAGTGAACAGCATAACAGACTTGGTTAATATGAAAAAAAGTATTAATATTACTGATTTCTTTAAAAAATTATATCATTGCAAGTGCAAGTGATGAAAGCCGTTTCACTTGAAGTAGTAGTTCATAATCTTTGTAAAACAAAACAAACTCAACCGCCTTACACTACAAACAATGTCGCTTTTATAGCCAATTGGAACATGCAGTAAAGTGAACTTACAAGTTTGTTTACTTTTCCACCAATATGACCTTGCATACCATCAACTTGACCGAGGGCGGGAACTAAATCAACATTTGAACTGGTTTATGGGTTTGTGCAATTTTTATTGAACACTTAAAAAGAGGGCAAAGGTATTTCTATTTACTGCCTAGCTTTTGTATTACATACTTGGCAGAACTCTATTATTTTTTCTTCATCTGTTTGAAAATAAAAATCATAGACATTTTTTTGTAGTATGACTATTAGCTTGCTACTTGAGTTTAAGATCTTTATTATTTTATTTTTATTCACAAATGGCTAGTACTGGTTACTCCGGTTGTCGATTCAGTGTTTCTTTTTTTATAAATGTATAAATGGGCTTGGTCCATACTTGTTTGGAATCAGCGTCAGTAATGCACAAGTTATTTTCATCACTACTTACCACTCACAAATAAAACAATAAAATTAAATGTAGATAGATATTTGTATAATTTTACAATGGAATAATAAAAAATAATTCAATAGGTAATTATTGTTACAGTAACTTACATCTATGCTATTCTTTACACTAAGTAAAAATAGGAACTATAACTATTTACATGTGTTTAAAAAGGTCATATATGACTTTACCAAGATCTAGTGATAGAAAGGGATGGCGCTATACAAATATATAGCACCATCTCTTTTTTTCACGAATTCTCTGTAAAAGATGCAGTTCACAATAAGGGCCTTTATAAAAAACTAAATATAAAGACTCCCATACACAATGTTACTAAAAAAGTCAGCTTCTTAGTTTACTTTATGGTCTGTTGTCTTTGTTTAAATGCACAAACTTAGCCATTGTATATTCGAGTCTAAATAATATTTTACTAGTGGTCAAATCAGATCAATTTCTGTAAGAATGCGTCGCCGTCTGTTGAACGCGCACCGAACGAACATTACACGAACAGCTCGCGAGCCGTTCGCGAGCATGCCGCGAATGCACTAGTGTCAAAAACGCCGTTCGACAGACGTGCGCGCGCCGTTCGCGAGCAGCTCGCGAGCTGTTCGTGTAATGCTTGTTCGGTGCGCGTTCGCCAGATGGGGACGCACCCTAACAAACAGATTATTCTGCTATTTGTTAATTTCTAGACTAGTTTACATTATTTACACTTTCATGATTTAAAATACAATTTAAACGTTCTTAGCGTATTTAATATGATTTAAATACAATCTTCCGTCATTTGAATGTGTTGAAATATTTCGAAGACATTCATTAGTGTCGTCCTGATTATTATGAAACAAATTTTATAATTCAATTAAATTTATGTTACTATTCAATATTTCATCCTAAGGATGAAACTTTTCTTATTTAAAATTTTGATAGGGTTAAATGATATGTATATTGGGTAAAATGTTCGAGATTTTAATCTTTTATTTTCTAAATCAAATATAAATTTCTCTAATTCGAAATTGAAATCTTAATGCTAGGAATTTTTCGCATTTACCGTCAGCTACAATTCTTACCACATACTCCTTTTACCATCAACAATTGCTTTACTTTCCATTTGGTATATTAAAATTCATAACTTTACACATAATATTACATCGTAATTTTCACAAAAATCGTACCTAATAATAAAAGTGCGAACAAACAAAAGTAACGTGAAAGTAAAACAAAATAATGATTTGGCACTTAAAACATTTTTGCAAAAACTACGTCTTACACTTATTGTTGAAAGGACTAAGGTAGGGCAATTTGGACCCACTTTTTTGGTATCCTAATATTTTATACACAGTGATAAATAACCTTCATTTATAACATAGGATATCACTGTTAGGAAATATGAAAAAAGTGGATCCTCATACAATATCCTTTACCATTAGTGAAAATTACCATTAGCTATAATCGCAATGGATGTCACCATTACCGTTGGCAATTCCGTTACCGTTGAGTTTCCCGTTGAGTTTACCATTGATTTCTCCGTTACCATTGAGCATGTTTTCCGGATGGTAAGTGTAGAAAACTGTGCAGAATGCGGAATCGTCTCGAGGTAGTTCGTAGTCGACGTGCTTTGCTGCGAGCCAGGCGGCTCCCATTGCGCTTGATACGCGGAGTCTGACTAGCTCGAGCTCTGTGGTAACCTGGAAAATATTGATTATTATTAAAATTATTATAGTTTTAAGTATGTACCTAATTCGTAAATTAAATGGTAAACGGATTAGAAAAAAATGGTGATATTTCGAACTGTCTGTCGCAAGAATAGTGAATAGGGATGAGCCTGGTAGGAACCATTACCATAACCAATAGTGCAATCTTTAATCCTGAGTAATGACATAAGCTACTTACTTAAGTAGCATAGTGTTATATTATTATACTCACGTGTCGATTAGCCAGCTGCTTCAGCACGCCCGGCTTCAGTATATCCCAGCTCTTCCACACGGATCCGACGCAGACCACACGCAGACGAGACGCAGTAGACCGCGAGGCGAGCGCGGCCGCGTGAGACGCTAGTGCGGCGCCCGCTGACGAGAATATGTGGAGGGAGAGGGCATCGCCCTTGTATGCTAGGGCTGACAGTTTTGCTGTTACACCTGTCGAAAAAAGTTTTATGTTTTTTTATAGTAAATAGGAGCGCGACAAATTATGATGAGTAATTGTTAGGAGGGAAGGGAGGCCTTTGCTCTGCAGTGGTACACTACAGGCTCTTAATAATAATAATATGTTAAGAGATGTCATCGCCCTAGTACGCTAGGGCTGACAGTTTTGCTGTTTTTCATAAATATCGATGATGAATGAAAGGATTGGTGATATAAAAGAGGGAGGCGACATATTCTGACGAGTATATGTAAAGAGATGTCATTGCTCTTGTATGCTTGGGCTGATAGTTTTGCTGTTACACGTCCTGTAAAATATTTTATATAATTTTGCGTTTCAGTCTCCAGCAAGCAATTGGAACAATATGGGCTAGATCCTAAACATAAATACATACAATAACAAATAAACTCTAACTTAAATCATGAGCTAACGTGATAGTATAAGAAAATTGTGTATGGTATAATTCGAAATAGCTGTATATGGTTTAGTGTAAACACAGGGAAGTAACGTGAATTTCGAAGAGCTACATACAGAGTTTTAGTTATTTCAAGGCACCACTAGATACTGGAGAATTTGTAAATACTCAATAAACAACCATGATTAATTATAAATTATAATTATCAATGATCGTATTCTTCCGTACAGGCTATACAGATTTTTAAGACAAAAGACAAAAGGCAACAAAACACCAAAGGAAACAAAGCATCCTAAAAATAAAACAATAAACTAACGCCACATTTAATAAAATTAGTTACACCAAATTTACAATGCCCAAAGCCAGATGCTAAAAGTCAGAAATGTTTTCAAGAAAATAAGACATACAATAATATTAAAAAAAAAATGTGAAATAAATTTTAAGCATTTACCACTAAATATCTTTCAATGGAGTTGTCAATCAATATGACAGGCATGAAGATGCATTTAAATAAATTGGATTAGTAATGGAACGAAAATGTTAACAACGATTCAATGTTTATATTTAGTAAATTGAGGATAATTCTTATAATTTTCGGTGAAATAAGTTATTCATATTCAACGTCATACTTTTGTTTTTCTTTGGGTGTTTAGTATTAGCCTATTGGCTTAATGACGTGAACATTGTATGCAAGGTGGTAGGTTCAAATCAATGTGACTTTCACAAATTGTATGTACTTTCATTGTTTTTTTTTAATTGCCATTGAATATCGTAAAGGCGAAAAACATAATAGAATCTGGAATCGTAAGCTCAAGTGAGCAAGCGTGGAATCAGTGCCCTCTCATTTTAGCAGAACAGAAGATTTTTATTCACTTATATGGGACCACTTCTGAGGCATACCTCATAAACATCAAAAATATTTACAGGAGTCATCGCGGTCCAAACATACAAAAACAACATGCAGTCAAAATAATTACGTCCTCCTTTTGAAATCAGTTAAACACATCCTATACTGATTGACAACCCAACACAACCTTTAAAACTAGTAGTTCCAACACTCAAAACTTTCACTTACCGGCAAATAGAGACTTGTCGAAGTGTTTATACGCATGCGGCAATAGATCAGATCTGGTGTCGGCTCCGAAATGTTCCCTTATAACTTCCCAGACGCGGTCCGTGGGGTGCGGAGCCGGCTGTAGACCGTCGACGTCGTCGAATACCGTTTTTACTGCTTGATGTGCGATCCAGTAAGCTGAGGAAAGATAGGTTAATTAGTAAAAATACCAACTTTCCACGCATGGAAAACATTTGTGTGATTCGCAAACGTTTGACAGAATTATAAGACTGAAACCCTCAGGTCTATGTTATAAAAAGAAAGTTGTATTGCTTTTATTCATTGTTGGTAACACTAATGCAAAAGTGTTAACAGTATTAACAGAAATTTTAATTGAATAAGATGATTTTATTATCTTTCTTTAAAATACATTATAAGTGAAGACAGTATCTTCAGGACTTATTAAAAATCAGTCTAGTCTTTATGCGCTATAATAAAGTTTAGTCGCAGTGTGTTTGTAGAAATTGTTAAAAGACCCAAAAAAACATGTTTTTTTCTCATTTTAATATTGTTTGAATAGATATTTACCGCTCCCTTCATCTCCCAAAAGGTATCCCCATCCGCCGCAGCCATGTTGTTGTCCATCTGGAGTCCTTAGGAGAGCGTTAGATCCTGTACCTGAAATAAAAGGAGGGATAAATAGTTAATAACGTATTTTCCTTATATTATATGTATAACAATACATTTTCATGGGAGACAAACGGGCAATCTATCTGCTCACTTAATGGTTAATGACCATCAATACGGCCTATGAACATAAAAACATGATATGATACTTTGCTAGCCCTGCCATTCGTTCTGGTCTACGGATCCACTTTTAGTCAATATTAGTTCCCAGGAACCATGTTAGCCATTTGGCTATATTACTGAAGCCCATAGCGTGGCACTAGGTACCTACTATTAAATCATATTTCTCTATTATTATATTATTCTATAATATTCAAGACTTTGGCAACTTGAAGAACTCTGGAATCAACGAATAGACGAGAGTATTAGATTAAAATTTAGCGCATAACATGCTACTTTATCTAAAACAAAAAACAGTCGCTCGTTATTCTAATTTTAAACAATAATCCGCCTGTTATCAGTTGTTTGGGAGATAAAGTTATATACAACGGGAATGTGTGTTAAATACAGTAAACAGCGTATTTTTTATAATGTTAAGTATATAACTACAACCTTGAGTATATCTACTAAACTGCCTCGTTGGCCTAGTGGGTCTAAGCGCGACTGCTACGCTAGGGGTCTTGGGTTCGATTCCCAAGTCGACCAAGGTGTTATTGGGTTTTCTATGAAATTCTCAGTAGCAGGTCGGAGTTTGGATTTGTGCCCGGTTAGTGGCAATAGGCTCGCCCCCTATTACATGGGACCTAAACATACCGGCGCGGCGGCGAACTGTGGGTGTACATTGGTACACCTCTGCCTAACCCTTCGGGGATACAGGCGTGATGGTATGTTATGTTATGTTTGAGTATATCTACTGAGACATACAATAACTCCTTAGAGAATGTCCTACTCATTATTGTAATAATGCGTTCTTTAACTACGTAATACTTATTCAAAATATCTATTAGGTATGTGTTGCAACTTAGGACTATTACGCCTTATTTTTGTTCAATTTATTTTTTTTGGAATGGATTAAGAGTTTATTCTGGTTTAAAAGCGAAATATGCTATCGGATTGGATTGGATCGGGATTGTCATGCATAATAGGGATGATGACCAATTTTTATTTTAATGTCGATCTATTAGATAATAAAAAAAAATTTAGACACGTATTTTTTCTTTTGTCTCGTAAATAAAGAATTATACGTCACGTCTAAGCAAAAATTGTACCTACCCGTGACGTCACAAGCCCCCACTCCCGAACTTTAAAGCGGTTTATCTTATTGATTTGATAAAAGAAAAATTATGTGTCTATTATATTTTGATTATCTAAATGGCGGACTAAATAAATGTTGACTTTTCATACCTAGTCATCTACCCTAATCAGAAATGGAGTGTCTTTAACACACAACGTTTTCTAAATTTAAATAATCCATAGAACCCAACATAACTTACAAGCATAAGGAAACATGATCAATAATTAAATCAATAATAATAAACGAATAATAAAATTGTTATATTTTGCCTATTAAAAATGTACAGCGCTCTTATCAGAATTTCTAAATGATATCTGTTTTTTGTTTCAGGTAAGTACCTACCTATATTGTATGGAAGAAATGTTTCTACAAAGGCAGAAAAGTAATAATAGCATGTTATTTGTTTTAAGTTGAATGGACTCATGCACCGAAGATTTATTCGATTGTTTGACGTTTTTATCTATTGCGCCAAAAATATTTGCCCAACTGATTGAGTCATACGGCTACTAATAAATACATTCGAATTTATGTATTTTTTTTACACAAAATATAGCGTTTAAGAATATTTGTTCGCAACATTTTATTTTAAAAGGCATAGAAATTAATTACATTGCTATTCGTCATTTTGCAAAATATTCCGTGTCCTAAAAAAACTATGATCATCTGTGTTCTGTCGGATTTTCAAAATGAGAAATGAAAAAAAAATGGGGTAAGTTTTTTTTTACTTTAGCTTAAATACCTAAATCCTTGCATCCGCCAAAGATAATGATGTTATGATCATCCAAGTAGGTCGTAATGAAATAGGACACGATCGAGGCTACTAGATAACCTTTCACCCTTGTCAACTGTCACATGGATATTGACAGCACCCTTATTACAAGTACATAAGGTTGGTTTTCGTAAAGCTATTGTACTGACGTAAATGTTTTGCGTAAACATTGACTTATCGTCGAGTAAATACTTCCTTCGTAATGATATTGCGAGTTTATTGGTAATGTCAATATCTTGGTCTGATAGGTCGCCGTTTGAATTAATGTTTTATTTAAGCAAGGAGGTGTAAAAACGTCTTTTCATTGGGGGGGATTTTTGGATTCAAATTCTAGGGGGGATTTTATGGTGTTTAATTAATTAGGATGAAATTTGACATTTAAGTCGTTATAAAAAGATGTAGATTGGCATTACTAAGCATTCGAATATGGAGACTGCGTCTTTCGATGTCGAATAGTTCAAAGTTAGAATCCTATATTTTTTACCCACAGCTGGGCCATCACTCAAAGCCACTCAGATTCTGTAAATAAGCCAACATAATGTATATTTTGGACCATTTACAGCAACAATCTCATCGGTCCATTGACTGTCTCTTAAAAAAATAAAAACCTTAAAAAACGTTTTTTTTTATTAAAAACCTAGTTTACAATACCTAGTATCTAAATGCTAAATTCAAGGCACTAAGCAATCCCGCCCTTGAATCAACTTAATTTCCTTTTGTTAGTCAGTTGAATGTCGACCGTTCACTACAAGGTTTTAATTAGAATTTAAATGTTGAATGAACATTTCGTGCGGGTTCATACGTGACGATTTGCTTCTTTTAATTTTGAATGTGGAACGGTTTTTGATAAGGCCTGTATTTTTGTATGTAACCTTTTTTGTTTACCACATTAAAACTCAATAGTAATAAGTAGGTTTTAAAAACATTGGCCATTTATAATAACAATAATAATATTCCGGGACCACTTACACACGGTTATCTGATCCCAAGCTAAGCAGATTAAGCTTGTAACCAGACAACTGATAAACATACTTATATATTTCTAAATACATACATATTATTAAATAGATAAATTACACCCAGACACAGAACAAATGATCGTGCTCATCACACAAAGATTTGTCCTGAGTGGGAATCGAACCCACGACCTCCGGTATAGCAGTCAGGGTTACTAATCACTAGACCAACAGGCCCGTCAATTTATATTCGGCTAAGTTGTTTTCTCGATAAACATCCCTCATATTTGTTATTTAATTAATTCTACAAGCAATTGCTAGTTCTAGATATTCTAATTATTAATGCATACATTCAAAAGATCATTCATTCACCAGTCATGGTACTAAACAATATTTAAATGTGAATGTAAACATTAACATTTCAATAATTACAGTAATCAGGCCGTGACAATACGTACCTATTCAAAGACATGACGAAAAGAGGTTTCAATACATTTTGGTAATGGTATCGCAATTTAAAAAATCCTTATTCTATTGTTTCTACACAGTCTTTACTTATTACCTAATGCCGTGGTAATTAGATCTATCTGTCAAAGATGGAATGACAGACTAGAGTCAAAGTCCGTACGACAAAAAAAAACATTTTTGTAGATTCATACCCATTAGATGTGTATCTATATTTAAACGGTTCAATTGGGTTAAAAGGCTTAATAAGAGACCACACGTTTTTGATTCCATACGCCTTAATAAGTTCAATTAGAACTCGTTGCCTCGATGTGGCCAACAATTTAATAAAACGTTGGTAACACAGTTGACGACATGATTTCCGTTGAAAATTGCAATTTATTATTTAAGCAACTAAGCCAAAATTACTATTTTGATCTTAATCACCCACTTACTAAATAATGTATAAATCCACAAACGTAGATACACATGTCACACAATATACATAGGTAAGTGCAGCGGCTTTAATAGATGGCGCTAGTAAACTTTACATTTACGTCAGAAAAACTTGATTAGCCTAAAATCGGAACTGAATAATATTACGATGATTGATATTCAAAAATTTTATAATCAAATAAAAAGTTGTCATAACAAAAAACTCGTTATTTTCTAAAAACCAGTTACAAAAATCTACATAAAAACCCGAAGTCGATTATAATAAAAAAAATAACGTCGCGTGAGAACCAGGCTTTAGGTATTAATAATAAGTCATTTGACTGGCTGTATGAAATTGTGTCATGGTCTCCGCAACTGGCTTCCTAATGTAACGGCATTTTTTTTATTAAGTAATCGGTAACTGGTATTTTGGCCACGATTTGTTTGATTCCATTTTAATACAGATGTTGTTAGAATATTTAGCATTTATTTATTTAATACTTTTTGCACACTGTTGCACAAAGGCGGACTTAATGCCATTTGGCATTCTCTGCCAGTCAACCTTAGGGTGAAGCAGAAAAAAAATCGTGGTTACGGTAAATTTACGTTGTTTTTTACTTTTTACACATAATATTATTCTAAGCAGTTAATCACTTCATCGATTATAATTTGTGTATCTCAATTGAATTACGATTCCTTAGCCCGGTTTTGAAGTGTTAATTTATTATTCGCATAATTTGCGTATCAATCGAAAGTTAAGATAGTAATCAGCTGTTATAGGAACTATGCATATACTACAGTTAGGTAACTAATAAGAACAAATTATAATAGTCATTAAAATCAAAGCTCAATGAAATTAATTTGTCAGTCTTAAAACGACGGGCCTGTTGGTCTAGTGGTTAGTGACCCTGACTGCTATACCGGAGGTTGTGGGTTCGATTCCCACCCAGGACAAATCTTTGTGTGATGAGCACGATCATTTGTTCTGTGTCTGGGTGTAATTTATCTATAATATGTATGTATTTAGAAATATATAAGTATGTTTATCAGTTGTCTGGTTACCATAACACAAGCTCTGCTTAGCTTGGGATCAGATAACCGTGTGTAAGTTGTCCCGGAATAATATTAATATTTTCTTTATTTTTCAATAAACATATAAAATACATTTTTAAATATATACAAAAAACAATATATATATACATTTAAAAATATAAAATTTAGTGTCCAACCGGCCTCGGGACAGGGTCCAAGCTGCCGGTGGTTAGGACTCCAGAGAGAGGAACCTCCTCACAATACGCGCCGTGTCGAGAAGTACCGCTTTCTGAATCAAACCCTTGACCCAGGCGCCTAGCGAGAGCCTCTTAAGGTGTTGGTCGAGGCTCTTGGCTATTATGCCGTTGGCTGTAACGACTATCGGGACAATGATTGCTGAGATATATTAATATTATTATTAAAACAATCATAATTTATGGTAGTCTAGAAAAACTAAACCCAGTTCTCACGGAATCGTGTTAAGTGTACAAAATAAGTATATGGAGGTAAGCCAAGAAACAAGAAACAATAGTTTTAGCACCATTTAATGTAACCTAATTAGGGTTGACTGAACTCACGAAATGTAACCGTTTTAGTTACTTTGGTACTAAGTAACCTAAAACGACTCTACAATGAAATACGATAGTAAGAGTTTAATGTACAGTATAAAATAACTGTTTTTGATAGCGTACTTTGTGCTGTTAAAATAGTTTCAAAACATTTACTGTTATCTAGTTTTTTTTAATAACATCAATAACAACTTTTTTGGAAATAGGTAATGGATAAGTTTTACTCTTTTTTTGTTTAAAAATTATACCTTTGTTATGCAGCAATGTTGTACTGAAAACAACAATTATTATCCTCTCATGATCACAAAAAAAGTAACAAAAACCTCTTCAAGGATAATAAAATTCCATTCTGCATAAACATGACGACAATAACACAAAACCTCGCGGTTACACCAGGTTTTCTTACGTCAGTTTTTAAAAAGAATCTAACCATTTTTTTAAGGAAATTTCTAATAAACTTCATTGCAAAAAGTATTTTTGCTCCGAACAGAATATTTGCCCACCTAACCATCCGCCATTTTTTATTCATACAGCGTTTAAAAAAACATTACTTCGTCCGTTAGGTCCTTAACCTTTGCCATTCAAATGAGATAACATAATAATATGTGTTAATGTTAGTTACCCAATCTGTTTGACGCACATTTCCATATTCAATCCTTCGTTATTGCTTCCGCGGTTCCATCTTAATATGCAACTGGTTTTAAAACTTTATATTTTTAGGAGAATAGAATAATATTGGACATACTTTGGTAGTCATTAAGTATTTGGCAGTCGTTAAGTCAATCCGGACAACCAGTCTTACAATGGGATACTGTTTTCCATTAAAATGGGTTGTGGAGGTCAGATAGGTAGTCGCTCCATGTAAAATACGGTATTCAGCTGAATCCGGTAAGACTGGTAGCCGACCCCAACATAGTTGAGAAGAGGCTCGGGAGATGATGATGATGATGGACATTACAGAAGTTCTCAAATGTATATAGGTCGATAGTTTACCAAGTGACAGAAACAGCATGAACTTTAAGGGTAACCTAAAACTGTGCTGCTTTTAAGTATCCGGACTTATTAGACTTTTGGTAAAGATGTTTATAGAAAATGCCGTTCCCTTACCATCAGGTGAACAATTGAACATATACCCGTAAATAGATATCAGGAAGCCCTGATCAGAGTTCAATCTATGCTTGATCGAGTAGTGTTACCTTACAGAACAACTTACATAAGTATACATGTCAGTAATTTATTTGTTAATGCTTACATAATTGGTGCAGCTATACTAATCGCTGCACACTTAGACCATCTTACACGAGGCAACGCAAGTCTCCGATACCCGACGACTTAAGTCTCCAAGCGACTTGTCTTCATACAAACTCATAGCGGTTCGTACATAGGCACGCATCGTTCCAAAGATGCGTGCCTATGTACGAACCGCTATCACCGTTCATTCTCGCACCGCATTCTATCACCGCAGTCTCCAGACTAAAGTCGTCGTCGGAAACGTCGCCTCGTGTAAGAACAGCCTATGCATGCGTAGTTGTTCATTTACCAACAAACTAGAAAGATTATGACGCCAACTAACATTCAATAGTTTGATTAGGTGATAACGGCTTTTATCTAATCAGAATAGGTGTTATGTTTACTATATTATGACGTAGAACTCATCTGATTCATGAATACATTTGTTTTCAAACAAAAGTTTTTTTTATACGGCCAGGGCAGCGACTGGTTTGTTACTCGTATGATAAAGAGTGCATGTTTTTAAAATAATAAGCACAGAACTGTTTTTCCGGATATAATGGAGTGAATAACCTCAATTTAGAAAGAAATTACATGGTCTGGTCCTCATCTGCTTTTGCCTGAATATTCCTTATTCCAAATTTTTATACATATATTTTTGAACGTAGTCTAGTAAACATCAGTACCTCATCCTTAAAAGGAGAAATCTCGCATCAGTGATCTACTTCATCATTCATTTTGTTAATGACACCGACGTAGACAGTAGCAACGGCCGTCCTTGCTACAGCATGCTTCTACAATTTAGAATATCATTCACTTTTATATATTCTTACCAGCAATAAGCACCATGCCACCATCAGGGGCACCAGTGAACAGCGATCCAGCGGTATCAGATGCCACATAAATCGCTTTAGCACAATTGCCATCCTTCTCTCTCACACGGGAAGCTAGCTCAGCGTTACTGCTTTCCTGCTCGCACCCAGACAGCGTGAGCCCCTGAGAAGTAAAGGTTGAATTGATAAAACCATTATAAATAGATCTGATTGGACAATTGTCTTGTGATTTGTGGTCGTTGAGGCAATTGGAAAATAGCTTTTTAAGATTGTTGCGTCTATTTTTGTGCTGTGATTGTTGGAGCTAGAGTAGGAAATAGATCATCAGAGTCTTTTATGTATTGATGAACCGCTGGGACTAGTTTCTTCTGTTCAGAAGATGAAAATCAATACGCTGCTCTAGTAAAAGGGTTTCAATCGCTATATCAATTTTTAATCCTGAAGACATCTAACACATTTAACAACCTACAACTTTCAACACTACACAAACTCACTGAGCAGAAAAGCTCTAATTAAAAAATATTTTCGTTAAAGTGGGTCTGATTCTGCTAGCAAAATTTGAACAGGAAGAACAAATATACAAACGTTAATGAAAGCGTACTTATACGACATGAAGGAATTCTTACCAAGGAATCCAGCGGTTTATCCTTCGGCAGCCCCGCATTCTCCTTAGCAGCTTGCAGCATAGATATAATCCTGCTCGCACACTCGTCGATGCCAAGGGTCCAGTGGTTGGTGCCCAGGCCCTTAGCTTTGCCCACCACCCGTCCCGACTCGTCGCATATTACGAGGTTGGAGTGGGTTGCGCCGCTGTTAGGGAAAAACAATAGTTCTGTTTAGTACAAGTGGAAATAATCATTAAACTTCAAACAGAAAAGTAGTGAAAATACTTTTAAAAAACGAGAGTAAGCGCTTACTATCTTAGATTTGATCATAATTCAATTACTGAATTAGGATGCCCTATTTGATTTGTTTGTATTAATGAAGATGATGATTATATTACACCTTCCTAAATTCAGGAACGATTTTATTTAGGACTCTTTATTCAGGTTAGTGTAATAACCGCATTATGTAAAGGTGGAATACAGAAGATACTTTTTGATCTGTTTGTTATATTCACTGACTAACTAGCTCTTCCCCACAGTTACATCCTTCTGTTTTTTTTTGGCTTCTATGGTGCCGAGTCAGATTGTGTAGGTACGGAAACCCTTGGTGAGAAAGTCTAGATCATTATATCCAGGCAGTTACCACGAGGTACAAGGTAATTTTGAACGACATCTGACGTGATCATATAACCTTTCATTAATGAATAATATAATATTGTGTAGTGAAGTGCTTTTTCCATGAGAACCATGTTAAATACTCCCGATAAGTCGATATTATTCACGAATTTATTATCTGTAATAAATATTACATGGTGTTTGGCTATTATTGGGCTTTTAATAATAGATATGTGGTAGGAAATTTACCTCTCATTTAGTTTGAGTGTCTGGACACAGAATTCATAACAAATACCTACCTAGTTGGTTTAGTACATGATGTTTTTAAGTATCAGCCCACCAGCGATTAGCACCAGCAAAAATATCTTTGCTCATTAGCTATCGTTTCATGTCATGTTTTAAGTCAATTATATATACATATTAAAAACTTAAATTTATTTTTTGACAGCGTTTTTGAGAATAAAAACGAACCAGATGGTAAAAATGTAAAGGGTGATTTTATAGATTAACGCATGATCAACCAACCGTCGCGACCAGTTACAGCCACTAGCCGTTATTTATAAATCGACAGCTTTATTTTGTCCGTTGAGAATAAAATAAACTACAATTTTCCCTATTTCGCTCATCATAGATCTTGAAGACATGGCAGTCCTAGGTTCTTTATAGGACTGTCAAGTCTTCTGTAGTATTCTGAACCACCATTCCATTAGAGATTTCCCTTATAACACTCGAATTGAATAAAAAATAACAATTAATAAAAAGTTAGATTTTTCTCATATTGGCCTGACCTACTTATTACTTTTCTCTATGGGCCTGACTATGAATGTTTACTAGTCAGTTACCATTGTCAAGGAATGACAATGGCCGTTATCACTTATTACGTAATAGAAGAACTACACGTTCACATAACAGATAAAATAGTTTAATACATAATTATGAATTAATTAGGAACAATATTAGTGTCGAACGACCAAACGATTTTATGAATTAAAAAAAAGCAACATAATAATATTATAAGCCAACGCGTATTTAAAAAAAAACACCTTTTAAAACGGATTTAGTATTCCGTATGCGACTGGCCGGCAAAAGTAAATGAGATCAGAATCTTTTTTTTTTCTTCATTGCAATGGAACTATTTTATAGTAGGAATGTGTAAAATAATAATATTCCGGGACAGCTTACACACGGTTATTTGATCCCAAGCTAAGCAGAGCTTGTGTTATGGTAACCAGACAACTGATAAACATACTTATATATTTCTAAATACATACATATTTTAGATAAATTACACCCAGACAACCAGAACAAATGATCGTGCTCATCACACAAACATTTGTCCTGGGTGGGAATCGAACCCACGACCTCCGGTATAACAGTCAGGGTCACTAATCACTAGACCAACAGGCCCGTCAAAAAAACTAGTTATTCTGCTATAGAGCACTTGTTCTGGTTGAAATATTTATTCAGAGTTTAAATTAAAGTCAATCTTCCGTGATTGACGAACGTATAATAAGTGTTAAGGAATAAATAGCTAAGGTAATACATAAATATTATTTTAGTGTTTTAATTTTATGTAGTTTGGAGTGCTATTTCCTCTCATTAAATGATAAGCTAGATAACTCAAAGAGATCATAAATTAAATAGATTAACATAAAAAGGCCAAGTTCAAGATAAAAATGCTATCTCTATTAATATCGATACAAACAATTTCTAATCGATCTAGTTCGATATCGGTCCTCTACTGACTTACTTACTGAAATAACATCATCCACCAACCAACCAACTCCTTTCTTTAGAACAAAGAATTGTTTGGTGAAAAGGGAAGTTGTCGAGGAAATAAAAAAATTGCGAGGATCTTTTAACAATTAAGTAGTTAAAGATTACTGTAATATTTATATCATTAACAAATATTTGTCTTAAGTAAATTAAATGACATTTTTGTGTAACATTAATAACCATTAACACTCTCTTTATTAAATTGCTATAATATAGATAATGACAATGATATAGCTACGTAGTTACTCAAGGGGAATTTTTGAGGGAATTTACAGCTAAACATAATAAAATTACTGAACAATAACAGCATTTCATCATAAGTAGAAGTTTTATTGCCCGATTTCTTATCTTACTTGAATAGTATTACTTCATTTAAATAATTTCATATGAAAGGCGAATACATCTACAAAAGTCAGTCATGGATTTCCCAGCCGAGAATAATAATAAAAATGTTGACATTCGTCACCATTCGTACAAGAAATGTACATTCGGTAACAGAAATCTAACAACAAAATCAAACAAGGCAGGTACAATAGTTGCCAAAAAAAACAGCTGTTTAGTGATATTTACAATATTGGTGTTCAGACAGTTATCAGAGTGTTTTTAGTAGAATTCTAGTAAAAAAAACATTGTAAAACACCATTTGTATTTTGGTCACCATCGACTCATTGCATTTCATTGTGTCCAGATGTTTTGTAAATCTGTATTCATGGAGTTTTGTTGTTGTCTGTACTTACAGTACATTCACACCACATTGTTATTCATTCAAGACGTGACTTGTGTTAAACACTTTCCTGTTTAAAGTCAGTTAAAAACGCTTAACTGCCTCGTTGGCCTAGTGGTGCTAAGCGCGACTGCTACGCTAGAGGTCTTGGGTTCGATTCCCAAGTCGACCAAGATGTTATTGGGTTTTTCTATGAAATTCTCAGTAGCAGGTCGGAGTTTGGATTTGTGTCCGGTTAGTGGCAATAGGCTCGCCCCCTATTACATGGGACCAAAACATACCGGCGAACTGTGAGTGTACATTGGTACACCTCTGCCTAACCTTTCGGGGATACAGGCGATGGTATGTTATGTTAAAAACGCTTAAAAACTTGTTAAATGTTGTTTAGTTAAAAACAATTTCTAGAATAGAAAATTGTCTTAGACTTTAAATAATAATGATAAAATAGAATCTATTGTCTATTTAGATAATATATATATTTGAAATTTACGTTTGATAAAAAAACATACAGATGAATTGAGAATTTATCTTTTTGAAGTCGGTTGAAAATGAGATAATAATATCATGATTGTATGAGGCTATATTTTAAACAAAAGATACTAGCCCACCTATCTGCTTACCCTAAAATACCTTTCTATTATCGAGTCATAAGGTATAATGTACCAGATCGAATGTAGCTCATATTAGGCGGAAAAGATCGATTTCAGGAATTGATGATAAACACAAGAACACTATTCATAACACTTAAGTATCATATCTTCCAACAGGACAATACACTAACGATTGTCGATAACTATACGACTATCAAATAAAGGATGTTTAAACACCATTGTTACAATTAAGTGTTATCTTCTTAATGTTTTGTTTATAGTTATAAACTAACATGATTTAAAGTACCTCTCTAAATTAGTTGAGTTTGTCGCTCTTTAGATTCGAGTAAAGAATTCCTTTTTTAATCGACGCAAAAAGGGATGTTATTAGTTTGACGTGTCGGTCGGCCTGTCTGTGCATCGTAGCTCCTAAAGGAATGAACCGATTTTAATGCGGTTTTTTTTAAAGCTGACGTGATCGAGATTGCTTTAAAGTCTTTTTTATAATTTATGAAAACTTGTTCAATAATTTGAAAGTTATCATCAATTTTCTGAATTAAGTGGGGGTTTTCTAAATGTCTAAATTATATTTATATCACATGGCCGATTTTCATCAAACGAGCGAATGCTCATTGTATCCGCACCCCATATTTTTTTTTAATTTCTAAAGTGTTTTAAATGGTGGGGGATTGAATGAGACATCGCTCGTTTGTTGTAAATCGGCCTTTAGGCTATAGATAAGCCTGAACATCAACATTTAGTTGCATTCTGCAGAATGACAGATAACAAATAACACAGTCTATTTAGTATCAATACGAACGATCAATATCACACCTTATCAAATAATACGGGCGATAGGAAATGATTATACCTACCTTTACCTTAAGCGGAAAGTACCTTTGTTTATACATACATTACACTCGTGTTTATAACCGAAAATGTAGATCGTGGGATGTTGTTCGCATTTTAATTGAGAATTACTGATGCGGGTTACAAGATTTAAGAGATTAAAGTGATTGCTTGATTGGTTCCTAACCTTAGCGGAAAGTATGTAAAGAGGAATTCTGTTGCTTTTTATGTAGGCATATTATTATAACTCTTCTTTTGGCGTGTATTTCGTAGGTGGGTTTGTAGCCTATATATCAGCCACTTTAAAGAAATAATGACCGTGCTCTGGGATTATGAACCTTAATTCAATGACTAACAGTTCAGTTTCCATCACATTCAAATTACTTTTAGGCCCTTTTCGGTAATATTTGTCATTCTAAAATGAACTTAAACACATGTTGTCAAAGTTGATAATTGCGTAATTAGTAATAACGTTTAATTCTCTTTCCAGATTGGCTTTAGTATAGTTACCTAGTTTGGTTTTCGGGTAATAATGGTGCCCGAGTACAGGAACTTGTAGGGTAAATACGCCATATGTCGGCCACCCCCCAATCGTCGGCCGTCTGCACATTTTTATCTTGCGTTCGTTCCAAGGGTAATGAAATGGTAATTTTACTACTCGAATTGCAACCTAAGTTCATATTCTATACGCACAAACTGTCACTATCCTATTACGTCACCCGGTCTTCACACACTGAGCGTCAGCAGCGATCGCGCCGTTGAAGAGTCAAGTTCTTAGTTAAAGTAGCTTACTTGATGAGAATACCCACGCTTCGGGGATTGATATTACAACGGTAAGACGTTTCTTTATTTTTGTTTTAAGCTTTGTTATCACTAAAAAGTTATTTTTACTATATTTTGACATTGTTTTTTTAACGTTTTTCGTATTATTTTAAATGAAAAATAGGAGGCCGCCATTAGAATACCAGTTTCGGCTTAAAACCGAATTCTCGGCCGGGGCCGACTTAAAGTAAATGCAGTCTGTTTTACAAATTCCAATTCTACCAATTCCATTTGCTTAATAGGAGTTTTTGCAAAGCTTAATAGGTTAATAAATATATTTTACGTTTAGTCGCTAAATACCGGCCGGGGTGATCTTAGTTGAATGTCGAGAAATGAGGCACACACAACAGGGGCCGACTTTAAATATATTAAATATCGTAATGTCGGCCAGCCTCGAATTTGAACGCTAATATACAGGCTGATTACTTTTGTATTTTTTCATTGATTGTGTGGGTAGTCATTTTTAATTTATTTATCAAACTTATTTTCTCGAAATTGAATATATGTTATGTACCCAATACAAAAATTTATTAACATTTTAAATAGGTTTATTAGATTAATAGTTTGGATGTAGAAGTTGACAGTATCGAAGACATAATTATGTATATTATTCATGATAGCTAAATATGGTTTGGGATACAATTGAAAAATGTTTTTTGGAATTTGCTGGTTATATTTATTCCGATGTTTAACTTAGTTATAATTATAGTAACTTTTAAACAAATTACCCTAAGACAAATACAAATGTATACTCCTGCCAAAATAAATCATGTTGATTATATTTTTCATAGTCTTAATTTTAAACACCCTATATCCGGCCGACATTTGGGAAAAACACCGCCGACAATAGGCCGCGAACGGCCGACTTAAGGGTTTTTTCGTCTTCAACGCATCTAAACCTTAATCCTTTTTTATTTTAGTAGAAAAGTCAAATTTATGCCTAAAAACATAAAATAGATTTATCAACCTGTCTAAAACCGCAACACAAGCTATCCTTTGTTGCAAACTGGTGCAGCCAGAGCATTCCAAAGTTAGAAAATCCGTAAGGGGGCCGACATTTAGCGTATTTACCCTACATAGCTTTTAGTTGTTAATAGCTGAACTTTACAATTCTTATACTTTAGTACCTATATAAGTACCTATAATCCTTCAGATTCCTTTTTCTTCTGCGGGTACCTATTTCGTATTTTGGTTGTAGTATCCTATTCGGGTAAAAATGGTGCCTAGGTAGGTACCTACAGGAGCTGCGTAGCTTTAAGTTGAACTTTATACTTTTTATACACCTATGTACTTGCGAATGCTACCTAGGTAAGGATTTATTTTAAAAGATTGATTGATTGCATTTGACTAATTCCAACAAGCATGGGTACATAGGTATGCGGTACCTAGTGCCAAAGAAACCTTGATGATCTAAATGCATATGTGTTAAGGACATAGCCATTTAAGATTAAAAACAATTGAAAGTGTTTTTGCTGCTTTAAATACTAATAACTTAATAAGTATATTTTTAGCGGCTTTTTCCACGCGGTTATCAAAGAAGCTTACCTTTATGAACTGCACTAAAACCAGTTGACATTTATTTGCATTATATAAATTTGATTGAAAAGTAAACGTTATAAAAATTCAAGGTCGACCACTGGGAATAATGAAATTACTTAAATTCCTTATTCTTTGCCACTTTAATTATAACTTTAAACACATTAAAATAAAGTTTATTTTAGCTTAGTAAAATTTTGTCGGCGTGGCGGACAAGCCGCTCAAATTCTGGCTTGTGATTGGTCGAAAGTTACGGTCGTGAATGTAGCGTCATGAAATGCATTGTTTATTTTTCACAATTGGACAAATTGCCCAACTGTTACTTCTGATTTCACGTGTATTTTTGACAATGCATTTTGGTGTAAACCTGTAAACAGTTTTTTTGTGAACAGTGTCAGACACATTATTAGGCAACAGCTGTTTTTTGTGTGTTATTTATTTACATGTTATGTTATCTACCAAATACTTACCTTATTTTTTTGTAAGTTGGTATCATTATACAAAGAATTAAATTTTATGGTCTATTTTTATGTCTTGAAACTAGACACTAATTAAATTATTATCTCTTGACATTATTTATTATAATACGTAAATAGATTGGTACTTGATTTGGTAGCCACATTTTACTTCAAATAAACTAATATAAACGCGCCTTAATCTCCGAAATGCTATGCATTTAGCATTGAAATAACATCCAATTAATTAATATCGGCATTGACATTTTGGTAGACGAACATTTTGCCAAAGAAGATTGAGTAAATACAATATAGGTTATAAATAAATATTTAATGCATTAAGACACCGTTGCGAAATCTAGGAATGCTATTCTCAAGGCAAGCCTTTCAACTTTCGATACACTTATTGAACCTACCAATTGTATACGAAAATAATTAATTAAATAGACCACTCACCCTTCTACACCTGCGAAATACATTTTAACTGCACTTGTTTATTATATTTCCACAGAACAAAAGTTATGACTTATAAAACGCATTAATCAACGGATAGAATTTATTACTTTCTCGATGTGATAATAACTTATTGAATAAACGCGTAACCAACGACCTTCCGAAGCGAAAGCGGGCGCTCAACTGAATGAACTACGAATGAAGTAATGGAACGAAAACATTGACCGCTGACGCAACTAGTGATGCGCGTTCGCTTTCATTCGTGACAATAAACTGTTATTTTCAGAGCGCTTTTTGCGACAACCGTTATAGATAACGTTAGATAAGTAAATAAATGAGGCATGTTATCTACAGCTACAATAGTCGTGATACCATGAACACAAATAAATACTGACCAAGCAATTAATATTTCTGTTGATAGTCACAGATATAAGTAAATTTATCTTGGCTCAGAGCAGGGTGTTAGACATGTTCGAATCTTATAAGAAATAATTTAAGACCGGGCAAAATTTTTTTTTTTTTTTTTTTTTTCAAATTTTATAGGCAGGTACATACTACGCGAAATAATAAGTTCTTTACTAGCATTTTTTAAACACAAATGATGCTTTCATACAGCTGGTCAAGAATTGATATTTTATTTGTTGTGAATGGTAAATCACACTGCCAATATCCTACTGATTGAAAAATATTACATATTTCTGTTCCCATTCTTTATTACTGGGGTTAGAATGATTATAATATAAAAAATTACGCCAGCATTTTCAATTAATACAGGTTTTGGAAGTGTGCCTTGCACACTGTTTAAAGTGCTGATAATTAATTATATTTCCTGATGAGTATCGAACTCTATCGTGATCCTTGTAATGTCCAAGATTATTGTAACACGTACCAGTTTGCCAGAACTGTTCCACTCACAATAGTAGTTATACAAACCTTTGAACTGTAGAGACAGGTCAATAAAACAAGAGAAGTAGGTAACATCTCGTATATTAATCCATAGTAATATTGATATCGTTCACACATAAACATACAACTCGCCTAACGAATATAATGTTAAAACATCGAATACACAATTGAATAAATTTGAGGAACGTTGAGATCTTTAATTATCCATCGACTATTTATATACCCGTTTATGCTAATCTTAGGCAGGTAGGCAAGTATTATTTGAATAAGTTAGTTTTAGAAATGCACCGACTACTGTGTATCGTCGACAGTCAAGATAATTTATAGACCCATTCGACTAAACGTAATCTCTTTAAAAAGATTTTGTACAATTTTATTTGTCTTAGTTGACTAATCATTGAGTTAAAAATGTCCAATTTTATAATTTAGTATAAATTCAAAGGTACAGTTTAATCACTTATATAAAACAGGCACTGTCAACCACCGATATTTCTGGTCAGTTTTCAAACTACAAGTACAGAGCTCTCTTAGATTATTGACTTATTCGATCTACTTTGGTTATGCATTTTTATATAAATTATTGCTTAGCTATGACTCTTGAATACTTTAACTATTTACGATTCTAATAAAAAAATATTAATACTCTTTTACTTACGTACTTTATATGGCTTTAAGTATTATTTGTATTTGTAGTCTGATAACATTACGAGTATATAGAACACCATAATGAATTTTATCTTAGGTGTATAGGATTGAGGGTAACACAACACGTAATACTGTTGCAAATAAATAAACGAAGTGAGTGTCGATGGGTTGATTATTTAACATAAAAGAACAACGACAAGAATCTAAAGTATAGCCTTATGGGGCCTCTAGCTTATCTACTTATGGGAAAGGTATATTAAAGTTAATTATGGCCATAATATACTTAGTTGATGTAGGTAGGTAATTATCATAGCTGAGTAACGGATAAAAGAACTAGAATAAGTACTACATTTGTGTCAGTTTAAGCGTTTTAAATTTGGAGTTACTATAACAGGCCAAAAGCGAAATCGAATATAAATATCGATATCGCTTTTACACCCAACACTATTCTACTTAATTCTTTAACTTAACACATTATAATTCCTCGTTATAACAACATATTGGTTAGATGGTATCTTTTATTACATAATATTAGGTACAATTAAGTTCTGACAGTCTTTTCAATAAATAAATTCACTTTTAAAAACATTCACTGAAGTACGCACATCAATAATTTAAATATAGCTCGTTAACAAGCTATTTTATTCGTTATAACGATAAAATAACTAAGTTATTTATACGTTATAACGTTACTATATTTCGTTACACACATTTATTAATACAATATCAGTTATGTTGACGTTAGAGTAGGACGCTTTTAGTAATAATATACAGATAAAAAAGTGTTGTACATTATTTCTAACGGTTATTATGTTATATTTGCTAAACACATGCGACGGTTGTTTGAAACTGGGGGTTTTGCCGCCGCATTGCTTGACGTCACCTGTAAATAAATGAAATGGTGAATTTTAAAGCCAAATTAAGTTACTCTTATTTTTATTGCTTTCTACATTACTTATTTTCATTAGTCACACACATTAAAACGAGTTTAAATTACAAAATACTAACTGGTAACGACATCTGTTATTCAATTTTGGTATTAAAATAGTTGCGTGGTTATCACTACGCACAACAGATGGCGCTGTACTAAATATCGCAGTTACAGGTAAAATTGAAACAATTGAACGTTAGTAAACGAACGTAAAATTTATTACACGAAGGTTTATTAGTTACCTATCCGCAGCGGTAGTGACAGTACTATGGTTCTGCGTGTCATGTTCCTCAAGTGAGTGTGAGTGTGTCGGCCGGTTGTTCTGTCGCCGCGATCCCTCGCCGTCCGACTCCCGCCTCGCACCGCCGCCGCCGCCGCAGAAGCATTTGCAGATTATGCGTTTGAAAGCGAACCTGGAAAAAAATATAAGCATTTAGAAGTCAGACTCTGAAACAGTATTTTGGGTTCTATATAAGACTATGTTTTAATAGATAATAGAACATGGTTAGCGCATGGTAATTAAAATATAGATAAAGGCTATCTACACGTTTGGTGGCAAAAGGTAGTTAAAGTTTTAAGCATTTGGGTGTAAGTAAATAGCTAGAGTTGTAGATTCTCCTAAATACATAAATACTTTCTTTATTGGTAATTTGTTCGGCATTATCACTCTTTATCCCATAAGTAGATACCACTGTTGCTGTTAGCTGTATATTATTAGGTTTTGTGGTAATGTCTAAATATTATTGAACTTAATGCACTAGGTATTTACTAAATGAAATAAATGCGCATAATATCTATATTGGATACTGGGATGGGATTGACTCGTCCTCACCTAAAGTCCTTCGAAAACAGCGCATAGATGAGCGGATTGATCGCGGAGTTGCAGTACCCGAGCCAGAACAGCACCGAGAAGACGATAGGACTGACGCAGTCCCCGCAGAAGGCCCTCACCACGTACACGCTGAAGAACGGCAACCAGCAGAAGACGAAGCCGCCGACGATGATGCCGAGGGTTTTAGCGGCTTTCGTCTCCATGCGGAAACGTTTCACCTGATGATACAAAGGGACATAATTGAGTACATAAAAAAACCGACTATAATTAAAAAGAAAAACGAATCTACACAATCGAATTTGATGAAATTTATAAGGGACCACTTCTGAGGTAGGTTTACGTACCACCGTCGAACATCGAAAAGATAAAGATTTTTTAAAGTCGATCTACATTGCCGTGGATTGGTGAAACATATTGCTGCTCCTCTTTTTGAAGTCCGTTTAAAATAAATAAATAAAGTTAGTACAATGAATGTTTTTTTCTTAAATGGAACTAAATTTGTTTTTTTTTTACTTTTAAATGCTTTGCAATATACAAAGCAGTTAAGTTTAGTTCTGTGTAAGGAATGTATTTATATAGATACCCATACACGAATCCTGTAGATTAACAATTGACCAATTTCACTAATTACATGATTTCACACAACAATGTCCATTTTTATAAAACAATCTCTACTAACCTGCGCCTTAATATTCCTTTTCCCCATCCTCCTAGTAGTCCTCGGCTTATCATCATACTCATCATACAGTGGTCCCGGAGCTAGGTGATGTGACGGCCTCACCCTAAGCCTGCTCTCCGTGAGTTCCCTTCCATCCCTCTCATAATGGACAGCATATAACGAAGGGCTGGGAGACCTGCTCGAAGACCGCGAGTTCTCGTGAGCTGGACAGATCTGCTCTGATGAGGGATAGGATACTGATATCTTGACTTTTTCGTGGGCTCGTCTTGCGCTTGAATGCCTGTGAAAATTGATAAAGTATTTAGATACTGATGGTTGTGATGAGGTGTTTATGAAGCGAGAACAGAAAAGCAAAATTGTGGCAAGGTAAATGAAGAACAGGCAGAAGATTATATTTAGGAATATCATGTAGGGAACAAAATTATAAGTATGAAACGCAAGAATAAAAAAAGAGTAAGCCATGAAGCTTGTTTCGTTTAATTTTTAAGAGGATCATTTGATACATCGCAACAGAGAAGAAAAGCAATGACAAAAATATAGATAATATTGTAAAAATAATGTAATTTGGAGAAATGAAAAAAGAAAAAGCCATACATACAATTTACAGAACCACCTCCTTTTGGAAAGCAAGCAAGCAAAACAGTAAAGTTAAGAACCCAAGAGAAGCTGTTTAGAAACATTAAGCCCTATCGACACCAAATTCTAGAACACTCAAAAATTACTACAGCGAATTATACAGCCTTAGTTATAAATACACATAAAATATATAAACACCATTAACCCTTACCAAGTGATATTTTTACAATCCACGTTTGATAAGTCTTCGATACATTTTAATGTATCATGGTAAACTTAACGATTGGAGAAATGTCACTTGGCTGGGGATCAATCCACAATAAGCATCGTATCTACCTCTTAAACTACCCGCGCCTATTTAAAACCAGTCTAAAAGTGTAGTTGCGTCGATTTAAAATGTAAACACTGAGTCGAATACTAAAGACATATAAGTTAATTACCTTCTTAGTCGTTCTGGAGAAGCACTCAAAGACGTACTGGTCGAGTGGTTGGAAGCGTTTGACAGTGGTGACCCGTGGGGACGGTTCGAACCTCTTCCGCGGTGTATTCGTAAAGTCAGGCGGTTGTCATCGAAGCGGTTACCCATGCCTTTTCCTGAAAGATAAAAGATATACAAATACTTCTAAATTTGGTTTTAAACTTTTTTCATTTTCCCTCATGGAATTATAATCAATTTGTGATTGATTATATTCGTCTTATTTATGAAGATTGTGTTAGTAATTACTTCAATACAAATGTTCCGCTTTCCCTCATACAATAAAAAGATTCCTAGCAGTTTGTACTCGTATTTCTTTATTTATTCACCTCAGTAAATAGTTCAAGAATATTATGTTTTATATAATAACAGTTTAACGAACATAATACCTAAGACGTGACTTCATAGTTCTCTTAGTCACTATCAAAGAGCAATGTCTATGCCATGCTTTACATAGCAATTGACAACAACTGACTTCCAATTGAAATTCGCATGGGAAGTCAAGCTGTTACATGTTCAAGCTAGCTGACAAGCTATGTTGATTATCATCGTATCTGCTAGCGTCTAGGACTACAGTGATGACGTCATTGACAGAATTCAAACTCCCTGGTGCATTGTCAGTTACATGTGATTTCGTATTACTACATTATTCATTGCTTGTTTTATTCCTTTTGAGGATCTATGTATGTACTTCCAGTAAGCAATGATTAGGTGACTATTGCTTTCCATCAAAAACATTTCCTTTTTTTTACGAAGTGGAAATAGCAAATTTGAAGTTCACTCATCAAGCCTGCAATTTTGAACTCTTAGTAAACCTGCTAAAAGGAAGATTTTTTTTCTATCTTACCTTTAGTAGTTCTAAAACCCTGGTTAATGGCTTTAGTGGTTCTGACAGCAGCTTTATATATCCTCCAGTAGAAGAATAGCATAACGAACATAGGTATGTAGAAGGAGCCGAGAGCTGAGTACACGACGTAGCCAGCATCGTTGGTCAGCTCACAGGTCCATTCGCACGGCGGGTTTGGGATCCAACCTTCTTTTGTTTCTGCTTCATCAGGCTGGAAATAGAATTGATTTCTTTTTAAACAAGTGATGATATGAAAAACAAGAATTTTGATATAGTTCGCCATATATTTTATGATTGTTACTGGCCAGTTTATGGATGATTTAAATATAAGGGATTTGCAAATTGAGCTCCTGATTAAGATATTCGAAAGGGCTTGAATCTTATCTAGTCGGGCATCTGCCCGACTAGATAAGATTCATAATGAAGTTCACTTTTAGTACAGCAGTTTAGTGTTTTTTAAATAAAAAAAAAATATATAATTTGTGTGTCATGTAATAAAATGATTTTCATTTTTCAATGCACTTACTTTATTCATTACTTTGATTGATTGATTTTTTCAAAGCTTACAATGTATTAGATAAATAAACGATAACTGTAGGATCCTCATAGTAGGAAGCAAACTCACACCCGACATAAGTATAAGTGCCTTGTATTCTATTCTTTTTCATTTATTTCCATAAACCGCGGCCTACATTTGGTATGGAGATTATTTAAACCCTGCCATAAGCTACTTATCATCCCAAGAAAGTCAAGGGAATTTTTTTCTGCGTAAAAACAACGTTGAAAAAAAAACTCCCTCTAAGTATACAGAATGCTTCGTGCCAATTCCTGAAAATATACTGTAATGTATTTTTAGATAGTTGATTTAATAACGTCTTTTTTATAAAATAAAAATAAAAGTGAAAAAATAAACTTAACGATTGTACTGAAAGTGAACCAACGTCTGGCCTACAAGCATAAAAAAATCGATTTTTTTTTAAGGGGAATTAGATATTACTGTATATCTAATTCCCCTTAAAAAAATTACAGTAAATAAACAAATGACTGATTACCTAAATCTGATCTTAAAAATAAACAAATGACTTACCTTCTTATCCTTCCAACCGACCAGTGGTGGGAAGCAGATAACAAAGGACAGCACCCAGAGGCCAGCGATCTCGCACCTTAGCCCTCTTCCGGGACAAGGTGCTAGGGTAGCTAGCTATACTAAAGACAAACAAATGACTGCTCAGGAGCCTCACCTTTTTATCCTTCCAACTGACCAGCGGCGGGAAGCAGATAACAAAAGAAAGCACCCAGAGTCCAGCGATTAGCGCCTTAGCTCTCTTCCGGGACATGATGCTAGGGTAGCTAGCAGTACTAAACATAAACAAATGACTACTCAGGAGCCTCACCTTCTTATCCTTCCAACCGACCAGCGGCGGGAAGCAGATAACAAAAGACAGCACCCAGAGCCCTGCAATCAGCGCTTTAGCCCTCTTCCGGGACATGATGCTAGGGTAGCTGACGGGCCTGGTGACGGCGACGTAGCGGTCCAGGGAGATGGCGCACAGGTTCAGGATGGAGGCAGTGCACATCCAAACGTCGACGGCTAGCCATACCGAGCACCACACGTCGCCGAATATCCATACCTGAAAATACAGTTTTGTGATTATTGTTGATGTGAAATTCCGGGACCTGTCCCCAAGAGACTATTGTAAAATCGTTGACGTTGATATTAAATGCCCAAAGTATGAATACCATGTTTTGAATGCTAAGAAATAGAATAATAAAATTAATGGGCTTTACATATACAACATTTTAGATACCTACCAAACATAATTTAAACTTCTTGTAAGTAGATAATTGTTTTAAATGTTGCTAAGGAAAACTTACAAACATTTTATCAATATACACAAATCTCCAAAACCTCAAAGACACTACACGTGAAACTTTCTAAAGGATTGAACACAAGTTTTTCAGGTCGTAAAATAAGGAAGCCATTTCCGTGAAGTTTCGGAAATATTCGGAATTGCAATATAAACGGTGACAGATTGCGAAGTTTCTCTATGTATCATGTTAACGACCCATTTCTCTCATCTGCCACTTATTACTTTTAAGGGAGGTATTTGCATTTCTCAAGCTTTGTTTATTGTGCTTTTTTTCCTTGTATAAAAAAATAAATGTTTTTTGTTTTGTTTTCCCGATTTTCCTGAAACTTAATTGCTTTTTCTTTGCAAAGACTTTTTTTAAATCGTGTGTGGATAGGCTACCAGTGTGACCGAATACAGCTATCATTCGGTTTTTACAATGGAGTCACTGTTTATGTGCCTTATTATACCTGCTCATATTTGATTACCATATTTTTTAATTCTTTCACGATATTTAAAATTTTGTAAGTTTTTTACAGGTGGTTTCTGCAGACAAACCACAAGTTTCACAAAATACAATACAATATTGTGATTGGTTAATATTCCCATAATACCTGAAGTAAAAAGTGGCATCCGAAAATTGTTAGCTGGGTATTATATATCATAATCTCTACATCAAACACAATTAACCATCGGATTAGTTCAGATACATCAGATTATTCTAGTACATTTCAATCAAGTAAGCTCAATAGCGTTCAGCAAAAATATCAAAGGTTATCCGTATTACCTTAATACAAACAGATCAGTACCTGTACCATGAACTCTTAACGCAGGACCTGTCGTAAATATAGAAGCGAGACAGCACACTAAACTCGCATAGCGGCATCTCGCTCCCACAACGGTAACAGTCGTGCTTTAATGGTTCATAGTAAGCGGGCACAGATTTATCAAACGTTCGGCATAGCTGTAAACCACAAATCTGTATAATACATTTGTATGTACTAGATAACAGATGTACTCCCCTACTATTAGAGATAGAGATAGAGATTCCCAACCTTTCGAGATTCGAGTGACTAAACAATGAAGTTTACTGGAGAATCGTCTTTAATGCAAGTGTGATGGGTAAAATGAATTTGAAATAAAACTACTTTTTACGGATTTTGTCGGCTTTTGTTCGTCTTGACATTAGATGTTAGAACGAGCAACATCTACTGTCCATAATGCCTGCAAAGGTGTCGAAACGTCGCGACCTAAAATTAAATAAACCGCGACAAAATCCGTAAAAAGTAGTTTTATTTCAATGTCTAACATTCGCGTAAACCTAAGAAACCGATATAAAATGAATTAATTCCATTTTTTTATTGCAGCTAATACAATAATTGTACTTTGTTGAGCAATAAGGATAGTCAGGCGAGATTAAAGTTAGGTGATTTGAATGTGCTGGTGGGTACTTATCATTAAGCTTTAAAAGTGCCTTATAAACTATTTAATTTATGTAGATATTACATCGTATTGCTGTCTTTGAGGAGAAAAGATTACTCGATATTTGAAACCAACTATTAATAAAAATATTCCTTTGGAGATACTGTGGACTTGGTGCATCTATTCAATATTAGAATCGTTTCAGGTAAATCATTGAGTCTCTGTCTCTTTGCATTCGTTCTATTCATAGCCTCCCGTACATTTACCGCTTATTGCCTCTTGAGCGCAAATGAAAAATGCAATCGATTCAGACCTATGTAAATATAAACTGAGCTTAAAAGCTTGGCTAGGGTTGGCAGAAATCTAAGCATTTAAAATAAAATGTCATCGTTTTTACATTTTTATTTTTCTGAGTGTTTTCACTAAAACTATAATTTTCAAATTAAGGTACCTATGTTGTTTTGTATTTTTTTTACTTCTAAAAAAAAAAATGTTATATCGTGTCGTAACGTTTTGGCTCATAATAAAAACATAAATCTGAATACGTGACGCGCGCGATGAAGACACTTAAAAGTATTCTCCCTGAACTAATCAGGGGTTTTAACTAAAAAACTATCTGACAACCCTAACATATCCAAGTAATAAAGTCAGCATACACATACACTACTGCATTGTTTAAACCTCCTACTTTATTCTCGGACCCTAAAGACTATGTAAGTCGAAAGTGGAACAACATTAAAAATTTCGCAATTCTCGCGGAATCCGAAATTGGTTTTCGTAAAAGCGATTGCGTGTGTTGTAAAGTAAATTGTCGATGTTCTCAACGTGCCAGTGATTTCAACTTCACTACATTATTGGATTTTCTTATCGTTGGCAGCCCTATTTGGTTTCTCAGAAAGAGACTTCATTTGACAGTCCTATTTTGGCGCAGCAATACTTACCTAAGTATAAAATAAGTGGAAAATAGGGTTGTGTATTCAAACTTTTTTTATAATGCTTCTTTCAACTTGGTAACAATATGCTTCTTTAACCTACTGTGATATTTTGTAAGTAGGCGTTTTTGTCAGGATACAATAAATGTATACAATAGTTGTATATAGTATTTTTAATTTTGAAAATCCATTACTATAGTGTCCTAAGACGAAAAAAGCCGGGAAAACTAACAATTTTAAATGATTTATCACAATAAAATTCAAGATCAATTTTCTCTAAGTTAAAAATAAGTGTGTTCGAGTTTAATTCAAACAAAACAAACCATTGGTAAGGGAAACACGAAACGGAATCGACAGATGTACTGAAGATTAAATTTAATAGACTTTAATTAACGCCGATGTCGTGTTAATACATGCTACAAGTTGATATTATAATTACAAACACTATTCATACCAGCCTCTAATTACATACTCGCTATTCTAAAGTTATTCCAACCAAGAATCTAAATCAAATAGTAGTTGAAATTCATAATTTAATTAAGTTTACTCTGCGGTGGGGTAAATGAGTAACTTTACAAACATGAAAGTTTTTTTATAGAATAGGAAACAAATGGGCAAGTTCTTCTGAAAGTGAATAAGGACTGCTGCCTCTGAACATCTTTAATACTACTTATAGGTATGCAAACATAAGTTAGTTAGTTAATTAGATAAGTTATTAGCCCTGATTCTGTAAAACACACACTTAACAAATTTTAGGCCATCGGTATCTTTTTCGCATAATTAAAAATATTCTCTCAAATTATCCATCTAGAAAATTTAGTTCAACATAAAAAAACACAGTGATGTTATAGGGAAAACTAGTTTGATACGTCTAAGTTACTTTTTGTCTTTTGCCGTCCTTTTCTTAAGCTTTATGTTAGTAAAAGACAGCAACGGTTTAATTTAGTTTGAGTACAAAGGAATCAGCGCCATTTTTATATAGAGATATCAAACCCGCCTTTCTAATGAGGATCTAATCTTTACACTCAGAGACGTTACTTAAGGGATTCATTATTATCGATTTAAGTAGGAACCTTTCAGACTTCTGAGCGTTGACTCCACTCGGTTAACCGTGCAAGTCAAGTCCGTCTTTCTGTTTGTTGAGTAGCAGCAGGTATAAACACCAGTTAGCTTTGTTTAATTTACCTCAAACTTCCACTAATTACTGTAAGTCACCAAACTAATACCCCACTTCAGTTTCAGGCGTAAAATGTCAAATAAATCGTGCTAGTGTACCATATTAACCCTTGTCATGCTGACACCTTATTTCCGTGTGTTTATGGCTGACAAAGTATCAAGTAGGGTCTAAAGGGCCCGCTTTACGATCGGCGCTAGACGGAATACCTAGCCGTTTATAGGGTTAACATGTCTATTAAATTGATGGCTACATAATGTGATTGTGTCGTGTGTATTAAAGGTATCAAACAAAGGGAAAGGTAATTAAATTTAGGCGAGCGGGAAAGCTTTCCTGACTCTCTAATACTCTCTATGTATGACGAAATATGTATAGCTTTGAAAGGCCTAAAATTGTTATTGAAATTTTGTTATGTATTTAATCTGGCCATAGTGTTGTCGATCATTTAATTGTCACAAGGAAATGTTTGACAATTTACAGTATATTTTTGGAAACTATCGGTTGAGAAAAAATAATCATTACAATATTTTAAGTTGGTTAAACTTGCAAAAATAATTGGACATTTTTCGTGGGTTTACCTGAAACCTTGAATAGTTACCTGCTAACTTTGTGTGGCATTGTTTCAATATTATCACAATAACACCACTATTACCAAATACCAAAATAAACCAAGGAGGTAAACAATCTAAAACTTTAACACTCAAACTCTAAACCGATCAATTTATTTAATTACTAAAACATAAACTTTGAAGTTAGGTAAATAATACTAAATGCCACTTCATAAACTAGGAAGTTTACCTCACCTTGCTTTCCGTATTAAAACTATTTCAATCTTACTTGTTACCGTAATAAGGATTATGGTATGCAAATACAAGGGTACCCCTTTCATTTGCGTAATTATCTTTGCGTAATATCTTCGGGATCTTGTTAGAACTGTTATCTTGAGTGTCTCGGGTAGATAAGGGTGTTAAACTTGTTAATAGTATTGATAATACATTCAGAACTTGATAACGTTGGATAGTATTCTTAGTGGTTTGCTTTGTTTTTAATAGTATGGTGCTACAGAAATTCGTGATCATATTCTAAATACTTCTTCCTAAATAAACAGTTATCTCTAAGGAAAACGTAGCTGAATACAGAAAAGTTGTTTTTTTTTGTCTATTACCTATTTACTACTTTTTATAAATTTTTGTAGCTTTCGAAATGAGATACATAATTTTACTATTTATTTATTTATTTATTATCATAACAGAAAAGACTAAAGCGTTGTACAGTAAAAGTAATAATTAACATGTAAAGAGCAAAATGTCAAATATTTACAAACATAAAACTATTTCTTGATTTGCGTTATGTAAGCTTGTAAATCTGAAAAAGTCGGTTTCTAGAATCTGTATTCGTACTTTATAGCGTAGATACATTTTTATAAGGTTTTTTTTAATTGCGAGGAAACAAGGCATTCCCAATCACACGCGCCAGTTTTTTTCCTTTATAAGAAGATTTGCCCAGTTGTGTTACATTTACTACAAGTAGGTACCTACATATTATATGGTTTTGACAAACCTAATTGCACAATGTTTTCATTGCATTAATATGTTTACCACTCTAACTAAATATACCTATCTAATCTAATACAGACTACGTCCTACTCAGGTAGTATATGCAAATATCACGTAACGAATACCAAGAATAGTTTTGTGAACACAAGTTTGGTGAATGCCTGCACGATTCGGTTTGCACTGAGATTCCGAAAGTGGTTGTGCAAAAATGCGGCTAACTTAACCTCTTGATAAGATTCTTTAGGTTACTAGTTGTGTGACTGTATTTAACAACAAACCTAATTCCTAGGTAAAGTAAAATGGTTTGAAAATTATTATTTTTTTGTCAGCCTCTGTTGGGCAAAGGCCTCCCCCAAATCTTTCCATATTTCTCTGTCTCAAGCCACCTCGAACCAACCCTCGCAATACGACTGTAGGTTGTCCTGCCACCTCCTCCTGGGCCGGCCTCGACGGCGTCGTCCGTCTCCAGGCACCCACTGTGTTGTTATTTTAATAAAAAATATGTTTAGATAAAAAGATTTTCGTGTTATTGTGGGAGAAGTTGTTACATAGTTTTTAACCGACTGCGGCAGAGCCATTAAGGTGTATGTGCTCAACGGTTTGACTTGTATGTATGTCTGTTCCTGTGTCTCAGCGTACTCACTCAACAATTCGTTAATTCTTATATTGTGTAGGTATTAAGAGAAAGGCTACACAAGATTCTTAAACAGCTCATTCAGATTCAGAATTTAAAGAATTTTTACCTAATTTGTCATTTTGTTTGTTCCTTTATTGTGTATTCAATAGTTATTTTAATGTTACATAGTTAATTTACTCAAATCCACCATCCATCACTCGACCACGGAGGTTGCCAGCATGACGACCTCCGTGGTCGAGTGGCGTACGCACCGGTTTCAAGGTGTCGCTAGCTCTGAGGTCCCGGGTTCGATCCCCGGACGGGTCAATGTAGAAAATCACATTTCTACATTGTCTCGGGTCTGGGTGTTTGTGGTACCTTCGTTGTATCTGAATTTCATAACACAAGTGCTTTAGCAACTTACTTTGGGTTCAGAACAATGTATGTGATGTTGTCAAAATAAGTTAAACTGTTCCATTTATTTATTCTCCTGTTAATAAAATTATGTGGTACATTTTCACACTAAGTACCTATAGCCATTTCATCCTATAAGAAATGGCCAATAAAACAATATTATGAGGTTTCGCTTGCGTGCAATTATTTCTCCACGCTGGCTGCGTATATTTGGGCTTAATTCGATTATAGTTACATTAGTTCAGTAGATTAGGTTCGCCCAACTGTTTGTATTGCTTCCCTTGAGGATCTTGACAGGTAACGTATGTAACTGTGTTGCTAGTGTAAGATTGAATTTCTTTGGGGGCTAGGAGATAATATCTTTGAATTAGAGATTATGTTGTTGTTTACATTATCAGACTGATCCTTATGTTATAATTATCAGAACAATATCAGGTGTAGAGTTTAATTGTTTGCTGAAAGAATAAAGGTAAATACTGGTGTGGGTGTTTGAAGTAGATAAAAAATTTGTTACAGGTCACCAGCTTGTGCTTTTACATTACGTATTACATTGATTGAAAATAATTACTATACCAATGTTCATTTTTTAATTGGGCAAGATTAGCTAAAAACTTATTTTGAAATAAAAAATACACTAACGCATATAGGTTTTTGACCAGTTTCTCATGACGTTAAAAACTTGCTCTACTCCATTACCAAAACTACGTTATAATAATGTCACGCACATAATTTATGCGGTATTAGGCGGCCATAACCATTCTAAGATCGATATCAGTGAACAAAATAACGCTGTATTAATGTTACCATTTATTATGTACTAGCTGTGCCTGCGACTTCGTTCGCGTGGATGACGTAACTTATTAATGAGTTTTTAACCGCAAAATTAAGTTTGTTTTTTATTGTTTATACTTTTCCAGGATAAAAACTACCCAGTGTGGTGCCCAGGATAACAAAGAATAATTATACCAAGTTTCATCGTAATCGAACCGGTAGTTTTTGCGTGATACCTGAACAAACAGACAAACAGACAGACAATTTTTTTTTTTCACACTTTTGGGTTCGTTGTCGGTCTAGTAACACCCCCCCGCCATTTATTTTTTTGATATTTTCAATGTACAGAATTTTCACTTCTACAGATTCATTATAAGTATAGATTTAAGTTGGCTATACATGTGAAAATTGTTCAGAAACTTTGGTTGTGAATGAAACAGGTTTATGTCTAGAAGGTAATTCTGCTAAGTACTGAGGTAGCTAGGATTGGAGTATGTAAGGTGAGCTTAAGGTAAACTTTATGCTAATCTAGGTTACTTTGTATTGAGACACAAATTCTGTTTAATTCACTTAATACAGTACCTACCTAACTTCTACTACATAATCTTAATATATATAAATCTCGTGTCACAATGTTTGTCCTCAATGGACTCCTAAACCACTTAACCGATTATAATAAAATTCGCACACCATGTGCAGTTCGATCCAACTTGAGAGATAGGATAGTTTAAATCTCAAATTATAGTCGCAATTTTTGAGAAATTGACGCGGACGAAGTCGCGGGAATCAGCTAGTTATAATGTAAATGGTATCTTTCAATTTTATAAAGCCAGTCAATCGGTTAAAGTCAAGGAATATTACAGTAGAATATCATGTAGCGAGGCAACATTTCTCCCATTTATGCAACCTGCAATATCTATACCAATATGCAGTTCACAGCTAGTTCTTTATATCATTATACAAGTATAATTATGAAACTGCCTCGTTGGCCTAGTGGCGCTAAGCGCGACTGCTACGCTAGAGGTCTTGGGTTCGATTCCCAGGTCGACCATACATAACATAACATACCATCACGCCTGTATCCACGAAGGGTTAGGCAGATGTGTACCAATGTACACCCACAGTTTGCCAGTATGTTTTAGTTCCCATGTAATAGGGGGCGAGCCTATTGTCACTAACCGGGCACAAATCCAAACTCCGACCTGCTACTGAGAATTTCATAGAAAAACCCAATAACACCTTGGTCGACTTGGGAATTGAACCCAAGACCTCTAGAGTAGCAGTCGCGCTTAGAACCACTAGGCCAACGAGGCAGCAGTCGAGGTTAAAAATCATATAATAGTCTAGGGTAAATACCTACATACCCTATACACTAGACTGCGTATAAACCTTACATATTGTTTATAACAGTCCTTATCAGGCGGTGTAAGTGTGGCTCGGGAACCGGTGTTGGCTCGCGATAGCTCGTTATTACTCAGTGTTTATAACATAAACTCCGCTATTTATAACGGTTTGTGCTGGTCGTAATGTTTTGTATGGTTGTACTTTGGTCATTCTGTGTATACTAATTTGGTTTTTACTCTTTGGAATTGCAAATTTTCCATAAAAAAAAATAGGAACCACAGTAAATTTTTTGTAAGTCGCTTACAACTTTTTAAATACTTAACAGATTTCCGTTAATCATAACTAAGAACGCTCTCGACTTATTCACCTTTCAAACAAATCAAACAAAATTAAAATCGGTTTATGAGTTTAGGCGATACGGTGCCACAGACACACACGCACACAAACGCCCACAAAAACACACATACACATCAAACACCCCGCACTAGGGAACGTAATGCTTATGTATCGGGGGAATTTAACCTAAATGTAACTAAATTGTTTAAATTTTAATCATATTCATTTTGTATTATTTATTAAAGCTTATCCTCTTATACATAAAATTCTCGTGTCACAATGTTAGTTACCATACTCCTCCGAAACGGCTTGACCGATTTTTATTAAATTTTATATGCATATGGTCTGAGAATCGGCTACTATCTATTTTTCACAGCTAGTTTCATATTATTTTCGATGCGTACACGATACGTATAACACTAATATACCCAATCAAATTTATTGAGTAAAATATATATCATTTACCTTTCACTGCCACTTAGGTATTTAACCAGAAACAACGGCTAAAGTTAGACCTAGTTTTGATTATTCAGTCCTGTTTAGGTCTATTAGGTAGCCCCCTACATTTCAAACAAGGGTCGTTTGGACCCGTATTTTAGAGGGTTAGATGCATTAAATAATAACTGAGATAAACGCAAGGGTTTACAGACTTTGCATTAATAATGAGAATTCTAACCCATCGTTTAAGTGCGTATATAAAATTATAAATACCTTTTTTCTTAATTGTGGTCAGCTTTCGGACAAAGGGCAGTAAAGTGAAATTATCCCATGTAAGTACATACAAGTCCTATATAATATATTAATGAATTCATATTAAAGTATATAATATGGTATATACATAAAAAAACTTTGTCTGTTTGTTCCTTACATGATTATCTCGGAAACTGCTGGACCGTTTTTGACGGGACGTTCACTCACAGATAGCTTATGTTATAAAGAGTAACTAAGGATACTTTTATAATAATATGTATATAAATAAAGATGAATAGGCACTACCGCAGTTTTAACCGCGGGGCACAGCGTGTTCAAAATATTTGGAAAATAAAATTGTGTTAGTAACCTGTCTGTGCGTGCTTGAGGAGACTAAATAATTCCAGACATAACATACAACAGAGCCAAAAAGTATTCTTTATGTTAATCATATAAACTACCTCTGTGGCAAACTTGATTAAAATCCGCCAGCTGTGTTTGCGTGAAGATTTAACAAACATTTATAAACCTTACTTTTACATTTTAAATGTAAGCAGAAATAGAATTAAATATTTAATCATAAACATGCAACAATTTTATTTACACAATAAATTTTTAAAGAAACCTGTATATAAGGACCAATTCAGAGCCAAAATGGTAAGCCACCCTGACACAGAACACATTGAAAAACCAATTGAGATAAAACCTCTTTTCACAAAACACATTCTTTTTTCCAAAACTTCTAAATGACGTTGACAATAGTCACAAATCCCATATACGTACAAAGATCTCAATTTGCCTTTGTATCAAATCCCCTTATTGCTTTGAAGGCGTTTTTATATAGAGCCGAGGAAAATTTGGATCTTTTTTATCAAAACCAGAGTATGGGAACTAAATTGATTTTATCAGCCATTCTTGAATGTTAAGTGTGATTTTTTTTGTAGCTTTCTATAAATATCTATCGTAATTAGTATTATTAATTAAGCATAAGTTTAAAAGAACCAATTTGAATTAAGAAAATAAAAAGTATTGAAAATTTTTGGTGTTATTTATTTGAGACTCAAAATCAAAATCATCAAAATCAAAAAGTTTTTATTTTTTGTAAACAAAATAAAAGGCGCTTAAGAAACGTTACGTTAAAAACTACTGACTCTAGTTTCTCGGTTCCAAAGTGTCCTTCCTATGGAGAAGAGCCGGCAAGAAAGTCCATAGGTTACTCTTTAAAAAAATAAATTGTTACAATTATTTGTACATTATTGTTAAAATATATGCGTCAACAACACAGTACTTGACAAACTACGTTATAAGAAAGATGAGACTACCTGTGATGTTACCCTATCGATGAAAATAATAACTTTTAAAATCAATCCACAATTGCCTTAGATATCGGGTACCATGCATACATAAAAAACATACTGACGAATTGAGAAGCTCCTCTTTTGTAAGTAGTTTGAAAAATAGTATACTAAGTAAGCTCCCTGATTCAGAAAATCAGGTGTACATTCAATTTTAATTTAGGTGTCCCTAAAATAGAAATACGGTGTGCACCTGTGTCCCATTGTTTGTGGGGACACACTTTAATTTAGATGTTAGTGCTATGGGACTGCTGTTATGCAGAAAATGTGGGTACAGTAAACCCTTGCCGACCCCTAATAGGATGCAGAACATAATGCCAGGATACAGCCTTTATTATGTCACCATGTTTGAGTATACAGTTAAGTGCCAGTTACTAACAACTTTAATTATTTTTTTTAAGTACAACTTTAACTTTTGTGTCTTTTAGGTATAATTCTTTTTTTTACACGACTGCCCAAAAAGGAGTGTTATGTTTTCAGGGTTCATGTATGTATGTGAGTTTCTTTATTCCACCATAACTTCTAAAAGGCTTGACCGATTTCAATGTTTGTGGTATCATTAGAAGCTTTGAGTTATCCCGACTGACATAGGCTTCTGGTCGGTTACTTGGAAATTCTATTCGGGGTCGGTTACTTGGAACAATTCATTACAGGTCCCCCGACTGCAAATATTTGACTTGTTTTTATTTTTTTTTGACATGGCAGGCGTGTTTTTTATTTTTTTTTAATTATATTTTTTTTTTAATCTAGCTGCTTAGCTGCTTTCGCAATTATTTGTATCGTAACCAAAAGTAGTTTAAGTCGTTTTTAGATGAACAAACTAACATTATGTAATTTACATTAAGATCTGTTTAGCATTTAAGCCAAGAAAATCGATCCAACAGACTTAAAAAATTCTAAATTAATATATAATAATATAATATTCCGGGACAACTCACACACGGTTATCTGATCCCAAGCTAAGCGGAGCTTGTGTTATGGCAACCAGACAACTGATAAACTTACTTATATATTTCTAAATACATACATATTATAGACTAGCTGTGCCTGCGACTTTGTTCGCGTGGATAACGAAACTTATCAATGAGTTTTTAACCGCAAAATTAAGTTTGTTTTTTATTGTTTATACTTTTCCGGGATAAAAACTACCCAGTGTGGTGCCCAGGATAATAAAGAATAATTATACCAAGTTTCATTGTAATCGAACCGGTAGTTTTTGCGTGATACCTGAACAAACAGACAGACAGACAGACAAAAATTTTTTTTTTCACACTTTTCGGTTCGTTTTCGGTCTAGTAACACCCCCCGCTTATTATTTTTTCGATATTTTCAATGTACAGAATTTTCACTTCTACAGATTTATTATAAGTATAGATAAATTACACCCAGACACAGAACAAATGATCGTGCTCATCACACAAACATTTGTCCTGGGTGGGAATCGAACCCACGACCTCCGGTATAGCAGTAAGGGTCACTAACCACTAGACCAACAAGCCCGTCAAATTGTTACATCAGTAAGGTAAAAATAGTTTAATTACACATCTATACTAATATTATAAAGCTGAAGAGTTTGTTTGTTTGTTTGTTTGTTTGTTTGGTTGAACGCGCTAATCTCAGGAACTACTGGTTCGATTTGAAAAAATCTTTTTGTGTTGGATAGTCCATTTATCGAGGAAGGCTTTAGGATATATAACATCACGCTGCGACCAATAGGAGCGAAGCAGCAGTGAAAAATGTCGCAAAAACTGGGAAAACGATTCATTTTTTAAGGCTTCCGATGCGTGCGCTACGTAAACGGTTAGAGTTACCTAAAAAATATGTAAGAATGAATTGTTCCTCTTTAAATGATCTAAAAAAGTGTCCACGACGGTATAATATGTCTATCTTTTAAGATTGACTCACTTTAAACTTTTTTAACGTAATCAATTTTGGTCGAAATTAATGCATTATTACCAATTATTGGCTAGAGTTTGATCAACATAATATTAACTAAAACTATAATTTACGCAGAAATACTTTTTTTTTTGTTTTTAAACTTCTTCATCGCGATCATAGTAACAGAAATTAAGGCGGACGAAGTCGCGGGCAACAGCTAGTTAGAAATATAAAACAAATACATTCCGATAGTTTTATACGTCATACAAAATAATTAATAAGCACTTAAGAAACACGTCAGGTGGAATCAATGACAGTTGTGTAATTAAAGGATTATTACACGACTGCCCAAAAAGGAGTGTTATGTTTTCAGGGTTCATGTATGTGTGTATGTGAGTTTCTTTATTCCACCATAACTTCTAAAAGGCTTGACCGATTTCAATGTTTGTGGTATCATTAGAAGCTTTGAGTTATCCCGAGTGACATAGGCTATGTGGACATTAAAAAATGGTCAAGTGTGTGTCGAAATCGCCTGCAAAGGGTTCCGAACGATATATTTTTTTGTGTTGTGTCATGTTTTTTTGTTGTTCACTAAAAGGTATTAAATAAAAAAATATAATAAAAAAAAATTAAAAAACACGCATGCCATGTCAAAAAAAAATAAAAACAAGTCAAATATTTGCAGTCGGGGTCGGTTACTTGGAATAATTTATTACAGGTCCCCCGGATGCAAATATTTGACTTGTTTTTAATTTTTTTTTCCATGGCAGTCGTGTTTTTTAATTATATTTTTTTTTTAGTATAAACGTAAATACTATTTGTGGAAATATAATTACTACTTCCGTGGGTGATAGTTTGACGCCAACTTTGCTGTCGTCACGGCAGACAATAATTATACTATTAAATGTTCATGTGAGTGGCAGGTAAATAGTAAGCGACTTGATTACTACTTGATGTTAATTAATTAGAAAATTAATTATTTAGAAAATTGTACACTACTCGTTGCAACTTGCAACAA
Source organism: Autographa pulchrina (assembly GCA_905475315.1). NCBI lineage: Eukaryota > Metazoa > Arthropoda > Insecta > Lepidoptera > Noctuidae > Autographa > Autographa pulchrina. The sequence continues at coordinate 7,292,768 of FR997784.1, read as the reverse complement.
TGTTTAAAGGTTTTTAATATATCAAAGAAAAAAGTGAGAACTGAACTTCCAAAATGCCTAATTTTTATTCTGACTCGACATTATATAAATCATGTATCTTATTAATATGACTAGTATTACTATTGTGGTCATAAAACATAAATCTTCTACCTGTTGTTCACGTTATTTGAAAAGGTTAGTTATAGATGCAAACGGACCACGATTATTGCCCTTGGATAGCTAAGTTTAGTAGTACATTAAAATTTTAAAAATAGAAATGATGTCCTGAAATAAAGGACTTTCAAATCTCGGTTTCTTAGGTTAACGCGAATGTTAGACCTTTGTAGGTATCATGGTCACGGGGGTCATCATACCTGCAAAGGTGTCGAAACGTCGGGACCTAAAATCTAAAATTAAACCGCGACAAAATCCGTAAAAAGTAGTTTTATATCAATGACTCTCAAGTCTATTTACCAACAGCGCAAAACTTTCCTTGTAAAACAAATTTAATCCAAAACAAGCCTTTGTACAACTAATTCTTAGTAGTCTATTAAAAGACCTGTTTATTCAACCTGTCCAGAAAGAAAACCTATAACTTTTGCAACAAGTATCTTTTTAGATAGATTTCTAAGAATAGTTTACACGTGTAAGGCTCGGCGCAAATGGGCCACCGACCACTGCCACGCGTGTGTTAAGTCGCCGTCGCTGGCCACCGGTGGCAGTGGTCGGTGGCCCATTTGACGACCTCCGTGGTCGAGTGGCGTACGCACCGGTTTTTAAGGTGCCGCTAGCTCTGAGGTCCCGGGTTGGACCCCCGGACGGGTCAATGTAGAAACTCACTTTTCTACATTGTCTCGGGTCTGGGTGTTTGTGGTACATTCGTTGTTTCTGAATTCTATAACACAAGTGCTTTACAGCTACCTACTTTGGGTTCAGAGCAATGTATGTGATGTTGTCCGCATTTATTATTGTCCGCATTTTTATTTGCGCCGAGCCTTACACACTTATTTCTTATACCTGTACTATCAACTCTAAAAGGAAGGCGGTTGCCGTTGTGGGAGCGAGATGGCGCTCTACAAAGCACATAGCTGCGTCTCGCTCACACGACGGAATACGTTTTCTCTACAGCTTTTAGTAAGAATATTGAACTTTTAATACTTGCGTGTATGGGCGGAGTATTGAGTATAACAAACTACTTCAGGAATTCTTGTTTGAATGTCGCATGCCGTGAATTTACTTGACATTTTACTATGGAACGTGTAAGTTGGGTAGCATGTGGTGACAAATTCTGAACACGGTTAATATCTTATATATAAAATTCTCGTGTCACAATGTTAGTTACCATACTCCTCCGAAACGGCTTGACCGATTTTTATGAAATTTTATATCCATATTCAGTAGCTCTGGGAATCGGCTACTATCTATTTTTCATACCCCTAACCTGCCTGCCTACTACCTACCTACTACCTACCTACTGCCACAGTAGGTAGGTAGTAGGTAGGTAGTAGGCAGGTGCTAGGTAGAAAAAATTTCATTGCAACGCATGCCGGGTACAGCTAGTAATAGTATATATGCATACTATATATATATGATACTTAATAAATTAAGCTGATATTCAATGTACTTTACATATGGACAAACCGATAAGCCGGTTCTGTGAAACACACTTGATTGCAAAGATAGTAAATTAAAAAAAAAAATGTCTTTACTTATAAATAAAGTCAATATTTAAATAATAAATAAACATTCTTACAGTTAAATAAAAAATGGAAGGAGTTAAAATGTTTAAATATATTTTTATTTATTATCTTGAAGCATCTTGGAACAAAACGAGTGTAAATATACATTTCAATATATTTTTCCTATTTCAATATAGCCTTCCAAAAAAAACGGCTCTAAAATTGTTTACCAATAAACAGTTTCAATAGACCAACCTGATTTAATGCCAATTCACAGAAACAAGCTCTATCATCCAATACGACCGTAAAGTACTCTAAACTAGTGAAATCGCGTCGCCGGCCACAAGGTTATTACCGCTAGCCTTTATAGCCAGTAGCCGACCTTTACGGCTTTGTATAGCCTCATAGCCGTATAGCCGTATAGCTGAAACTGCAGTTCGTTAATTTAATAGCTAAGGGTAACGTGTTTTCAATCATTTGAATGTTTGTCTGTTTGTCGTCTTGTTTGTGTTTGGAAAACGATGAAATGAAACATTAAAAAGTCAAATTATTATCTTCTCTTTAGTTAACTGCCGTGCTATTCTGTAACATTCGACAGCGGAATCCGCGCTGAATCCGCGGTGAGATGTCAAATACGTATTCTCGAATTTGAATTCTAAATCAAGGCCAATTGGGTTCACTTTTGAAGTGAGCTTTATTGTCACTTCACTCTCACCTGTCACCGAAATTATTAACAGAATAGACATACAGATCACATTTTCAATTCAAAATAATGATTCTATTGAATGAATAAAATGGTTTAAAACCCAAAACCTTAAAAGCGTAGTATTTTAAAATCAATTTAGTTTAAAATCTTTATGTTTTAGTGATTTAAATTCCCAACTCCATACTTTACGATAAAAAGACATATATAAATATCCAGAAAAGTAATATAAAGGTATAATCCGAAAACGTACTTCATACATTTTCATCAACACAAAATAACTACGTAGATCTCGTAGCAATGACGTCAAACGCTACGCCGCTCCCGATGCGCTACGGCTACAATGTCACGGTTACGCCGTAGCTACTGCGTACGTACGACCTTGTTATAAAATATTAATTTTAAACGAATTCTATATAAAGTTTTCATTGAAAAACTTTAGTGAATGGCGCGTTTGACCTTTTGTGCCTTGTTAGGATCTATTTTGATTTAGATTTACTTGTTGCGACTACGAGTTGATTTAGATTTGTATTTAAGTAAAAGTCGTTGTATTAATTAATATTTCTAAAGTGTATTATATTATACTAATGATGCCTTGTGTTTATATAATCAGGAAAGTTTATTAATATTTAACAGTAAAACCCTAGTGTCCAATAGTACCAAAACAAAACTAATTAGGCTACCAAAAACTCACATTAATAAAGGTCAGAGCTTCCAATCTTATGTAAACAGGTCCCACTAAAGAACAATACATTAAAATATTAAAACTCATTCCACAAAAACCCGAGTGTCCATTTTCATCTAAAAAACATTAGCCCCAAAACCTCTCGATCACTTAAGATAAAAGTTATTAAAGCAAACAGGCCCTTTTGATTCATGTTGTGATATAAATATTGACATAAATCAGGTCCCGCTGCTGTTTCGCCGCACCCTGTATAACCACCCAATGATACCTTTTTCGATACAAAATATTGGTCCCGCTGCTGTTTCGCCACACCCTGTATAACCCGGTGATACCTTTTCGATACATATTGGTTCCGTGTGGTGAAAGTTATTGTAGCAATATTCATTTGTCTTGTGTTATTTTTACTTTATTTTTGGACAAAAATATGAAGTTGAAAATGGTTAAATTCAGATCATAATTAATATATTTCATATTGAGTTAATGACTTCTAAATCGAGGCAAGTCAGTTTTGATCCAATGCTAATATTGTTTAAATAATACGTTCATGATGATTTAAGTAATCCTAATGTAATATTACGAATTGGTGTTCTGATGTCGCCTCTGACAACATTTACATAAAATAGATTTAAAGACTCTAGCTCAAAAACTAATATACTCAATAAGGAACATTTTAATCACTGACTTCCTTTAAGTCAGTGACTACTTAATGAGCAAAATAAGGCTACCTACTGACTTAACACTTTAAAAAATTGTATTCAATGTGTCACCCATACTCATCATATGCCCAAACATAGTTATACTACAGCCTTTGACTTTTAAAGGTTCCAAAGGTTTGTTTGATGAACGTCTGTGATATTCTGAAGTACAGAACGTATAGATGCAGGATATCGACGACCCACTTTCAGATATTCTTTTTTCGTTACAAAATATAGATTTGGTGTGTGGTCCAAGTTATAAACAAGTGACGTGATAAAATTTATTTTATGGTTTAAATTTGATATATTCTGTATATCGAAGTAAGTAAGGAAGTAAGTAAGTTAATTCTGCGCAAATAGTAAAATATGTTAAATAGTATGTCCAAAACGTTAAATTTTTTAAACAAAGTCAACGTTTTTGCTCGGCTCCTAAAAATGTTTATGCTTGGTCGTTTCTCAAGAAGTTGACTAGCAGATTTTTTTTTTTTTTTGTAGCCTACTTCAGATCCCACTGCTGGGCAAAGGCCTCCCCCTCCGTCCTCCAAACCTGTCTATCGTTTGCGATATCTGGCCACGTGCGTCCCGCATAACTGAACTAGCAGATCCAAAAAGATAATTTAAAATGCGACCTTTATCTTAGAGATGAGCGCGACTAGTTAGTTTTAAATGCTTTAGATTTATAATGTAACGTCTTTATCACACGAACAAAATAAATGATTGAATTTGTCTAAGTAGTTGATCTGAATATAAAAACTTAATGTTTACTTTTTAACATTTAAAAGCACTTTGCTGTTCGCAGAAATCCGAATATCATTAAATAAATAAATAAATAAATGCGGACAACATCACATACATTGCTCTGAACCCAAAGTAAGTAGCTATAAAGCACTTGTGTTATGGAATTCAGAAACAACGAAGGTACTAAAAACACCCAGACCCGAGACAATGTAGAAAAGTGAGTTTCTGCATTGACCCGTCCGGGGATCGAACCCGGGACCTCAGAGCTAGCGACACCTTGAAAACCGGTGCGTACGCCACTCGACCACGGAGGTCGTCAAATCAAATCAAATCATGAGTATTCAATCATTATTTTCACTGCAAAACTTATGGTTAAATAATTATTTAATGTTTGATTTCGAACCTTTGATCGAAAACAAAACTTATATTGATCTGACCGAAATTATGTAAAATTCTCGCTTAGTTTATAAAGAAAACAATTGTTTGCTTAATTAAAAGTCTATGAATAAGTTATACGATTTGAATTCTGTGAATTTATTCCTATCAAAATATTGAACCCGTTATAGTTTTTGATTGTTCTGAGAATTGTTTTATGCTAAAATATATGGCTTTTGATTGATAGATTAAAATTCAATCTGTTTTTGTGGCCTGTAATGTATTTAAAAAAAAAAAGGAACTTTTAGAATAAGCCTTCTATCTGGTTACTAAACAAAGTGTTATTAAACAAAGACTTTGTCTGCATAAGTTTTCATCGAATCAAACCTTTTTATAGAAACAATTTACTTTTAAAATAAAATATTTTTTTATGGATTTTAATTTATGTTATAAGTATCATTTCTTATAGCTTGCACCCCACAAAATCATCTCAACCGATTGCTTCTCCGTCTAAACATATACAGCAACAGTTGATGCGAAATGCAAATGTGTGCGTCATAAATAATGTACGGAACCGGTGCGAGGCGTCTGTTTGACCAGATGCGATTGCATTAGTGGTCTCTCTACTGCTATAAGTAGAGTAGTCCCTACCACTACTCTACCTAGAACTTAGAACTACTTCTGCAAAAGCTGGTTGTATAATAGTCTATAGACAAATTGGCGACTGCTATGATCGAATGGTGTGCACATTGGTTTTCATGGTAGAACTCTGAGGTCCCAGGTTTGATCCCCGGACGGTGAAAATGTAGAAAATCACTTTTCTATATTGTCCCGTAACTATGTGTATTTGTGTTCTTCGTTGTATGTGATTTCATAACATAAGTGCTTGAGTTACTTGAGATTTATAATTCAAAATAGATATTTAAAAGTGTAGGCTTTCGTGGCTCTGTTTTTTACTGACTGACTGGGGTGCAAGTTAGATTCAAGCAGGCAGTGCAAAATAAGACTTGAGGGTATCAATATAAAGTTTATTTTCAATTGAACAGAAGTTTGAATATAAATAGATAAGGAAAACAATATTTTTTATTTCGACAAGGCAATCCAATTCAGGATTAGGCTTTTTGTCCTTTTTCGATTAATTTAAAACAATAGGTATCATTTCGTGACCGTTACGTGCCGACGTTCCGTTTTATAGATTAGTATGATATTTTTATAAATAGCGACTTTTTTATTGTTTGTGATATTTCGTCACCCTATGTTGTTATTAACTTAGTACTGGATTTTAAAATACATAGTATAGGACGTGTTTCTGCGAAAAACACAATATAGAAAAGTTATAACCTAACTACTTTTACCGGAACAAGCATTTTAAAAAAACTTGTATCTTCTAAGTACAAGCCCCATAATTCGGAAAAAAGACAAATATGGCAAAAATATTAATGCATTATATTAAATAGATTTATTTACTCTCAAAATAAAAATTCTTTACCATACCTACACATAGGAACAACTCCTCAATAGGAAATAAATTAAACCACATAGTTTTTCTTCAATAATCAACTAAAAGTCTATAAATAGGATACAATCTAGTGTGAAGGTCAAGAGCCTCCAAGGTCGGCTCGTAGGGCTCTCGTTTGAATGCGAGAGTTGTGACGTCATTCTCAGATGTATTGTAACATTTATCTAACTGTCTTTGTTGGAGAGGTTAAGCTAGCCATAAAGTGTTTCTTAATAGTTGTTGCGTGTGATTTTGTCTGCTATACTTGAATAAGCTTTTATTTCTTGTTTATTCATGAATTGGTATCATGAATAACACTTGAATAAAAACTGTTTGAAAATAAACACGGCATAAAATTGATTTTTTTTTTTCAAAAAAACAATTGCTGTTTAGTTACTAATAGTTATTTAGTTAACTTTGTATCAAAAATTGTTTTTAGGTTTGTTGGTTTACCACAGTTTTTGCTATGTTAGAATAATCCTTACTTATATTATAAATGTGAAAGTTTGTTTGGATGTTTTTTACTCTTTCACGCAAAAACTACTGAATGGATTTTAATGAAACTTAACAATAATGTACCCTATGCATCGGAATAACACATAGGCTATAATTTATGAAGATAGCGTGTGAATTGTCATTCGCGCGGGTGAAACCGCGGGGCACAGCTAGTACAATATATTTTGACATGTTTGAATCAATTTGGATAATTATTTAGTAGATACAATACAAATCATAGGAATTAAAGTTAGCATGAGTCAAAATGACCTTGAAACTAAGTTCGATAAACGAGCTAATGTGAAGGCTAAGAACCATCTCATGCCTCTTACAACCCTCATTTTAAATGTGACGATTGACGTCATTGATCAAAACTATAAAATAAATCTACAGAAGGTTTACTATAAAATATTATTTATTATCATCCGTTTCTGTCCCAACGTATGGCCAAAAGCTCTACAATATCCTTCCTCTCGTATATTGTATAAAATGGAGTTATATGTATTCAGGCCTTTATTTAGTTATTTAATTAACTTAGGTCATAGACAGTCCCTTAATTATACAAAATGGTTGATAAGTTTCAAAATACTGATTATAGATATAATTTCAAATTATTACGAATTACAGCTGATAGCTAAACAAATTGCATCATAATCGGTACATTTGTTTAGGACCTTCGATACCACAGACAGACACATACGTACAAACATGCCAAACTCATAACATCCAAGTTTTGCGTCAGGGATAAAAAATAAATGAAACTTATAATCAGCCAGTAACATAAACCCCTAAAAAGATAGAAAAAACAAAACACTATCACGACGGACGAACCGCAAGACACTATTAAAAAGGATGTACGAAAATAAACCTTAACGTATTGATATAAACGCTACGTCAATGACAGAAAATCTTGAGCTTAGAGTATAGATAAGAAACTAAAGAGTGAGCCTATCAGTGTATGAACCGTGAGCACTAGTATGAACTAGTTTTATCGTAAATTTTGTATCAAGACGGAGCGCGCTGTTTTAATAAAACTATCTAAAACTCTAATATTATCCTAACAATGTCGAAACTATCGATATTTTCGCATATAAGTCTGTCGTTGCGCGAAAAATAACTTTAAATCAGTAAACGAATGTACTAGATACAGACAAAAAGTGCTCTCGCTTGGCACGAAGGAAAACTAGCGATACTATCGGTCTATAGTTATCTAGGATCTTAGGATCTTGAGTTTCCTTTCTGACTAGACGGATATACTTGCAAATAATATATAAGCATGAATATTTGAATACAGTACATTTGTTGCTCAGTACTGAAAGCCAATAAACTCGGTTGCCGCTAACAACTTAATTGAAGTGGGAACGACGCAGCTGCAATACAATCCTAGAATTCCTTTGTATTTAAAGGTTTTTTTTATATTTGACGTATATAAAATAACTTATTTTAGTGATATCTCTACGATATACTCAATGTCTTAAAGGAAAGAAAAAACTACCTAGGTGTTTTGAGCCAGGATAGAAAAATCCATAACGATTTTTACCAGTTGAAAAATGTGACGAAAAAGCCAGCTATCGACTTTCATAAATAATGAGCAATGAGTTTTAATAAAAAACTGAAAGTTTTATATCACAAATGTCCGTATGGTCCTTTTTAGTAAACCTGGATTTTCGTAGTGCAAAATGTTTAAAAAATATATTTTTCCTTTAAGACGTAGGAGGAAATATGATGTCTCTAAAACAAATACAAATAAAATATGTAGCCCACCCAATTAAACAAATTATAGGAAAAAATACAATCTCGGTTGTTCTCTAAATTGGGGTTCACGTGTACATTTAGAATCCGCCCTAAATAAAGAATACCCGCAGGTCAAAATCCAGTGAGCCTTAAAACACGCAGATAATTATTTCGTTTTTTTACATTCTATTTTAGACTAAAATGCTAATTTTAAACGGGCAATTTTCAAAATATTTATCTTCTTTAGCCTGAATAAACGCAAAAGCCTAGAAATAGCCGTTTATCGCGCCGCTCTAATAACGTCATTGAAAACACTGCCTAGATAGAAAACGAAACCAAAGCAAACTGAATCTTATTTCCTTCCTCATAAATCTTTAATTCGTTTGCTGGCTTATAAGAATTCAGTTTCATTACACGGAAAATAAGCATCTATATCTTTGAGAACAAAGTTTAAAATCGGTTAAAATTATTTCTGATGGCATGCCGTTTGAATTAGGACTTTATAATTGGGTATTAAAGTTCAAATTCATTATGAGGAACCCTTTACATTGGTGGCATCTGCCGCTGCAGGCTCTTAAAGCGTCTAATTACTGAAAATGATGGTACCTCGTGATATTTCATGGGGATTATGGTGTTCATTTGTTATTTTGTTAAACTTCTGTATTTGGCAAAGCGGTATGAATTATTATTACTTTGGTTTTTGTGAACGTGTCTCACGAAGTTGTATCATAATTATGATTGAGACTTAAAATTTAGGTAATGAATGCCAGTTAAGTAGTGAATAAATAATATTACAACATATTATTATACTTTATAACAAACCTAATTTAAGTTGTGAAAAATGTATTAGGTCTTCATTATTAAGGCTAACTATTTTGAGATATTAAAAAAAAAGAGGAAAAGAAACATAAGTTAAAATTATAATTTATTTTCTTAAATCTAAAGTGAATCCGAGGAAACTGACAAAAAAACCTACCATTGTTAGTCGAGGCAAGGCAATAGAAGAGGGTAACCTTAACTACTTACCTCAAAAACTTCTCTGGTCGCGGAGAAGGGCAGTACAGCTAGCCCGACCAGCAGGTCAGCGACTGCTAAGGACACGATGAACAGGTTCGTCACGCTGCGCAACTTGGAGGAGCACAGCACTGCCGCTATCACGAGGCAGTTTCCTGGGGACAAACGACCATTACAAATAAATAAATGTGGATAGCATCACATAAATTGCTCTGAACCCAAAGTAAGTTGCTGAAGAACTTGTGATGTAGATTCAGACACAACGAAGGTACCACAAACACCCAGACCCGAGACAATGTAGAAACCGCGCGCATTGAGTCACAATTCCTGCGCGCTGCGAATGCATGTTGAAGAATAGGCTTCTATGGTCGCACCCACACGGATTGATTGAAGCGGTTCGACTGCTCTTGTTTCAACTGCTCAAAAGGCATGCGAAATCGGTCAACAGATCACGCAGATCATTGACTGACTGCTCGAACAGTTCGTGTAGGGCCAGTCTAAGATATATCGGAATAATCTTAGATAAAGTCTACCAAAATCTTTAACATTCCCAGCACACAACCTAAAGTTAACAATAAAACGCCAACCATTGAATACATATTGAATCACGACCACAAAAGTGGGCCCAACAATCGAATAAACGCGACCCTAAGGGTCCACAATCCACATAATAAATGTACATTGTCCACTAAAAGGAAATGTCGTTTATAATTTAAAACTTGTCCCCATCAAAACGGACACTACAAAAACACAAAGGTCCAATAAAATCCATTTGTTAGTGTAACAAGGGTCAAAAAGTCTTTCTGCGAAGTCTTTATTTATTCAAAAGTTTTCCAATATTCCTCGGCTCGTGTCGTCAACATCTGTTACGATTAGTTCATGAAAATAGGAAACAACAGATTGCTGGGAGTCGGGTCTCTTTCCAGTTTGAGTTTCGAGTTGAGATAAGGATGATAGATTTGGGTTTTTCGAGTTGTTTGTGAAATTTTTCTCCATCTAAAATACTTGCTGTATATTTTTATGAATATATATTTTTTCTTGTATTTCTGCAAATTTAATACAATAAGACTTGTAATAAATTATGTATAATATAGCAAGAAAATAATTAAAAATGCTAAAACATGTTCATGTTGCTTGTGGCACATTTCAACAAAATCGAAGCTGGTACAACAAATATTTCAATCGATTCAGATACTGAATCTGAATAAAATATTTTCAGGCTTTTTATATAACTCAAAGACTTGTCCACCATTTCCCCCGACCATAAATTTACAGGGTGTAACGGAAATGCGTGGTCATAATTTAAATACCGCTTCGGGGCATGGAAATGAATAACTTTCTTCAAGGAAACCTTCGTCAATTCCCAAAATTATTATCAGCTGGCCAAAAGTAAGTTCCATTTTCTTTTCGGAACATACTATTACTGTTTAACGATATTCATACATCGATCTTTGGCAGTTTTTAAGTCAATTCTGACAACCAATCTTACCATGGGATACCGTATTATCTAGTAAAATGCGTTGTGGAGGTCAGATAGTCAGTCGCTCCATGTAATATCGGGTATTCAGCTGAATCCGGTAATACTGGAAGCCGACCCCAACGCAGTTGAAAAGGCAAGGCAGATGATGTCTATTATTAGTTTTTAATTCTACAGTCCAAAGGACTATATCAAAATTAAATATGACCACTCATTTCCTGAACAGCCTGTATATGGGTTCTCCTGTCATCACATAAAGACAAAAGGATTAACTAAACATCAGAAGCCACCTGTGCCCTAATACTCATGATAATCAACCCCAAGCGGTGATTATGGCAATTTGTCGATAAGAGCTGTCATTATAACGCATATAGGCCTAAATATGTGGTATGAACGTTCAGCGTTGGATACGGGATTACTTTATATATGAATAAATAGAACATACTTCTGGCTGGTTCTTTGATAATCGTTAAGTCGTTACAATTCTGACAACTAGACCAAACAGTGTTGCTAATAAATATAGTTTAAAAAACTAAAAAACACGCTTTTAAAGTAGGTACTTCTAACTAAAAAAGTGAAAAATAATTAATAATTTAAATTTTTAAAAATAATTGTGAAAAAGCGTGGGGCGCTCTGTGCCATATTTTCAGGGATGTTATGGATATATAATTTCGGATCCGGATACGGATATGGATATTGGTAAAATATAATATCGGTTTCGGTTACGGTTATGGATATTAAATTATTTCGGATTATCCGATAGTTTCGGTTACGGATATTAATTTTTTAAGGAACTGTAAGTACGAATAGCTGTGCAAGTGTGCACCTCGCGCTGTGACGTCAATAGGTAGCGGGAGAGATGTCGCATTCCAGCGGAGTGCACAGTTAATTCGTACGAGTGTAGTATTTAGTTAGACTCCGCTCTATCCGAAACTATCCAAAACTTTAATTTCGGATTCGGTTACGGTTACGGATATTTTTTTATTTCGGATATCCGATAGTTTCGGTTACGGATATGGATATCCATAACAACACTGCATATTTTTCGTCTATCGAGCAACCCACGCTTTATCACAATTATTTAAAAAAAATTAAATTATTAATTATTTTTCACTTTTTTAGTTAGAAGTACCTACTTTAAAAGCGTGTTTTTTAGTTTTTTAAACTATATTTATTTTTCACTTTTTACTCCTAGCAGCAATACGTGTTGTCTGAATTCAAACGTATTGCTTTGTGGACTTAACATTTTTATTATTGTTTTTTTTTTTATTTATTTAATCCTGGTGATCCTAATCAGGATAATGAAATAAACCTATGAAATTATTATATTGTCGCTGATTCTTGATAAGTGTACAAAGTTTGAATTAAATCTGTCCGTTTAAAGTGGGTCAAAATCGAGTCCAAAGGAGTCGGTTACATACATACATACATACATACATACATACATACATACAAGTGAAGCTAATAAAAGCGTGTTAAAATAGGATACTGTGTTTCTCAGTAAAATTGGTTGCACTTGCAGTTACAGTAAATATAAAATACAGTTGCTTGCTTGGCTATGTATTTATATTCGGTGGGATAGTAAAGCTGAAATCCGATTAATTTATGCTTATGATAAATAGCTAAAAAAAAAATAGCCTCATTGTCATTTTGGGGATTGATATAAGTATATTTTTTACCTTTATTAATAATTCAATACTTAAATCTAATACAAGAACAAACAAAGACTAAAATTAAATCTTATATAGATAAATAAAACTAACACGCGTCAAAATACTCATCGTCATCCTTGTCAATGGCGGGAAAGGTGCCCAGAAGGCTGGCAGCATTGCCACGTTGAATGGCTATGCCGATTCTCTGTGCAAGGAACAAACCAGCTCTCTGATCACGAGTAGAGTCTACCAAACGTTTTGACAGTTCTTTAAAAAGATTTCGTGCACTCGGACCCCATGACCCGAGCGTTTCAACCCCAAACGGCTCGAAAATATAATTACCCATTAGGTTATTATACTTTCGCCGTTTAAGGGTCTCCGCTGCTCCAGCAGCAGCGCCAGGAGAGGCCGCCGAACTTAGAACGTGGGATGGCGCAAGGGTGTCGACGCACGTTGCGTCCCACACCAAAGGCCGACCCAATTTCCAAGGCAACAATGACATACCGTCAGGTCTCTTACCATCGCTGCGCACCAAACCATTGGGTTAAGGGGATTAAGTTTCTTCTCAAAAAAAATTTAGGCCTGATATGGATATTTCTTAGGTGTTTTATTTCTGTGTAATATAACCAATTAATTTTATTTCATTATTTTTGGTACATGACAGAGTCATAGAGATAAAAATTTTACTCATGTATTATACCCCGGCATCAAAATGTCCCTGGGGCAAAATAGTGTTTAAAAGAAAACAAGGTACCTAGGCCTTCAAGTTTATATGATCTAAGCACGTTATATCATGTTAAAACCTTATAAACTCCACATAATGATAATAAATATGCTAACTAATTTTCAAAATGTTAAAGTGCCTGCCATGTACTAAAGTGGCCTAGCCTTTCCCACAGTATATTGGAGTACGTTTTGAGTGCTAAAACCAGAACGTTACATAGAGCATGAACTAGGTGATAGTGTTTCTAATTATAAGACTAAAAATATAACTTCTGCCTGCCTAGCCTTTTCCAAAGCTGTGTTGGGGTCGGCTTGCAGTCTCACAAGATTAAACTGAATACCGTATTTTACGAGAAACGACTGCCATATGCTATAAACACGACTTAACGACTGCCAAATATCAATGTATGAAAGTCGGCACCAACGGCTTAACGAGTCACACAGGGATCTCGGTATGTTAACACAATGGTCTGGTCACCCATCCATCCACGGACCAACCGCGAGCACAGCTTAAATATTATCAGTCAAATCGTACGGCTTACACTTATACACGACGTCTTCCTGCGCTACTTAAAGTGTAAAAAAGCTAACAAGGTACAATAATTATTGTTCTAATCGGACAGTCATGCCACGTCTACAAAATATCAGAATACGTCTCACTTTAGTTTCGTATAAGCCTCTTTTTCAGGAAAATGAGGCTATTCAGCTATAAATACGGTACAAGGAAAATTGGTGATAGATTGACTTTGAACGAGACTGCGCCATTCGATAATCTCGTCGAGTGAGCGAGAGGTCGCTATCTGCCTTGTATAGCGCCAGCTCGCTTCCACATCGGTTACAGTACATCTTTAAAAGTTTATGGTAGAGGTACTGTAATGGGGTATAAAGGGTATCTTTTGAAGTTTGCCGCGTTTGTAGTTTAAATAGTTTCAGTTCATTGCTTTTGTAATTAGCTTTATCGCATTATACCGTGTTTATTCGTCTTTGCTGTTCTTACTTGATTAATATGCGTGTTTTGGTATGGTATAGTTTTAATAGATTTTAAACGTGTTATTTATATTTGAAGTTAATGAAAACATGTTCTTGATGTTGTAGAATAATATGTATTTATAATTCAAAAGTAAAAAGTTAGTTTGTTAGTTTTCGTAATGTACTGTCCAATTCCCTCTCTGACTTCAAAATTACTTTCACAGATTTTGTTTATTGTCGAGTGTAACATTTCGAATGACCGCAAATAAATACACAACCATAACACACTTTTACAAATAAATAATCCCATATTTCTTACGAAAAAATACTGTCTACATAAATCAAACGAAAACTATAGGGAAGCAAAGAAACTAGTTACTTAGTGTAGCGTGCGATTCTGTGCGTGTTAACTTACCGATAAACAGTACATATTGGGAACACATATGTTTATTGTTCATATTGTATCGAAATTTCTAAGGCTGGACGTAGACGGACTGCTGTAACAGTTAGCCAGTGATCGACGTACACGGACTACTGTCGAACGTTGTCGCGTTTTACCTGCGTCGAGTTGCTTCAAACTGTCCGTATATGGCTTAGACTATAGATAACTATAGACCGATAGTATCGCTAGTTTTCCTTCGTGCCAAGCGAGAGCACTTTTTGTCTGTATCTAGTACATTCGTTTACTGATTTAAAGTTATTTTTTGCGCAACGACAGACTTATATGCGAAAATATCGATGGTTTCGACATTGTTAGGATAATGTTAGGGTTTTAGATAAAATTATTAAAACGGCGCGCTCCGTCTTGATACAAAATTTACGATAAAACTAGTTCATACTAGTGCTCACGGTTCATACACTGATAGGCTCACTCTTTAGTTTCTTATCTACACTCTAAGGTATATGGTATATTCACTGTGTACAAGGAAGCTTTACAATTCCTTCGCAGCTATATTTGTGACTAACTTTTCCCTCGGTTCCGCCCGTGGTCATATCGGTGATCGCGGAAAAAAGTAGCCTGTGTCCCGCGACTCCGCCCGCATTCATGGTTATCAAGGTTAAAATAGTACTTTGTTATAAGTTTCATCAAAATCTATGATCTGTCTGCCAGACAGAATCACTTTCGTAATTATAATACTAATAGGTTTTTACAATATGGTTTTACGCAACAGTTTTCACTTAGGTAGGTACATACTTTTGAACTCGACTAAAGCCCAACCATATTGAGTTCTAAGGTTTACGCGAATGTTAGACATTGAGATAAAACTACTTTTACGGATTTTATCGAGGTTTGTATTTAGATTTTAGGTGCCGACGTTTCGACACCTTTGCAGGTATCATAGTCACGAGCAGACTGAAATCTAAATACAAACCGCGATAAAATCCGTAAAAGTAGTTTTATTTCAATAAAACCCGATCACTCATCACTAGTAGTAGTAGTAGTAGTTGCGCTACCGTGCTATTCGAAAAACTAGCAATAACTTTTCTCTCCGAAATTAGATTACAAGTAATATCCAACAAAACAAAACAAATTCAAAGTAATTAATATCATCTGTAACTGCCAACTTTACCGAACATAGCAACAAACCGTATAAAAATACATATTTTTCTCTATAGACCGATGGAATCATCTTGATCCTTGAATAACTTTATCGATAAACTGTATTATAAGCACTTGAGTTATTGAAGGTTGTTTACGATGTCTTATAAATTAGTATTTGGTGTTTAAGCTTGTGAGTAGGTTATTTATAGATTTGTAAGGAAAATTTATTTCAGTAGCTCATTTTGAGCTGTTATTTTGTAAACTGTCACTATACCAGATATACTCTTCAAAATTCTTCTTCTTTTGGATAGATATACAGTTTTGGTAACAACCTGTAAGTATACGTTTATTTAATTTATGAGCTGAAATTTTTTAAACTTTCTTTATACCAGATATTCCCTTCACCCCTGTTGGATAGATATACCTTCTTTTTTAACACCCTGTGAACGAATATTTTAATTTATAAATACATAGATTCGATAATTTAGGTATAAATTTTATTATGTTACACCAGTATTAGCACTAAAAATTCTGAAAGAAAAAGAACAAACACCAGAAATTTTACTGAAATACCAGAAGCTGTACCAAATTTTTTTTTATTCACTTAAATTAATCCACAAACTTAATCAAAGCTAAACGCTAACAATAACACTAAAACATTTACAGTACCTACACAAGCGATGCTTACATTTAAGTCATTGAAGAGGCTTTCAGGCCGCGCCCATCTCGTTAGCGGGTTTAATGTGCCATTTCAGAACATTTTTACTTCCCACAATGATTTTAATTCGTCACTGCTTTCAACTCACCTGAGTCTCTTTTGATGTTAAACGTTTCTTTAGCGGTTTATTAAGTCCGGTTTTTGACCGGCTTAAGAAGGAGGAGGTTCTCAGTTTGAGGCTTCTTTTTTGTATGTTTGTGACCTACATCAAGCGACTAATATAATTTCTCCGACTCCTAAGATACAGGTCTACGTACCTAGTTTAGGAGCCCGGAAATTCGATATTAATTTTTGACTTTATTGTACAACCTGCTATTACTATATTATTCTATGCATATGAGATGTTGTTTTATGTACAATTTTTTTATTTAAAATGTGACCAATATAGTGTAACTTAGAGGTATAATGTACCCTATATAAATACGCATTTCATTCATTTCTTCATAATATTGCATCATTCTTTTGGATTTAAATAGCTTCTTACCTAAAAAACTCCTTCTATTGGTGACCCGCGTTTACACCCACATTGTAAGGGTGCGTCCAGATCTGACGAACTCACTAGTGTCAATAACGCCGTACGTGAGACGTGCGGGCGCCGCTTGCGAGCAGCTCGCGAACTGTTCGTGCAATGCTCGTTCGGTGCTCGTTCCTTAGATGGTGGACGCACCCTAAGACTCCAATTTTTTTAAACTTATATTTTTCCATACATCAGGCATTTTTCAGTTCCATCCCTTACGATTGTCTGTGATAAATGATAACAGTTATCGTTTCCATTCACAATACAATGTGTTGTAGGCGCTATTGAATGCCCGATTGATTTCTCAGATTCAATCGGGCATTACCTTCTAAATCGATTTGCCTTTTGTAAGCAGATATTGCTATTTTTGTATAAATGTTTATTGATAAATTATATCTGACAATAGGTCATTTTTCATTTATCCATTTAAACATTAGGTTTTCTAGATAAAAGAGATTTATATCATGCCAATTACATAAACTTAAGACATGTAGGTATTTCTTTCTTAAGTTTGTATTGAACTGTGTGGTGTAAAAGCTATTTTTGTTTATAAGTATTTAATATTAATAGAAGAAAGTAAATGGAATAGATTGCCGCAAAGTTGTTATTCAGTAACATATTTTTAAACAAAGCCTCGAAAGAAGTAATGTACGTACAATACAAGTTAATTACATCTACACATTTTTTGTACATAATATACATACATTTTAACCCATACAAATTCCTCGTCTAACTAACCATTAGAGTAAAGTTATAACGACGTACATGCCTGGCCTGTTTGTCATCCAAACGTATATTCTCCGATGTAATCGTCTAATGGAGTCTTCCTGCTTCCAACCCTCAACAGGTTAATTCAGAAATTCCAGATTTTGTATAACATTTATACAAACGAGAATACTTATACTTTCACTCGTGGTTTTGTTCGCTTGTATTTAGGTCATTTATTTAATGAGATATATAGGATAGAGAATGCTTGTTATAACTCGTGGTTTTTCTCGCCTATTTTAAGTTTAACCTGCCCTAAAGAAACCTTAGTTGTAGCTTGGATAAAAAATACAACAATTACACGTCATATAATAATATGTATTTTTATGAGTTAGCTGTATTCGATTAGGATTTTGTTTCTCCAAACTAAATCATACAAAATTTCATGAAAAAAACGGGCGTGTGGTTTAGCGAAAACATTACAAACAGATAGACACAATTTTATGTACCTATCTGCTAAATCACGTGTATGTAGAAATACGAATATATGAATCATTCATAACAGTACAGTTAAATTTTAACGAGTATTCGTGGTTTTCACTTGCCCACATAAAATGAACTTTAACCTTTTTGAAAAATAATGACTCGTTTGTTCAGTAGTGAAGTAATGTCGATCGATGTCATACAATGCGACTTTAGTGACCTTTAGTTGCATATTGCATGTTATACGCCTGTTACTAGTTATGCAGTGAAATTGAGAGGTTTACCTTGTAAATATATCAGTTGCAATGTCGTTTAATTTTGTAATCAACGTATACAGTTTTTGGGTTATTTTATCCCCTTTACTAAGTGACATTTTTAACCGACTTCTAAAAAAGGAGGAAGTTCACAATTCGGATGTTTGTATTTTAATTATTTACTTTGTTTAGAACGTAGGGGCTGTGGCGTAAACTGACAATTGCTTACGTATTTCTTATGCAAATTTGTGATCTATAAGATAAATAACTTAATTGAAAACAAAAATTAATAATTGAAATCGATCAACAATTGCAGGAGATAACACGGAACAAACATATAAAACATACCGTCGAATTAAGAACCTCTTTTATTAATATTCTCTCTAACCTCTTTTATAAAAATTACTTTTATTAATATTCCATTTTTACTTTTCTTCTTAATAATAAGGATATTTTTTTTCGCAAAAAGCCCTCTGATCTATTTGTTTAGTGTCTTGCGTATAAATGAACGTCAGGTAAGATCTTTGCTTTTATTTATAAAACGTGGTCGGAATTAGAGTGACATAGATTTGATTTACATTGAAAAAACTCTAAGTAATACTGAAGTTTGATGGACATATTGTTTGTAAAATAAAGCAATGTACAAATAATAATACAAAAAATGTGAAATAACACTTACATGATATTAATGTGTTCAGTTTTATCATTTACAGAATAATTTTCATTTAATATGTTAGTTAAAGTTAAGGATATAGTTAAAAATTTAATAAAATAAATGGACGTAATATCTGTTTAGTATGGGAGTTTATACACCATCAATGAAAGAGTACTTACAAGTGCGAGGCAACGTATTTTTAGAAAAAAAAAAGACTCTTAGAACAGTAACTAAAACATCAGCTTGTTTTCCTTCCATTTTGTTTACCGTTTCTTCGCCCGTCTAACGGACGGATACCTGATACAGTTTAATTACGATTCCTACAAAGCAAACAGTTCTTTATTAAAAGCATTTTACCATTTTACACTGAAGAAAAATCTCTTTGTTAAATTACTAAGTAAAGTGCATGTTCTACACATAAATCACGTAGCCCCGTAGCGGCGTAGCACGTGCTACGACGTAGCGGACTACGACACAAAAGGGGAAAATGGGATTAAACGGCAAAGGTACGAATGTGTTGTTAAGATGAAAGGGTTAGGAGTGGGTTGAAATGAAAACACTTGGATAGCAAGTGTAGGGCGTAATGATTAAAGTACTTAATTCGCTGTCTTGTTAGCGTTGGATTTCAATTTATGAATTACGTTTGTGTTTTGTTTCGTATGATCTTTATGCTAAAGATATGCGGCGTCTTAAGTTGGAATATGGTTACGTAATACGTGTATTGTACTGTATATGTTGTTTTGTAATTACACACTCGACTGATAAGCCCATTGATACTATTTTGGAACATTCAATTAACTTTACAAATCTAGCTAGATTTACTGGTTGTGGTTTCTAAAGAGAAACTTACCTACAGAACAAATAACTATAGAAAAGTAACAGAGCGCCTGGCACGCTGTTTACTTCAGTAACACATGGATGGAGGTTCTAACCTGCTATGACTAGTACGTCGATGAGCGCTAGTATGGCTATGCCGACGAGGCTGACGGGCTCGTCCCAGCGGACGTCGTCGAGCAGCGCCTGGCACGCTATTTACTTCAGTAACACATGGATGGTGGGTCTCACCTGCTATGACTAGTACGTCGATGAGCGCTAGTATGGCTAAGCTGACGAGGCTGACGGGCTCGTCCCACCGGACGTCGTCGAGCAGCGCCTGGCACGCTGTTTCGTTCAGTGAGCGCATATTACGCGCGTCGCACCGCGCGCGCGAGCCGCCGCGCGGCGCATCGCCCGCTCGCCTTCAGGTTTTCACTGACATTTTGTTTGTGTCTGAAACAAAAATAAATATATTAATTAAAATTATAAAAAAGAAACTGGTTTCTCTAGCATCTAGAGCCACAATTCACAGTAATTTCTTAAGAAAAATCAAACACGACTACCGAGTCTGTATCACCGGACCAGCCAAAAGTACCATAATTAGCATAATTTAAACATCGTCGCCAAACTTATTTGTGATAAACATACAAACGGACTTAATTTATTAAATTATTTTCAGATTTTTACATAACAGAAATTGTAGCACATTTTGAACGCGCCATTGTTGAAGTAGTCCATGTCTCCCCTAGGCTACGGATGACGGTGAAACATTGCGTAGAGCCCACGTCATAGTATCCATCATAGTTTATTGTGCGTGAACGGCGAGTACATTTATCTTCCAAGTAGAAAGTGGGAAGTAAATAAAATACTTACAAAGCCTTATTTTTTATTTAAGACGTAAAAGATTTTTTTTCTCACTTTTAGTTTAGATATTAGTAAATTATAATATGAGAAATAGGGAATAGTGCTTTGTGTAAAATAAGAGAAACAAAAACTTTTTTAAGTAATTATTAAGCAGCAGGAATTTACTCGTGTTACCTGGTTGAAGGGTCTAGTATCAAAGGTATTTATGCATGTTCGCACTAATTCCCTTTACTTAAGATTATTAAAATCATCCAGCGCGATAGTTAAAAAGTTAGTAATTACTTAGGTCGTATTGAAATATTTCTCTTAACTTTCCGTAAACAGGTGTTTTAGAATTCTTGTAAGACTAAGAACATGCTTACATTTACAATGTAAGCACAACTTTAAACTCAACGATATCAGCTCGCTACTTTTATACTAAAACTAAAGCAATAAATTAAAAACTTAGTACCTCTAGATCTTCAGGTCTTCGGTAGCTCGAAAGCCTTTTAACTGCCTTGTAAGTCTAGCTTACAGCTATCAAGAACTCACGTGTTTGAACCTCACACTAAAGGAAAAAAGACCAGTTGGAGAAAATAGAAATATTATAAATATATCATTTAGTAGTATGTATGTATAAATGTATAAACAAATTATTTATTTATTATTATTTAATAATAAATATAGCGATTAAGATTCTTAAATACAAAAGCACTAAATGAGACTGCCAAATTTGATCTCTGTATTAATTCACAGACTACGAAATCGAGGAAATACTTTTGGTACAATTTGACATTTCCTGCATAGTCACGAGTGTACGTACATTCGTAACCTTTTATTCAATAGCAGGACAGTTTCAACTCACACGGAATTTCATTAATATTGACACACACACTAAACCTCTATAGGTATATATGTATAGTAAAGCCTTCAAAGGCCTATGAATGTGTAGAAGGATAGAGGTCCTCAATTAAACTAAACTGAGATCGGCAAATAAGCATTACAACTACATGTTATGGAGACGGAGTCTGTGGTACAAGATTATGAGAAACTTTACCAATATAGTATTAAGTTTATATGTGAGTTAAATGATCTCTTGGAAAAGTTACTATATCAACTTTGTATAGATACTATTTTTACTTTACGTAGAATTGGTAAACACCGAAACAAACTGAATTATACTGTGTAGGTATATATTGTGGTCCACATTTTTTTTTTTACGTGTTATTTAATTTATTACTGAAATTAAACTTAAAATATTTACAATAATAAAAACTAAGCCTAAACAAGAAATAAGAAGAATTATAAACTAAATAAAACTAAGAACTAAAACAAGGCATCAAAAAATTCATCCACATCGCTGTCGACTGGGAGTGTGCCCAAAAGGCTGGCAGAATTGCCACGTTTGTATGGCAATGCTTATTCGCTGACCTAGGTAGACGCCAGCCTTTGGGTCACGCGAAGTGTCAACCAGGCGTTTGGATAAATCTTTAAAAAATCTGTGTGCACTCGGACCCCACGGACCAAGGGTCTCAACCCCAAACCCCTTGTAGTCCTTATTGATTGTATTCTACAAAAGTTTAATTATTTAAAATTCAATACTTAAATCTAATACAAGAACAAACACTTACAACTATACTAAAATTAAATCGGCATAGCCATTCAACGTGGCAATGCTGCCAGCCTTCTGGGCACGTTTCCCGCCATTGACAAGGATGACGATGAATTTTTTGACGCGTGTTAGTTTTATTTATTTATATAAGATTTAATTTTAGTATAGTTCTACAAAAGTAAATTTAACCATTTTTTTAATTTATTTTAAACAAGCAATTTGATTTGTGTCCACATGTCATGATTTTATAAATATGTACGTTTTATAAATGTAAAGCAACAGGTAAACAGGCTTTCATTTTTTTTAATATTTACCTGTATTTTATTCTGTGATATAAATAACTAGAACGAGTTGAAAGTTACAATGTTCTATCTATGTAAATGCTTGCTAACGCATATAAGAGCGGACGACGGAAATATAAATGTAGATTAATTCTAGGACCTTATACGTGGTTCGCTGAAGGTAAAGGCTTCGCTAAAGGTAGACACTTTGAAGTAGGTTCTTATCTTCCCCTTGTACCACACACCTACGGGTCAAGTAAGCTAGTTCACTAATTAACCCTCTACCGCGATCGGAGGCTTTTGTTTGACTTTCTAATCGTTCCACAGAACTATGTTTTTGGTCAGACTATCGCTTCGGATTAACCCAACTAATTGTAGGGTTAATCTCTTTGATTAAGTTTCACAAATATTTTGATTAACGGTAACGTATTAGTTTTGATTGTTCCATTTATTTTGTTCCTGGTTTCAATTGTTTGTGCTTAAGTTCGCCCATCTTGCATTTTTGATTGTTTTCTTGTAGTTGGAAAATTGTTTGTCATTTGTTTAGTAATTGTGGTAAGTTATGCTTTTGGTCATCTATGTTGTAACTATCTAATTGGTTATACTCTGCATCGTATTAGGATAATGATCTCTAGTCTTCTGAATAACTGATCTGGTTTAAAAACTCTTCTTACTGTTGGCAGTTCTTATGTTCATTATCATGTAACGCAAAAAAAGCCAAGAGTTCGAATTCGTCTAAGCTAAAGTACATGCTAAGTAACATTTAATTTAATTTCCCTTCGTCCGAAGCTAATAAAACAGGCTGACTTTTATCCATTTCCTAAATCAAATATACGTAATATTTTAGGACAATCAATACTCAAATTAGATTTGAGATCGAGGCCGTAGCGTGCCAAGATCTCTTTAATAAAAAAAAGATGCTATTCCTTGTTAGCATTGATATTTCAAGATGGTGGATATACTTATATTTTATGGGGAAGACGTAATGTAGTGGAGCCGTGTTGGGTTTATAGGATGGAGAGTTATGGAGATACTAATGTGTATCTTAGCTTGTTTAATAATAATAAATTGTATTGTACAATTTGGTGAGTTAGGACAATATGTTAAGTAAAATTAACTAATAGATGTTGACATGTGACGAATATTCGTAATTTTAAAGCAAACATCTAATTGGTACGGCATACTATGTTATCATCACAAAATAAAGTAAATGTTTCTTTCGTATGTTTGAAGTACAGTTAAAAAATAATGATTAAGTAGTAATCTTTCTGGTCTTTTTGTCCAATATTATGAAATATATCTTTTCAATAACCTTATAGTTTTAGTAGTACTGTTTTATTCTATAAGCTATCTAAAACATGACATGAACGAAACGAAATGTCTTATTTACATTTGACTATCAAAGTCCGTCAGTTTCTTTGAGCAATCAGAGGACTTTGTCATGTTCACTCTTCCTACAAATAACTAGATCCTTTATATTCAAGAAGTTTATGTTGTGTAGAATTTGATATATTAGTATAAGAAATAATACAAAGTGACATGTAAACGGAAACAATTATAAATAAAAACGTAAGTCAACCCAAATCCAACAAATCCAAGACATACCTAAAGTTTTCATAAAGTATGAAATAATTATTCGTAATGTTAATTAACGTGATTAATAATTAATCGAATAAAATAAGTAATTAACATTTTTTTCGATTCATTATTCATTACTTTGATCTTGAATATGTCTACGCATATCCGTAACACAAAATAGAAAAAAAAAAAAAACCAGCCTATAAACGTCCCACTGCTGGGCACAGGCCTCTTCTCATATAGAGAAGGCACGAGCATTGATCACCACGCTTACTCAATTGCGGATTCGCGATTTCAGATCCCAATTTTAGAATATAAAACAAAATCTTAATTCGTTACTACAAAAACTGATAAAAAATAGGTCGACATTAACATTCAAATTAAAATCCGTCTAATTTAAGTTAACGAGCGCTCAAATATCTTTGAGCTTTGATACTCCAACTAAAAAGGCATCAGGATTCCATTAGCCTTTATTGTTTCGATACTTATCTTGATGTCTTTATCCGTCATGGCGTTAGACGATCGACTGTCACTTGGTTTAACAGTTGTATAAGATTTGTGGACGAGCAATCAGTAGAAAGTCACTTGGCTACATTGTTTTGGGTCTGGGTGTTTCTGATTTTATACACAAGTGATTTAGCTACTTACGGTTCAGAGCAATCTATGTGATACTGTTTAGTGACCACAATTATTAAAAAAAAAACCTACCTTATATTAATGTTTAGCTGACAATACGATCCTATGTGGATAATAGGGTAGATGACTAGGTATGAAAAGTCAAAATTTATTTAGTCCGCCATTTAGATAATCAAAATATAATAGACACGTATTTTTTCTTTTCTCAAATAAATTACAAAATACGAAGATAAACCGCTGTAAAGTTCAGGAGTGGGGGCTTGTGACGTCACGGCTAGGTACAATTTGTACTCAAACGTGACGTCACGCAAGAATTGTACTCGCTGTATCTTCGTAATTCTTTGTTTACGGGACTAAACAAAAAATACGTGTCTAATATTTTTTTCTTATCTAAAAGATGGACATAAAAATAAAAATTGGTCATCATCCCTATTATACATATTATATTCATATAGCAAAATAATTAAAACCAAAATATGATAATGGTTTTCAATATTGGCACCATGTCGAATTACATTTTTGTTTTGAATTGACATATATTACTGTGCAAATTTGTGTTGTTTATTTTTTTGCACGATTGTGGGTGTGGTCGACATTAAGCTTTTAAATATATTTTTTTTTTGTAAGGTACATAATATCAAGGAGTTATGTGTGTGATAATTAAGGTTTTACTTTTTGTACATTTAATGCCAGAGGTATATGTTCTCGTATGCCATTACCGAAGGCTATTTGTGCGTGTAATTAAACGTACAAAAGAAGGAACTCCTGTATCGCCTGTCATTTGCATGCGTCGTGGGATGTTCCTTAGAAACTGATCATGTCGGATATAATTGAAAATGTGGGTGGTATAGATTGTAATTAATTAATTAATTATAAATTAGATTTTAAAATATCGATGTTGTTGTAAGTGTGTTGATAAAGGTCAATTGGTCTTAATAAATCCCGTCTTATTTGTTTTACTATACGCACTTAAATATCAACAAATAAATAGCTGTCTTCTCGATTAAGGTCAGGTTTTTTTTATACACATATCTCTGGAACGTTTGTGGTATCGGTTACAAATAGGATTGTTCCATATAATATCAAAATTTAGTAGTATTTTTTTTTAATTGCCGCTTATTTTTTACATTTATGTGCAATCTTTTATTATCACAGTTACTTCCCGTGTTTTCTATTATCCACGCAGACAAAACCGCAGACAATTTTACTAAATCATTAAAAGACTTTATTTATTTATTAGTAAAAGTACAGCCACATCACATACACTAAACATTAAAATTTACAATTAAAGTAGTCTGATGCACGTGACAATAATAGCGTACATAACATTTACAAAAATTTATAAATTCTATAAATCATTTCCTAATCATACCAGACTTTTTTATAAGCTTATTCCTGACCTTTAAACATAAAAACCTCGACGAATATGATTACCGAGTCAACTGTCACTTGCAAGTCCGTAGGAATATAATTGAAAATGTGGGCGGTGCAAATTGCAGCAGATATCTATCGTATGCAATATGCATTGGAAGTTCAAATTGAAATGAACACCCACGCGAAACTTTGTGTGCATTTACTGCCATTTTTAGTTACCGATAAGTGGTTTTTTAGTTGATTAAATATTGGTATGGATATGACGCTAGTGTAGGTTTTTTAAATGGTTGGTTTTGGTGTACTCGTAATGTTTTTGTATGTTTGCAGGAAACTAAGAAGTTTCAATATTAAAGTTAGTAATAATAATAATATTCCGGGACAACTCACACACGGTTATCTGATCCCAAGCTAAGCAGAGCTTGTGTTATGGTAACCAGACAACTGATAAACATACTTATATATTTCTAAATAAATACATATTATAGATAAATTACACCCAGACAACCAGAAAAAATGATCGTGCTCATCACACAAACTTTTGTCCTGGGTGGGAATCGAACCCACGACCTCCGGTATAGCAGTCAGGGTCACTAACCACTAGACCAACAGTCACGTCAAAAATTGAATAGTCGAAAATATTGTCTCTTAAAAGTTTCTATAATATTTTTTATATACTCATTTGAACCAATAACTTCAGTTTTAAATGAAACCTACTAAAAAAAAAATAAACTACAACGTATTCGACAATCTGATAAATTCTTGTCTATTTTGAGTGTTATGAAACTAAGTTATAAAGTTAAAGTTACATCCCAATCTAAAAGCAATATCAAAAAATCTTATATTCAGCATCTGCCCTTCATTTCCTTTGAAAAAACTTTACGCTTTCAGCAAAATTTTTCTTCATTAAAAGCGAATTTTAGCTTCTCAAACTAACTGTAGCTAAAAGCGAGGCTTTTTACCTCATAACCTATATACTAGATACATTTGCCTTTAGTGTCAAAATTTAACTTCCACAATTTTATGTTGAAGATATTTTCGTTTGAATTATCTATTCTCAACAATATCGATATGTAATCGCCCCACACTGCTGGGCAAAAAGCTCATCTCATATAGAGAATCAACGAGCATTGATCACTAGGAATCTTGACATTGACCTACTAACTCACCATGGCATACATAACGTATCTATTCACAATACAATACATTACGATATGGCTACTTCAATAATATTATTCGATAAAAATATATCGATATTAAGTATCGAATACAAAATGTATTTGATAATCGAGAAAAGACAAAACTGAATTGAAATTGCCCGCAATCGAGTTTCGATATCAATGATTGTAATTACGTTTTAATTTTATTATCTACACACTCCATTCTTTTTTTAATATTTTAGAAAGCTTGGTGAGTGTTTGTGTGCTTAAAAATTAAGTACATAAACACGCACCAAGTGAGTATTGTTATTAGTCCATACAAAAATAGAATTCGGCTGTTGTAGTGTTAGAATAGAATAGAATTTTTATTTTTGCAAATATGCGTTACAAATGTTCTTAAAAATAATATACTTAATCTAGGTCAGCCATATTTTGCCATTCGGCATGCAAAACATTAACATAAATATTTTTTATAACTAAGTTATATTTCAAAAAATTTAAACTAAAATGAGATCTGACAAACTATGATAAAATGAGATCAGTGATCAATTAAATTATAACTTATGAACTAAATAATTTTAAGTAATATTGAAATGTTATTCATTATATTATGCCAATAGATATATATTTAACATACTTACTAGCTACTTTAAATGACAATTTTATCTGTTAAAAATTCAGTTGTAAATGACTAACTGATAAAAAAAGAAGAAGATGTAGGCTACAGAAAAATATAAATGCTATGTGATTAACTTATATGTAGGCTATTTTTTGCCAGGATAACCAACACTCGTGTACACATAAAATATCGTCGAGATATCTTAAAACATGAGTGATAAAACATAACATACCATCATCACGCCTGTACCCCCGAAGGGTTAGGCAGAAGTGTACCAATGTACACCCACAGTTTGCCGGTATGTTTAGGTCCCATGTAATAGGGGGCGAGCCTATTGCCACTAACCGGGCACAAATCCAAACTCCGACCTGCTACTGAGAATTTCATAGAAAAACCCAATAACACCTTGGTCGACTTGGGAATCGAACCCAAGACCTCTAGCGTAGCAGTCGCGCTTAGAACCACTAGGCCAACGAGGCAGTGATAAAACATTAAGTTACTTTTATAATCTTACAGCGACAGTTTGCCTAAAAATAAAACTTTAACTAAGCAGTCCTATTTTTGAGGTCTCTTGTGAATTACCTAAGTTTAGAAGCTGTCTAAAACGTTGGTCTATTGTTAGTATTTTGTAGAATGAAGACATTGCTATTGTAAGGACTATATACGAATAAATAGTTCTGAGGTTTATTGTATTCTAGATTATGAAAACTTAATAACTCCAAATGCTATGCTCACAGTAGATACTTTAAGTTTTAGGCAGATTATATTGGCAATAAATACTGCCTGTCTGGACTAAATAGCTATTTAACTATGATCCTAACAATGTTTTTAATAGTTCGATTTATACCTGGTCCTTCTTATTTATAACAAATCAGAAGACACTCTCTTTTGACAAAACGTTAATAATATTTTTATCTTCATCTTATAAAGAGCTGAATCAGGCATATTCAATGTCTTAGGAAAGTTACCGTAGGAAAAGCTCTAGATGTTTATAAACGCCTACGACAAACGAATTCATAGTGGTACAACACTAAAATAACAACAATTAAGACAAACGAAAATTTAATTACACCAGCTTCATAAATTTGCCTTGTGTATTTTTAGTCTAAATTCTCCATAAAATTAAGTCAAAATACACAAGTATAACTCGTGACATAGATTCTAAGTCCCATTGTTTATGCCTCTAATTGCTTTCCCGGCAATTTGTGAAAGATCTCTTGAGTAGAGTAAACAGTTTAAAGCTAAACGCGATGAATTGAAAGGGGTACACGAGTTTACTTTTATGTATATTGAATTGTCGACGCGAAGTGAAAGTCATAATCAAGTCTGATTTGATTCTTGACTTTGAAACGGATTATGTGTAGGTACTTTTAATAATAATAATATTCCGGGATAACTCACACACGGTTATCTGATCCCAAGCTAAGCAGAGCTTGTGTTATGGTAACCAGACAACTGATAAACATACTTATATTTCTAAATACATACAAATTATAGATAAATTACACTCAGACACAGAACAAATGATCGTGCTCATCACACAAAGGTTTGTCCTGGGTGGGAATTGAGCCCACGACCTCCGGTATAGCAGTCAGGGTCACTAACTACTAGACCAAAAGCCCGCACTTTTATATCCTATTGTTTTCAAATATGAGCGCTTGGAAAGGTTTTGCTACCTTGCATACCGATTCCACACTGATGCAATATCAGGAAGCGGCCTTGGATAGTTAAACTTGCGTAGAGTCTGTGCGGAAAGAGAACCGTCGTGGAATTGAGGGCGCTGCTGGATATTTATACAATTATGATATAACGTAATATTTTGATTCTTCGTCTTCATAAGGAATTAATTTATTGTTTTCATTTTTTTTTTATTTTTCAGTTAGATTCAGTTCTTTATCCGTACAGACTCTATAGCGTGTTTGTGTATTGAAATGCTTAGATTCCTAAAGCATTATAAATTGTCTGTATGTTGTTGATTTTATATTCAGTTCAGGCCATTTTTGCAATATTTAGGACTCTAACAGAAAAATATTATCAAGGAAATTGAATATTTTCCACAAAAATCCCGAATCCTCAGCCGAAACGCTGTAAAAATCGACCCGTCGAATTAAGTGCCACCATTAATAATAAATAGGCATGCGCCATGTCTATAGTCTTTATCGATAAGAAAGTTTAATTCGATAAGTTGAGGCGGCAAGTTTAGAAGGATGAATTAATGTGTGTGCGTTCGATAAGGACCGCCATTTAATTGATGCTATAAATCTAAAGTTCACCTTTGAATTGACTGTTGATTAACCAAGGTTAAGATTGTGTTCCCGTTCGAATTGTATTAGTTTTTGGTGAATCAGTTGTATAAGTTCGAAATAACTTATGTTTGGCGTGAGAAAAGGCTGAAGAGCTAATCTTGAGCTTTAAAAGATAGTCTTTTATTTTTGATAGAAATTAATTGTAAAATTTACTATTTACTGGAGAAAATATAATATCGAGGCAGTAAGTAAAAAGTTAACTATATAATTACAAAACATAGGTATGTACAAGTTACAAAATAAATAAATAATAAAACATTTATTTTTTAAGATGCAATAATAAATAATCGCCAATCAGCAGAGAGCAAGCGTGGTGATCAATGCTCGTGCCTTCTCTATATGGGAAGAGGCCTGTGCCAGCAGTGGGACGTTAAAAGGCTAGATTATTATTATTATTAATAAATAATCTCAACTTTAGTACCATCGAATAAGTAGGAAATAACTAACAACCACTAGCAGAAAAAAGGGGAGGCCTATACCCAGCAGTGGGTGATTCCGGGCTGATATTATTATAATGATGATGAATAACCAAATCCACAATTTCCTAAAGCAACAACTTTCAAACTTACAAAACGTTATTATTCTCATCTAAAACACAGTCCATATTGTTCGCATAATATTTTCGTTCGTAACACAACAATCGGTCAGGTCTAGGCGAATGAGTTCCCTTGCCGCCGGTTTTTCAATTAACTCAGCTTTTAATGGAAGAAACGGTTCGACGGGCCCGCAGCGGACGTACTATCGATATGTCGACTTGTGTAATGCACAACACTATTCATATTTTTTTTTCTTAATAGAGCTGTTACATCAATGAGATCGATGTTTAGTGTTTGGATGATTTTTTTTAAGGCTTGGTTGCTAATAATGTTTAATAATGGTTATGTAACTTATTTTTGCATGGTTTAATACCAAAAATGTTTGAAGGTCATGAAATCAGTGATTGTGGCACAGAAAAAACCAGAATACTGTTGTTTGATGTTGCATTAATAATTTTAGATGAACATGGAAATAGATTTCAAATATTAAAGGGGAATGCCAAGTCGCCATAGTAATTTAGGCCCTCTGTGCACACAAATATAAAATAATAATAATAATAGGGAGCAATTCTAACAATTAATTAGTAATAGAAATGATTTACAAAGAACTTAGCATTTCAAAGTTATTTAAGATTCTTATATTCCATCTTATATACTGCAGTTTATGTCGCCAGTGTCGTCATGAGTAGCGGGAACAGAATCCATAATCAGGCCGTGGTCGTCAGGTATAGGAGAATCGTCAGAGTCAGTATTTATAGCGAAAAGTAGTCAATTAAAACCGCAATAAACATAAGCATTAAGCAAATAACCGCAATAGAGTTGCTAGAAGCAATGATATTGACATTTACGTATTTCGGCAACTGACAGTGACAAGTAAAACTTTGACATAGCAACAGGAAGTTGCCATAAAAAGTTTTTATAGATAGATATATTTTTTGAAAAGGTCGATTTATAGATATATTTTTTTATTAATAATTGGTATAATAATAATTATTAAAAGATATTTTAAGGAATTAGATAGGTATAATGTATGTTTGCTGGGAAGAAAATGAACGGTTTTTAATAATAAACGAAAACTTATTATTCTGATTAGTTACCTGCCAACACTTTTTTGTAAAGGCAACATTTGAAACTCATGTTATGTTCAAGTTCCGTTAGTTTAGTCGTTATAATGTTTAATATTTATGAAAAAATATTACCGACATGCACAGACTAATGAATACGTGGCAGACATTTGAAAAATACCAACATATTTTTTTGTAAAACGAATCTCTTGTGCAATTCTGGGCCTAGACTCGTCATTCCCCTTTATTTAGGTAACACCTATTTTCAAGGATTTCAATACGACACTGGATTTATAGGTATCGAGGTCACTTAATTATAAGAATCTATAGACTTTACAAGAAAGACTTATCACGCTATTAAACACTACATAAGACTACTAAATAAATTACAAAACCCTAAGGTATAAACAATTTATTTATTCAGGAGTTTAAAGATAAAAAAGTTTTGTCCAAAATCTTCATTATCTTAATACATCCCCGGTCTGTAAAAGTAAGTCGCAAAGATTTACTGCCAAAACTGGCCTGTTGTCGGTGCCAAAAAAAAAGTAAAACAAAATTAATTGCTGTAAAATGCTTTAGCATAAAATAGTGGCGACCTTTGTTGGGATTAGAGTAATACTTTTTTATTTATTAAAAGGTTTTTCGGTATTTTATAAAGGAGTATTAATAACAGGTCCTTTGAAATGTGTATTATTACTCACGATATTTGTACTTAAGATAATGATGATTGTGTATATTTATTTATTAAGCAGTATATACATTTTTTTAATCATTTTAACAGCAACACTTTACTTATTTTTCGTAAATAATATTAATGAAATACCGTTAATTCCTAACTATAATATAAAAATTTGTAACAAGAAACAAAAGACAAAGGGGTACTAAAATAATTTATTAACTTCTTAAAATATTCACACATAAATAAATTATTGCTCATTTTAGTACGAGCTTTTATCACACAGAAATAACTACACTCTCCAAAATGTTCTTAATACCAACACGAGAAATACTTAATACTCTACAGTAAATAAACAGTGTCTTAAGTACCCTAATTAATTGCACAACTGCAGCAAACAAGCAATAGTAGGAGGTATCATAGCAACGAATTGTAACGAAGCCAACAAAGTGAAAACTAATTTATTTATGGGCTATTTAACAAGTTCTAACTTAAACTGTTAACGTTGCTTTAAGAATGGCTGTGATTTAGCTGCATTTAGTTCAGTTTCGTTCACCTTTAAAAACTTTTTTTTTACCATTTTCGTCTCTCTGCAGGAAAAAGGTCTCTATACCCTTCTTGACATACATTTATACGAATAATATCGATCTATCGATCACATATCAGTCGCATGTATGAGTATGAGGAACATCACTTATGAATGGCTCGACCGATGTGGCTGTTTTTTTATCTGTTATGTTTGTAATTGTTAGAGGGGCTCGTGGCTAAGTGTTAGCCGTAAGGTTTGATCTACACTAATATTATAAAGAGGAAAACTTTGTTTGTTTGTAATGAATAGGCTCAAAAACTACTGGACCGATTTTAAAAATTCTTTCACCATTCGTAAGCTACATTATCCACGAGTAACATAGGCTAAATTTTATTTTGGACAAAAATAGGGGACCGTGTCTTTCCTGGGTAGGCTTTTTGCAGCGGTAACCGACATCCACGCGGGCGGAGCCGCGGGCGACCGCTAGTCGTTAATAAAGAATAAGCCGCGCTCGCCGCGGTTGGTCCGTGGATGGGTGACCATTTATACAACATACCGAGACCCCTCCGTGCCTCTGAAAGCACGTTAAGCCGTAGGTCTCGACTGTCATACGTCGATCTTTGACAGTCGTTAAGTCAATTCTGACAAACAGTCTTGCCATGGGATACTGTGTTACCCAGTAAAATGGGTTGTGGAGGTCAGATAGGCAGTCGCTCTATGCAAAATACGGTATTCAGCTGAATCTGGTAAGACTGGCAGCCAACCCCAACATAGTTGGGAAAAGGCTAGGCAGACGGCAGATGATGATTGTAATTGTTAGAAAAATATTTGCAAAGCTATTCGCGAAATATCTGGATACTGCACAAGAAAAAGTATTAAAATAGGGTTCTACATGAAATATAATAAACCTACTAACACTAACTAAAATACGCAAAGCAGCAGGGTAAAGCTAGTAAAGTATAAATCGCAAAATACTACGTACTTCATGATTTTGTTGAATATAACAAAATAATGATATAAAAACTACAGACCTATATTGTATTATATTTTTTTTATGTTACCCGTAAAAAATAGCTATACATGGAAACTAGGTCGCATAACAACTGACCACAAATGCTAGGTATATTTATTGTTATCAAAGAATACACAATAGGTTATTTAACCAATTAGGGAAGTCGATGTTCAAAGCTAACCATTGTATAATTGATGGTAGTTTCCACCTGGTATCGATATCGATTCGAACTGACCTTGGCACGTCACTATGCTAGTAGTTCATGTGCTTCTAGTGATGTAATTTGGTTTATTTTTAAATCTAAGTTAGTAAGGTTAAAGTTCTTAAGTTCATTAAAGTTCAAGTACGGTAAATTGTATTGGAATTTGTTCGAATTTAGTTTGTAGTTTATATTTTTGTATGTTTGGAGAAACTTGCGATTAAGTTCTTAAGTTTAAGTTTAACTTGTTATTGGTTGATTTTCTATTTGCTAACTAAACACAAACTTAATCAGAAACTTTGTACGTTGATGAAGTTTTTGATTTATTTAAAAAAATCTGCAACATTAAATAAAATACTATATTTTATTAAATGTTGCAGATTTCTCATACGTATTTAATTGAAAAATGCAGGTCATTCTCTATTACATCAATTGTTTTGAACTAGACCTAAATCCATTTTATAAATAACCAAGAACGTAAACCTATAGGTAAGGTATCCATATTTTTTTTAAAATAATTTTATTTAAAACATATTATAGAACAAATCTAAAAACTAATAACCAAAACTGTCATTAGTTCCAGAAGAGCAAGATAACGTCTATAATATTTCCAGCTCCCTGCTTTGAAACTACAAATTCAACACTCCACTTACATTAAACTAAAAATCTTGGCAACTTCTTCAGAAAATAAATCTAATTTCAAATCGTTAATAAAATCACATAAATTAATTTAACTCAGACATAACAACTATGATAAAACTAATTTGTTTTCTAAATCATATTTTCATAATTGTATTATTGTAAAAATGTCGTAGTCCGCACAGTAAACCAAACATTGCTACTCACAGTTTGATATAAAAATGGCTCTTATTTCAAAGGGTTAAGATTTATTTTTGTATTTGGTTGTGGCCAATGCTGTAAGGTTCACTGTACTCGGTAGTCTAATGTACAGTCAAGCAAACATCGGTAGTTTTCCTTCGACATTAAAACGACTCTTATAGCAAGGGGATAAGGTTTATTTCTGTGACTAGTTTTGACTAGTGCTGTGGGGTTTACTGTACCTATAGTAGTCGAGATAACCCGCTTTCGTTGGTAATTAAATTAAGAATTTCCTTAAGGCTCGGATCGAGATTTCATCGCCAGTGCTACCGCCTTTGAAGAATGACAATGAACTAACTACACACGGGCTAAGAATTTCTTATGAATAGAACTAATTCCACTTGGCCTTATGTAGATAGTCCTTTATTTTCTGAATGAGAAAATGGTTACGTTGTGCGTATGTGGTATAGGAGCTATCAAAACATGGAAAAAAAATCTACAGTACACTTAGATTTTGTTTTATTAATAAACAAATATTTTTTTAAAGTCAGTTAGGTCCTTGTTAAAACCCGTAAAAAAAAAAAAAAGCTCAAAAATATTTCATATATATATATTATAGCATCAAGCCTACCAAAGAAATCTGTATAAATAGAGATCAATACATACAAAGACAAGTAAGAAATACATTCAAAAATGTTTTTTTATCGAAGACGAGGTTATTTCCTTTTTTATTTATCATTTTTAATCTAAATCTTTGCCTCCTCTTAATATCTGTGGCTTTAGATGATCTTTTGTCTCTATATGCCCGAACACCAAAACATACTTCACAATAATTAAACGCTCTATCGTCATTCCGTAACCTTATATACAATTCTATTAATTATTTAGCTTCTACATTCCAAACTGCCCGTGTGTCCGTCTTTATAAAAAATAATAATCCTCGTAGCAACGAAATGATTACACCAATTTATATTATTCTTTCATTTTTAGCCGCATAATATAATGGCGAATGATCTGATAAATTGAATTCTTGATTCGTAAGAATAATATTGATTGTGCGACTTATTGAAGATGATTTGTATATTTAGCGTGAACTTCAGTAGCTAAGCTATGTAACTAAATTGAATGAGCTTCACTTCACTATTTTTAGCTTTTTTTTGCTTCGCTCCTCTTTAGCTGAATCTATTATAAGCCTTGGGACTCAATTTTTTTTTTTGTCATTTGAGATACTCTCACCTTATTGTTAATCTGCGTTACAGTAACATGTTACATAATATACCTAACCTACCGTAAAATACATACCATAAAATACATATTTATTTGTTGAATATTTTGTGAAAATAAATCATAATAGGCCATATAATAACAAAACACATTCGATTATTTTCTCCCTACTAAAAAACAACAACGCTTACACGAAGAAAATGAAAGTCAACATACTACAATATATTTTTCATTTTCAAATTACCTTATAGAGCATACAAACTTTCTTTTAACAGATGTTTATCGACACGTTGAAAATGTACGAGACCCATGGGAATAAACCTCTTTGCTGTACCAAGATAATATGATGTAACGATAACAATATTCTATGTAAAAAAAGTTTCTGGATAAAAAATAATCTTCGTATGCAACCGATAACCGATAGCTTTATGTTTGTGTTACTTATTACAGATAGAATTTTGAAAGGAGGTCAATCAAATTATTTTAAACTAGCAGTGCACCGCTATTTCATATGCGTAAATACCTGGTCTCTATTTTAGATGTTTTTAGGTATAGTGTTTTTGGTATTCGAGGAAGAAACGAATAAAAAAAACAAATCAAAGGTCAGAAAAATCGCTTCACTTATTCTTGAGTAATATTATAATGGTGTAACATACCTTTCATCATCATCATCATCATTCATCATTATCATCTTTGTTTATGCAAATAAATAAGCTGCAGTATTATAATCAACCGTGCCACTCACACCGCTCTTCATGACAT
Source organism: Autographa pulchrina (assembly GCA_905475315.1). Lineage (NCBI taxonomy): Eukaryota > Metazoa > Arthropoda > Insecta > Lepidoptera > Noctuidae > Autographa > Autographa pulchrina. Next base: position 7,255,434 of record FR997784.1, on the reverse strand, counting down.
ACAATAACATGATTACCTACACACATTTCAAATATTTGACTGGCCTGTTGGTCTAGTGGTAAGTGATCCTGACTGCTATATCGGAGGTCGTGGGTTCGATTCCCACCCAGGACAAATCTTTGTGTGATGAGCACACACACGATCATTTGTTCTGTGTCTGGGTGTAATTTATCTATAATATGTATGTATTTAGAAGTATATAAGTATGTTTATCAGTTTTCTGGTTACCATAAAACAAGCTCTGCTTAGCTTGGGATCAGATAACCGTGTGTGAGTTGTCCGGGAATATTATTTATATTAAATAAAGAACTAGGTAGTTGTCATCACTTAAATTATTCTACGAGTATTTCAATATCCTTTAAAAACTACTCAGGTTAACCAGAACTGGAAACTTATAGCACTCTCATCTACAAGTCATTGAGCCGCAAACCACGACATTTCCCATCCAGACATAACTCTAGTATAAACTACAGGACTCAGTTAATATCGAGTAATAAAATTAAATGGCGGGCGACATTACAAGGCAGTCATGTTTTATATGCCCCTGCTTACCCTAATTTAATTTTATTGCAAAGATTTGTTGATATTGCTTGTAACAGTAGCCCCCATTGTCACGGTATAGATGAGTACAGAAGGTTTACAAAATCTTGACACTAAATTAAATACTAACTGTAAATGAAAATTAAAAGAAGATGTAATTACAATTTAATTAAAGAAATAAAACTTTTGAGTGAAAACCATTACTTTTCCGTTTGTTTAATAATGAAGATTATTTTTAATATACCCCTGACTATCTTTTTTTTCTTCTTGTTCACGAATGTAACTAGGCTTGAGGCTAGCTAAACATATAACAGTTCAGGTTTTTACAATTAATAGCTTTTTTGTAATGTTGACGAAGTGGCCAACTTAATTTCCATATGAAAAATGGCCCTTAACTATACATATTATGGGTTTTATTTTGGGTTTATTATGGGTTAACGTTATATACGTTAGTAAGTAAAAACTACGTATATTTTTACCTGAATATAAAATACTTTAGAAAATGTGAATAAAAAATACAGATACAGGAATTTTAAAAATGTTTTTATATTTTCATTAGCAATGGGACAGTGTTCTTGTAAAGTTCTTATTCAAGAATTATTGTGTTAAGTTGACCTACTGTATGTATCTATACTGCGAGCCTGCATCTGCGTAAGGTAGTCGTAACATTTTATTTAAAGTGATATAAATGTTCGCATGGTTGGGGGCCCTAGTGGAGCTATGTGGGACTAAATTGATATCACGGGGGCCCCAGTTTAAGATAATTATATTTACAATGGGGACAGTGATAATTAGGGTCGCTTTGTTTATAGGTCCCATGGTTATTTTAATTTTGATAATGTTAGTTAATCCTTTTAATTGGCCTATTACCAGATTTTTGTTTAAACGTGTCAGTTTTATAAAATATTTCTTAAATTATGTAGGAAATACAGAACATTATTGGTGAATAGAAAGAGAGTCGGCAGAGTTCACTAAAAACTGTCTAATAATGATGAATTTCTCATATTATATGCTATAATTCTATTTCCCACTATTCCAGACTTCCTTTTATCTGAGGCCTGAGTCTATCTTAAGTGAACTTAAGATCACCACACGACTCTCTCTACTATTCCAGGGAACACATAACACTGTCATAATGCTGTCAACCAAGCATAGCCTGAAAAATAACATAATCCTGACCCAAGTGAAAGGTAGACGACCTCGAGGCAGGGCACCCATGAGATGGTCGGACGCTATCACGAAGGCTGTGGGCGGTAGCCTGCACCGAACGGTCCATACTGCGTGCGACCGAGTTCAATGGAGGGGCTTGACATGTGGTCGCGATCCTCAGCAGTGAGAGACCGAGGAAAAAGAAGAAGATGAAATAAATAAATACCTGTCTAATTGAGTACTTAAATGCTCCTAAAAAGCAATACAATGAAAAATAAAATCGGAAAATCTGTTTCAAATACATAGCTATTTCGACTCTTTTTAACGTTAATTATATTGACGTTGTCTAAGGTTATCATAAAAACATGAAGAACCCATCAACCATGACCTTGACGCCTTGACCTCAACCATCTTTTTCAAAGGATATAACCAATTCCACTCCGGTAATCAGAAAGCAAGGAGAAAATTGAAAAGGTAAATATTAATGTCGCAGTAAATGAAAAGATAAAAAAATTACGACAGTAATACGTTTGACGGTAATTGAAAAAGGTCGCTTCATATTTTTACCGCGTAAAGCTGTTTATACACGAGGCGACACAATTTTTTAATACTCGACGACTCTTGTAACCATCTACCGCCATAAAAACTCATGAAGTTCGTATAGTCACGCGTCGTCTGAGACTAAAGTCGTCGGGTATGGGAGACTTGCGTCGCCTCGTGTACGAACGGCCTAAATTATAACAGGCAGGTTGTAGATGGTCGTTTTCAGTGGCTTATTATGGTCTGCTCGCTTAAACGAAATTGCGGTTATGGACGCAATCACGACTGCATTTTTCATATACAAATGTGACTGGAAAAGACTGACGATTGTAAATGTAGGAAAACTGCGAAAATACTGGATAAATTCATAAAATATCTTTGTATACTGATTTTGTGTGATTTAAGATAAAAGACACACGGATAACTAATAGTGAATCAATATCTAGAGTAGGTATGTTTGATTGCAAAATTTTATCTTTTTGGGAGAAGATTTAAATAATACTTGTCCGAGTGGAGAAAGTCGAGGAAAGTGCAATGTATTTAAAAAAACTAATATATGTTTGCAATCCTGGAGGAATAATTCTAAATTCCAGTTTAAAACCCAAGTATCCTTATGTTTGTCTTTCTATAAGTCATTCTCAATAACTCAAAGAGTCACATCGGCTGTTGCCTGGGTATGAACTTTCAACCTCGTGTACAAAATTCCAAAGCATAAACCTCTAGGATGCTTCATAAACTATATAAAACTACAGTTATAATTAAGCCTATCGTCCAGTGACCGCGTGACAATGCTAGCTCGAAAGCTAAGGGCGCTTGAGGCACAAAGCGGGGCCTCTCGAGCCTTACAAACTTAGTTTCTTATGTATTTTCTTGTTCAATTTGCGGTGTTTTGTTTTGCAAAAAAACTTTAAAAATGTTTTTGTTCATAAATTACTCTTGCAGTGGCATTATCCGTTTAAAAAAAACATTAAATTCGCATATACAATGAACACTAAAATTAAAATTTGTGGATTGAATATGTGAAACGTAGCACAATGGTGGTTGGTTTGGAAATTCATTTAGTATTCGTTAAAATTTTGTTTAATACTATAATATAATATAATATAGAATAATGGACTTGATTTGATACCAGAAAAAAAATTAAAAGACAGAAATCGAAGGTATAAGAGTTCGTTGATCACGTACCTATTCAAAATAAAACACTTTCAGAAGCTATAGAAAACTGTTTTCTTTTAAACAGTTAAACATATGTAAATCAATATGTTCATCACGTATTACCTTAGGGAATAACACTAGATTTCTCAAGTGTAATAATCCATGACACATGTCTTTTAGTACGAGTTATCTACAAGTTTTATATTTCTAAGTGTCGTTGTGTTCTATTTCTTGTATTGAAGACATGCTAATACAAAATAAAATAAATTAAAGTTAGTGAATGAGCTGCCTCCCGAGTTGATAACAGGTGCAAAACACAAGTACCAACTTAAGAAATTACTGAAGAAACATTATCTGTCATTGTGTCCATAGACTTCTTCTTTGGTAGATGTTGGTGGTTTTTAATTAAGTTAGATATAGTTTAGTAACACGCACACATATGTTTGTAAATTCTTTTAAATATTGTTAAAGAGAACAACTGCCGACAAACTGTTAAGCAGTTTGAATAAAGCATTTAAAAAAAAAAAAAGGCACAAAAATTCACAATAATCATTCGATTATAGAAAATAAATCATTTGCCGCCTGGCGTGATTATATGTATGTATGTATGTATTATGTATTGCTTGACTTCAACAACTGGTAAATTTTTCTTCCTCTGAAACTACCTACGATTATTTTCACTTCTCCACCTTTACACAGCGTCTTATGAAAATATGCTTGAGTAACGAGTACACAATAAATATAACTAATTAAAACAAACCATTTAGTAGTTCCGACGCGACGGTAAAATAAAGTAGAATTTATAAACACGAGGTAAACACGCCTTGCTAGCAAAATTAAAACAATGCCCTATTTTTCAGACGTACCAAACAAAAGGGAAAAACTACATTGTTTTGAATCCAAGCCGGCAACTGCTGTAAATGTGTAAACTCTAAAGCCCTTTAAAAAGGCTTTTATGGACGTTAAAAAAATACACGAATATGAAACTGCAGGGTTGCAGTGACGTTGCAACTTTGTATTCACCTGGTCACCTAGATACTTTTTAGCCTAGATGTTTATCACGTAAAAATGTAGGTCAGTGTCCCTTTAAATGATAAACCTTTGTTGTGAGTAATTTTCATTAAATACAAAATTACGGTAGAATGTCTTTAGTGGCCGATAAATACACGGCGAAAAGATTTTGTTATTTACGTGAAGGTAAGTATTTTTAAATACATAATATAATATATAATATAATATTCCGGGACTTCTCACACACGGTTATCTGATCCCAAGCTAAGCAAAGCTTGTGTTATGGTAACCAGGCAACTGATAAACATACTTATATATTTCTAAATACATACATATTATAGATAACTTACACCCAGACACAACAAATGATCGTGCTCATCACACAAACATTTGTCCTGGGTGGGAATCGAACCCACGACCTCCGGTATAGCAGTCAGGGTCACTAACCACTAGACCAACAGTCCCGTCAAAGACAAAGAAGTAAATTGTTATAACATAAGTAAATATGTCTACTATTACTATGTGCGTGAGATATTTATATTATGTGAATAGATAATGTCCTCACGAATATAAAGTTGTGGTAAATAAATACTTCTACGTTTTCATACTTGTTTGTGATTTCTCTTCTTTCAGCACCTTCTTAAGTTGATCTTGTATTTAAAAACGTCTATTGCATCATTTTTTGGTTGGTTTATTGTTGTTTTTTTTTCTGAAAATCAACTGCGCAACATATTATGTAGGAACAAAACTTGCACAGTGCGTGAATGAAATAAATTATGCCATGTGGAACTTAATTCCAGCCTATAAACGTCTCACTGCTGGGCACAGGCCTCTTCCCATATAGAGCGAGCATTGATCAACACGCTTGCTCATTTGCGGATTGGCGATTTCAGATCCTAATTTTGGAATCCAAGTTTCCTCACGATCTTTTCCTTCACCATTTGTCAGGAGTGTCTTAGAATAATTAAGAAAGTACATATACCTTAAAAAAAGTTACATTGGTACTTGCCCGGGTTCGTACCTGAAAACTCCTGCATAGAAATTCGTTCATTGAACCGCTAGGCCACCACGACATCTGGTGGAACTTAGGGAGATCAAAACAATACTTTGTATTTATTTATTAGTGTATTTATCAATTGTTCCCTTAAGCACTAAACTATCTGAGGTTTTCATTCACGGAATCCAATGCTGGGTAACCAATCAACCTAAAGAAAAACAAACTTGGTCCTTTCAACGTGTGACGCAACGATTTGCGGAAAGGTTGGTACTAACACGCCGATGAAAAGTAAATTGAAAGTTGGTAAATGCATTAATCTTACCTTTTTAGGTGAGAGGTGAAAAGGTCACGGAGGTAAGGAGTTTCTTATGTTTCTTGTTTGATTAATGATTGCTTATTGGATTATGTAACACTTTAATCAAGTATGTTGTGGATGTACGTTAAGTGCCTTAATATACTTACACATATATAAAACATAACATAACATACCATCACGCCTGTATCCCCGAAGGGTTAGGCAGAGGTGTACCAATGTACACCCACAGTTCGCCGGTACCTATATATATATACACATATATCTATATAGCTATAGACAATAATTGTGTACCGCCTTGTTAGCGTGTCGATCAATGGCTGTTATTTTTTCTAAACTCGTCCTCGCTTGCACATTAGATGGAACACGCTGGACAGCACATTAAGTGGTCCATATACGATACTTTGCACCAAACCTATGTATATATTTTGCCATGTATCGTTCTTATGATTATTTCTCATGAATTTTAATGTACTTTCTTAAAAAGGTTTTTTTTATTCTGACAAATTGTCTTAATTCATGTTTTCGTACTCAAACGTTTCCAAATGTATTTACTTCTAACGTAGTGACAACCCTACCGAACTTGAATCTACATGCGCCGTGTAATAGGGTGTTATCGTTTTAATAAACTTCGTTTTGTATAATAATAAGGCGAGGTGATGAAATATTAATTTTCACGTGAATTGATTAATTTATAAGGAAGACAATGTAAAACCTTTGTAACAGTAGGTGTAAATCACAAGTGTAAATTAAAAATATCGAACAATTGTTGTTATATAAACCAGCCTGTAATTATCCCACTGCAGAGGTATATCTCAAGTATTAAAAACTAGCATTTGATCACAATTATACGCACTTGCAAGGTTTTAATAATTCATTTCTCCTTTACCATTTGTTATTAACATTATAATAATATGTATATTACAATAGCTAAGCATGGGGTCCGAGTGCACGAAATCTTTTTAAAGAACTGTCAGCACGTTTGGTAGACTCTACTCGTGATCAGAGAGCTGGTTTGTTCCTTGCACAGAGAATCGGCATAGCCATTCAACGTGGCAATGCTGCCAGCCTTCTGGCCACTTCTGGGCACGTTTCCCGCCATTGACAAGGATGACGATGAGTTTTTATATTTGTTAGTGTTTGTTCTTGTATTATATTGAATTATATTAAAAACTTGACTTATAGCTAAGCAAGTGTTTCTAAAGTACAATTTATAATATATCATTATTTTAAAACACGGAAAAATAATTCGTTCTGTTACTTTACTGTGTGACAAGTTGACACCCCTAGCTACGATAGTCATTAGAAGCGGTTATTAAATATGAAGAGCCCTTAAGAATATTTGAGTAAAGATAAAAGAAGTAATTCAATATTCGGACATTTCGATAAATGCCCTTTATTATAATTTAAAGCAATTATTTGGTTTACGTAACGTTTCGACGACTTTTAAAGACATTTGAAGGACATAGATCTTCATTTTGTGGTTTATTTTTAGTAACTATTATTTTTGTTACAATTTTAAACCTTATGTACCTAAAGTTACAGTCGATTTAAAAAGAGCTCGGATAATGTGCTGCGTGAAAGGTATAATTGTATATGTATTGTACTTCATTATCATCGTATTGTTTTACAGTGCTTTTAAATCACTAATAATTGCAAGGCTAAAAATGTGCCGTAAAAAATATAACAAGAAATACTGATATCTGGTATGTATCACTAACCATAAGTTCATTATCTGCATTGTGTCATAAAAAAACACTTCAGCCGTTTCAAACATTAGCCCAAACTAACCAACATGCATATTACATAGGTAACACTAAAAGTCCTTAAAGAATAAATACAAAAATACACGGAGGGGCTCGTGGCTAATCTTTCATCCTTGCTGGATGAAGCATTTGGACTTTATATAGATACAGAATATGGGGGGCTCGCGGCTAAGTGTAAGCCGTACGGTTTGACTGATAATACAGATTAAGCCACGCTCACCGCGGTTCGAGGATGGGTGACCATTTCCGAACATATCGAGACCCCTCCGTGCCTCGGATAGCACGTTAAGCCGTAGGTCCCGACTGTCATACTATGATCTTTCTGACAACCAGTCTTACCATGGGATACTGTGTTAATACCCAGTAAAATGGGTTGTGGAGGTCAGAGAAGCCAACTCCAACATATTTGGGAAAAGGCTCAGGAGATGAAATAATAAATACAAAAGAAAACATAACAATAGGTCGGTAACTAATTCTGTAGTTAACAGTACACAATACAAAGTTAGCTAACTTGTCTAGTTACACTAGCAATGCTAAACAGTCGTGCATTCTTAAGTACTAGGTCATTTGTCTCAGACAGAGATATATCTAGATCTAGACTAGGTACTGTTACGAAGACTAATATAGAAACACGTGGAAGATGTTTATCTTACCGGTGAAGTGGCTTGAATCGAGCTACCCTTGTGGTTTTGAATTGATAAGTTATACAGTAGCGCTTTTAATGGTATGAAATGTACTTTCGCTGATAAAAAATATATAAAATCATAGGTGGCCAGTTACTTTAATTATCTCTCTTATATATAAAATTCTCGTGTCACAATGTTAGTTACCATACTCCTCCGAAACGGCTTGACCGATTTTTATAAAATTTTATATGCATATTCAGTAGGTCTGAGAATCGGCTACTATCTATTTCTCATACCCCTAAGTGGTAGTAGGTAGGTAGTAGGCAGGTAGGTAGTAGGTAGGTAGTAGGCATGTGCTAGGTAGAAAAAAAAATGCATTGCAACGCATGCCGGGTACAGTGAGTAGATGTATAAAATGTAGGATATTAAATAAGTAACTTTTAACTATTTTAGTAATAGGTACCTATCTAATTTATAACACAGATGTTTTTATTTTATTTATTTATTTATTTAATCATTTATTGTAATGTAATGTGATTAATATTGTTTTCTGGTTTTAAAGGTATTTGATAAGTTTGCTGGGATTCTGTATCTACATAGTGTCATACGTAAGTAAGTGTTATTTTAAGACACAATACTATGTCTAGAAAACAAGAAATAAGTGTGTTAAATTACCATGATTGAATTAAATATGAAGTTTGAAAAAATGTGGTTTTAAATTGTTAATTTAAAATGATAATAATAATATTCCGGGACAACTCACACACGGTTATTTATCTGAGCCCAAGCTAAGCAGAGATTGTGTTATGGTAACCAGACAACTGATAAACTTACTTATATATTTCTAAATACATACATATTACAGATAAATTACACCCAGACACAGAACAAATGATCGTGCTCATCACACAAAGATTTCTCCTGGGTGGGAATCGAACCCAGGACCCCTGGTATAGCAGTCAGGGTCACTAACTACTAGACCAACAAGCCCGTCAACATGAACAACAACAACAAAATGATGTTATTAAAGTTTCCAATCCAAAAATAACTCACACACAACACACACACACACCATCACGCCTGTATCCCCGAAAGGTTAGGCAGAGGTGTACCAATGTACACCCACAGTTCGCCGGTATGTTTAGGTCCCATGTAATAGGGGGCGAGCCTATTGCCACTAACCGGGCACAAATCCAAACTCCGACCTGCTACTGAGAATTTCATAGAAAAACCCAATAACACCTTGGTCGACTTGGGAATCGAACCCAAGACCTCTAGCGTAGCAGTCGCGCTTAGCACCACTAGGCCAACGAGGCAGTAATTTAAAATTATGTTATAAAAGTTTCCAATCCAAAAATAACTCAACCATTTTAAAAGTTGTTAATCAATCACCCTTTAATCATAGTCGGCGCTAAGTTCATTGGGGTTGAGTGGCGTGCAAACGCGCTGATTTCCTGTCAATACTGTAATGAGGTGCTGATCACTTTCAATAGGCTGAAGGTACGATATGGTATAGCTTGGTAAGGTATAGGTATAATGATCAAATGCGGGTTCGAATTTTCCTCAAACAACGTTTCTAAATTTTAGTTAATGTCTTTGCAGTTGCACTTAAAATAATTTAATTTGAAAAATAATTTTTAACATTACTTATTAACCTTAGGTATGTATTTTGTTTGGTTGAACTTTTATTCGAAACTCCGTATATTGGTTACTTTTCTATCATAATATAATAGTCTAGAAAAGCGACACTAAAAACATTATTAAGTGAAAGTCAAGAAATACGTACGACAGAAAAAAACCTCATCTCCGGCTTTTCAAAATATTGTTTTAAATTCCAAATTATAATAATAAATAACTAAATGCGGACAACATCACATACATTGCTCTGAACCCAAAGTAAGTTGCTAAAGCACTTGTGTTATGGAATTCAGATACAACGAAGGTACCACAAACACCCAGACCCGAGACAATGTAGAAATGTCATTTTCTACATTGACCCGTCCGGAGATCGAACCCGGGACCTCAGAGCCAGCGACACCTTGAAACCGGTGCGTACGCCACTCGACCACGGAGGTCGAAAGTTCAACTTACTATTGAAACCAAAACAAAAAACGGACACTACAAAATTAAAAAGCCAAAGCAAATTAATGCCCATCCAATTCACCCAATCTAACCTTATCCAAAACTATTAGTCTGATAGCTATTAGTGTGATAGCTAGGTATAATCAACGGGTCGAGAGGCGAGCAAACTCGTTGATTGGCTGTCAATACGGTAATGAGGCAGTGATCACTATTCCGCTTCTGATACCTTTCCTATACCTAATGCCTGGTATTCCAAACCCTACCTTACGTATAGTAATGTAAGGTTTTAGTTCAATTGGTGTTTAATGAAAAATGGTGTTGGTTAACGAATTTGTAGCTGTAAAGGTATTTTTTTTTTATTCATTTGGCTCACCAACAATTGAATACACTAATACAAAGATGAGATACATGCAATAACTTATAAACTAGTGTACCAATTTCTTACAGGTAAGCACAACATGCATTACAATATAATTAGGTGAGTTGTAATACTCACCGAAAACAGGTTATGTTTTTTACCAAACTCTCTATCACAGTGAGAAATTAAAATTTACTAAAATCAAACCTAAACTAAACAAAAATTCAATTTAAAAAAAAAAGTAATGAAGAGAAAAGCATAATAAAATGTTTTTACTTTTAGATCAGTTTATAAGTTCGTTATCGTATCCTTCTAGGCACACATGTTAATACATATATTAATGTCTATCACAATATTTTTCTGAAATTTTCAAGAATATAGCAATATTATTAGGTAATGTTTATAACCTTATCTGACTTATACTAAAAATATGAATGCAAAACACACCATCACGCCTGTATCCCCGAAGGGTTAGGCAGAGGTGTACCAATGTACACCCACAGTTCGCCGGTATGTTTAGGTCCCATGTAATAAGGGGCGAGCCTATTGCCACTGCTAACTGGGCACAAATCCAAACTCCGACCTGCTACTGAGAATTTCATAGATTATTCTATAACCCAATAACACCTTGGTCGACTTGGGAATTGAACCAAAGACCTCTAGCTTAGCAGTCGCGCTTAACACCACTAGGCCAACGAGGCAGTTAATAATAATATGAATGAACTCGAATAAAAAAGTTTATTGCAATCAAAATCACGTAAATGGCAACCCAAACATGTTATAATCTTTCTTTTAATTTCACGCATCCGAAATAACACGCCAGTTATCAATCCCACATCCAACCTTTTTGATATATCACAAAGGTCACTGACCACTGACCAGAGTTCCATCTCACTACGTCACACACTTCAATTGTTTCTGAATGTAGACAATGAAATCAATCAATGTACTAATCATACAAAGGGTCATTGACACTGTGAAGTGGGCTGCAAACCTGTTGATTGGATCGAGTCATTGATCACATTAAATTTGACACTACAATGGCATTCTGCTTGATTTGAGGTTAATTGAATCTTTTATGAGTGAAATGTCATTGAGTAAGTCTTATTCGTCAGTGAATGACAATTGTCCACTGTCTTAAGAAGAAATGCGTTGGTTCACTTTCGATTTAATAGTTTAGTTATCTATTGTTTAGTCGCATATTTATTACGACCTCCGTGGTCGAGTGGCGTACGCACCGGTTTTCAAGGTGTCGCCAGCTCTGAGGTCCCGGGTTCGATCCCCGGAAGGGTCAATGTAGAAAACCACTTTTCTACATTGTCCCGGGTCTGGGTGTTTGTGGTACCTTCGTAGTTCGTTGTTTCTGAATTCCATAACACAAGTGCTTTAGCAACTTTGGGTTCAGAGCAATGTATGTGATGTTGTCCGCATTTATTAATTAATTAATTTATTATATTTTAAAATCATTGCAATCTTAATGTCGATGTTAACCTTTTTTTTAAAGAGCAACGTATGGGGTTTCTTGCCGGTTCTTCTCCATAGGAATGACATTTTGAAACCTTTAACTAGAGTCAGTAAATTTAACATTTTAAAAGAGCTTGGAAAGGCCTATTTAAAATAAAAATATTTTGTCTTTGATTTTCTGCTTACTCAGTATATTAAAATATATGGAAAGTTACCTTGCAAAGATATTGTATTTCACCCAATTACGTATTCCGAATCTATAAAATAAAATATCTAAGCGAAACTGAAGTAATAAGCTTCATGCATTATATCCTAATCAACTCACAAACAAGGAAAAATAAATACTTTAGGTATTGACTGCCGTTAAAATAATAATAACTATAATAATATTCCGGGACAACTCACACACGGTTATCTGATCCCAAGCTAAGCAGAGCTTGTGTTATGGTAACCAGACAACTGATAAACATACTTATTTATTTCTAAATACATACATATTATAGATAAATTACACCCAGACAACCAGAACAAATGATAGTGCTCATCACACAAACATTTGTCCTGGGTGGGAATCGAACCCACGACCTCCGGTATAGCAGTCAGGGTCGCTAACCACTAGACCAACAGGCCCGTCAAACGTAGTACGTTATAACATATAGGTTCTGTATATCTTTACGATTTAAAGCTATAAAAAGAAATAATCAGTTTCTGGTATATTAGTTCAATCACAATACATGATAAAATACTATTGTTTACTTAAAATAGTTTTATTTACTTTATAAATAGCGATGTACAACCATTATTCACTAAATACCTCCTGGATTTGATAGATGACGTGTTGTTCGATTCTTATCGGACACGAAACTATGTTTACTAGTAAAAATATTGAAATATGGACTGGAAGTAAATAATGCCGGGCAATATTTAACATGGCTAGTAAAATATGAATAAATGAGTACAGAAAATGTAAGGAAGTATTAATTTTCTTTTACGTATATTATAATTGGATCTCAATTTTTTTTTATTTAACCTATTAAGTGTCCCACTGCTGGGCAAAGGTCTCCCCCGTCGTCTGATTCCAGACTTTCCTGCCTCGAGACACATGACACCAATCGTTTAAGAAGCGATCGATATCATCCCGCCTACGTCTCTTCGTAGATGTAGGAGTTCAAACAGCCAAGTTGAAGTGGAGCTTGGCTGGTCAGGTTTGCCGCATGACTCTAACTACTGAGTGGATTCCTAACGCCGGAACTCGCAGACGAGGCAGGCCGAGGAGACGGTGGTAGGATTGGATCTCAATGCTGGACCAAAACCTTTTCCTCTTCCAAACATCTCTATCCCTTAAGTTTTCGTATCAATAGCTTTTTTCCCGCGGTTTCTACCACTTCAATAATGTTTATCGCGGGAAAAGTACCAATTTTTATTAAAATCGGTTTAGCGGATTAGTCGTGAAAGCGTCACATATAGATAAATATATAATTTCACTTGTCTACTTATGATATGAGCATGAATAACATGCATCATTTGTTTTTGTTTGCATCAATGTTTTCTCTCACATTTATTAATTCGGTTCTCCGTACTATAATATAAAAAATAGAAAAACATCAATTTATATTTCCAAAAAATAAAATAAAGTGCTTTTCTACAACATTTTAGAATAACATTTACTTAATTTAAGCAGCGTATGTCGAATATTGTGAACAATCCAAAAGGACGATTTCTTGTTCTAAGAATCTTCAAAGGTAACAAGAGGTATTGAGGACTACTTCAGTGTTCGTTTGACGCCGACTTGACTTCAAGTGCTGTAAAGTTAGTGCAGATTCTTGTGTAAATTGAACGAAACTCAAATTCTATTGAAGTGTAATTTTTATTAAATTAATATATATTTATTTTTAAATTTTGTTAAATTGGAGGAGTATGTTGAAAACAGAAATAAAGGTCATAATAACATAAAACATAACATACCATCACGCCTGTATCCCCGAAGGTGTACCAATGTACACCCACAGTTCGCCGGTATGTTTAGGTCCCATGTAATAGGGGGCGAGCCTATTGCCACTAACCGGGCACAAATCCAAACTCCGACCTGCTACTGAGAATTTCATAGAAAAACCCAATAACACCTTGGTCGACTTGGGAATCGAACCCAAGACCTCTAGCGTAGCAGTCGCGCTTAGCACCACTAGGCCAACGAGGCAGTTAGGCAATAAAGGTCGAACTATATTATTTTTCAATTTACTTTTATTTGTATTATTTTACTTGGGTTAAATCATCAGGTCATTTTATTGGATGCAGAAAAATACGCAATGAGGGACGCATGATAATAAAAAATAATGTACTTTGGTTAACGAGATTTTGCTATAATCAAAGATTTTATAAAAAAGGACACAACAAATGCAGTACGAATTTAGGAGAAAACATTCATTTTTGATTCGTTCGTTTCTACTTGATTGTATCCATTATATGGTATTATTCGAGTTCCCTTATATCGCAATGAAGTGTAAAATGATTTCCGTTTCAGTGGTTTTTTAATTACTTTTTAATTACTTACACTGGCTCACAATGAATGGAGAGACGAGTGTGTTTGTACAGTCGATGAGAAAATGTTTTAAAATAACAGATAAAGACATTATTTACTGTAATTCAACTTGTATTTATTCATTAACTAAATGCTTGCTTTATGTAATACTTTTTATTTGAAACGGTTATTATTGGTGAGGTATATTAAAAATAAATGGTATTTTATTGTTTTTTTTTTAAGAAGGCTTGATTATTTTTAGAAATGTGTATTTATCTAAAGTAAAGAAGAAAATCTATTGGAGTATCCCTAATGCCTTTTTAATGACTTGGTGTTTTATTACAAGGAAGAGAGTAGGTATATAATCATTTAACAAAATTCAAATCAACGTTTTCATCCCAATCACAAAACATATAACCTTATATCAAGGCGTTACACAGCCAAAAAACTTTAATAAAAAGCCACTGGCTTCTCTAAAATTAAAGCCGATCTCAAACCTTTGTAATCTTAAAGACGTTAGCAACTTGGAAATCATAAAACTTTAGCTTGCAAATCATTGTTAGGCTGGTCGTGCGTAAACTGGGTCCTTTTTCGTCCCAATTTTAACCCGTGACTTGCTTGACGATGGGTCATACTAGTAGTACGAGTATATTCGGGTATGTGTGGGTTTTTGGCTGGTAAAAAGAGCAGGCTAACGGCGGAATGATTTTAGGATGGTTTGATATCAAGTTAGCAGACTAATTTTCTAAATGAAGAGTTGTAGATTAAAATCATTTATGGTTGATGAAAGAAAGTAGAAACTATTGCCGTAATATGAGGTAATAACTTCCTCTAGTCGTCCAAGGTCAGGCTTCTTTTATGTAAATATATTACAGGATATGGTATAAATACATTATAGGATAATTTCTCGAACTTTATATACTGACCACATTGAGGTAAGCTACTGTCATGTTTAATTCGTTTGTTTTTTGCATAAGCGTTTGCAATGATTACACGCTATTCACAGAAGATTTATCTGATCTGCATTAGTCCACAATTGAATATGTTGTTATGTATATTTTGTATGTAAGTATGTATATTAGTAACTGGTTTACATCCGTACGCTATCACAACTTCAGGTTCAGTTGAAAACCAGCGTCAAGCATTAGCTGCTTGACTTATGCTGAACTGGACCTTTTTGGCACAGCCGCTAGGCACACATGACCAAAGTGTTGTGTCTTACTTTTTATTGTATTTTTTTCTTTCTTTTTGTTTTAACTTTGTTCATTTTATTTTCTGTGCTTGTGTGTTGCTAGGACAAATATTTTTTTTCTTTCTTTCTTTGACGCTACCCACTATCAGTCTCAAACTTGCACCAAGCTCAGGTACGGTCGACATATAAGGCGGCACGGAAATAAGCAACGTCCCGTGTCTCGGCTCGTGCTTGACCCGAATCCGGATTAAACCAGTTCGTTAACCAACTGTGAGTGTAATGAATTAATATCCAGCGTTTATTCAATTAAACTATAAAGGGTAGTTTTTATAACACCCTGTTTTGTGTGATCGTATGCGTGTATAAACTTCTGAATTAAAGTTCCAGAAGTAACGTAACTTCGCCGAATTACTGCTGCCTAATTTTTATTTGTTTTTTTTTTTTTTTTATTTCATCATCATCATTCAGCCAATCATAGTCCACTGCTGGACATAGGCCTCTCCCAATTTGCGCCACAACATTTTTTTATTTACTTGTTATTAATTGGAAAAAAAACTATTTGTATTTTCAAGAACACATTCATAGTAAAAAATTAAACGATTTCCAGTTTTTAATGTATGTTATATAACTATAATATTATTATAATATAACTTTTTTTGACCTTAATCCAGAAATAAAAAAATATTATCATCATCTCCCGAGCCTTTTCCCAACTATGCTGGGGTCGGCTACCAGTCTTACCGGATTCAGCTGAATACCGTATTTTACATGGAGCGACTGCCTTTTTTTTTTTTTTTTTTTTTTTTTTTTGTCAGGTGAAACTCGTTTATGAGCTAGCCTTGCATCCCCAGGGGGTTGAGGATGCAAGAGTCCGGGCTTCCAGAGCTTTGAAAAAGGCTCCGACTACTCCGGCAAAACACCTGGTGCCATCCTTCGCCTTAGTGACGGCGTTACGGGTCCAACCGAAGTCTTAGCACCATAACGCCCCCGGCGACTGCCCGCTTAGTGGCGGGCCCGACATGACCTCCGTCCTATGCAGGAGGGAGGACAGCGGGAGCAGTGCATGGCACTACACTACCCCCGCCCAGCACGGAGGGGGACGCGTGCAGAGAAGGCTGAGGGACCCCCGTCCCCGCCCTCTGCGTCCCCCCCAGAGTAGGTCTGACTACGGGGTTTCTCGCCCGTGCCCTACCCACCCGCCGTCGGCGAAGCAATGGAGCGGAAGGGTCAGCCTCCCGCTCGCGCTCCGAGGTCTCTTTCTGCGAGATGACAACCTCGCAGAAATGAGACACTGCCCGCCAGATGTGATCGTCTGCGAGCATGGCATTGACCACGCCCGCGAGTGAAAGGTCCGGTCCAATAAACCCACGCAAGACACGGCGCTCCGCCTCGAAGGCAGTGCAGACCTCAAGGGTGTGCTGCGCCGTGTCTTCCACCGCGCCGCAATGGTGGCACGAAGGGGACTCCTCCCGCCGGATCCGGTACAGGTACGATCCGAAGCACCCGTGCCCGGATAGCACCTGCACCAGACGGAACGTGAGAAACCCGTGGCGTCGCTCCAGCCATGACTCCAGAAGTGGACCCACAACGTCAGTGACGCGGCGTCCGTAACGGGCGTTGATGAGGTCTAAACGCCAACGGAGGACCATTTCGTCATAGGCCTCACGCCGTACGGCGCCGCGTTCATCAAGGGCTAAGCGCTCCCCGAGTGCTTTCCGGGCAGCCGTCTGGTGGTATACGGCGGCCAGGACCCTGGCCTCTAGCTCCCAGGGGGGAGTACCAGCGATTGCGCATGCAGCTGCGTGACCCACTGTACAGTAAGCCCTCCCAATGCGCTGCGCGATTGCCCGTTGGGGCCTGCGCAGGAGGGCCACGTTTTCCTTCCTGTAAAGGGAGTCCGCCCATATTGGAGCTCCGTAAAGCGCCATAGACCGCAGGACTCCAGCATAGAGGCGACGGCAGCTAGTCCGTGGCCCCCCCAGGTTAGGGAGGAGCCACGAAAAGGCGTTAGCCGCTTTAAGAAGGCGTGCAGCAAGACCTTGAAAGTGGGGCCCAAACTCCCACTTGGCGTCCAGTATCAGGCCCAGGTATTTTATCCTGGTCTTTACTTCGATCCTGACGCCCGCCACCACAACTTGCGCGTCAGGAGGCTTGCGCTGACGAGGCCCCGGAAAATATATGGCCTCCGTCTTTTCCAAGGCCACTTTTAGTCCCAGACGTCCCATTCTGTTAGCAACTAATGTGCCGCCAGCAGAAGCCAGACGTGCCGCTTCCCCATATGTATTACCTCGGGCAGTGACTAGGGTATCGTCTGCATAGCATAAGATACCCATGCCCGAGAGGAGGGCGCCCCGAAGCACCCAGTTATAACCTATGTTCCACAGGAGTGGCCCAAGGACAGACCCCTGTGGAACTCCGGTGTCCACCCGGCGGCGCTTGACGCTGCCGTGCCTACTTCTGAACAAGATCTCGCGGTCCCGTAGATAATCAGCCAGGAGCGCCGCCAGATACCGTGGTACTCTGTGATACCTAAGGGCCTCCAATATAACGGCGTGAGGCAGGGAGTTGAACGCGTTAGCGATATCAAAAGATAGAACTACTACCAACACTCCCTGCCCTCTTTCTTTCGCCTCCGCACACAGGACTTTAAGGCCCTGGATGGCGTCTATGGTTGACCGACCCTCACGAAACCCGAATTGGGCTTCAGACAAGTCCGGGCCGGTCATGGCAAGGTGATCTTTGAGGCGGGTCGCAATGACCCGCTCAAAGGTCTTGCCCACCTCATCCAAAAGGACGATTGGCCGATATCCCGAAGGGGAATCGGCTGGGCGCCCATCCTTTCGAAGGAGGACTAACAAGCCCTCCTTCCACGGTTTCGGGAACCTCCCGGTAGACAAACACCGGTCGAAGAGATTCCGAAACCGTTCCTCCAAACAAGAAGTGGCGATTGCCATAACCCGCGCGGGTATTCCATCGGGGCCGGGGGCCGTCCTCTTGCTACTAAGGCAGGAAACCGCGGCTTCAAATTCCTCCGGGATCAGCGGAGGAATGTCCTCCGACGGGCCCATCCCGTAGGGGGGATTCATCGTGGGCGGGGTGACGCTGGCGGCGCTAGGGAACAGCGCTTGAACCACCCCATCCAGGAGATCAGTCGGTAGGGTCTCCGTCAGTGGGGGACCAATGGGGCGCAGCTTGTTGCGCACCATTTGGTACGGTCTTCCCCAAGGATATGGAGCGACTGCCTATCTGACCTCCACAACCCATTTTACTGGGAAACACAGTATCCCATAGTAAGACTGGTTGTCAGAATTGACTTAACGACTGCCAAAGATCTATGTATGACAGCCGGGACCTACTGTTTAACGTGCTTTCCGAAACACGGACGAATGACGACGAAATAAAAAAATATATTCTTTTCAAAAAACCTTTACGTACAACAATTTGAAATATGTACAAATTTACTTTACATGTGATGTTGTGGCGTATCGGTCAAATCCCCTATAATATTACAACGGGCTCCTTTTGAACCATTGAGGCCGGCGTCCATTCAAGCCGATTGAGAAGTCTCGGCAACTCAATTACTCGGGACACAGATAATTCTAAAGTTGCACTGATTGTTGGAGATTGTGTGGCAAATGCTCTACATGTTCTGGAAACTGCAGGTATTAGCTTATTATTATCAAAATAAATACAAAAGCACTACAAAAAGTTTTTACGGCTTATAAAAATCATTTATTTCGCATTTAGAAAGGAATATTAAATTAATTAATTTCTTCTTCTACCTAGCCTTTTTCCAAACTTCTACTACAGGAAGACTTCGTACCTGATTTTCAAAATTCATTCATTGTAATAAAGAAATACTACATTTTCTAAATTCGAATAAATATTGGGTATATTCGATTCCATGGAATTTGCTCAATCTGTAATTATTAATAAATAAATAAATGATAAATAAATGCGGACAACATCACATACATTGCTCTGAACCCAAAGTAAGTTGCGAAAGCACTTGTGTTATGGAATTCAGAAATAACGAAGGTACCACAAACACCCAGACCCGAGACAATGTAGAAAAGTTGATTTCTACATTGACCCGACCGGGGATCGAACCCGGGACCTCAGAGCTAGCGACACCTTGAAACCGGTGCGTACGCCACTCGACCACGGAGGTCGTCAAAATCAATTATTATTATGTTAATCTGTAATATATTATGGGCACATAAATCTAAATAAAAAAAAACTATTTTTCACGATTCACTATAGAAACCTACGCATAAATTATAATATCCTTCCCCGGTTAACTATTGTCATATTCTTTTACTACCTACGTGACATTCAGTTAATGCTTCCAATTTTTATTGGAGCGTGTTCATGTTCAGACCTGACCTTTTGGATGTACAGCTGAAAAGGTCAGAATCTCCTTCTTGACTGGCGTTTCTATATCCTTATATTATTATACAAGTATTGTCTTTCAAGTAGGGCAATACTGACGGTGTTGCCAAGCAATAAAAGTAAGAGTGAAAATGGTGTCAAACTTATGAAAGTAAAGTAATTATACAACTTAAAATAAAGAAGAGCGCTGTTCTTAAAATACTAATACTAATATATTGTTATTGCCATTACGAATAGAAAATTAGTAGCTACTTAAATAAATTTAGAATTGTTTTAAAATAATTATATTCCAAAATTAATTCGTAAATCGTGCAGTAAAAAATATTAAGCCTGTGTGTTAGGAAGATTGTATAATATTTGTGCCAAAAATAAATATTTCTATTTCAATTTTTTTAATATAGGTTAGCACACCTTTAAGAAAATATTCTACTTTATTATAATTATCTTTTAACTAACGAAGAACACTTAGTTTAGTTTCCGTCGCCCGGAGTCAAGCCTTAAAGGCTCTAAAGCTCTTATAATTTATTTTCTTTTAATTATATTAAGTATGTTACGGCGCCTAACGCCTTTACAATAGCACACAACAAATATGTGTATTTCGTCTGTCTTCTAACAATCAGGTGTCGCGCAGCAAGTTAAAAGGTGCTAATTAGTCATGTCATTCTCGCCGCGTCCGCTCCACTGGTAACACTCAATTTTCAATATAGTTTTTTTATGGTTAAACTGTGCTTTTATTTGCTCCATTGTGTACCCAAATATACATAATGGTGGCCCATGAGGGGAATTAACGCGTAAAATCAATATAATCGAAAATCGCGAAAGTAATCAGCACGAAAAAGTCCGTTGAAGAATGTACGTTGGCGATTTGAAAACTCAACTTATGGTGTGAAGAAAGACAACGCAGCAAGGATCGTCGAGATAAGGCAGCACACTAGGGCGAGCAGTAGTGCAGCGAAAGCAGTACCTCGTGCAGTGGAATCAGCAAAAGATAAGTGCCCTTCCTTGACCTTACCTTTGTCCTTTTAATGCCAACATCCAATCATCCAAAATCATCCAACTGTTACAGAGTAGCCTACCTATTGTGCAGATAATGTGGTTATAAGCGAATTTAAAACAATTCTTCTTATTATTTAATAGTTTTTCCAGTTGTTTTACGGTTTTAAAATCATAAGTTCTTTTTTTCTTCCACCTACAAAGAAAAATATAAAAGTTGTCCACCGATTATAAATCTGCTTAGTCATAGCCCATTGTTAATACCATTAAATTAAACATTCCAGGTGTTTTACCGGCTGATTTTTATCGGTTGGCGACAGTGCATCACTGCGCCGCTGCATTGTCATCGGCTGTTTGCAAACCGGTTTCTTATCTACGGGCGCTCGCCGGCGAAACGAGGAGCGTGAGCTTATAATTTATTTATTACGTAGTTGGTTGCATTCCATTTGAATTTGTGCTAATTAGTGTTTGTTCGATATTTGAATAACTTCACGATGACTAGTGACTCAGTTGATAAGGTTTTAAAGCAATTAATTACAAAACGATCGTCCGCAAAGGGACAGATTACTAAATTTAAAAATTATCTTAGCACTTTAGCATGCAAAACAGAATTAAATAGTATTGAACTAACGGAATTAAGACTAAAGTTAGCTAAATTTGAAGCCTTATCGATTCGAGTGGATGACTTGCAGGGTGAAATTGAGGTTTTAAGTCCAAACAAAATTGATGATGAAATTGAAGAACGCGAAATTATTGAACGGGATATTATCATTAATATTGCCACCGCCAAAACAATATTGGAAAAATTTACGAATGCATTAGAATGTGAACAAAGGCGTGGCTCCGTTGTTGATAACTCTTGTTGTATGGATCATCAAGCAATTGGTTTGAAACTTCCTCAAATACAAATCGCTAAATTTGACGGTGCATATTTCCGATGGTTGGAGTTTCGTGATACGTTTGAGAGTCTGATACACAAAAATGCTCGTCTTTCGGACATTCATAAGTTTCACTATTTAAATTCATATTTAGAAGGTGATGCGGCTAGAATAATTTCTAATTTAGAAGTGTCCTCCGCTAATTATAGCGAAGCCTGGAAATTAGTCTGCAATCGGTACAATAACAAAAGAATTTTAATTAACCAGCACTTAAATGCATTATTTAGCGTTAAGCAGCTTCCGCGCGAATCGGAGCGTTCGCTAAGGTTTTTAATAGATCATGTTACGAAAAATTTGCGGGCATTAACTAGCCTAGGACAACCAACAGATAAATGGGATATACTACTTATTTTTATGTTATGTTCAAAATTAGACAGTAACACCTTAACTAAATGGGAAGAATTCCGAAATACATTAGAAGCCGATGTACCTACTTTAGACAATTTCTTTAAATTCCTAACCGATCGAGCAGATGTTTTAGAATCATTAAGTCGAAATAAAAATAATGATAACGCGCAGTCTAGAGTGATGCAATCTAACACACGCACTAATTTCAATCCCAACAATAATAATAAGCAAGCAAGCACTGTTACCAAAACATTTGCCAGTTCTTATATTAAAACTAATAAATCAAATATATTCTCTTGTATTATTTGCAACGAAAACCACAAAATTTATGATTGCCCTACATTTAAAGCAATGAGCATCGACAGTAGGTTAAGTGAGGTAAATAAATACAAATTATGTAACAATTGTCTTAGGCAAGGTCACCCGGCTAGCGAATGCCGTATGGGACCCTGTCGTGAATGCAAAAAACGTCATAATAGTTTACTCCACCGTCCAAACACCTCTGTAAATAATTGCATATCAATAGAGGATTCCGGTGAATCATTCGTTAACTTTAGTAAACAAAACTCGAACCAAATATTGCTTTCTACAGCTGTCATTGAAGTAATAAATCCAATAACACAACAAACCGAAAAGGCTCGTGCTCTGCTAGATTGCGGCAGCCAATCATCCTTCATTTCAAAATCACTAAAGGAAAAAATTGCTCTAAATTCGACCCCCATTGACTCACTAAAGGTAATAGGGATCGGCAACACTATTTCCACCAGTATAATGGAAAGTTGTAACTTACAGATAAAATCACTAAATAGCAAATTCATTACAAATTTATGTTGTCTTGTATTAAATGAGCTGACGGGTAATATGCCAAAGTACCCAGTCAACATTACAAAACTAAATTGGCCTAATAATATTTTGTTAGCAGACCCTACATTTTATGAACCAGCTTCTGTGGATATTCTAATTGGAGCTGATTTATTTTGGGACATCTTGGGCAATGAACAAATGTCACTTGGTCCCAGCTATCCAAAGTTGAGAAACAGTCAATTAGGCTGGATGGTTTCCGGTCCTATTAATTCAAATCATTTTAATAAACAGATCAGCTGCAATCATGCTCTGGTTGACACGCCTAAAGACGATAGTCTTGAAACCGCACTCACCAAATTCTGGGAGTTAGAAGAATTGCCTGCTAAAAGAATTGTGAGCGAGAAGGACAAGGCTTGTGAAACTCATTTCATTAAAAATACGTACAAAAATGAATCGGGTAGATTCGTAGTTAGATTGCCTTTAATGGATAGCAGTGACTGTCTAGGAGATACATCTAAATTAGCTAGAAAACGTTTAAATTATTTGGAAAAAAGATTTAGAAGTAAACCTCTACTAAAAGGCGAATATACCAATTTCATCCATGAGTATGCCCAATTGGGGCATCTCTCCCCGGCAGCGGACACACAAGGTACACTTTATTATTTATGCCATCACGCTGTCCTTAAACAAGATAGTGAATCTACTAAGCTACGTGTAGTGTTTGACGGTTCGGCACCCTCATCTTCTGGGTATGCTCTTAATGACGTTTTGTTAGCGGGTCCAAATATTCAAGATTCTCTTTTTGCCATTTTAATACGCGCTCAACAATACAAATTTCTCCTTACTGGTGATATAGAGAAAATGTATCGACAAATTCTAGTAGACGAAAGGGATCGCAATTTGCAGCGTATTTTATGGCGGGATGATGAGTCACACCCCATCAGAGATTTCACGTTAAACACTGTAACGTATGGTACGGCAAGTGCTAGTTTTCTTAGCACTCGCTGTCTATGGCAGGTGGGCGAAGAGCAAAGTGATCCACTTATCAAAGAAATAATTCAAAAGGATTTCTATGTTGACGACCTTATAACAGGAGCCAACAACGAACAGCAATTGCATTATATTCAGTGTTCCGTTGCTAAGGCACTCAAAAATAGTTGTTTTAACCTACGAAAATACAAAAGTAATAATTCTTCAATATTTGATAACCTTGAAATAGACAAACATGATAGCTTAACGATTAGTGAATCATCAAGTACTCTTGGTCTTGGATGGAAACCATCCAGTGACACAATATATTTTCCAATAAAGTATTTTTCTTTAGATAATAAATCAGTAGTCGTAACAAAACGTTTAATTATGTCGAATACGTTCAAAATCTTTGATCCTTTAGGTCTTTTGAGCCCGGTTGTAATAAAGCCCAAAATCATCTTACAGAACATCTGGCGTCTAAAGCTAGACTGGGATCAATCGGTTCCAGATGAAATAAAGGATGACTGGTGGAACTTTACAACTAATTTACACTGTGTGTCGGACTTTACCATTCCGAGATGGGTTTTGTTAGACGAATCGAACACAGTGGAATTGCATTCGTTTAGTGACGCGTCGCAGTCGGCGTACGGAGCATGTATTTATGTAAAATCATTCGATAGTAATAATCAATGTAAGGTCAAATTATTGTGTGCTAAATCTAAAGTGTCACCGTTAAAGCCAACAACAATTCCGCGTCTAGAATTGTGCGCCGCGCTACTTGCAGCTAAACTTTGCAAGTCTGTGTTGGAATCGCTACGATACAAGCCGACTAGAGTAATACATTGGTGCGATTCTAGTGTAGTTATAGGTTGGATTAATAGTGACTTAACTAAACTAAAAACATTCGTAGCTAATCGTACAAGTGAAATTGTAGACATGACGGTCCCGTCTGCTTGGCGATACGTACCTACTGATGCTAATCCAGCTGATTTGATCTCGAGGGGTGTTAGTCCTAACATTTTACCGACTATGAATTTATGGTGGTCTGGTCCAAATTTCCTAATGAAAGATGAATCAGAATGGCCTATTTTAGATGCTAATAAATTAAGTAATTTACCTGAGACAAGGGCGCTCACAATAGTAATAGACGAACCTATAATAATTTTCGACAATTATTCATCATTTACAAAACTACAAAGGGTATTAGCATTCGTTAAAAGATTTACATATAATTTAAAAAATTCTAAAAATAAACGATTAGGTGCATTGTCGACAGATGAGTTGAATGACTCATTCCATTCACTTTGTATTATGGCCCAACGTGAGTCATTCAGTAAAGAATATGATCTACTGTCAAAAGGTAAATCACTGCCAACTAAAAGCAAAATTTTAGCCCTGTCCCCCTTTCTTAAAGAAAATGTAATGCGGGTAGGTGGGCGCTTAGATGCCTCAATCTACTCGTATGAAAAGAAACATCCTATATTGTTGCATGCTAAGCATAGGCTAACTAAATTATACGTTGAAAAGGAGCACATAAACGCTATGCATGCTGGTCCCCAGCTACTACTAGCGACAGTAAGGGAAGTGGTATGGCCAGTTGGTGGCAGACTTTTAGCGAGACGCACAGTAAACAACTGTGTGCGATGTAGAAGATTAAGAGGCAAAACTTTATACCCAAAAATGGGTGACTTGCCTTCACAACGTATTAATCCGGACTTTGCATTCTTATCTGTTGGTCTAGATTTTGCTGGCCCCTTTCTAATTCTAAATCGCAAGGGCCGCGGAAGTCGCTTAATTAAATGCTATTTGTGTATTTTCGTGTGTTTACGCTATAAATGTGTCCATCTTGAAGCGGTCAGCGACTTAACTAAAGACGCGTTTATTATGACTCTCAGACGATTTATCGCGCGCAGAGGTAAACCATTGGAAATATTTAGTGACAATGGTCGCAATTTTGTAGCCGCTGCAAAAGAAGTAGGGAGCTTTATACAACAAAACAAAGAACCACTATTTGACTTTGCAAGTCAGCAAGGAATTAAATTTAAATTCATACCAACTTACGCTCCTCATTTCGGCGGTATTTGGGAAGCCGGAGTTAAGTCTGCTAAACATCACTTACGTCGAGTGATGGGCAGTAGTAATTTAACGTTCGAAGAAATTTCGACATTGTTTGCACAAGTGGAGGCGATTCTTAACAGTCGTCCCTTGTGTCCCTTGTCATCCTCTCCTAACGACCTCCTCTCCCTTTCTCCAGGGCACTTCATCATTGGGAGACCACTGACGGCACTGCCACCACCTGCTCTGGCTGAAAGCCATGACAACCAGAGGAAGCGGTACGAGCATCTCGAAACCATAAGACAACACTTTTGGAGAAGATGGCAAAAGGAGTACATATCAGAACTGCAGCAGAGAACCAAATGGAAAACCAATACTGCACAGCTGAATATAGGAGACATGGTTCTCATATCTGAAGACAACACGCCGCCATTGTGCTGGCGACTGGGACGAGTTCTGCATCTGATTCCTGGTCCAGACGGAATATCGAGGGTTGCAGATATCCACACCGTGAAGGGCTGCGTTCGGCGGTCACTAACTCGTCTTTGCCCTCTACCCAACGCTGAGGAACTTCAGGATCGTTGAAAGGATTCTTTCAACGGGCGGGATGATGTTACGGCGCCTAACGCCTTTACAATAGCACACAACAAATATGTGTATTTCGTCTGTCTTCTAACAATCAGGTGTCGCGCAGCAAGTTAAAAGGTGCTAATTAGTCATGTCATTCTCGCCGCGTCCGCTCCACTGGTAACACTCAATTTTCAATATAGTTTTTTTATGGTTAAACTGTGCTTTTATTTGCTCCATTGTGTACCCAAATATACAAAGTATCTTTTATAATTAAAATGTAACGTTTTTAACACTCGGGGTTATTTCTTTACGGTATGGTAAAGTCTCGTGAACTAGAAATATGTCGGTGAGAATTTTCAGCTTTTTATTAACTTTCTGATTGCCCTCATGATTTGGCAGTGATCCATTAAACTTCAATATTTGAAAAGTTTTTATGTGCATCACTAGGTCGGCGTTTTTTTTTAATATTACGTCAAATGAGATTTTTAGTCTTATGTATTGGGCGTGTTTATCGGCTGGATGCACATTTAATTAACGATATTTTCAAATAAATAGCAATATTTCTAGAATATGAAAATTTTAAAAATACCTCCCAAAATAGGGAGGTTTTTAATTAGGTACAGTATGTCTATTCTGTTAATAATTTCGGTGACAGGTGAAAGTGAAGTGACAGTGAAGTGACAATAAAGCTCACTTCAAAAGTGAACCCTGAACCATGAACCCAAGTGGCCTTGATTTAGAATTCAAATTCGAGAATACGTATTTGACATCTCACCGCGGATTCCGCTGTCGAGACATGAAAATAATGTTACAGAATAGCACGGCTGTACTACTTTAACTACTGAATACTGGTCTAGAACTAGAACAGTCATCGGCCAAACCGCAAAAAGAAGCACAACAGGTTACTTTCTTGCATCCAATTTTCCCTTTAATCATCTTTCTAACAGATTTTGTCGCGCATCCAACTAAATACTCACTAACAAGCGGCCAGTGTTTATATGTACAGAAAACGAATAAAATGGCTCATATAATCTTTAATCTTTGCTGGATGAAGCATTTGGACATTATATAGATACAGGATACGGGGGGCTCGTGGCTAAGTGTAAGCCGTACGGTTTGACCGATAATACAGGTTAGCCGCGCTCGCCGCGGTTGGTCCGTGGATGGGTGACCATTTCTAAAAAACATACCAAGATATCCGTGCCTCGGATAGCACGTTAAGCCGTAGGTCCTGACTGTCATACTATGATCTTTGGCTGTCGATAAGTCAATTCTGACATCCAGTCTTATTATAGGTTACTGTGTTACCCAGTAAAAATGGGTTGTGGAGGTCAGATATAAAATACGGTATACATGTAAAATATACGGTATACATGTAAAATACGGTATTCAGCTGAATCCGGTAAGACTGGAAGCCAACCCCAACATAGTTGGGAAAAGGCTCGGGAGATGATGATATAAATACAGGACACATACTGAACTTTTAAAATTATTGCGTTAGTCATACAAGCAGTATATTTCATGAAGTATTCTACTATACCCGGTAAAACTAGAAGCCAACTCTAAAACGGTTCCTCCACTTTACCATCTACAAAAAAAAAACAAAAAACTGTCACAGAATTCCAGTCGACGTAATTTTGAAGCTTACGTTCCGTTTCACGGGTATAATTGTGAGATCCGTCCTATTTAAAGTTTATAAAAGGGTAAGTAGACAAAGGGTGCTTCACGACCGCACGAGTTTTGGAGTATGTTGTTAACGTTTGATTGTAGGGTAAATAAACTAGTACGTATAAACACTGCTTATCTTTCCACTTGCTATGATCCTAACCCACTTGTTTCGCTTTGTCCGCTTTCATTATTCCCTTCATAAATGCTGTTTATGGTACTCTTGACCGGGCCTTTTTCATTCACACTCGCCTTCTACACTTTTTTCGTCAATCGTTCTTCATTCATTCTCTCGGCATAGCCAAACCATCTCAGCATACCTTTCTTAATTTTTGTCTCAACATCCATCACCTGACATACTTCATCCACCTTACCATCCATTCCTCCTCTTACATTCAACGTAGCGAAGCGGCTCTCCGTGGGCCACTTTTCGGCCCCGCGAGAAACGAGACGTGATGGGTGGCGAACCACATCGCCGCCATTTTGGATAATTAAATTATTTTTATGAGTATCCATTGCGTTCCTGCGGGATAAGGAATTGGGAAAGGATAACAAGGTAGGAAAGGGTTATAGGATGCTACCATCACGGAGGTACAATGAATGTGACAGCAACAGCTAGGGCAGTCCGGGGTCGCGTACTCGTAGCGGATCTAGACAGCTGTCGGACAGATAACTGGTAGATCCACCCCCTGAACTATTGAAGTTCCTTTCGTTTATTGGATTCGTTTTACCTTTGTTAGGTAGCTTAAGCTTTAGAGAAAGATGTTTTAACCCTTAAGTATTAGTAAAAAGTGAAGAACAGAACAGTGCTACTACAGTACGGCCGCTGCGAGAATGCATTACTGACAGGTCGTGGTCAACAGGAAGATATAACTTGAATGTGGCGAAGAATTAACAACTAATGAATTAACATCACTTATTTGTTCAATAGACGAATAATGTTATTCAAAACTATAAATAAATAAATAAATAAATAATAAATGCAGACACATACATTGTTCTGAACCCAAAGTAAGTAAAGCACTTGTGTTATGGAATTCAGATATTACAACGAAGGTACCACAAACACCCAGACCCGAGACAATGTAGAAATGCGATTTTCTACATTGACCCGTCCGGGGATCGAATCCGGGACCTCAGAGCTAGCGACACCTTGAAACCGGTGCGTACGCCACTCGGTCGGAGGTCGTCAAACTATATCATTATGTCGGGTTAAAATGAGAAATATAACACGTTTTCGCCAAACAAATCAAGACCAACTGACATGTCATTGTGTCAGGACGCATTCTCTCAGCGGCTGAATTTAAAATATTAATTTTATAGCTAAAATTTAATAAGAGGTTAATACAAGAACAAACACTTACAACTACACTAAAATTAAATCTTATATAAATAAATAAAACTAACACGCGTCAAAAAACTCATCGTCATCCTTGTCAATGGCGGGAAACGTGCCCAGAAGGCTGGCAGCATTGCCACGTTGAATGGCTATTCCGATTCTCTGTGCAAGGAACAAACCAGCTCTCTGATCACGAGTAGATAAAATCAATAAATTAAAGACAATAATATGATACCTTTAACAAGCCGTAAGACACATTACAAATCCACTTAAAATGAACTCAACCCTATTTGTAGAAATTATTACTGTATTAGTGAAAATAATTAACTTATGTACACAAGCCACGATCAAAGGATAAGCTTATGTAAACCACTGGCGTTTCTGTAATTAAATACTGTGAGCTTGTAGATGTTGAATATAACAAAAGCCACAAAACTCCATTACAAGCATGTCATATTTATCGATGGTGGTGACGTATTAAGATTATAAGATCGAGGAAGGTTAATACAAATTAAATATAGGTTTAAATATCTGGAGTAAAACGAAAATGTAAGGATTTTATTTTATTTTAGGTATATGTAATAGGATCTTACATACTAACTATTAAAGGTGATAGTTTCATAAAATTGATCTAATAATGACATGAAATAAGAGTATTATGCCATCACAATATTCTTATTTTTCTTAATTTAGCATTTAAAACCCATGTTTTTAATGCTATTTTAGTGAAAATTCTGTACATTGAAAATGTCAAAAAAAATAAATGGCGAGGCGTGTTACTAGACCGACACCGAATCCAAAAGTGTGAAAAAATATTTTTTTGTCTGTTTGTTTGTTCAGGTATCACGCAAAAACTACCGGTTCGATTACGATAAAACTTGGTATTTAATTATTTTTTATTATCCTGGGCAAAATTACCCAGTGTAGTGACACTGGGTAGTTTTTATCCCGGAAAAGTATAAACAATAAAAAACAAACTTAATTTTGTGGTTAAAAACTCATTGATAAGTTTCGTCATCCACGCGAACGAAGTCGCAGGCACAGCTAGTCTTGAAATAAATCATATTAAGACAATTGCGAAATTTGTATAAAGTAGTACCTATATATCTATATTCAATAAACTTAAATTTAAGTAATCGCCGAAGATTATTGAAGGGTTAAAGCGTAATTTGATAGAAGTTGAAATATCTTGGAAAACCACAAAAATATAAATTGTTCAATTTACGCAAACACCGAAAGTTAAGTATTTTTGATTAGACTTAACTTTGAAATATAAACCTTATTATAAAGTTTTTGGTTTTAAATACCCACAAAACTTTTGCTGAGACCCAAAAAGTAATGTTCCTAGTTTAGCTTATTAATATTTGATGTTAGATTACTTTTATTAGCTTAATGTTGTCTATTAGCCAAAGTCGACCTTTGACTGTTTTAAAAAGTGGTTAAAAGTATAACCAATCATGATTAGTCTACTTCCTTCCTAGCCTTCCGTCTTACACGGCCAGACACTGTGCCAGGGACCTATTTAAATCACAGTATGCTGGGACACTGTGCGATGTGTTGCAGGTTCGATCCCCGCATGGGACAAGCATTTGTGTGATCCATAAATGCTTTTGGCAAGCCTAGGTGTTGTTTATGCATGTGTTTTTAATGTTTGTAAAACACCTCGTAACACACTGACTTAATTAAATATATCTTTGATTTAAATACATTGTGCAATTAGTAAAAAAAATAAAATAAATATGAGTATATATAGAGACTCAGTGACCCCACAGTCAAACCATTACTACGGTTTTGTGGTGCTTAGTTTATAAGTTAATTTAGCAGCGTGTGCAAATAAATAAATAAATAATAATGCTAAATGTTGTTTACAATAATTTTGGTCTTGAAATTAAATATATTGATTGGCCTTTACTGCTTATCAATAAATAATTAATTTGTTATTTAGGTGTAACATAATATCTATTGCGTGCCTATTGGACCCTTGTTAAGGCTTTCAAAAGGTTAAAGGTAAGCCCTTATCAAATTAACCAGTTCCTTGAAACTTGAGTCTGTAACCTTACACTTCTAGACAAACCTTTTTGTGAAATCTAGGGATGACTAACATTTTAGTCCAAGGATGTCCCGTCCCATATTAAGAGCTGTTTAGAATCAATATTTTAGAATTTTTGGATAAACAACTGAAAGCTGATTCAAAATGAGTGTACAAATAACAATCAACAGCCACATGACAGTTTGGACTTTTTGGACAGAAGTCGTTTCATTAATCACTGTAACCTTGTTCAAAAATGTAATTTGCGTTTCTAGCACGCAATGGTGAATGCGCAAATGCAAAAAACATCGAAAAGTTTTAAACTCAAACCTTCACATCATCTTTATCTACTACGCAGCTCTACTTACTCTGTGGCACAAATAATGTTTATCTAAAGTAAATATATTTATCTCAGCCTTAGCCTTAGCTCCAAAGACTTAGTTTAAAGCCTATTTATAAGCTCTAGGACTTTCTTGTCAGTTAATTAAACTAGAGCTTGTGTGAATGGCTTCCATTATCGCGTTCATATCGCGACAATGCCGCGATAAAGTAGTGGCAGTAACGGCTTTACGGTATGACGACGTGGTTTTACTAGATATTTATGGTAGAATATAAGGCTTGTTTCTTAATGAATTATTTAGCTTAGAGTTGTGTGACTTTTTATTTTTTGGTGGCGATAAAAGGTGAATTCGTCTTGAACTTGAGTAGTCCACTTTCTAACAATATTTTAAACATTAATATTAGTATAGTAAAATAAGCTCATGTAATTCTTTTTTTTTGTGTATAATTTTAATAGGTATATATTTTTTTTTTAGTTAAGTGTGCGTAAATGTCTTTTTCGTTATGTGGAGTTTACCTATAAGTAATTGTTACACTGTTACTATTTTTACTACTTGTACCTCATGTCATTCTAAGTGTATACAATTGTTGGTGAACCAAAAAAATAAATAAAATAAATAAACTTGAACAAGTGAGAAGAATTTTTATGATTCAAAATCCTCTTAAAATTTGAGTTATTGGTTACTTAAGGAATCTCTTAAATGGATTTAGCTCATACTTTTAAGAGTTGTCTAAGAAGTACTTTAAGTAACTATTTCTTTGAGTGAGGTAGATGAAGCTAATTTATTAAATATAAACTCACAATACAACTGTATCTAAAAACCTTTTCTGCTGTCATTCGGAAAATTTGCTGTATTTCATAACAGGTGCCAATAAATCAACTACGAATGGGCCATACGGGGCCACACGGGTCCACAGCTAAACGTATTAATCCGTGGTCGTATTACCGTGACAGGGTGGATTAGTGGCCCCATCGGTCAGTTATGGCCCCGCAATCAATTCTACTAATTCTTACCCACTTACACGGATTGGATTCTGAATTACAGATGTTAACGTTACTAGGATTATTTTTATAGGTGATCTTTTCATGGAAGGTAATTATTTACTGCTAGTTTTAGCTGGTCTTACGTTTTTTTATTATTTCTTTCTTTCCCTTCAATAGCTCGTGGTTTGATTAAATGTATATTGAAGGTGTTGGTTAGTATAGATAAATCTAAATATAGTTTCTTACTTAGTACAAGGCACTGTGACTAATTTAAATACGTCAAATATGAAAACTAAATAAAACTCTTTTTACATCGGACCTAATGTTCGAAACAATGTGAGTATAGGTAAGTATGTTACCTTTACCTATTGTGTTGTACCTCAATGTCAATATACATTTATACATACATACATATAATCACGCCTCTTTCCCTTGTAGCGGTAGGCAGAGACCACTTCTTTCTACTTGCTACGATCCTTACACACTTTCATTATTCCCTTCATCCATGCCGTTCGGTTTATGCCAATATAAAAATATCACAATTTTAATGATAAATTTCAAAGCTGAATCAACGATAGACTCATAACAAGTACTTTACCAATGTACTTTTCAACAAAACAACAAAAGTCCCACAAAAGTATTTTTTACTTCATAAATGTACACAAAAATACATTTGACCTTAAGGACTACCAAAAACCTCCATTCCAAGACCCGACCACATCCATTAGACCAAGATGAATTATTGATGACCCATCACCAACTTTCGATGACAGTAGTCGATATTTATTTTGTTTTACATGAATAATTACTTTCGAACCACTATTGAAACCTTGGCAGTAAATTAGGAATCTAATTTTGATTCCATATTCATCTATTATTCATTACATTTTAAGTGACCGCCAGATGTTTGTTGTTCTAGCTATTGTTTAGTGACCTCTGTGTAAAATAATAATAATAAGCTCTCGCGCTTGGCTACGGTCCGCGCGACTGTGAAGAATTTACCCCATTTGGGAGAAACATAAAATGTTGAACAACAATAATAATACTAATTTGTTTTTAAATGTATATTTTTTTTTGTATATAATATATTTAAAAATGTATTTTATATGTTTGTTGTAAAATAAAGGAATAATAATAATTCCGGGACATCTCACATACGATTATCTGATCCCAAGCTAAGCAGAGCTTGTGATATGGTAACCAGACAACTGATAAACATACTTATATATTTCTAAATACATACATATTATAGATAAATTACACCCAGACACAGAACAAATGATCGTGCTTATCACACAAAGATTTGTCCTGGGTGGGGATCGAACCCACGACCTCCGGTATAGCAGTCAGGGTCACTAACCACTAGAC
This sequence comes from Autographa pulchrina, assembly GCA_905475315.1. Classification (NCBI taxonomy): domain Eukaryota; kingdom Metazoa; phylum Arthropoda; class Insecta; order Lepidoptera; family Noctuidae; genus Autographa; species Autographa pulchrina. The sequence continues at coordinate 7,220,926 of FR997784.1, read as the reverse complement.
CAACAGGCCTGTCCAAATTATTTACTTCATGTAGGTCTATTTACATTAGTGGCTTGTGTTTTAGATTGATTTTTATGAGTCGTTGTTAGAGAAATAAAAGAACTTGGGTATTTAAAATGTTGAGTCTCTTTTGTTTAATATTAATTCTAGTCAGGCTAACCAAACACTAGTTCTCACGGTGTATTGACGTCAAAAGTATTCCTATATCACTAGGTAAGTAAAAAAAAGTAAACTTACTAACTTTTCTGTTCCTACTTACCTATTTAGATTAAAGTATTTTAAATAACTATTCGTGAGAACATAATGTTGTTATTTTAATGTCCTTATAATCTGAAGCTATAAGTAAGTTTTGTTAATGCACAAAACTAATAAATGTTGCGCATTAATCTAGAAATTTCTTAATACATAACATTGACATGATGTATACAAAAAATGAGGATTACGTACTAGAACTAAATGCAATGGCCATACACACTTTAATCACATGAGTAGATAAACGGAACAGAGGCAAAGCTTCGAACAACCGCTCGAATCGGTTGCACGCACACAAGCGCGCGGGGCATGTGTGCGTGACCACTGGCCGCTTGTCGCATACGCGGCGAGACTGGAAAAAACCAGTTTACGCTGGCACAGCCAGTGTACAATGTAAGGGTCAGTCCGACGCACGCTGTTTGTTTTGTTAGTTGCAAGTTTAAGTTTTTATAAGTTTAGTTGTAAAAACGTGGTATTATATTAATAATAATGGTTGTTTATTGTACCGTGTGTATGAATAATAATAGAGAAAACAAAAATATATCATACTTTAACTATCCCAAGGAGTACAATTAGGTAAGTAAATATTTGGTTAATACTTTTTCAAGAAAGTACCTTTATTTTATTGTATGATCCTTTTTATAATAAGAAGAGAGTAATTTGTACAACACGGTAGGAATTTTTATTAAAAAAAAAAAAACAAAAATTATAAAAAGAAAATTCTTAGAGTAAGTAATTTGTAAACTATTCTATCATACTATTATAATAATATATTCTATTATACTGACTATTAAAACTATTTAAAAAACGTTTTGTTTGATTTGTCTTCACCTATTGTGACAACCCTAACAAAATAGGTAACAATTTTGCACGTTCTTAAGAAGCTTTGCCTCTGTTCCGTTTATCTACTCATGTGCTTTAATGCCGAATACATTTGTTAAATACTTACTGTCAACCCTTAATTACAAAACTAACCGTACAACGCATTTTTTTCTTCCAATTCTATACCACGTGAACCAAAAACAGGTGGTACCACTTTTGTCCTCAAACCACCGAAAGACTGAATAAATCAAAAAAGTTTTCTCATCATGTACTAATAATACCCCTTAGGATAAGTTTCTACCATTTAAGCAATCCAAGACATAATATCTCCAATTGCCTAAATGCTACAAAAACTTATTCCGAACATATCCCATATTGTTTTTCAAATACTTTTTTCCCGGAAACTTCTCAGATTTCCCACGTCTTCACGTCTTCAATTACTTTATATACTCGTGTTATGTTTGTATGTTTTTTGGGATTTTCTTCGAGGAAACCTATAAAAGAAAAGTGCTTTCTTGTTTAATATTCTACTAACGTTTCGTTCACGTTTTCATACGGAGCAGGTAGGCCTGGATTGTCTGTTGCGACGGTTTTAAAGGAGAATGTTTTCAAATGTCTTTTTGTCTGCTCATGTAATGTAAGCGTTATTGTTGTGAGTTTCATTATCGGTATAAAATAAAAAAGAATGGCCGTCGTTTTGTGACGGTTGTATTTAGGTAGTATGGTAAGTACGTGCTTATGATGTATACTATGCTTAACTTAAAACCTACCTGGTTAACAACAAAATAAATAAATAAATAAATAATAAATAAATGCGGACAACATCACATACATTGCTCTGCACCCAAAGTAAGTTGCTTAAGCATTTGTGTTATGGAATTCAGAAAAATTGAAGGTACCACAAATACCCAGACCCGGGACAATGTAGAAAAGTGGTTTTTCTACATTGACCCGTCCGGGGATCGAACCCGGGACCTCAGAGCTGGCGACACCTTGAAAACCGGTGCGTACGCCACTCGACCACGGAGGTCGTCAAATATATAGGTATACACAAAACATAACCTGAAAGTCATTTCATTGTAAATATCTGTTTAAGTAAATAACTAATCTAGATTTTTTTTAGTTCATTTTATTAATTTTGTCTCAGATATTAGGTTATAGAATTATCATCGGTAATCCTTTTTTTATTGTTTTTGAAATGTGATCCATTTATTTATAAATAAACTGGGCTTTTAAGTAATTATATATAATAAATAATTATAAATCATCTTTCTGAAAATATTTTCTTCTTTATAAATACTTATTTAAGCCAGTACTTAGTTATTAGTTTACACGATATTTAATTAATTAGTTAGTTGAAGATTTCCTTAAGGGTAAGAATGTATTTTGGGTATTCTGGGAAGTTCTGTTAAAACTTTTATAGGGTTTCCTTGTAAATAGTTACAAGTTTCGTATTTTGTTACAGCCAAGCAATTTTCTACAATAAATAGATAATTCAAAATTTTGGTTTTATGGTATGTTAAATAATAATAATAATAATCCAGCCTATAAACGTCCCACTACTGGACACAGGCCTCTTCCCATATAGAGAAGGCAGGAGCATTGATCACCACGCTTGCTCTCTGCGGATTGGCGATTTCAGATCCCAATTTTGGAATCCAGGTTTCCTCACGATGTTTTCCTTCACCGTTTGTCAGAAGTGTCTTAGAATAATTAAGAAAGTACATATAATATTATATTTTATGGTATGTTATTAATTAAAAATATAATATTGTTGTGCCTATTCCTATTCACGATTTCTTGAAAACAAAACGCAGTCTTTTGACGACCAATTAATTCTCTAGCTAAATGATGAATGATAATTTACCGTGTCAAAACCAGAGCCATATACATCTATGACCATCTTTATCTTATTAATAATGCAGTTTCCATGCACATAACACCTAAAAATAAACAGTCGTGCATTCGAATAGCAATACATTACCACATTAATACCAGGCGCATCGCATCAAGTGTGCAAAACACTTTAACTTTGGCAATTTGTATCGCAATTTGTACGATAGCCAAGTATTCGCAGACGAACGCCAAATTAACTCTATCACTCTTGGCATCCTACATTTCAAGACAACCAAAAATACACTCTATCACACCAAAAATAGAGTCCTAAATCAATCTTACTTCGTTACGAACGAGGTGTATTATCAGAATGTCACTATCTATTCGAGATTGACGGGTATTCGAAACTGTCTGTATGTTGACAGTAATAAGGTTGAAAATTCATTGGCATTTGATCACCATTCAAATAATTTGGGTGAGTGAAAACAACCTGTGGTGTAATTAATTGTGTCTCGTCACTCTCTCGGTGTTAATGTGAAGTCTGACGCTTGTAATTCATTTCGATGTGATTCTGTTGCATCTAATAGTGATTTATTTTGTAATAAATATTGGATAAGTGGTTATAGGTACGTCTTTATTTCCCAACGTTCCTTACAGGTATATTATTATACCAAGCAATTATATTGCAGAAAGATTAATAGGTAGTGCGGTGGTAATAATATCATTGTGCTAAATATAAAATGTACTTAACATCATCTTCGATGCATGACTAACATTTATATTCAAAATCGTACATAAGTACAGTTTTCAAACTTATAAAAGTTTGAAATTATAAATAAGTAATTTATTGGTTAATCTATCTGTGGAGTTATTTTTAAACGACAATACCTAGTTGCTATAAATTTGACGAAAGCAAAGTTGTAAGTCTCTTCAAAGCACATTTTTTTAACAAATAACCATATTCACTCAAAACCTACTTCCTGTAAACGTACATACTACAAAGTGATGTTAAAAAAATCAGATACCGCATAATAATGTAAACAAAAATGATGACATTTCCAATTTTTTCGTACACCACCCGCCATTGCAATCTCACCAAGTTTGTTCAAAGCATAATGTAGCTATTTCTATGCAAAGTATAAGCATCGTTGAGCAATCACTAGGCACATTCGATGCAATCGTAATATCGCGTGATTCAAGCGAACCTTGGTTAAACTGTGTAATCTGTAGCGGTATGCAATCTTGAAGGGAAACGAATCGATTCCGCATCGTTTAGTTTCGTATAGAGATGTTTAGTGTTTGTTTTATGTTTTTATTGCGTTGGTGTCATGTGGATGAATGAGTATGACTATGTGTGTGGAGTAAGCAGAAGTGTAGGTATGAATACTCAAAGATTAATAAAACAAGTTCATCTTACAATTTGGTAACAAGTTGGCCAAAATGATCGAATGATGATGTAACGAAATGATTCCATATCTTATCTGTATTACATATAATCTAAATGGCTAGATATAATCTTCGTATTTTGTTAAAAAATGCATTACACAAAATAGCAATAACAGTCATATTTCAAAAACAACATTTCATACGAATTTGTCCAAAAACTTGGGGTCCAACCCACCATTCATTAAAACAAATACAATAGACTCGAAACATTATATAACCTTTTTACAACATGTCCATTTGCAATAAAGCCCACCTTATACGTATTACGAGGCTTTATTTAAATCCTTGATGATACAAAAGGCGCTCCCGCATTGCTAAATAAGGGGCGGTCAAGTGTGAACGCCCTTTGCAACAGAATGCCCCTTACAATTGAATGCCCCTAACAAAAGATTGTACGCCCCATTTGGTTACAATAAAAGTCGGTAATTAAGTGCTTTTGTAATTATATAATTGAAATTTAACCGTTCAAGGAATTTTGTGATTAAGCTTTTCCTATTACGATATAAAGTGGCTTTTTACTGTATATTATTTTTCTCGTTAAGGACTGCCTTTTACTTTGTCGTCTTATTAATGAGAATTTATTTTAAACCATACTCATTTCCTTCCTTCTATTTTAATTATTAGCGAATATCATCAAGCTTATCATCGAAATAAGAATGGGCAAAATGGTATGAACTATACTCTGATTTAATATTACTAGACAGTTCACTTTCATAATAAAAATAACTTTCTGCTCATAGGTAAAACATACATAATAATATATACCTAGCATTTGATGGTTTCTTTCGTCAATTATTAAGGTAAACATTGAAAATATACTCTTGGCATCCTACATTTCAAGACAACCAAAAATACACTCTATCACACCAAAAATAGAGATCTAAATCAATCTTACTTCGTTACGAACGAGGTGTATTATCAGAATGTCACTATCTATTCGAGATTGACGGGTATTCGAAACTGTCTGTATGTTGACAGTAATAAGGTTGAAAATTCATTGGCATTTGATCACCATTCAAATAATTTGGGTGAGTGAAAACAACCTGTGGTGCAATTAATTGTGTCTCGTCACTCTCTCGGTGTTAATGTGTAAAACATACATAATAATATATACCTAGCATTTGATGGTTTCTTTCGTCAATTATTAAGGTAAACATTGAAACAATGTAGTAATTTATCAATACTGTTATGTATTTTAAATTTTCTTGTTTTAAAATAATGGTGAACGATCTTATACAAAAATAAAAATTATGGTTTTATTTTTAGTGTATTAAAATAATATTTTATCCATCCAGTGAAGTTCATAAAAATATGCGAATTTTAATGCCATACCAATAAATGGTATAATATGCTACCTGATTAACTGCATAAAAACGGGTATTATGTGTCCTCTACGCATATACATGTATGGAGGATGCCAATTAATATTTTTAAGAACACATAAAACTACTATACATACACCTAGACAATCATAAAACTTCAACTAAAATGCCTATTTTCCTTCTCAGCCACCAAAACTTCCATAACATAATTATTTAATGTATCATGTTTTGGATCCCACAATATTTTTTCCTGCACTTCTCAGTGATTATATCTTATCCCTTGAGGATATCCCAATACTAAGCTATAATTGAGGTAGAAAAATCCAATTATATAGTTAAGGGCCAGTCTCCACCAAAAATGAGATGAACAGAGCGGAACGGAGTTTAAAATAACCAATAGGAATTCGCTACTTTAACCTCGCTGCGTACCTGGCCCTGAATAAAGAATTCCTATTGGTTGTTTGAAAAACTCCGCTCCGTTCCGCTCGTCTCCGCTTTGGTGGAGTCCGCCCCTTATTTACGATCCCCTGAAGACTGGTTGTCAATCTGCAATCGTTTAGAAATGGCGCTGTCAGGAAGATGTATTGAGTTGACGTTGGACTTGAATCTGTATGATTTACGTTAGATAGTCGCAGATATTACGATTGTCGTTTATTTTTAGAGTATTAAGGTATTTGTAGATTATGGCTGAGTATTTTAGAAATAGAATCTGGAATAAGTCTGGCTGGATATCTCCAGATTAATTAATTAAGAATCAAAAGCTATCGCTTTTGATTCTTAATTATATTTAAACGTTATGAATCTAAATATTTATAACTGTTTATGGTCATAATTATCGTCTATAAATAAAGTTGCTTAATTTTTTCTAATGGTTATATACCTATGTTAATTAAAGTAGACCGTTTTTGTTTCCTGACAATAGTTTTTGTGTTTCAATTACTTAGATCGCCATGTATATTATACTTTCTATATGTTAACACTTTGAATAATATTAATTGTAACAGCTCATAAACTATGTTCGTCTGGTCGCGCCTAAAATTCTGTGAGAATACGATAGCTGGCCCATAGCCCGACATTTCTTGGCAGTCTGTGTCTTTACTTAGTAGATCACTCGATAGCAACTAGCTTTAGACGAGCTAGATATTATGCATCTACTTTCTACAATAACAATACCTAAAGTGTATGTTTATAGTAATAGGGTTATGACTAATTTTAATTTTTATGTCCATCTTTTAAATAATAAAAAAATATTAGACACGTATTTTTTATTTTCCCCTGCAAAACAAAGAATTATGAAGATACAGCGAGTACAACTTCGTTGGTTCGCGGTTTAACTTCGTATTTTTTTATTGATTATATATAATTTGATAAAAGAAAAAATACGTGTCTATTTTATTTTGATTATCTAAATGGTGGACTAAATTAATTTTGCCTTTTCATACCCTATTGTGGACCACGTTGGTGAACGGCAACTTACAGAAGTTAGTATGTACGTTTAGTCGAATATCTTAATTTGATGTATTAATGAAACTACAATTAAAATAAAATGAACAGTGGCGGCATTTTTACAATTTTGTTTTATGTCATTATAATAAATACTTTCCTGAAACAGGAGCTAAAGAAGTTTCAATCCTGTATATAAAGATCTCTTCAATGACTTCATTCAAGAAAGTCTTCCGACAGAAAAAGTTAATTAAAAATGTTGATTCTTCTTTTAATCGGAACCTAGATTGGAATCTTTTATTTCCTATGCTAACGAAAGAAAATACCTGTCTCGAAAAAGCTTTAGAAAAACACGAATATTTTACAACATCTTGAGTCAAATATGTTTTGTAAGGAAAACTTTTCTACTAAATAGTTATATTAGCTAATTATAATTGTGTACCTGTTTGTCCTCAAAACTCCAGTTGTTGAAGGTTTGATGAAGGACATCAAACGGTTAGCACCAGGGATTACCACTGGTTCCTGGAAGAAAAGAAACGGTCATAAGAACTTTGTTTCGTTTGTATATAAATTAAAATTTTTGCATTTTTTTTAACATTTTTTTTCTTTTTTATAAGGTATACCTATTTAAATTTCTAAAAAGTCGGTTCCTTTTAACATATGTGTAATCATTTATTAATTGACTTTTAAATGGCAGTAAAAATGAAATGAACTTAACATTACAGTAGTATAGTTTATTTACTCGTGATTCATTAAAATAGAACAGTAAATTTATTTATAAACTGTCACTATTGATTGAATAAACGATAAAGACTGACGTATTTACCTACATTCTTTATCTATATAATGATACAGTGCGCCCCTTTCAACCGGCAGCTAATTACGTCATGACGTCACCAAATCAGTGAAGTGTGACGTCGGATAGCGTGAAAGCAGTGATCAGTGGCACTGCGTAGATATATGCAGAAGGTTAACTGTAGGTTTTGGTATTAGTTGAGTAGATGGTGTAATAAAGTAGCCATATGAACTAATTGATTTATTAAATAGACGAGTACTTTCATTGTGTGGTTAGGATAACTTAAATCCTAAAAAGAGTAGTATTTTCTGTTTAAATTATTACTAAAGACCTGATAGATAATAACTATCGTATCGCGCTTAGAGCCACTAGGTCAACTGCCTCGTTGGCCTAGTGGCTCTAAGCGCGACTGCTACGCTAGAGGTCTTGGGTTCGATTCCCAAGTCGACCAAGGTGTTATTGGGTTTTTCTATGAAATTCTCAGTAGCAGGTCGGAGTTTGGATTTGTGCCCGGTTAGTGGCAATAGGCTCGCCCCCTATTACATGGGAGCTAAACATACCGGCGAACTGTGGGTGTACATTAGTACACCTCTACCTAACCCTTCGGGGATACAGGCGTGATGGTATGTATGTATATATGTATATATGTATGTATAACTATCGTAAGGTAATTATAACTATTTATGTTACATGTTTAATGTGCAAAAAAAGTTTGCATCGCTTAGCACGTCTGACGTCATATATAATCATTAAGTCTTGTCCCAATTTCTTAATGACATCTCAAATCAGAAACAAAAAAAAATAAAAACAAGTCAAATATTTGCAGTCGGGGTCGGTTACTTGAAACAATTCATTACAGGTCCCCCGACTGCAAATATTTGACTTGTTTTTATTTTTTTTTGACATGGCAGGCGTGTTTTTTTATTTTTTAATTAAATTTTTTTTATTTAACACCTTTTAGTGAACAACAATAAAACATTAGGTACACAACACAAAAAAATATATCGTACGGAACCCTTTGCAGGCGATTTCGACTCACACTTGACCATTTTTTAATGTCCACATAGCCTATGTCACTCGGGATAACTCAAAGCTTCTAATGATACCACAAACATTGAAATCGGTCAAGCCTTTTAGAAGTTATGGTGGAATAAAGAAACTCACAAACATACATACATACATACACGAACCCTGAAAACATAACACTCCTTTTTGGGCAGTCGTGTAAAAAAAAATATGAATTTTCTTTTCCTCATTGTGGAGCATAGGTTAAACGAAAAATCTTTTCGTTTTAATATTTTTTTTCTTATACCAAAATTATTCTTCATTCGGTGGGACTTCTGAAAATTTCCTTTCATGTTCAAGAGGCCTATTGACGCAGCCTTTATGGTGATATCGGGGCGATAATAACAGCACTGATTTAAGGCTGTGGCGGATAAGAAATGCCTGTATTTGGGGTGGATTAAGTGGGGAAGGTATTTCTTGTGAAAATGTATAGCGGACACTCATCGATTTGTGAATGGAAACTTTTATTTAGATTTGGGTTCGGTATTTTGTGAGATTGAGTTTAAGGAAAACTTATTTAATGCTTTTGGGCTGTGATTTTTTTCAAACCTCCGATGCAACACAAGGGTTTATAAGTTTGATGTGATGGTTTGTCTGCGGCATCGTAGCTCCTAAGCAAATGGACCGATCGTGATGCGTATTTTTTTTTAAAGCAGACGTGATCAGGTAGTTCTAAGTTAAAAATTATAAAGAAGTGTCTAAAAATTTATAAAAAAAAATAAAAAAAATCAAGTATGACATACATCACATAATTCGATTTTTATTATGACGCTAGTTTGTCTGTCTTATAGTTTATGTTTTCTCATAGAGCACTAATTATCGTTGTTGTTGTTGTACATTGCCAAATTTGGCATCGTGCCTATATTTGGCAATGTACAATGTGTACTGGCGCCCTATATCGATTTACATTGTCTGGCGAAATATGGAACATAAATACATTTCCTGTAGATAATGTAGAATTATATTATCTCTAATGAAATGAGTAATATATCTATATTCAATCTTTATTGCGCTATGTATTGCATATAAGTTGTGATGTAACCAACGAAGTTTTGTTATTATATGGATAAATAAAAAAAAAACATTTTCTAAATTTAATCCCCACAAAACATATTCTCCATAATAACCCCAACCATAATAATAATATCAGCTTATAAATGTCCCACTGCATTGATCTTCGTGCTTGATTACTGGGCTGGCGATTTCAGATTTCAAAGATCGATTCTCAAAAAAATACTTTCGAGCGCGTTGACCTTATACCAAAAAACAACTCTAACTCACGTGACTATAACAAACGATCTAACTTTGAAGTGAACTGTCAAATCATTAAGAAGAAACTACTAAATCAATAAGAGTGCTGTCTGCCTACACAAAAATCCTATTTCTCTTGGGTAATTTAATATATCTCCTGATCAAGTTACGCGTCGCTTTTCGCGCCCTCTGTTTTTCTTGCAAGTATAAAAAATGCTCGGTAATGTACAGTCATGAGCATAAATATATTTAGATGTATCACATACGAAAATTGTGAAACTTTCATGTGAAGTTTTTGTTGAAAGTCACAAAGGAAAACATACATAATTTGAGAACAGTTTTTAAGTATTATTTTTTTAACTTGGTGTTACCCCAAGGGAAAACTAAGGGTGTTATAAGTTTGACGTGTCTGTCTGTGGCAACCTTTGGTGGCATCGCAGCTCCTAAACGAATGGACCCATTGTGATGCGTTTGTTTGAAAGCTGACTTGGTCGAGAGGGCGCGTAGCTATAATTTATGAAAATTTGTTTAGTATTTTGATAGATACAAGCTATCTTTTAAACATTGTTTCATGAAATTTTTATTTATAGTTATACAACATTAATCTAGAATTGAAAAGAAAATCAATAACGAGTTGCTTATAGTATTTTGCAGCCGACTGTACTATGTGGTTATATTTAAGAAGCCTTGTATAGAGTTACCGGTAATACTGATGTTTCAGTTTTGTATTTACAGAATAAAGCTTATTGTTTCATCTATTTCAGTGTGTTTAAATATAGTATAATAATATAGTTCGTGTTTTGTTTTGTAATTGTCTTTTTAATGACTGACGCAAATAGGGTGTTCTAGGTTTGATGGGTCTGTATTAAATTTTTATGTATCTGTCTGAGGTATCGTAGCTCTTAAAATAAAGGACCGATTATGATGCTTTTTGTGCTATACCGATTCCGCATCGCTGCAGAAACGACAATTTAGAAAAAGGAATTTCTGTAGTTGAAATGGGCCAGGAATACTTCTTATGACCCGAATAAAACAATGACAGAAAAAAAACAAGCGCCAAACAGTTATTCGTACCGTATTGTAATAGTTTCGGAAACGATGACGTCGCGAACCAAATAGATTCCATTTTGAATCATTTAATAGAAGTGTTTCAATTTACTTTATCGATTATATTTAGGTATTCGGCCATTATAGTGGTGCTTGAAAACTAAATGCTCTTGACCTTGATATAAATTGCGATATTTTCTGAATTATGAAGCAATGTGTTCTATTATTACTTGTGTGATGCGTTTTCTATGATAATTTTGTATACAAAGAACATTATAGATACTTGTATTAGATCAACAAATATAGTCAAACTTATATTAATGGTACCTACTTTATCATATAAAGTAACATTTAAAAGTTGTATCATTTTGTATATGTTTTTATAATAAACGTTTGATCAACAATACCTACACTAATTTAAAAGCTTCAGAATATTAGGTTCAACATTTACAATGTACACTTTTAATATCATATTTTCTCCTTTTTATTTTAATATTTAATGCTTTAAACGTCACTCTAATTAAGTAATTTAACTTACCCCAAAAATAAAGTGTAATCGTTTTGAATAAAAAAGTTAAGCAAAATTTTATAACACAATATACAATTTTTCCTAGAAAATTCACCGTAGCTGCCTAATTAAGGTACTTTTGACACTAATCTTATAAACTTGAACCACTTATCTCGCTTTAATCCCGTCAACTTTTCCAAATAATTTTCATTATTTTTGATGATCAAAATTATTCGTCTTTTACGTGAATTTACTTTCTTTCTTGTTTTTAAGGTAATTTTTAATTTGGTTGTCAAGTGTTTTCTGTTTTATTATTAGTAGCTACATTTAAAAGACAACATAAATATTAAAAAAAAATAGTTTTTTTTTAGTCAGAGAAGTCAGAGCATGTTGGCCTTTTTATGGACCAATCTTTAAAACAGACAAGAATTCTCCTATTGCGTCAATTACAAGTACCTAAAGGTAGGTACTCAAGTATTTTCACTATATGATGTTCCGACAAATCTTGTCAAAAAACCTCTTCAAATTTGAAATCTTTGAAGAGAATATGCAGCAACCAATAAAGTAAAATTTAAATTTGAAATCGCTGATAATATTTTAAGACGAGCAACAGATCTAGTTGTCGCATCCAAGTAGTAGTAACCCAATTTGCGCTTCGATTGTTTCAATTTCTCCGGCAACATTTTACTGCCGATAAAATCTATCTCCATTTTATTGGACAACGTACTTCACTCGGTACTAGAATCCAAGATTGTTCGGTGCTAAGATGGGAACAGGTTGTATTGATTTTATGCAGTTTTTGAGCTCGATTTTTGCGGAAATTCTAGATGAAGTTTCGGTTCAATGTTGTTAAAGTTTGATTCTTACACACGAATATAGTGCAAGTCTGTCTTTTTTGGCAGATATTGAAAGTTTATGAGATTTCCAAAATGAAAATGTTAATAAATGATGCCTTTTTTTAATGAAGCAACACTACATAATCTTGAACACATAACTATCTATATCATACAGGTTTTTTATGTCATAGTTTAATTAACAAACTGTTCTTTAAGATCAATGAAATTATCGTACTTCCTCTTCTATCATAATTTTCTTTATAATTTTGACATGAACATCGAAGACAAACATATTTTTTTGTTTTTTTTTTTTTTATGTTACCTTTTAGTTTCTCACTGCTGGGCAAAGGTCTCCCCCGTCTGACTCCAGACAAACATTAGCTAATTGAATACCGAATCTATTAATACTTCCAATACCTATTTTTGGGAATCCCTTTACTAGACCTAAGTGTAAATAACTTTCGAGTGGTTAGGCTTAGACCAGTAACATACCGCGGTAAGGCCCCAAGTAAATTAACTAATACTCAAATATTAGCTAACGTGGGTGTTATAATTAGAATGATATAAACCTCTATTTGTGTTACATCGCCTTAAATACCCGAGAGTATTTGCCGAATAGTTGGTAATCCTAATATGTAGGAAAGTTTGAAAGAATGTTTGTGATTTCATCCCACGTAAACTGTTGTATAGTTTTGGGTAAAACTTACTAATAGATAGTCTTGATATGATAGATTAGAAAATAGATTAAAAATAACTATCAATATAGTATAATAATTCCAGGCTATAAACGTCCCACTGCTGGGCACAGGCCTCTTCCCATATAGAGAAGGCACGAGCATTGATCACCACGCTTGCTCATTTGCGGATTGGCGATTTCAGATTCCGATTTTGGAATCCAGGTTTCCTCACGATGTTTTCCTTCACCGTTTGGCAGAAGTGTCTTAGAATAATTAGAAATTGAAACTTATACCAAAAACATTGTGTCTATATTAAGACACAGTTTTCAGACGAGCAAACCCGTGGGTAGAAGCTAGTCAATTTATATTAAAGGGTCAGTTTACGTGAAGTGATTGTCAAACAAAATACGTGTTTGTTGATTAAGTTAAGTGACACAAACGTGACATGGTTTGAAAGCCTTTGAAGTAGTTTAATTTAGGACTGAAATGTATAGCAGTGATTTTTTTATGTAGTGATGTTACAATAAAATGATTAAACGAAAGCAAAATGAATATGTTTACTCTGTGACAGAATTTTTAAAAGGAGTATATATTGGCTTTCTTTTACAAAAATGACAGCTTCGAATTCAATTCCTAAATGTTCTAGCTAAGATATATTTTTTGTAGAAAAGTGAGAAAAAGAACAGGTGCACCAAGTAAATAAAATATGATATAAATAAACTAAAATTTTATTCCCCAGTTACTAAGAATCTTTTTCAAACTTGAATCGACTTTCAAAATTAAATATAGTTTGATTAAAACAATACTTTGAAGAAATCCCAAAAAAGTCAAAACATTTCAATAGTTTCACATAAGGCAAAGGAGCGCCACCGTTCAGCCTGCTATCTGAACTTTCCATAATTACGTTCCTTTGAACGTAAAGATCACTCGAAGCGTAAAGAATATTGATAGAATCATTACACACTAAAAGGTTTAGCGAATTTATTCATTAAAATGTTTCTTCTGCTTAATAATGATCCTTGTTTAGGGAAACAATGTTTGACGTTCATTTGTTTAATTTGAAGTTCTTAATTAGAATTTGTGGAATGGAATGATGATAATTCCAAGCTAAGGAATACCTCATAGTTTTAGATATTCAAAGAGTAAAATAACCCATCTATAAATGGTTTACTTGGCTAAAACGTTATACACATTACTTTGGTCAAATTTCTATAATTTTTTTATTTATGAATAGTTTTGAAGAAAAACATCGTGAGGAAACCTGGATTCCAAAATTGGGATCTGAAATCGTCAGTCCGCAAATGAGCAAGCGTGGTGATTAATGTTCGTGCCTTCTTTATATGGGAAGAGGCTGGGCTCAACAGTGGGACGTATTATAGGCCGGTTTATTTTATTTTTATAGGTCTGTAGGAAATTATTGTGCCTCACGCTTCACCCGGGTAAATAGACCCGGTTCCTTTTTTCTTGTCATTTTCCGATGTTAATATAATTATATGGTTATTCGGAGTAGAGACGAAACCAACAACTAAAAATTCATGAAATTCGGTGAACCTTTCCTTGAGTTTCTTTTTATATTTTGTTAAGATAATATAATGATTCAGTAAACAAATAGCATTACTAACTTACACGTTCAATGGTGACGTCATTACAAGTTTCTCTTTCTACCATGACTCATATTCTATACTCAGTCATGACTAGCGAGTAAGCTCTAAGTAACAATACTGTGTAACGGGCGCACCCAATGCAGTTAGTTGCTTCGTAAACCTGTTGATTGCCCATTTCGCTGCAACACGAGCTATTCGCTTGAAATAAGGAAAAAGTAGGTTATGAGCGACAAACGTCAGTGTTTGAAGAGTTTCTGATGTAGCTAGTTACTTTAGAGTATGTATCTTGCTGAGTATGTCGTGGTGGCCTAGCGGTTCCATGAACGGATTTGTATGCACAAGGTTGCAGGTTCGAACCCAGGCAAGTACTAATGTGGCTTTTTCAAAGTTATATGTACTTTCTTAGTTATTCTAAGACACTTCTGACGAACAGTGAAGGAAAACATCGTGAGGAAACCTGGATTCCAAAATTGGGATCTGAAATCGCCAATCCGCAGAGAGCAAGCGTGGTGATGCAATGCTCGTTCCTTCTCTCTATGGGAAGAGGCCTGTGCCCAGCAGTGGAACGTTTACAGCCGGTATTATTATTATGTATCTTGCTCGATAAACTATTAATTGTGTATAATTAAGAAAAAGATTAAAAGGAGAAAGAAATTGATGACTCATGGCCAGTTTTTATGTAAGAAAGGATTCGTTTTGCTGATACACGGTAGATTTTTTCCTAATTGAAGAAAGTTTTACAGTCGCCTATTTTATTGCAGATTATAGTCCACAATGATACAATTTTATTTGTTGGATACATACAAAAACAGCAATAATATGTACAAAAAATGGATTTAACTTTACGTGTAAAAGGTAAATATAAATGCCTTTATGTCTATTAATACCAATAAAAAAGTCACACGCCAAATTTTCGCAGACACAATATTCCACCAAACCAAAATAAATAATGTCTACAAATACGTCAAAACACCGCGTAAATATTACCGTCGCCTGAAGCAATATTTTCTAATTCAGTAACAAATATTACTTTCCCACGACGTCTTATTTTTTCACAAACACGCAAATTTAACCCTTTCATCTTCTAAGGCCGAAGATTTCGCGTCGAGCCCCGTTAACCTAATAAAAACCCATTTGCTATTGAAGAAACAGAAAATATTACGAATGTCAACTATGTTAGAAAAAGGTTGTCGTTAGCCCTTTTGACCTCAGATAGAGATATGTAATGTTATTCGAAATGGAAAATATTCATATATTACTTATTATGATAATCTAGGCTTCCAAATAAATATTTTTTCAGATAAATATGTATTTTATTTTGGGATTTGCTTAACTTGAATTATAAAAACTGTAATGTTTTTTTTATTCGGTTAAATAGTTTTAAGAAAGATTTAGGTGTGTGATAAACAACAGAAGATAAGCAGATAATTTAAGTATTTGAAAAAGACATGAATAAAATTAAAAAGAAAAGCAACAGCTGAACAGTGGGATGACCTTTATTATATTGTACAAGTACCTAGCTATGGACAAAGTAACAGTAGTAAACGTATTTGATTTTTAATATTTTTTATACTAGTTGTGAATAAAATCAAAAATAAAAGCAACAAATATGAGCACTTTTGTAGTCATAACTTTATTAAACGCTGAACAAAACTTTTGTTATGGACATGATCAATTTCTTGCCTCAAAAACAAAAGTCTTATTATAAGAACACGTACAACAAGAATTCGGTATAATTTATAATCTTTTGTCGGCGATGAAATGAGAACAAACCTTTTCATTTCGCTCCCGCATTAGAATAATAATGATTTTTAATAAAGCTGAAGTAAAGTGGCGGCATAATTAAAAAGAAACGAAAATTAAATGGCCGCGGTTTGTAAATCGAGGTTTTTATCATTGAATAGATGAGATTTATTTGAAAAACTTAATTATGTGGTACATTTCAATGTGTATTTGTAAGTTGACGGCCTGTTGGTCTAGTGGTTAGTGACCCTGACTGCTATACCGGAGGTCGTGGGTTCGATTCCCACCCAGGACAAGTGTTTGTGTGATGAGCACGATCATTTGTTCTGTGTCTGGGTGTAATTTATCTATAATATGTATGTATTTAGAAATATATAAGTATGTTTATCAGTTGTCTGGTTACCATAACACAAGCTCTGCTTAGCTTGGGATCAGATAACCGTGTGTGAGTTGTCCCGGAATATTATTATTTATGATATAAAGTTATTACCTGACCTTACTTGTATCGATAGATTTTGTTCTAAGTTTGTGTGATGTATCTTTATGTTATCATGAAAATTTATCCTTATGTGATTATAGTAATATAATTCACGGGGATAAGCGCTTACATGCACAAATACCTTTTTTTTTGGGCTTGATTTATTCATGATTGTCACAGTCATCATAAGCTTTATATAAGCTCACTATTAGTAGGCTAAGGGACTACGCACACTTATTCAGCTCCATTCGCGTTTCGCTTAACGATTTTGGTCACACTTAGCGACTAAGCACACTTATTCAGCTCTATTCAGCTTTTTTCCATAGAAAACAACAATCTCTATTAAACTCTATAGCATTCGCATGATTAAAACACATTTATCCTCATTTTATACTGGTTTGCCACGAAAGCAGAATGGACGCGGAAAGCTGAATGGACGCGTAAACATCTCCATACAAAATTGTTGTTTTCTATGGACAAAAGCTGAACAGAGCTGAATAAGTGTGCGTAGTTAAGAGAGATCATTCAGTTTGGCTCCCTATATGTTGTCTGGTACATCCATCCTACTAGTATAAATCTTTCTAAAAGATATTGCTGTAGATTCTGTCCTCTTCCTAGCATTTTCCCAAGCTAGGTCAGTCGGCTATTCGTCGAAATCTGTATTAGACGTTCTGCTATATTGACGTTTTAATAGTCTGACATTCTGCTATAAAGCCTTTTCGATTAATTTGATGAAAACCTTTTAATCGTAAAGCTAAGTATAAAAGGCAAAATATACCAATTATTTGTAGTAATTTTTGTCTTAACACAACACAATTGTAACAACAAAAACTCTCGATCAATCACAATAACTTAATCTGCAGAACTTTCTAACAATGTTGATACAAGGAAAGAGCGCAATAAATTCCTCAGTCCACTTGGTTAGGAAACTTTGTTAGGGATTATAACCGCAGCTCCTTGAACACAGCTATTAGTGTATAGCGAGGCAATCGTATAAAGTACATCAAAGTCTTAAGTCTCGAGTCCGTTGCGGTGAGACCGGGGAACTATTGTTTTAAGTTCGGTGGCAGTTTGTAGGGCTGTCGCATACTTACGTCATTGGATTAATTTAGTTATTCTTTAGACGGTAAATTTTTTGATGTTCTATAAATGCAAGATGGAAAATTCACGTATATGATGGTACAATTATTTACTGATAAGAGCTTATGTGTTAGCCCTAGAATAAAATATAAAGTGTATGTTAAATAAAAGTAGGTTTATAGCAGTTTTATGGAAAATCATTCAATATTATGTACCAAATTTGTCCCTTATGTAAGAGCCCAATTTAGTTTAAACAAAAAAAAATAGGACCAATAAAATGGTTTCATACATAACAATTTTTGAGTGTTCATGTAAGAATCATACAAAATAAAAAGAAAACGAGACGCTTAAAAAAGTTATCTCAAAGAAGCGATTGAGATTTTTGTCTTTATTTAAGTTTCATTATAATTTAGACGGCTCAATCCCAAGTTTCCGTCCCTAGGAAAAGTTCCCAAACATTTTGATTACACTCGATGGCTTTGATGGTTCCTTATAAATGTTGCCGAAGGAAAAATCTGTGCCCAAGATACTTAGACGACAAAGTCTAGTAGACAAGTAAGACTTCTGTGTTAAGAGATTTTGTTACTAAAAAATAGGATTTATGCTCAGATTAAAAATAGGTGATTGAATCTATTAGTCTAGTTAAGCTCAACTTCCGGTCTCACTGTATGCAGCTTAATACTTACGAGTACGATGCTACAGCCTTACTGACCTCTTTAAGCAATTTCCTTTTGAGAGTGGGTGTGGGTAACACCGTACTCCAAATTGGTAAGAAAATATAGCCCTGATTCAAAACAATTAATATTTTTAGTATCCAAAGAAATAATATTTCTTCTCATTCTGGTTATATTTAAACTAACAGAATAACAATCTATAACGAAATAAATTTCACAATCAAATAAATAACTCATGTGATTTTGTGTTCTATTCATCCCTTTCAGATAATATATCCACTAATGAGCATAGTATTATTTAGTTTAAAAAAGTACGAATAAACTTTCGGTCGTAATGAATCAAATAATTTTATAAAATATATTTCTAAAGGGTTTAAAACATGTTCTTCTTTAGTACATCCCTTCGCATAAGACATTGCTTTTTAAAACAAAAAACAACACAGTTTATAGCATAAAGTTATAAAAGTCTATTATAGTATGTGTTGTCTTCATCCGTAACTTACTTGTATAAGTTACATTGTAATAACTTATTGTTTCCACTTCTGCGTTGCATTGTTTTGTAAAATAAGTTTTAATGTAGTCTTGTATTTTGCCTCGGGGAATTAGTTGTTCTATTTGTAGATGTTTAACATAAGAACATAGGATTGTTTATTTTTAAACCTACTTAGCATAACATAACATACCATCACGCCTGTATCCCCGAAGGGTTAGGCAGAGGTGTACCAATGTACACCCTCAGTTCGCTGGTATGTTTAGGTCCCATGTAACAGGGGGCGAGACTATAGACCTACTTAGGTACAACACATTTTATGAATATTGTTTACCACACTAGTGACGAATTTAACTTTCCTACAGCAAGCAAGTTTTATTATTTTTAATGTTCTCAATGTGGTATTTATCGTCTAGATGAATAAAAGTCTTTTTTAAAATACAATAAATACATATGTAAAATTAAATTCTCGTTAAGTTGTAAATACACTTAATGCAAATTATGGAATGTGTAACAGCTATATTAGCTTAAATCTGTTATATTGCAAAAAAAACTACTTTTTAAAGAATACATAGATTCTAGGCACCCAGATCAAATCGCTCGCAATACTGTCAGAATCAAATTGCGTTCCAGATCATATTGACGCGACACAGATTTTATCCAAGACGTTACGTTTTAGTAACAGGAAAGTAGGTTGACGAATCGGATCGAAAAATGTGTCTCTAATCATATCATCAATCGAAATAGAACGTTTAAAGTGAGAATAGATTTTAAACAAAAGACGGTTGGTGAAGAATCAATGCACCTAAAATCTGGAGAATGAATTTGGTAGCGGTAGGACTTCTTTGTTTATCTCTTTTGAAATAATTTGTAAGGAGGGATATTATTTTTGTGAATTCGTGCTTTGTTTATTAATTTAATTAAAATAAGAACGTTTATCAGTTTCTTCGAAATATATATTTATCCTCCATTTATTTTCATGCAAACGAATGCAAAGACAGCAGCAGGGTAATTAGATTTTTTCACTTATTTAAATTTAATTAGGAGCCGATAAATCTCATTTAATTTTGTTCTCACCTAAAATTGTTAAGCGTATTTTTTTTTAATAAATTGAGAAACATTTTCGTCGACCTATAAATGATTACATAAAAATTTCACACTTCATTAATAAGATTTAATTACAAATCACAAGTCATTATAATAATATACCAAGACAAGTACCACGTTGGGTGCCAAATCGAGTTCTCAATATCCCACTAACTAAAGACGAGCATTTCTATAAATATCTTATTCCCTAAAAGCCTCTGTATACTATTACCACTACTCAATGTGTATTGAAAAACGAAACCGATCTTTGTTTGTCGTGGCTTAGATATCAGGCATTTTATCCTGCCTTCATGAGTTATGGAATATATTTTGTCAAATACTGTTTATTTTTTTGCTACTATTTGATAAGTAGAATTTTTTGTAGAAGCATGTTACAGTTGACATATTGGTAAATAAATAAAATGCGGACAACATCACATACATTGCTCTGAACCCAAAGTAAGTTGCTAAAGCACTTGTGTTATGGAATTCAGAAACAACGAAGGTACCACAAACACCCAGACCCGAGGCAATGTAGAAAAGTGAGTTTCTAAATTGACCCGTCCGGGGATCGAACCCGGGACCTCAGAGCTAGCGACCACTTGAAAACCGGTGCGTACGCCACTCGACCACGGAGGTCGTCAATAATAAATCTATTAATTAAAATCCTGTTTATTATTATTATGAGAATGTGAACATTATTGTTTAGGTTTTTTACATCAAAAATATTAAATAATTCTTTTAACAATATTCTAGACCACAATACTTAATGTAGGGCCAGAATATTATCTAGGTTTATACATTATTCAGGTCTATAATTAAAACCGACCTTGATAGAAAAAGTTGGACGAGCAAACTAGTAATTTTGGTTGAAATAAAAATCTTCTTGATTTATTAATATACGCAGAGGAAAATTTATGTACACAATCGTTATTATGGTCTAGGTCAAGGAAAATTGAAAAATAGTTTGTTAAAAAAATGTTTTCTTTTGTTTTTTGTCTAGTCTATCGGAATATTTTTTGACGGGCCTGTTGGTCTAGTGGTTAGTGACCCTGACTGCTATACCGGAGGTCGTGGGTTCGATTCCCACCCAGGACAAACGTTTGTGTGATGAGCACGATCATTTGTTCTGGTTGTCTGGGTGTAATTTATCTATAATATGTATGTATTTAGAACTATATAAGTATGTTTATCAGTTGTCTGGTTACCATAACACAAGCTCTGCTTAGCTTGGGATCAGATAACCGTGTGTGAGTTGTCCCGGAATATTATTATTATTATATTATTTATTGGTATAATGAATCGAACATTTATAAAATTTTTGATCATAGAACAGGCGTACAGTAGTTAATCAAAGTAAATGTTTAATCGTGAAGTACTGAAAGAGTCCACAAAGAAAAAAAAAAGGCTCAAACAACTGTTCTAGACTAAAGATGCCTTCATTAAATCCTGAAAACTGCAAGTAAGGATAGGAAGATGGGCATACAGTAAACGCGCCATGTCCTGAAATTAGCTCTACAACTTAACATATTGAGTTAAAAACAATAATAAGTATATTATATTCTCTTCACATGTCAAAAATGTCAATAATTTCGTGGTGGTCTAGCGGTTCAATGAACGTATTTGTATGCACAAGGTTGCAGGTTCGAAACCAGGCAAGTACCAATGTGGCTTTTTCAAAGTTATATGTACTTTCTTAATTATTCTAAGACATTTCTGACAAACGGTGAAGGAAAACATCGTGAGGAAACCTGGATTCCAAAAATTTGGGATCTGAAATCGCCAATCCGCAGAGAGCAAGCGTGGTGATCAATGCTCGTGCCTTCTCTATATGCGAAGAGGCCTGTGCCCAGCAGTGGGACGTTTATAGGCTGGATTATTATTCTCTTCACATTAAGTAAAAACTAAAATATATCTTTCACTTTTCTCTTTTCAGTTCACAACAGCATCTCAAAGGTGCAGGTACTTAAGTGGCAATCATTCAATGAATCAAGTGGCACTCACAAGCACTTCGTTACATAAATACTATTATGTTCTATACAAGCTTCACAGAAGCAGCCCTGGTCTAATAGCATTAACTCTATGGTCGGGACCTGCCGCAAACTACGATTTCTATAGTACCTACAGTCAGCGTTAGAATTCGATGAACGATATCCGATTTACAAGACATCTGCTCTCCTAGACCAGTGATATTTTTAAAATCATTGCGAAATGTATAAATAAATGCGGACAGCATCACATACACTACTCTGAACCCAAAGTAAGTAGCTATTTAGCACTTGTGTTATGGAATTCAGAAACAACGAAGGTACCACAAACACCCAGACCCGAGGCAATGTAGAAAAGTGAGTTTCTACATTGACCCGTCCGGGGATCGAACCCGGGACCTCAGAGCTAGCGACACCTTGAAAACCGGTGCGTACGCCACTCGACCACGGAGGTTGTCTTAGTAAAGGTAAATTATAGTCCGAGAAATAAAAGGAATACATAAAGGTTTTATCTTTCAATGTCTACGCTGATGATGACGTCAGAAAGTATTATTGCCAGAGGTCGTCAAATGTATAAAAATGACAATTCTGAATCACGTGACTTATGCGCGACTTTTATGATCGTTAACCGGCAGAATTATGGGCATGACACTTATTTTCGTCTCGTCGAATGAAGTACCTATACCGTGGATGCATATAGTATGGTACTTGTTGCGTCTAGGAAACACAGGAGTCTTGACACCAGGCTATAGAAGTCAGGCTGAACACTAATATTTCAAAAGTCACAGGGCAATTCTTTAATCAAATTCTTCTCTAGATAGATAGACTATTGTTCTTGACCATACCAACATATGGACGTATGTTTGATGCTTGTGTAAAATACTTCTAAGTGTCAATAAGTTGAATTTCTTGTAAATTTCCAGTGGTTCTTGTGAATAAACTTTCGAGAGGTCTTATAAACTTTGCACGTACAATATGACAACAGCTACAAAAGTTTAGACAATTCTGTCGAACTTGTTTGTGTTGGTTATGGCAAAGAAGCTATCATCACATTTTGTGATACAAAAGTTATTGAAACTGGATCGAGATATTTTTGGAGTTTTAACGACTTTAAATAAATTATGTCAGCACAGTCCTATGCAGTATTAAATTATCATCCGGCCGCTAAGAGATGTTCTCAGCGGCCGGACCATAGAATTCAGATAAGTAACATAATAATACAATGTTAAATAAGAAACATATACCATCACGCCTGTATCCCCGAAGGGTTAGGCAGAGGTGTACCAATGTACACCCACAGTTCGCCGGTATGTTTAGGTCCCATGTAATAGGGAGCGAGCCTATTGCCACTAACCGGGCACAAATCCAAACTCCGACCTGCTACTGAGAGTTTCATAGAAAAACCCAATAACACCTTGGTCGACTTGGTAATCGAACCCAAGACCTCTAGCGTAGCAGTCCCGCTTAGAACCACTAGGCCAACGAGGCAGTTGCCTATGTATGTAAATAAGAAACTCGATTTTTCCTTGCGTTGATTGGCTACCTCTAATTACCAGACTTTTGTATGTCAATATATTATTATTATCCCTGGCCCTACCTATTATTACGTTGGCGTCGTTGGCATACATATTTTTAAACATAAATTCAATTATGTTCCGCATCCTTTGTTCTACCATTTTTTTGTCAGCTAAAACAATTATTCAAAGTGACCAATTTACTTTCCGCGAACCAGCAGGACTCCATTTTTGGAAAGGACTCGTAAATGTGGTGACTGACAGACTACCTTAAAAATGTAAATCACATTAATTGTTTCACTCTATAAGGTACTTTTTTACAACGTAATAAAGTTCGTTTTTATTTGGCACGGATTCCCTTTCACTGGCACAATTTGGTCGAATTTGTTGTGACCATAAACGGGTATCCCGTTAACGTTTTAAAACGTTTTGTTATGTTCTTGAGGTTAGTACTAAAAGCTTTACAATTAGTACATTTATAATTATGTGAAGTTAAGAAGTAATTTAAACTATATATGCGTACAATAACGTAGGTCTGTACTTTAACTGTGGACAAAAATGCTTAAATGTAATAATGCAATTAAAAATAAAGACTTTAAAGTAATTAAATGGTAAAATACAGCAGAACAGACAAACATACTTTTAAAATATTAAAATCCGATCTTCGATACTAAAATTTAAGATCCTCAAAACAGTCGAATTTATACTGACTACATACAAGAAATCTTTCAGAAATATGCCTTCGATGAAAAGAATCACGTTAAGGTAAATCCAAATTCTTAAGTTGCGTATAACTGAACTGAATCGCGTCTTTGGAGCTTAACAAAAATATAGCAATCCCAACAATAAGTCCCACCCACAACTCTACATTTCAAACGGCTATAATACTTTCTGACGTCATCATCAGCGTAGACATTGAAGATAAAACCTTTATGTATTAGTTTTATTTCTCGGACTACAATTTACCTTTACTAAGACAACCTCCGTGGTCGAGTGGCGTACGCATCGGTTTTCAAGGTGTTGCCAGCTCTGAGGTCCCGGGTTCGCTCCCCGGACGGGTCAATGTAGAAACCAACTTTTCTACATTGTCCCGGGTCTGGGTGTTTGTGGTACCTTCGTTGTTTCTGAATTCCATAACACAAGTGCTTTAGCAACTTACTTTGGGTTCAGAGCAATTTATGTGATGTTGTCCGCATTTATTTATTATTTATTACTTTACTAAGACAAGGTGTTGATTCTGAAACACGAACTAAACTGGCTGGCTGTCGGTTATCTTATTCACTTGTACATTATTAGACGAGGACGGACGTATACATAAGAGCTGTTAAATTAAATTTAATAGTTGTTGTTTTAACATTACTAGTTGTGCCCCGCGGTTTCACGCGCGTTTTAATAGGTATTTAGAACCATAAAAAAAATATTCTAATTTATAACCAAGGTTACGCTTGATAACATTAGCTATTTGCTAGTGCAAGTCCGGTCAAAATCTGTCTAGCCGATTCAGAGATAAATATAATTTACATTTTTCACAAACGTTAGATACAAACTACTAACAACAAATTTACGACTCATGTTAGCAATTGAGTGCACACACTAAAAACCTGTTTTTGTTTTTAAGTTAGTTCGTATCTATTTATATCATTGTTATTATGCTCAAATAAGTAAAATATACCAATCCTTTTATAGGCTTAGTTCGTGAGCCACAGAATCTGCACCATTAAAACCATTTCTGAGCTAGATTTGTCGTACGAATGTGCTTCGAATGTTAGTAATCGTTGTCATTGGGTGTTATAGGCCTGCCTCTGATAAAATGGTCTTGGATCACCATTGAAGGAACGTGATGTGTTTGCTAATACTGTAAGGTCTGTTATGTTAAGAAAGTATGTACCTGAGAGATTTTGGCTGAAGAAGTAGATAAGCGACGAGAGTATTATTGTTATGATCTTTATTTGTTTTTATTTATTGTATAGATGTTAGGACTACTTATTGGAAAAAAAAACGAGTATTATATTTATTTCTTCTGGATCAAACTGTCAAAACTGAACCGAATAAAAAAAGAATAATCAATATCGGTTCACCCAGTCGAAAGTTATAAGGGCAATGAAATAAAAAAAACACAGTCGAATTGAGTACCTCCTAAGGAGGAAGTCGGTTTTGAAGTCGGTTAAAAAAATGTTAATACCTATTTGAGTATTAGGCAAAATAGACGTTCATACGGTGATGGGGCCTTCGACGAAATCTGGGAAATAATATGTCCGTATATTTTGATAAACCTGTGGTTGTGTAATTTTTCCTCAATATTCCTTATACCGCATATTATATTCTTCAAGATTATTATAGTGTACTTTGATATAATAAAAAATTAATAATTAAAAAAATTAAAAAACACGCCTGCCATGTCAAAAAAAAATTAAAAACAAGTCAAATATTTGCAGTCGGGGTTCCTGTAATGAATTGTTCCAAGTAACCGACCCCGACTGCAAATATTTGACTTGTTTTTAATTTTTTTTTGACATGGCAGGCGTGTTTTTTAATTTTTTTAATTATTAATTTTTTATTTAATACCTTTTAGTGAACAACAAAAAAACATGACACAACACAAAAAAAAATATCGTTCGGAACCCTTTGCAGGCGATTTCGACTCACACTTGACCATTTTTTAATGTCCACATAGCCTATGTCACTCGGGATAACTCAAAGCTTCTAACGATACCACAAACATTGAAATCGGTCAAGCCTTTT
Organism: Autographa pulchrina; assembly: GCA_905475315.1. Taxonomy (NCBI): domain Eukaryota; kingdom Metazoa; phylum Arthropoda; class Insecta; order Lepidoptera; family Noctuidae; genus Autographa; species Autographa pulchrina. Next base: position 7,194,226 of record FR997784.1, on the reverse strand, counting down.
AGAAGTTATGGTGGAATAAAGAAACTCACAAACATACATACATACATACATACATACATACATACATACATACATACATGAACCCTGAAAACATAACACTCCTTTTTGGGCAGTCGTGTAAAAATAAGAATAAGTTTATTGTTCCAAAAAGGGTTACAGAGTTGTCTTATAACTATATTACAATATAAAGTTATAACTGACAAAAAAAATATATAATTTAAACTGCGGTCCCCAAACTAAACGAATGTATGTATCTTGTGAACCTGAGTGCTGTACTGTAGTACTGAATTAACATATTGTAATTTAACAAGACAATAAAAAAAAAATAATTAAAAAAATTAAAAAACACGCCTGCCATGTCAAAAAAAAATAAAAACAAGTCAAATATTTGCAGTCGGGGGACCTGTAATGAATTGTTCCAAGTAACCGACCCCGACTGCAAATATTTGACTTGTTTTTATTTTTTTTTGACATGGCAGGCGTGTTTTTTAATTTTTTTAATTATTTTTTTTTTATTTAATACCTTTTAGTGAACAACAAAAAAAAACATGACACAACACAAAAAAAAATATCGTTCGGAACCCTTTGCAGGCGATTTCGACTCACACTTGACCATTTTTTAATGTCCACATAGCCTATGTCACTCGGGATAACTCAAAGCTTCTAATGATACCACAAACATTGAAATCGGTCAAGCCTTTTAGGAGTTATGGTGGAATAAAGAAACTCACAAACATACATACATACATACATACATACATACATACATACATACATGAACCCTGAAAACATAACACTCCTTTTTGGGCAGTCGTGTAAAAAAGTATGTAACAACAAAAATTAGACGTTCAAAACAAAAAATAGAATTATGACTAACAAAATTAAATAAAGTAAAATAAAAATTAAAAATCAAGAGTGTTGTAAAGACAGATAGATAAGACAATACTAATGAGGGCTACCGTTTTTGTGCTCACTAGTTGGCGCCACTGGCGAGTGAGGTCCCGATCTAAAGATCTAAAGTCTGTGAAAAAAGAAAAACATAGCTGTAAACTCGGTAAAGAAGCTTAATTTCGACAAAATATTTTGTTTAAACAAAACTCTGAATTAGCTGTTTTTTCAGTCCGCTTAACTTTGCACCTCTTTTTCTTAGTTCCACTTTTAAAGCACTGACATTCATTGACCCGTAACTCGTATTTGCCATAATAAGGATGTTATAAATTAAATATTTTGTAATACCTCAAAATTAAACTTAAATGAAATAAATAAAACCGCGCAGCCCACCCATTAAAGTGACAAGTGACATTTTGGAGACCTCACGCTACACTAGCGCCTCTAGCGGCGAATTCACACGCTTTAGCCCTCATTACAGTTACGTAATCATTCCCAGTTCATTCATGCTTCATGAATGAATATCCCGTGGAATATCCACAAGTAATTAAGATTATCACACTGCTTACCAATATTCGTTTCCTAATATAGTACAGCTATTGTTATGGATCATATAAAATTATTTTGGATATGATTCGCTAATATTTTACGTGCACAAATGTTGTAATTGGCTCATTAGTGCCGAATTTAATGTGTGGTCTAATAATGCTAATGTAATGAATGCAAAATTGATTTAGTCTACCTATTATAGAAATAATTATCGATGATTAGTATGTGCACACATTATAAGCGTTAGTTTGTATTGCAGATAGTATACCATACTACCATAATCATTAAAATTTGCTACACCTACTGATGTTGTTATCTGTAACTGTATATGATTTGATTAAAATGCGAAAGTAACTCTGTCCATCTGCTTTCACGCCTTCAGCTAAACTGATTTTGATTAAGGTTAAGCTTTTATACCAAGGAAAGATTCGATACTTCTTCATCATCATCATCATCATATCAGCCCGGAATCACCCACTGCTGGGTATAAGCCTCCCCTTTTTTCTGCCATTGTTCTCTGTCTTGCGCGTCCCTCATCCAGGTGGTTCTCATTACCTTGGCTATGTCGTCAACCCAACGTGCTCTCGGTCGTTACTGATTTCTTCGCCCTGTCTTTGGCCACCATTCAGTCAGAACTCTACTCCATCAACTGTCAGTACGTCTAGCTAGGTGTCCTGCCCAACTCCATTTGAGTCGTATCGTCCGGTCCCCGACGTCGTACAATTTTGTCCGATGGCGGATTTCAGTGTTACGAACTCGGTCTAACAGATACTTCTTGCCGATAACCAACACTTATGTGGTTAGAGCCGCGGGCAAAAGCTAGTTCCTAAATAATTGTTAGAAGCTTCATAAAAATAAAAAGCTTCTTTCTCAGAAAACCTTCCACGCTATGCCTTAGAATAAGTAAACAAGAAACTAATCTTTAAGTAATTCTACTTCTTTGTACGTATATAATAATTATACATTGTAATAATATACAATTAAGCAAAGCAAGTTATTACACGCACGACAACACTTGTGTGCGTGCAGATTATATTATATTACGGAATTTATTTAGGAAGGCGGCTCGTTGATTAACTGTTTTGTGTATACTAGGTTATACCGTGGCGATATCCACAATATATAATTATTTACGAAAAACTCTTTGTTTCTGTTTAAATACTCTTTTTCGTGTCTTACTGCTGGGCCAAAGACTCTCACCAAAGTTATTTAAACCTCTCTCTCTCTCTCTATTAAAAAACAAAATATTTAGCGACCACTGCTCTCCTTCGAGTATGTATTTATTACTAGAACTAGCTGTACCCGCGACGTTGTTCGCTTATATACCTATCATTCATCTTAATGAATAAATATTTGACTGTGATATAGAGGGCCACTAACACGAACTGCCTACTGCCGAGTAAATTTTGTCACAAATGTTGCTGTTTGTATAAAGTCTCAAAATAAAAAAGTACCATCGTCATAATTATATAATTAGTTTACCTCTAAAAATTTTAAGGATTGGTTTTGATGCTACTTTGTTTAAAAATTTTAGATTTATCTTCCAAGTCCAGAACCGTGAGAAAAAATTTTAATTTTCATGGTGGCTTTCGATGTCAATGTCCAAAATATGTCTACCTTGGGCAGTTTTGAACTGACTCTTTTATATATGTAGTATGTTTTCTCTTTTGTGCTTTACCCAGTTGGTTACAATAATTGAAGGTCAATGTTTTGGTATTGAGTCTACTGGCAGCGCCAACTCTGAGTTAAAGTGAAAGCAGCTGTCGCTCTAGGCAGTAAATGGCAAAAACCGAATCCATAAAAACAAATTAGTCCATTTTTTATGCTATAGTTCTCGTTGGTACCGTAGTCCCTAGTGAGACTACAGGACGCGAGGTTTTGGTGCGAAACCTCGAAATTGAACTACGCCGTTAAATTGAGAGTGGATATCAGATAGGCAGTGACTGACATGAGACCCATGAAACTGAAAGAGGAGGTAGTTACAAAAAGTTGACGTACGGTTTGAGAGGCGCAGTGGCAGAATTACCAAAACTGTGTTTAAAATTATTTGTTTGGAAAGATTAAGTAATAGCTGTCCAAGGACAATCTCATTCTACCCTGATTAAAGTCAGAGGCTGTATCCTGTACAATTCGCTTTATTAAGTGTAAGGTGCAGCATAAGGTGATGGGCTTAAATACCGTACGTATATATTTTAAAATGTAGAGAATGCGATAGAAAGTTTATTTTATTTAGGGTTTTGGTCCAACCTTTCGGTAATAGGGTACAAAAACTTTATGAAATTTAAACACATAAATAAAATATCATGTACGCATAAAAACCTACATGAAAAGCAAGCTACCTTTTAAAGAATAATTAAGAGGTAGTACATACTAAAGATTGTGTGATAAAAATATCATTGGGTTTTTGGGTAAAAGAAAATAAATAACAAATACAAAAAGATCTTGTCCATGGAATATAATATAGATGACCAATAGAAAACATTACACATTATGTTGGAAAAATAGTTTAAAAGTGGATTGAAGTTTTTAACCAACTATTAAGTGATCTATGGGGAAGCTTACGTTTTCAAGTCAGCGAATGCGTAAATTTCCAAGCAAATAAAAGATAAGTTAGTAAAACACAAAAAGAGTTATCTCTACTGAGATTTGAACTTGGGTATCAAAAAATTCAAACTTATATAAGAAAATGGACGCATGAAAAAAAATACAAACATTAACAACCGGATTTGAACTTGCAGCACATCACTCATTTCCAATCGTTCAACCGCCAAGCTGTTCACCTCGATAGCTAGTTCACTAAAATATAGGTTCTAATCAAATTGAAGATTGCTATGGCTACCTCAGTCTGCCATGGTTACCCTCTTGTTTATCTTTTGATCTGTCAATAATGCCAATTTATGTGTGCAGTTGAGAAAATGATTTTGGAAATTTAAAGCTCCTCCCCTTATCAGCTAGATTCAATAGCATGTTTCAACATAGCTAACAACCATCTACGATTTCTTGAAAACCACCTCTCAATTTTTTACACCATTCGATTAAGTAGTTTATGTTTGATACTGTAACATGAAATCTGACCCCCGGCAAAAGACAGTTGTAATGCAAGTACTGTACTGAATTGCGTGTTGTAATATTTTACTTCTTGAACTCACTAAATTAATTATATCTTTTGATAGAGTGAACCGATTTCGATGAAACAAAAACTAAGTTATACCTCAAGTTGTGTATAATTTTTGTATATAAACATTGTCTGCATGCAATTCGTAGATTTTACGTGATGCGTGCACAAACAAACATATAAACAGACAAACAGACAAACAGACAAACAGACAAAAATTTAAAAAATGATGGAAATGGGCTCTGTTAGTTATCCTTTAACACGCTGGCTATTTTTTTGTACAAAAATGACTTTTCTACAGATTTATTATATGTATAGATTATGTATTAGTAGACTTTGTAGTACCTATATTTTTACACGACTGCCCAAAAAAGGAGTGTTATGTTTTCAGGGTTCATGTATGTATGTATGTATGTATGTATGTATGTATGTATGTATGTATGTTTGTGAGTTTCTTTATTCCACCATAACTTCTAAAAGGCTTGACCGATTTCAATGTTTGTGGTATCATTAGAAGCTTTGAGTTATCCCAAGTGACATAGGTTATGTGGACATTAAAAAATGGTCAAGTGTGAGTCGAAATCGCCTGCAAAGGGTTCCGAACGATATTTTTTTTTGTGTTGTGTCATGTTGTTTTTTTGTTCACTAAAAGGTATTAAATAAAAAAAATATAATTAAAAAATAATAAAAAACACGCCTGCCATGTCAAAAAAAATTAAAAACAAGTCAAATATTTGCAGTCGGGGACGGTTACTTGGAACAATTCATTACAGGTCCCCCGACTGCAAATATTTGACTTGTTTTTAATTTTTTTTGACATGGCAGGCGTGTTTTTTATTATTTTTTAATTATATTTTTTTTATTATCTTTATTCATCTTAGCGTTCATTCATTATGACTTCTAAGAACAATCTTTATATTTATAGTCCAAAGGCCATACAAAGATGGTCGCCTACAACAAAAAAAAAATGTGTCAACAAGTGGTCTGCTTGCGACCACGGCCGGTGTAACCCGGTCGAAACGTCAAGCCCAAAAAAGGTATTTATGCATGTACGCGCTAATTCCCGTGAATTATATAGTACTATAAACATGCAGTGCGATAGTTTAAAAGTTAATAAAATATGTAAACACAGACACACACACACACACATCTAAATTAACTGTGCAAATAAAATGTTATACAGTTGAGTAATTAAAAAGGTGTAAAAGATAAACTTGTTTACTACAGTTAGGCTTTGAATTAGACAACTGATTTCATTAGACTAATTGCTTTTACGGTAACAGGGTAGAGTTTTATCAGTAGATTCACTTTGTGACTGACGCGTTGAGTAAATATGGGATTTAGTGTCAAATGTTAGTAACTGTAGTTGATCTGGGGCACTGGAGGAATAAGTACTCGAGACTTCTGGGTGAAAATAGATGTATATTTCAACACACACGTTATACATACAAGGTAGCCGAGAAATTATAAAATTTACAAATGGTAGCGTGTGTTCGCTCTGAGAGGTATCTGCGGACTGGCTTAGACAAAATAATTACAATTCTTCAACGTTAAACAAAAATGTGCCGATACCTCCATATTTTACTTATAACTATCTAATACTGAACTAGGTAGGTTTGTCCTATAAAATATTATTTTATTATTTTAAAACATTATGCGTCGCTAACAGTAACCTATTTAAAAATGTTAGCATTTCGTAAGAATTGAAAAATTGAACTAACTATTAGTCTGTTTTTACCAACTTTAGAAGGAGATGGTTATAATACTGTTTTTCTTTTTAAGTTTGTTTCGCAAAAAAAAAAACTGTTATTAATTAGGGTATATAAATATAAATTTATCTTTATAATTGGTAAAAAAATATAAAAAAATGCCGATTTTCTAGTTTTTGAATTAAATAATATTGTCAAGCTTTTGTCTTGTTATATAATACCATTATTCTAATTAATTGATCATTAACCTTTCGTCTATCTTTAAGAGATAACCTCATTTTATTCTAGTTCATTTTTAAATCTTCTTTGAAACTAAAATCTCATTATAATGAAGAAAAGATGAATTTTAACAGACTGACGTTTGTTTGACTATTCTCATTATCTTGTTCAATTAAAATGTTTTCTGCATTATAAATGTTTACGTAGTTTTCTTATTATATTCAAATTGTAAATAATTAGACTCAAAACTTTCGTTTTTAATCAAATAATACTATGTAACTACCTAAGCATTATTTTTGTAATTTCACTCTGACTCCAATATAACAAAAAACTTTTTAAACATTATTTTAAGGGCAAAAAAAAACAATGCTAATTAGATTTACAAAAAAAAAAATGTATTGATGGAATTTCGAGCTCAAAATAGGATAATTAATACTTTTTGTAAAACAATCGTATTTTTTACTGTCCTAAGATATCCCACCGCTGGGCAAAGGCCTCCTCAAACTCCTTCCATAATTCTTATCCCGTGTTACCTCTAAACCAACTACCTATCACAAAGTTTAAAAAAAAAAAACAAAAAAAATGCTTGTAATTTGAACAACATTCAAAGGGTGTCTACATCTGACGAACGAGCACCGAACGAGCATTACACGAACAGCTCGCGGCAGATGTGGAAGCACCTTAACAGCAAAAAACACCCTGTACTTTCTAAAAAAATAGCTTCGCAGCAACAAAACAGTGATTTCATTTAGCTAATTGCTATAGCGTTTATATAACATTTATTAACTGTTCTATTTATATTCTGCCAAGGCAAGGTCTGGCAAGGTCTCGCAAATGTGTTCGTCGGACTGAATATACCTTTTTGTTTTGAATGACATGCCTTCTGCTATTCAAGGGAAAATGGGTTTTTAGATTTTTGTTCAGAAGGGAGTTAATTAAGATGTAGATGATTTTTGTGTTTGATGGATGTGTGATCAATGATTGCGATTATAGGTAAAATGAAGAGTTCCCGTGTAAATTAGCAAGCGTTAATGTAATAAGTTTGAATTTAGACGATATAAAATGAATACTTAAATCGTGTTAATCAAAATACATGAAAAATAAATCTATTTATTTATTGAAAACCACCTTTCCAGGAATCCAATCCCAATACGATAGAGTAGACATTCAGTTAACAATATACTATAATATAAACTTAACTTATTCAAACATATTTATGTATGTTTGTTGTTACCCTTAAATGTTACATCAATTTTGATTTTTTTTCTAAACGAAAAATATTGAGAAATCTGTGGACATTTAATATTTACATAATTATATGATTTACCTAATAGCTACTTAACACCATGTGGTTTTTGCGAAGAAATAAATTCCATATTATTCTTACCCTTTAGGGTATTCTGTAGAGGGATGAAAAAGGACATAAATGATGATGACGCACTCATCACACTTAAAGAGTACAATTTTTTTTTTTTTTGTAAGGACATACTACACTGGCTGATACAAAGTAAACTCTTACACAATGGCATGCTGTGAGAAATTGTAACTTGCTAAGTTATTAATTAAATATGTAAGCCTTGTTAAAGCTACCACAAAATAAAAATAAACTTTAACAGGTTTTAACCTTAGAGTATAGATAAGAAACTAAAGAGTGAGCCGATCGGGGTATGAATCGTAAGCACTAGTATGAACTAGATTTGTCGTAAACATTGTATCACGATGGAGCGCGCCGTTTCAATAAAACTATCTCAAACCCTAATATTATCCTAACAATATCAAAACCATCGAAATTTTTGCATATAAGTCTGTTGCTGCGCGAAAATATCTTAAATCAGTAAACGAATGTACTAGATACAGCCAAAAAAGTGCTTACGTTCAACACAATGGGGAACTTGCGATACTAGCGGTCTATAGAATATATAAAGTCTATGGTTTTAACAATGCATGACAACTGCTTATGACATAATTAAAAAGTTTTCTATGAAATGAATATTCAAGGTGTCTAAGTTCGTTTATTAAACCCAACAAGTGAATGGGCTATTATAATTTAATTATAAACAGGAGCAACAAACTCGACGCCTCTCTTAAGCTCACAAAATGTGCGTGATTTGAAAATTTATGAAAGAAGTTTCTTGTTTAGACTGTTAATAGACTTGTAATTATAATAACCGTTATACATCAACTTATTAAATCCTTTAACACGTTGTTTACTGTTGTAAATATTTAAAATTACACGTCTAAAGTTTTGTTTTCCTTCAAATCGCTTACAACGATAATATAATTGAGTCGCACACTCTGACTGCCAATATTGACGACTTCTCCTTTCGCGGGTCTGCTGGCAGAAATTTCTTAAGAAATTTATAAGCAGCACCTTTGTACATCAGTTTTAAATATGTAATATTATTTGTTGAAGTGTGGTGTGTACATAAATGATTAAATAAATAAATAATAAATAAATAAATAAATAATTTATTTTTTTATTTTTCTTTGAAACTATACTAAAGCCAATCTGGAAAGAGAATTAAACGTTATTACTAATTACGCAATTATCAACTTTGACGACATGTGTTTAAGTTCATTTTAGAATGACAAATATTACCGAAAAGGGTCTAAAAGTAATTTGAATGTGATGGAAACTGAACTGTTAGTCATTGAATTAAGGTTAATTATCCCAAAGCACGGTCATTATTTCTTTAAAGTGGCTGATATATAGTTTTAAATTTCGGTTGTTCTAGACGCGAATGTTGTGGTGAGTTACGGAATAAGAATAATCGTATTTTTTTTGTAATTATGATAAGTAGACCATGCAGGTGCTTTATTGTTCCAAAAGTATTATTGGATTGTGACTACCTCCGTGGTCGAGTGGCGTACGCACCGGTTTTCAAGGTGTCGCTAGCTCTGAGGTCCCGGGTTCGATCCCCGGACGGGTCAATGTAGAAACTCACTTTTCTACATTGTCTCGGGTCTGGGTGTTTGTGGTACCTTCGTTGTTTCTGAATTCCATAACACAAGTGCTTAATATCTAGCTACTTACTTTGGGTTCAGAGCAATGTATGTGATGTTGTCCGCATTTATTTATTATTTTAGCGCTTACATCTGTCATACATAACTACTACTAGTTACTACTACTATTTTGTGTTTTATCTATTAGAGTTTACATAACATAACATACCATCACGCCTGTATCCCCGAAGAGTTAGGCAGAGGTGTACCAATGTACACCCACAGTTCGCCGGTATGTTTAGGTCCCATGTAATAGAGGGCGAGCCTATTGCCACTAACCGGGCACAAATCCAAACTCCGACCTGCTACTGATAAACTACATACTGATAAACAACATAGAAAAACCCAATAACACCTTGGTCGACTTGGGAATCGAACCCAAGACCTCTAGCGTAGCAGTCGCGCTTAGACCCTCAAGGCCAACGAGGCAGTTCAGAGGAGAGTTATAATATTAGTTATTAGAGTTTATATCTAATATTATAACTCTCATATTCAACCACATAAATAGCTACCGTTCTTGTATCAAATACATCTAGATAATTTCTTTTTCTGTCCATGCACAATGCACATTGCACCGTCGCATTCTTATGACGCATTATACTAGCATCAGAGGTCACTGACCGCTGATCCGGCGTTCATTAAAAACGATGATAACAAAACAATTGATAATTTACACATTAAACGTTGTTGTGATTCTAAGGAATTTATGTTCATTAATATAATTACTACTGAGTACTAATTATGTCTTGAGATACGATTATATATCACGATATAAGGAAGACACGTCTTCCTTATTTACAGAATGAAATAGTAATATATCTTTTGTAGTTTACTTAAGAGGTTTATTTTGTAAGTGAAAAAATATAACATCGTGCATCCAAAAACCAGATAGTTTTAATAATTATTATATCTTTACTAACTTTTAAACTATCGCGCTGCATGTTTATAGTAATTTTATATAACGGGAATTAGCACGTATTTGCTTAAATACCTTTAGGGCTTGACGTTACGGGTTACACAGGCCGTGGTTGCAAGCAGACTCAGAGACATTAAAGCATGTACGCGCTATATAATATTATTATACCTTTGACAAAAATAGTTGCAGAGTATCACTGAAATGAAAGTAAGAACTCCTTTACTCGACGGTAGGAATCTAATGGGCTGATTTTTATTATAATAACTAGCTGTGCCTGCGACTTCGTTCGCGTGGATGACGAAACTTATCAATGAGTTTTTAACCGCAAAATTAAGTTTTTTTTTTATTGTTTATACTGTTCCGGGATAAAAACTACCCAGTGTGGTGCCCAGGATAATAAAGAATAATTATACCAAGTTTCATCGTAATCGAACCGGTAGTTTTTGCGTGATACCTGAACAAACAGACAGACGGACAAACAAAAATTTTTTTTTCATACTTTTGGTTTCGGTGTCAGTATAGTAACAACCCCCGCCATTTTTTTTTTGATATTTTCAATGTACAGAATTTTCACTTCTACAGATTTATTATAAGTATAATAATATAGATGATATATTAATTGTCAACAAATCTTTAAACAGTATGAACTAAAAACCCAGGAACTACGACAAAGCTTATAACAATAACCTAAAAATTACAGATGACCCTAACTCCGATTTGAGTTCTAAGATTTCGGACTAAACGAGGAAAATCTCGCACTTGTAACTCCGGAAGGCTCGGTTTCTACTTTCTCTTATAGAAAGAAAGTTTTCCTTCATCTAGTGGGCTTGAAGTTAGAGTGTCTATCGAGGATCGGGTGCTGCTCAATTAATATGTTCGGTGAGATTGTTATACGATCTTAGGGTTTGGGTATTTAGGCCACTTGTGGTATATAAGACTAGCAGTCCCACGTGACTTTGTTGGCAAGTTTTAATCTCAACACTTTAATTTTTCACACCCTTGCGCCATCCCACGTTCTAAGTTCGGCGGACTCTCCCGGCGCTGCTGCTGGAGCTGCGGAGACCCTTAAACGGCGAAAGTATAATAACCTAATGGGTAATTATATTTTCGAGCAGTTTGGGGTTGAAACGCTCGGGTCATGGGGTCCGAGTGCACGAAATCTTTTTAAAGAACTGTCAAAACGTTTGGTAGACTCTACTCGTGATCAGAGAGCTGGTTTGTTCCTTGCACAGAGAATCGGCATAGCCATTCAACGTGGCAATGCTGCCAGCCTTCTGGGCACGTTTCCCGCCATTGACAAGGATGACGATGAGTTTTTTGACGCGTGTTATTTTGATTTATTTATAAAAGATTTAATTTTAGTTCTTGTATTAGATTTAAGTATTGAATAGTAAATAAATAAATAATTATTTTTTTAATAAATTCTATCACTCAGGCCCCCAAGATAAAAACGACAGCTTAGTTCGGGATACTACATACTGACTACCTACTCATAATGTTAAAGTTTTAATTGTAATGTATGACTGTTACCTTTTAAGAAAATTGTTATAAATGAAAACAATAAATTACTTTTAGTCTTATCAGTTTGTCATGTTTTACCATTGCAAGTTCGAAGGAACAAATTTTTATTTTAAAATCTATCAATCTATAAAGAAGCATGTTTTTGAATTCATAAAATGTCCTTTATTCAATGCGTTTACCAGTTCAGCTTATCTTTTCATCATTATCACACAATATATTAATTTCAATGAAATTATGAGCAAATACTTATTATTAAATTAATTACATTTCATACTCACAAACAGATCAGTAACGGGCACTTATTAAAGCTGTCAGTAAATTCGGTGCGATATGAAATAGGGATAATTAAGCGAGACTTCATGAGAGCTACTTAATAACAATTAAGCCACTTTATCATTATCACAGAATTGATTAAGACTTACAGTGGAAATTAAAACATATTTACGAATAAACTTTATAATAAAAACAAACATCAAACGCGATTATCCATATTGATACAGCACGAAAGTAGCTCTGTCTGTTATGTTTTGACGGCTAAATCCCTGAAGCTATTTAGATGAAATTCGGTAGGGGTAAGTTGAGATCCTAAAAAAGACATAGGCTACTTTTTACTGCGGTAACTGACGCAGGCGGAGCCGCGAGCAACAGCTAGTCGACTACAAATGTAAGCGGTAATTATTAAAATATATAGTACCTAAGTATATTTTTCATTTAAAAGTTCAGTACCTAACTTATACAAGCATACTTAATTGAGAGCTCAAGTAAACAATTTTGCCGCCAAAGGCGCTAGTCAAAATTCATAGTTTTGGGCTTTGACAACTGTCGAGCCAGTGGCGCCAACTGGTAAGTTCAGTAACGGTAGCCTTCATTCGCTGAGACTGGAAGCCAACCCTAACGGAGCTTAGGAAAATTCAGAAATACATTTTATGTAATAGTACTTATTGATAATTATCTGATCTAAATAAACTGACGTACCTAATTGGGCCAATTTATTCGTTCACACGAATACCGTGATCTTGACAATACCAAGCATTGATTGACTTAAACAACCAAGCTTGGAATTTAATGTAGCGATTAATATAGATTAAATTGTTTTCAAAATTTAGACAATATTTTGAGAACGCTTAACTTTTTAATGAGCTTTGAATTTTGGTATAAATAAGATGAGTATTAATTCTGTATTGAAAGCATTTCAAGGGCATTCTGTGATATTGTGTTATTTTGTATCATTGTGTTATGTAATAGATTGATATTTGACTAGCTTTAGCTCACAGCCTCACACCTGCGTAGATGTAAATAAAACTATAAATTTATTTGAACAAGTAAAAACTTTTACATAAAGAGAAAACATTGTGTTATAAATAACAAATTTACAAGCAAAAGTTCATTTACAGCACCAATTAAAACACATACAGAAGACATTTAAAAAGTTATTAATGGTCATGAAAACGCGCCCACATGTCATTAAAACGACCGAAAAGCCGATAAATTCTTTACGTATTATGAAAAAGGTTTATTATTTTCCGATGTATCCGACAAAAGTGTCGTCCCGTCGCCCGTACGCTATCGGCATATTATGAGATAAAGGTTTTATAGGTCATTAGTGTATAGGAGTTTTGTATTAAGTTTGATGTTTTAGAGTCATCATTTTTACAGTTATAAAGAGATGGAGCTATACAGATTAATAGTTGCATCTCTTTTTAATCATAATGTATTAAGGTTTTGGTTTTCAATCGTATTTTCAGAATATATGTAATAATTACAACTGCAAAATGTATGGTATTAGGGTTTAAAAAATATATACCTTTTAGCTGTTGTGTTTTGTTAGTAAGTTAGTTTGTTTGTTCACGCATATCCTCAAAACTACTAATCAAATTGTGACATAAGTAGTTGTCTATATTATGCTTAACCTTTAATTTAGAAAACACTGTTTTCATCAAAATCGGTTCAACACTTCAGAAGATATCAACACTAAACTGACACAAAAATACCTTGCTCATATTCAAAAGCTTTAACATTTCATAACAGGCCTTTGGTCTCACGTGCTCTGAAACCGAACTCATTTTCAGTAAAATGTGTAGTGGAGTAATAATGTGGGTAGTTCGTGGCCAACGTGGGAAGTTCGAGGGGAATGTTATTAATACTGGCGCTTTTCAGGCCTGATACTGAAAACCAATTTTGTTAAAAGTATTGCGTTCACAAAAGTGTTCGTATCGTACTGATTACTTGTGTCTTATGTTGCATTGACTGTAGAGGTATTCAATGTTCCATTTGTGTGTTTGTGGTAACTTTGGTTGCTTTGATTCTATAACACAAGATTAAGGTCCTTACTCAGGGTTCAAAGTAATGTAGGTATGTGATGTTGTCCATACTTAAAAAAACACTATTTATTTTTCACAGTTCAAAACGGGGGCAAATTGTACAAGAGCTGAGTTTCAAGTCGTTGCAAATGTGACATACATACATACGTCGTGCCCTCAGTGTGGGTTTTCACCCCGTAATTAAAAAAGGTTACATATTAAGTGTCAGACATAACTTTTACTTAACCATTCAAGATTATGCGTGAAAACAACAAGCATTTTAAGGCGCCAACAATATACAGTTTACCTAAACAGCAGAAAGCTCTAACCTTATTCGATATTACCGACATAAAACAACGCTTGAAAGCTGTCCTTATTTATGTAGCTACATAACACACAATATTCTACATAAAGAGAAGCCCCGTTTATAGAATTTACGGTCTGGTAAACCCTTTGCTAGCCATCCACTGTCTTTGACCTGAACATTGATTTCATCGATTTTTTTTCCATTTGTGTGTTGTCAACATTTCAAATCTATTTTTAGTGTTGATTTGGATGCACTTGTATTTACGTAGTAAACGTAGGCTAGATTTGCGTCATCTATTCAATGCGAAAATGGGTCATTCATGGTACGGTTTGATATGTATGAGATACTCGTAATCTGCTGATTGAATAGGGGAGCAATTTATTCGTAATGTCCATTTATAGCGTTTCCTTAATGATGATGGTAAAAGTTTTTGCTATAATTAGTGGTGTAGAAATAAATAAGAACGTCATGTTTTTAAATAAAGCGTTGACATAAAAGTGTAAAAGTTTCATGTTATTTTTTTTAAACTTCACTGCAATTTCGGCAAAATTATAAAGACCTCCTATTTAATTATTACAGTAAATACATTAACAACGTTTACTATGGGCGCTCCATTTATATACGGAGCTATTTTAGAATACAAATGCCATTAGACTTGTATTCTTCACTTGAAATAAACAATTTGAAACGACGAACATTTGACTACGATGACGCAAAATATACCATAATTTCTGGAATTCCAAATTAATTTCGAATACAAATCGTAGGTATCTGTTTTATTTTCGTTTATTTCACTAACTAGCAGTCAAACCTGGTTATTCCAAAATCTCATAGAAACAGCTCTCTCAATGCATCCAGGGAAATCTCCAACTCATATATGACTCTGACAAGTGGTTGTGAATCAGCCTTAACGAGGATTATTGCCTACTTTACGACGTCATCACATTCGCGCGAACTCACGAAAGTTTGCACGAATGTACCTAAGCGACGTCTCACGAGAGCGTTTGATACACTAGTGGACAAATGAATGGAGTAATATGTTGTGGAACTCTCAGCAACACGTGGAATGTCCTGAGATCGCTTGATCTAGAAGCAGAAGCCAGTAACATGACGTCACGTAAAATGTTGCGCGGGTTATTGAGCAACACGTAGATTTCAGTGTTGTACTTCATGTTGAGAAACATTTTGTGTCTTGGTGTATACTTAACACTTTAAGCGACTGCCGGCAATTGTACGTTTGCGAACTCATGCACAAATATCGTCCCACAGTTGTTTCATTCGTGTTCGTATTTGTGTCAATGTGAGTGACCTAACATGTCCCATATTATTATTATCTACATAACGTCAGTGATAATGGCTTCGTTGAATAACCATGAAGTTGTTTGCCGGTTGCCATGGTTGCACAGTTTTCGAACAATTTCCAGTAAAATATTCTTGCTTTTTTAACCGGCACGACAAAAAATACGGTGTATTTTTTTTAAATAAAAAAAGAACTTCTTAAAAAAAATGTAGTCTTTAATTTTTTCATAAAACGTAGACTTGAAAATTTAACTTAAAAACCCCACGACGAAGCTTACAATAATTGAAAGCAAAACTTCACTTAAGAAAAGCCTTATTAAATAAGTCTTACATTTTAATAAAAGCCTGAATATGTAACGAAGAAGATAGTGTGCGCTTGGATATTCTACTTCCATTTATATGGAACCTACTTGCTTTCAGAATTGTATTCATGATAAGCCTATGTTTTAGGCGAGAAAGGCTTTTTGCGAGCTTTCAAACACTAAACCAGTAGCTGTTTATGTTAGATATCTTTTATCTACATCGTGTTTTGTTTTCGAATGTTTTTCTGATAAGTTTGTTATGTTTTGCTTATTTAGTGTAGGTGGCGTAATGTAGTACATGGACAATTTGTATTTTATGATTAATGGTTTTATATTAAATAGTGTTCCATTGGCACTTTGTCATGTAATTTTTTAAAGGGCACAATTAATAATATACTTTTTGCTACCCTGGCTGTTTTACTTGAAGATTATGGACTACCTTTGTAAAGTTATTTGGTTAAGTTACTGTTTTTTATATAAAGCCAACTCTTGCAAATGTCGAATTTCTGTATGAGTTTAATATATTTGTAAAATAGTTCTCGATTTACTTTTTATACTCATATTATGTGTAGAATATTAAGTAGAGATAAGTTTAGAAAGAGTCAAGTTATACATCAGCCACTTTAAAGAAATAATGACCGTGCTTTGGGATTATGAACCTTAATTCAATGACTAACAGTTCAGTTTCCATCACATTCAAATTACTTTTAGGCCCTTTTCGGTAATATTTGTCATTCTAAAATAAACTTAAACACATGTTGTCAAAGTTGATAATTGCGTAATTAGTACCTAATAACGTTTAATTCTCTTTTCAGATTGGCTTTAGTATAGTTATTTGTTTCCGATATTCGCAAATATATCTAAAAATCACTTAAATACCAATGCACACACCACCCATCCGTATACTTCTTCCAGTTTTCATTACACCGTGATTGAAAGTCTCACATTCAGATTTCAGCTTCAATCTCAATACATTGAATAAATAAGAGGGATTACAAATACAGATGTAGGGAGATACTCTATACGATCGCGATCGGAAAGAAAATCTTACAACACAACTAGATATAGTAACTTTTCTTAATATTTTTTATCTTTGCATTGGACTTCGTCAATATACGTGTCCTTTGACCTTGACATTGGAAAACAAAGTCAAAAAAGGTCAGATGAAATCAGAGTTAAGTAGTAAAGAAGCTAAGACTGTTATCAAAATATAATGTAGCCAAAAATCTTTGTTTTTTGACATTATTATGAGGTTTTTCATTTTCGTAATATTGAAACTTGTATTTTACTATCTAACTTTGATTGATGCTTTATACCAATGGAAATAGTGTATGTATAGATAGTACTTTTATAATTACCAAAGTACTATCTATTAAAATGCTTCTATAAATAAATGCGCTGTCTACGTCATTATGTTACCACTGACGTATAGCACGAACTTATATACTTATAAATAGATCAAAACCAACAATACGTAGAACTGTAAATTACAACGTCTAAAATTAGATTAAATTCTAAAACCATAACCTATTCAACAAAACATTTGGATGATTACCCAAAATATACCTGACAATAAATCGTTTATTTATTTTAATAATACCCATCAGATGATACATTATAACTGTAAATAAGAAATTTAAGAAACCCTCGACTAATTTTGAAAATTGCTAATAAGTACTGACAACTTTTAAAATACTAAACACATCTTCATAAATTATAGCTAACACTCCGGACTGATTCTCCTTCAAATAAACAATCTTTCAAATCAAAATCAAAATCGGATCATGCGTTCGAGACCTACGGTGCCAAAGACACACACATTTATCGATTTTTTTACGACGGGCCTGTTGGTCTAGTGGTTAGTGACCCTGATTGCTATACCAGAGGTCGTGGGTTCGATTCCCGCCCAGGACAAATGTTGTGTGATGAGCATGATCATTTGTTCTGGTGTCTGGGTGTAATTTATCTATAATATGTATGTATTTAGAAATATATAAGTATGTTTATCAGTTGTCTGGTTACCATAACACAAGCTCTGCTTAGCTTGGGATCAGATAACCGTGTATGAGTTGTCCCAGGATATTATTATTATTTATAGCACCCTGTTGTTCTTGCTTCGAGAGTTAAAAATAGTATAAATTCTATTCTCGTCCACAATAGTATAAAAAGTGCTAACATGGTAGAAACAAATGACATCGATTTCTGGGGCTTCACTGAACCAGTCCATGACGTAATTGATTCGAGTCGTTTAAAGTAATGATCACGACGGTTCTAAAGGTGATAATGAACCCTTGGAACTGGTTTGAAAAATTTCGAGGAAATGAGGATGTGACCTTGATTTTGACGGGAAAAGATTTTGGGGTTCTAATGTTTGGAAGTTATTTAATTTTTTTTCCATAGAACAGAGTTACTCAGACTCTGACTTGATGACATTATACATATTACATGTCATCAATTTCATCCTATATGCAACTGGTGCAATTAATTTAGAATAAATAAGTAACACAATTATTATTCTTTCATTTTTTGTGCCTATGTGGCGATGCACACAAGGAGAGCTTCAATTAGCAAATAACTGAAAGGAGTAGTAAGAGAAAACTGAAGATTTGACTATGCAGTGAGACAGTTTAAAATTAAACAATAGCAACGTTAAATAATACATCGGTAGACTGACTTAGGGAAGGCCTTTGCCCAGCAGTAGAAATGCACAGGTTAAAAACCATACATACGTGCATTCAATACTTTCAATAAAGCTACAAACCTATGCAGTTTGAAAAGTTGTGAGAATAAAACAAGACAAGAACATTTCCCACCCAGGTCACGTTAAAAACCAGCACCATTACCTGCTCGAACTGAAAACTAAAATATTCCTCCACATACTAGACAGATATTTCAAAAGGGTCACGTAAGATTGATATTTATTAACATACAAGACGGTATAACGAATTTAAGTAAGAAACTGCGAAGCGCAAACGTGTAATTTGCATTGCAAATGCAACGTTTCTGCATGTACAGATTGCATCGCGGTAAGTGATTTTAGGAGACAGAATAGTTCGTGTCAAGTTTAACCTACTTAAAATGTAGTGACTTCTTTAGTTTTGTTATGTGTCGCAGCGTTTTGGAAGACTGTAGGTATGCTCCAAAATGCATGATGGGGGGAATATGCTGATGTAGTAAAGTTGCCAAAATACCAAGTGAAGGTGACATTTATCTTAAGGTAATTTTGAAAGGAAATTAAAATTAATAAATACTTTTATATATTATTAAAGCATATTCAAGCTCAATACCGGAATTATGGTGAACTAACATCCAGACAAAAGTATTTTTTTTTTGTCACTGAGCAGCGCTGCGTCTGATTCTCAATGCTGTTAAGTTTAAAACTATGTTCTTGGCAAACATAATTATTATTTGCTTCTTGCAATAGACACGCAAAATGTTACTAGGAATGTTCGAATACTCGAATACACAATCCTCTAAGGAAACCAGTCAAACGAAGCCAAAAGACAATTACATTGAATTGCATCTCAAAGCCAAGTGCACCAGCCTTATAATTTCCTACACGTACCTACAGCCAAACACTCTAATTCTGTTTTCACATTACCCGACACAATATCAGTGTTGGACTCCGATATCCGATCGGACACGATATCGGGGGCCAATAAATGTATGAAAATACGAATCCAATATCTGATTTCGAACCGGATTATGTGAAAGTCAGGTACATGTTTCGTACATTAAACTTGCCCCCGGTCTCGTATTGGAGTCCGATACCGATTTCGTGTCGGATAATGTGAAGACAGTCTAATTCCGAGAGATCGTACCACAATAGTCCTTCACAAGTTAAATCCGACGCGTCCGATAGTTTGCATTCAGAATGAACCGGACAATGATGAACAGATGGCCCGGATTAGTAGATATCGGTGCAAGCAGTGCCAGCTTAGATATTACGTCGGGGTTTATTAATTAATATTATAGGAAATATTAAATTAGTGATAGGTATATTTAATGAAGAACTCGAAGGCTTTTTTAGTTACCTACTGATTAAATTATTGTGGCACAACTGATTAGAAGTCAAGTTCGATCGCACATGGTAACAGTTTTGAACCTAAAAGGGTCTACATACATATGGCATTGTACTAGTACCGTGCTAGAGCAGACTTCTTAAGTAGATAGGTATGAGCTTGTAGAACCTGCGTGTTTACTATTCAAAAAGTCTATACAAGAATTGCTAGACGCATCAAGTTTGAAAATGGTATATTATCTTATTTTCAAATTTGATGCGTTTGAAATTTGATCGTTCGAAAAGAAAAAGAAGATAAAAATTACCATTGTTTCATGTTTGTCATCTATCATAAAACGAATTTCGATCGTATCCTCAATTTACACAAGAAGAAATTCCAAGAAAGTTTTAACAAAAGACAATCAGCTGTAAAATATTCCTATTCCTATGTCAAAATCTTCGCAGCTGTAGGTTTCTCACAAAGCGGTTTTATCAGACGAAATAATACGTATTAAAGTGACACGTCACGTCAAAATAAAACATGTTCAGGTAGAACGTCAATGTGTCAGTGGCGTAAATAAAATTTTATTGGAATTGTGAATCAGTTCGATGCAATGTCCTTTGATGTTTTATTTTAGTACGTTATCGTTCGTCCGGGATGTTCGAAGTATTTCAAGGTTTTGATAAACCATCGGAACTTTTTTTGTTGTAAATATAAACATATGTTTGTTTAATATTGTGTTTCTTATTTTCTTTCTTTGATCCTAGCTAGCTCAAAAATGAACAAATTTCTTTTCTCATAATTATTTAAGATTTCTCCTACTTACTTCTATACCAATTCAGAAAGATTAAACGAGAAAAAGTATTAAGTAAAGTGTGATGTAAAATTTAATCGGGATTCGTCAAATCAAAATCACTTCAAACATTTTCAGTATCAAAGAATGACAACTGTACGAGCGCATGTCGGCACTCACATGCTATGTTTGTCTTTTTGAGTTCGATCTACACGATTTCAACGGCTGTCAGACGGTAGAACAAGCGAGTGAAATTCTGAACCAGCTGTCCAAACTATCGATCAGGTAGTGCAACTGCATTTATCTATAGATAGACTATAACTTGCTGAAAGACTTTTGATTTTAGAAAGACTGAAATTATGAGTTGTTTGACTTAATTTGGAAATATCTTTGCAATATATATAAGTTATAATTCCTATTTATGTAGGTACCTTATGTCTGTTTATATTTATGATTATATCTTTTAATACTTATTTGTTGATACGATACCAAAAAAATGTTGTATACTTTGTAAATTTGTACCGGGTTGGCGCGAAATCGTGATCTTATTTCTCGATAGAAAACTAGACTTGCACCTACTTATCGATGGTTTCTCTTCACTACTGGGCCATGTGTGGAGTAGTAAAAAGAAAAGCTCACTGTTTAATTATTTGAATTTAGGAACCAGTATCAATTTAAAGTTCATATTCACCATAATGTTTACATGTTATAAATACTACATCCGAATGCATGAATACAAGAGACATTAATGATCATGCATGAGGTGTATATCTTCCTTCAAACTTCAAATCACGAGAATTAAATTGACGACCTCCGTGGTCGAGTGGCGTACGCACCGGTTTCAAGGTGTCGCTAGCTCTGAGGTCCCGGGTTCGATCCCCGGACGGGTCAATGTAGAAAATCACATTTCTACATTGTCTCGGGTCTGGGTGTTTGTGGTACCTTCGTTGTATCTGAATTCTATAACACAAGTGCTTTAGCAACTTACTTTGGGTTCAGAACAATGTATGTGATGTTGTCCGCATTTATTTATTTATAACTTTCAAAGCTTTTTACCTTTACTTTTAACATAAACAACAATTGACTGAACTTGCATGTCTTAGATCCTAGTACTTTGGTGCGGCCGTCTGTCAATATATTATTCAAATTGCGTTGTAAAACGATGTCCATTGCTTCTGAAGCTAGCAACGTGACGTGTCACGTAATGAAGCAATGTTTTGTAGCTTTCAGACATTTTATTGGTAGGCATTGGTAGGAAAAAAGGCAGTTTAACAACCCTACGACTATTATTTAGAAGTACTAAACAAGGAGTGAATAATAAACTTTTGAAATGACTGATGGCTGAGTAGGGCTGCTACTTTAAATACTGAAAAGTATTCCAAAACTCTGTCAGTTGTGAAAAACAATTAGTTCCATAATACATTATCCAATTTATGTGTGAGCTACACATAAATTGGATAATGTATATGTGCATGGTAGCCAAAAAAGAGCCTATTTTCTTTCTTAGAATTAAAACCATCTCCATTCCAAATCACATCAAAATTGTTTGTGTACTTTGAGAGCGAAAGCGTACAATAACATTTATAGTATCAGTATGGATGGATTTTAATATTGAAAATTAAATAGAGAAATAATTTCATTTTCATATCATCCTTATGACGTAAATGTGAACATAATGAAACCTACCTACGGACCTCATTCATCAAAAGAAGCCAACAAATTTCTATTCTGCTTTTTACGTGTAGAACATAATATATTATGCTAAAGATGAGAGAAAACCCTCTTTTTACTACTACTAAGGTTTTTCCCTTAGTACTACTGAGGTTAGTAACTTTGCAGTAAAAAAGGTTTTATACATATGAAGGATCAGACTTTTTTACCTTTCGAATAGTCCCTACATAACCTACATTTATGTGTATCGTCAAGTCTTTTTGATTTAGTATTTTTGGTTGAATACTTCTTTCGCGAGTTTCACAGCAGGACCTGAATTTTATTCATCAAATGTTTTTTTAACTAATCAATCTACTCAGCTTATTGTGGTTCATTGTTGGACATAGGCTTCTCGCAACTCCGGATCTTACGTGTCCAGGCCTAGCCTACCTTTTTCAAGACATAACCTCAAAAAAATATATATCTAAGAATGTTATAATATACAGAATTAGAACGAAATTATATAACTACTATGAACCAAAAATATAAGAACAGTGCAAATATTATGCTTTACATAATGAACAAAAGGCATGCAATTACACCTATACCCTTACATTGTTCGAACCCTGATCTTGTCTCCAAAACAATGTTATCTAAACGATTCGACCACCAGACCCTTTTGTTCCGCCCCTGCCATAATACCCAATCAAATCAGAAATATAAATTGTATAAAAATGCGGAAAACCGGGCATATCTTGTCCGGTCGTGTATGTACCGGGTCTCGTATATCGTTACCGGACGTTCCGGTCTAAATCCGAGCTACTGTGTTATGTCTAACTGGGTTTCATAATACTGATTTTTAGTTAAGTTTTATAATAATGACATTATTCGTCGTGCTCTTGTCATTGCCGGTGTACCAGCTGTTTTGGAACCCAATGGTTTGGTGCGCAGCGATGGTAAGAGACCTGACGGTATGTCATTGTTGCCTTGGAAATTGGGTCGGCCTTTGGTGTGGGACGCAACGTGCGTCGACACCCTTGCGCCATCCCACGTTCTAAGTTCGGCGGCCTCTCCTGGAGCTGCTGCTGGAGCAGCGGAGACCCTTAAACGGCGAAAGTATAATAACCTAATGGGTAATTATATTTTCGAGCCGTTTGGGGTTGAAACGCTCGGGTCATGGGGTCCGAGTGCACGAAATTTTTTTAAAGAACTGTCAAAACGTTTGGTAGACTCTACTCGTGATCAGAGAGCTGGTTTGTTCCTTGCACAGAGAATCGGCATAGCCATTCAACGTGGCAATGCTGCCAGCCTTCTGGGCACGTTTCCCGCCATTGACAGGGATGACGATGAGTATTTTGACGCGTGTTAGTTTTATTTATCTATATAAGATTTAATTTTAGTCTTTGTTTGTTCTTGTATTAGATTTAAGTACATATTGTTTAAGTAAATAAAGCTCCGTTAAGATAATTATGATTAATTTTTTTCTTGCAATCGTGTCCGACATCTAGGATGTCCTTTTAAGATTTCACAATATTTTTGTTATTTATCTATTTTTATATGGTTTATAACTTTGAGTCCATTCTTTACTAAGTTCAGTAAACAATAACCTTAAAAAACAAGAAATGAGCTGGAGTCGTAATTTTCGGTTTCCATTTATTTCATTCTAGAATCCAACCGGAAATACCTTATAAAATAAAAGTGAGCCGCTTTGACAAACATAACTTTCCTTTTAAGAAAAAAATAATCCCTAATCTTTTCGACTTCACGGAAAATTTGAATGCCAAAAAGAAAGCAAAGGTATTAATTGTAATGCCAAGTGATGGAACCTCATTTCAAATACCAGAAAAAGTAATGATAGAAATAAAATTATCTACGGTGGAAACGGAATAGAAATATATCACGGGAAAAGTATTTTTTTGCAAAAATTAACACTTCAATATATCATTCTGGTCGTTAACCTGTCACGGGGGAAATAATGAGCCTTAAATATACACTGTGTTAAGAAGTGGACTTTATGTAGAAAATGGCTAATCTAACTTGAGTTAGGTTCTTAAAAATAAGGGCACAAGTTTTTATACAGAAATAATTTATATTTTAGTAACGGTTATCTCCTTAAATCTGGAAAACTACTAAACAGGGCGAATTTTTTTATTAACGCCTATTAACCCAACGATGCACCGCAAGGGAGTGTAATGCTTATCTATATGTTTGTATATTTGATGCCTAATCACGACCTAAAACGAATGCCCAGGACATTTTTATAGCGTATAGGGTCCCTTACCTGACAATGGAACATTTTGGATTCGTGTAGATACAGTCACATAAAATTGTGAACGTCTATTATTATATGAGTCCGAAAAAATTATATATTTTTCAGCTTATAGTGGGGAAAAAAGCTCTGGTTAAATCTTGGAACAAATGTCCTTTTTCCACCCTCAAAAACATAATCCTTCTCCGAGATAGTCTTGACTTTAACATTCACGTTTTATTTCTGCGCCGGTTGTCGCGACGCAGCCATTTTTCTTCACACCTTTTTCGGTAATATTATAAGTAAACCTTTTATCTTTTTGTAGTCGTTACCGCGAACTACATGCAGAGCTCACGTCTGGCCCACTTTTACTCAGAGTTTTTGTTTGGAGTCCTTTTTGTGGTATAATATATAACTATATGGTATTGTCTCTGTTTTTGAAGCTGGTAATGTGAAGGCGGTTTTTTCGACTGGGCTATAGCATTTGTTTCTAGCAGGGTTTTTAGACAAAAATCTGGCTTTTGCGAAATGTGTGAAAAGTTCTAAAATGTGACGCTTAATTATCTGGATTTTGTCTACCGTTAGGTATAAGGCAGGAGGAGGAGGGGGTAACATTTGCCATTTGGGGGACGATGGGTTAAAAAGGGAACCTTTCTTCGCTTTATCATAAAAATCTCCAAAATTGCTGGATATTATATATTATATATAGGTTAAGCCGCACTCGCCGCGGTTGGTCCGTGGATGGGTGACCATTTCTAAAACATACCGAGACCCCTCCGTGCCTCGGATAGCACGTTAAGCAGTAGGTCCCGACTGTCATACGTTGATCTTTGGCAATCGTTAAGTCAATTCTGACAACCAGTCTTACTATGGGATACTGTGCTTCCCAGTAAAATGGGTTGTGGAGGTCAGATAGGCAGTCGCTCCATGTAAAATACGGTATTCAGCTGAATCCGGTAAGACTGGTAGCCGAAACCCAACATAGTTGGGAAAAGGCTCGGGAGATGATGATGTACTTTATGCCGCATTGAAGAAAATATACGCTGATATTCATACAATCTGACAGATGGCCACGTGAGTACAACGCCACCTGGCGAACCAACCAGACACTATCAAACAATGTCACCAATTTACAATAACAGTAAACGTAATCTTCTTCTTCTTCTTCTTCTCGTGTCAATGATCGCTAAACTCTGTTTGACCAGAAAGTAGCCACTTGAATGGCTTTGTCGTTGGCTTCCATTAAGTCCTGGAGGGTGGCGGTGGTGGTGCAGGACGGGCAGGACAGAAGATGCGCCATATCTTGAGTTGGGGCACCGCATTCACATTGTGTTTGTGAACATTCTATCATGCCCCATTTGCTCAGGTTGTCTCTGCAGCGGCCCACTTGGGTCCGTAGTCGGTTGAGAGATTTCCAAATGGGCCACTGCAGTTCGTGACCTGAGGGCAGTTGTTGTTGAGGAGAGACGAAATGTGGAGGAGTGGGATGTTTAATTCTCCACAATTCGTCCCTCTCATCCTCTGCACTTTCTTTTGCGGGAATCGTATGGCCCATAAAACACTTTCGGCTTTTTAAGCGGGCCCGTGGTGGTAGATTTAGGAACAGCGGATGGCGACTGTCCGTCTCCTGCTTGGACTTTTCAATGCGGCAAGCTGTTTCGCGGCGCACGTCTGGAGGAGCTATTCCAGCCAGGGGATACAGCATCACAAGGGGGGTAGGTTTAAGGCACCCTGTAATGATGCGGCAGGTCTCGTTGAGCGCTATGTCTACTTCTTTAGCATGTGTAGAACGATGCCACACTGGACATGCAAATTCTCCAGCGGAGAAAGAAAGACACAGGCCTGTTGTGCGAAGAACCTGCGGTGATGCTCCCCATGTTGTGGATGTAAGGCGACGGAGTAAGTTATTTCTTGAGCCCACTTTTTTTTTGGTCTTCAAGCAGTGGGCCCTATACGTCAAAGATCTATCCAGAGTGATACCTAAGTAACGAGGTTGGGAGCAGTGTTCTATGGCGACACCTTGCCAGGAGATGTTGAGTGTCTTGTTCGCTTGACGGTTGCGCAGATGGAAGGCGCATGATTGGGTTTTTGATGGGTTCGGACGTAAGGCATTGTTTTTATAGAATATTGCGAGTGCTTCTAGGGCGTCTTTGAGATTAGATTCTGCCTCTGGAAAGTTAACTGTCTGGGTGGCTAGTGCGAGATCGTCTGCATATAAGAAGCGTTGAGTTTGTGCAGTGGAGGGCTGGTCATTTGTGTAAATATTAAACAAGGCGGGTGCTAGGACGCTACCTTGTGGCAGCCCATTTTTCTGATACCGCCACCTGCTTTTGCGGTTATTAAGGTGGACTTGGAACCGACGGTTATTTAGGATCACGCTTAGAATTTTTACAAAATCCGTGTCCTTAGTTAGGTCGCGGACTTTCAGTAAGAGCCGTTTTATATTTACGGTATCATAGGCTGCAGAAAGATCAACGAATACCACTCCTGTGACTTTGTTCTCTTGAAAGCCATCCTCAATATATTGCGTTAGTCTGAGAGTCTGATTCGCGCATGATTTTCCGGGCCTGAATCCAGCTTGCTCGGGAATTAGATCTGGTTCAATTATAGGCGTGAGTCTATTTAGTAGGAGCCTTTCAAAAAGTTTGAATGTGTGGCACAGAAGTGAAATTGGTCGGTAACTTTTGGGATCATCTGGGCATTTTCCAGGCTTAAGAAGAGCAATAACTTTTGCACGTCTCCAGAGTTTTGGGATGTTATTCAGTTCGAGACAGGAATTAAATAATGATGCTAACCAAGAAATGGCTACTGACCCGAGATGTTTTAATTGCTCGACTGTTATGTCGTCGAAACCGGCAGCCTTACCATTTTTTAAGTTTTTTATTCCGTACAAAACCTCTGATGTTGTGAAAGGTTTGCTTATGCAGGTCACACTATGATCCAAATCTGTCGTTTTATTCATTCTGGGTAGACGGTGGGAAGATTTACCATTAAGGATCAGTTGATGGGCGACTTGGTTGGCAGTTACATGACCTGGGTTTTGGGCAACAGGAGGGTTATCCGTAAGTTTCTGTATTGTGTTCCAAGCTTTTTTGCTGTTGTGCGTCATATTAACGTCGGTGATTAATTTCATCCACTTTTCTCTACGGCTGTCCTTCAAATTACACATGAGTTCTTCTCCGAGTTCAAGTGTTTGATCGGAAAATGGATCTTTCTTGTATGAGTCTTCATACTTTGTAAGAATCGTAGCTGAATCTGTGTTAAGACCAGGGATATACGCAGTACGACATCCACGAGGTATGTGCTGGCGGGATGCAGTCCTGATCACTTTGATGAACTTTTCATAGTTATTGGGCACGGGGTCTAGGTCGTTTAGCTTGGAGTCAATGCCATCGGTATACATCAGCCAGTTGGCTTTGGCAAAGCGTAATCAAGACACCCGTTAAAAAGTTATTTACTACTCACGTTGATCGTTAAACGTGTCTATACATAAACATCAAATAAATAGGCCATTACTTTTAAGATTGTTATTATAATACAAGTATTATTGTAAGCAATAACACTATGAGTTAGTCACTCACCATTTTGCGCAACTCATAGATAAGTATGGTAGACAAAACAGGATATTACTGTACTAAGTATTTAAGGGAATGAGAGTGATTTCCCTGAAGCAGTTAATTTTGATTACGTAAGTAGTTTGTTATTATTATTGAGCTATTGCGAAGTATCTTTTCATATACATGAGAAATTTTATTTGCATTGATCGTCACACTTACTCAAGTTCAGTTTGAATTTATATTTTAGACTAGCTGTGCCTGCGACTTCGTTCGCGTGGATGACGAATCTTATCAATGAGTTTTTAACCGCAAAATTAAGTTTGTTTTTTTATTGTTTATACTTTTCCGGGATAAAAACTACCCAGTGTGGTGCCCAGGATAATAAAGAATATCTATACCAAGTTTCATCGTAATCGAACCGTTAGTTTTTGCGTGATACCTGAACAAACAGACAGACAGACAGACAACATTTTTTTTTTCACGCTTTTGGGTTCGGTGTCGGTCTAGTAACACCCCCGCTATTTATTTTTTTGATATTTTCAATGTACAGAATTTTCACTTTTACAGATTTATTATAATTATAGATGTTACCGTTCCTTATAAAAGATAATCTAGAACTAAAGGGACTTCTTACCCGACTGCACCGGAAAGGGGGTTATTTCAATCAGTGACGTCTTTAAACTAACAAAATATAAACTGGTTATCACCGGTTTTAATCCTGTGCTAACTTAATTTCATAAAACATCGTCTTCTCCCTGAAATTTTTATAAAAGTGGAAATTTAATCACCCCAAGTTGTTTTTAAATCACAACACTCGTAGAAATTATTTAAGTACTTCTACATAAATAAAAGATATATACAAAAAGTGCTACAAAGTAGCCTATTTTGAATAAATGAATTTCGATTTTGAATACATCATTTACGCTTAGGTACAAATACAACGAATATGTACGTTGATACATACGAGTATCTTCATCCATATACCTATCTATATGTATTAGAGTAGGTAAGTATATACTCCGCCAATCCAATTGAATCTCAGTTTGAGAACGACTCGATTTCCTCAACGTATATTCCAAGTCTTTTATTTCTAGTAGAAAATTGAAAGCTTGTGGTAGGAACGAAATTAAGGGTTTATGTTCCCGTTCGAAGAATGCTCTGTCCTCTGCCTAGATTTTTCCTTAGCTGTGTTGGGGTCGGTTTCCAGTCTTACCGGTTTAGCTGAATATCGTATTTTACATGGAGCGACTGCCTATCTGATATCACAACCCATTTTAATGGTTAAAATCTTACCTGATCTATGTTTTTCGTGCGAATAATAATATGATACAGTAAATAGTTATTTTAGCAAGGACACATGTGATTAAGGCAGTCTCGTCTTGTATAGAATATTATACCTATGCTACTTGTTGAGTGACCTATTTTAGTATTAAGACATAGGTCACAGCTTACTGTTTCCATGTGTACTAGCTATTAAGTACATCTTACAGTTTACAAGTAAACCGATTAAGCGCTAACCAGACGAGTGATAATCAAAATAAACTATCGTAATTATAAAAACATTTCGTAATTGCAATAATGTTTCTGAAAATTATAGTAAAAAATTCAGGTCAGAAAACAATTAACTTACAGCCCAAATTCTCGGGACACCTTATAAACTAGGTGGAAAAACTTAAAGGCGGAATTATAAAGCGATTTCTTAAAAATCTGTCTAGACAATAGTCTAACAACCCAGATTAATTTTCTGCTTTTCTTATAAGCGACCACGAAAATAAATACGAAATTAAACTCCGTTGACTTCTTTTCTATTTACTCTTGTTTTTTTGTAAATAAATCGACTCAACTTTTTTTTCCTAAAATGAAATTCACATAACTCTCTTTCTCGCCACAGTCGGGTAAAAATCCTCGTGACGTCAGCCGTAGACGCGTCCATCTTGGCTTCTATTTCGCACTCCAATGATTTTTATACCGCGTCTTGCGATAATGATAAATTTCCACACTCAACAGCTGCCTCGGTCTGTTTGCTAGACATTTTATATTTGCCTCTACTAAGGGAAGATCTTTTCAATTATCTTTGACTTATTGATTATGGCCAGTAATTCTGGTAGTGGAAGCACTACCAGACGATGGCTTAAAAAAAAATCTTTTAGTTTCTTTGGATACAATGACATGACATTTCGTTACAATATAACTACAAAAGAGTTTTAATAAGCCTGGATTAGATAAGAGTAGAAAGACACGAAGTGACTATAAGTACCTTTTTTTCAACTCTATGTTATTTGAACCGTCACAACATACTCTTTCTTTAAAATTACAACTTTTATACTTAACCTATTTACCCATTTGGTAAACAGTTTGATATCAATTTGAACGATTTAAACGGTTCCTGAAAAATGGCACGTTTCTAATTTAAATATAATCGACTAGAGTAAATATTGGTTTCCTGTTTACCGAAATGTTTTAGGAAAGGTGGTCGTAAGACATATTTAAACCAGTCTTATATATACTCAAATATTAACTGTTTAACTCCAAGAAATGCTCAGGGGTTAATGTGTTTTAATTATAATCCACCTTTTACAGAAAAGTAGTAAAGATCAATGAAGCGTTTTCAAAATAAGTGGGTCCAGATGTGCCTTTGTACTTACAATAAAATATTTTGTAAGTTCATTTTCTAGCGAATTTCGTAACGGTCACCCATCCATAGACCAACCGCCTCAAGCACGACTTAACCTTCGCGATCGATAGGCTTATATGATTTAAACGTAGCCACAGAAGTGAGAAATCAAATGCTGAATAAACGCAGTAGTCAGCAGCGCGATTCTGTTGTCATCGTGTAAGCGAGACGCTGCTACGTGAGTGTAGTGCGCTGTCTCGCTTCCACAACGGCAACAGTACTGCTATAATAGTTCATGGTACAGGTGCATTTCTATGATAGTGTCTACACGACTGACTAAGAAACAGTGCGATGAATATGTATTTAACTGTGCATCGTTGCATATGTATGTAGTGTTGGTACATCTTAATAAATAAATGATTTGTTATTGTTAGGTCTTGAATTAAAATATGTTTTTAATTAAGAAGGAAAATAGTGAATCATTTAATATATCGTACGTGAGCCTTTAATGTACATAACCTTAGTTTTGTTATTGTTTGAACATATGCTTAATCCTACGCAAAAAAAAATGAAGTAAAACTAAGTTTTTCTCGGATTTTGTCGCCGTTTATTTTTAGATTTTAGGTCACGACGTTTCGACACCTTTGCAGGTATTATAGTCACGGGCAGACTCACCTGCCCGTGACCATGATACCTGCAAAAGTACATAAACCGCGACAAAATCCGTTTGATAGAAATTGGTTAACAGGAAGATAGTTCTTCATTCATCTCAGTTCAATGTCCCAAGTCGTCAAAAGAATGTCGTTATAATACTTTCAGCAAACAATCTTTGAAATGATTTTATCGCCACTAAGCTATAACACTATCTTTCTAAAAAATCTGTTACAAAAATATAAAATTCTTTTAACACTCGCGTAACTAGGTAGCATACATAAAAACAGCTGAAATGAGAACTTCCTCTTTTTTATATACGTTTATAAATATAAGTTCATTACTCTGATTATTATTTTAACCTGAAACTGAATTAGTATAGTTATGATTCATTATCATGGCCATCTGGTTGTGGATACGATAAAGAGGTCATTTACAGTTCTGTATTAATAAACTGAAGAATTTTAGTAATTTCCTTGGTAGGAATAAAATTATTAAAGTAGTTTAAAAGCTGATTAAAGAGATCCTACATCCAACAATCAGGAAGTTCTTTATTAATCCGTACGTAAATTTATGTGTTAAATTATAAATTATATATTATGTATGTAAGAGCGTCGGACGGGACCTCATAGCGGTCTTGGCCATCGCCGTCCATCGTGGGCGTTATAACGGCACGAATTCAGAAATAATAGCACACTTTTGTCGTCAATTATCGTTTTATTTAGATGGTCCACAACTTAATACAAAACAACATACAATAAACAGGATTACACTGGTTTATGAGCCAATAGGTTAGCCTGTGAACACCTCGTCCGGCAGCTGTCAATCGAATGACAACTGCCACTCCTCGTGGTGATACCAACTACTCTATTCGGGGTTACCCGCTCATATTTAATATTATTGATTATAGAATCGACTTAAATAATGTTGACAAATCGAGTTATGATATAATTTGTAATTAAAACTAAATAATAAGCAGCGCGCCGTCACGGCCGTCCTGCATTATCACACGTCCTCGTGTGTATGGGTCTCACCTGTGAACAATAAACATGGTGCTTAGGACTGTAATCCGTTCGGTCTCCCTGACCACATAATAGTCCCCCTTTGTTCATGTTAGACAAGAACTCACACTGATACCAAACTTTTAAGTTTAAATACTGTGAAATGTTTCGGAGCAGGCACACATAACTTATAGAGGGGGTACTACAAATGTCATATCCGTCAGTCAATGCCACACAGGCCGTTTGGTGCCACTCAGGCTAGTTTTTGCCACACAGGTCAGTCGTTGCCACACAGGCTAGTCGTTGCCACACAGGCTAGTCGTTGCCACACAGGCTAGTCGTTGCCACACAGGCCAGTCGTTGCCACACAGGCTTGTCGTTGCCACACAGGCCAGTCATTGCCACACAGGCCAGTCATTGCCACACAGGCCAGTCATTGCCACATAGGCCAGTCATTGCCACATAGGCGTCATTGTCACATAGATTAAAAAGTTTTGTTTTTTCAAGGTAATGCGTTAATACTTACCATGGCCGTCATCGGCTCATTCTGTCTCAACTTGGTTGGTTGGGATCTCTAGTCCACCATTTAGCTCTAATGGAACATAACATTCGGGCACTACATGAAATAGTAACTGAACCGAATAACCCTGAATTGAAACTGTAGAAAGAATTTGGATGTTACAATTAAGGCGTGCGTTACCTATACCCAATAATGTTACTGCATTATATTGTCGTTTGCCTGGAAATCTATCGGACAGAACTTGAGGTCTACTCTCTTTCTCCGAAACGAAACTTCGTAAACGAACGAAATTTAAACGAAGTTTCGTCAGTGACCCTACTCTATTTCATTTTCGGCCGCGCACAAGAAGTTCGAAACCATAGACAATTTTCGTTAACGATAATATCGTGTGGGTCTTTTATGATGTCATCTTAAGTAAATTACGGTTTTTACTTTAACTTAAAATTAATAAACTCTTTTGCTTTATTTTTACATTTTACAATGAAAATGTGATTTATTAAATATTTCTTGAAATATTCATGCAGAAATTATAAATATATAGATAAAAATTCTATTTTCGACGACATTCACCGCGACACAATAAAACACCCTTTCACTGTCATTGTTAACCGACTAATTTGAAGAGTACTGTTTCATGCCAACAATGGGTATGTCACGAATGACAACCAAAAATGTCTGTATATTCACAATCTAATCATAACATGTCAACTTCAACTTATGATTTTTTGTTTGAATACTTTGAAAAGTTTTCTAAAGTAGCCTCAGGACCGAGCTCGCAGGTCTCAGGACTGACCTGGCAGGCATGAGGACTGAGCTGGCAGGCATCACTGCTGCCCTGTTGCAGCTGTGTGGTCTTGGTAGACAATATTTAGATAGGAATTAAGATTTTGTTACTGTTTTGTTTGTTGTGTTTCTTTATTATATTTGTGTTTAGATAGGGTTAAAGTAAATAAAACTTTATTATAAGTATAAATTTTATTCATATTTATATTCCTCGCCCAACTCCTCGAATAATTTCCGACTGAGTCTGTAATTTCCTACAAACTTGAAGTCGGGAATTTCGCTAATATTTCGTCGATTGCGCAGGCGGCGCCGGTTCCTTCTACGCTCTACACGTTCTTCACGTAAAGCAGCTTCGATTAAAAGCATTCTTGAAGCCATTGCCAACAATTTTCTCACAATATTCACAAAACTAAACGTAAAACGAAAATCAAAAGGTAACACTTTTGGTTTCGTCAAATTTGAGGTTAAAATTACGAACAATCGTCTGTCAAATTCAAATATTCGTTCGCAAGATTTCGAATTAGAGTAGGTTTAGAGAATCTTAACGTCAAAAATTTTTCGTTCGTCCGAAATTTCGGAACGAAATGGAACCGTGGTAGGAAAGACGCGAAATTTCGTTCGAAACTTCGTTTTTCGTTGAATAAGAGTAGACCTCCTTGTTTTATTAAAGAGCATTCGGCCCCTGAGTCGAAACAAAATGAAAACTTCTCACCGATTTCATCTAAGAGCTGACCCATGGTTGGTTGGATGGTGCAGACATCTACTCGTCGTTCGGTTCGTGCATCGCTAGCCTGGCTGGCCTTGGCACTCGGGCAGCGCGGTGCAATGTGGCCTCGTTCGCCACACTTGAAGCAGGTTGGAGTAATTGTATTCTTCTGCGCGCTAACTTTGACTGTTGACATGAGGTAGTACCTGAAATCTCAGATCGTGTATGAGCATTGCTGTCACGAAAACTATTGCTTCGACATTCACTGAATACGTGACCTGGCTTGCCACAGCCGTAGCATCGCCGCTCATTCTCCATACGTGGTCTCTTCACTTCCACAGTTGGAGCAATCTTCTCACTAGTCGCCTGTCCTCTCTTTCTAAAGGTAAAAGCCATGAGTTCTTGTTGCAATTTATTACGAGTGTCAATCTCAGTAGTAAATGTTATTCTTTGCAATCGTGGCTCAATTTTCGAAGCATGTGCTAGAGTAAGCGCGATCGCAATCTGTTCTTTCGATAAAGACTTCCATCGCCCTAATATAGTGCTCATAAATCGCCCGGCATATGCAGACAAACACTCGCCTTCCCTTGGACTACTATTGAGTAATCGCCACAAAGGGGAATGACGAGTCTAGGCCCAGAATTGCACAAGAGATTCGTTTTAAAAAAAAAATATGTTGGTATTTTTCAAATGTCTGCCACGTATTCATTAGTCTGTGCATGTCGGTAACATTTTTTCATAAATATTAAACATTATAACGACTAAAATAACGGAACTTGAACATAACATGAGTTTCAAATGTTGCCTTTACAAAAAAATGTTGGCAGGTAACTAATCAGAATAATAAGTTTTCGTTTATTATTAAAAACCGTTCATTTTCTTCCCAGCAAACATACATTATACCTACCTAATTCCTTAAAATATCTTTTAATAATTATTATTATACCAATTATTAATAAAAAAATATATCTATAAATCGACCTTTTCAAAAAATATATCTATCTATAAAAACTTTTTATGGCAACTTCCTATTGTTGTGTCAAAGTTTTACTTGTCACTGTCAGTTGCCGAAATACGTAAATGTCAAAATCATTGCCCATAATGCTTCTAGCAACTCCATTGCGGTTACTTGCTTATGTTTATTGCGGTTTAAATTGACTACTTTTCGCTTTAAATACTGACTCTGACGATTCTCCTATACCTGACGACCACGGCCTGATTATGGATTCTGTTCCCGCTACTCATGACGACACTGGCGACATAAACTACAGTATATAAGATGGAATATAAGAATCTTAAATAACTTTGAAATGCTAAATTCTTTGTAAATTATTTCTATTACTAATTAATTGTTAGAATTGCTCCCTATTATTATTATTATTTTATATTTGTGTGCACAGAGGGCCTAAATTACTATGGCGACTTGGCATTCCCCTTTGCAGCTGGAGTCTCAACAGTATCAAATCTAGCCAAGAACAGGTCTTTTAATTGCGGCCATGTCATTCCGGGAAAACTAGATTGGGCAAGCCATGATGAAGCCGATCCCTTAAGTGCCTTGCTCATTGTGATTATCAAATCACTACTAGAAATAGGTATTTCTTGTAAACATATGTCTACTGTTTCACACCAAGCGCGAGCGTCGTGCTCTGCAGCATCAGGATTGAACTCAGGTAGCGTTATTTTCATGCTGGACCCACGTGGTTCTCGAATTGCACGTATTAACTCCATCATATTTTGTTGCTGCGCTTCAAAAAGATTTTTCCAACGGTCACACTCATTATCTTGTGAAATATTAACGCTCTGACCTGTATTGTGTTCCTGATTCGCCGCTGGTAATCCCACTTCTGATGTAAGAGCGTCGGACGGGACCTCATAGCGGTCTTGGCCATCGCCGTCCATCGTGGGCGTTATAACGGCACGAATTCAGAAATAATAGCACACTTTTGTCGTCAATTATCGTTTTATTTAGATGGTCCACAACTTAATACAAAACAACATACAATAAACAGGATTACACTGGTTTATGAGCCAATAGGTTAGCCTGTGAACACCTCGTCCGGCAGCTGTCAATCGAATGACAACTGCCACTCCTCGTGGTGATACCAACTACTCTATTCGGGGTTACCCGCTCATATTTAATATTATTGATTATAGAATCGACTTAAATAATGTTGACAAATCGAGTTATGATATAATTTGTAATTAAAACTAAATAATAAGCAGCGCGCCGTCATGTATATAAATAAACTTAATAGGGTATGTTGTTCTTTTTAAGTACATAATATCTAGACGAGTAAAAATTATTAAAAAAAAAATTGTGTTTAAAAATCGATCGAAATTGAATATGGATTGGACTCAACATAATATTGGAAATTTGTCTAATTATAAAATATGATTATAAAATATGATGATATAATATAAATTAATTATCTATAGCAAATAGTATCTATCATTCGTTCAGAAATAAAATAATCTGGCGCTAAAGGCATTAAGCATGCAAATTGGAATTGGCTGACGTTCGGAAACCGACGAAGTGACGTTTCACTGTCGAGGTTTTTAATTGGCAATATCTATCTGTTATTAATTTGTTATAATTTTCATGAATTTGGTACATAAAATATTAAATAATACATATTTTAGATTAGCCGTGCTTCAACACTTAAATTAATTAAGGATGCTTTTATGAATTTTCATTTAAATGTAAGTGTTTATTTCTAAATAGACAAGTACCTACCCAGGTAGGTAGAAAATGATACACACAATTACCTAATTAGGTTCTTATTTAAATTTCTTTATTTATATTTCCTAACTGTGTGTAAATATAACATACTAATTTATCTACCAAATACACAGAATCTCGGTTTTTCAATTTAGTCTTAGTAGTTATATCGTTATTGAATATAACCATTAAGCAAAGTAATAAGTAGAATATAAAGAACCATAGGTTCTGCTAAAACAAAATTTTCAAATAAACAAGTGATAATTTTGCTTGTACACGACCTAATCCCTGTATTAAACTTTCACCGTTTATTGGACACAGTTGCGACAAACCCCAATTAAACTTTCCTATACCCTAAGACTAATCCATCGTGAATAAAATAAAATATTGAAATATTCATGTGATATAGAGTATCTCATTAATTTGAGGGTTATAAATAAAGCTGCCGAAATTAGATGTTTATTTTTTAACACGTTCGTCCATATAAATGCGTTAATTGATAAATAAATAAAAAATAAATAAATATATGCGGACAACATCACATACATTGTTCTGAACCCAAAGTAAGTAACTAAAGTACTTGTGTTATGGAATTCAGATACAACGAAGGTACCACAAACACCAAGACCCGAGACAATGTAGAAATGTGATTTTCTACATTGACCCGTCCGGGGATCGAACCCGGGACCTCAGAGCTAGCGACACCTTGAAACCGGTGCGTACGCCACTCGACCACGGAGGTCGTCAAATGATAGTTTATGGTATTACACAAACTGATATTTTAGCAGTTTACTCACACCTCGTGACTATCGTTATGCATAATTCAGTATCCGTATGAATCCGGTTATGTTTTCCCTACAAAGATTTTACGATCGAAGGAACGAGAGGAAGGGCCAAGGCGGCCAAGATACAGTTACATTACACAAATAAAAGAGAAGGTGTCTTGAAGTATAAAGAAGTTCAAGAGTTAGCACAGGACAGAGCCAAATGGAAAGAGCCGCACCGACAAGAGCATGGCTCTTAAATTGACGATGATGATGATTACAAAGATTTTACATACAAATGCTATAACTGAAGTTATAGAATTTTTAGAATTTCTAGAATTACTTACTGATGTAAGTAATTTTAATTGTAAAAACGAAAGTAGCCTTTGCTGTAGATACACTAGACTTTGTTTTACTGCTTGGTGTTCTAAAAGTCTTAACTCAAAAAATGGTTAAACAAATAACCATTTAAATTGAAATGGTACTTAAAAGTATATTAAATTTCAGACAAAATGACTGTTTCTCATTTTTATGCGAAATACATTACATTTTTATTTCAAGTCGAGACTGTCCCACAGCTGGGAAAACGCCTTGCCCAATTCAATCCGGACTTCCGTATATTCAGCGATATGTCGTACATAATACTGATTGTGAAGCTATATTTGATACTAGCTGTTCCCCACGACTACGTCCGCGTCAATTTCTATAATTTTCCCCGTTTTTGCAACATTTTTCACTGCTGCTTCACTCCTATTGGTAGCAGCGTGATGTTATATATCCTAAAGCCTTCCTCTATAAATAGACATATACAAAACAAAATAATTTTTCAATTCGAACTAGTAGTTCCTGAGATTAGCGCGTTCAAACAAACAAACTCTTCAGCTTTATAATATTAGTAAAGATTATTATGCGTTTCTTTAAGATTCAAAATATGCTTAATACACATCAAAAGATTCTTGTTTTCAAACCAGTTAAAACACAAGAGTAGAATCCCACAGTACAAAAGTAAAATTCCCTCCCATCATTTCCAACTCGTTAAATACAGAGGTGGTGTAAAAATATATACCTACATAAGTGTAACAACCGTCGCTAGCGGCCACCGTTCCTCTGACCCATTTCCACCAATTTCCTTTCTACAAATCGCCTGATGATAAGCAGTACTCGATTTCGTAGCCCTACTGTTAGTATAAGATGTATATTGTATACGACAAGATACATTGTGGTTGTGGTATATATATGTATGTATTTATAATAGTAACATGGTGGCCCTGTCGATAACTGCGTATACATAACTATGTAAGTGCCTGTGGGAATGCGTGCCCCACAAAACCACAGACAACCACGTGGTAGCCCAGACGGAGATGAAGAGATGTGCTGGATTCCTATATGAAGGACTGGTCCACGTTTGCCCTTAATAGAGAAGAATGGAAGGAAAGGAGGCCTTTGCCCAGCAGTGGGACAGCATGGGCCAAGTGCCTGTGGGATCTATAACCATGTATTGCCCGCTGTGGTAATGATAGTATTTGCGATATAAACATGTTAAATAATTTTACAAAACAAATAATGTAGATTTTCGTAATTAGTTTAAATGAGGTCTAAAACCAACCAATGTAAATAAGTATAACAGAATACCTTGACGACCTCCGTGGTCGAGTGGCGTACGCACCGGTTTTCAAGGTGTCGCCAGCTCTCAGGTCCCGGGTTCGATCCCCGGACGGGTCAATTTAGAAAACCACTTTTCTACATTGTCCCGGGTCTGGGTGTTTGTGGTACCTTCGTTGTTTCTGAATTCTATAACACAAGTGCTTTAGCTACTTACTTTGGGTTCAGAGCAATGTATGTGATGTTGTCCGCATTTATTTATTTATTTTTATTTATTTACTACTACGTTTTTATACTACGATTTTCTTAGCAACTGTATACCTGAATAGTGTATGAATTAACATCATATACTTAGTCAGCAATGCTTAACGTGTATAACATCGAGCGCACGAAATATTTTTAAGGAACTATCAAAACCTTTTGTCGACTCTACTCGTGATCATAGGACTGGTTTGTTCCTTGCACAGAGAATCGGCATAGCCATTCAACGTGGCAATGCTGCCAGCCTTCTGGGCACGTTACCCGCTATTGACAAGGATGACGATGATTTTTTTGACGCGTGTTTGCTTTATTTTTTTATTGTATAATTTTAATTTTAGTATTGTTGTAAGATTAGTGTTTGTTGTTATATTAGATTTAAGTACAGATAAGCACATATGATGAAAGTCAGGTTAACGTAGTTATAGGCATTTATCGTAACATAATACAGCATTATCTTATCTACAGTACAAGACAGAAGTAATTCGAAGTTACAAAACTACCATTAAACAATACTTATAAATATAACCTAAAGCCATATCATTATAATATTATTATAACCAAAATTGACGTAATAAAGTAAAGGTTAAATCTAAATATAACGCAATTATGTATTAATATAACGGAACAATTGATTGTTATAAAAGATTGAACCAAGAAACAAATATTTCAACATGAAAATTGGAAATATGAGGAAATACCAGTATGTTGTTGTTGCGATTAAAAAGCTGATGAAAAATAAGGCTGATCCCGTGTATGGTTTATTATTAGACGAGGAAAAACAATTTTAGGAAAGCAAACGGATTTTTATCAGTTAATTAGAAACAACTTCCAGGATGTAAAATAATTGAATACTCATAGGTAAATGTAAAAGGGACTGATTTCTATGTTTTAATGAGTCCACTTCCGAGATATATCATATCGATGTTTTTTTTTATAAATCGACCTAAAATTGCTCGGGATATCGATTAAAAAATACATAAAAAACCAACCTCCAAATTGAGAACCTCCTCCTTTTTGGAAATCGGTTAAAACAGTTTTGTTTAGTATTCAACAATATCACTGCTATTTGATAC
The DNA here is from genome assembly GCA_905475315.1 of Autographa pulchrina. Classification (NCBI taxonomy): domain Eukaryota; kingdom Metazoa; phylum Arthropoda; class Insecta; order Lepidoptera; family Noctuidae; genus Autographa; species Autographa pulchrina. Next base: position 7,153,155 of record FR997784.1, on the reverse strand, counting down.
AGATCTGACGTTTCACTAAACCACACTCATGAACCTCATAAATAAATGACTTCGTAAGTAAATCCATTTTAGACGGAAAACTAAATTCTACGCGAATCCAAGATGATTCGGCTAATCATACTCCATACACTATCATACTTTATTTGTGGATTGCAGTACATAATACAAGATTTAATAACAGATTTACTCTAAAATATTGTTGGGTTAACGTTTATAAATCTCACCATGAACGCACGGACACTACGGACGGAAGGAATAAATATTTAATTCTTATAGCCATAATATGATTACATGATATAAGCCAAGCAGTTACAGTAGGTGGTATATAAGTGATTTTGGTTGACATTTTATTTGATTTTTTCCTAAACATTTGTACGCTGGAAACAGCAGAATATTTTGGACATGATATTATGTTTAAACATCTTTTGTAACAATATTCTGGCAAATAAATGTATTATTTATTATTATTATAAAAAGAAAAATTAAAAGTGCAGGTTCAATGCCAATCAGTATGTGCTTGTAGAAATACATACATACATAATTGATTTAAATAAAAACATCAAAAAGTTCGTCATGACGTCATGAGGTACACAGTTTGACACCAGTGAGTCTATTACATAATTAAATAAAACATGTAAGAGTTTGTAAACTTTTCCTTTTTAAGTAAGATTACACAACTCTTACACGAAATTTGTTTTTCTTTTAAACTTGTATTTTTTATTTCGCATTAATTTGTTGTGTAACTTAAAACCTTTTAATTAAAGCAAACTCACTGCTTGAAAAAGGTCACTTCCTGAAATGCTATCCTTGGTAATCTTTGGCCAGTTTCTTAAGTCACTCAAAGCATGGCTAAATAAAATATATCTAATAATACAGGGTGTTAAGAAAACCCTGTCCGATCCGTGGAGGTGTTGTTAGGTATCGTTATCTGATTACAAAAGTGTGAAAAAAATGGAAAACCGAAAAATAAATAAAAACCTAAAAATTATTATCAAATAGCGAGAGAGACAATCTGCGTCCGACAGAAGCTACCTAACGAACAAACAAAAGGCCTCCAAAAATACTGACGAAAATAGTATTTTAATTTTTGTTTTAATCTCAAATATAGGGAATTATCCGCCAAAAAATGGTTATTTCAAAATTCATTATTATTATTACTATCATGAATATTCCAAATTTAATATTTTTTTGGGCATTTGATTATGAACCCTATATCACCCTTTCGGGTCGGACAGGGTTTTCTTAACAACCTGTATAATAGTTTTACTAACAATTACAGTCTACAGCAATTGACGATACTGATACTATTAGGATCTTTATTACCAAAGCAGTAAAGTACAATTTCGCGATTGTTAGATAGCCTGTTCAAAATACATACTTCAAAGAGTTCATAATTAGATGTACGGTTATATTCATTGATGCCTTCTCTGTAATTAAATAAGTCAACACAATACCCTTATTAAGTATAATTAAGGCTATTTCGTTGATACCGTTAGTTATAAGCTTAGTTCACATGAAACAGAGGTTGAAGGGTTTGTTCCTAATTCTCGTGGAATTACGAAATGCGGTTTGTTCTACTGGAGATAATAATTCTAACAAAAAAAAACCGACTTCAAAATAAGTCTCATATTTATTTTTTATGGATCCCAGTGTCAAAACTGGTGCAAAATTAGCACCAGCTTTCAAATAAAAAAAGAATCATCAAAGTCGGTCCACTCAGTCAAAAGCTCTGTGGTAACAAACATAAAAAAATACAGTCAAATTGAGTACCTCCTCCTTTTTTGAAGTCGGTTGAAAAGCAAGGATGCCAATCGCTTGAAGTATTGATCTTAATTAAGGACAAATTACAAATATGTTGAGATGTTAAAATATGTACTATCATGTACACTACTTTAATTAAGGTTTTTAAAAATGGGATTTCTCAACTTTTTGATTTTTGCCCTTTTCCAAAGCTGTTTGATCAATGTTTATTTCATAAAATATTTTGTGAGTAATGAAAAATGAGAGTGTTTGCCAGTTACATTTTACGTTAAGTAAATGTATTTACACGTCACGGGCACGGGCAGACTGGCTGCAGTCTGCCCGTGACCATGATACCTGCAAAGGTGTCGAAACGTCGGGACCTAAAATCTAAAAATAAACCGCGACAAAATCCGTAAAAAGTAGTTTTTTATTTCAATGTCTAACATTCGCGTAAACCAAAGAAACCAATATGTATTTACGAACTAAGAATCGCAGAACACATCTATCGTACAGAGATTTTAAAGTCCAACCACTCATTAGTAAATAAACAAACGATCGCGATACTACAATGATAATATTATGTAAGTCATTATTATTATTTGCACTAATGTATTAAAACCTATTTACTTAAAGCCCGAGGTTTAAAAAAACATGGCCATCGAGTAACCTACGACCTTTCTCTGGTTTGAGGTAAGGATGCCCTTTTAGGTAGAACCTGTATTATTTCAATGTATGTAAAATTTTAATGGTTATGTTACCTTTATTATTTTGGTAAATGACATATTTTTTGTATGATTAAGTTGAATGAAAATACGCATAAAAATGGGATGTTTTTTTTTCCAAGAATTTTTAATTCATTATAATTATAGATGTTGAACGGATCAAGGACAGGTAATTTCATTTTTCATTTTAAATTGTTTTTTTTTTCAAATGCGAAAAGTGAAAATATAATCGTGTATCGTAGTTAAAATAGGTTTTAATTCCGTATTGTGAGAACAAACTTGTCTTTAATTGCAATGTTTGTTTAGATAATACCAAGGCATTTTAGTTTAATTGAACGAAGCGGTAAAAATGACAGAACAATTAATTGTAACTCCCTAAAAACGATCCGTTCTAATTAGACACCACTTGTAGCTTTATAGTCAAACCATCGTTAAACTCGAGAAAAAACATTACAATGTCGTTATATTTTTATAACTCTATCATAAAATTTTAAATTATCTACGTACAATTTTCTTTTTAATTATTATTTTCATGTTCACAATATTGTATTATTTAACTGGGGTTTTTAAAACAAATAAACTGTCTTCTATATACATGTTTGAGGCCATAAAATATATGAAAAATAAAAGCCAATATTTATTAAAATTAATTAAAATTACCTTCAAAATAACAGCAAAACAAAACCACTCACAAACACAGCACAAAACAAATTTAAAATTTTCATAAAAAGAACACTAAACTGTATTCCTCACTCACTGAAAAATAAAGCGTTAAATTTTTAAAAAGTCCTTCGTTCTCACAAAAAAAGTTTGTACGCGCGATTTTATTTGAGACTTGAGACTTGTGTCTGTTACAACGCGCGCAGTACTCGACGATCGCTTACCGCCACTGAACGCGAGCATTGGCTTCACGCGTGCGCAATAGGGCCCTGGCAGAATCGCCAAATGCTTTATTTTTAGTGCTTCGCTTTTACCTGGGCTTTCAATTACGAAAGTAAGTCACAATGACTTACTTTTTAAGTCTTTGTTTTATGTTACTTCATCTTAGAGACTAAGATTGTGTGCTGTCCTTCCTTGTAGTTTTATGGAAATGAGTTTTTAAACTACTAATCTATTTTTAAGAAAAAATTACATTTGGAATAATACCTACAGCAACATTATTTCACTTGTTTTAAGTTTTTAAATATTTTTTTCACATAGATAATGAGTGATAAAATTAGATAGCTCTTATCTCATCATGTCATCACTTACTTTTATTTACAGTGTCCATAAATTATCTTTATTATAATTGCTCAGACAGTTCATTAATCTGTTCTATTTAATTTATTTAAATTTATATTTATTCTACAACATTTTATAGTTAATCTGTCAGCATCTTCATAAAAACTTCAAGTGCGTCCAAATGTCACTGCGGTTGACCGCAACTGCTGTGGGATGTTGGTGACAGTTGGCCAAACATTGGCGTATTAGACTAACGAATTTGGATATCATTTTTTCAAAATGAACTTATGAAGTAATTGAGTGTAGTACGAGTAGTCACTTGTTTTGTCGTTGTTTATTTTAAATCGCTAGAAGTATTTATATGTATGGCACAGTTTATGTACTTATTATAAAAATGATCTTTGACAAATAAGGTCAAAAAATTTATATAAAAAATTGGATATCAATAACTCATTTTGAGCTGAAATTTTCCGAACTGTCTCTATACCAGACGTACTCTTCACCCATTGAGGATAGATATAACCTTTCATTAACACCCTGCATAAGTCATGTCCTCGCTTTTCGAAGACCAAAATCGAATTCGCAAGCTTACTTATCTAGTATTGGTTACCTACATTTTTATATTTTGTATTTTCTCCATGTTATTATGATCTTCTTAAGTATACATAAACCTTGACCATAAGTTTTCTTAAACCTCCATGAACTAAAGTTGAACGCGTATATAATTTCGTTGACGGTTGAAACCAAACTGTTAATCGAAATTAGAATCAACTAATACGTCGCGTCACTATTACCGGATGAACTGACAACACTAGAGGTCTATTGGGTAATGGCGGCGCGTGCGATTCTCGTTGTAGTAGTCTCTTGCATTGTATAAATTAATAATAAGCATTATGGCGTCGTTGGCCTCTAAAAGTATTGTAATTGTAACGTTGTATCCATTCTTATGATAATATATTGTAAAGTTTAAAGCATCAGTGTTTTCCTTTTAACGTGGTTGAAACTAATACGTAGGAAGCCATCTTGTTCGGGTCTGAAGGTCGGGTCGGACACTGATGCCGGCTACTTAAATAAATAATTTGTTTAAATGGGGTCTTATAGATTGAAAGGTGAGGGTAGTGGATTGGTTATTTAATTGAGATGAAGTAATGGAAAAAAACGTTTTATTAATCAATTTTTGGAAACCTAAATCAACGTTTAATTAAGTAGGTATATTGATTAATTGATGTAGGGACATACTTTAGGTCTGGTCTAGGAGGATGAAAAAAAATATTAAACATAACATACATTAACATACCATCACGCCTGTATCCCCGAAGGGTTAGGCAGAGGTGTACTAATGTACACCCACAGTTCGCCGGTATGTTTAGGTCCCATGTAATAGGGGGCGAGCCTATTGCCACTAACCGGGCACAAATCCAAACTCCGACCTGCTAATGAGAATTTCATAGAAAACCCAATAACACCTTGATCGAACCCAAGACCTCTAGCGTAGAAGTCGCTCTTAGCACCACTAGGCCAACGAGGCAGTTAAAAAACATATGAAATTGCATATTTAATATTAGCTCTAATTTAAATAATTAAATCCATTTTTTTACCTTTTTCTACTTCTACTTGTATAGTCGCTAACGAGGCAAAAAATTATAACATCAAACATATTTAAAAAAAAAACCTACTCCTCATTCGATCATAATATATGTTTTAAGTCTTTCATTACCTATTCAAAAACCTAATTCAAAACAAGAATCATCCAAACTAATATTATAAATGCGAAAGTAACTCTGTCTGTCTGTCTGTCTGTCTTTCTGTCTGTCTGTCTGTCTGTCTGTCTTTGCTTCACGCCTAAACTACTGAACCGATTTGTGTGAAATTTGGTACAGACATAGTTTGGAACTTGAGAAAGGACATAGGATAGTTTTTATTACAAAAAATAAAATAAAAAATAAAATTTATTCCGGACATACAGCGCCATCTATTGGTCAAGCGTCGGCATCAATTCAGTACTGAAAATTCATCGGAAAAATGTAAATAAATAGTAAAAAGGTATGAAAATATAATATAATACAACTTTTAGTACAAAGAAAATGCTCTAACGGAGTATAGATAATTCTATTAGTACTACTTTTTGGATATAAATAATTTAAATTTGATCATGTTGGCGAGGTTAATAGAGGTTAATAGTTGTTTTTAAAATTCATAGATGGAGTTGCGCATTTTCTTCTATACATCTAATAAAACAGTAAATTACAACATTCTTTTGCCGGGGGTCAGATTTCATGTTACAGTATCAATTATGAACTACTGAATTGATAGCAGTAAAAAATTGAGAGAATGTTTTTGGTAAATCGTAGACGGTTGTTAGCTATTTTTAAACACGCTAATATATCTAGGTAATACGGGGTGGAGCTTTAAATTTCCAAATTCATTTTCTCATCTGCACACGTAAATTGGCATTATTGACATATAAACAAGAGGTAACTATGGCAGGCTACGGTAGCCATAGCGACCATTCTTCATTGTGATTGAAGTATACTTTTTGGAAAACTAGCTGTCGTAGTAAACAGCTTGGTGGTTGTAGGATTGGAAATGGATGTCCATGCTGCAGGTTCAAATCCAGTTGTTAATGATTGTATTTTTGTTCTTGAGTCCTTTTTGTTACATACGTTTGAATGTTTTGTTACTCAAGTTCAAGTCTCAGTCGAGCTAACACTTTTTGTGTTCTATTAGGTTAACTTTTATTAGTTTAAATCTTTGTATCATTTTGTTGTTTCTTTCGCACTGAGCAACAACTTTATGTCGTGCATTTTTTTACTAGACCGATGCATAAGCTCAAAATTATTATGTTTGTATTTTAAATTTTAAGTGTGTTGCTCATTGCAGATCAAGCATGTCATATGCTGTAAAGAACGTCTGGCGTAAATGCCCTGACCATAGATATAAATCTATGGCACCGACATTTACTCCTGAATTGAAAAATAAGATTCCTCATAGATCATTTTATAGTTGTAATCTATGAGGAATCTTATTTTTCAATTCAGGAGTAACTTTTTTAAATTATTTCATCAAAGTAATGTGTAATGTTTTCTGTTGGTCATCTATAGAATTCCATGGACAAGTTTTTTTTGTATTTGTAAATTTTTATTGTTTTAACTCAAAACCCAATGATCTTTTATGATATAATTTTTTAGTAAGTACTTACTCTTTAATATTCATTTTAAGGTAGCTTGCTACACGGGTTTTAATGCGTTGATCCAGATAAATCTTCTATTTTTTCGTTTACAAATTTCATTTTGTTTGTGTACCTATTTACTGGAAGTTTGGCCCAAAAACTAAAATAAAATAAACTTTCTATCGCATTCTCTACATTTTAAAATTAATATTGCATCATTTGAGCTCAGCACCTTATGCTGGGCAGTATCATCATCATCCACAGAACTTTTCCTCCCACTGTTGGGCATAGTTCTCCCCTTTTTCGTGCCATTTTCTACGGTCCTGTGCCAGCCTCATTCAGACTCGACCCGAGACTTTAACTATGTCATCGACCCATCTTGCTCCCGGACGACCGACGCTTCTTTTGCCATGCCTTAGCCACCATTCTGTCACCGTCTTAGTCCACCTGCCGTCATTTCGTCTGGGCAGCATAAAGCGACTTTATTGTTAAGGATACAGCCCCAGTCCAAGGCTTTGATCAGGGTAGAATGCGGTTGTCCTTGGTCTATTACTTAGTTTCCAGTCATAAATAATTTTAACCACAGTTTTGGTAGTTCTGATCCTGCGCCTCTCTATTGTCAACGTTTTCTTTCAGTTTCACGGGTCTCAGGTAAATACCTTATTAAAATGGAGCCTGCTTATCTCAGTCGTTCATCCCTTTAAAAACAACACACTCGCACACTCTTTTGCCTTTCATTAGCAGCCACCATTACCAGACCACATAGTTCCTAGCTGCTAAGTTCCTTAACTTATTTCCACATATACTCTAGGCTTAGGCACCGCACTGACATCTGGTAGCTATTAACTAAGATGAGAACACTACCTTAGTCTTAAAACCGGACTTCACCAAACCAGAGATGAGAAGAGCGGAGCGTAAATAATATTGATATCTACTTTCAATTTTACTGCGTAGTTCAGTATTTCGAATTTCGGGGTTTCGAACCAAAACCCCGATCTCGGTAGTCTTACTAGGGACTGCTGTACCAACGAAATACTATTGCAAAAAAAAAAAGCGGTAAATTGTTTTTTTTGGCACGTGTCAAGCAATATTTGTGACAAAACTCTAGGTTCCACATCTGATACATTTTGCGTATAGCAGACTACTTAGAAACATTCATCTAGCGAAACAAGATAATATTGAAGTGTTCATGTGTTTTGTAAATTTTTAAATATATAAAAAGAACATTCTGAAGCCGGTGTCTAGGTAGTTCGTGATGGTGACCCTCTATACCACAGTCTAATTTATATTTATTCGCACAGATGACTGATATGAACGCGAACATCGTCGCGGGTACAGCTAGTAATAAAAATAAATCCATAAAGTTTCATAATAAGAATTCTTTAAAACTGTCTCCCGACAATACTTGACAAAAACGGTAACGATTTTAAAACTTGGCCGTCCGTACTGTCACAAACAAAAGTGCTTTTATCTTACAAGGTAAACGAGTCCATAAGTAACTGAGTCTTCTCGATACGAGTACAGTCAACGACAAAGTTCGTAAACTGCAGTTGTTTGAGGAAGTGACAATTGCTGAGACTTTTATAGACTGACTTATTACTTGTTATTGGAACGGTTCATATTTTTGCTGATGATGGAGACTCATGAGTCACTTTAGTGATATATGTTTTTTCTTTATCTTATACAATGCCCTTATTTGTTGATGTAGGGTTTTGAACGACTGTGTTTAGTCATCACATAGCCAGGCATACATAATGTAGCCATACTGAATGCACAACTAAAAATGGCTATAAAGAGAAGGTGTCCACTAATGTCACCGATTGCAACCAGCACCGTTGTCACCGAGACAGCAACGACGACTAATTTGTCTTTGGCTTTGTCACTGCTAGGCTTATACCTATGTTTTACTGTGCTCCATTGGCAAACGAGTAAACAATCTTGAGTAATAATATTATAACTATAATAATTGGAACTTTATTTACTCTAAAACATATTTTGAACTGTCTGACTACCGCAATCAAGAAATCATCGTCAAGTAATTTTCCCATGAGATGATAAAAAGGGAATCTTCATAGTCCGCGTGAACGAACACTGGCTAAAGCAAAATGTAGGTAAATGAATACTAGTCTTATTTCGTAAATACGTATTGGTTAAAGTAACATGTTGATTATTGTTCATATTCGCTACATTATTTGTACTGTAATTAGTGATGCTGGCATTGAGAGGCATTAAGAGAATTATCGTCGGACTCAGACGTACTTTCGAGTGTCACAAATAAATTCGTATTTCAATTATTTTTGTGAGTACATGGTGGTTATTGTTATGTATTTGTAATTTGTATAACTAATGAAAATTACACGAATTTTTATGCTTACCTAAAAGCAATTTCTGGCAATTTAAACCTTGATTTTTTACCTTTTAAAACTTGAATTTTATTCAAATAATTAGAACCAATAATTATATATAATTTATAGGTGCATCATATGTTTTAAAACAATTAGATGATTGTACTGAGGCAAACAAAAAGTGACACGCCAACCCCAAACTGAGACAATCTCGTATCTTGGGACATATGTATATTATCTATCGTAATTACATCTGTATGTATGAATTCCAAACTATATACATAACTACAGACCAAATCATTTATTCAAACGACCATCAAAACTATATCTAAAATGCAATATTAATAACCTTTATAACTGATAACTTTGCGAATTAATAACACGAAGTTTTCAGATGAAGCCGCGTCAAGATTACTTGATAGCCAGTTAAACTTTGACAAGCCGTGGTCAAAGTCTCTGTTCTGTAACAGAGGATTACTAAACTCACCTTGCTTGACATGATTTGGATTAACATAATTTTCCTACTGAATAAACTTTAAGAAACTATTAGTAAGTAATATCAATTTCTTGGAATTGATGATAATATTAGATTTGTTGAGACGTGATAGATGGAATTATAATTATAGGTATAGTTGCTTCGTATAAGACCTTTATAGCAAAAATTATTAGAGGTCATGCACTGTAATACTGGTAACTCGAGTAATCTGTCATTAATTTTTTACATACATTAATTTACTTGGCTACTTGTATTTTGTATTTCTACTTTGTGACTATTTTAATTATCTTTTGACCGGGGAAGTCGCAGGCATAATTCGGAGTCTTACAGGGTGAACTTAACCAGGTGCATCTCATTTTATCCCATATTTATCATAAAATGTGTCATCATCATCTCCCTGCTCTGTTCCCAATTATTTGAGGTGCGCGCAATGCGTATTTAGCTGCCATTCATCTCTACTCATTCACTCCTTTCTTTCTCATGATTATCATCTTTCACACCATTCACTTATCTTTTATTCGGTCTCACTCGCATATATACCCATTTACAGCCATTACATGTCCCTCTTCATAACATTTATAAACCATGACAACTCAAAAATGTATAAGAAATCAAAATGCTACTATGCTTTGTATCAATGATTGACAAATCACTTAGTAACTTATAGTAACACAAAGTATGTAATTATATCCGCCAAGTCTCCATTGAACCCGTCTATTTAACTCAGTCGAGTTCATTTCATTTGTATTAATAACGCCGCATCAAGTTTCAATGTCCGATCATTGCGAAATTATTAATTAGCTTCTTAATTAATTACGGGTTGACATGGGTATTTGTATCAACTTAAGCTGAATTGTACGTATTATATTTCTTGATGTAGGTTCATATTATTATTTACATATGGCATCAGTTTCATGTCGAAATTGTGATAGTGTAGTGCAGGACACTACTACACTTAAGCGTTTTTCAAGCTATTTTGGAGTCAGCTTCCAGTCTTACCAGATTCAGCTGAATACCGAATTTTGCATAAACCGACTGCCTCTCTGACCCCAATCTATTTTACTGTGTAACACAGTATCATTTTATTAAAAAAATATATAAACACAATTGTTGGACTTTGTGTCTCATACATATTGTGTGTCAATAAGTCTGTACAACAATGCAGCCGCAATACACCAAAACCATCAATTGTTTTTATCATCATCAACACAAATAAATAAAACTGAAATGTTTGTTTGTACAAGACTTAATGTATTTTTTTGTCTGTTCGTCTGTCATTCCCTAGTGAACTTCAGAGAGGCTAAACCGATTTTAATAACATTTATTAAGATTATTGGCAAGTCGCTGATTATGTCAAGAGTAACATTTGTAGCTATTTCAGGAAAAGCACGAGGTTCCATAAAAAAAAAAAACTATTGGTACAAGCTATTAGTAGCTAGTACCAATACCGTAGCTATGCTACGGAAGCAGAAAAAAACACGAGTGAAGCCGCGGGACTCAGCAAGTAAGACAATGAAACAGTTTCAATCATTTTGCGAAGGTTTCCACTACCTCAATTTTACGAACAGTTTGATTCAGCCGCGGATACCCTATCGAATGTATTTTTTTAACAAAATGTACACAGGCCCGGCAACGTTGCCAATGCAATAAAAATGTATGTACAATAGGTTCACACCTGGCTTGATTAACATGATTGGTTGGCAAATATTTTATGTAGAATCCTTGATTTCACTGGCCTGATTTAAAAGATCATTTTTGCCGTATACTTGAGGTTATGTAAAAAGGGATAAATTAACAGTTATCTATTTTAGTTCACCACAGAATCAGAAAACATCGTGTGATTCTGTGTGTTCCCTGATAAACCAATTAGAAAATAGATTTTTGTTATATTTGAGGTTATATAAAAGGCATAAATAAGACTACTTGTATAGGTATATTTCTATATAGAAAGAAAGAAAAATCGTTTATTTGTTTCAATACATAAGTATATTAAATAAGCGCTCATTTAAAGCAAAAAGCTACTTCCATTCACTTTAGTTCACTAGATATATTTTAGTTCCCCATAGGATCATAAAATATTGTGACCCTAAAACGTGAAACTTAAAAACACATGTTGAACAAACTCAAGTAAAAATGCTCATAAAATACCAATATTGAACATTGTTCTGCTCTCTAAACAACAAAGAACAATTTAATAGCGGCAAAACCCTCAGCTTTTCATATATTTTCGTGCAACAAGTTTCTGCTGTTGCTCCCATTAGGGCCAGACTCCACGAAAGCAGAGACGAGCAGAGCGGAGCGGAGATTTTGAATTACCAATAGGAATTCGTTATTAAAGTCTGACTTCACAACGAAGTGTAAATAACGAATCCTATTGGTCGGTTGCAGGTTCGAACCCAGGCAGGTATCAATGTGGCTTTTTTACAGTTATTTGAGATACTGACAAACGGTGAAGAAAAGCATAGTGAGGAAGCCTGGATTCCAAAAATTTGAATCTAAAATTGACAGTCCCCAATAAGCAAGCGTGGTGATCAATGTTCGTTCCTTCTCTTTATGGGAAGAGGCCTGTCCCCAGCAGTGGGACGTTTATTGGCGGATTTATTTTATTTATTAAATGGTATTTTAGAAAACTTTTCCGCTCCGCTCTGCTCGTCTCCGCTTTAGTGGAGTCCGGCCCTTGACTGGGACGCACTTAGACCAAGAGCTTTGTTCCCAAACCAATAATTTCCCGTTCTTCAAAATACTTGAAATAAGACCGCTTTCGTTATGAATCTTAATTATTTTTAGCAATTACGGTTTGGTCTCGTCAAAGAATATGAGATGTTGAAAGATTTGTGAATATTGACATTTTACGGCCCTCTAAACTTTTTTAATATAAAATGTAATGTCATACTTGCTGGTCGTGTAATTTATATGCCAAAGGTTATGTTCGGAACCCAGGGAAGAAAAATTAGAAACTTCTGAAACTGATTATTTCTTTTGATATAAAACGTGCTTTTTACATATCTAAACTTATGTAGTATTTTACTATTATGTGTATTTTACATATTAACTGATTAAATAATTAATTATTTCACTTAGTGGCGTTAAATTTTCAATTGCTTTAAATACTCGAATATACAGATACACATCATAGGAAGAAGCTCTTAAAATTGACTATTTAATAAACCTACTTTGTAAACTTCAATATTACTGTGTTCAAAATCATCACAACAAAATCACTATCATCACATCAAAAAGTAGTTGCTGACTAGCGAAAATACCATATCATTATAGTTAAATAATAAATTCAATTGGTCCTACCAACTCTTCAATTTATTTGAACCACATTTTGTAACAAGCTCGTTAGCTATTCAGGTACACTTATAAGGTAGCATACGACCTTCAAAATTCAACCTTATGATCTTTATTTTTAAGTTGATATTACCATAAAATTGTTAGTATTCGATTTTTGGTTGACTGTATGCGGAAAATGTAAGGTAAAAGGCAATGTTTCGTCACGATGCATGTTACCACAAAAATATTACATCGGTACGTGAGAGATATTTCAACGATTCTAAGGAAAATTATGTTTCCATATTTTCGAGATAAAACTGTGCAAGAACCTTATGGTTATAATATTTGTTTAGATATACGGTTCTTTTAAATAAAATAAATATTTTTAGTTAATTTTTTTTCATTTTGACCAGTAACGATACTAATATGAAAAATACATTGAATGAGGCACTGACACTACATCGGTTAAGTCGGATATAGATTTACAGAAAAGTTTACATCAAATAAATACGAATACCGTATTAATATTATTTTAAAAGTAAATTACGATGTGTTCGTACTTCAATAAAAAAACAAAACAGTATCCCATACAATCAAGTCGACCACTAAAATAAATTCATTATTTAAAACGCGTCCGATTGATTTCGGAAATAACTCTCATCCATTTGTGAATGTTAACAAAATAATTACTGTAAACCATTCAGCTCGATAGTTTCGCCTTAAATAGCCAAAAGTGTTTGGTAAATTATAATTAATTGAGCTCAAATCAGTGGCTAACGGACGTACTCAGAAACGATAGTGGTTACTTAAGGAATTTCTCAATATATTTATCCCATCAATCGATTAAAGGGCTTAGAGCTGGCTTATTTAAAACAATAACAAGCAGTCAGTACATATACAACAATAATTATGTGAATGTAACAAATATTATGTAAATACAATTCTTCTTAGAAAACAATAATTATGTAAATACAATTCTTATATTTCTCAACAACATGTCTAAAAGAAACATTCATACACGGAAAAATAACACCATTTACAATACTTATAAACAAATACTTTGTTCATCAAACTTCGAATAAGACAATTTCAAAATAGCGTTCGGCTTAAAACAAAAGCTACTTCGAAATACGAAATTTTAAGAAACAAACAAAACAAGGATTGTTCTGAAGGCGTCGAAGAGTCCCGAATCATGATTAATGACGTTAAAAATCAATACTACCCTCCATTTTACTTTGTTTCTTGTCCGAAGGGAATTCGAGATTCCTTTTGCCTTTTAAACATATATATATATAATTTTGCCAATTGGGTTTTGTTCAAAAATAATTCGTTAATGGCTTTTCAAACGTTCGCGGTTTCCTTTGAGACTTATATTAAAGTTGGACTTTGTAAATAATTATTTTTCGATAATTGCTTTTGTTGAGAAAATGGTAGGTACATTTAGTTCTAAGTATACCATATAATATAAACTAGAACAATGACTAGTAGTTTTAATTTATAAGGTAATAATTTGAATTAATAATTAGGTACGTCAAATTAGTTGATGAAAATAAGATTAAATAAAAAAATGGTTAATAACAAATTTAACAAGATTTTTTTTTCATAATACCTAAGTAATATGATTGGTACCAGAAATATTGCAACACGCTTTGAAATTCACAAAACAAAAACAGTTTCTCATAGTTAACTAACAAGTTAGGTAACTGTTCTTAGTAAAAAATTACACAAACACCCAAAAAACACTTTCACAATCTTTCCGAAAAAATTACATAATTCAAAATAAATAGGTCACGTTGCAAATCGTAGTGAGTGCCTGTAAATTTCGTTACATGGTCCCGTAAAACCGAATTAGGCCGAATCAATCCTGGCCGGAACCAACGTGCTTCGATAAAAAGGCCTGCGTTTTATTTAAGCCCGGGCCTTTTTAGACCCCACTGGTGGGGAATGAATATAAATAGGGAGTTATTGTTCCTGTCATCTGATTGTCCATTCATTCATTCGTTCTTTGAATACGTATTCAGTGTTTTGTTTTTGGATTTAGATGAGAAAGTTTTTGACCTTCGATTTTCGAAGCTGAAAATTTTGTGCACATCATTTGTTTTGAATATATGGTGCTTCTGTGTACAATTGTATTATAACAGCTACTATAAACAGAGGTAAAATCCACCAGTTGTTGTTTAAAAAAAAGTAAATTAATTTCTCAGGAATTTGCATATGACTTCAAAATAGCTTACGTTGGGTATCAAAAACAATATAACATTTAAAGGGAGACGAAGCGATCTCGATGCTGATGGCAAGCTGTTAAATCTTAACCAAGGCATTTAATTTACTTTTCAACAATGTAATATCAACTTTAGGAGATGCAAATAGGGTTGTAAATTCAACAGCAGCTCATAAAAAAGAACATAAAAGTTTTTGTTAGCAGTAAATTAAAATAATCTTTCATCGCGAACATTTTACGAGCCCTGAAGAATTTATTCAACAGCAGGTATCAAGGAAAGTGGTCTATAAATTATCCATTGATACTATTTAATCTCTGTTTTATGTATTCACCTCTAGAATATGGGAGAAACCCTAATGGAAAACTACCAAAAATAGGGTTAGTAATAATTTATTCAAGACTCGTCCTGCTCTAAAGAATATTGTCAAAATCAATGTAATAATGAAAGTGATTTTAATAGTAAAGATACGAGTAGCTTTATTCAATTATTTTAATGAAAGAATGGCCAATCTCGACGTAGCATTATTGCTGTTTCTAAGCTGTAATTAGTTTAGTCGCGTAGACACACTAACAAAATCTTATTTCTTTGAACTATAAACCACCTGCAGAATTTTTTCAAAACCTGTAGCTTTATTGACTCAACAAACAATTATTAATCCACAACTGTTATTACATAAAACATTGGAGATTTAAACTAAATTCCAAAACAAATGTACTGTGAACAAAATACTGTCCAGCAATAAAATAAAAGAATAAAATAAATTAAAGAGGTATCCTTAAAGCCCCGTGAGAGAACGCAGAGCAATTATAAAAAGATTTTAAATCATTTATAGAATACGGTCTATTTTAATTCTTATGCCAATTGATGTTATTTTAACTTAATATAAATCAACCTTATTGCCTTGTTAATAAGGTTCAATGTACTCTGACAAGTACTGTTGAAAAAGGACATAGAATCTTTGATATTGTAGCGGAAATTGAACCTTATCTGTAAGTTTTACAGTTGTTTTTCCTGAAACTCGTGTTTGGTATACAAATTGTGATATAGATAAGACCAATCAGTTTTCTTTTCTTCCCTGTAAAGTCACGTTTGGTATTGGGTCCGTTGAAATAAAACTGTTGCGCTATCTTCAAATTGGTTTTGTTTTTAAGTTTCCTGTATTTATTTCAGACGAAGAGAGAAAGTATATGAATTTTAATCGAGAGATTTACTTGACTTACTTGATTTACTTGACGGGCCTGTTAGTCTAGTGGTTAGTGACCCTGACTGCTATACCGGAGGTCGTGGGTTCGATTCCCACCCAGGTCAAATGTTTGTGTGATGAGCACGATCATTTGTTCTGGTTGTCTGGGTGTAATTTATCTATAATATGTATGTATTTTGAAATATATAAGTATGTTTATCAGTTGCCTGGTTACCATAACACAAGCTCTGCTTAGCTTGGGATCAGATAACCGTGTGTGAGTTGTCCCGGCATATTATTATATTATATTAGATTTCGGGAGTCTTTGTCCTTAGATAGTCATTTTGTTTTGCTAAAAGGATGATGAAAACTATTTAATTTAAAATCGAGAACTGTATGAGATGTAACATGCTTTTATTTGGTTTTGGGAAGAAAACCAAATTACTATGTAATTGATTAGAAATAGCATAATAATCATAAAAACAGCTTAACAATTTTATCAAAAAAATTATAGTAAACCTAATTAGAAATGAACAAAGAATACTCATTGCCATCAGACTTTATTACAATTTATATTTGTGCCCAGCAATATTTTCATGAACTAATAATGTTTAATTACTTTGTTCCTTAATTAAAGTCCTTCAAATAAATAAGACCTTATTCTTAATTCATTTAAATGAAGGTAAAGTTAAAATGATTACGTGATGAAATCTTAATAACACCTGTTACAGTATATCCTGTAGTATGTCCCTGTTCATATACTGTTATAAATAACAAACATTCCGGTAATGTAATTACTGCTTGATTTCTTGTGTGTAACACATTTTTCTTCATGTAAAGTTAAGTAAACGCAGTAACATTATGCTTAATCAAAACCCAAAACCATAAATACCATAATATCCTAAATTACCAAAACGCTGAGCAAGACTACTTTATTTCATTGGCTAATTTGTAAAGCTGACGAAGCATGTTCTAGGCGCTCACTCTGCGTACCCTTAACAACAAATTTGCATTTAATCATGAAATGGTTCCATCTCGATTTGTAAACGAATCCATTAGGGCCGGACTTCACCAAAGCGGAGACGAGCAGAGCGGAGCGGACAAGTTTTTTAAAATAACTAATAGGAATTTCTTACTAATCTTTAGACTATCGGGCTGCATATTTATAGTAATTAATTTACGGGAATTAGGGCAAACAGACATACATACCTTTTTGGGCTTGACGTTTCGACAAGGTTACACCGGCCATGGTCGCAAGCTGACTCAAAAGGAATTCGATGTTCGGACCCGACTTAACAGCGAAGATTGATAAACGAATTCCTGTTAGTTTTTAAACAACTAAATGAATGCTGAAATAACGAGTAGTAAAGATGAATGGAAGCTGAATACGCATTGTGCTGACCCCAAATGATTGGTAACAGGACAAGGGAGATGATGATGATATTTAAAATACATCTCCGCTCCGCTCTGCTCGTCCGTTGGTGGAAACCGGCCCTCACGACGAAAGTCAAAGTTGCTCGTAGTATTTGTAGAACATTTGCTTGAGATATTGATCGCGGTGTGTACCTAGTATAAATTGTCGACTGTCTGAGACATTGTGAAGTTAAATTTAGTTTTACATTTAATTTGTAGCTAGGAAATCTAGGAAATGGATTAAGAACTCTTTAAGAATTTTACGTTAGAAAGACTTAATCTTTTTTAAGATTTATGGTTTCAATTAACATAATGTATCAAGTTGTCTGATTAAATGTGCGCCTCCCGCCGTCTGACTTTTTGTTTTGTAAAGCAACGACTTCAATCAGTTGAACTGCTTAAATTACTTTAAACAATTCAAGCGTTAAAAAACATGGTTTTCAATAATTGCAGTTACAAGCTGCAAAAATAACAACAGCATAATTATTCTGAAGGTCAAGCTGCGATAAAATCTAACAATCATAAAAAAAGACAATAGAGTTCTGAAGTTATGACTAGTTATAACTTGCAGGTCAAAGTAGGTCATGTTAAACTTAGGACCATATTTTTATGAGGTATCGATGCTGGCATAGGTCACAAATGAAAAAAAATAAGAAGACTCTGTAGTTTATAAGCATTGTGTTCATACAAGCATTGTGTAAAACATCACAACTGGAAAAACTGATTGTTTCTTTGAGAAAATGAAGGAACATTATATTTATTTTGGGAAACCTACTACACATAAACCTATTAACCTATTACACAATTATTGCCATTAATTTAACTGCATCCTGTATTCGTTAAATACTACCATATTTTTTTTTAATCATTTATTTGATGAGGTGCGCCAAGACAGCCTCGTTAAGTACAAAAAATTGTAAGATAACAAGAATAAAAGAATAATCTTATCCATAACATAAGTTAATGTAATTGAACATTGAAATGTAACGCCTTACATAATTTTAAAGTTTTTAAACGTTGACACGGCTTATAGCCAACAAGACAGGCTAGCAAAATAATTATTCCTCTTGATGTAAACATTAGAGCCCAAAAGCCTTAATTGTAAATTTAAATTCCTTTGCTTACAATCACAATATTGGAATAACTTCAAAGCGTCATTGTTTTAATCTAATCTTGTTGAAGTTGACAGTTACATTATAATACTATTACTGTGTAATTGCTCAAACATTCAATTTACTTACTTGTTGTTATGTGAATGTAGTGCTAAACTTATTTGCTTTTGTAGACATCTTCTTTTAAATCATAAGAGCTAAAATATCCTATTTACAGTTTCTTAGTGTCATTTATTAAACGAAAAAATACTTGTAACACAAAGTTTTATTGAGTGTCTTATATTGATATTTACTGTACTTTAGGAAAGACTAAAATTATTGGCAAAGGTTTTTAATTCAAACAATTATCAAAGTGAGAATTAGTTTATATATAATACACGTAACAATTAATTACAGGATGTATTTAAATTTTCTTAAATATAGTTTCATTTTGTATTGTTAAATGTACCTTCTTAATTATTCTAAGACACTTCTGACGAACGGTGAAGGAAACCATCGTGAGGAAACCTGGATTCCAAAATTTGGGATCCAAAATCGCCAATCCGCAGAGAGCAAGCGTGGTGATCAATGCTCGTGCCTTCTCTATATGGGAAGAGGCCTGTGCCCAGCAGTGGGACATTTAAAGGCTGGATTATTATTTTTTTTTTATTTATATTTTTGTAGAAGTAATTACAAGAGTATTTTTAAACTAAAAACTTATATTATGTGTAACAGATATTTAGTCAATAAGTCTCGACAATTGTTCCCAAAATTCGGTCACTGTTTTGTTTTGTGTTTTAGAAATTTCTTGTTAATCTGTTGAGGAGATTTCTGGAAGCCATTAGCCGAACCTAATCCCTAATGTACTGGAAGAGAACAGCGCGCCTACCAAGAGCACTTAAAGCAGGACTTTTGCCGATGAGTAAGCGGGACAGCGCTATGCGCAGTGTAGTGCGCCGTTTCGCTTCCACAACCTCAATAGTACTACTTTAAGAGATCATGGTACGGGAACAGTGCTAACGTTTTATCAGAGAAAGGAATTTTTCATTCATTTTTTCCCTCGGTGTAAGAATTTCAGGTAGCGATTTGGAACAACCGGATTTGTGTAAGAAAATCTTTTATTGTTTGTTATTTTTGTAATCGAGTTTTTTGGGGATATTTTTAGGTTTCATTCAGATTTTATTATTAGTATTCTCTTCTTTATTTCTGAAAGAATCTAATATTTTAGGCAGGTTATTCTGATAAAGTATATTAATTTTTCAGAGCGGAAAAATTCCACAAAATAAAATTAGTTGTTGTGTTTTTTGTTTATAATGTATTCAAGTATTTTTTTATGCCAGTTTATCTAAATAGACCGCTCGTGTAAGAGATGCCTACTAGATTTTCACCAATTGTAATGTTAGTTCATAATGATTTTTGTTTCGCATCTATGATCTTATCTTACTTATATCAAATCTTATACGATTATATTTAATTCCTTCTGTTTATTTTTGACAGGCCTGTTGGTCTAGTGGTTAGTGACCCTGACTGCTATACCGGAGGTCGTGGGTTCGATTCCCACTCAGGACAAATCTTTGTGTGATAAGCACGATCATTTGTTCTGTGCCTGGGTGTAATTTATCTATAATATGTATGTATTTAGAAATATATAAGTATGTTTATCAGTTGTCTGGTTACCATAACACAAGCTCTGCTTAGCTTGGGATCAGATAACCGTGTGTGAGTTGTCCCGGAATATTATTATTATTATATATTATTATTAATCAATTAATTTATTGACAAAGTGTTCACCGTTCGTATACAATATTTGTTAGAAACCCACAAATTATAAGCTCTAAATACATTTTGTTAATGGAATCGGTGTGTCTCGTATTAATTGTATTGCGTATCTAAAAGGCTCTCAGATTCAGTATAAACATGGTACAGGCACTTATAAGACATCTCTAATATAAAGTGACGAAGGTGAGAGTTTAATTGCGGAGAAATACCTACAGTCCTACAGTTAATTGTTTGTGATGGTCGTAGAAATTGATATGGGTTATTTTTGGTGCTCTATTTTTAGTGGGTATAGATTTTTACTTTGCTGAAAGAGGAACTGTCGGTTAAGAATAGTTATATTTTCCGGGCATATGGTCAAAAATCTTTACGAATGTTTGGCTATATTTTAATTTGCTACGAAAATATTAAAAACTGTGTTTACTAATCCAAAAGTTGGCAAGAAAGGAGACTTTATTCCTCTTAAAGGACAGTTAATATTTAGAAAACTTAGTATTTACGTTTTCTGGCGTATTATAATCTCTTTTCTATCTCTACAATTATACCAAAATGACATCTATGACATTTGTATTTTATTAACACACAAAAAAGAAAAAAATGGTGTCTAGTAAAGAAAATAATCATTGAAATAATAATAATAATAATATTCCGGGACAACTCACACACGGTTATCTGATCCCAAGCTAAGCAGAGCTTGTGTTATGGCAACCAGATAACTGATAAACATACTTATATATTTCTAAATACATACATATTATAGATAAATTACACCCAGACACAGAACAAATGATCGTGCTCATCACACAAACATTTGTCCTGGGTGGGAATCGAACCCACGACCTCCGGTATAGCAGTCAGGGTCACTAACCACTAGACCAACAGGGCTGTCGAAATGTCTAATTTTATTTATAAAACAACATCATCATCTCCCGAGCCTTTTCCCAACTATGTTGGGGTCGGCTACCAGTCTTACCGGATTCAGCTGAATACCGTATTTTACATGGAGCGACTGCCTATCTGACCTCCACAACCCATTTTTACTGGGTAACACAGTATCCCATAGTAAGACTGGTTGTCAGAATTGACTTAACGACTGCCAAAGATCTATGTATGACAGCCGGGACCTACTGTTTAACTTGCTTTCCGAAACACGGAGGGGTCTCGGTATGTTATAAATCGTCACCCATCCACGGACCAACCGCGGCGAGCGCGGCTTAACCCGTATTATCGGTCAAACCTTACGGCTTACACTTAGCCATGAGCCCCTCTATTTGTCTGTTTATTTATAAAACAACACAAACAATAATTTATTTTAGAGCGCTGGTAAATGTCGATTAAGAGAAAAGGTTCTGCATAATTAACACAATGAATTATAAAAGGTTTTATGCGAAGCCCACAAAATTTACATTGGTATTACGATATCAGTTCCGAAACGACAATCGCGTTACTTTATTATCATACTAGCTTTGTCCTACGGTTTTACTTGCATTGCTCGACTACCAAGGCTTTTAAATAGCATAAAACTTTCCTTCAACAGTTAGTCATTAAGTATTAAAATATTTTTTTCAAACAATACTCTTGTTTCAGAGAAGCGAATTCAGCTTTATGTTATTAGAATTGACGAACAAATTCTGAATCAGAAGATAAATTGAGTGTTGTGTCAAATTAAGTGTTGTGAAACGTTACGTGATTGTCTTACATTCATGAGCTTGTGTTATGTAAACCACAAAAATATATCAATATATTGGAAATACGAATGTATGTCGCTTTCTTTTGATTTTTGCGTATGATTGTAATATATGAGTTTCTGCCACAAGTTTTACAGAGTGCTTAATGATAATACGACCATAATAAAATGTCTCAAAATTCGACAAAATTGATAGGTTTACTACTATATAGGTTACTACTGTCTATATTTTTAAAGGCAAAATATAAAAGTATCATTAAAAAACTTTTCCCAATAACAAAACCTCCGAAGAAAAAGTAAAATGAAATTATAACGGTAACATTAAATCGTTACGAGCCAATGGGAAGTAAGATTGAATGAAATAATGAATGAACGATAAAACCCAAAGGAATATTAAAACCGATTGCGTGTGACAAAGTCGTAGAATTAAAAAAAGTCGTAAAGTATACCGAAGGATATTTTTTTCACTTCCTCACGTGCAAGATAAAGTTGAATTAGTTGAACAATGGAATGGTATAATTAGTTTTATCTCGATCATGTTACGGAAATTATTTACATGAAATCGAAACTGGTGGGCTAAAGTTGTACTTTTGCAGAATCATAATGACTTAAATTTTTTATTTAAACTAGTTGATACAAAACTGTCAAAAACATTAATTGCTTAACGTTTACTTTACATTTGACTAGCGACTCGCCCCAGCTTTGCAGGTAGACAAAATATCGATGAATCATACACACAAACCTTCTTCTTGAATCATAATGCATTTTTGAAAACCATGTTAAAATTAGTTCGGTTGTTTTTAATTATATTGCGTAGACACAGATAGACCAACGTGGCGGGGGACTTTGTTTGATGATATGTATAGATAGATAGATTACGAATACTGGACTTAAGGCATTTAATAATCATAAATAAGCTAAAAATAAAAAATACATTATTTTATTAATTATAATATTCTGATTCAGCGAAACGACCATTTTAAACCCCCATGTTTTCCATTCAAAATTCTTTCATAGCATAGCATTGCGTTTATACACATTGTAAAAAATGTTTACAAAAATTATGAGGACTGGTTATTGCAATTCATGCTGCTGAATAACGTGAACTCTAAGTCAAGTGATTAAGGTTGTAAATGCAATGGTATGTGTGTAAAGAATTTCAGCTATATTTTGATAGTGTTTTCAGTTGAGTACATTTCATGAGTCTTTTGTTTCTGTTTGTGGGTTGAAACACATTTGTATGGGAATTGATAGATGTCGTTTTTGTTTCGATGTATGTATGATATTTTTATGATGAACGACCGGTGTGACAATTCGTGTGAATACACCACGTGGGTTTGTGAAATTGTTTCGTATGAAATATTTTTTCATATCTGACATTATAAAATATGAATGAATAATGAAATGTTTGGAAATATAAATACATGAAATGTAATTTTGTTATCGATAGATAATCTCAGGTGGGTGTATTTTGATGTGTAGGTACTGATCTTTATACAATCTACTTACATAGCATTCAAGAATACCTTTGTTTGAACTATTGGTAAAGTGTACGTTAAAATATTGCCTAGCTATGCTTTTCCAAAACATTCAATCGTTTTCCATATCTTCGAAGCACACGTATATTGTCAATTGTCGCTCACCCCCAAACAAAAAATTATCATAACATCAAAAGTTTATTCTATCAAGAAGTTTTTATTCGGTAGCATGTCAACAAACCACCAACAAGTCAAAAGTGTTAAACAGAAATCAACCTTATTGCTTTGCAATAGAGGCGCTGTCAATGTCAAATCAAATATGACCGTAGAAATACACTTCCGGAAACTTAAATAGAGCCACCCTGTACTTTTCATAAAGTTCCAATGATATAATTACATTATTAATGGTAGTGAGAGAGAAAAAAAATAGACGGAATACCAAGCTATTCTGACTAGTGTGCTTAATGCATATTGAAACCTTATAATTTGATTGGTGTACCCTTAGAAATTGACGTGTCAATTTGCCTCAAATATTAATGTGTAATTAATAAAATTTGACGACCTCCGTGGTCGAGTGGCGTACGCACCGGTTTCAAGGTGTCGCTAGCTCTGAGGTCCCGGGTTCGATCCCCGGACGGGTCAATGTAGAAATCAACTTTTCTACATTGTCCCGGGTCTGGGTGTTTTTGGTACCTTCGTTGTTTCTGAATTCCATAACACAAGTGCTTCAGCTACTTACTTTGGGTTCAGAGCAATGTATGTGATGTTGTCCGCATTTATTTATTATTTATTATTATTTTTATAAAAGAAAAATACAAGACAAAACGTCTTGCGGTTGCTTTTTCGTTCTGCGAAATTTTACAAAAAAAAAGTGTACAATTTGTATGGCCAAAAGTATAGTTCTGTCTGTTGTTTACTACTATAAGTGTATTCATGAGTGTGGCACAGTTGGTAACAACGATATAACACAAGTTATTGCCCGCGGAAGTTCCCGCGTCCAATCTACATACGGCCTGTATGATACAAGGAAATGTATTCTAGCAGGTATTATAACGTTTCTGCATTTAGATACTTCAGTCTGAAGCTAGTGTGTTGGAAGGAAACCTGGTCAAAAGAAAATGGAAACCTGATCATAGCAAAAAAAAAACACTGCGAATAGAAAGATAAATAATTAAGTAACCGTATAAAACCACTTTTAAACCGTACCGTCCTTGTCTCCAGTTGCCTAAAACATGCTTTTGTTACTTACTTTGGGTTATATATGACGTTGTCCACATTTAATAACTTTTAAACTATCGCACTGCATGTTTAAATAATAATAATAATAATAATATCATATAGTAGTATTATGACGTTTTGACCGGGTTACACAGGCCTTGGTCGCAATTTATTTATTTATACTTTGCTTCCACTTTTTCTCACATATAATGTTCATATACTTTTTTGTATATTTCAAGAATTGTGTTCCAAAAACTTTTCCTACAAAAATATATTTAGCACTAGCTGTGCCTGCGACTTCGTTCGCGTGGATGACGAAACTTATCAATGAGTTTTTAACCGCAAAATTAAGTTTGTTTTTTATTGTTTTTATATTTCCGGGATAAAAACTACCCAGTGTGGTGCCCAGGATAATAAAGAATAATTATACCAAGTTTCATCGTAATCAAACCGCTAGTTTTTGCGTGATACCTGAACAAACAGACAGACAGACAGACAATTTTTTTATTTCACATTTTTCACTTCTACAGATTTATTATAAGTAAGTATAATATAATAGATTACGGTAAAAGGATTATTCGTTCACAGAATTTCAGGTTATTATCAATCATCGTTCCTGTCACATCATCCATCATTAGCATGTGGAAAACTGATGATAATCTAATAAACTTCAACATTATGTTATGTTTTATATATTTGTACGAGTCATCGTATCATGTTTCGACATTATAATTAATAAATCAGTGCAAATTAGCGACTCGGCGGAATCGGTCGTTTTTATTGACATTTCCTTTCCTCTATATCACGACATTTTCTATCACCCCCTTGACATCCTAACAATTATCATCCTATCAATTATCATCCTATCAACAAGTGTAGATCACACTACATTTATGGTCCTTCGAGCCGGATTATCATTCTCTCGTACCCTGTTCGTGTGACACGCGTCGCGGTACCTGACCTTTGGACATTATCATCGACATCGACAATTCTTCGGAAAAGTGACATCCAAGAGTGGTTACAGTGTTCTGTTTATCCAAGTGTAGTAGCGAATCGGTTTGACTGGCCTCTCACCAGCGAGAATCCCCAGTTGAATTGAGACAAGGGCGCACATACTGCATAAGGGTAGCAGAAACGGTATATAAGCACCATCTACACGTCATTTAAAGCGTATTCCTGACATTTATCATTCGACATGGAACATCTACTTCAGCGTCAAAATGAGCTGATCCAGGATATCAACAGAGTTGGAATCAATTTCGCAAAGGACAGCGCGAACCGCAAAACCAAGGAATACCTCGACAAACGCATAACCGCCCTAGATCAATTTTGGGGTGAGTTTGAACAAAACAACAGACAACTATTGGCTCAGGAAGACGATTCTGAGTACTTCGTCAAAAACATTTACCAACAAACGAAAGACTTCTACGAGAAACAGCGAAAAATGATCGCGAGTTATCCGCCTGTTCCTGCCGCCGTTCCCGGTTCAATCAAGACATTCGACAATAATTTAGCCCGTGAAGAACGTGGCACTAACCCAGGCGGCCCCGTAGATGAACTTCTTTCGCAACAAAGGACTTATTTTAGAGCTTTATCTCGTGTAATAAAGCGTCCAGACATCAAGGACATCGAGGAAAAGTGGGAAATTGAAGACCTACTAAAAGACCTTCAGCATCGTTGGCGTATAATCGACGAACTACATATGCGCATCGACAACATCTTAGAAGGCAGTGGTGGCGATTACGAAGACGAGTTTATGACATATGAAAGTAAGTACAACCAAATTAAACGACAATTAAACCGAAAATTGAGTTCAACTTCACATCTCCAACAATCGACACCCAAAATCGACATCCCAGTGTTTTCTGGGAAGTATAGTCAGTGGCCAACATTTATTGATCTCTTTAACGAGACTATACATAACAACAACAGTATCAGCAATGCACAGAAAATGCAATATCTAAAAGGAAAATTACGTGGCGAGGCGGAACGTCTCATCCAACATCTTAACACATCCGCTGAAAACTACGAGACAGCAAGAGACCTTCTCATGCATCGCTATAACAACACCCAAGTTTTATTCACAAACCAGATCGAAATATTTCTATCACAACCTTCTGTGCACCGGCAGTCTTCATTCGAATTAAAACGCCTGTATGACACTACTATGGAGAGTATACATGCGATACATAACCTTGGGGTCGATACGACATCATGGGATCCACTGATTGTGCATTTAATTTGCAAGAAGTTAGATCCAGAAACCTACACCGATTATAAGCAATCTCGCAAGTCTCCGCGCGAGCTTCCTTCATTTAAGGAGCTCATGAAATTCATTGAAAACAAGTTTATTGCTCTAGAACCCTTAACAAAGAAAGACAAGGATACCGAGCCAAAGCCTTCGTATTCATCTAAACCGACATTTAAGCCTGATTTTCAAAAAAGGCCACCATACAAGCCTCATCAAGCTGGGGCTACATTCACACCAAAGTGCGCATTATGTGAAGAAAAACATGATTTGTATAAGTGTAAACGGTTCCTTAACATGAGCTCGGAAACACGCCTGACGTCAATTGCAAAACATGACATATGCCAAAATTGCTTGTATAAGCATAATGGCAAGCCGTGTAATTCGACGAAACGATGCAAATTTTGCAATGAATATCATAATACAATAATACACGACGACGTTTTGCAATCTAGGTCGCAACAAAATGCAATTAATTCCTCGCCTTCTACGAGTTCATTAACCTCGAATGACGATCGACAATCAAAGCCGCATAACAACAAGCCACACATTGTAAACCACGTGGCTGCGGATGACGAAGAGATATTACTGACAACCGTATCACTGAGAGTGAGAGCCGCTGACGGCAGCTTTATGATACTTAGAGCACTTTTGGATCAAGGCTCTCAAATATCTCTAATCTCAGAGAATGCAGCTCAGACATTAGGGCTACAACGCCGACATATTAATGCATCAGTCTCTGGGATTGGCATGACAACCAAAAGTGGCAAAGGCATTGTCTATATCGATTGTCAATCTATATATGAAGACTACAGCTTCACTACACAAGCTCTCGTTATATCAAGAGTTATCAATTGCTTGCCAAACAACACATTCTGCAAACAATCATGGCCACATTTACAAAACATTAACCTCGCCGACCCCAACTACAACGTATCTAAACCGATCGATCTACTACTGGATGCGAGTGTCTATTCCGACATTATCATGTCTGGACTTATCAAGGGCCCACTCCAGGCTCCCATCGCTCAACAGACAAGGTTAGGATGGATACTGTCCGGCAACGTCAGAACGTTTAACTGTCACGTGGTTATCAATGAAGTAGACGACTTATCAAGGTTTTGGGAAGTCGAGGGCATACAAGACAACGCATCAAACTTGTCTGAACAAGATCAATATTGTGAGGATCTTTATCAAACGACAACTCAACGTCTAGACACTGGAAGATATCAAGTAGCCCTCCCCATGAAGCAGGGATTCGAAGATCTTTTGGGAACATCAAAATCAAAAGCTATTATGCAGTTTAAACAGCTGGAAAAAAGAATGTCAAAAAATGACAACTTATCAACCGCATACCGCACTTTCATGGAAGAATATTTGCAATTAGGTCACATGAGTCACGTGAGCGAGTCAACCGGCCACGTGACGTCTATTCCTACTTGTTACTTACCTCATCACGGTGTTTTAAATATGGACTCTACGAGCACCAAGTTTAGAACTGTTTTTAACGCTTCAAGCAAGACATCGACCGGACACAGTCTTAACGATCTAATGGAATGTGGTCCTAACCTGCAGCAGGACCTTCAAGGACTTGTTCTGTTGTGGAGAACTTATAAATATGTCATCACTGCAGACATTGAAAAAATGTTTCGACAGATCCTTATCAGAGAACAAGACACTTCACTACAAACTATCGTCTGGAGGTCGACGCCCGATGAACCCCTGCGTGAATATCGTCTAACCACTGTCACATATGGCACCAAGGCCGCGCCATTCCTGGCGATAAGGACATTGCGACAAATAGCTCAGGATTATGCTGAAGATTATCCTCTGGCCGCTGCTGCGCTACAATCATCGTTTTATATGGATGACCTCATGAGTGGCCACGACGACAAAATTCAGCTTAAAAGGCTACAAGGACAATTAATAAAGGTTCTGCAAGGAGCCGGCATGAACTTACGCAAATGGTCGAGTAATAGCCCAGACATTATCAACGATTTGCCGTCCAATCAAACCCACTCTCCTCTCGAGTTCCGCGATGTAGAGTCCCGCAAAACATTGGGACTCAAGTGGAACCCATTATCTGACGCGTTCAGTTTTCAAAACAAAATTGACTATAAGACAAATGACAACCAGAAGCAATCTATATTTACTAAAAGACAACTCCTGTCCGACATATCAAAGATATACGATCCTTTAGGCTGGTTATCACCACTAACTATTAAGGCAAAAATGATTTTTCAACAAACATGGCTATCAAACTTACAATGGGACGACGAACTGCCCTCCGACTTACATACAGAATGGCATTTACTCAGGGAAGATCTGAAAAACATAGAAAAGTTTCAGATTGACAGATACCTGGGTGACAAACGAACTTATCAATTGCACGGCTTTTGCGACGCCTCAGAAAAGGCCTATGCATGTGCCGTGTACATTACAACATATTGTGATAGTAAAGGCGAGTACACAACGCGCTTAGTCATGGCAAAGACTAAATTGGCCCCACATAAAAAACAAATATCGCTTCCGAGATTAGAATTATTGGGCGCCTTACTTTTATCACAACTGTTGAAAAAAGTAGCAGCAATCATATCAGTATCCACTATCAATGCATGGACAGACTCTATGGTGGTTCTGGGGTGGCTCAATGGAGACGTCACTAGGTGGAAAGCATTTGTAGCTAATCGAGTGCGACAGATCACCGAAGTCATCCCGCCATCTCAGTGGTATCACGTGAGATCAGAAGACAACGCCGCAGACTGTGCAACGCGTGGTCTATCATCAATATCGCTACAAGAACACAAGTTGTGGTGGGCAGGCCCTATGTGGCTTAATTCTCCAACCCCTTGTCAAAACACACCCTCTATTAAAATTGAAACCCCGTTGATCGAAGTAAAGAAACCAACACTTGTGAACACAGCCTTACAGCAGAGTGAAAATATCATAATTATATTGTTACAAAACAATAGTTCATTGACGCGAGTAAATCGCATCGTGGGCTGGGTATCGCGTTTCATCACGCGAGTGCGACGTCAGAACTGCACGTCGTCACAAAATGCTGACACTCTGACAACAATCGAGTTAAAAACTGCGCATAATATTATTATCAAAAATATTCAATCACTGGAATTTGAAGACGACATTTATCATTTGAAGAAAGAAGGTCGCGTTCGAAACTCGAGTAAGATCTCAAGCCTTAATCCTTACATTGACCAGACTGGCCTCTTGAGGATCGGTGGGAGATTAGAACACGCATCTATCGCTCATTCTGCAAAACATCCTGTGATCATACCGGGAAAAAATCGACTGACTGAACTTATCATAAACCAAGCACATATCACTACATTACACGGCGGGCCCCGATTGACATTATCATTTATACGTCACAATTTCTGGATTATTGGGGGTATTCGCGTCGTAAAGAAAATCATCAGACAGTGTATCAAGTGTAGACGCTTCAGTCAAGAAACCAGCAAGCAAATCATGGCTGACCTACCCCGGCCGAGAGTCAATCCTTCACGACCGTTCACCAACACAGGCGTGGACTTCACTGGACATGTAGAGGTCAAGGCCAACAAGGGGCGGGGTGTTAAAACGACGAAAGGATACATCGCTGTATTCGTTTGTCTTGCGACAAAGGCCGTGCATCTTGAGCTGGTGTCTGACTTGAGTACACCTGCCTTCCTGGCGGCATTCCGGCGGATGTGCGCTCGCCGTGGTACTCCTCGGCATATTTACTCCGACAACGGTACCAACTTTGTTGGAGCTGACAAGACACTGAGACAAGAATATAAGGCAATACTTGACACTATTGACACATCGTTCATCAAAAACATCAACGAGCTCGGCGTCACCTGGCACTTCAACGCTCCTTCCTGGCCCAGTGCGGGTGGGTTGTGGGAGAGCGCCGTAAAGAGCATGAAGTTCCACCTGAAGCGGGTCCTGGGTGACCAAAAGCTGACATATGAGGAGTTCATTACATTGTTACATCAAATCGAGGCGTGCATGAATTCCCGACCTTTGTGTCCGCTGTCTGAAGACCCTGACGACGAAGTTCTCACACCTGGACATTTTCTGGTGGGTGACGCACTGCTAGCAAGGCCACAAACCGATCCCGATGCCATAAACTTATCAGCTCGATGGCACCTTGTGCAGAATATAAACAAGCATTTTTGGAGAAAGTGGTCAAACACGTACCTGCAACACCTACAAGTAAGATCAAAATGGAGACAGCCTAGTGAGAATATGAAGGTCGATGACATTGTCGTTATTAAAGAAGACAATATGCCACCTGGGAAGTGGGCTATTGGACGTATCGTAGAAGTTCACCCCGGGAAAGACGGCTTTGTTCGAGTTGTGAGTCTGAAAACTCAACACAACGTTATAAAGCGCCCAATCACTAAACTTGTAAAGCTGCCTGTCCACGACGACACTCAATATGATCAAGTCGACAGCCGTCAAGAACATGTACACAAAGGTAACCGACAGCCACAAGGCCAGTCTCGACGTGGTGGCGGCAGCAAGAAGACATCCATGAGTAATTTTATGTTACTGACTCTAGTTGCATTCATGTCAATATTATCACCATGCACCAGTATGCAACAGGATATAAGACTCTTTAATATCACCGCCATCGACGAAAGCCAGAACTTATATTTTGATAAAATATCAGATTTACGACACATCAAGGACGAGTGGAAGTTAGTCATTTATTACAACATGACATCCTATTGGGAAGGGATCTCGGCGATAAAACAGTACGTCACTCATGTGAAGTCATTGTGCTACGTAAATACACCTCACGACAGTGCTTTGACACAACTGCAACATGAGATCAACGAAATCGAACACTACAACAACTTACTGCGCTATAAAAACAAACGAGTAAGAAGAGGCCTTGTGAATGGCGTGGGTTACTTGGCGAACTCATTGTTTGGAGTCCTTGACGAAAGATTTGCCGATCAATACAGAAGGGACATAGAAGATATCAGTCACCATGAAAATCATCTTCAATCCCTGATCAAAAATCAGACACTTGTCATAGAATCCGAATACAACATCATCAAACGAAATGAACAAATAATGAACAAACAAGTTGACTTCATAAAGGACGCTCTGAAAAATGTCACCTCGGAAGTTGGTCAAGTGCGACTAAACAATCAAAATAGCAACTACATCATTTCATCGTCCTTGGCCGCAAGCATTATCCTGACAAACCTGCGACGCATGCAAGATGTGTTACTCAACACAATCACGGATATCAGTCATGGTCACATTGACATACACCTGTTTTCGCCTGAACAACTAGAACAGCAAGTTAACATTATATCTGGACAATTGCAGGGAAACCTCGCACTACCTACCGACATAAACGATATTAGACAGATCTACAAACTCCTAAAGGTATTCGCGAGAGTCATTGAGAACTATTTTATTATTGAAGTCAGAGTGCCTCTCGTAAGCAACGAAGTATATGAGTTAAACAAGGTCATCACTGTACCCAAAAGGGAGCGAGAAAGGATGCGCTATGTGATATCTCCTTATCAATACATAGCGTTCGACCTCAAGAAAGACGCCGCTTTCCTTTTGACAGAACATCATTTACAAACTTGCATTTCTACCCAAAGGGATACTATTCTTTGCTCATTAGATGAACCACTATATGATTTGAAAATGAAGAGTTCAATCTGCAACATAAAACTAATCGTAAATGACGTCACTACAAACGAATCGCCATGCTTATCACTCGTAGCGCCGTGCACCGCCGACAGGTGGATCAAGTTACACCCGCACAACAGCTGGCTGTACTCATGTTGCGACAAATGCATGGTGCGCATATTTTGTGCTACGGGAACAGCTGTGCATAGTATTACGGGGACTGGAGTTATCACTCTAGGTCAAGGTTGCGTCGTCAAGGGCGAAACCTTCACCATACGATCACACAACCAATTCTTGAGCAAAATGCATCAACAAATTGACATTGTGGAAGTCCCGAAGACATCTATACTGAATACCATCATCAACAGTAGTTATATTGACACCTCCATCCCTGTCGAAGATCACCAGTTGATATACAATCAGCTGCGAAAGGACATTGACCAGTTAAAGGAAAAATCGTCCGAACAAATCAATGTTCACGACATCCATCACTACTCCGTTACATACATCCTACTTGCGTCAATGCTGATTATTGCAAGTGGCGCTGTTTACTATTGGAGAGGTCGTAAACAAGGCCGCGCTGCGCCGGCTACTGAAGAAGAAATCGAAAGCCTCCCTCATGCAGTCAGCACGTTCAGCATCGACCGAGGGACATCAACTTCTCCTATGGCAACGCAACGCTTCACAGTGCCTACTGTCAATGTTTAAAATCAATTTATTGTTATTCTTTATCTTTATTAACTAATTTTTGTTTGTTTCTTTTAAATGGGCAAGATGTACGAGTCATCGTATCATGTTTCGACATTATAATTAATAAATCAGTGCAAATTAGCGACTCGGCGGAATCGGTCGTTTTTATTGACATTTCCTTTCCTCTATATCACGACATTTTCTATCACCCCCTTGACATCCTAACAATTATCATCCTATCAATTATCATCCTATCAACAAGTGTAGATCACACTACAATATTTATTAAA
This sequence comes from Autographa pulchrina, assembly GCA_905475315.1. NCBI lineage: Eukaryota > Metazoa > Arthropoda > Insecta > Lepidoptera > Noctuidae > Autographa > Autographa pulchrina. The sequence goes on along the minus strand of FR997784.1, from coordinate 7,119,226 downwards.
CATTGTATAAATATACATTATTTAAATAATTTATACAATGCAACATAAACTTTTTGTTTATGCTGCTGACTAAACTAATGACGTGATTAGCCTTACGAAAAACAAAACAAAAACGGTATAGTGTTCTCCTTTTGTTTTTTTGTAACGTACATTGTAAATTAAAAATTAAAAATGTAACTGAAAACCTAAACCATTTAAAACTGCACTATTATTTTCTAGAAATATAAATAGCTATTCAATGTTGGGTTCTCTCTACAAAGTTTGTATTTATAATTCTAACAAAAAAAACCGACTTCAAAATAAGTCGTACATTTATTTCTTATGGATCCCACTGTCAAATTTGGACCAAAATACATACAACCAATTACAAATGGGACCACACGGGAAGCACCAGCATTCAAACAAAAAAGAATCATCAAAATCGGTTCACCCAGTCAAAAGTTGTGTGGTAACAAACATAAAAGACGGGCCTGTTGGTCTAGTGGTTAGTGACCCTGACTGCTATACCGGAGGTCGTGGGTTCGATTCCCACCCAGGACAAATGTTTGTGTGATGAGCACGATCATTTGTTCTGGTTGTCTGGGTGTAATTTATCTATAATATGTATGTATTTAGAAATATATAAGTATGTTTATCAGTTGTCTGGTTACCATAACACAAGCTCTGCTTAGCTTGGGATCAGATAACCGTGTGTGAGTTGTCCCAAAATATTATATTATAAAAAAAAAATACAGTCGAATTGAGTACTTCCTCTTTTTTTTGAATTCGGTTAAAAACGGCCAGAATCATTGTGGCATTTTTCATATTATACAAAAATATAATATCCAGTAGATTACTTGTAGAAATACCGAAAAAATACTCCTAAGACGACTGCGGTTAAATCGGTTATAGGGATAATCCATTTGGGCCCACACCGAATACTGGGAAAACGGTTTTCTCTATCCGTCTCGCTATTTTTTTAAACACGTTCTTTTACGTTCCCGTACATTTCTATGTCCATATCCATAGAGTAATTTAATATTAATATTAATATGTTATTGAAAAAGTCGAGGTATGCTTTAAATCAGCATTGAACAAAAACTAGATAAAACGTAAACTATACATTTTTATTTACTTACTTATTATTATAAGTTTATAAAGCCTTTAGCTACATTTTCTGTGTTAAATAAAACAGCCGTGACTTTTTTCGAATTTATATCAGACAATCCGCGATAAATAATAAAACGTAATTCAATTAAATGTACAAAACTACTTACATATAAATTGGAGCTTTAAGAAAACAATTATTATTTACTGCCCGTCATTATATAATTTCAAAAAACACTACCATAATTACCTTATCATTAACCTACAATCAAGCAACTAAATTCATTTTATCGTAATTAGATATTGGCCCAACATGTATATATCCCCAATTCTGTTGGAACAGAATCCTTACTAGTCCAACTGTCCCACAGGGCCGAGACAGCTTAATCAGAGCTCCGTCATAAACGCTTATATTAAAGCCTAACTGCTGACTAATTGCTTTAGTCTGAGTGCCAGTGTTATTAGATAATTTCTCTCGACTTATAATACAAATGTATTGTAATGTGTTTATGGAGTTTTTTGACCGATTTGAAAAGGAGGATGTTCTCAATTCTTCGGTTTGTTTAAGTTTATTACACGATGTCTCTTTTTGTAATCAATAGGGTGTCCTAGTGTAACACTATTAATTTAATTAAAATGTGTTACTTTTTACATTTAAATAACAACGCACTTATTAACCCGATTTTTTTTTTTTTATCTGTACTGAGGTAATTTGAAAGGGGCTTTAAATTCGAATAAATAAAAGGTATCATTGTAGTTTAAAAAAGAAACGCAGACACGAATCAACATTAAAATAAGATTCAATGCGGTTCAACGAATCCTCTGTTACAATGTTTAAACATAATGCTCAAATTAATGCTAATATCAAAACCGTCAAAACAAAATAAATACTATATGTCTAATGACAAACAAACAGATAACAACCTAAACACACTTTATTCTAAACACAAAATAAACATGCGATAATTCAATCCCTTATTTATACACAGAGTATAATCAAGGCTTTAGGCTACAAACTAACAAGTATTAGTTATATTTTGTGTGAGGTTTTCCCTTGAGAATCGTTGACAGACACAGACAAGTGACAACAGTCCAATTAGTGTTACAAGCGTCGAGAATAAGCTTAATTGTCAACGATAAGTTTGGTGCCAATGTGTGTGTCATATGTTTGTGTAAAGTTGTTTTTTATCCATTTTCTTAATTACACTAAGACACTTCTGACAAACGTTGCATATGGCATAGTTTTATGTCAATGTCTAACATTTGCGTAAACCTAAGAAACCAATATGAATTTCCTATTTTTTTTCATCATCCAAATTTTTATTTCGATAAAACTACATAATATACTGTACGTTACTTGAATGTAATCGAACCATAGGATTTTTTTGTTGTAAAATTTAATTTTATTATTGACTACGCCCCTTATGTGCTATTGTTGACTAGTTAGTTAATAAAATAAATCTCAAAAGTAGTGAAACAACTGTTAAAATAATAACCCAGAATTAAATAAATAAAATCAATTGTACATTTCAAACAATTAAAATAATCCGCCATTTTTGACGGTCTGTCAAGGGCGAGACAAAACAAATGATTACTTTATGAAACGCCCATCCAATGTTAAATGCCCGGCATTTTGTCCGAGGGAGAGCTATAAAATTTATCCTCTGCCAACACTCAGCTTTAAAAGTAAATTATTCTGTGAAATTTATCTTTATGTGAAAGTAAAAGCCGCTAGAGATATTATTACGTGTTCATAATTAATTGTTGTGTTTATTTGTAATGTGTGGACTGGTTTGATATATAAAAATAAGTTATAACAGGGATTATTACGGTCGAGTCTCGTTAGTGGTAGATAACAATTAATACGTAAATCACCCTTATAACTATGAAGGTAAGGCGGTTTTTAAGCTAGCACTAAAATTATGTCAACTAGACGAAAATGAGTAGAACTAAAGTGATAGTCGAGCTGTCGAACGTGAAAGTTCTAGTTTTATTCCTTGTCCGTGGAAAGCGTCATTGATTTTGGCTCGTAAAATAATTGAAAAGTTGTGCCCGAATTATGACGATGTAGAAACTCTCGTATTGGTAAATTCTCTCAGGATAAAACAAATGCAACATCTTACATTTTCATAATCCATAGCTAATAGCTTTCACCAATCATTTTTTCCTACTATTTTCAGAAAGAATACCGTTGAACTTCATTTAATATATGTGTAAGAAAAATCAGTTTAAATTAGTCTCTGGTACTTGACATAAGATCGACTCGACGTACCTTTGTATGGAAAGCCTTTTTGCACTAAGTTCACCTAGGTTAACAGTGAAGAATCACGTTCTTAGTTTATTTATTCAGAATATAACTCAAGTAACTTGTTATTGGAATTTGGAGCATCAACAAACGCATTATTGTCCACAAACCTTTGTACTAAAAATCAATACACAAGTTATAACTACTGTAACAAATATATTTTATGGCTTGTAATGCCTTGCATCATAAATCCGAAGGGTCCCGAGTTAAATGTCCCGGAAGAAAGGGACCTCTTGTCATTCAAGAGTTTGTTATTACTGATATCAGCTGCAGATAGATTGACGTCATTTGTTTTAAAGTTAGATCGTTAAGCGAAGTCGATTTTAGTGCATTTTATCGCTTTGTCAGGATGTTCGGTAGATGTTAATTGACTGGTGGTAAGGGAAATGGATATTTCGAATTTATGGTCTTTTCAAATGCTTTAATAGAGATATAATCACAACTTGCTTTTTAAATTACTTGAATTTTTTACTTAGCCTCGTCTGGCAAATGTTTTTTTTATGTAACTAGGATAATTGTTTTTGTGATTTCTGATTTCCAATATGAAGACTACACTAATAAAGTGATATTCCTAAAGCTGCCTTCTAAATTAAATTAACAATGTTTTCTTTTTTTTGTACCATCTTTGATTACAAGTTATAACCTAATCTAAAGATTTTTGATTTTTCAATTCGTCGCATAAGCCTACCTACTCAGGTATTGATTTCGTCTAAGTGGGCAGTCGCCGGGGGCGTTATGGTGCTAAGACTTCGGTTGGACCCGTAACGCCGCCACTAAGGCGAAGGATGGCACCAGGTGTTTTGCCGGAGTAGTCGGAGCCTTTCTCAAGGCTCTGGAAGCCCGGACTCTTGCATCCTCAACCCCCTGGGGATGCAAGGCTGGCTCATAAATGAGTTTCACCTGACAAAAAAAAAAAAAAAAAAGGTAGGTATTGATTTCGTACCCAAAAAAAAGTACAGATTAAACACAAACTTTCGTGAATGACAATCGATTCACTCGAATCCCTTATATTTCTACCTTTACCTTAACTAAGGCAGGTACATCACTTACAAACAAAGGCTTGCTTACCAATGCGTGAAGCTCGAAGGACACCTGTCGTATACAGAAGTAAATTGGCTACGATGACGTAAGCGGCATGTTTCTGATTATTTCGATTATTCAATGGTATCTGTTTTATTTATATTACTATAGTAATAAAGTTGTTGTGTGAGGTAAGGTACTCTTAGGTCAGTATAATAGTAATGTTATACTTATGCATGTTAGCCTCAACTCTAGTTAAATATGATATTCAGCTAAAGACATATATCCATATTTTGCAAAACCTATTTATCTGTGTAATGTAATATTTTACTATGTATCAACATCATTTTTGGTGAAAACGAATAGAAGCAGAGATGTATTTTTTAACGTAACTTGTACAATTCTTTGACCGGTTTTGTGTAGTTTTGTAACAATATAAGGCTTCTGAATAATACAGGAACATAATAGGAAAGAAAAAAATTAATTTTCAATTGTTTTCCTAATTCTGGGCACTGAAATTACTTACAAAGCTTAAAACAAATACACCATTTACTTCCTATTTCATTATTCAATTTAAATTGCCATTTCCTCTACCAATTACTTTATAAGTAACAAAAAAACCCTTTAACTCCAATATCGGATTCCAACACACTAAAATTCAAATGAAGGCACGTTTCACCTTATTTTGGACGTCTCGACGTGATCCTCTGATGATTACAATACATTTGAAAAACAACCTTATTTTTAAGAGCTAAAGTCTCTTTCAGCTTGCCGGCTACATTTATTTCAGGAGCTAATTTATCTCAGGGTTGTAATTTACAATCTTTCATAGTACTGTACACGGATAACTTTGAATTTTCCGGATAAAAAGTTAAGGTTTACGGCCGGAGGATTTTTCTCTGGTTGGCGTCAGTGGCCAATATTTTTATTAGATTGTTTTCTTATTTTCGTTTTTTTTTTGAAGCTGTACTTATTTTGTGATTCTAGGGTAAAAGTAGAAATTTTAATTTATGGATTTTTAGTAAGAATGGAATTCGTTTTTATTTCTGTACCTATCCATCCATCTATTGGCATATGAAATCTCAAACACTGCCAAAGCTGATGCTCATTTTTTTCTTCTGTAGACCTTAGTGCTGCAGCTAGACGATAATAGGTTACTTAATTATTCACATTTCAATTCTATGTCACAAAAGATTAGCTTGAGAAAACTCATTTTCGACTTGATCTCACTATTCAATCTCAAATCGTCCTAATTGACTAACATCAGATCTACAATAGACAAATCAATTACAATGGACCTATTATAACAAACATCTCTATAACCAGTTTAACTCTATCATTGTCGATTGCATTCTCTTAAACTAATTGAAGTAATCGATCTGCCCCGGACATCACAAGACCATTAGTTACAGTAATAGCTTCTTTTTTTTAAACCCGAAACTTTGGCCCGTCCGTAAACTGCTAACAGTTAAACTTGCCCTTAACTTTTTATACTGCCCTTAGTGAATTATAGTATCGATAAAAATGAGATTGTCTTTCCAATATCGAGAATCGTTAAGTTGCTTTTATTCGTATGGCGATTTATTTTCTGTGGTACTTTATGTTATAGAGATTTTGTTACGTGGGTGTGTAGTAAAGTGTACCTGTGATATGTTTGGTTTGTAAGTCGTAAAATTCACTAGCAAAAGATTGAACATATTCGATTCGATTATTTCGATCACTTCTTTGTCTTTCAATGAGCCGTTATTTATAAAATATTGAAATTACAGAAAATTTATTGATTTAAATAAGAAATAGAATCTCCTGTCACATAAGCGAGACAAGGAACAATTTTATTTGCAAACACTTACCTATCAACCAAAAATTTACAACGGCACCTAAATACCTGGATTTCAGAAAAATCTGAATTAAAAATACTAATACAGACTGATAGCAAACAATCGAGGCCTGTGGAAGGAGGGAAGGGAGGCCTTTGCCCAGCAGTGGGACAGTTCAGGCTTTAAATAATAAAATAATAATAATACAGAGTGAAGTGAAATATTACAATTAAATACACTAGGTACCTAACTGTACAACATTCTTTCAAATATTTCTATTATATTTATCTTTACTCGTTCAAAAACATTTTGTCTTCCACATTTAGCATAGAAATTTCAACAGTAGTATCATGAAAAGGCTTGTCCACTACTGTTTTTAGTAATATAAACAGGGAAACGAACGAGGCAACTACACTGAAAAACTCAGCATGGTACCGGCGCGGACCGGCGGCGGCGCGGCGTTCAAATGCAAAGTTTTCAATATAGCAACAATCTCTCGTCTCAATGCTTGTACTAGGTGACTGAATATTTCAGAAGTGGCAATAAATATGGATATTGAATTTAATAATAAAATTAATAATGTATTTAAGAGGACGTCAACGTTATTACAATAACGACATTTAAAATACCGTCATGGACATCTCGTGTTGTAGATTCTTAGAGGTATTTTATACTTTTACCAGAACGTGAAAAATTGGTAAGGTTATGCAAAAAATGATATTTTTATATATTTATTATTTGTTGCATTGATCATGAATCACATGGAAATGTTTTGGTGCGAATATTGACACTCGGAAAGTTGAAAATACTGTTCTTCGTTTGACGAAATTGACTAACAATTTACCATCTTTGTCAACTGCATACAAGTATGTAAGCGTCACATGAACAATGCCAGAAAATGCACCTCACTCAAGACTAAACTTAGAAAAATACCGAGCGGAGAAATTTCAATCTAGCTCGTTTTTAGCACTTAATGAATTCTTAATCATTTAAAAAGATTTTTTGTAGCAAATGGACTTGGCATGTGAAAAGAAATGCCAAAAAAACTTCGGGGTTAAGGACTCTTAAATTTCGAGTTCAGATGTTACATCATTTATCATGACTCGGCTATGTCATTCAAAATGATGAAGATGATTAATCTGCGTTAAACATCTAATTTCGTGTTTTTTAGGTATCACAAATCTTTTAGGTACTAAATTATATGCGTCTTATATTTAACTGGAAATAAGAAAGCATTTACTTGGTAAATACACACATAATTTCTAGACTTATTTTTATAGGAAACTTTAGATATCATTATAAAAAAGATTGTGACATGATTCCTTCTCTAACTGCGTATAATTTACTCTACTCATCAAATTATTTGTGTGAGAATCATTTTACTTCGAAATAAAAACAATAGCTTTTATTAAAAGTACAACCAGTCCAAAATATTTCCACGACAAGTTCCATCAAGCATATTCTAACGATATTTATTGAGCGTGTAGTTGGCTTCCTCATTCACTTCATTTTATTGGGTTTCCTCCTATAATCCTATGGCATTTGGAATTAATTAGCCGCATATTTTTCTGTCACCCTAGTTATAATTCAGGGTGTGCGACGCCGCGACACGCTTACCAGATTTACCGTTATTGGTAGTTCAAATTTGTGGAATTGATAAGGTCCTTACCGAAATGTGCTTAGGATTATGTTTTATTGATATAAATCTACAGGTTATTTGTCGTATCAGCGGTAGGTGCGAAATTTTTTAAGTTATATTTTTTCGTATGGATTTTGATATTTGGTTTGAATTTTGCAGTAGAATCTATAATTATTTGTCATAAAACGACTTCTCCTTTCGCGGGTCTGCTGGCAGAAATTTCTAAAGAAATAAGCAGCACCTTTGTATATCATTTATATATTTTGTAAAATTTATTAAACTATTGTGTGTGTACATAATTTATTAAATAAATCTATACATATAATAAATCTGTAGAAAAGTAATTTTTGTACATTGAAGAAATTGAAAAAAAAAATAGCCAGCGTGTTAAAGGATAACTAACAGAACCCATTGCCATCATTTTTGAAATTTTTGTCTGTTTGTCTGTTTGTCTGTTTGTTTGTGCACACATCACGTAAAATCTACGAATTCAATGCAGACAATGTTTATATACAAAAGTTATACACCACTTGAGGTATAACTTAGTTTTTGTTTCATCGAAATCGGTTCACTCTATCAAAAGATATGATTAATTTAGTGAGTTTAAGAAGTAAAATATTACAACACGCAATTCAGTACAGTAATTGCATAACAACTCTCTTTTGCCGGGGGTCAGATTTTATGTTACAGTATCAAACATAAACTACTTAATCGAATGGTGTAAAAAATTGAGAGGTTGTTTTCAAGAAATCGTAGATGGTTGTTAGCTATGTTGAAACATACTATTGAATCTAGCTGATAAGGGGTGGAGCTTTAAATTTCCAAAATCATTTTCTCAACTGCACACATAAATTGGCATTATTGACAGATAAACAAGAGGGTAACCATGGCAGACTGAGGTAGCCATAGCAATCTTCAATTTGATTAGTACCTATATTTTAGTGAACTAGCTATCGAAGTAAACAGCTTGGCGGTTGAACGATTGGAAATGAGTGATCTTGCTGCAAGTTCAAATCCGGTTGTTAATGTTTGTATTTTTTTCATGCGTCCATTTTCTTATATAAGTTTGAATTTTTTGATACACAAGTTCAAATCTCAGTAGAGATAACTCTTTTTGTGTTTTACTAACGTATCTTTTTTAAGTAAAAAAAATATTTGTAACATTTTGTTGTATTTTTGGTCGCAATAAACGACATCTTTAAGTCGTGAATTTTTTCTCAACCGATAATAAACTTACAATTATTTAGTGTTTGTATTTACTAATCTCCGTAGGTAAGTTTGTTCCTCATTGCTGATCATGGAGGAACAAACGTGCATGGCATATACCGTAAAGTGATTCAGGCGTAAATGTCCTGGCCATTTGCCTGGAAATTTACGCATTCGCTTCTGACTTGAACTTAAGCTTCCCCATAGATCACTTTATAGTTGGTTAAAAACTTTAATCCACTTTCAAACTATTTTTCCAACATAATGTGTAATGTTTTTTATTGGTCATTTATATTATATTCCATGGACAAGATCTTTTTGTATTTGCTATTTATTTTCTTTTACCCAAAAACCCAATGATCTTTTTATCACACAATCTTTAGTATGTACTACCTCTTTAATATTCTTTAAAAGGTAGCTTGCTTCTCATGTAGGTTTTTATGCGTACATGATGTTTTATTTATGTGTTTAAATTTCATAAAGTTTTTGTACCCTATTACCGGAAGGTTGGGCCAAAACCCTAAATAAAATAAACTTTCTATCGCATTCTCTACATTTTAAAATATATACGTACGGTATTTAAGCCCATCACCTTATGCTGCACCTTACACTTAATTAAGCGAATTGTACAGGATACAGCCTCTGACTTTAATCAGGGTAGAATGAGATTGTCCTTAGACAGCTATTACTTAATCTTTCCAAACAAATAATTTTAAACACAGTTTTGGTAATTCTGCCACTGCGCCTCTCAAACCGTACGTCAACTTTTTGTAACTACCTCCTCTTTCAGTTTCATGGGTCTCATGTCAGTCACTGCCTATCTGATATCCACTCTCAATTTTACGGCGTAGTTCAATTTCGAGGTTTCGCACCAAAACCTCGCGCCCTGTAGTCTCACTAGGGACTACGGTACCAACGAGAACTATAGCATAAAAAATGGACTAATTTGTTTTTATGGATTCGGTTTTTGGGTGCCCTTTGCCATTTACTGCCTAGAGCGACAGCTGCTTTTACTTTAACTCAGAGAGCTTTAGCTGCCAGTAGACTCAATACCAAAACATTGACCTTCAATTATTGTAACCAACTGGGTAAAGCACAAAAGAGAAAACATACTACATATATAAAAAAGAAGATGAAAGAGTCAGTTCATATTTTGGACATTGACATCGAAAGCCACCATGAAAATTATAATTTTTTCTCACGGTTCTGGACTTGGAAGATAAATCTAAAATTTTTAAACAAAGTAGCATCAAAACCAATCCTTAAATTTTTTAGAGGTAAGCTAATTATATAATTATGACGATGGTACTTTTTTTTTTTTGAGAATTTATACAAACAGCAACATTTGTGACAAAATTTACTCGGCAGTAGGCAGTTCGTGTTAGTGGCCCTCTATATCACAGTCAAATATTTATTCATAAAGATGAATGATAGGTATATAAGCGAACAACGTCGCGGGTACAGCTAGTAAATAAATAAAATTCAGTGGAAATATTCAAGCATTACACAATAGATTTAAACAAGTTCAAAATGCATGTAACATGTAGGTATCTGTATATATGTATTATCTAAAACCTACTATTAAAAGATTCTTGATACACTTTGTTGGCTTCAACATAAATCCTGGAAACAAAATGACAAATTCCCTCGTCTATCCACCTGCAAGTCTATAGAGCGACGGAGCCAAATATCGCGGTGTCGACCGGCAACGGTATTGCTCTTTTATTGCAAACACGCCGCATTGTGGCCACGGCACGCCCTGAATCACAACTAGGGTTGACGAATTCAGAAAACTTTATAACGGAGATATGTTCCGTATGGTATTACGTACGTTACAAACGGATTGCAAAAACAGCAAAATTTAAATCAGCAGTTCTGCCAAGGGGAATTCCCATCTGTGGCCCACATTTAACAATAGACTAGAAATAATATAATGCATCATTAACTTTGTTGTAAAAAATATGTATGCACTTTCTATCATAATTTTATTATGAAGCATAGAAAAAAGAGAAGTTCTTTAATTATTTTTCTTAGAAACAATTTCAAAAAGAAAAGCGTTGATATTTTTCTTATAATTAGTTATAATTTATGATCTCACACTGACACTTTAGAGTTGTTAGCTCGTATTACGTGTCGCATAGAAATAATACGTATTGAAAATTTGAAAGCAATAATTGTGCAAAGTTTGCTGTTGCATCGCTTTTGCGAGATATGTAATAAAAGGGCGGTGTTTTTCTTTTACTTTTGGAATTGTTCCGTGTGTCCCACGAGTGTCGTTAGGGCTGACAAACGGATTATGGAGTTTCAAGATGTTTTTCTTGTATCAGATTTATTGTTTTGAACTTATTGTTATTATATCTTTTTGAGAGTTGTTTCGATATGATTGCTTTATTCTGTATATTTCCTAAAAAAAATAATTATTAATCTCATTAAGATGCTCGAAGTCATGTCAAACACATAAGTACGTATTAAAAACCAATATTATCTCCTTTGGAATGACAACTTAACCAATCCCCTAAAAAGACACCCAGTTTTTTCGATACAAGTAAAAACCCTTCAAGCAAAATATCATAAACACAAATACACTTTTCTCCGAAGTAAAACCGTATCAGAATAAATATCTTACAAGCAAGGCGCTGTTTCCAACGAAAGCTCCTAAATGGATTTAAAATCACAGCCAGTGTTGACGATGTTTACAAACAGTAAAACAAAAGCAATGCATTGTACTGTTATTTATTGTAGATATTTGTATCGATACTTGTATTATACGATATTATTTTGTATCGATACATTTTCTATAATACGATACTGTAGCGATATTGCGAGGCCACGATTTAACTTCACACAATTTTGCGAGCTGAATTATTTGATACGAATTACGGTACGAATTTCATTTTGTTCTTACGGAATGTGGTACTTAAATATTTCGACGATTATTCGAATAATCGAGTAATAACAATAAATAAATGCGGACAACATCACATACATTGCTCTGAACCCAAAGTAAGTTGCTAAAGCACTTGTGTTATGAAATTCAGAAACAACGAAGGGACCACAAACACCAAGACCCGTGACAATGTAGAAAAGTGGTTTTCTACATTGACCCGTCCGGGGATCGAACCCGGGGCCTCAGAGCTGGCGACACCTTGAAAACCGGTGCGTACGCCACTCGACCACGGAGGTCGTCGAGTACATTATTTAGATTTAAGTTTTAGGTTGAAATAGGTACAGATTTGTTTAAAGATGTTTTTTTTATTAAACACGGCACGCATTTTAAGTGCTACATACAGCGTTGCCTTTCTCAAGCTATGATAGGGTCGGCTTCCAGTCTTACCGGCTTCAGCTAAATACCGTATTTTACATACAGTGACTGCCTATCTGACCTCCACAGTCCATTTTACTGGTAAGGCTTATGAGTGCCCAAAAAATGCTCTCGTTAACGCGTTTGTACTTGCTTTAAATATTTTAAATCTGAAGCAAAATTGTAGCAACACACCTGTCCCATCAGGGAATACTGCAACATACGGCAGCACATACCATCATTTAACAATATACTTAAACTTTACACAAAACAAACGAAAACATAAAAAGCTCATAAAAGAGTCATGTACTGCAGTGCAATTAAATTCACCGCACGAGGTAAATATTTATTTGGGATTGCTAGAGTTGTAAAAGTCGTGTAAGATACTAGTAAATAAAGTTCTTGGGGACTGGGGACCTGTGCATTTGAGATTTGCTTTTCAATAAGTACCTACGTACTTATTTAGTCGAAAGCGGGTAGCTGTAATTTTAGTTTCATTTAAATAATTAATACACCTGGAAATTCGCTTTTTGAAACTTCTTTAAGTTCTTATGTGGGTACTTCTCAGATTTCGTGCAAATCGCATGTCCGGTTAAATAATTACGAATCTAAGAGTGTTATTCAAACCAATGTTTTTTTATTTTGTTGATATAACTATAAGCTTTACTTGCTACAAATAATATAGTATTATTATTATTAAATCAATTAAAATAAAAAAAAAACTGGTCAAAATTTCATTCCCTTCAGCGTCCTTTTTATAAACTTAAGCAAACACATTAAAAACAAGCCTCATCTAAAAGCTTTAATTCTAAGCGGTTACTTTATATATCTGAGGAATATCATAAGGAATAAAATGTGATTTTTATTTTATAAATATATGTTTTCCCTGACGTTCTCAGTGAATAAACAATTTTAACAAAAAAAAAATTGCATTACCTTCAGCATGAAAAAAATATTAAAAAAATATAGTTTATTTTCCTGCTATCGGTACAGCTCCCATAGCACCACTCTCGCGCATTCGCCACCAGTCGGCCGAAAAACAGTGTGGAGGATGGACGTTGCCAATTTTTGTATTATTCTCGTATAATTGTCGCGATTAGTGGTTTCAACCATTTCATTTGTAATTACCTTCACTGGAATTTAACGGTAAGTTATCATCTTTATATTTTGGGATTAGATTTAATGCAGTCGTGTGTAGATTTCAATACCTAGAAATTTGTATTATAGAAATATTTTGATTATTTATTGCGTTATATCCAAAAAAGTTTGTAGATCTCATTACCCTCTAATACATTACCATCAATTACCATCAGTTTTAAAGATGATGGTAATGAGGCAAAAGTGAAGGTAATGTAAATGTTTTTATGTAACTTTTTTCAGTACATTTTGAATGTATGTACTATATATTATGTATAATGCATGAGACTGCCACGAAGTCCTGGCTTCGGATTCCGGGTTGTTAAGACAAAATTAAGGTTTACTTTCTTGAAATATCACTTCGCTTTCTTGATAATTGCAATTTAATGTACTTATTAATGGTTTTAATAACTGTAATTTATTATATTTACAGGAATATTCATCATGCCTAAAAAGAAGGAAAAAAAAACTCGCGAAGAAAAACTTATTCAAGCAAGATTACATAAAAGAAAAATATATCAAGAAATCAAAAATGATCCGGAGAACTACCAAATTCAGAAAGAGAAAGAACTTGATAATGACCATGTTCAACTGGAAGACTTTCTGGATGCAAATTCTACTCTAACAAAAGATGTTCTTCTAGATGTGACGAATTGTTTGTACCCCACTACTGAAAAACTTGCACTACAATCAGAGCTAGAAAGTACGATGACTATCGAAACTCCCCAAAATGTTACAGCTTCATCAAGTGGAATCCCTGACAGTAAAAAAATTACAACATTTTATTGTTTTACAATATGGACTGTTTTAAGTACACTCGTACTTATTATGAAGACTGATTTGTTATTAATAATTATAAAATTAGATAGGCATATGATGTTTAAAAGTTCCTGATTATTTTTAATTTGTTTTAGTTTTAACAATTTTATTGTTGTACTAACTGTTAAGTTTTTGGGGAGATATTATGTCTTTTTTTATTTTAATCATGATAAAGGATACGTTTTACTTCAAAATTATCACTCAATAAATACAGTATGACTAGTAACTAGTTTTTTGTTTATTACCAGAAATACTTACTAATTACCTTCTTGAAGAATGTCATTACCAGGTTTACATACTTCACTACCTTCAGCCCATATAAACTTCTTCTATCAATATCTTGACTAATTACTTGTGGAATTACATATAAATCGCTCAGTGAATATAAATTTATTGTACCTTTGAATTGACATCAGAAAAAAAAACATTTTTTTTCTTCTCTCAATTTCATTAATTTTGCACCAAATCAGAGAATTACCCATGTCTTAACATGAGTAGGAAACCCTTGCAAGTAGTAGTCCTATTTAAAAAAGTTATTATAGTTAAAAAAAATATACAAAACTAGTTGCAGCATAATGTATATAAACATTTTTAAAACCGTATAAATAAAATTGAGTAAAAGTATAATATTTAACTATGAAAGAAATACTTTTTTTAATTCTGCTGATTTTTATAATTAAAACAAAAATAAAAATATTTTTCACATTAAATGTTTTTCAACATTCAGACTCCTGCCAACCCTAATTAGGTACTTTGTTCCCGTTTTTATGGCCGCATATACATCTGAGTGACGGACGTGGCATCATAAACACGTCATCTTTGCTGTTATAACGTGCAGATTTTACCAAAGAGGTTTATTTAATTAGAATTATTATAAACATGCAAAATAAAAATAACAATTAAAAAAAAAAACCTGGGAAAAGTTAAGCAAATCATGGCATGCAAGAAACGACCAAAAAAAGAAACAAAACGAAATGTCAAATGAAATCAAATTTAAATAATTATAGAATTTGTCACCGACCATAAAACTATAAAACTGGTTAACCACTAATACACTGTAATTCTGAGTAAAAAGCATTTTAAAACTAAAATCATGTTAATTTAAACATCATAGATTTATTGCGTAATAACTGAGATACTTTTATTTCAAATGATTGGTGTTCGTCTAGTTTTTTCTTTTATTGTTCATGCCAACCCTAATTACGAATTTTTATGGTGACATCTGACTTCAGAGTGACGGATGTAACATCGTAAACACGTCGTCTTGAGCTATAACATGCGGATGTCACTAGTATAGAGTTGCGAGGAAATTAAATATCGTGCGAATTGAAGTACATTGACGACTATGCTCAATTACTTATGACAGCATAACCTCGTGACTCCGCAATGTACCACAAATCGCACGATTATACTAGCTTCGTCTAAAACAGGCATTTTTAAAGGGTTTATTCAACTTGTCCCTAATGACGTACGTTTGCGATTTTTCATGAGTAATTTTAATAAAAATATTTTTTATTTATCAATATTAGCCTTTATTTATCGTTGTCTTTTAAAACACGAGTGGATCGTTGTGTTTTAATATGATGAGGAGGTACGAGTTCTAAAAATGTGAATCTATTTCTGCATCCATTTCTATTAAAAGTGGTACTTAGTTAAAGATTCAGCATTATAAAAACCTCATTGACCTATTACATTTCTAACAACGATTAACAAAACATTTTTCTCAGTCACAAATAAATTCATAAGTCGTCCATATTTAGATCGCTTGACTAAACTCCAAAGCTACTCATCATTATTTTTAATAGCTCCATAAAAGTCAAGTTACTTCAAACCACAATACTTCTATTATGACCCAAACAATTGACGATCGTTCTCTATAAAGTTCTCGAACATTCGATTGAGCTTCTATTTATGAACTGAAGTGAAATATGTCTCGTAAGTAGATATTGAGCTGATACAAAAGGCGGGAAGTAATGAGGGGAAGAGTCGCTGACAATTTTCTAAATCCGTCGCGAAGGGAGTGTATGTTGACGCGACACATTTTGTGAACAGGTTGCTTTGGAGATAGTTTGGTTTTTGCAATATCGTTTTCAAACTATGTAAAATATTTTAGATCAATAATTTACTTATATAAAGGATTATTTATTTAAATAAAGAAATGTTTTGAAAAGATTTTTGTGCAATTTACTGTATAAGTCATTAGGATATAGTTAACATGGTTAAAAGATAAGCCAAGATATGTTTTATATCTGAGTTCGAGATCCTGTCTTGAAGCTCCAATAAAGTTGCATCAAAGTTTTTTAGCTTTAATTTTGCTTCAGGCTTCTTTTGCAGGATATATCAGAAACCTTATCATTTTTAAAGCGACTTACGCATATTATTCAAAAATATATTATATGCTCAAAAATGTCAGCATATGAACGACCAAATCATCATCTCCCGAGCCTTTTCCCAACTATGTTGGGGTCGGCTATTATTCTCCCTAAATTCTCCTAAACCTCCTAAATTACTCCAAACAATTCAAGCCCTCAATTAACCATATTTACGTCTATTAATAACAATAGCCACAAAATCCAAAACTTAGTAAAAGCGAGCAACGTCCCAACTGTCCCCAATTAGATTCCAGCTAAATCTTACGTACTTAACCTTGTCTGAGTTTGTTGCAGACGGTACCATCTGACATTCGTTGAGCTCAGATTACACAGAAATGCTAAACGCGACGAAACACCTGCATCGCCGAAAAAGTTTCGACCGTTTCGAGTTATAATAAAAATCTACGAGGGGTACCTAATTATGGTATAGATAAAAGTTCGTGGATTTTTCTTTGTAGATTTCTGAGGTTGGTTTTTTTTGTGTTTTAAATTTTGTCGTTTTTGGGTCTTGTCATAATACATCTATAAATTTTTGTGAGAAGATCTCAAAAGCTAAACTTAATTGATATAAATATTAATGCGTTAGATTTATTTCTAGCGCTTATAATGAGTCTGGATCTTAAGTTATATGTTGAGTTTTAATGATCTACATAAGATTCAAAATGGTTTGAATCTAGTTTTGTGATATTCATTCAACAAGTGATAAGATTAGGTATAACTAATATTATTTGCTGAATGTTCGCGGTGAACGTTTCGGAGAATCTCAACCTGGCAAAATTGACTAAGTAATTTACCACTACAGTAATCATTTCTAATTTTGAATAAAAGGTATATTTTTTACCAAATTGACACTACAATATAAGGCATACATTTATATAAATTGTTATAACACTCATTTAACTTGAGAACGGGTCTATAAATTTGTATTATAAACTTAGAATTGTTGGGTTTGTCGCCACCCCACATAAGAGAAATACTAAAAAAAACATCGGGAACGGGGTACCTGCTAAAACCGCGTGGCACAGCAAATCAAAAAATATCTAAAATCATTAATCTCAAAGGTCATAGTCATTGGTACCCAACCCAACTCACAAAATGCCATTTTAACATGTTCATACCACGTCCCCCGTATCAATTTACTACGCTCCGCTTGCAGTATGCAACATGCAACTGACAATGCATATAAAATGTAACCGATCAGGAACAGACTTTTCTAAAGCGAGCCAATATAGGTACAATGACCATGGATGTATCTCGTCCAGTTTGCAAATGGTACACATATATTGTCAAACATGGTCCATGTATTACGGGAATTGGTAAAATTTTACATGGGGGTCGAATTCAATTTCAATTTCACTAGATTTTATTCTTATATCATTAGTTCAATCCTACTTAATGATGATTAAACATAAAAAACATATGAATAAGGGGTTATTTATATTGATTCTGAAAGTTTTTGGTAGATGGTTGTAGACCACAAGTTTTGAAGAACTCAATGGATTTGGATGAAATCAACCAAGACTAACATATAGGTAGGTAGAAGCCTAGTTAGCGACGCAATAGACGATTTAATCGATAGGGCTATGTTTAGGGAAGGTCAGATCTGAAAAAATTACGTCGTCACAAAAGAGGAAGGTTTAGTTACGATACTATAAAACCTATTTGTATATTCACGCTTAATAATCCTGTGTTTTATATAGTTCGCACAGAGATAGTCCCAATCGATAGACAAAAAGCAAATAAAAACTATAATACGTAACAAATAATTTCATACTACTACGACTGGTCTTCAATCTAACAAAAATACGTGTACACTGTACAATATAATGACAAAGAAAAAGGTACCTCGAAAACCTTTTCCAAGTACTGCAAACTCAAGGATACTTGAAATAAAGTATCCTTACCTTACACGTAGCTCAAACGACGCCAGAATATTCTATCGGCTAACCACAAAGGAATAAGAGACGATACAGGTGTACCTACATTATGGACTGACGGAATAATTCTGACAAACATGAACTTAGCTTTATATTTATGTTAAGGTGTGATTACATGAGAGAAACAGGTATTTTTGAGTGGTTTTAAAAGCTAGTCCAGTAGTGGTCCACAAGAATTGTGACAGCCGTCAATAAATAGTTAAGTTGTCCCAATCGTAATTTTGTATTTTTATTAAGTTCATGTAATTCCAAAACAAGAGGAGGAAAAGACGGAGGAAAGTCTTTTCCTCCTTTTTCTTCACCATATTATAAATTTAACCTGTGCCAAATTTAATACCACCCACTCCGCGTAACTTTCTTAAAAAAGGGCACAAAGTAATACGCATCAGATAACCACAATTAAAGCTCCTTAATCATATATGTCATAGTATAGAGCATAATTTATTAGATTTCTGTCCTACAAGTATTTCAGTGAAGATTCGGCTCGATAAAATGTTGACGTCATAATTTTCAAATATTCTAAGAATCGAGAAATGTCAGATGCCCGTGTAATCGTACCATTATAAAAATAAAGCTGATCGACGTAAAATAAAAAATGTACGTGAACGTCGAAGCAGCCATCTTCATTTTGTTTGATAAACTCTCAGAATAATATAAAAGGTTTTCTTTTTCATAGTTTTTGCGAAGCTGCTGACAGTTGTGACGTCACAACTGATTTGCTTTGAAGTTAAGAAGATTTTATCTTTAAGGACTAGTATAAATACATTTTGGAAGAACAATAAATTTGTAGGTTAGTTCCAGATTTGGAACTGAGAACTTACTTTTTTGCCTATGTGATAAAAAAAGTAATAGGCCTTAAAGTGGTTACTTTCCCTAGTTAATTTGTTGTTACCAGTGTATTGACTAATACTATTCAGACAAAAAAATATTACGGTTCCAGTTAGTTGAATGAGAGTGTCCAAGAAATGTGTAACACGCTGTAAGATTTTTAACTCCCAAATAGATACATGTTACTGTGTAGTTTATTGAGACGATACATTTTTACATCGATTTTACAGTTTTTAAATAAATACGACAAAGACATGTCATTGTTAAATGCGATCGACTGTACTACTATTGAACTTAATTGTACAATACCATGAAATCGTAAGTTAACATAAAAATCCTTAAAATCTTTTGTCATTCACAAGACTTTTAGTTCTAATTCTAGAAAATGTCCTGAAAAAGAACTTTCCATTCACGACCCAAGCTTTTAGACTTGTCTAAAAGGCATAGTTATACGAAAATCTAAAGAAAGCGACGTTGGCAAGCGTTGCCAATTTGCGAAGCCTTAGGCACGTAGGCTTTGCGGAGAAAAGGCGGGCCGTTTGCCACCTTACGAATCAACTCACGTCCGATCGGGGCACAATCAAATTATATAGGAATGACTCGATTTTGCGTAGCAGAAGCCCGAGGAACTGGAAGACTGGCATGTAGATTAAAAGGCTTTTGAGCGAATTTTTGAGCAAATATGCTTTGGAATAGGGATGATGACTATTTTTTTTTATGTCCATCTTTTTGATATAAAAAAAATACTAGACAGGTATTTTTTCTTTGGTCCCGTAAACAAAAAATTATGAAGATACAGCGAGTGCAATTCTTGCGTGACGTCACGTCTAAGCAAAAATTGTAACTACCGGTGACGTCACAAGCCCCCATTCCTAAACTTTAAAGCGGCTTATCTTCGTTTTTTTTATTGATTTGATAAAAGAAAAATACGTATCTTTTATAATATTTTGATTATCTAAATGGCGGACTAAATAAATTTTGACTTTTCATATCTAGTCATCCACATTATTGTGCTTAAACTTTATTTATGTAAACACGCTGTATAAAGAGCTGATGTTTAATTAATCATGGGACAGTTACAGAGGCTGTTACTGTAAAAATGTGTTTAAATGTTTGTTTTTTTTTAAGAAACCAAGTGGACAGTAACTAGTTTAGTTAAGTGTTTATTTGCTTAAGGGTAGGTTTTTCCCACACCAGGTAATTTTATCTGAAAAATAATTTAAAAATTTTGACAGTTCTTCAGTAGAAAATATATAAGACGTGAATTTTACCATGAAATGAATTTTATAATCTATAATCAAAATTCACGGGTAGAGTCACATCGTTGGTGATTTGTAATCCTGTCAAAAAATACCTAACATTCTTAATTCTTGGAATCCAGTCCATTTTTAATCTTCCCCAAATCTTCTAACAATACGTGCCTCTCAATATTATCCCGCGAACACCTACACTCAACCTTTTGGGTTAGACGCCAACGCATCACCCATAAATAGAGCGAAATTACCTATGTTCATTCTAAAACAGTTGAATATATAATATACCTACCCATTTTTTGTTAGAAAAGATAAGCTTTTAACACTAGGAATAAAAATAACGTGCAGTAACTTTTGTGGTTTAGTTTGTGAAAGACTTAAATTCATTATTAGTTAACAGAGTAAGAAAATTTTGTATTGAAATGTAATATCATCATCTCCCGAGCCTTTTCCCAACTATGTTGGGGTCGGCTCCAGTCTCACCGGATTCAGCTGAATACCGTATTTTACATAGAGCGACTGCCTATCTGACCTCCACAACCCATTTTACTAGGAAACACAGTATCCCATAATAAGGCTGGTTGTCAGAATTGACTTAACGACTGCCAAAGATCTATGTATGACAGCCGGGACCTACTCTTTAACGTGCTTTCCGAAACACGGAGGAGTCTCGGTATGTTATAAATGGTTACCTATCCACAGACCAACCGCGGCGAGCGCGGCTTAACCTGTATTATCGGTCAAACCGTACGGCTTACACGTAGCCACGAGCCCCTCTATTGAAATGTAATAAACTGCCTGAAATAACCAATTGTATTTGTCAATTTTTAATTTACTCGTTGAACTGCCTCGTTGGCCTAGTGGTGCTAAGCGCAACTGCTACGCTAGAGGTCTTGGGTTCGATTCCCAAGTCGACCAAGGTGTTATTGGGTTTTTCTATGAAATTCTCAATAGCAGGTCGGAGTTTGGATTTGTGCCCGGTTAATGGCAATAGGCTCGCCTCCTATTACATGGGACCTAAACATACGGGCGAACTGTGGGTGTACATTGGTACACCTCTGCCTAACCCTTCGGGGATACAGGCGTGATGGTATGTTAATGTTAATTTTTAATTTCATCTTATTAAAAAAAAACAAAAGATACTATTTATATTTTTTTCTGATAGAAATAAGTTAAGTTCAAAAATAACATAATTTATATTAAAATTTCCTATTAGTAATGTATATGAAAGTAAATAGATGCTGACGTTTTTAGCTAAATTTAAACATACCAAGCTTTGTGCTTCAGAACATAAACCGGCTCCAAATTTAATCTAAATCTGTTAAACCGTTACTACGTAATCAGAAAAGCTTAGTTACTGAACCAGTGTTACGGATCTGATACGGATGTGTTACAGATGAGCGGATTTGTTGCAGATGAACGGATTTGAGCCAAATGTGAAGTAGAATGGTGGTATGTATTCGTAATAGCCTATATTTCCCAAGGGAACGCAGGAGTGTAAACCTACATTTTTGAAATCGTACATTCTCCGCTTTGGCTCTCTTTCAACTGTTTTTACAGGCAGTTTTGTTTTGAGTGCTTCAGTATTCCCTAGATGAATAAATAAATCAATCTGGATGGCATCACATACGTTGCTCTGAACCCAAAGTAGGTAAGGAACTTGTGCTATGGAATCAGAAACAGCCACGTCACAGACACCAAGATAATGTGGAAAAGAGGTTTTACTTTGATCCGATCGGCGATTGAATCCGGGACTTCATAGCTAGCAAAACATTGAAAACCGGTGTGTATGTCACAACCATGGAAACTGGAGGTCGTCACAATAATTGGTTTATTTACTTTATTGCCATAAACTTGTTTGCAAAATCAGACATTATTTTACGAATATGTTGGTAGGTATATTATTATACATAGATTTTCTTAAGATGTTGATTTTTATTATACCAATCTAACCTAAAAAATACACATTGGTTACTACAGTCTGGCAAATATTAAAAACAAAGCATCCACCATTTTCAGTCAGACGGTTCAGTAAGCTGAAAAAATCTTTGACAAGAACCCTTAGAGTTGTCAAAAAAGATCACAGTGACTTCAGTGTATGCTAAGCCTTAACCACATCAGTCATAAGATCAAAGTAAGTTACTGTCAGGATTTTCCCTTATCAAATGCGAACTGTTCTCACCGTAAAATGTTATTTCTGAATGAAACTTTTCAGGCGTTCATGCATCGGTGCCCTTATTTTTTATGAAGATTTGGTACTGTCTAGAGCAGTTTTTGAGCAACAGTAGTTTTAGCTCGTGGTGTGTGTTGAACAACATTTAGAGCACTCATAGATTATTATCAAGTTTATAATTTTAATACTTTTGACAACCCCCGTCGTCGAGTGGCGTACACACTGGTTTTCAAGGTGTCGCTTGCTCTGAGGTCCCGGGTTCGATCCCCGGACGGGACAATACTGAAAATCACTTTTCTGCATTGTCTCGGGTCTGGGTGTCGGCTCTGTGTTTCGCTTTAGCTACTTACTTTAAGTTCAGTGCAATGTATGAGACGTTTTCCATATTTATTTAATTAATACTATTATAAACTTAGTTTAAGGTAATAATAAAAAGATTTTCCCAATGTTCATTGACGACACCTTACTTAGTTTTAGTAAACAAAAAGCTAAAAAACAAAGTTTTTTTCATGCGAGTATTTTTATTTAAATTGATTCATGCTACGAAAAAAAGTACATAATAATATAAATAAGTTGAATTCGTGTAAAAATGCTTGCACATAAACATTGTTATTAGCCACCTAAATAAATGCCTAAGTTTTGAAACGAGTCTAATATTATAAAAACCTTACCTACGTTTCAAGTATTTGCCGAGCCACCGCGCAGGTTGTCGCAAGCCGAATGCATAGCTCTTTACTAATTAGTCGGGCTTTTTATCCCGCTTACTTTGCAGTCCGTTCGAGAGGAAATGCAAACGATATTCCACATTTTATTTACTTTCCGCTGGTTTTATTATAATAAAGTTTTGCTTTCAAAGAGTTGAGTTGAGTCCTGGGAATTGTCGTGATGGGAATTAATAATCTTCTTTAGTGAGCCTTTTCCTAAACTGTGTTGAGGTCTGGTCTAGGCGGGTTCAGTTAAAGACTAGTTTAATAATATTAGTCCAAAATTTACTAATGTGTTCTGTCGTGTGTATCCTCATTTTTGTCAACTTAAAGACTTATAAAAATCAACGTTTGAGACTGAGACCAATAACACGTACTTTCTTAATCACGAAAAGCTTCCGGTACACCCATTGTAATATTTGTAATAGGATAATTTTGGAGTTTGTAACTACGCGCCATTGCATTGTTTAAATAATTTTCTATTATATAAACAATGAGTATTTTTATTTAAAAAATATTTATATGCGATTATTTATTTAATGATTCAGTGCTTTGTTTGTGGCTAAAAACAGATGGTGACTCTGAAAATAATGGCATCCTGTGACATATTTGTGTGACATGACGTCGACAGGTGCGTATGAAATCACAGTTATAGTGGGTCAATAAATATTGTGACTCAATGTAAGTATATTTGACGGGCCTGTTGGTCTAGTGGTTAGTGACCCTGACTGCTATACCGGAGGTCGTGGGTTCGATTCCCACCCAGGACAAATGTTTGTGTGATGAGCACGATCATTTGTTCTGGTTGTCTGGGTGTAATTTATCTATAATATGTATGTATTTAGAAATATATAAGTATGTTTATCAGTTGTCTGGTTACCATAACACAAGCTCTGCTTAGCTTGGGATCAGATAGCCGTGTGTGAGTTGTCCCGGAATATTTATATTTTTTAGATGTGTAGGGTCTAATATTTTAAAGTGAAAGAGATTGTTGGAAACGCTACCAGTCGTATTTGAATAGCGCAATTCTTGATAATGTGAAAAAAAAACATGCGATTTTAACGTGTGCTTAATACAGAAAGGTACTTAACTATAATATAATGTGTACCTCTTGCGATAGTGGCCAGCATCTAGTCTGTGGAAGAGTCAAAAGACCCAGAGATATTTGCATCAGGAAAAGTCCTTTTCCTGAGGTTGATTTGGCCCTTCACAAATCTTTATTAGCTATACAACTCAGTTATACCATATTCAACTGTTACACAAGCGCTCATATACATCAATAAAATAAAACCACTCTTAAGACAACATCCGAACACAATTGTTTGACTGTTAACGTTTTCCAACTGAGACGTAGAGTGTTCTACAAACTTTTGAAATCTCATAGCGAAAGCGTACACAGTGTTTGTGTATGCCACGGTATTCTTTTGTGTGTCGCTAGTGGAGACGAGCGGAGAAATAGTCTTGGGTCTACAATGTGACGCGAATAACCATTCACATACACTTGGGTATACGGGGACGAAAGTGTTTAGTGGAGTTGATTTTAAATGTACTGTCGCGGTATGTTATGATGTGTGCATTTAACTGTTTCACTGTGTAAATTATGTTATTTTGTAATGTTATCGTTGAGGGATTTATTGCATTGGATGTCGGTAAATATGAGCAAAATTTTACAGATTTTTGTCAAGCATATTAACTTGCTTTTTCTTCACCTTTTCGTGTCGGTAGTAGATATACCTAATGTTATCGTACATAGACATTTCACAATTACAATAATACTTAATTATTTACTTCTAATAAATCTTAGATGGATTAATGAGCGAGTAGAAATCAATATTCTTACCTTCCCGACTTTTTTCCTTTGCAAAAGAATTCCGAATCACCAAATAACACATCGCAATACAAATATAACATCTCCGTAAGTACATTAGAATCAATCAACTCGATTCTTCACGACTGCCTCACGTATAATCGGATCATAAGATAAATTGCCCTAAAAATAAAACCATTTGTCTTCGCGTTCAATCGAGTTTCAATGCATAAATGAAATTGTAAATATTTGGCGTTTTGCAAACGATCTAAAGTGAAGTAATTACTTTTGTAACAATTGTTCTGATGAAAATAAACAATATCGGCTCGGGACGGGTTACTAACAAAAACAAAAGATTTGTTTACACAAATTAATGATTTTCCTTTCTTCGCGAAATTGTTTCTTTTTGTTACGTTTATTAATTGGTTGTTGGTATTTTTTATGAAGCTTTTTTGTGAAGGATTATGGTTTTGTTAGGCAGAATTAAAATGGTTGTGATTTTCATTAAAATCTCCTTTTTTTAATTTTGTATCATTATGGATTATCTAGACGTATAAAACAATATCAAACATATTAAATATATTTACCGAAATGACATGCTTGGGAATTTTCAAAATTAGTTTACAATTATCAGAGATATTTCATTGTATACCATAGCGATGTCGGTAAAAAAATTAATGACACATCTCAAAACTATTTTTTTTTATCTCTAAAACTCCCCAGTACTTGAGTATCCCACAGTACACCGCACCACACAGGTTGTTCGGCCACACAAAGCATTCGTGTACACGCTCCGTCTGAATCTGCGGCGCCCACAAAATACCAAACACCTGAGTTTATAAACTTTCTTACTTCCACCAGTACTGGAAGTCATTTTTCAAATGCACAATATTTACTCGGAACGGAATAGGATTATAAAATGTTGAATTTCTTTGAAATGCTGTTAACATTTTCTAAAGGAACTGCTGGGTTTAAAATTAAGTGATCTTTTTGCTTCCACAGTTTCGTTTTAAATAGAATTTGATTACTTTAATGCGCTACTGTAATCGAATTTACGCAATAGTTGTTCTTTATGTTCTATTTTTTTAATTTTTCTATCTTTTGTTTTTTTTTTCGGATTCTCGTACCATGAAGGTAATTGTGAAGTAATAAAGTGTGTACTTATGTATCACTATATTGCGTTCACTGCAATTTTAATAAAAGTGTCTAGCCGAGTCAGATGAAGTCTGTCTGAAGTCGAGAAAAATAACAAGAAAAAAGAATTAAAAAGCAATCCACATTGAACAAAAAAACAGATATTAATAAATAAAAAAAATGCACTCAGACAAAAATAGAACATTCTTTTTTTGTAAGTCGGTTATGAAGACCACGGAAAAAGTTCTATAAACTATCAAACACTTACTTACATAACCTAAATATACCAACTCCTTAGATAGCTCCCTAAAGTTACCGAGTGAAGCCGGTTTGTGACCCCAAAATCAATGAGGCGAACCTTCGATTCCTTTTAAAACCATTGACCCTTAAAAGTGTACTATCCATTATAAAGGCTGCCCTTTGAGAATAGATAAGAAATTACAGAGTGCACATATCAAGGTATGAACCGTGAGCACTAGTTTGAACTAGTTTCATCGTGAAAATAGTATAAAAACTTTACGCCGTTTTAATGAAACTATCCTAATTAATATGGTATGGTATGGTCTTTATTGAGTATAATAAACTAAATACAATTATAAAAATAGGCCCTACAAAACCGTATAAACGGTTTGTCTTTAGGTGCGTATTTACATATTTTAGCAAGTGACTTAGTAGGAATAGGAAAAAAATAATGTCGGAATTATCGATATTTTCGCATAAACGTCTGATGTTGCACGAAAAATAACTTAAATCAGTGATATGTACTACATACAGTCAAAAATCTACTTACGCTCAGCGCAATGGGCTTTTAGCGATGCGCGCACTCTATACGTTTAACTTTTTTAGACTCCATGGGCTGCCCTGAAAATTCTAATTCTGTATACATTAACCATTCAGTGAGTACTGTATAAGCTTGGGTTCAGTGACAGTAACAAGCCTACGTAATTTCTGTTAATTGCCCTTGCCTTGGTTATTTCGTTCATTTTTAGTACTTTTTGGAACGTTTTCGCAAAATGTCCATTTTAAGTTAATTGGTTCAGTATTGATATTTGAGTATGAGTGTTTTATGTCATTTAGCTTATTATACGTTTTACCCTCAAACGTAGCTAGCGTAACGTAGCTCAAAAGTAGCTATTATAATTATTCATTGTTAGTACCTACCTAGGGGCTAGACATGGAAACTAATACGTAATGTTAATAATCACTCATAATCAAAAAATTATGAAAAAAAGCTTTTCATTATAATTGTCGCCCTGATTCATTATTGTATTCTCTGTAATGTGACTGAGCATGATTGATTTCCTGACTTAGAACTTGTAATAAAGTGAGCATTATACAGCGAGAATGATATAATTTACTTGACCTGCATTAATGCATTAAGTAATCATAGCATAAGAAAATTATTTTTTATTCAGTTTTTGTAAACCGAATTTCTTTTATAAATACAAAATTTTATACACGAAGAACAAGTGTATATACTGCAAGGTGATATAGCTCTCGTTACCCCAAAAAAGTAACATATAGAATAACATAAAAAAAAAAAAAACAAATAAATAATAAAATAGTGCAAGAAATTAAGTCCTCACTTCGTAAAACACTAAATCTAAGACGATTCGGATTATGGAACTAATACTTATGAAATACTATCGTCTTAGTTCAATAGATCCAAGCAATCGTCGAAACAACACACGTCTTATTACAGGCAGCCTCTAAGGACTAGATTAGCTTGATACGATAACGCTCTAACCACTAATACAATCAGCCTTTAGGGCCTTCACTTATGCTTAGAAGATTGCTGAATATGTAATAATACGGTGGAAATGTTTTAAGGTCTTAATGTATATTGTTTATAAGAATATAAATAATTTTATTAATAACGTGTGTGGGACAAAAAAAGTGAAGTTTTTCAAGTCGGATTATTTTTCTCACAATTTGTTTCAACTATTGTAATATAACTATAAAAAATACTATAGGTACTCGTATATAGAGTCCTTTGATTGAAGTCGGATATTTTATGTATTCACGATGCAAAGGTCAGACAAAACAAATCCAAACATTTGACAGGAAGACCAATAATACCCACTTAACATTAATTTATTTTGAGTTACAAATAGAAGATATAAGACAGGAGAGACTCCTACAACTTCCGCCAATCAATCATAAGCATACGCCAAGGTGGCCAGGGTAGCAACAATATCGCATTGCTCAACAAATAAAACAGTGGAACTAACGTAAATAGACGGTATACCGAAAATACAGGGAAGAGCAAACTTTCCACCCGAATTAATTCCCCTGACGGTGTAAACTGGGGGTAGAGCCAGCACGATGCGATGTAGAAGTTACAAGAGATTATAAGGGTGCGTCCAAATCGGACGAACGCGCACTGAACGAGCATTACACGGAACGGAACGGGCGTTATTGACACTACTGCGTTCGTGGCATGCTCGTTCGGTGCTAGTTCGTCAGATTTGGACTCACCCTTATATTAACCTTGCTCCAATCCTTTTGAATCTGTTTAACAAAACAAATATTAATCTAAAATAGTCAGGTGACAAGCCCTAGGTCGTTAACTTTAATTTTCTTTAAATAATATTTTTCAAACCAAAAAGTACGTGTATACACACGTACTATTTGGTTTTATACCTTACTGACTGTCTTTACACATTTTCCCTTTTCATATCCAGTCGTCATCTATGTTGCTTATGTACTATGAAAGTAAGATAATGGTGACTACTAGGTTAATTAGACATGCTAATAGCCAGCAAAATTCATTCACAAAATTTCCAAAAAAGGCGAAATATAGCCAAATATATAAATGAGCGTAAATATTTTTTTTCTTTTGATGTAACTTCTGTATCGTGTCGATCTTAAGCTGACAATGAGTGAACGCGTAGCATCACAATCAGCTTCGCAGCTCCTAAGATAACATACAAAGATATCGCTTTTGCTGATCATCACGCCTGTAAGTTTGTTATATTATTATGCTCTAGGGCATAACACTATACAGCGCGGCTGACGTAACTTGGCACGTCTGAAAAGAGCTACAACATATCACCGTCCCTGTCTCACTCACCGCGCATGCATATTGCATCTCGCTAAAACTATCTTTTATCTCTTTTTAGACGCGACAAGTTACGTCAGCCGCACTGTACATATAATTGATTGGATAATTTATACAATGCTTAATGTTATGTACAAATTCAGAAGAAGATGAAAGAACAATTTAGGTTACTAATTTTGTAATTTATTGGTATTAATAAATCTTATATTGAATGGTAGCATGATAACAAACATTTTGTGCGGTCCCTACATAAATGGTATAGAAAGGGGCGAGAAGAAGAGTAAAATACAAACATACCATAAAAAATACCGTCCAAATGATATCCTCCTTCTTTTGAAATTAATTTGAAAATATTTCCCAAGACCATCTTCTTTGTAAAAAAGCATCTATAGTCTTCTATATTTTCATCTATAATCTATAGCACATCTATAGTCTTAATGTCATGGTGGCCTAGCGGTTCAATAAACGGATTAGTATGCACAAGGTGGCAGGTTCGAACACAGGCAAGTACCAATGTGGCTTTTTCAAAGTTATATGTACTTTCTTAATTATTCTAAGACACTTCTGACAAACAATGAAGGAAAACATCGTGAGGAAACCTGGATTCCAAAATTTGGGATCTGAAATCACCAACCCGCAGAGAGCAAGCGTGGTGATCAGTGCTCGTGCCTTCTCTATATGGGGAGAGGCCTGTGCCCTGCAGTGGGACGTTTATAGGCTGGATGATATTATATCTATAGTCTTTAAAACGAACTATATTTTACACCTTGTTACTGTAGGTGTCACAACATTTGGTCTGGTTCTACACATAAACCATTAATTACCTAATGGTTCGTTTCTAGTCTACGCGTATCTCAATATCAAGCACCTAGGGATGCCTCAACAAACAAGCAACAAAGCTGCATCAAACATAATTCGATTACGTCTTTTATTTCAGCACTACTCTAGCATGAATTTCTATTCCAATAAAAATAAATCGTTTATTATTTTATTCACATTAATTTATCAGACATGTGATAAAGATTCTTAAAAAAAGTTGTTAATGTTTTGATTCCGGTTAGTTTCTTCCGATGATATTGAAACAATTGGGTGCTAGTGTCAACCGAAGTTACAATGCCAACAGGTCTTAATATAAACTCCAAAGTAACTTCGCAACTTGAGTCATTTTCGTTTAAAAAAATCCTGAAAAGGCTTACTTGGAATAAAACTGTTTTGATTTGTAACTAATAAATAACCTCAGGTCCTTTCTCTACCCGTGACCTCTTAATCTGATTCTGCAGATTAAAGTGGCTATTCTCTATCTCTCTTACAGTCTAAATAAATTACTCCCTCGCATTCAATTGATATTATCAATTTTCAGCGTAAGATATTCATAGTAAATTTTACAAATGATTTTTTTAAAGGTTGATTGATAATTATTCTATTATATTCTACAACTAGCTGTGCCTGCGACTTCGTTCGCGTGGATGACGAAACTTATCAATGAGTTTTTAACCGCAAAATTAAGTTTGTTTTTTTTTTGTTTATACTTTTCCGGGATAAAAACTAACCAGTGTGGTGCCCAGGATAATAAAGAATAATTATACCAAGTTTCATCGTAATCGAACCAGTAGTTTTTGCGTGATACCTGAACAAACAGACAGACAGACAGACAAAAATTATTTTTTTCGCTCTTTTGGTTTCGGTGTCGGTCTAGTATCACCCCCCGCCATTTATTTTTTTGATATTTTCAATGTACAGAATTTTCACTTCTACAGATTTATTATAAGTACTAGCTGTGTCCCGCGGATTCACCCGCGTGAATACCTAGGTCCCGTTCCCGGTGCCTTTGTATATAATAACAGACAAATAATTAGCAATAAATTAAAATTGCGACTATAATTTGAGATTTAAACTATCCTATCTCTCAAGTTGGATCGAACTGCACATGGTGTGCGAATTTTATTATAATCGGTTAAGTGGTTTAGGAGTCCATTGAGGACAAACATTGTGACACGAGATTTATATATATTAAGATAGATGTGGACTCCACAAAACATAAAAAGACCTCGTGGCCGGCCCAGAAGGAGATGGCGGGACGAACTTGACTCCTTTTCAGCATTGTGGAACACAATAGCTCAAGACCGGGAGAATTGGAAGAAAGAAAGGGAGGCCTTTGCCCTGCAGTGGGACGATAATGGCTGAAAATAAATAATAAAATAATTATATTCTACCATACTTACTATAGTCGTCATCGTATTGGTCGAGAGTAGAACCAAAGCCCCTTTTTCTAAGCCCTTTCATACATCACTCTAATAATGAAACCACTAATTCGTAAATACACACAGCTACAGTTACTGAAACCCTCAAAGGTACCAATGCTTTCATTGATTCTGTTACTATACAGGTACGAGTATGTTGTACATTTTACTTGGT
This sequence comes from Autographa pulchrina, assembly GCA_905475315.1. NCBI lineage: Eukaryota > Metazoa > Arthropoda > Insecta > Lepidoptera > Noctuidae > Autographa > Autographa pulchrina. The sequence goes on along the minus strand of FR997784.1, from coordinate 7,087,212 downwards.
AGTAAACACGTAGAGTACAGTCCCGAGCAAAAATATTTACACGCTAAGCAAATTTTAAGTGTTCTTTTCAATTCTGGATAGGTATTGTAATTTAATAGTGTAATTATTTAAAACGATTCGGCGGGACCTCCTAGCAAAGGTATATTACATACTTAAAAGGAGGTCCCTGTGTACAATTAATATTTATTGTGTAAAAGTTAAGAATAGTAGTTAAGATAGGTAGACTTTTTTTAGTTTTAACACAAAATCTCTCATTTGTTTTACTATTCGCTGTGTACACATATTTTTGCACGTGACTGTATGTTCTATCTATTTTAAGCTCAAGCAATCTAATGAATGAATTCACGTGATTCAGTTGAGTGTATCGCGTTGTAGGATTTGTGCTTTGTTCGTTTGTGTAAGGATTGCTTAATCATGTGATAGGTTGGATGTTAGAAGATACTTGAATTAAGTAGATATGACTTAAAAAGGTTAAAGATACAATGAAAGTGGGCCTGATAAATGAAAACTTTGATTTTGTAACCGATTTTTAAAAGAGGTCCTCAGTTCGAGTTTTTTTTTTTGCATGTTTGTTCCGTTAAAATTCTTTGACTGATATCCTCAGAGATCGTTCCATATAAACATAATATTTGATTCAGTAGTTATTTTTAAATTTTGTCTAATCGGTATAATTTAATACTAGTAAATAAAAAGCAATCGTGACTCTTAAATGATTTTTTCATCTCCATTGGAAAAAAGGTTTTACACACGAGTGAAATAGTTAAAACTGGTAGGTATTTCAATAAAAAGTTGTTGCTCTATTTACCTAATTTAGAAGCTGTTTATATTTTCTGTTTCATACCCCCAACTGTGTTGTTCTTTATTTACTTAAACGTTAGTTAAGTTCCAACCACAAAATTAAATCTTCCAAATAAAACCTGCAACTTTTTATTTTATTTTTTCTGTATTAAAAACTTTAGCTGACTTAAAAACGCTGCATTTACACTCAAGTTTATAGAGAGCTGCAGAAGCGAGACCACTAACTGTACTTTACTAAGTTCCATTTAGTGGCCACAGGACTTATACTTAGGTATAGCAAGAATACATGTGTTCGCTCAATATACGATGTAAATGTACCATAAGGCTACGAATTTTTAGGCTAGTCATTAAATTCTGAGAATATTTTGAGTATGCCATGCAAAAAAATACTCTTTATGGCCAAAGAATGGCCCGATGGGAGGCCTATGCCCAGCAGTGGGAGGACAAAGGCTGTGGATGATGATGATGGCCAAAGATCTCCTTTAGTGACATTGCTGTAGAGAACATCTGTGGACAAATGACTGAAAAACAAATAATGTAGATACCTAACTTTACATCAATTTCAAATTTAGGTAAAAATGTTTGTTGGCTATCAAAAAGAAATATTTACGAATTATTTTGACTTTCGTTTTCGCCGTAGTTGGGTTCAAAGATATCTTTTTTACCATTTACCAATTAATATTTTTATGAATACACCTTTAGAAGTTCTTGCGTGAGTACCTAGAGTTATACTGTTATTCAGGGCGAAAACGAAACCATCAAATCAAAGATCCTAAAAATTGTACAGCCAGTCTTGAGTTATAAATAGTGTAACTAACCCAACTTTCTTTTTGAAAAGACGTTGCATAGTATTTTTTATTATAATTATGTTATGAGGAGGAATGAAAGTCACGTAACTAGACGAGTAATGAGTATGAATGTGGATGGGTATACATGCAGAGGAAAATAAAAAAAGAGATGGATGGATTGTGTGAAAGATGATATGAGAAAGAAAGGAGTGAATGCTGAGATGATGAGTTGTAGAGATGAATGGAAGCTGAATACGCATTGCTTCGACCCCAAATAATTGGGAACAGGGCAGGGAGATGATGATGTTGCATAGTATTTTTTAAATGTTAATCTATTCTACAACATCTTGGGTCTGTACCAGTCAATAACCGTTGAATATTGGCACCCACCGGCCGGCGTCCGTCACAGACATGGTGACGCCACGCGCCTCTTAATTAAATGTTACATTAAATTAATGCCCGTATTCTATCAATCAATACTGATTAATTTATACCGCTTGTAGGTATTATTTAGTTTAGAATAGTGTTTTAGTTCATATAGGATTGCTTTATTCTGCAATTCGTTTCCGAGTAATCCGCGGTATAGAAAAAAAAAACAATATTACAATTTACCTACTAATAAATAATAATAATCCAGCCTATACCTAAACATCCCACTGCTGGGCACAGGCCTCTTCCCATGTAGAGAAGGCACGAGCATTGATCACCACGCTTGCTCTCTGCGGATTGGCGATTTCAGATCCCAAATTTTGGAATCCAGGTTTCCTCACGATGTTTTCCTTCACCGTTTGTCAGAAGTGTCTTAGAATAACTAAGAAAGTACATATAACTTTGAAAAAGCCACATTGGTACTTGCCTGGGTTCGAACCTGCAACCTTGTGCATACAATTCCGTTCATTGAACCGCTGGGCCACCACGACATACTAATAAATAAGTTTTCCTTTAATATTATTATTTGCATTGTTATATATTTATTGATTGAGACACTCTGTTTTCAATACATTCTTGAGATCAGATTGAAGGCTTTTTTTTGTATTAAAAAATAGCCCTCACTGACTTTTTTTAATATCGTTATAATATTGATGACGACATTAAATACAACTAAAATTTCTCTAGAGAAATTGATCTCTAGAGAGAATTAGAGTATTCGACTTAAATTAAAAGCTATATTTAAACCATGCTTTTGCTCTCACTATTATTACTTATTCATATTTTATTACAACAAGTCTGTTCAGCAGACAGCTAGTACTTACAGTTTGCTTAACAGAAAAAAGTACAACGTTAAGAAATATTTCTTCTTTGTAATATTTGTATTAAACCCGCATAGGTAGTGAAAAAGCTTTCATTGTTACTCCTTGTGCATTTTATTGAAACTCGATCTATTGTACTGGTCCCACTTTTTTGTATTGAGTATAAATATAAATGTCAACGTAATTAAATAAAACGAAAACATAACATACAAAATTAAAGTATATAACTTTTTTGTGAAGTAGGAAAATACACATTCGTGTTTCCAAACCATATTAGTCTATCCAATAAAGTCAAAACGTAAATCAGCCTCCACAATATTATGTAAATACTTTATATTAAAATTCCGTTGCCTTTAAAACCGTTATTGTTTTGTTTTGCAAGGAAGAAATACAATTCAGCCCGTATGCAAATGGCCGAACATTTAGGATCGGACTCAACTAAAGCGGAGATGTGCGAAGATGTCCGAAGCGGAGCCGAGAAGATATGTTTTTGAGCAAAGGTGTTTCCACCGCATATGCATACTGGGTATGCATATCGGCTAGACTGTGAAGCCGTGTACGCACGTACGAACACGAACATAGTGAAAAACATCAGATATGAACATTTGGTTTGTACATATGGACGGCATAGTCGAACAGGAACGCGAACATAGTTCGAGCGAGTTCGCGCACAACAGTCGTGAACTCTATTTCAAAAGTGTGCTGTCTTGGGTGGAGATGTGCGCTGACTTGAATGGAACTTTGTCAGTTTGCGAGGCAAACCTCACATTTAAGCCTTGTACCGCGGTCCAGCTAAATCTTAACGAGGAACAGTACGACACATATCCGCTTCCATCGCGCCATTAAAAATACATATTGTATAAATATTATGATAGATCTCCTCTCAATGGTATCCGCTGATTGGAGAGGAGATTTGTGTAACTAAAGAAATTCTATTGATTATTTAAAACACATCTCCGCTAGTCGTGACTGTTTAGCATACTAATTGTCACTCGTTCAGCGCCCAATAAATAGATCTATATTTTGCAAATTTTTTTATCATTCATCATGGTAGCCATTGAAGCTAAGTAAAAAGATGTGTGAATAACAAAATTCGATTTTTATTTAAAACACATCTCCGCCCCGTTCGTCTCATCTCCGCTATTGGAGACCTGCCCTAATAGCGTGAGCGGTTTTTAATGTGACGCCCGATTGCGACGGGAGATTTCTCGTGTGTAACGTTATTATATTATTTTGGTGACGAGGCAGTATTCAAAAATAATGTGTTTATGAACACTTATTAGACGTGTATTATGAAGAAACTTATTTCTTAACACGCATTTTGAACAAACAGGTGAGTTTTTAACTTGAGAACTACCGTCTGTCGTAATGTTTAATTACAATAAAATTATTATTACATAATACACTGACGTAAAAAGTTAAGAGACGCATTTACGTAATGTTGACGATAACTTTTCTCTACTCAATATTTTTTATATTATACTCGTATCTCATTGAAGTCGTATGGCGACTTCTTCTCAACCGTTTTAGTAAATCTGAAAGGATTACTGATTTAACAAAATATCACGTATTTGCAAATTGTGTCGCATGCATTTGAGATGCACACTTTTTAATCTCAAGCATGAGTGCATCTCTCTTGAAATTTTATGCAGACTGAACAATTTTAGCGTCTGAGTAAATAAGTGTATATTTTTAACTGTAATGTGCATAGAGGATTATATTTGTATCTACTTTTTGACCATTGTAATGTGTAAAATTTTTGGTGTTTGACGTTTAGGTATGGTTTACGAGATAGACTAAATCCTATTCTATCTTATTGTGGTTTCAACATCAGTAAGTAACTGATAAGTTACTGACTGATGTTGAAACCACAACACAAAGACATGATAATGTCTCATAGTGATTGCTTATATTAATTTTGTACAATGCAGAACAAAAATAAAGTTTTAAATAATTACAATTATTGGTGTCTCCAAATAACTAAAGAAGTCATCATCTCTTGAGCTTTTTCCCAACTATGTTGGGGTCAGCTACCAGTCTTACCGGATTCAGCTGAATACCGTATTTTACATGGAGCGACTGCCTATCTGACCACAACCCATTTTTACTGGGAAACACAGTATCCCATAGTAAGACTGGTTGTCAGAATTGACTTAACGACTGCCAAAGATCTATGTATGACAGCCGGGACCTACTGTTTAACGTGCTTCCCGAAATACGGAGGGGTCTCGGTATGTTATAAATATCGGTCAAACCGTACGGCTTACACTTAGCCACGAGCTAGTTAAGTACTTCTTTAGTTAGTTAGTAGTCCAAATAACTAAAGAAGTACGGAAGAAAAAAGTATATTCTACCACAAAAATCGATTTCTTATAATACTTTAGTTTGTTCAAGCGTAGTCATAATAAACCAATTACGTCTTTAAATCCATTGGCTTAGTACTCTAATCTGCTTGTTACAGGATAGTTTGTAAGTTATTTTAAAAACACGGCGCGTATCAGCTGTTTCTTGCAAACTTGACCGAGCTAAGTGGCGGTGGTGGATAAAAGTTACCTGTCATTATACTTAGTGGCTAGCTACTATAGGAGACTTTATAGTTTTTTAAAGAAAATATTAATGAACCGATTTCTTAGTGTCGCGCTCAGAGACATTAATGGTTACTTAATATGGGGAAAGACTACATCTATGATAATAATTTCTCTAGTTTACTTCTAGGTTAATCAAGAATTTTTAGAGTTAGCGTACTTTGACATAATAAAGATCCATAAGTAAGTATCCGTAATTATTCTAGAAGGGACTTATTTTGTGACTTGTTTTATAAACTATTAAAAACTGTTCTACATAAATATTTGAAAAATGGAGAAATAAAGTATTAATAAAAGTATTTTATCAATAACTAAGTCGTGACTCGAACAAAAATCTAGTGCTATGTGTTATAAGAATAAAGTAAAAATTAATCTTGAAAGTTTTTGATTGCTAACTTGGGGAAATTTTGAAGTACTAAAATTGCGACATCATGTCCCATTGTTCAAGTCCATTATGTTATATTTTGTTAGCTCATGCCAACCTATTGGGGTTCACCCTTTTTCCTACCACGTGATAATTTGATCGAGCAAACTAGGTCAATTTGACGGAGTGATATAAGTTGGCTACTTGTAACTAATTACTTAAGGAAAGAATATTTTTTCGCTGTTTTTGCCAGATGTATTTAGCACGAGGGAAATTTATGATAAAAGTTAGCTAGCGAAACTTTTTGATGTTGTTTATAATTATTTTAGATTCGTTTTTAATTTTTGGGTCACAGTTCAAAGGAGATTGTTGAACTAATTTGTAAATGAGATTTACTTTAATTTTTGTTTATCACCTTAGAATCTCTTTTGAAATTTTCTCTCATTATAATTTAGGTATTTTCTTTTTTAATATCAAAACAGTCTTCAAATTTTGTGATAACTTTAAATAAATAAAAAAACTTCTTAAGTATTTTTCTACAGACCTGTAACATAATATTAAGTTATACCTAGTATATGTTTTTACTTGCGTTATTAAAAACCAAAACTCTTACGACTCTCTTTCACATGTAACCACCAACATACATACATATTTATCTGATATGTTGGCGAACCTTTATTAATAAATAATAAAAAAAAAAACTTGTCGTGCAATAATAGAAGGCGATAAAAGATTAAAAAAGTTTAGTAGAATATTTCCCAGAGGTGTATAACAAAACGAGTTACATTGTCATCATGTTTCGAATGTACGTTTGGAAATAAGTAAAGTGGCTTGGCAGACATATTAAATTTCTAAATTGATTAAAAAAATTGCCAGAAAATACTTTACGTTATCCAGTAAAAGTTTTCAATAATCATTTAAAAAGGTGTTGTTTTACTTGATTTACAGTATAGTTATAAGTAATGAATGGTATTCAATAGTTAACTGATTTTGCAGTTTTACTAACAACCAACGTCTTCCCACATCATATCATCTCCCGAGCCTTTTCCTTACTATGTTGGGGTCGCCTACTAGTCTTGCCGGATTCAGCTGAATACCGTATTTATAAATTTTAGAACACTTATGGGCATATAAACATTATTAACCACGTGCCAAAAAACGCCAGCCGAACCTCAAAACTAGTATTGCGAGTTGAAATACTATTTTTTACAGAATATCGCTAGAGAGAGGTTTTTGAATCATTATCGTTAAGGATATCTATTTAGAGCTGCGGAAGTTTGGCGGCGGAAGCCAGAAATGCGAAGGCAGATACAATTTTGTGGAGTAACGATCATAGATTTACTGTGGTGAATGAATGCTGGAGTTTTGTTGGTATTTCGAATTAAATATTAAGAACGTTTTAGTTTTTTTTAATTAAATAAAAATAATCGGGCATCCCCCCTCCGTTTTTATACATATTTGACGGACCTTTTTCATAATTTGTGTTTTATTTTGTGATTCGTATAAAATATTAAATATATTAAATAATAATAAATAAATAAATAAAGGCGAACAACATCACATACATTACTCTGAACCTAAAGCACTTGTGTTATGGAATTAGGAAGCAACGAAGGTACCACAAACACCCAGACCCGAGGCAATGTAGAAAATTAGGTTTCTACATTGACCCGTCCGGGGATCGAACCCGGGACCTCAGAGCTAGTGACACCTTGAAACCGGTGCGTACGCCACTCGACCACGGAGGTCGTCAAAATTCGTATGACTAGAATGTTTAACTGATATTTGTTTTGTGTTAGTAATACCTATTTAGATAGCCTGGAATCGACTATACTATTACATAGTATATGGCTTGTTCTAAATTTACATAGTTTCAAAACCAATATACACAATTCATAAATCTATATCCGTGCTCAAATCCCACGCAGACAACACGTCCTGAATATAATCCTTCTATTTCAACGTTGTGTAAACATTGCAACCAAATTGGAAATACCAAACAATATCGGTAAATGTAATTGGTCGTTGACACTATTACAGCCTCCCTGATAGCCCTTCGAAAACTATGATAAAAAAAGCATAAATTACATTAAATGTATGGAAACGTCATTTCGTGTCACGCCATTAAAATATATAATGGTTGTATTTTGCCTTTAAAACAATAGCCCAGGATCGGGAGAATTTGAAGAAGGAAAGGGAGGCCTTTGCCCTGCAGTGGGATGATAACGGCTAAAAATAATAATAATAAATAAAATAATTTTGCGTTCAAAGGATGCAGATTCGGAATTTTATTTAGTTACGCTCAACTCTAAGAGACCACTGAAAAAAAAATGAAGAAACCTGGATTAAAGAATGTTACGTCAATACGGTGCGCTGTGATCAAACCACTTTCCTTCTATGTATTAGAATATGCTTATATCTTACAGAACTATGCTGTAAACATTAAGCGTCAAATTCAAGGACATATCAAGGTCGAAATGAAGAAAAAAATATAACTTCTCCGTAGTGCTCCGTCATACTTGTGGCAATCAATTAATTTATATAGGTTGATGACATGATGTTTACGTTTGGTAGTTTTGGCTGTAGTGCTACGGCTACAGGCTGCAAAAATCCCTCACTATCCTAATTGATGATGTACCTTCAAAGAACGAAAGATAAAGTTTATTTGGCTTTTAAATGTGGAATCCCTTCGCCGGCATCGCATGAATTATTAATAGCAGTCCTCAATACACTTAGCCGACAATTGAATTAAATGGCTACTTTTAAAATGGAACGCTGAATGGGAAGCGTATTTTATGCTAAAAGATCAGGAGAAATTCTAAGGCTATTTGGGGACAGGAAATGAATTTAGTTGAGCGTTTTGGTGTTAGTTTATACGTAGCCAACGCCTAAGCTATGTCTGTATCTATACTGGCTGGGCTTTGACAATGGTATGACATAGATATGGTACAGCCTTATATGAACTGTATTAAAATGTCGCATTGGTTTAATGTTTGAAATTAAAATCTTGACTAGTAATTCCGTAATATCGAGTTACCAATATTTATAACATTTTAAGTCAACCTAGTATTTAATGTATTTTTTTCTGTGTATATGTTTTATGATTCTTGGAAGTTTACTTAAGGTCACTAATGAATAAGTTAACTAGTCACATAAAAGAAGAAGAAAAAAAGAGAGTCGGACTCGCGCACCGTACAGCCGTTGTATGAAAGTCCCCTTAAACATATATATTTTTTGTTATTAGTATTTATTGCTATAGACACAAACAGAAATACATAATTTGTGAAAATTTCAACTATCTAGCAAACGTAATTCTTGAGATACAGGCTGATGTCAGACGCACGGACGGATTGCAAAGTCTTAGTAACATTGTCCCGTTTTTAGCCTTTGGGTACGGAAGTCTAAAAATTACGATGTAAATAGGTAATAAGCAAATTCCAATAATACTAAATCACTAGCTGTGCCTTCCGGTTTCACCCGCGTGAATGACAATTCATACACTATCTTTATAAATTATAGCCTAAGTGGTATTCCGATGTACAAGCTACATTATTGTAACATTTCATTGAAATCCATTCAGTAGTTTTTGCGTGAAAGAGTAACAAACATCCATACATCCATCCAAACAAACTTTCGCATTTATAATATTAGTAAGGATTTGTAAAAGATGTTTCTAGTACATTTTAAATATCGATGCTTAATATTTTATGATCGTCACTATATTCTAATACGACGTATCACTTACTGGTGTTATGTATACCCATGAGGTTTAGTTAAAGTTTGAACAGGATTGTTTAAATTATAAGGATTAGCCGCTTTAGTGTCAAACCCTAACGTATATACAAACAAAACTTTACTCAATAACTAACTACTAAGTACGATATTCGTGCCAATAAACGATATGAAGTTATATCCTAGTACTATAGGAGCTACTTAGATAATGTTTTAATCGAAAATAATTAACTCATTATACAACGTGTAACAGAATTAACGCAATTCCTGAAAGTAGTTGGTTCAGAATGAGCTTTTGAATCGATTTCTGGCATTAAAAGAAGGTGTTAATTTTTGACGGAAATATCTTTTGAGCCGCCCGCGATGCTTGCCCAAACGTTTTACGTTTAGTAAGGATAACTAATTTGAATAAAATCACTCGGTCAAACCTAGTCATAGATTTATACACTCATAGTGTTGTATTCAAATCAAAATTTTCAGCAAACTGAATGTAAAGATTAAAATGCAGTCGCTTACTACATAAACATCCTTGTCATCATCATCCTTATTTCCTTATTAATATAATAAACGCAAAAATTTTTTTGGCCATCCAAACAAACTTTCTCAAAAGAGTAGCAAACATCCATACATCCGTATGGATGTTTGTTAGTCTTTCAAGCAAAAACTACTGAATGGATTTTAATGAAACTTTATGATGATGTAGCTTACACATTGGAATAACACATAGGCTATAATTTAAAAAGATAGTGTATAAATTTTCATTCGCGCGGGTGAAACCGCGGGGCACAGCTAGTACCATATAACTATACTCTTCAGTCCTGCATTATCATAGGGTTCTTGAATCACAACATCACAGACTTTCAGTACATAATGCAAAAGTTATATTCAACCCAACTCGTAAACTATAAACTTTATGCTATTCACTTCGCAATTATTTAAGGGACAATGCAATGTTCCTTTAGGTTGTTAAGGTACAATGCACTGGTCGTATAGGTTGTTTAGGTAAATTATACCGACAGGTGTATATGATCGTGTCACCCGCCGCGTTCAGTCTCGGTCGCGACCGACTTAAGAAAGCCACACAATTAGGCAAGCCTATTAAGGGGATGTTCTTTCGTTTAATACTATGGCATACAAAACACACACCCATGAGAATGTGCTGTCTTTTAGTGTTTCAAAACAGCGCCCTTACTAGTTTACCGTTATTTATACGTGGTAATAATAATATAATATTCCGGGACAACTCACACACGGTTATCTGATCCCAAGCTAAGCAATGCTTGTGTTATGGTAACCAGACAATTGATAAACATACTTATATATTTCTAAATATATACATACTATAGATAAATTACCCCCAGATACAGAACAAATGTTCGTGCTCATCACACAAAGATTTGTCCGGGATGGGAATCGAACCCACAACCTCCGGTATTAATAGCAGTCAGGGTCACTAACCACTAGACCAACAGGCCCGTCAATATATAACGCGGAGAAATTCAAAATTTCGGCCGGGCGCGATCTGACAGATCCGCGGAGTTGCGCCATAGAGGTCAAACGTTTGAGGGGTTATCATTAAATGCACTGTGTGTCTTTGTTTGTGAGTTTTGAGCGGTATTTCACCAACAATATATGCCAATTTTTTTTAACTTTTTTTAACTGTCTTCTTTCTTAGTCATTCTCAATACATTCACTCTCATTTTTTTCATAAGGTTATTTAATTCCAGCAGCAGTCATTGATTTCATTTGGTGATTCATTCGTTTTATGCTTCATTTATTTCATTCGTTCATTACATTCACTCCTCGTTCATTAAATTCACTCTTCGCTGCATATTTTGGGGTATCCTTTCGCTGACACACTGAGTTATTTGAAAGCGGTCATAAAACCGCAACCGGGTTAAATGTAATGGAATAATTTAACGATCAGCGATAATAGATCAATGACAATAGGAAGGGATTATTCGGCTACATAATGCGATGCAGAAATAAGAAACGAAATTATATTGAAAAGAATTACGTTTCTTTGCAATATTTTGCGTAAATGGACGACGAATGAGACTATTATGTCAATTTTTTTGGATATTTTTTTAAGGAAATACCATATTGTATAACAAAGCTAAATGTGGTTTCATATTACTTTTTTACCCGACTTCAAAAATAAAAGGATTCTTTTGGTATGTCACATATTTTTAGTATTTTATACCACACTCATTAATATATATTTTATTAGCAAGAACTAATTTTAAACGTTCAACTCTTCTTACAAGTTGAACTTATTTTCGTTTACGTTTATTTATAACCTGTTACCATTCGGTCAAAATAAAGCAACATCGCCTTAACACGAGTCGCGAACTTAATTACTTAGAAGAAACCAGCACTTGAGAGCGTATACAGTACATACGTAGCTCTTGTGTTTAATGTACGGCCCTAGGGCGTCTAAGGATGCGTGTAGATCTGGCGAATGATATAGGAACAATTTAGTGTGTATACAGTACACTTCCGAGTTTAAATACATTGTCTATTAATTTATAACTTGTATGTGTACTAAAATGCTTTAAATATAAGTTGGTTACTATTTTTTTTATTTTTTTGACCGATTACGTTAGTACGTACCGCGTATGAGTGTATTAACAATTTAAAATTTAAAGATACTCTGCATCTTTTAACACATTTCACGCAAAGCTAGCAAAGTCCTGAATACGAAAATAGGTGCATTTTCAGGTCCGTTCGATTTCATATAGAACTGTAGCGGTATGAAGCAGATCCTAGTTACAGAACAGTGAGCTTACCTACATAAAACGTTTTTCAAAATATGTTTTGGTGGCGCGAGCGGCGCAGTCGGCAAATCTGGACACACCCTTAGGTCGACACTTCTAAACAATATAAATTAAACGCTGTCCCTATGGTTAATGGGCTGGTTATCTTAACCGAAGCGGCTTAATTCAAGATATCACACTTTTCGGTGACAGTGGAAACGTTTTTGCAACTGTTTTAAATTCGGTTCTTCGTTTAAACCAACTTAAAAAAAAAGATGGTTAGCATTTTAAGTGTAGTAATAATTGGATAGCGCAAAAAAAAATTAAATAAATACACATAAACACACTTCCTTAAAAGCACATCAACTGCCATGCATTCTGTATTTGACAGCTAAAATTCATTATTTTAAACCCTCCAGGTAACTTCATTTACATTATTAAAATAATGCTCCGTTTTCCTTTTATAACCCTCAGTACGTATTCATTTTAAGCAATTTAAAGTTAAGTTTATCATATTTTATTCTTTACAAAATCTATCTATCATTGATGTTTCCAAATCAAATATACAAATGATGTCATAAAAATCAAATGACGTATAAAAATCTTATGTGACACACAACGTCGATTCCAATTCCAATCGATATTCTTTGACATCTACATCGTTATGGCCAACCCTATAAATATCGATAATAAAACCCCTCATTTCAATACTTCGATATCAGTTATTGAAACAGTACAGGAAAGACAGATCCTCGTAAATCTAAGTCGTCATAAAGATTCGCAGTTTGCTTCATAATTCCAATTTTATCGGGAGACCAATTTACCGGTCGACATCGTAAAATATTTGGATTGCAGATAGTCGATATCGATAATTTTGTAGGTTCGGCTTGTTATTTATTGAGTTGAGTAGTAAATACGGCTTCATCTATACATGAAATAATAGATATTGTAGACCAAAATTCGACGCGAAGAACTCACAAACTGCCGAACGGATTTTCATTTGTTTTCGCCAGATTTTTTTTTTGTACATAATTCATTAATATTTGGTCTACCCGTGCGAAGCAGTGGCGGGTCCCTACTTAAATGATTAATTTAAAACAAGGTTGACAGAATTCTTCTTTACATAGGGCATTTAATATCATACGTGTTTGAAAATTTAAATAATAGTTAATAAGTATATTTTATCACACGTAGATTGTATTCCATTACTGTCAATATGAGAAAATAAACACTGAGTGACCTTACCAAAAAAATATGTACACGATCTTCTCAAATTATTGAATGGTAGCAAAACCGAAAATTGTATTGCAGGGTCGCTTATTTCTAGGTCACAACTAGGACCCTGTAAGAAAACCTAGTAGTAAAATTACCAGTCCATACAAGTATACCCTATTACCTACAAATTATAACTCCGTATTCGCATAAATAACCTACCTATCCACTAGACCGTAACATCTCCGAATAGTATAAAATATATTCTCTCCGAACAAAGAATAGGTTTCTCCCAATATCTATAATTTTTCTTGGAGGCCCCAATAAACAGGAATGTTATAAATCTAAGGGGCTCGAAGCTATGTCAAACTTACAAGTTTGATTAATCTTTAACCCTTGCGATGTTTACAAGGGTGTAGTAAGGTATTTTCGGTGTGTAACAAAGTATTAGAGTAAATTGAATATTAGGTTTTGCTATTTTTTGTTTTGCCATTTACTTATTTATGAAAATACACGCTTTTAGTAAATACTACACATATTGCAGCAGCACAATGATGGGATGTTTTGCAAACATCCAAAAACTAGTTACTAATAATAAAAAGAAACTACTTATGAAGATTATACTTTGTCCTGTAGTGCTATTCTGTAACATTATTTTCATGTCTCGACAGCGGAATCCGCGGTGAGATGTCAAATACATATTCTCGAATTTTAATTCTAAATCATGGCCAATTGGGTTCACTTTTGAAGTGAGCTTTATTGTCACTCAGGTGAAGCTCGATACCGAAATTATTTACAGAATAGACATACTGTAGGTAGGTACCTAGTACCAAAAGAAACATTAAACAAGACAAAAATGTTTTTCTTAAAAATAGACAATTACGGATCGTCACCGTGTTCAACGAAAAAAAAAACTTTAACTACCTTGTATTTAAATAAGGCCTAACGTAAGAAGAGTGTAGTGACACATATAAACGACCATGATATTTAATTTATTGAGTCCAAAGCAGCATAAAATATTACATTTACATGTGAATTGTAAACACACGGTTCGTTTTGAGTGCACATATTTTATTCCGAGTTATAAATCCTTCAATGAAGGTTTGATAGGTTGCAGTAAAAAGATGCTCAACCTTTTACATCTGCTCAATGTAAAATCGATTTTGTATAAAAACAGAAAATATTTGAACGCAAATCTGACAATGAACAATTTTATCTTTAGAACACTTTTAGGGTTCAGTACGTCCGAAAAAAAAAACGGAGCCCTTATAGGATCACTAGTGTGTCCGTCTGTCCGTCGGTCACAGTCAATTTTCTTGAATCTACTAGACTGATTGAATTGATATTTGGTACACATAATATCAATTTCTGTGCCCCCCCCCCCCTATCTCCGAAACTACTGAACCTACAATTTAAAAAAAATATATACAGAATTTAGTTTTCTAGTTATAGATTATAGGAAAACCAGTAACAAGTCCATGACATGATAGGTAACATCGTACGGTCACGGAACCCTCTTCACGCGAGTTCAACTCGCACTTGTACCGTTTTTATTTTTAGAAAGAGTATTGTTCGTTTTTGGGTCAACATTGACTATGTTAGTATCTAAATATAATAAAAAGGTAAATCTCTCAAATGTAAACGTACGTAGTACGTAACTACAGGTCAAAAGCTTATCTGTGTATGTAGGTATAGGTAGAGAAGAAATAATCATATTTTATTATGTTCATAGGTTAGTTAGTGGCAGATTTATTATCCTAAGTTTAACCATGACATGCAAAGGCCAGTATTAAATTCCTAAATTAAGAGAAGAAAATCGATTATTTTTAAATTGTATCACCTGAGAAGCAAAAATTCGTTTTTATTTTCACGTCTCAAGTATGTGTTAGAAAATCCAGCATTTATTTATTGCCTAGATTTACGATACACATATAAATCTAAAGCCCAACATACGTCTTTATATAAAACCTTTTTACTGTACCGTTAATTGCGTACCAACATTTATTCGACCTTTTTTAATTATTATAATTAACTCAATTGTGCCCTGATGTACAAACACACTAATTATGTTTCACTAACTGGTTTAACCTTGCACACTCAGTTTTCGTGAGAATAACAATGAATGTAGCTAATACTCGCATTTAATACAGAAATGGAGAACATTTATCATCTTTTTGATGTAGAAACAACTTTATTTACCTACCATACAAATTAGATGAAAATATAGTACGAATTATAATTGCGGTAATCAAGATAAGATTAGATTTAATTGAATTACTAAAATCTAATTTTAAACTAAAGATTCGATACTCAGACTCGATAACCTTTGAGATTGATTTTAAATAATAGTATTTTCTTAAATTCTATAATACATCAAATTGTCTATTGAAACAGACAATTAATTGAATTAGAAAGTTTATTTAATGTATCTTAAAAACCATTAATCTAAATCAACAATCATATCGACAGATCCAATTTTACTACAATACAATTTAATTAATCTTCCAATTCTCATAAATCATTTTAACAAAACTTTATCTAAATTTATATTATTATCGAAATTGTGAAACTGCTCATTAGTCTTAAAGTTTCCCTTTAAATATAATTTCGCCCACACGTAGCTTCGAAAGTCGGTGCCACAGAGCAATGAGTTAATGGAATGTTAATTCGTGGCCAAGTAGACATTCCTCTAAATGGCTCGGACTGCGTAGGTATATTTTGACGGGCCTGTTGGTCTAGTGGTTAGTGACCCTGACTGCTATACCGGAGGTCGTGGGTTCGATTCCCGCCCAGGACAAATGTTGTGTGATGAGCATGATCATTTGTTCTGGTGTCTGGGTGTAATATATCTATAATATGTATGTATTTAGAAATATATATAAGTATGTTTATCAGTTGTCTGGTTACCATAACACAAGCTCTGCTTAGCTGAGTTAGTCTGAGTTGTCCCAGGATATTATATTATATATTATATTATCCAGATAGCCGCCAATGAGACGCAATTTGGGCTGGCACAGAAATCTAGGCAGAAATTCACCTAGCTTTACTTGTACACTGAGGTATATAAATAGTGTAGAGGTAAATGAAAATTTAGATAAAACGCGTTTAAAAAATAAATAATGTTTGTTAAGAAATAGAAAATAAAATGTTTATTTTATCATAGCCCTAATTATAAATTCCAAGAACTGATTTTCTAAATTAAAATAGACATTAAATTTCAATTTAATATACCTACATTTTTGAACTGCGAACGATAAATATAGAGAATCAGTAATTTATTTAAAGTAAATTTAAATATTATTCAAAATGATTGAACTAAGATACTCAAATTAAAATGGCTTCATTTTAGTTAATTTTATGGTTAAAAAGATTCTTTTAATAGCATTTATTTGCGTTTATTTATTATCCATCTATTTTAAACCAAGTTGAAATAGAAAAGAGTCTATATTTTATTGGAATATTCTGTAAATGTTTGATGTCTATAAGTTCAATATACTTGCTTTGAAAAGTCAAAATCAAAGTTGAATTTGCAGAACTGGTTTTAACTATTAAAATATCTTTGAAATCGAATACAAGTATTTGTTTGGTGTATAAATATTTATATCAAGGTCTGATCTTAGATATTAGTTGTACAGCTTTTTATTTTATAATAAATAGCAAGATTTAAAATGCCTTCATGTTGCTTTATTCATAACACAATTTATTGTGAATACGTTATTCCGATGAGGAGATAATAGGTAATTTAATTAAGAATCCAATATTTAACAATAAAGTAATTTATAAACTTACCAAAATAAAAAAATATTTGAAACTATTTTTTTTTTATTTAAATTATTAATTTATTAGCCGTTTAATGACTCTATTAGTGAACTAATCTGTGGTAAAAACAAAACTTAAGGCATCTGCCGTTTTGCGATCCCGTTCGTGATTCCGTAACAATTGTGCTTATTATCGCACAGACACATTTTCCTTTTAGTTATTTTGTAAAGACAGGATGAGAAAAAATACCCTGATAACATCATGAAAAGAAAAAATGTGGTGGCTTGTTATAATATCGAATTATTTTCGACAAGTCTGCAAATATAATATAATAATTATGATATGATAAAGATATCGTCTAATTACACCAGGAAACAAAATAAATGATCATGCTCATCAAACAAAGATTTTTCCTGGATGAAAATAGAACTCAGAGTCAGGACCTCCGGTTTATAATAATAATATTCCGGGACATCTCACACACGGTTATCTGATCCCAAGCTAAGCAGAGCTTGTGTTATGGTAACCAGACAACTGATAAACATACTTATACATTTATAAATACATACATATTATTATAGATAAATTACACCCAGACACAGAACAAATGATCGTGCTCATCACACAAACATTTTGTCCTGGGTGGGAATCGAACCCCTGACCTCCGGTATAGCAGTCAGGGTCACCACTAGACCCGAAATCCAGTGAAAAATATTCAGAAAAATCTTAAAAAAGAGAGTAAACACGTCATTAATAATTTTACAACTAACAAATGCGAATTTTTAATTGCCATGGCGAGAGTCAAAAATATAAATCAATTTCGAAATTATTCCTATGTACCGTTCAAAGTTTCATCAACTGACTAAAGTATCGTTAAAAGTTGTAAATGCCTCACTGGAGATCATCGTAAACTTTATACCTACAAAAAAAATATGATATCGCAAAAGTTTTTCCTTAAACCATCCAAAGAACTTATAACATGTTCCATATTAAAACAACGTTGCCTTCAAAAGTTCTTAATAATTCGGAACAAGCGGAAACTTTTCCCTTTTTTGTCGAGAGCCACTAGACGACAATTATGTACATTGTACAGTTGGTCGCAAAATTATATAATACTTAGGAACTTGGAATTGATTTTCTTTTCAATTTTAAAAAGTATTGTACAAACAACATTTCTCAAATCTTTTTAATGTATAATTCTTCTGTACGTGTGTGTGTCCGTCACCTAACACCTCCTAAACGCAATGACCGATTTGGTTAAAATTTTGTATGTATATTTCACTGAAAGGCTTGAAAATGCAATTGCACCACGTAAGTGGCGCTGCAGTTGGAAGTTTAAGCTTTTTCATTCAGGACAAAGTCTGTTAATCCACAAGTCATGTATATAGTTTTATTTTGAGTCCCCTTTTTATCCCCGTGACTGTACGTATTCCCGTTCTACAACGTGACTACAGAAATCTTTTAAAAAGAAAATTTTACCTTCCATTGGGCGTATCTCTAAAGCTCCCTTGAACGTAATTTTGTGAAAGGGGTAGTTGCATTCGCTGTGTCGTAGTTTTCTTTCTACAAATAGAATGGGAATGGTCTGCTTAAGGTGAACCTTGAATTGATTATTAATGTGTTTCTTGTACTTATTTCGATTTCCAGAAAAAAACTAGAATTTTTAGTCCTTCGTGAAAAGTAATTTCATCATATCTAAACAAATTGTTTTGGTCATACTTGAATTCATTGTTTCTTATTGTATTTTAGCTTATCACTTTAAGGACGTGTTCTTCTCTGGATAACAACAAGACATTGAAAATGATATATTTTTTGCAAAAAAAAATAACAATACCGTCATAACAATATTAGTCACTTCTGTCCAGAAATGATATTTTCTTCTGCACATAAAAATATCATTAGGTATAAATAAAAATCAAATTGTAAAATAAATTGCCTGCATTTTAAAAGCAGCACTTAAGCAAACAGTGTACAATATTGTTTAACGAACAATATTCTTCACCTATTTGCTTATTGCAATATCCATTTAAGCAATATTGCTACACAAATACGGTGTATGTAATGACCGGTCGTTATCGCTTAGCTATCACATCGTTACGTACCGTGTATTCAGACTAATTGCGCAAATAAAACGCATACGGGGTAGATTAATTAAAATTATTTTTCGCTTGGAATTTTTATAAATATACTTATGATTTTTTGTTCTGAATCAATCATTTGTTTAGTCTTAAGGCACCTTTTCCCACTATATAAAATACTCATACCATTTAATTTTGTAGCTCAAAAACGGATGGACCGATTGTCATGCACTTTAATTTGTTGGCTTCATCTCCTCTCCGAATAGCAGAATATGGACTATGCTCAATCAATAGATGTTGAATGCAATTCAATGTCTGTGTGTATTTCATAAATATGTATTTTTCATGAGAAGTAAAAGAAACCCTTAATAAATAGATCCTTGCTTCCTAATTGTCAAAAACAAGAGTTACAGATTTTTGATGATGTAATAA
Organism: Autographa pulchrina; assembly: GCA_905475315.1. Taxonomy (NCBI): domain Eukaryota; kingdom Metazoa; phylum Arthropoda; class Insecta; order Lepidoptera; family Noctuidae; genus Autographa; species Autographa pulchrina. The sequence continues at coordinate 7,067,458 of FR997784.1, read as the reverse complement.
TTTTTTGATGTTGAAGTAAGTAATAATTTTTGTTTAACGTTTTAAAAATGAGAGAAACAGTGTTTATATAATCGTGCAGCAATATATCTGGCGATATAAATAACATTCTCGCAGATAACTATATTATAAAGCTACAACCTAACATGTATGTGGTAATACGTAGTCTAGTGTAGTACAAATTTCCGATAAAGCAAGTGAACTGTCGAACATTGAGATGGCAAACGCAATTTAGTTAGACTATGACGCCCCCCTGTCGAGCTGATGAAGATTGTCAGATTGTACCGACTAAGACGATAAAGTTAAGATTGTCAACAGGTAACGAAGTAAATTAAACCATAAATTAATGTAATAAAACTAACTTTTGAACAACTCTTGCTTTTCATGGTTTTAGAAGGAAGCTAAGCTAACTGATAGACCTACCTACATGAAATCTTTGAATTACCCTTTTTTGTTACCTAATTTGACATTTATTTTGTTTGATTGCATTGATTACTAAGGAGTTAGTAGGTAATAATAAAAATACCTAATATACTAGTACCTAGAGAAATGGTATACCAATATACGTGTTCTTAAAACACCCTAGTGGTCCTGTTTAAAGCCATGCGCAGTTGGTTATGCATAAATTTCCATGTTTTCCTATAAAATAATCAAAGTGCTTTTTTAGTCAGGCTTAGAGTACAATTTCAATCATACTAATAAAATAGGAGCGATGTGTATTTGTATTTTTTTTCAAGTCTTTACATTAATACTAACAGCTCAAAACATGCATAAAATACATTTTAGGGATTGACGATCTTTAGATTAAGATTAGATTTAGGTCTCTTGCATTTAAGGAAACAAAGACATTAACTTATCGATGTACCTACAATAAAATTTTCGAATTCTTCTTAGCGCGGACAAATGAATAAAGTTCTCGTTTTTAATATTCTTAAAAATTTATGTTTATAATCTAATCCTTTGCCAACAAATACAAATATAAACAAAAAATGTCGCTTATGCATGCAACATGGAACGAGGTGACGATTTCCCGCGGGACCCCCTGCCTTGGAATCCTAGATACCTTTGTCAGCGATATAACAATAAGGGAAAATTGTTTTGTTAGAAAAAACCTTCACGATTGAATGTTTTTTCTAATCCACAAGAGAAAAGCTTAGCAAATACCAACGTGACCTTTTCAATGTAATGTAAATTTCGGACTCCAAAAACTTACCGAAGAAATATTGTGAGGAAACCTTAACTTTCTGATAGGCTTCATGATCGATGCTTTTTCTTTGTTTGAATAAGAATAGGACTATTCCAAAATAAACAATCGAAGCTCGAAAAGTTGTGTTATCCCATCTTAATATTTGCTTTTATATGTGGCTTGAAAATATTGGTTTCTTAAATTCACAAACCTTTAGAATTACGAAAATATTTTCGTAGCGAAAAAAGTACTTTAAGTTTTTAAGTAGAAGGAAGAGGTGGCGGGATGACTTAGTCGCATACCACGAGGGCTGGTTCGAGGAGGCGCGGGATAAGGTAGTATGGAAGGAATTGGGGGAGGCCTTTGCCCAGCAGTGGGACAGTATAGGCTAAGGAAAAAAAAAAAAAAAAAAAAAAAAAAAGTTTTTAAGTTGAATTTGCCAAAAGACATTCCATTTCAATGCCGCTCGTGTTCAACACTTCCATATGAAGCAATTTTGCAATGTCAGAAAACCTAATGGCGGATTTCACATCCAAATTACATGAAACTTGGCACAAAAAGTGAAAAACTTACACCAAAAATTACCGAACCCATTCGAGTGAGACTACAATGGCATGCCAAAGTTAAAACCAATTTCGCTGAGTTACACGAATGTATTCAGCTACCAGACGGGGTTAGTCATTAACATATTAATAAGGGCTGAGAATACAGACAAAAACAATATCTTGAAAGGTCACGACACATCTCTATAAAATATGATTTATTACTCTGACATTCAAGATTTTGGAAGATCGGGCAATGTTCCAATGTGAACCATGCTTCTGAAGGTTGGATATTGAAACTAGGGACCTCCGTTTCACGAGTTGTTTTATATACACCTATAATAGCATAGTGTAAAATAAGGCTTCTTAGCAGATAATTGCACGGGTGTGCATAAATTTGCAGTATCGAAGTATAAAAGTTAGACCCATTTCATGATTTTTTTATTCAAGTTTACTAGTTAAATCAGCCTAAAATGTAAGAAAGCTTGCTTTAGAACCAAAAATAAAGAAAAAGTCAAATAAGCAATGTAGCTTAGATACCTTTTTAAAATTTAGCTTCTACCAACCCTATTCTTTGTCTGCAGTCCACATCCCTAGATTTGGCAACCTATCTCTAAGTTCATCAGACATCAGGGAGCCAGTGTGGGTGGAAAGCTGTATATCACAAATACCATTATATATGAACTTGGCTACATTATAATGACGCAATGTCGATGACCTTGAACGAAGGAAACTGTAGCCAAATAAATGTTTTTCGTTTAGTCATAGCTTTTCTGGCTTGAATAATAATAATAATAATAATATCCTGGGACAACTCACACACGGTTATCTGATCCCAAGCTAAGCAGAGCTTGTGTTATGGTAACCAGACAACTGATAAACATACTTATATATTGCTAAATACATACATATTATAGATAAATTACACCCAGACAACCAGAACAAATGATCGTGCTCATCACACAAACATTTGTCCTGAGTGGGAATCGAACCCACGACCTCCGGTATAGCAGTCAGGGTCACTAACCACTAGACCAACAGGCCCGTGAATAGTTATTCAATTTGTTGGTCTTGGGATTTCTCGGCCAATTGCCAAGGTTTGATTAAACAGCTCAATTGCAAAGACAATGCTGCTTATACGAATTTTATTTATTTATTCTATTAGGTACTTCGGTTTCATGGTCCACAAAAGTTAAATTATGGCATATAATTATGTTTTCTTCTTTGCAAAAGCTAATAATAAAATTCTTATAAAAATATACCATTTTTAGATACTAGAAATTATAATTATTTTTTCCTTCCCACCTTCTCGGATTGATCACTGACATTTCTATGAAGAACATTTATAGGAAGCCGACGACATTCAAGTTGTGTAACAATAAGTTATCCAAGTTATGTTTGACCTCCCACTACTCCACATAAGTGCTGCGAAGCATTCATATTTCTACTTCTGTTACTTTTGTTAAGTAGTTTTTCTTACCCTTATTTTCCATTGGAGTGCCTTTTCAGGACTCTATAAGTTTTGTTCGTGAAAGAAATTATTTATGTGTTGTTTTGGGCAATTGTGTAGGAAGAAATAGATTGCTTTACGTATTTTACGAGTTCACATACGCCGTGACTTATGGTGAAAGGTCAATGTTTCTTTGGTACCTATTGTTGTTGTTTTTAAAAGCGAATCTAACCTTTGACCGTATCTACATATTTGAATTAGCTTCATTTGAAGTTCCCAGAAACAACGAGACCCTTTATTGTTTATACTAAGTATCATGAAACTTATGATCTTAAATGTTTAGAATCATACTTTATATCATTCTAAATTGAAAGTCAAAAAGTTAAACACAAGGTTATCCCATTTTGTCAATACTATTCGACAAAAACAACTAAATAAAGTGGTTGGCGTCCTCCCTTGAGGTTATTCTTTTTTTATTTCAAGTGCTTTCAAAACTAATTCAGAGATTGACTTAATAAGTATCAAATTTACCACCTCATAAATTCTTAATCTTCAAATCAATGCTTTTGCGTAACTTGCTCCGTTCTAAGATGCCTTCGTTGATTTCCCAAGGGCTGCTGCATGTTAACTTTCTGTCATTGTTGTGACCTCCATCTATTTTAGTATTTTGCTCATAATTCTGAAATCAGATAAAGTTTTCACATCTGATTGGTTTAAGTAAAAAGTTTTGAAGAGCTCTATAAACTATAAATTGAAAGCTTGTATGGGGAGACAAGATTAGTTAAACTATTTTATCCGAAACTTCACAGGAGTACTCCTAGTAATAAATGAGTATCCAAGTTTTTGAGGCTATTTCAGAATTCAACCCCTAAAAGGTGGAAAAGGGGTGACAAATTCTGAAAATCAACATGGGAATCATTTTTAAGGTTTATCGGGTCGCTGATTACGAAAACAACAACTTTTTCACAAAAACTGTACAAAAACATAAAACAAAATTGACAAGATCATTTATACAAAAAAATTGCACAAAATCATATCTGAAGATTTAAAAAGGCAATAAGAAAGACAGGGAGATGTGGATGTAGAGCAGATAACAGATGAGGTATTTAACAAATTTGGTAATAGAATATGCTGTATTAGCGTTGGGTGGTTACGGCTACTAAAAGAGTATGGGTAACCTTAGCCAAGCAAATAACAACAACTTGAAAGTAGAGAGTTGCTTAAAGAAACAAATCACAACTTAGCATTTGTAATTTACTAGATTTTGGCCGCGACTTCGTCTATGCAATTCTACGTCCTATCTTAGCGCTCGCCTCCGCTACGTTACGCGAGGAAATCCACGCGGACGAAGTCACGAGCAAAAGCTAGTCCTACATTTGATTACGTGACGGATTCTCGCTTAACTTGGATCAGGAAAACATTCAAACTTTTCTCTCATATCTTATTTATATACCATTAATCTCAAGAGTCTTGGAAGATATCACGCGTGCCATTCAAACCAAAGATTAAGAAATTTCTGGGTATTTGAAACGAATCTTAAACACGTGTTTTTATACTGTATACCTTATTATATGACTGTTAATTATTAAAAACTGTTTGTGTTAACTTTTTAAAGCAACATAATGTTTCTCCAAAATTGTTATTTAATATCGAAGATGCTATGTACTAAGAAAATAGATCAATTTGGAATAAGAAGTATAAAATTTATATTATGATGTTTAAGTAGAAAGAGCATTTAGGTTATGATGCCCATTTTGAGCATATTGAAGCGACTTTTACAAATACTGTACTTCACATTTAAAATCTAATTATTTAACATTATGACGACTACAAAAAATATTTTTTTTAATTAAAGCAACAAAAAACTATGAGGGCTGGCAATGTATCACACCTCCCAATTTGTGAGAGAACTTTTTGATAAACAAGCTTAAAAAAATGTGACATTAGGACTTATGTAATGTTTCATGTTCTAAACAGTCCTTTGTCACATAAGGTTTGCAAGTTTCACGACATAATTATTCAAACTAAATGCAAAAGTAGATAACATGTGTATTACGCCTTTATTAAACCTCTAAAGCCATGGAAATTCGAATGGAAAAACCTTAATTAAACCTAGAAAAAGGACAGACTAAATACTTTCTTTGAGACATCATTTTTCCTCGCAAATGTGAAAAACATAATTTTGCTTCTTTCTCTATAATTATGCGAAAAGGACCAGTGTGCAGGGCCTCGATTCAGCTATTTTAAATGCATATCAGTGGTCAGTCAGTGTACTTGTCATTGTGCCTAATTTTCGTATTCATATAAGCCTACAATAAAATCTCATAGAAGTCTCGAAGAGAATGATCGTAATGACAGTTAGCAGAATGCCAATTATCGTAAAAATTACCAAATGAAGCAGTTCATTAGGTCAATTCAAGCAACTCTTATATAGCTGAATCGGGGCCCAGTATTAGGACGATTATAAGATGGTATAGTACCTACTAGTTGAATTCCTCATCATCATTTCTCACCACGTACTAAATAATGGAACTATCCTACACGATTCAAAGGAAAAGGTACCAATCTCTTAACGTGCACATATTGGCTACGTCTGACTAGCTAACTTAGCCTCCCCTATTCACGAGGTTCACGCTTCGGTTCGGGCCGACCTCGTTCGGAGTTAAATAAAAATAGACTACAACTATGTAGCCCTGGCTTAGAAATCTACTAACTAGGTATTCTTTTGTTACGACATATATTTGACTGTTATTTATTTGATGGGAAATTTTGGGTGTGTGACTTTTGGATTACTATTAATTGTAATGTACTTTCTGAAGTTTTAGAACTGAAAATAAGATGAGCGATTGGCTGAAAAATAATCTTGTTTTTTTTATAATTACCTATATTTGAATTGAATCAAATTTTAAAACATACTAAAGCTGATTTGAGACTTGTACACACACTACTGGTGTACAAGTCACATGAATTATATGCCCACTTACATAATTTAAAGTCAATTATATTTTTAAAATATTCAAGTCTAATCCTGGATCTATCCAGGTCTAAATAGTTCCCTAATTGCTACACAATACGTAGCTTCTAAGCTGTTCCCCATGTGTCTACCTGTAGCCTCAGCCTTAAGACGATTTCCACCAATGTATTTGGTTAGGCTTCCAAGGTGTTTTTTCCTCTCTCTAAGGCCTCCTTACCGCACGTATATCCAACATTACCAACATTACCAACATTACGTACGCACACATACATTTTCTTTGGTTCACTTTCATATTTACAATTCATGAGAAGCGGTGACAATGCTGATTCAGCTTTCCACGTGAAAAATCAACGGCTTCTGGTGTTATTTGAGGGGTGTGTTTAGATTTATTTGCATGGAATTAATTTACATGTATTTATTCATATAGATGCGCGAAAATGTGTTTGTTTTTTAAGATAATGGAAAAATTGTGTATTTTGTGCATATAGATCTGAAAATTATATTTTAATACGTAGACAAAGACAATGTTATAAATAAAATTTATGGAATGTAACAATTTTTTTTTTTTTTATATTAATACAAACTGGTAAAAGGTATCTGGGTCTGGTTTTTTTTACATTTTCCGTATTTTTAGAAACTTAGTTGCTTATTAAAGTGACTTTATCTTATTGATAGATTTTGTTTCAAAACATGTTTATCTAATATCAAAACTCTTTAAGTTCAGCTATTTTAGTATTGAAATAAAAATACTTCAAATAGCCAACAGTACCAAACTTCTGGCAATAGCCTCATCAAGCCATCTTTAACTTAGTAGCGGCTGAACGAACCTTTTCCATTTTTTAGTTCACCGAACTTTCGTATCCAGGACTATCTGATGAAATATTGAACCTCGTTGACGCAACGAGGAGTTTGTTTATTACACAGAGAAATAATTAAATGGAATACTACATTTTATTTCTACCACAATTTTTAAAGTTATTTCATTGTTTATTTTATGTATAAGATACATATCAATTTTGAGACTCAACTTAATAATAGATTCCAAAATAAAAATCGATTCAACTTAGAAATTATTCAGGTTGAACTATTTTTAAATGAACTATTGATAGAATTGTATTATAGTAATCCGATAAGAAAAATCAAAGTAATCAATAATAAAATAAAATAAAATAAATGCGGACAACATCACATACATTGCTCTGAACCCAAAGTAAGTAGCTAAAGCACTTGTGTTATGGCCTTCAGAAACAACGAAGGTACCACAAACACCCAGACCCGAGGCAATGTAGAAAAGTTGGTTTCTGCATTGACCCGTTCGGGGATCGAACCCGGGACCTCAGAGCTAGCGACACCTTGAAACCGGTGCTCACGCCACTCGACCACGGAGGTCGTCGAATTATTATGAATTAAGGGATTCCTAACGGCATATTATATCAAAGGAAAAATACATTTCCCCCTCACTACCAAAAACTATATAACCATTCCACTAGCTTATTAGTCTTCCGTTTGTTACAAAACAAAAAGCAATTTACTCGTAATTATGTGACCCAAATATCAAGGCGAATAACCCGAGATTGAGCGCTTTCAGCCCATCATTAAAAGCTCATTTTCATTCATTGAGTGCTCAATAGTATGGCGTTTTTGAATGTTTCTTCTGGTAGCTCAATGAAAGAGTTTTTTAATATTCTATCTTTTGATTGAGAATCTGTGGGTTTAAGTCAAAACTCTTTGAATGAATTTAAATTACATTTATCCGAATTGAGAAAATGTGAGAAGGTATTTAATCGTTGAGTTCACGTTCACACAACAACAAAAATGCATATCTACACTTATAATAAATCTGTAGAAGTGAAAATTCTGTACATTGAAAATATCAAACAAAATAAATGGCGGGGGGTGTTACTAGACCGACACCGAACCCAAAAATGTGATTTAATTTTTTTTTGTTTGTCTGTCTGTTTGTTCAAGCATCACGCAAAAACTACTGGTTCGATTACGATGAAACTTGGTATAATTATTCTTTATTATCCTGGGCACCACACTGGGTAGTTTTTATCCCGGAAAAGTATATACAATAAAAAACAAACTTAATTTTGCGGTTCGATCCCTAGACCCGATTACTGTACCAACCGCAAATAATAAGTTTGTCGTAGGTTACGTCACCTTTAAGGTACAGTTATTTAGGTTTATTTTATAAGTCGTAGGTATAGATTTTAATTTTAAAGTATAGGTAGTATTTTTGATAGTGTACGTAGTGACCGTAGGTTATTTTATAATACTGTTAGGTAGGATTAGTCATTCGTATAGATATTCGTTTTTAGGGATTTTGCTTATTTATTGAGTTTAGATTAGAAATAAGTTTATTTAGGTAGGTACCTAGGTATTTTATTTTCTGTTACCGAGTTTTTTTTTAAATTTGCTAGATACTTAGGTTTACTTTTATAAGGCGTAGACCGTATAGATTTTAATTTCAAGTATAGGTAGTATATTTTGATAGTGTGTAACGTAAGTTATTTTTAGTACTCTTAGGTAGGGTTAGTCATTCGTATAGATTTTAGTTTTTAGGGATTTTGCTTATTTATTGGTATATACATATAAGTGTAGGTAGGCGCTAGGTGTTAGGGCTCATCCTCATATCCGCAGGTTCTCAAATATAATGATGAAAAGGACCTTAGCCAAATCAAATAATCGTTTATATGGATTTAAATGTTTAAATATTTTTCTCCACTAAATTAAATTTCGTAAGTTATTGTATCCTTCCGTAAAAGAAAAGGTACCACAAATTTTCTACATTGCTTTACCTTAAGAAAGTCTTTACTGTAAACGAATTTTGCGTTGCCATGCAAGCTCCAAAAATGTCTCGTAAAACTCGTTCTCTTTACAAACTCGCAAAGACTCGATGGCGATGCAAACAAAATGCTCTCAGTTTTCAAATATCGGTCGTAATTCGATTGTCGAACACTGAGCTTGGCAGCCAATGGGATTTCTACCTTCCTTGTCGAAACTGCAACATTGATTTTGTGATAAACTGCGTCAGAGTTCGATTTCATCTATGACTGCTATTTGTAGTTTCTTCACATTTTTGATGGGCATTATATTTATTGTGATGATTATTAGAAAAGAAAACATTTGTATTTTAATGTTATTTTTACTATTTTGGACTCATTTCATGCCTCTGATGTGACAGAATTTCTGAACTACATTTTTCGGAATCTAAATTTCATTTCAAAATAATTTCCATTCTTTTAGTATCTTTTGTTTTTGGTTCATCTAAATATTGAGGGATAAGTAAAGTGACCTTATATCAAAGCCTACCTGTAATAAGCTTGTTTATTTTACGTTCTATGGGCAAGGAGAAAGATCACCGTATAATCAGGTTTATTCCCTCTGGCTACTGTTGACTATAGCAACAAGGTTCTAAAAGATACAAGTAGATAATAAGCTTCAATATTTCTTTATTTAAAACATTAAAATAACTACGATAAAAAAGTACGTATTCGGAAGGAAAATTTTAATAGCGTCACAAAGTTAATCGGCTTACATGAGTATAACAAGGGGAATTTGGAATAAACTCCTCGCTTTTACGAAAGTTGGAGAAGTTGTATAATTCTTCTAGTATACATTTATTATGTTTTTTTTTTGTCTGAAGCCCAGAAAACGTCTATAAGATTACCAAAATAGTACGTACGTTGAATACTGAGAAAATATATAGTGTTTTATCCTAGATTTTCAGATAGACCCTGGATTTTACGTTATTGAGTTACCGAGTCAAAGGCTTCGCTCAGGCTTTATTTATGTACCGTCGTTGCTGATATTTAATAAATTATCAAATCAACCCCTCTAGCAAAATGTAATTAAGAATTTGTGTTAGTTACATTTTAAAACAAAATAAGGCTTCTTTCTAATATCAAGTTAGCCTTTCCAAAAACCTTGAGTAAATAACGTGAAATGTTAATTAGAAATAGTAAAATAGTGTAATCAAGAAGATTAGAAACATTACTGTTTAATATGTAAACCTCATTAGACTCTTTAACTTTTTAGTTTTTCACATTTTCTTTTTTTTATTTGCCTTGCTCTGTACTTGCTAGATTAATAGGTATTCATTTCATTTTCATTATTTTTGTGTGCTTACTCTTTCGAAAAAGCAAAAGAATAGGGGGTTCAGCAGCAATAAGATACATTAATAATTTTGCCCCATGGGAATTAACAGTTTTAGGAGAAAAGCGCCATGAGAAACCCTTACCAGAATTAACCCTTGCAATTTATGACGACAGTTAAGGAAAACGGGTTAGAATTTAGCGGTAAAAAGCCCATAGCAACCTTTTAGTCGAAATTTTGTGCCATTACTAAGCTACCCAGTATTTTGTTCACTCAATATTCTTACAATAGGTATTATCCTTTCTTACTTTATCAGAAGATTATCTAGCTTTTCTACGGTTTCATCTGATTATGTCTTGATACCGAATGTTTTGTCTTCAATTTCATGTGTACCTAGTAAGTGTTAAATTTAATCTGTGCATAGAATAGGATTTCATATATTATTTAACCAAAAATAATGTTCAATTAAGCCATTGTATTTTTACGAGATTATGTGGAAAAAAAATTGTGGTTTCGTGTGAGTTGCAGTACATTGCCTATGATCGATCATATTAGCTCTCACGCAATTAATCCACCTTTTCTTCAGCATATTTATTCCTTTCCAACCATCCACATCCAAATTTAAACTCTTTCATTCTTACTCATTTCATCCATCGTCATTTGTCAATTCCTAGAACGTCTACAACAAAACCTACACATTCACCTAAAAAAATTATTCCCAACAAAACTTTCTAGAGAGTCCACTCCATACAAACTTAGCGTCAGCCTTACACTTGGCCTCTGTCTACAGCGACCGGACTTCAGAAACTCTACGTGATATGAATAGAAACCTTTGAGGACCGGCCTTTAAGAATATTCCTATTGTTTTCTACGTACGGCCAAAGATTATTTGATTTTCCTTTTTTCTTCCACATAGCAAATGAAAAGAAACGTGTCTGGAGATATTTATGTGCTTGTATGTCAGTTTTTGGTGTGTTATTTTCAATGTCGCGTATTTTGGTATATTAGTGCAGAGACTAACAATTTTACCGGCGTCAGTGATCTGTAGAAGGCGTTACATTTCAATGGACATGCTCATTTATCTGAACCTAACAAATCCGGAAATCTACTGACCGTAAAACTCAGACACAATGCCCATAATGCCATGTATTTCAAAGTCATCTGAAATTTCCTACGAAACATAAAACGAATATCAATATTATACCTCAACAAAACAGTGCCGTCCAAATAGAAAACCAGCGAAGTATAACAAGGAATATACCATCAATCTAGCACATGAATGGACCTATGAATATTTATACAAACACTATAACGCTCAATCAACTGAACTCTATACATCATTAGGCTAAAAGATCAATAAATAGACTTCCTCACGCAACTTGGAAAAATTGTCGTGTCGAGAAAATTATGATCAGTGTTGATTACCGTCATTTTCTAGGCCATTATGGGGAACGAGGGCGGCTCCTATCGAAATAAACACCATTAGCTAGATACGTTACACGTTATAAGGACGCCTGTTCTTGATGCGACTTTTAGTAGACATAGTGTTTTCTTCAGTCGTTAAGTCAATTCTGACAACCAGTCTTACTATGGGATACTGTGTTACCAAGTAAGATGGGTTGTAGAGGTCAGACAGGCAGTTGCTGCATGTAAAATACGGTATTCAGCCGAAGCCGGTAAGACTGAAAGACGACCCCAACTTCTTTTATAATATTTATAAATATAATACCTACATATATCTTTTAATATAAAATACGTAAATAGCTTAGTCCTTTTTTTTCTTTATATAATAAAAACCAACCAACATAAATAAAAATAAACATTACGTCATGTGATATTTAAATAAACAAATCAAACATTCGATTCACAATTCTGAAATTACATCACTAATTGATGCAGTAAACCTAAGTTTATTAATTATTTAAATGAATAAACTTTTGGTTGAATATTTCATAAACAAATACTCTATCATTCACGTTATTGGTTCACGTTAAATAAGGTTTATATTTAACAAATATACATAATGTCGCTTCGTTTAATTTGTTGTGTAAATTGTGGCAATTAACTAAACCAACTACGTCTGTAATGGTAGGTTTCAAAATATAAATAATTGTAAATTTAAAAGTATTTTACGGGCTGTAACGTAAATGAAATGTCATAATTATTTAGAATAAATCTGCTTTCACCTAACAATCTAACCTAGAAAACGCTTAGTCCTTGAAAAAAATGAATATAGAAATCTTGATTTTTTTACAAATCATGTGTCAGTATAGTATTTTCTTTTGTCGCGACATGAACAGTTGGCCTTATGACATAAACGGGGCGTGATTGTCATCAAAAATACATGGTGAGGGCAAGTAGGCACCTGTGTTTACAGACAAACTCGAGCTTCGTCGTTCACTCTTACAAGATGGTGATAATAACTTTTAAACCATCGCGCTGCATGTTTATAGTATTCACCACTTGATTAGAAACACCACCACCATCTTATAGTAATATTAAACCGGGAATTAGCGCTTACAAGCTTAAATACCTATAGGGCTTGACGTTTCGACCGGGTTACACAGGCCGTGGTCGCAAGCAGAGTGTGCTGTGTATTATTAGATGGTGATATCGTTAATTTTATGTAATGTTCCTAAGATTTATTATGTGTTTTTATTTTGACGCTTTCTAATCAATTGGTGGAAGGTAAATTAGACGCTCAAAGTGACTGAATATAGGTATATTAATAGACCGGCAAATACTAATTAATGCTGGTTTTTTAAATGTTTTACAAGTGTATGACTGTTATAAGACTACAATCAGGATGAAATCTGAAGAAATAATATAGTACCTACCAATTAGATTTTTTTTAATTTTTGTACTAAAATAATTATAAATGATTTCGGATGGCAGATAATTTATTCTTGTTATGTGTACCTATCAACATAACCTTAATCTTGATGTTTTTAAATACAAAACCAAAAGATTGTACAATAAATTTCTACACAGCTACTAGTTAAAAACAATACCGTTCATTACAAAACAAAAGAGGGTCCCTAAAGGCTGCCTAACTATTTACATCAGTAATGTACGATGTTCAGTGCCTCGATTCAGCTATTTAAGAGTTGCTTGAATTGATCGAATGACCTGCTTCATTTGGTCATTTTTACGATCATTGGCATTCTGCTAGCAGTCCTTACGATCATTAATTGGTCATTACCATCATTCTCTTCGAGAGTCCAATGAGATTTTTTTGTAGGCTTATCTGAATACAAAAATTAGGCACAATAATAATAATATAATATTCCGGGACAACTCACACACGGTTATCTGATCCCAAGCTAAGCAGAGCTTGTGTTATGGTAACCAGACAACTGATAAACATACTTATATATTTCTAAATACATACATAATATAGATAAATTACACCCAGACACAGAACAAATGATCGTGCTCATCACACAAACATTTGTCCTGGGTGGCAATCGAACCCACGACCTCCGGTATAGCAGTCAGGGTCACTTACCACTAGACCAACAGGCCCGTCAACAATGATATGACAAGTACACTGAATGACCACTGACATGCATTTAAAATAGCTGAATCGAGGCCCTGTACGATGTACTATGTCTGACGAGTATTTGATTGTGATACGCTGTTGTTCAGACAAAGGGGATGCGGGCCGGGGTTTTTAATCACTACGTATTACAGTTCTTGACAGATTCACTCTGTTTTTGCAAAATGTGTTGGAAATTTAAAGTTGTTGCACTTGTTAGGATAATTCTTTTGTTGGGTTTGTTTTTTAATGTTTTTAAAGATGATAATAATAATTATGTGGTGGTTTTATCTGTTCGGGTTTAGGAGAATTCGTATTCGGCTGGACCACATTTGAGCAATATGGTATATGTATACCTCTAGCTATTGGTTAAAGAATTAAGAATTAACTATAAGATTTTTTACGTGCGTATGACCGTCCTAACATGTACTATAGTTTTCTTATGAACATTGTGCTGCAAATACTATTGCAAATGAAATCTCCATGTACTAAAATCTATTATCAAATTATACCATTTAACGAATATTATTAATAGGAATATTAACAAGTGCAGTTTTCCTTTGAAAAATGTGAGTTCATTTAGAACTTATACAGGGTGTTACGAAACCCCTGTCCGACCCGAAAGGGTCATAGAGGGTTCACAATCACATGCCCAAATAAAATATCAAATTTGGAAAATTCATGACAGGAACAATAATAATGGATTTTGAAATATATTTATAATTTTTTTGCCCCGAAATTCCCTAAATTTAAGAATAAAACAAAAACTACAACACTAATTACGTCGGTATTTTTGGGGGCCTTTTGTTTGGTAATTAAGTATCATCTGTGACAACGCCGACAGTCTCTCTCGAGATTTGAGAAAAAAAAAAAAAAATATTTATATTTTATTTCCACATTTTTGTAATCAGATATTGATACCTAACAACACCTTAACGGATCGGACAGGGGTTTCGTAACACCCTGTATAAGAGTAATTCAAAGTTAACCCCAAAATACAGTCTTACAAAACACATAATGACATATCTTTATTTACCCAAGTCCACGAACTTGCAAGTTTCAATGGAATATTTGATGACGCCAAACTTACTGTGCAGCGACTGAGATTGTTTGCCTACTGTTTCGCTAATATTCTGACCGCCTTTGATGCCACGTCTAGTTTGTTGGTCATTAAATATTTACATGTTTACACGTTAGTAGAATTGCTAAGTGCGTTTATGTGCGCAGTCCTCTAAATAAATGTAGAGGATAACTATTTGCAAAATATCCAAACATGCCGAATGAGCATTAAAAATTCATAGATATTAGGTATAATTTTAGTCTATAACCGATCCAACTCTATCGTTAACTTGTTACTTGAAAATTTAAAACAAATTAAAGACACTTCAGATTGAAGTAGGTACTGTCAACACAAATATATGACTTGGATTCTAAAATTTTGTTCTATAAGGGAACTAAACTAAATAATTAACTAATTAAACTTTATGAGCATCAATAAGGAAATACTCCAATACTATACGCGAAAATAAACAATCATTTTGCCTAAGAGCATCTGAAACAAACGAGAAGCGACATTCTAGTAATAAAGCACCTAATGTGGCGAGTGCGGGTAAATGTCGAGCTGTGACGTCACTGCGCCCCATTTAATACGACCACAGCGCACACATTGGGTTAATTTACTAACGCCTTTACAACTTTTGTACTAAGGAATACATTTAATACTGCTGAAGACTAAATTATGTGAGAGTAATTAGGTAGAAGTTATGTGGGGTGGCGTTATAAAATAATTTACAGAAAAGGTTTTTCGTCACTGTCAAAGAGACATGCTTATTACGTTCAAATAACAATTAATCCATTCTTTTTTAAATACATTTGATGTTTTCCAGAACTGCTTCATAAAATATTTCACCTTTAAAAATCTACGACATCGAAATTGATTTCCCGAAGGTGTAACCTTTAAACGAGGTTTTAATATTCGACCCTTCCGTAAGCCGGCGTCAGATTTGCATAACACTATGTAGGCTTCGTAGGTAACATTTGACAGGTCCATGCTGAGTTATGAAATTTATGAAAGTGGAGAAATAAAATCCTTTTTCATGGAACGTTTTAGATTGATGACTTTTTCGTACCACTGTTGTAGCTAGGTAAAAGGATGAGACATACTTATGAAAACTTAAAGAACGTGAATTTTGAGTTCAGGTTTTGATGAATTGTAATGATTGTTTGAGTTTTTCCTGAGTAGAACTCATGGTTGATGATAAAGGAATATAGGATAGGATCTTTTTTTCTGTTTTGGTCTTGATACAGAGCTACTTAAGGCTGGCCCTAGTATTTGGGTAGTTTTTGCTAGAGGAGAGTTGCATGTAAACGGTTGGCAGCACTGAGCATAAATGACATTGATACTCTTTAGTCAGACGTCAGCTTGTATTCTACTTTAAGATCATGAATACATAAGACAGTATGTATTACATATAAGGTATGAATACTTAAGGCAGTTTGTACTACATAGGAGGACACCTGCGTTTTTCTTTGACAGATGTACCGCCACAATGTATTACTACCACGAAAAGAAGAAGATAACTTTATATCATCAGTAATTCAGAATCATGTCATAAAGTAAAGCTAAATTTACCACACAAAATACAACGGTCGAGACTACATGCGTTCATAAATCGTTTGGAATGGCAATTCACTTCACGATTCAAGGCCGAAAAAGGAAAATGCAACGCTGTTACGTAAAGTGACGCAGAAACATTTTTCGCGGTTGAATCAAGTTCCTCATGGAACTGAGATTTCAATTTCGTACGTGGTGTTGGATTCGAGAATAATCTTCAAGTTGATAAATTTACTTAATCTGATATAAAATCTACTAACAGCGACTGTGATTGGCTGGCCAAAAGATTGACCACCAATTCTTCGCCTGATAATATACTTAAACAGACGATTACCTAATTTTTGTGTTGATCAGCCTCTCAGAAACCGGGATTAGCCTATTTCTTAAAGGGTGTATATCTGAAGTGTTAGTAACTTAAGGAAATTGTTTCTTATGCATCGGTCCCTCAGGAAATAACCTTTATTTGTCATTGTATGACACGAACTAAAAGGTTTCTGGATTACACTGATACCTCTGTCGGTATGCCCCTGGGAAAGTACTAATCTTCACAAATTATATAGTTATGGATACACAGGGCTTCGCTGGATAAATTTTGAGCAATTTAGCTTAAATTTCATGACTCTTTAATTCTTTTTAAGGGTGGTATGGTGTTAATTGCGTAAATGAAAAAAAAAATGGTTAAACATTATGTTGTTAAAATTACTTTTATTATGTTAAGAATAAATACATACTCGACTAAAACTAATTATATTATTTTTAAACTAAAACTAATAATTTGCATAGCCCGTATATGATAGAAAAATAATTTACATAATAATTCTCTAATTTACATATTCTCTAGTCTATAACATTCACTCGAAGATGTAGTTTTATGTATATTTAAATTACACGCCTAAGTTATTTGAGTACTAGCTGCTGTTATAAATTAATGCGCATCTAACTTTACATATTCTATGGATTTGGATACCAATGCCTATTAAATTCCAAATCCTAACAGTCTTGACCTAAGCTTCAGAGACACTCTCCACTTCTATTACATGTCTGTGTTTTCTCTTCTTGTGAATCCCTTCAAATTCATTCTGTATCTCCTCTAACGTTCGATCCTTCGTCTCAGGTACAAAGAAGTAGACAAATATTATTCCAATGATACACGTTATTGCAAAGGCCCATAGTGTCCATCCGGGTTTTACCGTGTCCACCAAATTCTGGTACAATTTCGTCACACCAAAAGCCAAAAACCAATGAAAACCAGCTGTTAAGGCAGTCGCTCTTCGTGTCATGTGTGGAGGAAATATTTCTCGAAGCATTAACCAAGGAATTGGACCAACACCAGAAGCATAAAAACTCACAAACAGACATAAGGTAAAAAGGGGAACCCATGTACTGCTTGAAGATAGATTTGATGCTTTTAAGTGGTAGTATATACCTAAGCAAGATAAGTTAACAGCCATTGCTGCAAATGAGACCATCAGCAGCACTCGTCTTCTTACGACCTTCAAAAGCATAGTGGAAAAGTAAGTCGACGAAACGAAACAGAAGCCCAAAATAATAGCTGCACTAGGAGGGTTCAATGATATGGCACAGGTTTCAAAAATCGTTTTGGCGTAGAAAAGGACGGGATATATACCGCTCATCTGTTGAAAAACCATGAGCAAAAAAGAGACAATAAGTGCCTTAACGTTAGATCTGGTTCCAAAGAGTTCCTTGAACGTAACTTTGATTTTGGCTGAATTTCTTATACGCTCCCTTAAAGCTTTGATTTCTGAGTCAATGTCGTTGTCAATGCCTCTGAAATAACGCAAGGCTGCTTTAGCTTCGTGAAATTTGCCTTGAGACATCAAGTAAGCTGGAGATTCTGGTAGGAAAATAAAAGCGATGAAGAAGGCTGTTGGCACACTGGCACATAGGACTGTCAACCATGAAGTGTTTTCCACCAATCCTGAAATAGAAGGAAACATAATATTAATATAGATGCTTAGCAAAGAGCCATTGAATTGGCTAAGTGTTGGCTTATCCTATCTAAAACAAAGAATAAGCATTGATACGAAAAAAGAATGGGACAGCCATAAATTTACTTTAAGATTTCATGGTATAAGGCGGGAGTATCTAATTACTTGTTAGGCAAACAAATGGGATAACTGTAATACTGGGTATTTTTATAAAAGCAACTGTTACATTCATTATTATTCTAATAAATTATTTTAATATGTGATATTGTGGACATAAAAGGTTATTTACCTATAATATATCCAAATAGAACACCGCAGCTGAAGTGAACGTGATAAAAGTTGGCAAGTGTCGGCAGTACATGGCTTTCAGCTATATCCTCGATGTAAGGTGGTATACCGACACTGAAGGCTCCTATCGCCATTCCACCGACGAAACGTCCCACATATAAACCGTACACGTTTGGACTGGAAAGGAAAATTTGGAAATTGGTGTATAAATTCTTACTAATTCAATTCAATTCAATTTCTTTTATTTCAATCAATTTAAGATCATACGCACAACATCAAAATTCAATTAAGTAATTATTTTTAAATCACATTGGATCTCCATTTCTCGCGATAAAAATTGAGGTGGCAATCAAATAAAAAATGAAATATGACGGTTTCATTTACCTAAGTGCTGAGTATGTATTTATGACTGAAGAAGGATAGATTATACATTAAAAACATAATCAAAATTAATGGAATATTTACCTAGAAGCTACCAATATCCAGGACACAACCAATGGTAATGCCAAGTACAGCAACGTCTTCTTTCTGCCGAAGTACTCTGATATGAGACCGGCTGGTCCCGCGCCCCACAGTGCTCCAAGACAAAGAAGTGACGCCACCCATGACGCTTCCACTTGTGTTAACTGTGGATCATGAAGTAAGAGCATTTCAATTTTAATGTTATGTACAAAATGTTATGTGTAAAATCTCCCGATTTTGGGCAGAAATTTTTGATGTATAATAATAACTGTGTCTCATAATTGTTGATCTTGTAACTAGATACCTCCTGATCTTTAAAGTGTGTTTTTAAAATCACTCAAAGTGTATTTTTGCTCAGTTTCTTAAGATGGACTTTTTTATCAAAATATAAATGGAAATCATCAATCCGGGGACCGAATCAGGGACTTCAGATGTAGCGACACTTTAAAAAAACACTGTTTACACACGGTGTGTACACTGTGTATATACACACTACGGAGGTCTTCATCAAAGCTCAAGTGCTGCTCGATTACCGTCTTTATAAACTGCTGGAATAGTCCCGTAAACGTTTCCCTAAGAACCACATACTTATTCTCAACCTGTACCTGTAACCCTCTGAACCAAAGCCTATTCTAATCACTGCCTAGTCTTTATCCTAATTCACAGGTTTGGTCAACATGTGGGTTTTACAAAGTGGCGGAGCCGAGCTTGTGGTTCTACTTGTGACATTTAGGCTAGCTTGTATGGGTTAGGAACTAGTTGAAAACCTAACAGATAATTTCCTATACACCCAATTAAACCTTGGTTAAAATAATACGGAATCATCATGACCGTTTGGGTATTTTTGTTACGATATTTTTTTTTTCTTTGTGTATCTGTTGGATTATGCTGTTTCAACACTTTATGTGGGTACAAAAATAATATAAAGAATAAGACAAATTATTTATTTTCTCAATATTTTACAAAACGACTTGGACACATACTTTAAGAAAATTGTTTAAAGCCAAGCCTCATGGTATTTTTATCGATATGAATATACTCGTAAACTAACAACATGTTGTATTTATCGAGTTAAGAATATATCAATAACATACTGAAATGGAAAATTTAAACCCAGAATACAATATTTATTAAGCTAGTAAATTCCCAGACTTGAAAGAAAAACATTACCAACAAGGAGTTTTAATGTAAGTAATATTAACTAGACTCGTTATAAGAATTAAACTTACCGCAAGTTTGCTGTGCTCACTAAGTATACTTGGTGTAGAATTCTCCACGGCAATTACGTCCCGGGTCGGCGATGGAGGCTGTAACATACGTGTATTTATTGACTTCATTAATCTCTGAAATTATAACTAAGGTTGTGTTTTGTTCGTGTGGTTGTTTTTTGTTTGTGTGGTATTGGGGATATTTCTTAATTAGGGAGGCCTTCAGGGGATTTATTCAATACAGTTAGTACTGAAATAATACTATTAAACTCGGCAGTCAACCAAGATCCTTGTTTATAAGTTTATTTATATTATTATGTTGTTTGTTCCTTAATAATATTTTGTAGTATTTAAGACTGTTTTGGGTGACGAACAAAAAAGATTAGACATAATAATTGTCCAAGACGCAATAAGACATAATAATCAGTTAACACAATCATTTTTGCTGGGTAATTAGTAATTCTGTTACGTTTATAAAACCTAGCTACCTACACCATACAAAACTACTCCATTCATCCTCAACTGCGCAATCGTTTAAACTTAAATAGTATCACACAAACAAAACAGAGTCTGGCTCCAAGTATCAAAATTACGACACAGAACCGTAGCCAAGTTTCTTTGCTTTACCATCATATATTCAAAAGTTAGTTCACAGCGGAACTCGTGTGGCATTTACGTCGCTGTCATCGGCAGTAAAGTTTCAATGTTGATACACTCTGGCAAAGCTAGCTAATTGCTGTGAAGTTGCCTGTATAGATGTTTCGTGTCTAGACAAGTAATGGAAGTCTTCAGTGAAGGAGTTTGTTAATGCAGGTTTTGATTGAGGCTGTGAGGAGCTTACATTTTAAGCGATATGTTTAACTTAGCTGATACCCATTGCCCTTAATATTCATGAAACTAATGATGCTACTTTTCAATCGGTTTCTTCATAATTGAGTGTAGATAGGAACAAGCGGGCGGTTTTCTTACAGTTAAAAGTAGTAGATCCGTAAATTGGTTGTTTTTCATTCATTTTATTATATAGAGACGGACCAAGATAGGGGAAGAATTTTTTTATAAACTTTTTTTCGGACCGACGGAACAGAGCAGATATTATTTTTGCGGCGTCTGCTAATTTTTAGCTAGGGTGTTTTTAAGTGTTGCAACAGGATAGTGTGTAGGATAAATTGCTGTCTTACATTGAGTAGGTTGCAGGCTTTGTATAATTCGGTAGTAGGGAAACGTATAGGCCTGAATGTTGCGACTTTTAGTATAGCTCTGTGGGCGATCTCTAGAGGTTTTAGTGTGGTTTTTGCGGCTCCACCCCAGCAGGAGATACAATAAGTGAGAACTGATTGGCATAGGGCAAAATATACGTTACGAATAATTGCAGGGTTAGCTACATGACGCAAGGTCTTAAATATATAAATCAGTTTGCGTATCCGGCTGGTAAGAGTCGAAATATGTGTTTTAAAATTAAGATTTTTGTCCAAGAAAATGCCAAGATATTTAATTTTTTCAACTGAATTCAGGACTCAATGTCTAGACATCATTTTGTTAAAATACCGTATAGTCCAGTCAAAATAGACATTTCAGTTTGCATTAATTCGCATAGAACTGAAAATTGGTGGAGAACCCTAAAAATGCGCCTCGTACACTACCTCATAGGTGGTGCGGAAATGTGTGCATATGATGTAGAATATGACTATGATACATATTATATTCTTCAATCCTTGTCATCACGATATCTCCGGAATGGTGATCCGTAGGGAAAAAGTATTGAGACAATTTTGTAGATAATTGCATGATCTACAACTTTTGTCTGACCTATTTTTGCGATAATACTTGCCATTTATGAGGAAAATGCGAAAAGGTGATATTATTGACATTTAACCTTGTGTAACTTTTTTTGCACAAGTCGGATCTTTGGGGACTTTTGACATATTTTCATTTATAATGGTGTACTTGAGACCTCCACCAATTTTCAGCTCTATGCGAATTAATGCAAACTTACAAGTTTTTTTTTTGTCCTTTTCGACTGGACTAGTAGTCAATTTAAGGCCCTCTTGCTAACTTCAATATAACTATAACAATATAAAAATATCCAAAAGATATTTACTAATAATTAAAAGCTTGATTGATAACAGAAAGTAGAAACATATTCACGTGTAAATGAGAAGATGATTAGATAAGAAAACAGTACCTAATAAGAAAGGTTAATTTATTCTTTGTAGGTAATGTACCTTATGTTACGTTAAGGAAAATATTATAATATAATTATGATTTCTTTGAATCGTGATTGCTTCTACAGCTGAGGTATATTTGGATATAGAATATATATACTTTTCCTTGTGGAGGGATAGAAACGGCTGTTAATTATTATCATCTGCCGAGCCTTTTCCCAACTATGTTGAGTCGGCTTTCAGCCATACCGGATTCAGCTGAATACCGTATTTTACTTGGAGCGACTGCCTATCAGACCGCCACGGCCCATTTTACTGGGTAACACAGTATCCCATGGTAGGACTGTTAATATCATAGTTAGTAAGAATACATTTTATTTTAAATGAGTGTCATAATTTGTGTTAGATAATGGCTTGATTAGTGGCCGACGCTTATATTGATTTGTCTTTATGTCCATTATTTATTTTGATTTTGTTGCCATTTTATGCTGACGAAATGTAAACTAGCGACGATACCAAGCTATAGGAGGTAAGACGGAAAGATAATAGACGTTTAGGAGATCTAGTTTGACAAATGAAATAAAATCATTACCAAAATGAACTACGACAAAAAATAAAATTATTTTAATCCAGTAGATTAAAATAATGTTATTTTTTGAGGGGCTCGTGGCTAAGTGTTGCCGTACGGTTTGACCGATAATACAGGTTAAGCCGCGCTAGCCGCGGTTGGTCCGTGGATGGGTGACCATTTATAACATACCGAGACCCCTCCATGTTTCGGAAAGCACGTTAAACAGTAGGTCCCGGCTGTCATACATAGATTTTTGGCAGTCGTTAAGTCAATTCTGACAACCAGTCTTACTATGGGATACTGTGCTTCCCAGTAAAATGGGTTGTGGAGGTCAGATAGGCAGTCGCTCCATGTAAAATACGGTATTCAGCTGAATCCGGTAAGACTGGTAGCCGACCCCAACATAGTTGGGAAAAGGCTCGGGAGATGATTTTAATCCAGTTCGCCTCAATATTTTGCTAACAAACTACATAAACACTAGAATCAATTGTAAGAACAATTCTCCAAGTTTAAACAAGATAATATCAAAGTTATTTGGCAATACCCAGCTATCTGTGAGACAGTGCTCTAGAACGATAGAAACGTAGCGGATAGCATCGCAAACTCTACGCTAAGAAAGAGCAATTTGTGTCAACATCAATTACTTTTGAATGACTTAACTTTAACCCTGTTTTAGGTATGTAACAAAACAAGTGGAATACTTAATCCAAAACTAGAATGTAGGTATTTTTTTTCTGTGATTTATACATTAAACCTCCTGTAGGTTTGTTATATATTTTTTTTATTAGAGTGTGCATTGTTACATTTCACAATAAAAAAATAAAAATGGTGGCATTTTGATCTTTACTTATTTCTGAGATACACGTGTCAAGTTAATAGCTCTCGTAAAATTTAATTTCCCGTTAAGTCATTTCAAATATTATCATTTATTAAACTTGGAAGCAAATTTCAAACAAATAATTAAAAGTAAATAATCGGTTTTCAGACCCAATTTCTACTAATAAGAATCTATATTGCATGTCCAACGATAATTTGATATCGTACCAGACTCCCAAACGTTCGAGTTAACCCAATAATACGTAAAAATGAGAAATAACAACTGCATACACATAACGAACTCACCTGCATTGCGCAATTCGAGGGTTAAAACAATAAACAAATGTAACTTTACACTTCAAATACGCAAAAATGAACTTTATTGCTATAGTTATAAAAGTTATTAATTCGCAAATAGTCTTTGTATAAAGTTGCAATATTATAACTTCATAAGTCATGGTTTCGCCCGTTTCACCGCATGCGGCGTACTGTCATGTCAGCCGTTCGTGAAACTTCGGCAAACTTCGGGAAAGTTCGTGTACTTAAAGTTTCCACTGCGTTTAGGCAAGTAACAAGCAACTAAGGACAATCATTAGAGATTGTTCAGGAATTTAATCACAACACAAACTTATCTTTGTTGAATTTGCAATTACCGCCAGTGGTTTAGACTGAATTGTTTTTAGGGAAGAAATTAAAACTGATTGAACATTGATTAACTTATTTCTTGTGAGTCTACAAATATTTTAGGAAATTATGTAAGTATTGAGAAACTGGTTCTATCTAGTTGGTAAAATCCTATGTAATGGCTTTTTTAATTTTTTTTTCATTATTTTGTTTCCATGTTCAATTTGATTTTGGCCAGTTATAAATTGGTATTTGTTTTTTTTTTTTCGTCAAAAAGATTCAAATAAAAGTAAGATTCGACCAGTTTCTTGTTACGTAGGACTTAAGAGACGATTCCTTTTTGTTATTTTTTGAAATAGGGACCAAAATGTATGTCATGTTTTCTTCAATGTCTTTTTTTCATTATTTCCATGATTTATTTTATTAAAATGAGATTCTATTTTTTTAGACAATTGTATCGATGTATTATTTTTTTATTTTAATCTGCTTTCAAAGTCCACGTTACATTATTATTCGGTCAGCATCATCGTTTGAAGTGGCCGATCTACACAAAAGTTTCCTCATATATTGATAATATAATGTTACCTCATTATAAATTAGTATTGTATCAAACGAATAAATTGTCGGGGCGTTATCTGTGCTAGACATGTCTGTGGTAATAAGGTCAAATACTCTACAAATCAGGTTGCATTCACACTGTATTTTATAAGTGACAGGTTCGTATTGACATCGCCCTTAACGTAAAGCGGTAAGGTCGATTTTTGGTGATTTGTAGTTATATTAATGTATAAATATTCGTGTAGGTATATTATGCTATTATTACTGCATTTTGATTGACACATTTTATAGACGAACTGTTCTTTCTTTAGTATTTGCACATACTTACATTTAGTAGTACATTGGTGCTATACTAGTTTATATACATTAACATTATACAATAAAGAGTTGGTTTTTAATGTGCTAGTATCTGAATCCAACAGATATACAAAAAATTGCATTCAATTCACTTTACAGTCCTCGGGATAAGAGAAAGGCATGTGCCAGACTATTATTATTATCATACATAAAAATTAATCACAACTGAAATAGAAGAACAGAGAAACTATTATTGTGTACCTTTATTCCTATAATTGAGATGCAAACAATAACAACAACAATTAAATATATACAATCAAAATACTTCTACAAAATAAAAATCTTCTAACAATGAACTTTTCCAAAAACATTTAAAATTCTGCTACATTCGTAAAATAAAAACAGTAAAAAAGAAAATTCAAAAGGTAAAAATGTATTTGGAATTAAATTTTACCTGGAGACGCTAAGATTCATAAAGTTCCAAGTTCCAGAAGGATATTACAATGGAGCTAGTTTTGTGTAGCGTGCACACTAGCGATTTTGAAATATATTTTTCGACATGAAAAATGCTGATATCTTTATTTTAATACTTATATTGATTTGAATTTGAGGTGTTTATTATTTAAATGTATATTGAAATACGCAAGAAGATAATTAACTATATTATTGTAGATGATTCGTATCATTTTCATAAAGTTTAAGAACTAAGAAGAATTTAAAGCAATCATGATAACTATTCAGTAAATTGTTTTTTATTGTAAAGCAAATTCTATTGGTATCTACAAAAGAAATAATTAATATTCGCAAGTCAGGTAAAATATGAAAATTCTAAATGAAAAATTTAGGATACGTATAGAACCAGTCGTGTTCAAAATGTGGGTAGAATCACACGGTGAATAAGATAGCAATTCTTTTCTTTAAAACACCTTTAAATGGAATCTACAAACAAAAGAAAATCTACCTCCAGAAACGAATTAGCATATTTTTCTTTTTAATCGTCATTAAGATTTTCTTCAAGAATTTCAGCCAGGAACCCCTTGCGAAATCAAGTAGCAACCTTGTATTCAATTCGATCCAAACTTTTGTTCTTTGATTACAAGTTCCATAAAATCTACATAATTGAGTTGACGAGTCTGCCGTCATCAAAATGGAGGGAAGATTTCATTGCGTACGAAATACCGTCTTATTTGACGGTTCCAACATTTGCTTAACTAAGCCAATTACTCATTTGTATAAAGTAAATGTCCTGGTTTTTGTTTTTTTTTTTGCTGTTTTGTTTTTTGAGGTCTCTTTTGTCAGGAGAATGGAATTTACAAAGAAGGAAGAACATTATTTATATTTATTACTATACAGGGTAGCAGGCATTGTAAACTAAGATTTTATGATTAGTATAGTAAAATTTTACTTTTTTGGGTCCGCTTCCGGTCTCATCGGGTATAGCTCATGCAGCTGAATCTAATAAAACCGGGTGTTATATATACCGTATAATATGAGACGGCAACTGAATATTTTGCATTAGACCATATATTCTAGATTTCGATATATGTATACCTACGATAAAAATCTTTTCGGTTTAAGTGAATTTCCAAAGAAAAAAAACTAAATCAATGATCAAAAAGCTAACGGAATATCAAATTCAAAAGGCTTCTTATATTATTTGAAAAATCCTTAAGACTTTTAAATAACCGTCTAATATATTCAAAGCGGTCATTAGAGTAATTACGATTCAAATTATCATTGGCTTTAACTGCTAAGATTTACGATGGAAACGCTAATTAACGTTTTGCTTAATTAATGACTTACTGACAGAAGTGGTAAGGTATTATAGTTACTATTGCTTCTAGGAAAATGTATTACTGTTCATTATTAAATTATTTTCATGCAAATAAGCTATATCTGAAAAGGATAAGGTGTTAAGTTTTGTTGAGAAAATGGAATTATGTTCTTCGAAGTACTTTTGTAAGGATTTATGAATTTCTCTTCATTCGTGAGTTTTAATTTAAATAAATAAACCGGCCTATATACGTCCCACTACCTGGGCACAGGCCTCTTCCCATATAGAGAAGGAACGAGCATTGATCACCACGCTTGCTCATTTGCGGAATGGCGATTTCAGATCCCAATTTTGGAATCCAGGTTACCTCACGATGTTTTCCTTCACCGTTTGTTTGAGTTTTGATTTGATTTATATTTTTTTGTATCTATTATGTTTTTGTCTATTCAAAACTTTAAAACGACAACATGTCATATTTTGAAAGCTAAATACATATTAATTTTGCTTTTAAACATAGATATAAATTTTAAATATTTAAGCAATAAAACAATTTATTTCAGCGGATACAATAATGATGACAAATGAATAGCTAACTATTTTATGTAAACAAAACCTAAGAAACTAACAAACGCAGCGTTTCGACCGCAGCGTTCCAACCGCCCGTTTATCTACCCTCACAGCGGTCGCGCCTAACCGTAGCTTAATTTATCGGTGGCCGCTAATGAAAACATTATTTATGAGGCTTCCCGCCCACCAGCTAGCACATGCGTATAAATTTAGCGGGATAAGCCCTTTACATGAGCAAGGAAACATGAGTACTTAAAAGTTTGCGAGGAAACTTGATAAGATTAATTTGTGGTAGAAATCGGTGTCCTGTTTACATGTGTTTTTAAGACAAGCGAGGAGAAATTTTTCTTAAAATAACCTGTTGTATAATAAACGGCTGGCAGGAGCTGGATGCGAGAAACCGAGGATAGAACTAAGTGGTGTGCAATTGGAGATGCCTATGTCCAGCAGTGGACAGCTATAGGCTGATGATGATGATAATAATATTACCAAATGTTTTTGTTTTTACTGCATAATATTTTATTTCAAGCTATTTCTGTTCTACTAAAGTGCAAAGGCTCCTATATCCTCTTTGATAAGGCCTATAATCCAGCCTATTAACGTCCCACTGCTGGGCACAGGCCTCTTCCCATATAGAGAAGCCACGAGCATTGATCACCACGCTTGCTCTCTGCGGATTGGCGATTTCAGATCTCACGATGTTTTCCTTCACCGTTTGTCATAATGTCTTACAATAATTAAGAAAGTACATAACTTTGAAAAAGCCACATTGGTACTTGCCTGGGTTCGAACCTGCAACCTTGTGCATACAAATCCGTTCATTGAACCGCTTGGCCACTAAGGCCTAATATTTATCAAAGAAGCCTAGCTTATCCCGCCATCTTTTTCTTCGCCTACCGTCATGTGTCTTGCCATTATATAATTTACTGTGTATATATAGTTATTTTGTATGTCAGTATGTGTGTATTATGTTGCTATTTTTATAACAAACGTATATGAATAAGAACAAGCCTTACCTCTAAAGGCCCCGTTGTTAATAATGGTAGAGCTGATGATGACCATGCTACACAGACACCAGCAGCAAACGCTCCAAGATTTACTGCAATCAAGTATAAATTTATAAGCTTATTATTTATTTTTTTATCGCATTTCTTTCTTAACATATTTACCCCTATTGGTATCTTTGACCCACCGATTTGGGCCCATACAGATAATGTACAACGTGTAATAGAATAAACGCAATTCCAGAAAGTAGCAGGTTTAAAATAAGCTTCTGAATCGATTTCTAGCATTAAAAATGGGTGTTAATTTTTGACGGAAATATCTTTAAGATAACTAATTTGTATGAAATCACTAGGCCAAACCTAGTAAATTTAAATTAACTTAATTACGGATGTTGTTTCGGGCGTATACTTTAATATACTAGTTGGAATGACTAAAGTATTGCCTTTATTCTGTTACACCCTGTAGACAATATACCACATCATTTTGATTCAAGACTTCATGGTACAGATACATAGAAGTTGAACTTACCTATCCCAGTAGCTATGTATTGTGTAGTTATGCCAGAAGTGTCTCTTTTAATGTCGGGTACTGTGTCCATCCGTCGCAGTATCTTTGTGTTTCCGTTCCTGTTGTCGCCATCGTCAGTAGGATCATCAATGCGAGGTGCAGCGGCTTCCGCGTCTAGTGTTGATGTGCTTTGTTCGTCCACTGCAAAAGAAAAGGGATTTTTACAAGCTCTTATTTACTTTCACCTATCCCGTTGTCTGTGGGTCTGTAATCAAAGGTTGTAAAAAAAAATGATAGCAAGAGGAAATGAAGGTTCTTAATGTTCTTAATAATACAATCAAAATGTAACACGCTTTTATTTATAAAATTGGGACTGTGTTAAAAACGGGAAGAGTTAATTTATTTCCAACCTTTTAGTTAATTTTATTTTCAAATAATAAAAGCTTGTTTTAAAAAAACGTTTTTTTTTCTTTTATTTTTTCATTTATTAATTTATTTCTATTTATTGAATTCGGGCTTAGTCGCGGTGACCCGAATGTATGACCAGATTCGTGGGCATAAAGTTAGAAACAAGACAGACTAGATATTTTTTTAGCTATTTGAAGGACTTATGAGAATAGTAATTTGCTTGAGGTTTGAAATAGTACCAACAGCAGCAGTGGCTGTGTGCAACCCAAGCTGAATTTTTCAGCTGGAACCTTTGGTAAGGGTTAAATAAAATTATATGTACAGTAATTTGCTTTCGCCTGTTTAATTTCTTGTGCCTACCCACTATTAAATAATGCACATAAAATAGAGCCTCTATTTAATTTAAGTGCCTCTAGTTTATAAATTACGTCTACTTTTATATTATTATATTATCTGCTCTCCTACAGATTTAGGCAAAATACGTGGCATGGAATGCATAGTCGGGAAAGATTCTTGTAAACTATTTGCGACCACACGAGACGCCACAAATTGGAGCTAGCTACAACCACTGAATGCGGCCACGTTGCAATTTACATAGACTAAAGCTAGGCTAGAATAGTCAGGTTATACTATTTACAAAACGTTACATTTATAAATTCACTCACACAACTACATCAAAGGTCATTGGGCATAATCTGACCCGGTTTGTGAAAACTTGAGTACATGAACCAAACTAGATTTAAATTGTTAAGTTATACCCCATTTTTAATTTCATGTACTTTTTTATTATAATTGCAGTATTAAACATTATTAGGTCAAAGAACAATGTCAGAATGCTGGGCAAAGGCCTTCCATGGGGACGGCAAGAGAAGAGTGTCTGGAAGGATATGGACCCTTCCAGACACTCTTCTCTTGCGTAACTTCAGACTATACCAACAGTAATGCAACCCATACTATCGTAAACTAGAGACATTAATCTGTCTATTTCACCTTATTTTGTTTCTGTACAGCGTGGGTATAGTTTCCATACTAAGCTGCCCACAGTGCCCACCTTTGATTTGCCGTAAATAAATAACTAGTTCGTTTAAAAATAAATATTTCCTTAATGAATAACATTTCTTTTTTCGCAAGTAATTAGTAGTTTAGTAAGTTCGTATGTTCTTGTGTTATAGTTATTTTTAGTGTATCAACAATAATAAAAAAATGTTATTAATTTCATATTATTATTATGTAACAAAATACTGTGTTTATTGTCTGCTCATACGAAAACTACTAATACATAAAAACATAGGTTAAGCATTTTAAGAGCCATTTTCTTAAGTAAAACTTTTGACAGTTAGAAACCGCTTAACTGTAGCCGTAAAATAGAATAGTTATTTGATAACAGTTGTTGTTTCATGGGGAATAAATATTATGACTAAAAGTTTTCTCCATATTCGGCACGGAGTGACGGACCAAAGAAATTTAATGTTTTATGCGTGAACCTCAATCTATTAAAAAAACTTTAAAATTTTAATAATTGCAATGACTAACTATTCTTTATCAAAAATATTATGAAAAAAAAATTGTGACGTATAAATTAAATTAATATAACATTTTAATGCCATAACATAATAATATGGTTATTATAAGCTCCATACGATAATGTATTCTTTTTAAGACTTAGTTTAAAAAAAATAGTCCCTGTTTTTCAATTATGATTTAAAAAAAAATTACAAGTTACACATAAACAATAATCTTATTATTTGTTTTATCTACATTATACCAAAACAATTGTTCAAAGTTGTATAACATGTTACATAAAGATTGATACGTATGTACCCAATTAATACATTCAAGAAATCATTCATTTTGTTTAATTTATTTTCGTGTTTCATTTCCCGGTCTCCCATTGCAATTAACAAACATGTTTCCTACAATACATTTCAAAAATGACTCGAACCTGAAAATTGTTACTGAGAATTTCGAAATAAAGTCTTCAAATGATAAACTTCAGATTTCGATCGAATTCCGTATTTTTCCGGCACAGAAATTGACAACTTAAAAAACAGAAAAGAATAAAGAATTTATAGACGAGACACGATTTGTTTTATGACATTTTAAGTCACTCGCAAAAATAACTAGTGTTAAATAGATCAATATTTTTTAGGTAGAAATTACCTACATACATAAGTAAACAGGCTTACGAAAATATAGAAGTGAAAACGACAGAACCATTTTACATCATACATACATTATTAGATTACCCGCCTCTATTCATCTCAAGTCTGTGGACTTATGTGTGGTACTACAGCTTCCTACACTTTATAAGATTACCTATATTGTATCGGAAAAGATTTTTAGCTTTCTATTTATTTTTAGAAGACTGAACTAAATTAAAGATTTATTGGCTACTGTTTAGCTCAAGTTTAACTGACTTGGCTAGTGAGATAGAGTTATAAATTGATTATCTTTTGTAACCGACTTCAAAAAGGTGTAGGTACTCAATTGGAATGTATTTTTTTTATGTTTCAGAACTTTCGACTGGGTGAACTGATTTTGATGATTCTTGATGACAGTGGGATCCATAAGAAAACCATATAAGACATTTTGAAGTCGGTTTTTTTATGGAAGAATTATTTATTTTTCCATCTTTCTTCTGCAACTAACTCAAATGACGTTATTTTCCCTACAAATCCTTTAAACAAGGCAAGGTAAATCATATTGTACAGTAATATTCTCTACATATTATTATCTTCTTCTCTTCTTTATTTAGTAGCAAAAGCAAGCTGTCGAAAGTAAAAAAATGTACATTAAAAAAAAAATTAAGGTTTCACTGACACTGAGTACCTACTTGGAACTAGAATTGTTAAATGTCGATTTCAAGGACTTATGAAAAATTTGTTTAAAGGCGCTTGCTTGGTTTAGAACAAAAGACATACAAAATGATGCGTGATATTTTAGTCCATACATGGTTTTAAAAGTTCGATGTTGTTTTTTTTATTAATTTTGGTTAGAAATCAATGTTAGGTTAGTGTTACCTATTTTTATACATATATTTGAGTCTATCTTTTATGATATTTTTTAACCGACTTTAAAAAAAAGGAGGAGGTTCTCAATTCGGATGTTTGTATGTTTTTTTTTTTTTTTTTTTTTATGTTTGTTCGCGCATAACTCCGTTGCTTTCCAACCGATTTGAAATATTTTTTCTTTGTTGGAAAGGGTATACTTCCCAAATGGTCCCATAGTCACCAAGTCGGGATCTGATGATGGAATCTTGGCGAAATCGAGGGAACTCTTCAAATTTTATAGGAAAACGTATAGCGATTTTGGTATTTTCTACAACAAGTGAAGCATTTACGTTCAATAAGAACCATTCTACTATCAGATCTGATGATGAAGCCAAGATGACCTCGTGAATGTAGCGGGAATTCGTTGGATGTGAGATGCGTGGCACTGGATTTCGTTTGATGGAAATTATCATGAGGATGATGAAAGGATGTCAGCTGAAGGCCTACCCATACTATCTAAGATTAAAAATATGTCACTAAAAATAAATAAATAAAAAATTTTTTTGCAAAAAAAAAACCGACTTCAAAAATCGATAAAAGCACTAAAAAGTTAAAAATAATTCTATAACCTACCTATTTTAATAAACCTAACCTAAACTACGATTAACCAATAATACAATTTAACATTTTTTTGGAGTCGGGGCCAAGCAATATACAAAACTTACAGCTTCTAAATATTAATTCTAATCGGAAAATAACAAAAATACTTTGACAGATTACCTAATATTAAGACACAAAGACAAAAGATTCTAACGTTTACACTTAACAATATTAATAATATATTTTTACAAACACAATACACATCAATATACTCAGGAATTACCAGTCGTTTCATTACTTAGCTTGGCACCGACTCCAAAAAAATGTTAAATTGTATTATTGGTTAATCGTAGTTTAGGTTAGGTTTATTAAAATAGGTAGGTTATAGAATTATTTTTAACTTTTTAGTGCTTTTATCGATTTTTGAAGTCGGTTTTTTTTTTTGCAAAAAAATTTTTTTACTTTGTGTAATTGGAGAAAAAGCCGCTGAACTTATACGTAATTAGTTTTGTTTTGTATCATGGAAATCGAATGAATCGTTTTAAAATATTGAGTTCTAAGGTTTACGCGAATGTTATTCAAAAGTACTTAGAGCAAAAGCTTCTTTATTAAATTGAGTTGTAAAGGCAAACCTAAAATTTTATTTTATATCAGATTAATATAATTGAGTGCTCCTAACAGAAATGTTTATTTGTGTGTATGTGAAAAGAGCATTAGGGTTAGCTAGGATAATTGGAGTTATGAAAAATACTGAAATCAGAAACTTGTGGTTTTCTCAAACAACATATTATACGAGATTGAAGTAAAACTACTTTTACGGATTTTATCGCGGTTTGTATTCAGATTTTAAGTCCCGACGTTTCGACACCTTTGCAGGTATCATGGTCACGGGCAGACTGAGGTGGCGTTCGTCTTGATGGCTGATGCTGCTCGTTCTACCGTCATATTTTTATTAATTATTTGTGTTCCGGCCTACGCAATATGTTCAGTCTGTCCGTAACCATGATACCTGCAAAGGTGTCGAAACGTCGGGACTTAAAATCTAAATACAAACCGCGATAAAATCCGTAAAAGTAGTTTTATTTCGTTTTAAAATGTTAATGCGTCAATTTTTATCATAACTTAATGCGTCATATGTCCCCGAATATTGATAACTGAAATCATATATAGAGAAATACCTATTTCTCCTATTTATTTAAATGTGCATACTCATGTTTAAAAAATAAAATTATACTTATTTATTTCTTTATCTTTGCGTCTTAAAATAGAGACAAAATACTTCAAAAATCAGTTTTTAGGTCATGTTTTAGCTATTTATTGGTCTTTATCCGAAAAAATACAAGCATTAGTTATATCGATCAGTCTAATAGTATTGTTGATGACGTATTAACTTTGTTAATATTAGGTCAAGGCAAAGTTATCGTGATTCATAGTAAAAACAACCAATAAGGCCTCAATATTTTTATAAAGTTTAAGTCTACAAAGAATAGTATTAATTTACAAAGTGTTAATGACAAAGTGTATTTTAGTTACTGATTGTAACTACTTCTATCAGAAATCGGAAACCGCTTAAAATCTTAAATCGTATAAAGTTATAAAATTCGTTAATTCTAAGTCGACCTATATTCAACATCGATACTTGAAATCCGGTCACACTAACAGATAGGTCATGAAAGATGGCCGTCGTTAAATAGGTAGAAAGATAGGCGTCTTAATTGAATACCACCCTATACATGTATATATCATAAAGGATCTGATAACAGCATAAATTAATCTCAGGTCACCCTCAGAATCACGGCAAAACAAGTTGGTGTAGATGTAATAATAAGTATCTATTCTGATAGCCATAAAATATTATGACTATCAGAATAGGCTATTAGAAGACATGTTATGTCTTCTAATAGCCATATAATAGAGAGAAAAAATACATTTGAAATCCGAACAAAATTCTACACAATGGCAGTTACGATATTTAAACACTGCACGTTCTAAAGACAAATCTTATGACGTCACAAAAACAAATCTTAAAATTAGATATCCATCTACCATTACTTCAAGGTCAAAGAAAAACAAAAAGGCACCTACTTTGCTTCCGAAAGTACACTCAGCGACAACTGCACTTAAATATTTTTTACAAAGTTCACAATAGAAAATAAACTGTCAGAGTGGTTGCATCGGCGACTGAGTACTCAATAACACAATCTTGATAAGGCCGGACGTCGGATACGTCAAAAATAATAAAACAAGCCCAGGGATGAACAAACGCGGGTCGCGAGCCAGTATCGTATTTGATAACTCTTTCGGTG
The DNA here is from genome assembly GCA_905475315.1 of Autographa pulchrina. NCBI lineage: Eukaryota > Metazoa > Arthropoda > Insecta > Lepidoptera > Noctuidae > Autographa > Autographa pulchrina. The sequence continues at coordinate 7,031,967 of FR997784.1, read as the reverse complement.
GTGAACGTTTGATATTGTATCGCTTTTGTTTTTATTTCGCTTTTTGAATGTTTTGTGCCAGGATTTTTTTTTTCGACTAGAGAACAAAACATACAATATTTCTACATAGATTGCATGTTTTTTTAATGGAATAGATACTATCTACTTGGCATGTAACCAAAAAAGCTAATATTATTATGCTGGTCCTTGTTTCAAGTACAAATTAATGGAAAAAAGGTAACAAGGCACGAGTAAAATTATTAACAATATACCAAAAATAGAATTGTGTAAGATTTATGGGCAAAATTCCGTCGATAAGACATTATTATGTAAAGAAGCTTAACGATCGAAGAACAAACTTTATCCCAAAATATCCAAACATTATCTCAAAACAATAGCGACGCAGGTTGATTATAAATCGTTTATAACCAATTTATAACAATTTATCGTTATATCTTCAGAAACAACAGGTGCTTTCACCAAAAATATAACAAAACCTTTTGTGATAACAAATTGATTTACAATACCGTTTTGGTTCCTTAACCTTTCACTTTTAGGGAGGAATTCACAGATGAAACTGATCTCAGTTCTTCTTTAATGAAGTTCAAATCCCCAATTCTCTTTTCAATAACAAAATATGTACAACAAATATAATCTGAAAGCAGTTTAAGTCAATTAGGTACAGAACATACGTTATAAATAATTAAAAATAAGGTAGAATGGACATAGAATGCTTTTTATTCAAATAACACAAGCCTTTCTTCTAGCCTTAATAACAATTATAAATATTTTATGTGTCGAAATTATTATGCATGTAAAAATTTCTCACATATTTAACTTATACATTTGACATTTTGGCCAACAAATTTGACCGTTTTAATCTAGATCCCGGGTAACTAAGTTTCTTAAACGCGTTTAAGTACTGTTAAAATTGTCCCTCAATAACTTGCAAATTTCCTTTACTTTGTAATACTTCGCTGATTCTGCTTCAATAAGTTAAGGTAAATTAATTAATTAATTTAGTCGAGGTAAAATTATTGTTATCTTTAGAACCGTTAAATGGGTTAAATGTATAAATTGTGGTGTTGGTTATTACGATGTCTGTTTGAATTAAAGATAATTAAATTATGTAAAGAACAACTCGAAAACATTTCCAGTTTTCTTATTTTATTTGTCGAATTATTCCTTGCTCAATAAGTTTATGCTAACCATCATTTAAAGACAATTAATTTACAAATTGGTTCATAGATTCAAGTTTATTTTTGCCAAATATAATTAGATATTCAATGTTGCAGCAAAATAATATTTACCTATTGTACTTAAGTAGCAGATTTTACTATTAAAACCTCACTTGACTCCAAAAAAAATGAATGTTTGTAAACCTGATTACTATAACTTAATAAATCTGGTTAGGTATATATACCCTTATGAAACAAAATCGCTAATATCCAACATTTTCAACCAACATTTGTTCTTAAATAAAAACAGAATATAAATCTCGACCGCTTGACTACCCCTGGTCCGATACCCCCGGACCGTCCCGTAACCTCGCGCCTATCTGTCTTAACGCTAAACGCCTATAAACGAACAGATAAACTCGCTATCGACGTGATTTTTATATTAATAACAACTATATTTATATTATATTTATTAAATTATTTATATAAATATTTTTTATACAGCAGACGGTCTCCAAGTATCACTTCTAAAAAAAATATTCAACGCCATTCCGTTTAGCAGAGTGGCATTTGTCTACAAGCGTCAACTCTGATCGAATTGCTCAAATGTATGGAAGTGACAAGCCTGAATTAAATGTAATTTTTATACATTTAATGCTATTTAATAAAGGCGTTATTACCATCTACCACATTATTAACATTTACCATCATGTTTCTGGCATCGGTAAAGCTTGCAGAAATTTCTCTTGGCTACAGGGGTTGGTTTTCAAGATGTGCGGTTGGATTTTAAAATGTGTTTGGGCAAAAAATCTTAATAAACTTGAACAAAAAGCAGTCACTATTAAGTGGCAGTGTGGTGCTTTATGAGCCGCGCCGGTACAATGCGGTTGTAATTTAGGAAACAGCACTACTGGCAACAACTAAATTACTACATCAAATCAATCAGCTTAGCTTATTATCCCACTGCTGGGCATAGGCCCCTCCCAAGTAACACCATACATTGCAATATTAAAGTTTAATAACTTAAATTGTTGTTGATATTTCTCAATGAAAAAAAAAAAACAAACATAATCATTCTAGTATTATAACATAAAGCCACAAGACATTTCAATGAAATTTATCATCCAATATTTACCTCAAAATAATAAACAATTTAAGGACAAAGTCGTAAAACAGGTCACCGAAATCAATTGATACGTTTAATTGTAAATATTGTGTAGACCTCAAAAAAAATACCTACATTTTGAATTATTATCTCGGTTTATGTATTTATATAAACGATAAAAACTTACCTATTTCTCTTTATTATCTGCCTCTTATTATTAATCTCATCAGAATTACTCTGATTTCATTACGTGTATTCATTTTCAGCAGGCCTTGAGCTGGCTTTATTAGAAGTAAAGGACATTATTTGCTTAAATCTTTTGTCTCATGCGTATTGTCAAACAGTGTACACTAATCTTTAGAATTTTCTTCAAGTCTCGTCAAATATTGAAGGCATTAATAATGTTCAAACTATAACATAAATGAATTAGTTATCGTAATAAGAAATTACAAAGATTTCACTGGTATGAATTATAAATTTCACTGCAAGGATCCAGTAAATTATTAAGGTGACGTGTTGAGCTGCAGATATAAATGTAAATTTGAGACACTCCGTACCTACACATTTTAACTTCTTAATTGTAAGTACATTTTTTGTTTATATTATATGCCTTGTTCTTGAGTTAAACAAATATTATTTTGCGCTTTTTCTTGCACTGGACAAATGTTTTATCTATTAGCCAATACTACGTCACACGTCACACCCACACATACTAAACAAACCTAGACACACAAACAAATTTTCCCGGAATTTTCACATATTATGCCTTAAAATAGAGAAGGGACACAGTTTGTGATTCCCCTGTGCCATTCACACTTATCTAAGGTACCAGAACTCAGTAAAGAGCCCGCTTCTACATTATCGGGGACAGACAAAACACTTTTTTTTTATCTCACACTGGTTTGACGCGATAAGCAAGGGATATTTTTAAGTTTCACGCTGTGTCAGCAAGCAGATAAGGGTCATTATAGTTTAAGGGTAACTAAAGTACAGTTGTCGTTTGATGGTCAATTGTTTATTAAATTATGAATATTGCTAAGATAAGCCAGTGAAGCGTTGCTTGAAATGTCTGGACGTACAAGTTGTATGTAAACGTTTTGGGAATTTCTTATGTTATAAGCTCTTTTACTAACATACATTTAATATTTATGTATGTGTTCTATAAAATCATAGTATACATAAGTAAAATACCGAATACCGATCTAATTATTGATTTTAAGTCATCTTGTTCAACTGTATAATAAATACTTTTTGTTGTTTGAAACTGCTTCTTACATTAAAGGCACTTCAAGAAGAACTTTTTCCATAAATGCAATGAGGTACTTTTTTGTTTCTACCAAAAATATTAAAATAACATGACATATTATTAAATTAAAAATACACTTCTCATCAAAAAAATCGAAACACCTCGCAGTTTATGATTTGATAAGGATTATCAGAAAAATGTGTATATTTAGGAATAAATGTAAAATGTCATTTAATAGTGAGTAGTATGAGGTTTTTAAATCCTAATGTTAATGTTCTAAATTCAAATTAAGTCTTCATAGGTTTTGTATTTTGTATAATGAGTAATTTTTACCCTGTATGGAATATGAAGGAAATGGGTAAAACAACACGCGTAAATGAAAAAAAAATGTAAGAAACGTTTATTTAACAACTTGTATTCCCTCCGCGAGCTCTTATTACTGCTTCCATACGGTTCTTCATCGATCGGATGAGAGTCACGATCACATGTTGTGGTATATTATCCCATTCCTCTTGGATTGCATTTTGCAGCTGGCTAAGTGTTTCTGGGGCTGGATCTCTTGCTCGAATTCGTCTCTTTAATTCATCCCATAGATGTTCAATGGGATTCATGTCCGGGCTTCTTGCTGGCCATACCATAATGGAGACACCGACTTCGGTAAGATAATCTCGTACGACGCCCGCGGTGTGAGCTCTAGCATTGTCGTGCATGAATATGAAGTCGTTGCCAATAAAATGTGCATAGGGCATCACATGAGGTTCAAGACACTGTTCGATGTACCGATGAGAGTTTAGTGCAGGCAGCCGTGGCCCAGACACAAAGGCAAGTTCTGTCTTACCGTCGGCGCTGATTCCTCCCCAAACCGTCCACGAACCGCCACCATAGCTGACCTTTTCTTCAATGCAGCATTGTGCAAAGCGTTCTTCATCTCTTCTGTAGACCTTGTTCCTTCCGTCGTTACCATACAGCATAATTTTACACTCATCAGAAAACAGTACTTTGCTCCACTGAAGGTATGACCAAGTTAGGTGCTCGCGTGCAAAGTTAAGGCGCGCTCTTCGACGGTCTGCAGTTAATTTCGGCCCATTCGCTGGCTTATGCGGTGCCAATCCGCGTTCCTTCAACCTTCTTCTTATTGTAGAGTCACTTACAGCTACTCTTCGTACAACGCGAAGCTGCTGCTGCAGTTGAAAAGCGTTAAGGTGTCGATTTCGTACAGAAGTTGTTACAATAAATCGATCATCTCGCTCAGAAGTGACCCGATTCCTGCCAGATCCTGAACGGCGCGTGAACGAACCAGTCTCCCGATAGCGTTTGTAGACTCTATGAACAGATGATAAGCTTAGATGCAATCTTGCAGCCACAACACGCTGACTAAGTCCAGAATCCAGCAATGCCACCACTTGGGCGGCTTCTGCGGGCGAAGTATCCATATGTTTTAGAAAAAAAAGTTTTTTCAGACGTCCCAAAGTCACAGTAAATGAAATAAGAAACAAAAAGTTTAAAGACAAGCGCTAATTTTTAGTTTTTAAACGAGAAACGTACTCCAACCCTAAATACACATTTGTCTCAAAACAGTGATTAATTTCATTTATAGGATAAACAAATGAAATTCTAATTTCGAATTTTGATTTTTTTCTTCTTACTGTAATGACCAAACTGCCAGCTACACAATAATGTTTTTTTTTTCATGGAATTAATTCTCTTTTGTAAAAAATTAGGACAAAAACAATAAAAACGAAAGTGTTTTGATTTTTTTGATGAGAAGTGTACATTTCCTTTCAACGAAAATAGGGTCGTAATTATTCGATTTCCGTAAACAGTGACACCTGTGTTGGAACAGCTAACAGCTAAGCTGTGCCTTCATAATGAGTTGCCATCAGTCAGCAGCAGCTTACATCTGACAAGATACATTACTATTGTAATTACGAGATTCTCCAGATTTATTATTAGAATAGCCTAACATTCTGTTATGTCGGGATATGATACTAAAATTTATTGGTGCAGGTAGAATACATATAGATTAGTATCACGGCGGATCAGAAATTGTTGCCTTTCATAATGTGTTACTTTAAAAAAGAAGAGAACCTCAATGTGGTGGATGTTTATTCTTTTACTTGACACGATATGTTTGCATTTTAATGAACAAGGGAAATCTTGAGTCATCGCATTTTCTTATCTGCTGGATGTTCACTACCCGACGTACTAAGCCTGGGCACACCTACTAGGATTACGACAGATCCCCGGTATCTGTCGTAATCCTAGTAGGTCTAGAAATATTTTCTTTTTTTTATTTCTCCTTGCTGTGGTTGCTAGTAGAAACTAATGTACTACCCCCTCTTCCTCAATGGTTTTTTTAGGTCACACCGAGTTCAAGTAACTATCTCAGTGGTATTCACGTGGCTGGCTTATGGGCCTTGGATTATGGCCTTGCGTGGGCTTGTCGTATAAGAGAGTTATCTCGTATTTGCTCTCTAGTACCAGAATATTTTGGAGACACGTGTCAATGCGGAAACTGCGAGCAGCTAATGCTTATGATAAATCAAACTCGGATATTGTAGTGTGTCATATGTTGTTGGGTGAAATGATCACTTATCTAAGTGTTACATGGGAACTGAAACACCTTTAGCGATCAGATTACGGGGCTCACGTGCTTCTGGTTTTAATATTGGATGTTCTACTATAATATGTTCTACTATACGTTTTTAGGAGAAGGTTAAAAGAACATTTCTTTCCTTTTTGAGTTACCTATGTAGCCTATGTACATACCATCACGCCTGTATCCCCGAAAGGTTAGGCAGAGGTGTACCAATGTACACCCACAGTTCGCCGGTATGTTAAGGTCCCATGTAATAGGGGGCGAGCCTATTGCCACTAACCGGGCACAAATCCAAACTCCGACCTGCTACTGAGAATTTCATAGAAAAACCCAATAACACCTTGGTCGACTTGGGAATCGAACCCAAGACCTCTAGCGTAGCAGTCGCGCTTAGCGCCACTAGGCCAACGAGGCAGTCTGTATGATACATATTAAATGTAGCCTATGTACGTCTACATTTAATATATATCATATTATATACGTACTATATGTAGTATTTGTGTGTATGTATAGACATGAACACAGAAGTTTACAACTTAACCATTTTAATAGTAGAATGGTTAAGTTGTATACTTCTGTCTGCCTCACCACTTATATTGAATCATCTCACTTTCACTCAAAGATTTGCTGGAAGAAAACTCAATTTTGAGTGAAGCTTGCCTCTGTACATCGACTTTAATTAATATATGTCTATTGAATGTAATGTATATGTATACAATAAATAATTATGAATGATATTATATTCGTAAATAAATGGTTTCGCACAAATGTAACAAATAATCGACTTCTTCTTTCTAAAACATACAACCAACTCTGAACTACACAAAAATATATTTTGAAATCCTTCCACAAATGCCGGCGATTTCGCATAACAAAAGTGCAAAAATAAATAGCGTAAATTAAGAACCTCTTCCTATTAAAATTGATTAAAAATATTTAAATTTCTCTTTCACCGTCGATCTCTTTCACCCCATGTATCATATAATATTATGTGCTTTTTTCGTTTATTTAACGAAATAATGAACGGTAAAACAAATAATGATATCGAATATTAATTTTTTCTCATGCTGCTTTGATCAATAACGTGATCAAAACATTACACTATCTGAAGAAGGGATGATTAATTCATAATAATAATATACTATATTAAACTTTGCCCAGTTAACGCATGAATGACAGTACAGTGTCAATAAGATAGATTTGCAATGAAATTGCAGTTATTTATGTAGAGACAATAATTATCAGAGGAACTTCTAGATAATTATAATTGGATTAGATACTAGTAAACATAGCGTTCGTAAACAGGAGTGATACATGCTTTAATATTGGTATTTATGTATTTTTTATACGCAGGGTATTAAATAAAATTTTACGCATGTTACGGTTTATGAAAACTAAAAAAAATGTACGTCCTTATAATTTTTGATAGTATCTTCTTCTTCCTTGTCGGGATCACTCTTGACAGTGGTCGTGGTCATCACTTCAGGTGTTGGTAGCAAGTTTCACAACACGCCGCCTCTCTTCTCTGATGGCCGCCTTCCTCGTGCATTCATGTAGTTATAATGAGCCATTTACTACCGCTTTGATAGTATCATAAACGCTAAAATAAACCACTGTGAAGCCACTGGTGCTTCTAGTTAGACTTAATAGTTAATTAATCACGGGCTTGATTTCTGTCTAAAGTTTAAATTAAACTTTCTACTATTTGTATTATAACTACAATAAAGTATAAAAATCATATACACATTAGTGTGATTCTCTCGTATATGTTATTCGTTTCTTAGGTTTACGCGAATGTTAGACATTGAAATCGTGACCATGATACCTGCAAAGGTGTCGAAACGTCGGGACCTAAAATTTAAAAAATGAACCGTGACAAAATCCGTAAAACGTAGTTTTATTTCAATCTCGTTTATTATGTTGTTTGAGAAAACCACAAGTTTCTGATTTCAGTATTTTTCATAACTCCAATTATCCTAGCTAACCCTAATGCTCTTTTCGCATACACACAAATAAACATATCTTTTAGGAGCACTCAATTATATTAATCTGATATAAAATAAAATTTTAGGTTTGCCTTTGCAACTCAATTTAATAAAGAAGCCTTTACTCTAAGTACTTTTGAATAAATACATTTTGTTAGAAGAATTGAAATATCTTTGAATTACATTGTTTATCTACAAAAAGATCGTGAAAATAGAATCAGTCGTTGTTGAGTCTGTTTTTTAGTAGTTTTTTTTATCATATTTTATTTCTTTGCCAGAGGACACTGTTTAAATAAAAGTTTTTACGATAATTTTATTAAGATCATATTATAAGACCATTACTGTAAGAATATTACCAACTAAGGTGAAACATAGTGATACATTAAAAATTATTTAATCAAGAATTTAATATTATATTTATTTTCTAAACATACCTAGGTTTCAAAAATATATTAAATTTATTGGCTAAACATCATTTTTGTCGCATGTTGTCTATCCATAAATAAATATTTATTAAATTATTAATTTTATAAATGAAATTATAAATAATCATAAATATTATATTTATATTTTTAATTACGAAACCATTAATTCTTAAAACCTCTGAGAAGTCTAAGACTTTGCTGACTTAAATCGAAACTAAAGAAATCCCTTAAGTTACCATTGCCGTCTCTAAGTAGGTACAGCACTTATTGGAAACTAAATAAAAAACATAACATTACAATGTAACAATATCTGGTAAAATTATTTTGTTTTTTAATTGATAAACGTTCACGCACGTAACTAAAGTCAATGCATGTGAACGCGCACGTACGCCATTACATATATAGGGAGTGAAGTGCACGACTGATACAATAGGTTAGTATTTACTGGGAACAGCTGATTGGGTGGCAGTACCTAAGTCCAATCTTTATTATTATGTAGTAGACAGAAATCGCCAAAGACTAAGAAGGTTGTGGAGAAGAAAGTTTCCAAAGGTCATTGGCCATAATCTGACCCGATTTGTGAGAACTTGTGTACATAAATCAAACTAGATTTAAATTGTTAGGATATACCCCACTTTTAATTTTATGTACTTTTTTATTTTTATTGCGGGCTTAAACATTAGTAGGTCAAAGAACAATGCTTGGCAAAAGCCTTCCCCATATAATTCCAGACATTCTCTTGCGTAACTTCAGACTATACCCACAGTGATGCAACCCATACTATCGTAAACTAAAGACATTAATCAGTCTATTTCACCTTATTTTGTTTCTGTGTATTGATTGACCTTTGAGTACAAAAATGTTGATGCAAAGATGATATTGCATAATGATGAAGCATTTTAGCAGCTGAGCCAGCAAAGTGTCTATGTATAACAGAAGAACAGCAAGGTGATTAAAAAATATTGAAAATACTAAACATCTAGCTTAGAACACTGGCTGTGGGTAGTAACTGCAAAAAAAAAATAAAATCGTTATGTGCCTTTTCTAAATTTAAATTATTCTTTCACTTGCCTACTGAGCTTGAGTACCTAAGGCGGTACCTATAGGAACGCATAAGATATTAAATTTATCAGTTTTTATTGATGTTTTTTATAAAATTATCTTATTATCAATATCTCATGACTTTCTAATCTCCTTTGCGATTGTTTAATAAAAGTAATAGTTTTGTTTATTTAAACAAATGTTAAATTTAATTAAACATTGATACAGAATTGGATTTGCATAATATTATCGAAATATTATCAGTTCATGAATTAAGAAAAATATTTATCTTCCAAACAAAAAATTAATTAATTTAAATTAATGGTATTTAGTGATCTTAATGATTTATAAACATTAATTATCTTGTGTCATGAACCTAACATGTGACAGGCATTATTAGCATGTAGGTGGTTTTCTCAAAATGGGTCAACTTTGTAATTAGGTAGATAAAAATTAAAAATAATTTAGTAGGTATCTCAACAATAATTATAATTATTTGTAATATTTCGATAAATAAATGACTTTATTTTTATTTCTTATTGCACGAGACAAGATGTCTGGATAAAATGGGTGTGACACCTTTGCAATTAGAGCGATTAACATTGTATGATAATTGGTATTTTTATTACCTACTTATGTTACGCAATACCGAATATTATTTCTTTCGATATTTAGTAAGACCCAATTTTTACACTGATTTATACGAGTACCTATATAAATAGTCATTATTTGCACTTATTTACGTAATAAGTTTTACAAAACCGACAATAGATACATACTATCTATTTCCAGTTTTCCGAGCGTTTCTAAGTTATTATTTAAATAATATTTTTAGAGCAGTCTAATCGCCAATGCATAGAAAAGTTCTTTTAAAATTACGTTATTTATGACTAAAAACATGCAGTAATCACTACGTTTTAAAACTAATCATCTATTTGTCTGAAAAAAAAAACAGTTTTTCTGTGTTTTACTTTCTTAATTATTCTAAGACACTACTGACAAACGGTGAAGAAAAACATCGTGAGGAAACCTGGATTCCAAAAAATTTAGTCTGACATCGCCAATCCGCAATTGATCAAGCGTGGTGATCAATGCTCGTTCCTTCTCTATATGGGAAGAGGCCTGTGCCCAGCAGTGGGACGTATATAAGCCAGATTATTATTATTTATTTGTTGTTTTACTTATCAAACATAAACTGTAATACATACTCCTTTCTGACCACATCTCCGGTCTCTGCGTGACTTCAAAGACACAATCATGGTGTGATCAAAGTGCGTGCAGTTATCTAGTTACGTAATTGTTTGTCTGTATGTTTAGTCTAACGCGCCGACAAGCCTTGACCCCTATATCTATTGCACGCTATCTCCATTGGCGCCAGGAAATAAGGTGTTTCACATCTTACTTAGATGCAGTTTAAAAGATTTATTAAATAATACTAACAAAAAAAAAAGACTTCAAAATAAGTCTTATTTTATTTCTTATGCAGCCCACTGTCAAAACTGGACCAAAATAAAATGGGACCACACGGAAAGCACCAGCTTTAGAATAAAAAAAGAATCATCAAAATCGATTCACCAAGTCAAAAGATCTGTGGTAACAAACGTTAAAAAATATACAGTCCCATTGAGTATCTCCTCCTTTTTTGAAGTCGGTTAGTAAAATAATTCATGTTTGAAATCAATTTTATTCAAACAAGATTATAGACACCTGGTTTAAGCCTGTACTTCTCTTATACATTAAACTAAGTTAGACTAGAATAAAAGGGTAGTATGTGCCATCCATACCATATCTACACTAATATTATAAAGAGGAAAGATTTGATTGTTTGTTTGTTTGAAATGAATAGGCTCCAAAACTACTTAACCGATTTGAAAAATTCTTTCACTGTTGCATCACTAAGGTACGGGAGTGTCTATACTAATATTATAAAGAGCGTAGTAGTAGTAATAACACAGAAACCTACAATCCTAACTTTTTAATAATGTGTTAAATACCCGTGCGAAGCCGGGACGGGCCGCTAGTTTGTTATATAAATAAGTCATAAGTTGTACATTAACTCATAATATCGCGCGGCAACTGTTGCATGTGAAAACTCAATAAGAACACAATAAACTGAAACAAAATGTGTTTTCAAATTGAATGAAAATTGACCCTCAGTTCACTTAGAGGTATCCAACAAATAATAGTTTTCAATAACTGGCAAAAATGGAAGCCGACCCCAACATAATATATTGAGAAAAAGCTAGATAGCAGAAAAGGATGCGGTCCAATTCATTGACAATTTCTTCGCTTAAATTAAAGGAGGTTCAATGACTATCAGTCTAATCCACAAACAACTAGGTTCCAAACGTTTAATCCCTTTCAGTACGACAAAAGATTTTATAGATTACTCACGGTGAATAAACATTCACTACAGTTCCTTTCCAATCTTAATTACAGACGTTAGAAGTTTTAACTCTTAATCTAATCAAGGGCGCTAACGATAGCAAACAAACCACGTAGAGACTCCAAAAGTTTTGTTCCCCAACTCATTAATGTACAAAAGTACGAACGTTCGAACAGCCCTTTGGATCAGCAAAGGGTTAAATAAATAGTACAAAACTTTTGACGACCTAAATGATCCGCTAAGTTGTTTTTAGGCTGCTTAAGTTCAGACTGATTAAGGAATTTAATTTGATGCCTGTTGCGGTCAAAGCTAGACGTCTGACAGGTTTCAGGGCAGTAGAGGAATTGAATGAAAACAATCAAAATAACTTGTAGGGTAGTGAAAAAGGAAGGTTCTTAATATTGCCAATGCATCAGTAAGAACTAACTCCTGAAATTAAATATTATGTGAAAAGAATATTGGATGATATTAACATCTTTTCATCATGTACACTATCTTATATCGTTCCAATAACTTAAAAAATATTTAAGAGCTAATTATGACAATATAAGTGTAAAGAGTTTTGCTTTTAAATCTAAGACCAATATTTGTGTAAGTGGCTTGTGTATGTCTTCTTTCCACATAAAATTATACGATTTATTCGGCCTTGTAAGCAATGGTTTTATTGTATCTATTTACGATCTTGATTTTAAATTTAAATCCAAACTTGGTTTATGGAATTTGCGAACTCTGAATCAAGTTTAAACAGGCCAGGTCCCTTGTCACCAAAGTTAGTGAATGCTGCGATAATTCTGATCAGGAAACCTTTACAAAATTGTCAAATACTTAGAATTACATTGAAGAATGCAAATGAGACATTAAATCATTTACCTTCCACGATTAAACATCGAAATTCGAAGATTGTCTTTTAATTTTGATTTCACTGAGTTCAATCAAAGACAAGAATTTAAATAAACTGAGAAGAACTTTATTTCAATAGAACAAAATTATGCTGAATTTTTTTCTTAATTCGTCAATTGTTCTGATTGTTCTATTTATATGAAATCCAAGTAAGTAAATGTACGCCTGAAATAATCATCCGTTAGTATAGTTTGGGATTCAAGAAAGTTCGTCTTATACGAGTTACTGACTCGCTCTATTCAATCCAATGTCTTTAAACGGATTAACGGTAATTCAAGTAGTTCTGTACACGGAACTTAATCGGTTTGGCTTGCATAAGGCTGGTAGCGACATCTAGTAGTATATGTTGGAACTACTGAGGTGAAGATGATGGAAATTCAGATACAAAATTTACGCAATTTGAGAAAAGTAAAGCTCTATCTTTTATCTAAAGTTAAACAATATTTTAGTGGAAAAGAAAAAAATATTAAGTAGGTATATGAAATATTCAACAAATTAAAACATGTTCAGAAAAAATGTCTAAAGTCAAGTTGCCGATCTGAGTCCTAATGTTTTTCGTTAATTAACTACAATTATTAATACCTAAATAATTAGCTAAACAAGAACAGATTCACCAAACATATAGGTATCTACCTATATCCACACGAAACTTCAAAGCGAAAACGTCAGAAGTCGTATTGAACAAATTTCATTAAGTGACAACAAGAAAATTGTGGTTTTTAAGAAATCGCCTTAACTCCAGAGCGAAATATCAATTTAACTTATCTCCTTTGGTTAGAAAAACTTTCGAGCAGTCGTCGTCAAGTTGGATTTCGATTACTAGCAGGGTTGTCACGCGGCAGTTTGTGAAGCCATATTGTTTTATGATAGTGCGGTAGTCATTTGTTTCTTAGTACCGTATGTTTTTAGTAAGGATATTTTAAGGCACACGTTGACACGTGACATAAGTTACTTGACACTGACAGTAACTATATAAAAATCTGTAACTTCTGTTTAACTTTAGTGTAATGAGTTTCATAAACGTATTAAATAATTACAGAATTTAAGGACTATAGAAGTAACGCTTTGACTACAAATGGCCTGGCAAATAGCTTTGTATAAAGCGGCGCAGCGGCGGTCGAAACAAACGGGTAGTTTTGAGTGTGCGTTGCGCATGCTGGTCTGGTTTGCCTTTTGTTTTTTGTTATTAATTTTGTTTTGACTTTCGTCCATCTCATTTTATCATTTTATTATTTTTAGAGACAGTTTAAAATAAGTATAGTTCCATAGTTATAGAAATAGCGATTGTAAATGTATCCACGAGAACACTGCCGACAAACTGTTACGCAGTTTGGCAGACGATTTCTGTTTTTATTTGTGTGTTTTTACTTACTTGAATAAAGAGTAAATAAAAAAAAATGGACATACCTACGTACTTTTTGACTATTTAGTCATATTATAATTATAATATATATAATATAAAAATATATTTATATACTTGGATGTTATAACATCCAAGCAAAAATACAAGGCACAATTTCATAATGTTTGGGCTCATTTGACTTGTCTTTACGTACTTAACTCATCCATGATAATGGTGTTATTTTTAGTGTTATGTTATTATTATATGTTATACATACATGTTTTTTTATTTTCTTTCATGTTTCTTCTATGATTGCAATGCCTTTAATTTATTTGTGACAGCCCTATCAACTATAAACCCGTCCGATTGCTCTGGCCTTAACTTCGTAGAATTAACACCCTGTATATTTGCTGAAAACACATTTAATTTGAGTTTTTTAGAATTGTTAGAATCTAGTTGTTTTAATTTAGGTTAACTTAGACTAAGTGGCTTCGAAAGAAATTAAAAGTTTTAATAAAACAATTATATGTTATTAAAGATCAGCTAAAGCCTACCATTATAAAAAATATGCTTTGTATTTCTGCTCTCATTAACGGTTCTAGTACGTAAATTAGATAGAGCTATATATGTTCGTAATGTATAATAAGTAAGGTCAATATTATTTAGATGGGTATGGAACATAGGTACCGACCATCATGCACCTATGGTTCCTCTATAGCCTTGTACTGTTCCTATGTTACATACCATTGATACATACTTTCTCTATCCTATGCCACATATAATGCTATGATACACAATAATACCAAAGAGGTAATCAACTACACAAAACAAAAAACTCCGTTAGTGAACAATTGAATCCGTTTCAAACCGACTACCATTTAATTAGAGGTCTTTATTTAAGCCGACGCAGCATCGCTTGTAATAGGGATGATGATAATTTTATTTTTTTGTCCATTTTTTTGATTCACTGTGAAGATACAGTGAGCAAAATTTTGCGTGACGTCACGTCTAAGCATAAATTGTACCAACCCTTGACGTCACTAGCCCCCACTCCTGAACTTTAAAGCGGTTTATCTTAGTGTTTTGTAATTGATTTAATTTAAAAAAAATACGTGTCTATTATATTTTGATAATCTAAATTGTGAACTAAATGGATTTTGACTTTTCATACCCAGTCATCTACCCTATTCTCTCCCCTTTGAATGTAACTGACAACCGTTGTCTAGAATGTAGGTCCTAGGACGAGATTAGGCCACATTCTTACATTAGTAGAGGTATAATTATAATAAACAACTATGAGACTAGTTGCTACTTGTACTGATTTTGAACAAAAATGGTTTATTTTTCGATAAAAGTGATAAATATCGAGCAATAGGTGTTCAAACATTTAGTAAATAATCAATAATTTGTTTACACAGGTAACGACAAAAGACTGTATTGAATTTAACTGCCTATGTGTAAGGTAGTCAATCTATCCTAGATATAACTCTATTAGATTATATTAACAGCAACAAAATACTTAAATTATTTTACAAGTAACATTGAATTAAATTAATTAATATTAATTCACATTATTATTAAAATTTTTAAGGAACTGTCAGAACGCTTGGTCGGCTCTATTCGTGATCAGAGGGCTGGTTTGTTCCTTGCACAGAGCTTGCACAGAGAATCGCTATAGCATATATAGCGTGGCAATGCTGACAATGACAAGGATGACGATGAATTATTTGACGCGTTTTAGTTTTATTTATTTTGTATAAGTTTTAATTTTAGTACAGTTGTAAGTGTTTGTTGTTATATTAGATTTAAGTAAAACATTGTATTTTTTTTACTATTATTAATAAAGAATATTAATTCTGCATTTCAATAAATACCCAAATCTTTTTGAAACATCCAAACCAAACCATATAAACCATTAAAACAAATCCCTACCACAAAAAGTCGTAAGAAATTCGTTCCGATATCGACCTTATTATCTTTCAATTGAATATCAAACCTCACGTATCCAAAGGGACTCAAATACTTATTGTGTCAGCCCTAAGTTACCTCTAAACGGGCCAAACACTCATACAATTCCTTTATGACCTACTAAATTTGCTCTTTCCATTGAAATAAAACCTTCTTTCATTCAATACCGAGATCTTTCCGGAATGTATTGTAAGGGATGGGTTAATTCTTTGTGATAATATATTTAAGTGGCTTAGTAATTGTGGATTTAAGCGTTACTGTATGTGGTTTATGATTTTTATATTAAAATAAATAAATGAAATATTTTTGTTTTATTTTTTCTCGGTTACGTGCCTTTGATTGCTGTGAATAGTCATTTAAAACGTTAATTTCCATTTACGTATTATGAAAATTTTATTTTATTTATTTTTTATTATTTTAATTTCAGTGTTGTTATTAAATACATAAATCGTAGTCTCTAAAGTTCTATCAAACAGTAGATACAGCCGTGTTACCCAATTTATGGCTTATAATAGACAGATAAGTATTTACTTACCTACTAACAAAAGACAGTCAGCTGTACCTAGTTCGAAAAATGAGAAAAAAAATATATAAAAACGAGATATTTTGAAAAGTAAATTTAAATCAATTTACGACCAACCTAAACAAGGAGCCCAAAATAGAAAACAAAAGAAAGAGGCCTGTCCGAGTAGATAATATGCAAATTCGTTCCCTTGTCGTCGTGACGGTCTGCGGTACATCAACAAGGACGCTTACTTAGCGGCCTAACGCGAATTTTATCCATTTTTAGGAGCGATCCATCAATCATGCAATGTGATTCGTCTCTGGTCGTGACGTGACGTCATGAGAATGAATTAACTGGAAGAGACAGTGTTTTGGAGTAACGGGTGTGTTTAGGCTGTTAGTTCTAAAAATAACCGTAGGTACTTATAATACTGTTTAGGTTTCGTTTTCAATTACCTGGCTTTCGAAACGTGATTTAACATAGGTAACAGGAATGGAAACATAAAAACTTCTTCTTCGAAGCAGCGCCTCATGCCTTTTTGTAGAGGTTGGTCAGTTAACAAAGACGGTTGCGAGGTTCGACTGCCCAGGGCAAATGCCTCTAAGGCAAGACCTTACAAGTTAGCGAATATCTTTATCGTTATTCATGTTAAAACTACTAGGTCTGGTATTGTCTCGCTGAGGTTTCCAAGGAAAAAAATATTGCATTAGGCAAAAGAAACATACATAACATGTACCTAGAGAAAGTATTATAGCCAAAAACTTAAGAGTTACTGACAATTACTGACTGGTTAATTTTGCAAAATTTAAATTGTCATCTTTTATCCATTTACTCCCAACAAATAACATTTTAATATATTGAATTCGTTCCAGTTTCGACATGATATGATATATCCCGGTTGATCCTCAGTCATCAATCATTTGCAGATAATTTTTAACATGGCGTGATGTCGGTAAGCTTCTGCTAAAAAAAACCATCATCATTATTACGACACGTGTAAATGTAAGTGTGTATTTTTAATGTTACCTACATCCCATGATTTAATTGAAATTTGTAGGTACCTACAATCAACATACTTAATGATGATTCTTCTGATTTATAGATTTTGTAGCTACTTTTGCCTTCAAGAGTACTGAGATATTTGTAGGTACTAGGATTTGTTTATAGGTCAACAATATGGTCGAACGCACATCAATAGGAACTACGTCATTAAAAACTACAACACCTTGCTGTGAAGTATCTATAGGCACTGTCATTTATACTGGCATATAATTTTAATGGCCACTCAGACACATACTCAAAGTTTGAGCGCTTATGAATGACTGGGGTAAGAAATTAAAAAATGAAATACGCTTTTTATCTTATTTTCTTAACTCTAGTCTAAT
Organism: Autographa pulchrina; assembly: GCA_905475315.1. Taxonomy (NCBI): domain Eukaryota; kingdom Metazoa; phylum Arthropoda; class Insecta; order Lepidoptera; family Noctuidae; genus Autographa; species Autographa pulchrina. Next base: position 7,013,923 of record FR997784.1, on the reverse strand, counting down.
ATCATGTCCAGTGACTGGCTTTATTAGTATATCACTTTGTGTTAGCACTTTATTCACGTCGCCGATGACGCGATACCGACGCAGGACGTGCGCAAGAGTCGTCTTCATCGCCATCAAGCCGTATAACCGACCTGTAATTAAAATTTATTTTTTGATGTAATTCATTGTTCAGAATTAATGTAATATTTAACATATGTCCGGGGATCGAGCCCGGGACCTCTGAGCTGGCGACACCTTGAAAACCGGTGCGTTCGCCACTCGACCACGGAGGTCGTCAACACTGATTCGTTATTTTTGATATGTGTTTTATTATCTCAATCCTAGAAAAAACTAGTAAAAAATCTTGGGAAATAAATGTGTCGGAAAATCGTAGGAGTTAAATACTTCAAGTGATACCAATTTTCTTAATTTTACATGAGGTCTGTGTTATACTCTTTTATAAAAGTCTATAAATACTGCTTTTAACATAACAAACGTCTTATTCAATGGCAATCAGTCAATCAATTTGGCACGTCCACTGCTGAACATAGATCTCATCCACATTGAACCAAACCACCCGCTATTAAACTGAATAACCTATAAAAAAATCTACCATTATAATACATACCTAAACAGTTTCGCTTTCCAAGGCTAAAGGTAGCGAAAGCATTGGGGTTGTCAGGCAAGGAGGCAGGGTCCAGCCATCGCTCAGGCCTGAACTGGTCCGCATCCGCGCCCCACATCGGATGCCGGTTGATACCATACAGCGAGATGAGGCAAGATGACCCAGCTGGTATGGTGTAGTTTCCTGAAATATGTATCGAAAATATAATTCTAATTAAAAATTACGTGGTAAATTAATTACGCTTTCAATTATAAACCACTCACTGTCTGGTTTTGGCAAATTTTTGTTCGTGGTACACTTAAATATAAAAAAGATTTCCATAGTCGGAAGTTCAGAATCTATCAGAAAGACCTTATTTTGTGAATTACGATGTCCTAGGCGATGATTGAACCCAAGTCTCATAGTGGAAATCGTATGCTGATTCATTGATCCTTCTTTATCATTGGCAAAGTCAATGATGACTTTATAGTTTTTGATTAAATTATATTTTTTTATTCATTGTTGTGTTGTTTAATTATAGATACTTTGAAGGTAATATAAACGTACTTATCTGAATATCTGAACAGATAGCCCTTGCTACCACAGGGACCGGAGGGTAGAGCCTTAAGCTTTCTTTTAAAACTGCATCCAGGTACACTAGCTTTGGTAGATCATGTTTGGTTATATCCCTTTCTTTTTCCCCGAGTACTGATTTTAACCTGTAAACACAATGAAACTATTAAGAAAGAGTAGTATAATATGTCTGGCTAACTGAAATATTTTAAAATAATTTAAATAAATCCAATTTAATTTGTATGATAATGAAGATAGAGTATAGAATAAAGATATTATAGAACATTTATTAAACAATCATCTCTACTGCGGACCAGAGTACAATCCCTGTATATCGCGGTTTTCAAAAATGCAGAAATCCACGAGAGCATTATTATTCAATCGTTTGAATTGCTACCATGTCTACAGAATAAATCGGTATAGTTTCAAAGACTGAGCCGAGCCTACCCATCCAATACCAAATTTGGTAACAGACGTGACTGACACATCCAAATAGGCAACGCCACACCAAAAAAATCAGTAGCAGTATTTGTCGTAGCCATTGTAACTCTAAAACTATCTATAGGCTTCTGGTTTTTTATATTGCCAACTAATTTAAATGGAACCACGAAGCAATCAAATCTACCAAAAAAGAAACAATGCCACATATATTATAAAGCATCGCTTAAAAACTGTTTCATAGATTCGGCTAAGAAGTTAATTTTTCGTTGTCTTCATAAACTGTTTTTAAACAGTTAGTTTGAAAAAAAAAGAAGTTCCACTAGAAAACTTCGAAGTTTCATTGGAGAAATTTAAAAGATTTTTTTTTTCCATGAAAATTGTAATTGTTTCACCAGTGATACGTCAGTCACGAAGACTTAGTAAAAGTAAGTAACAAAGGTCTATTAACTCTTTATAAATCCGTTCTTGTAGTTCCTGGTCTGATCCTATTAACAGCAGCGTATAAGTCATCGAAGTGGCTGTAGTATCGTAAGCTGCTGCCACTATTGTGTCCAAGTGTTCCCTTATCTCGTCATCTGAGAACGCACGTTCTTTCTCAGCTAAGTCTAGCATTTGATCCAAAAGAGGCTTGAATTTGTCTGTAAAATATTTGTATATTCCTTTATTAAAATCAAAAATTATATTTTTATATATTAAAGGCATTTTTAGTATATTCACCTGAGACAGGGTCATTATCCTTTTCATAATTGTTGTTAATCATCATTTCAGATTTTCGTTTCTTAATAATCTGGAAAATTATTTGTTTTTAGTTAAACTTCTACAATTATAGATTCTATAGGCACTTTGATCTGTCTTTCTTTTTTACATATATTAAATCGTCGTTTTAGAGTTTAAGCAGTAAGAGTGCGTTGTCGAAATAATTAGTTATATTGAAAATATAATGTGAACCAAAATTATTATGACCAATATTATTTTTTATTATTTATAATTATTCTTGTCGTTACCCCATTCATAATCCTTTTAGTGACACTCATGAGTTTATCCTGCTTGGTCTTCAATGAACTTAAACTGTATAATAGCGGTAAATGTAGCCATATTTTCTGTATTCTTTCCACAAACAGAGCGAATAAATGCTCCGTCGCATGAACGTAGTCCTTGTCAATCATAGTTTGATCTTGGTCTTTTAATCCCAATGAGGTTCCTATAACAATAAAAGAATTGAGATATGGACAGTTACAAAAAAATGGGTTCTAACATGGATGGGATCGGAACAGAAAAGAACGAGAAAAGAAGACTTACAAATTCAAATTCAAATTGTTTATTTTGTAAATAGGACCATACAATCACTTTCACACGTCTACTTAATCTAGATGAGGTCGACATTTCCTAACTGACTACCCTGAGAAGAAATGTCGAAACAAACTCGGGGGTCACAGTCTCTTTTAGTCCTGTCAATACAATAGTAAATTTGTGTAAACAAATGCAGAGTATTTACTGGACTGGTCTTTAGAGAAAAGAACCAGATCGATCTGAGCATAAAGCAATGTAGCAATAAATATTTATGGCGTCAGCAAACGAAAGCCAATTTCTGCATGGAGGATCGACACGCCAAATCATTGCATTCTCAAGTTCATCATTGCTTTCTTAAATGAACGCATTCTCCAACCTATCTTATGTGTGAAATTCAATCCAAATGGTTCGTACTTGCAAGGGGTTACCTAAATACCTACAATGTTTAAACTTTTATACTAGTACGAAATAGGAAAATACTCACGGCAAACAGTCTTCAGTAAATTATTGATTAAATATGACTGCACGTTAAACGAATCCTTTCCTGCTTGACAGTCCAACAAAGACACCAAGTTCCTCGCTTGCACATTATACTCAGTCAGAAAAGTATTCAGTACTTGTTGGTTGAATGCTGGATTAAGAAGTCTACGATGAGGTTTCCATGTCAATTCTGTAATGGTATAAAAAACATGTTGGCGTTAATGAATAATAACTATAATTAAAATGCTTAACTGATATTCATAATTAACTGTAGCTAGAAACCATCTCGATTACGTCAGTTTTTAAACAAATAGAATCGCATTAAAATCAGTCCATTCGTTTAGGAGCTTGCCACAGACAGACTCGCACATAGATCGACACCCATCTTTTGGAGGTGATCTTTTGGGATTGGGTTTAAAAGAAAAGAATTATCACTTGCTACACTAGAATTAGGTAAGGAAATGCCAAATTAAAGTCAACAGGATATCATTCTATAATTATTTTTATGTTCCATACTATTAATTTTAATTATCATCCTAAAATAATCATCTGGAATGGAAATTGCTTTACAACACATTGTTCTTACATCTGATACAATATAATGATTGTTTATTAATTACATACCACTAGCTGTGACCAGTCCTCTATTATACATTTCCTTAGCGAACTCATAAAAGTATGTTTTGTTCAGACAGGTATTGGCAATGATCAGACTTTCATCAGGGTCAGTCATAACTGAAAAACAATAATAATAATATTCCGGGACAACTCACACACGGTTACCTGATCTCAAGCTAAGCAGAGCTTGTGTTATGGTAACCAGACAACTGATAAACATACTTATATATTTCTAAATACATACATATTATAGATAAATTACACCCAGACAACCAGAACAAATGATCGTGCTCATCACACAAACATTTGTCCTGGGTGGGAATCGAACCCACGACCTCCGGTATAGCAGTCAGAGTCACTAACCACTAGACCAACAGGCCCGTCATAATTACACATAAATGTAAAATAGACAATGTATATGAAATTTATATAGGCCTATAGATGGAAACTTATCTATAGATAGAGATATCTAAAAATGGAAACTAATTTTTGATTACCGGATTTACCCCGTAAGAAAAATATCAAAACAACATGCAATCGAATTGGGAACAACCTTTTTTTGTAATCGGTCAAAGAGGATCTATAGAATGGTATCAGGAATTAGTAGTATAGCTTAAGTAGATGGAAAAAATAAAGAGTAAATGACAATTCTAAAGTACACTATTTTTTCTTTCGAAAACTGTTTTCTATTTGCATTTTTTTTTATTTTTATGTTGGTACTAACGAAAAAAAATGCTTACTGTAAACTGGATGTGTACCAAATAGCAGTTTTATTATCCCACCATTCTGCAAACAGTATTGAAATATCTGTTTTTCATACTTCCACCAATCTGAAATGACAATTTAATAATTAAATAGAGTAAAATCAATTTCATGTTGTCATGAAGTCGATGTCTTATATTTTTCCTGTTTTATAATATTTAATTATTATCTAGAACCTATAACACTTTAACATATAAATTAGTAGTATTAACACCGTTCTTGGGCTGAACTCATATTATAATTCTCTTTAACTTTCTCCATTCAAAATAATAGCCTTCAGAAGCTTGCTGAAGACATTATTATTAGAAAATGAGTCTTCTTCTATAGTGGATATCCTACACCTATAATAAGCCCATTTTTTGAGATTGAATTTTAAATGTCTGTTATGCATTAAGTACCTGTTAGAACCGCCGGCGATTTCTATCTATTTTAAATTATTATAAAAAACAAACCTATGCCTAAAAGAAGTGGTAATTTTCTAACGTCTAAATAAAATAATATTATTTTTGGGCAATGGTTAAAACTTTGTCCCTTTTTTACTTTAATCAGAAAAAAGATTTTCATTATTAAAGTATATTATCATTATGACTTACGAATAGCATCCCCAAAGATCTGATGAGCGTGTCCTATCAGCGGCAGTGCACCAGGGTATGTCGGAGGAGACGGCTCCTTCGGCCTCACCCACGTCCACACAACGATCACCACACACCATATGACTATCAACACGACAAACATTCTAACTGATTCTATAGATACTAACTACACCCTTATTTATACACAATGTGCAGTTAAAGGCTTAGATACAGTAACATTTTATATGGCATGTTCTTGTCCTTGAGAGTTTTCATATTATCCGATGCGATATCAGCATCGGACATCGTTACGATATCGGGCGCAAGTAAATGTGTGAAACATGTACTACCTGTCTTTCATATTATACGATACGATATCAGTATCTGATACCGATACGATCGGGGGCAAGTAAATGTGTGAAATATTTACCTGTCTTTCACATTATCCGCTACGATATCGGCATCGGACATCGTTACGATATCGGGGGCAAGTAAATGTGTGGAACATGTACTACTTGTCTTTCATAATTATTATACGATACGATATCGGTATCGCCTTATATCGTATCGGAATATGTAAAGACGCACTGATTGTGTGTGAATGAATTTTCGTATTATATACTGTCATAGATTGTCGTTTCTTCATTTTAAGAGGAAATATTATCTGATCTTACTGTTTATTCGATGATAAATGAATAGATTATTTATCATCGAATGTTTATATTTTCTGTCTGTATCTGTATGGCCATATCATGAGACGGGAAGAAGACCATATTGTAAAAATCGCATTAAGCCTGCCAGAACAAAAGAAAGGTAGAGGCCGCCCGCCATCGACCTGGTGGTCAAACATCGAAAGAAACCTTAAGAAAGCCCAATTGCCAAAACCGACAACCCAGGACAGATCAACCTGGCGCCGCAGAGTGTGGAAGAAGAAGTTTATATTTTCTGTCTCAATTATAGGAATTTTACTCTACTATCTGCTTAAACTTGTTTGGTCATTTTTCTGTACATATATATAGTTTCAGTTAAACTATCAGGTGTAACTTTAAAACTACAAAGTTCCGTAAAATATGATGATTTGGCAGTCATTCAATCGAAAGGCATACATACAGTCGCGAAATGTTAATTGTGTGACCGGGTCATTGATTTTAGATATTATTCTGTGTTTATAAAAAAACAAGCGTGACTAACTAATCTATTAATGCAGACCTTATAAATTACTTAGGTAAAATAGCGTTGTTTAGCTACAGATAACAATTTTAATACTATTAATTATTAAAGAACAATAACAAGAAAAGATAAATGCTATAAATAATTATTTATTTGCCCCTAAACGGTCACAGCGAAAAAATAATAATAATTAAATGCAGTTTACACAATTTATTAGCGTTAATTACATCAGATAATTACTTTCCGAGTTCAAGAACAGGTTACAGATTAACATTTATGGTTAACTATAATTGTTAACTACATTTTAAAGATCTACATAGCGATTTGACTCATTATTGAGATGTTGTAAAATACTGCAATTCACAATTATACGTTGTCACGAGACTAAAAATATCATGTCATTTTTTTCTAACTGCGCTACACTTGAAGAATATGATAAAAAATATTTTTTATCTGAATTAATTGCTGCCATATATACAAATGAAATAAAATCAAAAAGGTTATTGCAGATTGCAGAAACACAATATTAAACATTTAAAAAATAGTGAATCATACATTGGGAACTCCATTTAAGTAAAGGCAGTACCTGTGCCAGGGGCTTGTTTTACAAACTATGTATTATCCGAATCTGGATGAAAAGCATCCTGAAATAGGATTATCACATAACTTTAATATAATCAACAAAACGTCATTACATTAAATCCACAAAAGAAATATTTATACAGAACAAAATTTATTTGTCATAAGTTTATTGAGTACAGCGCCATCTAGTGAACCTACTCGTACTAAATATGTAGGCATTGCACATCATTTAGTTTCTACTTGAAGTCCTAAGTTACTTGAAACCAGTTACAGTATAGTAAGGAAGATGGCGGTAATATCTAAACTTATGGACAAACCACGGAGCAAAGGACAAACCTTGTACCAAGTAAATCCAAGTAGATCCTTTGCCTTTACTCCGTGAGTAGAACTATTATGATAGGCGTATCGGTTATAAAGTGATAATAGCTTATTAAAAAAACTAGGGAATATTATAATGAAAAATTTATATTTCCCGGGTGCGATCCCCAGACGATTCATTGTAGAAAATTTATCTTCTTTTTGTCCCGAAACTGGGTGTTTTTGGTACATTTGTTGTATCTGAATTCCACAACACAAGTGCTTTAGGTACTTACTTTTCGTTAGAGCAATGTATGTACGTACAAACATAATCATTGCGTATAAATATGTTTATGTAGAAAACATCACAGGATCTTGTCTACATTTAAATATTTATTTACTACTAGTCATTATCGCTTGAGTTATCAACGGAATTAGCAAATAAGCAATAAGGTTGTAAGTTATCCTTATGTAACTTATCTATATCTATACTTATAATAAATCTGTAGAAGTGAAAATTCTGTAAAAAGAAAATATTAAAAAAAAATGGCGGGGCGTGTTACTAGACCGACACCGACCCAAAAATGTGTTTTTTTTTTTGTCTGTCTGTCTGTCTGTTCGTTCAGGCATCACGCAAAAACTACCGGTTCGATTACGATGAAACTTGGTATAATTATTCTTTAATATCCTGGATATCACATTTGGTAGTTTTTATCCCGGAAAAGTATATACTATAAAAAATAGTATAGATATTAGTTTTTAGGGATTTTGCTTATTTATTGGTTCTAGATTCGTTATCATTAGAAATAGGTTTATTTTAGAAGGTAGGTATTTTATTTTCTGTTACTGAAATTTTTTTATAATTAGGTAGGTAGGTACTTAGGTTAACTTTTATAAGGCATAGACCGTATAGATTTTAATTTCAAGTATAGATAGTATATTTGATAGTGTGTAACGTAGGTTATTTTTAGTACTCTTAGGTAGAATATTAGTCATTCGTATAGTTTTTAGTTTTTACACAAAAAACAATTTGATAAGTTTCGTCATCCACGCGAACGAAGTCGTAGGCTCAGCTAGTTTATAAATATGAAAGTAATTGAGGCTTCTTAATGGCAGCGGCAAAAAAAAATTAAGGTGTTGCAGCAATGATGATGATGACTTAACCTTTTTTTTACGAGTATTAAATAAAAACTAACTTAGCATCATGCGATGTTCTTTGTGTCATGTTAATTGATATTTGTAAAACCCAAGAATTATAATCCTTGTGTGGGAAAAAGGGTTTCAGGGTCCTTATTTGAAAATTGTAAGATTAAGTTTTTCGCTAATTATAATATTATGAGTAGGTAATATGAGTTTTAAATATTAAAGTGGAGGTCTACCCATTTAGCAACGGAACCCTTAAAATAAAACATAATATCAATTAACAATTAAAAAAAACCGGTCAAGTGTTAGTCAGACTCGCGCACTAAGGTTTCTGTACCGTATAATTGAGTTTATTGAATGAACGGTAAATTGCGGTTTACGATTTATGACGTACCTATTAAAAAAAAACTACTTACCAGATCTCGTTCAAACCAATTTTGGTTGGAAGATTTCATGGTAATGTACACCATATATTAATATATTATTTTTAGTTTTATCATTCTCCTTTTTTAGAAGTTACAGGGTGGGGGGCAAATCTTTTTACCACTTTGGAAATGTCTCCAGCGAAAACTATTCAGTTTATAAAAACATGATACTTGAAACCTCAATATCATACCCCAAAATATGGGTTAGATGAAAAAAAAATTAGAGTTTCAGTTCTAAGTATGGGACACTCCTAAAATTTATAGTTTATTTAAATTTTGGGTGCAATTTTTACCTTACCAAGTTTCAACAGTGGCTGTGACAGACAGACAGACATGACGACTCTATTAGGGTTCTGGTTTTGCAATTTGGCTACGGAACCCTAAAAGCAAGTCATTATAATTAATGATAATGTCATTATAATTAAATACAAATTTAATTACTGTAACGTTATTGTTACTAAATATAGTTTTTTTTTTATAATACGTACACTCCGAGGCACAATTAACCGGCCACTTTAAGGTAGTGGTCCGACTTAGAGCGAGTAGCGAGTAGAACGATGAACTCAAAACGAATCGGCGAGCAGCGAGTAGCGAGTATGTAGTTTTGATAGTTTTGTCGCCGAGCGATAAGCGAGTAAGCAAATGCGACAGGCGATACTCGCTCGATTCGCTCGGGTCATCTAGACACACGGCAGTGTGTCCGCCAAGTTCGAGCAAAAAAAAGCGACACACCGGCCGTGGGTTATATTACACGAACCATTTCGGGCCAATTTCGACCATCCTATAACTCAAAACATATTTTAGCTACGCATATTATAAAATTAAGAGTGTCTGTTGACTTCCCCTTAATTGTCTAGAATACAAAATTTCATTATTCTACCTATAGCAGTTCTTGAGATATTGACGTCAGAAAATCGCTATTTTTACTATACACTCACTGACTCACTGACTCACTGACTCATCAAAAACCTAGACCACTTCCAATGGTCGTACTGACTTGAAATTTGGCATGGAGATAGGTCTTAAGGTCAAAGTAAAGTGAAAAATCTAAAAACGGCCAAATGTGAGTCAGTTTTAAAAATAGCGAAGGTGTAACTTTGTTCTACTATGAAGTCATAATGAACTAAATGGGTCTATCTTCCAATGGTCGTACCGACCTGAAATTTGGCTCGAAGGTTTTTCTTTAGGTCGAAATAAAGTAACAATCTGAAAACGGCCAAGTGTGAGTCAGTTTCGAAAACAACGAATGTGTAATTTTGTTCTAGTATAAGTAGGTATGGAGTGGAAATGAGATAAGACTTATTTCAATTTAGATACATACCAATTTAAGACAATACATGTTTGTCTTAAAGACAAGAACAATAAAATTTCTAATTTTACAACTAATAAAATCGCAGATTCAAGAACATGGAAATCATATTGTATACTCTAAGATGGAATTACATATACTACTGCCCATCTCACCATCCGATACGCCACGGGATGAGATGGGATGGTGCACTTCTAGGGCTACATAATAGGCCACCAATTAAGTGATAAAAAAATAATAAAGAACCTACACCTAACAAAAATAAATGAAATCCCATCAAAAACATAAATGTGAAAGGCTGCCAAGTTCGATACTATGGGAATGCTTCGCCTATAAAAGAAGTGAGATCTGAATAAGTACCAAGTTCCATAAAAATACCTCAAATCATAAATAGTTATAGGAATGGTCACTTGATTTCCAGCAGTTTTTAAGGTACATTTTGAATAAGTATCACGTTACATATAAATACCTAAAATTATAATAGTCAGAGAAACGCACACCGGTTTTTTTTGCAGTTTCCTGATAACATTTATTATTTTCATTTTACTTTTTAATGATGTAACCACGATGTAACTTGGCAAGTTTTAATAGAAAATTATATACTTGACACATTGCAGTCCAAAGGTGTCGATTCATTGCATTGAAAAGGTGTGTGGTGTGTGAAAACTTGTATTACAAGCGGCCGGCCGGCCTACGGCCGGCATACGGCCTTGCCGTGGTCTTTCGGTGTAAAACCCAGTTAATGTGTATCATTGGATGGCATCCCCTATCTTGGAAAGAGGATATCCCAGCATATGGCCTATCCGACGCTGGCTACGGCCAGCGTCTATAGCAGATGCTCCAGACATAAGGGATGGTCTTCCAAAGCATCTCGAGGAGGTCATAAGAGCCAGAGGAGACAATGCTCATCATTACAATTTGGGTATTTAATGTAAAAAAGAAGTTTTAGACTGTTTAACACACCTTTGTTATTGGTTAATTTATCGATGATCTCAAACTTTCTTAGATTGATAAAAAAATAAAGCAATAGCAAACTTTATTTGTGTTGTCTATTATCATAAATGAATTAAACTATAATATTGTCAAGAAATAAAAACATTCCACAATAATTTAACGAAGATATAGCAGAATGTTGAAGTGGCCGGTTAATTGTGCCCCTGAGTGTAACATTGAACTGAAATGAAAAAGAAAAGAAGGCAAAACTTTGATATTAAAAGCGTCTTTATTGCAAATTAGTAAGGTTCAGATTTATGCATTGTTACCAATGTCATCTTATTGAATGTTTAAGTCGTCCCAAACAATTTAATGGCTACTCTTTAAACTGGTTTTTGTTTTACCCAAAAGTGAAGGTATTTTAAACCTAAAAATAAACTTTAAAGAGTTACTTAAGCAAATTTTATACAGAAATATTTCATTATTGACCTGAAAATGATTTCGGTAGTGCCGATAATATTGTGTTTTGTGATATTATTATTTGGTGTTTGGTGGTGGTGGTTGTCACCAAGAGGGGAGGACCCACCAATGTACCCTGGGAAGAGACCAATCGTAGGACATGCTTACCTTTTGGAAAATCTATTGAGTAAGATTTTTTTGCAGTCTTTTTGTTGGTTACTCGTTGCTGTAGAGAGGATTTAAATTTCTATGAAATTACAATGAGTTGACTTCTGAAGTATATTCTGCCGATGGCAATAATATTTTCGGGAATCGATTTTCACCGGTGGTATTGCGTAATCAACATGCAAAAACATTTTAAAAGGTACCGTCGAATTGATAACCTAATCTTTTGAAGTCGGTTTAAAAAGAGGCAGGCAATTTGAAAGGTTTAAATGTTATTTTATAAAAAATCGCGTGATGTTCAGAAACGATTGGCTAAAAAAAAATTAACAGCGATATCATCATCATCCACAGCAATTCTACATTTTAATTACACTACTGGGATATTAGCACAGGCCTATGTTTTTACTTGCTATTTTCTTTGGTAACTACTGTGTCAGTCTTACTAGCTCTGACCCAAAAACTATGTAGTTTTGCTCCAGGACGACCAACGTTGTGTTTTATCCTACTTTGGCCACCATTCTGTTATTATATAATAGTAATCATGATATCATAGGTGATTTCCAATTTGTAATATGTTGTTTTTAAGATATTACTATGTAGGTATTAACCTACTGAAGTACTTCTACGGAGCGTGTGGGTATTACTGCAAGTTTAGTGCGAGGTTTTAAATTATTATATTATTGAATTGTAAATTAAAAAAAAAATAGTTAATGGTTAATATATCTTACATTTTAGAATTCTGGGATGAAGAAATGAAATTATACAATTACACCTTAAAAAATGGCGGACTCGTTCAAGTACGAATTGCATCTCACGTCTTGTATGGTAAGTCAACCAATTTAATATTTTTTTAGTTTAATTTAATATTTTATGACTACTACAGATTTTAAAGTTTCTTTGTTTTTCTGAAAGTAAAAATACGAAAAAAATCGCGAAAAAACGGTTCCTCTTTTTTTATGAAAATTGGCCTATTAATAAAATATACTACTTGCGTCTGGCACGTTTATGCTTATAAGTAGCATATTAGTGTCGCAACTAGCGTTGACAAATAAAAATATCGCAATAATAATTTACATGTGATGCTTTCAGCACTAACTGACCCAGATGAATGTCTTCATGTAGCTAATACGTGCCTAGAAAAGTCATTCTTATACCAATTCGGAAAAGAAGTCTATGGTCGTGGGCTAATAACAGCTGAAGGTAAGTAAATGCTCTTTATTTAAATGACGACGACGTCCTCCGTGGTCGAGTGGCGTACGCACCGGTTTCAAGCTGGTGTCGCTAGCTCTGAGGTCCCGGGTTCGATCCCCGGTCGGGTCAATGTAGAAATCAACTTTCCTACATTTTCTCGGGTCTGGGTGTTTGTGGTACCTCCGTTGTTTCTGAATTCCATAACACAAGTGCTTTAGCTACTTACTTTGGGTTCAGAGCAATGTATGTGATGTTGTCCGCATTTATTATTTATTATTATTATTATAATTATTTTACAAACAGAATATATAATATAGAGAAATATTGTTAAACTATTAAAATAACTAAATACTGTATACATACAAAGTTTTACAAAGATAAATAAATAATTATACAGGGTGTCCCAAAGAGTATGTGTAATCGGTTGTCCTCTGGACAGGTAGAGGATACACGATACTTTCTGGGGCAAATGTATGAATACAGAAGTACAGAAACGAATTCGTTATTTCTTTGGCTCCGTTTTTGTAAATTGTCAAAGCAAGCATTGATATTTCGTGATGTTAAATTGACTCGAAGTCTAAGTTAATTATTGGTATATTTTTCAGTGTCCTCGTGGAAATTACACCGAAAACTTTTAAACCCAGCTTTCAAACAACAAGTTTTAAAATCATTTATGCAAGAATATAATGCCCTGGGCCGAAGAATTGTGTCTCAACTGTCCTCCGAAGTAGGAAAGGGTCCGATTGAAATCCTACCAGATTTAATTTTAAATACGCTGGAGACTGTGTATCGTAAGTACTGTTAAACATTTTCTTCGGATGATATGTAACTCTCTAAAAATCCAGCCTTCGCAAGAAAAACCGTATCGCCTATAAAACTAGTATTACTAGTAATACTTAAAGCCTAAATAAGTGTGAAAGAAGTTAGGTAACAATTTTGATCATCATCGACCTGGCTTATCTCAGTCCACTGTTGGACATAGGCATATCGCAATTTGCTCTTCAACACCCGGTCCTTCGCTTTTATAATTAAGTTATTTTTAATATTTATTATGTCTCATTTGTTTATATTATTTTGGCAGGAACGTCAATGGGTGTAGAAACCAGTACAAACAGAGAAATCGTCAAAAGTTACGCCGATGCCACATACGAATTGTTTAATTTATACTTCCTTAGAGTTCAAAAGTTTTGGTTACATTTTCCACTTATATATCATTTTAGTTCATTAAAGAAACAGGAAAATAAACTTGGTAGATTTATTAGAGATACAACACATCAGGTGAATTTTATTTCTATAAGGCTTTTAACGTATTTTTTTAGTCCATTGCTGTATAATATTATATAAGTCTTATTTTCTTTGAAATGCTCTTGGTCCCTGTATCAATTTCATCCATGTTCTTTTGATTTACAGGTGATAAATAATCATCGTTTAGCATTAAAATCTGGTAACCATTTTGGAAATTCTTTCGATAAATCAGGTAATCCCATATACACTTGCTCACAACCGTACTAGAGGTTAATTTAAGTCATATTTCATGTTGACTTTTTAACCTATCATTACATTCATTTTAAGACCAATAACTCTAAAATCCAAAGTTCTATTGAGTTTTATTACCATAGTTTTGTGCTTCTTAATGACAGATAAGTTCAAACCACTTCTGGACCACATGCTAGACCTGACTAACCAACAGAATGCCTTCACAGAAGATGAGATCGTCGATCATTTAGGCACAATGATTGTAGCCGCTTACGATACCACCGCCATTTGTCTTAATTTTGTTTTGTTGTGTGTTGGTTCGTATCCGAAGGTACAAGAAAGAATTATTGAAGAGTAAGTATCCTTTCACTATTATTAACCACAATTTACACAACTCGACGGCCTCCGTGGTCGAGTGGCGTACACTCCGGTTTTCAGGGTGTCAGGTCTTAGGTCCTATGTGGATCCCCAGACGGGTCAATCAAAAAAAGGGTTTTGGCACCTTTGTTCTCTCTATTTTTATAACACAAGTTCTTTAGCTAATTACTTTGGATTCAGAACAATGTATGTGATTTTGTCTATATTTAGTATTACTAATTATTTAATTTCATTTATTCTATTTTCTGTTAAAATATATTTTCATTATTTTGATTAGATTGAAAAGTGTTATTGGAGATGGCGATGGACATATAAATAAAGATGATTTAGCGAAGCTTGTGTATTTGGAGGCGGTAGTAAAAGAGACTTTAAGATTATACCCGCCAGCACCAAGGATTGCAAGGACCACAAAATCAGACTTCAAGCTAAGTAAGTTCTAAAATAAAATTCTTGTTGACTAAGCCGATTCAACATAATATATGATAGCTCCTTAGTGGTTATAAATGTGTTTGAAAATCAAAATATGTTGTACTTCTTCGTTAGTTTCAGAGTCTACTAGCGAATAAATATTTTAAATAAGTGTAATTTTATTTGTTGACTCATTTTGTAAGGGTATATTATTTTTAGCGAATTTCTTATGTATAGTTTCCGTTAAGTTTTTGACACATTTTTACCAAGTTCGAAAATAAAAATACTGCGATGTGAATAGTTAATTTTTTTTCTTAAAATAACATGTCATATTTCAGGAAACTACACATTGAAAGCTAATTCAACTATAATTATATCTGTGTACGGTATCAACCGGTATCCGATGTGGGGCGCGGACGCGGACCAGTTCAGGCCTGAGCGATGGCTGGACCCTGCCTCCTTGCCTGAAAATCCCAACGCATTTGCTACCTTCAGTTTAGGGAGACGAAATTGTATTGGTAAGAACTAGTCTCACTCCTTAATTGTTTAGTATCTTCTATATAGGTTAGACTAGGTATGTGTAAGTTTCGAATTAAAGACGTTAGAATCTAAATTGACAAAATGAGAAATCCATTAGGTCCATGCCAGGACAAAGTCTCTTTAAAAATAAAAAATTCCAAAAGTAGACAATACTGCACATTTTTGAACTATACTTCTTTAATCCTACTGATTAGATGGAAATCCTGATTGAAAACAAGAAGTTACTTTAAGTCTTGTATCAACTTATTGCAGACGGAACAGAATATGGATTTAGTTACCACAGTTCGAATAAGCCCTTGTTTCCTAAATCTTGTCTCATGACACTTCGCATTATTTCCAGGCAAACTATACGCTATAATGGTTATAAAGCTGACTCTTGCGCACATACTGCGAGCGTACCGCGTCACAGCTGACGTCACGAAGTTACAATGCCGAGCCGATTTTGTACAGAAATCCGTGGATGGACATCAAGTTGCTTTTGAAATAAGAAAATAAAGTATTTTCTTTGAATAATAAATTGCATGTTTTTTTTTCGCTGGCTTACCCCAGTACCTAAGCAAAAAAAAAACAAGTATATTTTGCAACAACAACCTTTTATATTAGATAGTACCTATTTGAAAACTTCGCATGTATTTTTTTTTAATTGGAGATAACTATCCTAAATGTTTACAAATCATTTAAATCATAGACATTATTTAATTTTGTAAGTGTGATAACAATTAGCGCAAAGTCTACATTTCAGACAAATCTAACGACTTTAAAGCCATTTACGATGCAAAGTAATATACAGGGTGTTAAGAAACTCCTGTCCGATCCGTTAAGGTGTTGTTAGGTATCGATATCTGATTACAAAAATGTGGAAAAAAAAGAAAAAAAAAAGAAAAAAAATTATAACCTAAAATTTTTTTAATAAAATATCGAGAGAGAGAGTCGCCGTTGTCACAATGCTACCTTATTACCAAACAAAAGGCCCCCAAAAATTCCGACGAAATTGGTGTTGTAGTTTTTGTTTTTTATGGAATGTCGGGCCAAAAAATGGTTATTTCAAATCCATTATTATTTTTTCTATCATGAATCTTCCAAATTTGATATTTTATTTGGGCATGTGATTGTGAACCCTCTATCACCCTTTCGGGTCGGACAGGGTTTCTTAACACCCTGTATTATTATCTAAATAATTGTATGTAATTTAAATAGTCTACATAAATTTGAAAATCATGACCCCTTTTTAATAACCAACTCATTTAATTTGACAAGCTTTCTAAGATTTGAGCGTTTTATCCAGCGCATTGAACAACAAAAAAAATCTGAAGACAACAATAAAATATTTTCAACTAACCTAAGGTACCTACCTATTCGTCATACGGTTTGGGTTAAAAGGATTTCCTTATTTAGCTCTTAAGAGCTGAAAAGGGTAAAATTATGGTTCCGAAAATGATATTCCTTTGCTTTATTCATACTAAAGAAGGCTTTTCATGTCGAAATGGCAAACATTTATGGGACTACCACAAGTAGTGGGAAACACGCCATATCTCATAATGCATCAAATAAAAATATGGGTCAATGAAGTTGGTATTATGGTATTTATTTAGGTAACGACTAACACATTTTTTTTTTCTAGTAATGTTACTTAGTGCGATTGAATAAAATAATAATTAACAACTCTTAGTCAAATTGATACAAATGAATCAATTTTTCATTAAAGTTAACATGAGATGTATCCCCGTAACAATGTTGGGTACAATATTATTATCTGTTTTGGGTAAAGCAATGACGAAATCATTTTGTTTAACCAATGATAATTATATGACTGCCTCGTTGGCCTAGTGGCGCTAAGCGCGACTGCTACGCTAGAGGTCTTGGGTTCGATTCCCAAGTCGACCAAGATGTTATTGGGTTTTTCTATGAAATTCTCAGTAGCGGGTCGGAGTTTGGATTTGTGCCCGGTTAGTGGCAATAGGCTCGCCACCTATTACATGGGACTTAAACATACCGGCGAACTGTAGGTGTACATTGGTACACCTCAGCCTAACCCTTCGGGGATACAGGCGTGATGGTATGTTACGTATGTTATGTTATGATAATTATGTTTGTGTATACATATTGCATTGTAGTGAACTGTTTCAAAACACGATATTTTTTAATATTAAATACAATTTTGTACTGATGTAAATACAACTGATAATGAACGAAAAACATACTAAAAACATAAAATAGGTAATTTGTGTCTTTATTAAAGTTGCTTAATTAAACTATTCTCGTATTTCTATGTTGATACGGTGTCCCTTCGCCGGACTCTGAATTAAATCACATCTTGTCTTTAAATCATGCGATGTGCTCGTTACGCGGTAGTGTCGTAAAATGTGTGCTAGAGTTATTTTCATCATCATCATCGCTTGCGATTTACCTGCAAAAATAAAAAACAATGTAAAATTAAAGAAATAAAAAAAAAAAAAATGTCTAGTTGCCTGTTGTAAGAGTACACTCCGCAACTAGTAATTAGACCTAGTAAACTAGTTTCGATACTTCACAAACCCTTTTTACTGCCAAGGTACGCCGTTTTACCCCAATTGAACCAGAAGAAGAGATAATAGTTATACATAATTGACTAGATTCCTATGTAAACTATCAATTTCATGAAACTGTGTTACTAATACAATAAAGTGTTAATAATACAAGTTATAAATAACAGAGTACCTATGCAATTACGTTTGCCTAAGCTGAAGCTGGCAAATGCGTTAGGATTGTCTGGCAAGGAGGCAGGGTCCAGCCATCGCTCAGGCCTGAACTGGTCCGCGTCCGCACCCCACATCGGATGCCGATTGATAGCGTGCGCTGATATAACACAAGTACTTCCAGCTGCCAGTGTATAGTTTTCTGTAAGAATTTATAAAAGTATTTATACCTTCGATAAATTTGAACAATAATTGAATGTAGTCGAGTATTTTGACTAGTTTCGAAATCTACCGGAGCTTGCTGCAGACATGACATAAGTCAAGAATACTGAAATTTAATGACAAGGCATTTCAGAATTATGTAACACTTACTCAATTTCACATCTGTTTGGTTATATCGTCCCACCCTTGGCACTGGCGGGTATAGTCTTAAACTCTCTTTTATGACAGCTTCTAAATAAACCAGTTTTTTAAGATCCATTTTACTAACATTTCTGTCTTCATTTCCAAATACTTCGTACAGCCTGTGTAATAAACAAGAAGTTCTTATTCAGTAACAGTCAAAGTTCACATCGTATTATCTTATATTCAGATGTTTTTATTGCATATTTTCGAATTATTCGTCTAGTTGCTTACTAGTCTCTTAATCAGTAGTTTTATTAGTGGCACTAATAGTCGGTCTGTTGGGCCTATCCTAAGATTTTAAGTAATACATTCATGAAACTTTCTTAAAATATTAAGCTTAGAGGTAATACTTACTCTTTAAAAACTCGTGATTGGACTTCTTTGTGTGATCCAACTAATATCAAAGTAAATAACATAGATTTAGCACTTGTTTCGTAAGCAGCTGCTATAACTGTATTTACGTGATCCCTAATCTCATCATCTGTGAATGCATCTTGTGTGTCCGTCAAATCAAGCATTCTATCCAACAATGGTCGGAATTTATCTGAAACAACAAAAACAAGTTTTTATAATGATGACTCATGCAGTAATGAATTTTGATGTATACCTACTACTTACGTTGTAAACACGCATTATGTAACATCAAAAAATAAACATTAACAAAAGGAATCCAAAAATGATTTATTTTGTCCCAAACAAAATATAATGATGTTAATTAATTCTGTGGAATCTTATTTGTTATTACCTGAGTTTTGATTGAGATCTTCCCTCAAATCTTTTTTGTTTTGAATCATTTGCAGTTTCCGTTTATGTATTACCTGAAATATATTTTCATTATTTTATGCACTGCAATTAAATTCATGTACCTGATGATATAAAATGCCTTCTTGATTGAGTTTAACAATATGTCGAAGAAACCTATGAATTTAGTACTTTTCAGGTAACACTGATTCTGAATTTATTAATTTAGATTTGATTAACTATGGATTGGGAACAAAAGCCGAACACAATGTGGGATGTGGTATAATGTGGGTATAATGGGTATAATGTGGGTCCATATAATTATCAGTTAATCACAGTGTCGGTCGACAGGCTCCCTGCCTGTCGACCGACACTGTGATTGACACGGTAAGAAGAAGAAGAGCCTGTGGTGTAACCACTGCAGGGCAAAAGCCTCCCTTTACTCTTTCCATTTATCCCTGGCTTTCTGGTGCCAGCAAGTAATACATCATAAAAAAAAATTCACCTCATTTGAAATATCCTTCAATGTTTTAACTAAATAATCGTGCTTCTTTTTCAAAGAACTTATGTTGAACATGAACTGTAAATGTAACCAAAACTTCATTAGTCTGTCGAGATACAGATTAAACAATTTTTTTGTCGCCGAAACATAGTTTTTGACTATTATACAATCTTCATCAGATCTTAACCCGAGCGTTGTTTCTGAAAACAAAACACGTATTTTAATATGGTTACTAATTCTTATTTTTTTGGCTATACATGTACTTTAATTTAAATCTACCAAAGGCACGAAAAGAAGAAAAAGCTATCCCGTTGTTCTTTGTGTTTTTGTGTATCAATTTATAGTGAATAGCAATATTGAATCATTACGTTACACTCAGTCACAGGCTTCTGTTTACAATACTTACGGCACGTGGTTTTCAAAACATGATTCGTCAAATAAGTTTCCAAATCAATGACATCTTGTCCTGATTCAACGACCAATTGATTTACAAGTGTTTGAGCCTGATCGTTGAAAACATCCAGGAAAGAGTTCAGTACTTGCATATTAAACGCTGGGTTTAAAAGCTTTCGATGAGGCTTCCATGTCGATTCTAGAATTATGTAAATGTGTCTTACAAAAATGATGTTACCGTTTCGTCTTGTTGCTAAGTGTTTCATCAAGTTACATGGTCTTATATTATGTATGGGTTTACCCACAAAAAATAATAAAGAACTCGACTAGTTGCGGACTAGATCCGGTCGAGTTCCAAACTTGTTCGTAGTTTTTCCGAGATTTGACACACGTCACTTACATGCTTCACTGTGAATTGGTTTTTATGAATGAAATGAAATCATTTATCATGTAAGTAGGATGTTTCATAAATTTTACGTGACATTTTTTGAGCTCGCTCGAGTCGAAATTCCTTTCCTGAGATTAAATGTTGTAAAATAAACTTGAGGGTCTGGGGTAACACTTACCATCCGCTGTGTTTAAGCCATAATTATACATTTCTTTTGCAAAATTATATAAATATGTTTTGTTTAAACATGTGTTCGCAATATGTAAACTGACATCAGGATCTGATACAACTGCAACGTGAATTTAATAAGTATTAGCGATATTTTTCTGATTTATTTAGAAGTTTTTTGATATAAGACTATTATATCATTGATACTACTAGTAATTAATTTGATGAAAAAAATACTTTCTCGATTTTAAAGATCGGAAAGACTTTACACGTGTTAATTGTATTTGTATCGATTCCTGATTAAATTAGGGTTAAATAAACTTGACTTACAATAGAAATGTTGTGTGCCGATGAAAACTGTAGTTATTCCACCGCTTTTTAATGAAAAGTCATGAACTTTCTTTTCCCATTCCCAAATTCCTGAAATTTACATATTTTAAGCTATGTTCAAGAGGTATAAAGAAAAAAAGGGTATATAGATTTACACCGACAGATTTAGCAATGTAATAATTTTACAAGGAAGCAGTGAAATTTAGCTTGCACTGTATAGCATAACTAGATGTTGCTAGTGTAGTACTGTTTATCTCGTTAGTAAACACTCATCTTTCTAGTAGGAAACTTTACTGTTTGTCGTTTAAAATCGGCTTGAACCGAACAGATCGTTACACTAACTTACCTATAGAATCTCTTGGCAATCGCACAACATGTCCTAAGAGTGGCACAGCACCCGGATATATCGGAGGCAATACATAACTTGGTTTTATCCGGTACCACGCTATAAATACACAAAACCATATTATTATTAAAACCACAAACATAGCAACGAGATACCTACGCTTTACCAAGACAACGAAAAATGTCACACGTACTTATTTATAACAAACTTCAGAAACAAATGAACATTATGTTTTTTTAGGGTTCCGTACCTCAAAAGGAAAAAACTGAACCCTGATAGGATCACTTCGTTGTCCGTCCGTCCGTCTGTCAAGACCGTTTTTCTCAGGAACGCGTGGAGGTATCAAACTGAAATTTATATCTAATACTCAGGTCTACTGTCCCTACTGTGAAAAAATTCAAACTTCTAAGCCAAAGCGATCAAAAGACACAGCCGTTTATGCCGCATATTTCCGCAAATTTTCGAAACTCGCACGGGAATTAAAACCTACAGGGTACTTCCCGTGAACTTAGAATCTTGAATTGAATTTGGAACGAAGTAAAGTCTTATAGTACAGATAAAGGTAAAATTACGAAAACCGTAAATTACATCATAATATATTATGATGAATACCTGCTGCATTGTGTTTACTTATTCCATTGTACTCCTTTTCCACTGAAACGCATCATGAATACTGCTGTTTTTGTGATAAATTTAATTTGTTAGTTATATTTTTAAGGTTTTTTAATGCCGTTTTTGTTGCTTTGTTTAACAAAAAATACACAAGATTCTATATTGCCCGTTATTTTATTATTTTATATTAGGGCATATTTTTACAGTAACGAAGAATATCCTAATGCTAATATCTCTAGCTTTATGCATACTGGTGTTTGAATTAAGACAATACTGTTTGCGCATTCACATTTTTTTATAAGATATGGCGTTGTTTCCATAATTTAATATGAGTAATATTTGTATTCCCATTCTTAAATACAGTTTTTTAAGGAGTAAGTTTTAAAAAAGGACCCGGCTAGAGCGGAACCCAAAAAATTGTAATGTAATATTATATATATATAATTAGTCAAACACAGCTCAATTGTTTTGTTATACCAAAAAATACATTAATTACACTCATAAACGAAAAAACCGGCCAAGTGCGAGTCGGACTCGCGCATCGAGGGTTCCGTACAAACCTGTGTGTGTGTGTGTGATGTAACTAAAATTTGAAGGTTTTCGGAATTTTTCCTGTATATGTGCTATTAAACATTGCTTCATGCCAAATTTCAAGATTCTAGATCGACTAGAAGTACCCTTTAGGTTTTGATTCTCTCGCGAGTATTGGCGAGTTTGAAAATATGCGGCTTAAATTGCTATTTCTTTTGAATGCGTTGACATAAAAGTTTGATTTTGTTACAGATTAAAGGTATTATAGACTTGAGTATTTGATATAAATTTCAATTTAAAACCTCTACGAGTTCATGAGAAAAGAAGTAGTAGCTTTAAAATTTTAAAAAATATTTTTTATTATAATTATTTTTATTTCAGTATGCTATCGTAAAACAATTTTGTCACGCGGTGCTAATTACTTGGAAATGTCGAAATGTCCGACTAGTTTTTTCGAAATAGACCGAAGCCCCAATAATAAGCTTGGGTACAGTTGTTACAGTAATATTATTGACATTGGGTTAGTGGTTAAATTTTCATTTCTTGGTTCTTCGCCAGTCATCGTGTTACGTAAAATACGTGAGTAGGTTAATTAACCGACTTCAAAAAAAGGAGGTTCTCAGTTGGACCTGTATGTATGTTTGTATGTATGTATGTATGTTTGTCCGCGATTATCGCGTGATTGGCTGAACCGATTTTGATGCGGTTTTCAGAAAATAATTTGTTAAATCAAGGAGAAGGTTTTAGTATTTATTATTTAACCAACTTGAAAAAAGGGAGGTTCTCAGATTGACTTGTATACATGTATGTATATTTAGACGCGATTATCTCGAGTTTGACTGAACCGATTTTGATACGGTTTTCAAAAAAGTGTTTGTTAGACCAAGGACAAGGTTTTGGTATTCTATAATTAAACGACTTGAAAAAAGGAGGTTCTCAGATTGACCTGTATGTATGGATGTTTAATCGCGATTATCTCGACTTGACTAAACCCATTTTAAGTAAGTAAACAAAGTATCAAACACTAAAAAGTATTAAATAAAAAAAAAGTTAAAAAAAAAAGAGAACCGTCTTCAAAAATCCGATTCACTGAAAAGTATTAAATAATTTTAAATGTACTGCCCCGCAACCAAACCAATACTCGACACGTGTTTCGCCCCTCCACGGGGCATCCTCAGGAGATGTTGACTCGACAACCACTCGGGCGCGAATGGTTCGCGCAAGGCGCCCTAGAAAGAAGTCACTCTACTCATAAAGAGTACTTAAAATCCTATATTAATGAGGAACAAAAACTGGCCTTGTTACATCTATACAGCTATGCTTGCTTATAATACTAGTATTCACACAACTACGCATTACTCACCTTATGAACTCATGTTCGGAACTAAACCGTTCATACCAAACTCAATTTACGACGGAACCCTTGGTGCAACTTACCCGGATTATGTCCGTATGCTCCAAGGTCGACTGAAATGTTCACGAGAAAAAGCTTTAGATTTCATAAAGAGGTCTAAAGAAACTTCTAAAACATATAATGACACCCGCACTCGTCCAATCCAATATAAAGTTCAAAAAATTTATGATGCGCGATATATTAATAGTAATAATATAGATTGCTATATCACTTTTCTCGCCAATTATTTAAGGTTGAGGTTTTAACCATTTAGCGACGAAACCCTTAAAATAAAGAATAAAAATTGCAAATATAAAAAAACCACTACATCGTAATTAATGATAATATAGTCGGCATTGTGTATGTTTCAATAAAAAATTAATCACTGTGTGTTGTTGTTCATAAACTTATTTCTATTGTTCAAACCAAAATTTAGTTTCTTTTAATTAACCCCACGTGTTATCGAACTGAAATGCAACTGTACATTCAACCGCACATAAGTGGTAGCACTTTGATATTAAAAGCGACTTTATTTCAAAGTAGTAAGATCCAGTTTTATTATTCACTAGCTGCTGCCCGCGACGTGCGTCGTCTGCGTGAACGCTATACGATCGATCCGAGCTCTCATATTAATGGTCAAGCGCAGCGTACGAACTCGTGACCACAACGAAGATCGTTTCAAGGAAGCATTCACCTCGTCAGCCCTCGATCCCCGCGTCACTACGTGAAGCGTTTGTCGGAAATCGCCACTGAACAGAACTTTGACACCATCAAATGTTCGTGCCTACGGATGTCCTGCAGGGTTCTGTTCACGGCCTCAACTGCCTTCCTATTGGCCCTCGTACACTCATCCTATACGATCAGAGAGCAATCCTTGAGCAAGTGTCGAGAGTGTTTCGGCGCTCTCTAAATCGATGGGTATTTTAAACATGGCATGTGCTGTCTTGCCACCCGGAAGCAGTGTGGCAGTTAATCCCGACGACGCTTCAGCAATGGCAATGTCGCCTTGCCTCTTGACCTCTGCAAGTATGCCAGTGGTAACAAATGTTTTTCCTTTTTCACCAGGAGCATCCAAGAAAAACATTTTACCCTGGTTTTGAACAACGCATTCAAGGACGGTGTCATTTTGTTTTTGCTCTGAAGAGAACAAAGCGACATGGTCATTTCGTATGGTGGTCATTTCGCCCGGATCGTAAATTGTCACAGCGTTATACTCCCGATTTCCACGGTCTTGATGCGGTGATGATTGGGGAGCTGGTAACCCATATTCGACCAGTGGATTGCCGCCGATAGAAATGACCACGTCTTGAAGTGAACTGATACAGGTGTTCAGCACTCGTTCATCAGTTACTTCGACTTCGTCTCCAGTAGCACGCCTCAAAGCTCGTAGAAAATCTTCAGACAGATGATGGCGATACTTCTTCCACAAAGCTACCGGGTTCGCGACTCCACTAAACACCAAGATAATGACGGCAAACAGATGGCGCGTGCGGCTGGGACTGTCACGTGAAGGTGACGCGTGAAGGCGACGCCTGCTACGCAGGCTGCGTGGTAAGCGGGATACTCCACGTCATCAAAGTTATGACATACAAACAAACTCGATGAATTTTATAAGACATAGATAAAGCAGCTTAAAAGTTATATAATAACAGTTTTTTCATCTCTCATCTCTGAAACGACTTAACGATACAATTTTTAAGAAGAAAATGCACAACTACATCTCTGAATTTAAAAAACAACTATTAATCTCGCCAACATGATCAAATTTAAATTATTGATATTATCCAAAAAGGCCTTACACATGTAATTCAACTTGATGTTTTTGAAATCTCATAGATGGCGCTGCTTTAAAATTGTCTTGATGCTACTTATATTTATTTAATTATGTTTATCGGCCTAAGTTAATTATATTGCGTGATCTTTATAGTGTAAAGCTAGCTTATAGCATGGTTAACATAATAACAACATTCAAATATGCGTCGTTAGATTACACGTTGTTACAGAATGCGTTGAAGAAATAAAGGTTCACTGCTCGTTCCCTGTAGGTGGGAGCGTGATATTATGTAGCCTATATGTTGACCCGACTTCTTAATAATATTCGTGCCAAATTTGAAGTAAATCCATGCAGTGCTCTTTGAGTTTATCCCGGACATACAGAAAAACAGACAAAAATTCTAAAAACTATATTTTTGGCTTCTTTATCGATTGTAGATCATACCCCAAGTATTCTTTTAAAAAATATTCAATGTACAGTTTTGACTTTTCTACCATTTTATTATAATAATATGTATAGATGATCAACATTTTCGTTCGGTTGACTGTATATGGCACTCAATTTAATGACAATTTCAAAAACGGGTTTTTGTTGTACCTAAACGTGAAGGTAATTTAAACCTAAAAATAAACTTTAAAGAGTTATTTAAGTAACTTTTTACACAGAAATATTTTATTATTGTCCTAAAAATGATTTCGGTAGTGCCGTTAATATTGTGTTTTGTGATATTTGGTGTTTGGTGGCGGTGGTTGTCAGCAAGAGGGGAGGACCCACCAATGTACCCTGGGAAGAGACTACTAGTAGGACATGCTCACCTTTTTTTGGAAAACCTTTTAAGTAAGACCATTTTTTAACAGACTTAAAAATCTGTTTGACTCGCTTAGAAAACCTTTTTTCTAATCTTATCGGATGCTAGAGAATACCGTTTTTTACATGAAACCTTAATATGGGCCTATAAACAGCTGTTAAAAACTTTAAAGTATTTTAGACCACCGACGAAATTACAATAGTCAGCCTGCTGTCGGGGCATTGACAGGTCTATGTTATTAAGTGCTAATTTTCTCCGGCCTCGACTGACCTTGATCCAGGACGACGGACACGTCTTTTAAATTTGCCTTTTGCTCGATAACATAAGTATTATCCAATTTGATGGTCTGCTATTCTGTACCTACTGAAATACTTTTATGGCGTATATAGGTATTACTAGGATTACTGCAAGATAAATGTGAGGTTTCAAATAATTTAATGTAGGGATCATTAAACCTTTTGTTTTCTTTAGTCTATTTTTCGATTAGTTGGTTAATATATCTCATATTTTAGAATTCTGGGATGAAGAAATGAAATTATACAATTACACGTTAAAAAATGGTGGACTCGTTCAATTACGAATTGCATCTCACGTGTTGTATGGTAAGTCACCCAATTTAATATTTATTTATTTTAATTTCTTATAACTATTATAAGAGACAAGACAATAGGAAAACCGCAAAAAACGGATCATTTATTTTTATTAAAATTTACCTAATAATAAATAATTTATAGTAGTTTTTACATTTACAATGTTGTTTGCAAGTAGTTGAGTAATAATAATATACCTATTACCGTTACAGTTCTAACTGACCCAGATGAATGTCTTCACATATCTAATAAATGCCTAGAAAAGTCATGCTTATACCGATTCGCAAAAGAAGTCTATGGTCGCGGGCTAATAACAGCTGAAGGTAAGTAAAAGTAAAAGCTTTTATAATTAAATGGTTTTACCTAGATAAATAAATAATTATGCAGGTTGTCCTAAAAAGCATGGCTACACAATACTTTCTGGGACACCCTACATAAATAAGATTGTACAGAAACGGAGTCGTTCTTTTGATCCATTGATATAACGAGATGTTAAATTGACTTAAAGTCTAACTTAAATTATTGGTATATTTTTCAGTGTCATCATGGAAGTCACACCGAAAACTTTTAAACCCGGCATTCAAACAACAAGTTTTAAACTCATTAATGCAAGAATATAGTGCCCTGGGGCGAAGAATTGTGTCACAACTGTCGTCCGAAGTAGGAAAGGGCCCGGTTGAAATCCTACCAGATTTAATTTTAAATTCGCTGGAAACTGTGTATCGTAATTACCGTTAAACATTATTTTACTAATAGTTAATTACTGAAAAAACCAGCCTTAACAAGGGAAACCGTATATCCTGTAAAATGGACTGTTTTGCAGTCAGTCTTTCTGTATAACCCTGATAGACAGTCATTACTAGTTCTTACTAGTAATGACGGTTTATCAGTAGGATTACCTCTTAATTTTGAGATGATAAATCTGTTTTCATCATCATCAAATCAGCCTATCGCGGTTCACTAATGGATATATGCCTCTCCCAAATGCGCCACAACACCCGGCCCTCCTTCCACAACTAGTGTGACCCAACTACTAAAAACATATTTTTATTATTTTTGATGTCTCATTTGTTTATATTATTTTGGCAGGAACTTCAATGGGTGTAGAAACCAGTGCAAACAGTGAAATCGTCAGAACCTACGCGGATGCCACATACGAATTGTTTAATTTATACTTCCTTAGAGTTCAAAAGTTTTGGTTACATTTTCCACTTATATATCATTTTAGTTCATTAAAGAAACAGGAAAATAAACTTGGTAGATTTATTAGAGATACAACACATCAGGTGAATTTTATTTCTATAAGTATTTAAGCTATTGCACAGCTTCTATCGCGGGCCTTGAGCGTGAAGACCGAATCCAGAAATTCCGTAACGAAAATAACCTAACACTCCCCACTCCGACCGGCACAGCGGTGATACTTTTTAGTTTTGCCATCTATCGATGAATAGCAGAACTTTTAATTACTTTTTGAAATATCACGCTTGTCTCTTTAGTTCTGCAAATCGCCTCTAGGATATCATTGGTTGTATCGGCGTTACTGCGCATGCGTAAAATATGGGACCACCATTGACGCGGTATTTTCCAGATATTTAGAATATATCGTCTCAAACTTATGTTTCTTATTTCAGTTAGGTACCATAACCCTATAGTTGCAATGATAAATATTCCTGAATAACCTACATGTATTGTAAGATAATAAAAATATTTTGAACAATAACTTAATTAACTTCTCATTTATTTAATAAAAGAAAAAAAAAATGTTTTCCTATCGGTCACCACGCTCAAAAAGTGTAACTTGAATTAATATCAAAGAAAAACAAAGGAAAAAAAATACTGCATAAATAAAAAAAAAAAAAAAATATATTTACATAAGTTGATAAAAAATGCTATGCAATAGCTTTACCGCGGCAGTCTCCGAGTGCCACACGTCTTTTTTACGTATTATCTTCGTCCATTGCTATATAATATTACATGAGTCTAATTTTCTAATGCTCTTCGTTGCTTTTTCAATCTTTTACAAGTTCTTTTGATTTACAGGTGATAAATAAGCGTCGATTGGATTTAAAATCTGGTAACCATTTTGGAAATTCTTGCGATAAATCAGGTAATCTCTTATAGGTTATCTCCTACTTGCTCACAACCATACTAGAGGTTAATTTAAGTCATTTTTCATGTTGACTTTCACACCTAGAAATTTTAACACTAATAACTCTAAAAATTAAAATCCAAAGTTCTATTGAGTTTTATTACAATAGTTTTATACTTCTTAATTACAGATAAGTTTAAACCACTTCTGGACCACATGCTAGACCTGACTAACCAACAGAATGCCTTCACAGACGATGAGATCGTCGATCATTTAGGCACAATGATTGTAGCTGCTTACGATACCACCGCCATTTGTCTTAATTTTGTTTTATTGTTGGTTGGTTCATATCCGAAGGTACAAGAAAGAATTATTGAAGAGTAAGTATCCTTTCACTATTATTAACCACAATTTTCACAACTCGACTTCCTTCGTGGTCGAGTGGCGTACACGCCGGTTTTCAGGGTGCCAGCTCTTAGGTCCTATGTCGATCCCTAGAAGGGTCAAGACAAAAAGGGTCTGGGTGTTTGTGGTAGTTTCGTTGTTGCTGTTTTCATAACACAAGGTCTGTAGCTAATTACTCTCGGTTCAGACCAATATGTGTGATGTTGTCCGCATTTATTTGTTGTAGTACATATTATGTATAGAATCTATTCTCAGCTAAATTATTTCCTTATTATAGATTGAAAAGTGTTATTGGAGATGGCGATGGAAATATAAACAAAAATGACTTAGCAAAGCTTGTATATTTGGAGGCGGTAGTAAAAGAGACTTTGAGATTATACCCGCCAGCACCAAGAATTGCAAGGACCACGAAATCCGACTTCAAGCTAAGTAAGTTCTCGAATCAACATATTATAAGGCGGTGATAAACGTGTATGAAAAACTGAGAACCTCCTTTTTTTTTTTTAAGTCGTTTAAATACAAAATATGTTGTACTGTTTCATTAGTTTCAGAGTATACTAGCGAATAAATAATTAAAATAAGTGTAATTTTGTTTTTTGACTCATTTTGTAAGGGTATATTATTTTTTATGTATTTTTTTGTTTTTAGTTTCCGTTAAGTTTTTGACCCATTTTCACAAAGTTCTTATATAAATTACTTCGATGTGAACAGGATTTTTTTTTTTCTTATAATATATCAATATGTAATATTTCAGGAAACTACACATTGAAAGCTAATTCAACTATAATTATATCTGTGTATGGCATCAACCGGCATCCGATGTGGGGCACGGACGCGGACCAGTTCAGGCCTGAGCGATGGCTGGACCCTGCCTCCTTGCCTGACAACCCCAACGCATTTGCAACCTTCAGTTTAGGGAGACGAAATTGTATTGGTAAGAACTAGTCTCACTCCTTAATTGTTTAGTATCTTCTATATAGGTTAGACTAGGTATGTGTAAGTTTCGAATTAAAGACGTTAGAATCTAAATTGACAAAATGAGAAATCCATTAGGTCCATGCCAGGACAAAGTCTCTTTAAAAATAAGAAATTCCAAAAGTAGACAATACTGCATATTTTTGAACTATATTAGATGGAAATCCTGATTGAAAACAAGAAGTTAGTGTAAGTCTTGTATCAACTTAATGCAGACGGAACAAAATATGGATTTAGTTACCACAGTTCGAATAAGCCCTTGTTTCCTAAATCTTGTCTAATAACACTTCGCATTATTTCCAGGCAAACTATACGCTATAATGGTTATAAAGCTGGCTCTGGCGCACATACTGCGAGCGTACCGCGTCACAGCTGACGTCACGAAGTTACAATGCCGAGCCGATTTTGTACAGAAACCCGTGAATGGACATCAAGTTGCTTTTGAAATAAGAAAATAAAGTATTTTCTTTGAATAATAAATTGCATGGTTTTTTTTCGCTGGCTTACCCCAGTACCTAAGCAAAAAAAAAACAAGTATATTTTGCAACAACAACCTTTTATATTAGTATTTGTAAACTTCGCATGTATTTTTTAAGTTTTAAGAGATAACTATCCTCATCATCATCATCAATTTAAGAGCCATGCTCTTGTCGGTGCAGCTCTTACTATTTACGTCTGTCCTGTGCCAATTCTTGAACTTCTTTGTACGTCATGACCTTCACCTTCTCTTTTATTTG
Organism: Autographa pulchrina; assembly: GCA_905475315.1. Classification (NCBI taxonomy): domain Eukaryota; kingdom Metazoa; phylum Arthropoda; class Insecta; order Lepidoptera; family Noctuidae; genus Autographa; species Autographa pulchrina. Next base: position 6,982,266 of record FR997784.1, on the reverse strand, counting down.
TAAAATGTAGCTGTATCTTTGCCGCCCCCTTCCTCTCCTTCCTTTAACCTTCCCTTCTATTATATTCTTTATGTAATTGTCATGACGCCAAGATGCCCAATCATTTTTCCTCTCCTGATCTCTTTATCCTGTAGCAGTTGTCTTTTTACCTTTATTCTTTGCAGAACCTCAACGTTTGTTACCTTATCCTTCCAGCTTATTCTTTCCATCCGTCTCGAGCACCACATTTTAAAAGCTTTCGGACGTTTTCTGTCTTGTTTTAGCAGCGTCCAAGTTTCGCATCCGTATAAAGCAATGCTCCAAATATAGGTCTTAATAAATCTTTTGCGAATGTTCGTATTTATTTTTGATTTAGACAGGTGTTTATTTGCATAAAATGCTTGCTTAGCCATAGCAATGCGGCACTTGATGTCACTAGAACATCTCGAGTTAAAAGTTATGTTACTTCCTAAATATTTAAACTTGTCTACTTGGTCAATTACGGTATCGTTTATTTTACTAGTTTTATAAATAGGTTTGACTTTAGAAGTAATTAAGATTTTGGTTTTTTTGACATTAATTTTTAATTGAAATTCGTTAAAAGTGGCATCCATGCTATTGAGTAGGTTTTCAAGTTGTACATCATCTTCTGCGACAGCTGCAATATCGTCCGCAAATCTGACGAAGAGAATCCTTTTGCCGTTCATCTTAATTCCTCCAAATGGTTGTTTAGAAATTAGACATGGCTTGTTCAATGAATAAATTAAATAAGAGTGGCGAGAGTGTGCAACCTTGTCTGACCCCCCGTTTTATCTGCGCTAAAACTTTATCATTTCCTATTTCTATTGAGGTTTGTTGGTTTCTATAAATTTCAAATATTATTCGCCTGTCTCTAAAATCTAACCCAACATCTTTAAGTGTTTGCATCATTATGTGCCAGCCGCATATTTTCAAACTCGCAACTACTCGCGAGAGAATCAAAACCTAAAGGGTACTTCTAGTCGATCTAGAATCTCGAAATTTGGCATGAAGCAATGTTTAATAGCACATATAAAGGAAAAATTCCGAAAACCTTTAAATTTTAGTTACATCACACACACACACAGGTTTGTACGGAACCCTCGATGCGCGAGTCCGACTCGCACTTGGCCGATTTTTTCGTTTATGAGTGTAATTAATGTATTTTTTGGTATAACAAAACAATTGAGCTGTGTTTGACTAATTATATTATATTACAATTTTTTGGGTTCCGCTCTATCCGCGTCCTTTTTAAAGCTTACTCCTTAAAAAACTGTACTTAAGAATGGCAATACAAATATTACTCATATTAAATTATGGAAACAACGCCATATCTTAAAAAAATGTGAATGCGCAAACAGTATTGTTTTAATTCAAACACCAGTATGCATAAAGCTAGGGATATTAGCATTAGGATATTCTTCGTTACTGTAAAAATATGCCCTAATATAAAATAATAAAATAACGGGCAATATAGAATCTTAAAACGCACGTGGCATAACATAAACGTGAGAGTAAACGTGTGTATTTTTTGTTAAACAAAGCAACAAAAACTGCATTAAAAAACCTTAAAAATATAACTAACAAATTAAATTTATCACAAAAACACTTATCACAAAAACAGCAGTGTTCATGATGCGTTTCAGTGGAAAAGGAGTACAATGGAATAAGTAAACACAATGCAGCAGGTATTCATCATATTTTTATTTCAGTATGCTATCGTAAAACAATTTTGTCACGCGGTGCTACTTACTAGGAAATGTCGAAATGTCCGCCTAGTTTCGAAATAGACCGAAGCCCTAATAATAAGCTTGGGTACAGTTGTTACAGTAATATTATTGACATTGGGTTAGTGGTTGAATCTTAATTTCTTGGTTCTTCGCCAGTCATCGTGTCACGTAAAATACGTAAGTAGATCAATTTTTTTTCTGACTCCAAAAACGGACGCTTTCCATTGATATGTATTTTTTTTGTTTGCCTTACAATTTTTCCGGCCATTCTAGATTGATTTCAAAAATGACTTTTGTCTTCGATCGAGTATAATTTAGAAGTATTATTATATTAGTACCATATAAATTACCATTAAAGACGTTTCCATTTTACATATAATTATGTAATCAATTATTGTAAGTTGTTTTATTCTGGAGTACAAAAATTAAATAGCTGTTTCATATCATAAATTCAGCTTCGATGTTGCATTGTTATTTTGTGTCCTTCTACTGGGCTTTGAACGATATCACATCGCGTTTGTAAATCATGCGACGAACTGGTAATGTGGTAGTGTCGCAATATATACACTAGGGTTGTCTTCGTTACCATCATCGCGTACAGTTTACCTGCAAATAATTAATAATAAACATTACTGGTTTGAGGCGGCGCGGGATAAGTTTGAATGGTAACCAGACAACTGCTAAACATGCTTATATATTTCAACGCGAACGTTGCAAAATTAATATTACTCGTGTATAATTTTAGTTTTTAAGTTTATATAGTTTAATTGTTTATGTATAGTATTTTATATTTTGTTATTTTTGTAAAGTATTATTGTATTTTAATATGGGCCTTTGTTGCCTGAATCAAAAAAAATAAACGAAAATCAATAAAAAATTCTAAATACTATAGATAAGTTACACTCAGACACAGAACAAATATTAATGATCGTGCTCATCAAGTTACGTAGTGTAACAGGCTCTTTTAACTCAAATGTCTACTAAGGGAATTTTAAAATGGTGGAAACTATATCTCGATTTGTTTTTGTTGATTTACAAACAATTTAGACAATCATATTCAGGAGATCATTAAGGCAAAAACCCGGTTATAATAACGTAGTTGCGTTGGCGAAGCCGGCAACAAAATAATACCGGTATCTTCCGAGCCTTTTCCCAACTATGTTGGGGTCGGCTACCAGTCTTACCGGATTCAGCTGAATACCGTATTTTACATGGAGCGATTGCCTATCTGACCTTTTTACTGGGAAACACCGTATCCCATAGTAAGACTGGTTGCCAAAATTGACTCAACGACTGCCAAAGATCTATCAAAAAAGATCAAAATAATACCGGTATGAAAGTATTAAATAAGGTTCTTCAGTACCTATGCAGTTTCGTTTGCCTAAACTGAAGGTAGCGAAAGCGTTGGGATTGTCAGGCAAGGAGGCATGGTCCAGCCATCGCTCAGGCCTGAACTGGTCCGCGTCCGCGCCCCACATCGGATGCCGGTTGATACCGTAGACTGATATGACACAAGTACTGCCAGCTAGCAGTGTATATTGTCCTGTAACATTTATTAAGAGTTACAAGAGAATACGACACGAATACGACGACACTCAACGAGCTATGGAGAGAGCTATGCTCGGGGTTTCTTTGCGCGACAGGATCCGGAATACGGAAATTCGCCAAAGAACTAGAGTTACCGACATAGCTCGAAGAATATGCAAGTTAAAGTGGCAATGGGCAGGCCATATCGCTCGAAGAACGGATAACTGCTGGGGAAGAAAGGTTCTCGAGTGGCGACCACGAACCGGAAGACGCAGCGTTGGCAGGCCTCCCACCAGGTGGACCGACGATATCGTCAAAGTTGCGGGCACCCGGTGGATGCAATTGGCGAGTTGTCGTTCATTGTGGCGTTCTAGGGGGGAGGCCTTTGTTCAGCAGTGGACGTCTTCCGGCTGATGATGATGATGATGATGATGACAAGAGAATAGCAAATTTTAAATAGAATGAGAAACAATAAATACCACATTAAAAAACTACAAAAAACGTCGAAAAAAAATTACATTAAATTATTTTAAAATACAGAAGACAGTATATGTTACACTGCTTTCGGGATGTATGTTAAAAGTAACAATTAATGCCATAATAATACCCAGTTTTAAAATACATACTCAATTTGACGTCTGTATCAATGTATCGTAAGAATCTTGGTGCGGCAGGATATAGTCTCATACTTTCTTTGATCACAGCTTCTAAATACACGAGTTTTTGTAGATCGGACTTGGTCACGTTTCTGTCTTCACCTTCAAATACTTCGTTCAGCCTGTGTAATGAACAAACTTTTACTGTCAATATCATAAAGTGTACTGTATCAAAGTAAATAATAGTATTTGATGGTAAATACGTCCCAATTCTAAGACACTATTTGGAAAACCAGACCACATTCTGAATTTGAGTTATATTTTATGAGAACGCCTTTAGTAGAAAAATAAAGTGGTCCTTAATGGAGAATTAAAAAAAAATGATTTAAAATCTTCATGCAAGTTACGAAAGACAAATATGTCAAAAAAATATTTTAAATAAAATGGTACAAAGTACCACTCACTCCTGAATAATCCTTGATTGTACGTCTTTATGAGAACCAATTAAGATCAAGGTAAATCTTATGCTCTGAGCAGTTGAATCTGTGGCCGCTGCTATAGTCGTATTGACGTGATCCTGAATCTCATCCAATGTAAAGGAATCCTGTGTCTCTGCTAAATAAAGCATTCGATCCAACAGTGGTTGAAATTTATCTGAAACAAAGAAAGAGAGAGAGAGAGAGAGAGAGAAGTATGTTTAGCAGCTGTCTGATTACCATAGCACAGTACACAACAATGTAAAAATTAAACCAATGTATTTTATATTCAAAGCCAAAAATCCTCCTTCTGAAGTTCCTCCTTCTGCTTAGCTTGGGATCAGATGACCGTGTGTGAAGTACTCCAGTAATATTTAAAAAAAAAAGAAGTCAGTTAAAAACTACTAAAGCAACTAAATTTGCTTTCGGCATGCATTGTAGTGTAAGGACTTTTAATCCAGAACCCTTTCAAATAGTTAACATGTAATTATTACCTGGTACAGTATCATCACCAAGACCGTTCTTTGTAATTTGTTTACTTTCTAATTTACGCCGTATAACCTTAAACATAAATTAACATTAGAAATACGACTAGATTGATCAAAGAATTTAATACCTATAGAATAAATAATTTTTGTTTACTAGTTTTTGACTAGTTGTCCCCATGCCGACTAATTTCTAAATCTACCACATTTCTAAATACACATTTAAACATATTGGACACTATGTTTTATGTTGCAGCCTTGCAGCAGTATTTTCAAGACTGCCAGTCTTGAAAATAAACAAGAAATTACCTACTAAATTACATAGAGCTTGCGTAAGTCGATATTTCTTAATTTTTATTATTTTGTTTGGTTTGTTTCTTCAGAAATGGCAAACTAACTCGGGACTTTTTGATACCTAATGGTCGCATTACTTTTTATCGAAATATTATTTCCATCCTTTCCTACGAATAATAAGATCCATATCACTAGGGTAAACATAATAAAATAAAATTTACCTCGGTAGAAATACCTTTCAACGTTTTAACCAGCATGTCGTGCGGTTTCTTTAAAGAACTTAAATTAAACGTAAACTGTAAACATAAATAAAATTTAAGTATTCTATCACGATAATTTTCAACCAAATCTTTAGTCGCCAAAACATAGTTATTGATCAACGTATTATCTTCATTTGTGTTCAGGCCAAGCGTGGTTTCTGAAATAAAAATAAAGTGACAGTATTTTCAATTTACCTTTATCCAGAGGAGTTAAAGTACTGTAAAAGATATTTAATTGTTTTGACTGATGTATAATTTAGTTTCAGTACTTATTGTCGCGAAGCAGATTTCTGTTTATCAATTACTCAAAAATATAATAAAAAATAGGACTTTTCCACTCATTTCAAAATAAATCTTTATTATTTAATGTTATTTACTTACGGCACGCAGTTTTTAGAAGAGAATTCCTCAAATAAAAATCCATATCAAAGTTATCTTTTCCAACTTCAGCAGCTAGTTCAGTAACGAGTGCTTGAGCCTGGTCGTTAAATACGTCCAAGAATGAGTTCATCACTTGCTGGTTAAACGCTGGGTTTAACAGCTTACGGTGCGGCTTCCACGACGATACTTGAAATAAGAAAAGTAATTAAAGTCATGTCATGGAGAATTGGGGAAAGTGACGTCATGTTTTCGCACAAAATGTACAAAATTGTGACGTAAAGCGACATTTCAAATCCACATCAAAAAAATAAATACGTGTCTGATATTTTTTTATTATGAGCATTTAAAACAATTGATGATTAACCTATTGTTGTAAAAACAATGTATGCCCTAAGGCATGTTATGAAAACAAATTATGAAACTTTTGTTCCATTATTATTAATACTAGTTATTATTATAAAGCAAAAGTTCAAAATACACTCACCATCTGTTGTAATTAAGCCTTTTTTGTACATTTCTTTTGCAAAACTATAAATAAACGGCTTATCCAAACACGTGTTGGCTACAAGTAAAGCATCGTTCGGATCTGTGATGACTTTAAAAGTTTTAAAACAATTTATTATATTAATTTATTTTTACTTAAATCTAATATAACAAGAAACACTTACAACTACACTAAAATTAAATCTTATATAAATAAATAAAACTAACACACGTCAAAAAATTCATCGTCATCCTTGTCAATGGCGGGAAACGTGCCTAGAAGGCTGGCAACATTGCCACGTTAAATGGCTATGCCGATGCTCTGTGCAAAATCAAACCAGCCTTCTGATCACGAGTAGAGTCAACCAAACTTTGATTAATTATTATGCAATATTAATATAGTGAAACTGTTCTATAACAGACTATAAACAAAATTAGCATTTTTTTTCCTTAACGATTGATTACTCGTAAATTTTAATATTTATTATTATAAATGAGCGCGAATCCTCGTTTATATTTTGTAAGTACACTGCATGTTCTTCGTTTTTTCAGTACACGTAATAGGCCGGATAAATTGGACAGAATAAAGTGAGGTAATAAGCATTAAAATAACATCTAATGTAAGTACTTGGTCACATTCTTATACCAAAAAATCTATCCATCTTATAATTATCATGATAATACTCGTACCATAACAATGATGCGTCAGAAATTTAAATAAAATGACGCCGTCGAAATTTAAAGCGAACTCGTAAACTTTCTTTTCCCATTTCCAGAATTCTGAAAAACAAATTTTTGCTCATTTTAGTCCATCAAAATATGGTATAAGCGTTTGGAAGTACGAAACGTAAAAATTTTAAGAGTTATTTAAATGGAGCTAAAGAGAATCGGTTCGAATATGTTAAAAATTACTAGATGATAATAAACTCTGCCTCGTTGGCCTAGTGGTTCTAAGCGCGACTGCTACGCTAAAGGTCTTGGGTTCGATTCCCAAGTCGACCAAGGTGTTATTGGGTTTTTCTATGAAATTCTCAGTAGCAGGTCGAAGTTTGGATTTGTGCCCGGTTAGTGGCAATAGGCTCGCCCCCTATTACATGGGACCTAAACATACCGGCGAACTGTGGGTGTACATTGGTACACCTGTGCCTAACCCTTCGGGGATACAGGCGTGATGGTATGTTATGTTATATTATGATAATAAATCTATTTGTCATGAACAATATCGCGGTCTATTTTATTAAATTTTAGTTCCCAACGTTTCAACAACTTTACAGGTGTCTTAGTCACAAGCAGAATGAACAGGACTTACCAATTGGATCAGTCGGTACCTGACAAATATGTCCTAACAATGGTAAAGCACCAGGGAACATTGGAGGCAATGTATGTCTTGGTTTGCACCATAACCACAATACGAAAACCACACTCAATATGACTATTATATAAAATTCTAACATTGCAAACAGTTTACCACTAAAATAACGCTTTGTTATTAATTTAATTTATAAATTTACCACGCCTTTTATAGTATAATTAAGACTTGCTAAACCTAAATTAAATAACACTAGATAGTATAAAGATTTTAAGAATCGTTTGTTTGAGTGTAAAAAGTTTGGTTCGTCAGCCGGTAGGATTTAAGGTTCCTTATGGTTTTTTAATCGTGTAAGTATATAGATAACTTTGAAAATTATTGTAGATAATCAAATAAATAAATATAAATTTTATTATGCGGAAGCTGATAGGATTTAAAAATTACTTTTATGGATTTTACTTTAATTTTTAGTTACCTGTAAAGAGCAGTAGTAAGTCAAGTTTATGTGGTATGTAGAAAAAAGAGTCGCTAATATAATATCGATGTAAGGTTAGAGTAAGTAGTATTGTCTAATTCGATTGGGCTATTACAAAGATTCGGTGTAAATTGAAAATAATAATAGATGTAGGCAACAAAATAGTACTTACGATTGAACGGAACGGACAAAACTGTGAGTAAATCATAAGCTTATCCAAAAACCGAATGTTTAAACCCATTAGTAAGTTCTAGAATGAGCTGGGTAAACTTGATCTCTAAACTGATAAAATAAACTCGCTATGAATATAATACGACGAGCAAGACAAAAGCATTTAATTCTCTCAAATAATAAAGAAAAATAAAAACATACATGCATATTATACCGAGTCAGAAACAAAACAAGCTGTAACTTGGGTGACGCACGTCGCCTCAAATGGGTATGATGATTACATAAGTTTTTATAAAAATAAATTACATACAAAAGCTTTTACAATCGGCTAGGTTCAAAGTACTCGTGGAGATATATTAGACAAGCCCACACACGACAGGGTTGTGTCTTTTCATTGCGGGATACCTATGGCCAGCTTTTAGCTCCATCATCATGCCAGCTTGAAAGCAGCTTTAAATTATGCTGTCACCGAACTCACTCTAGTTCCTTATCCTTGTTTTTTTTTTAAAGTGCGCATAATCGGATGGCTCAAAGTGATTCGAATTTAGCTTAAGATTTGATATGGAAAACATAATAACAGATTAGATACATGATTATATATAGCAAGTTAAATAAAAAATGTCGTGGTGGTCAAGCGGTTCAATGACCAGATTTGTATGCACGAACTTGCACGTTCAAACCCAGGCAGCTACAAATATATATTTTTCAAAGTCGAATGGATTATAAATCGATCACGGACTAGTTACCTCATGTATACAACTTAGGGCTATTACCTGTTTCATTGAGAACAATTAACACTACGCTCCCATGAAATTTAATATAGCAAGTGCTCATTGCTATGTAACACGCCATAAATATGACTGAATTAGTATGTTACACGCACTTTGGATGACAAAGCACGGTTAGCTAAGTTAATTGTGTTATAAGTTCTGGTTTTGATATTTTTCATGTATCCAAGAAATATATACAAGAAAGTCAAGATGGCCGGTTAATTGTGCCTCTGAGTGTATACGAGTTTGAATTCAAATTGCAACATTGTTCTTTTATAACAAATATTTTCTTAATTCTATATAGTCTATATTATGAAAATATTTATTTTTAATTTGTCTAAATTAAGAAGAGATTTATGCGCTCATCTTAGGTTGCGGTTACACGGCAGTGGCTATCACGAATTGAGTCATAAACCATGGCCCGCGAAAATTCTCGGATTAAATTAAAGTACACACATACTTACATATATATAATCACGCCTCTTTCAGGGGTAGGCAGAGACCACTTCTTTCCACTTGCTACGATCCTTACAACCTTGTTTCGCTTCGTCCACTTTTATTATTCCCTTCATACATGCTCTTCAGTTTAGGGTACTCTTGACCTGGCATTTTTTCAAAGTACAAACAATATAATTCGCTTACCATGGCTCGCGATGTCCCGCGTCGGGCATTCAACATCTACATGTAACATCTAAATGCTTACGTAGGTTACTACGTAGGCATTTAAATGTTACAAACATCTTTTTTAAGGTGTGAGAAAATAGCAGTATTTGCATAATATTATTTATTACTTATTCTTACATGAAAGTTAAAAAAATGGGTAACTATAGCTATATAAATAAAGTTTCGAGATGGGTTCAAACCACTTTCTTGTAAGTGATGTTTTGTTTTTAAATAATAATGTTTGAGTTAGTATTTGTAGTTCTATGTGTAATGTATTTAGTGTCATTGTGGCTGAAAAGGAGTCCTTCGCCTCCACCTTCGCCTCCGATTTTTCCAGGAGCTTTGCCATTTATTGGACATTTGAATCTCATACCACGAGACCCTATAAGTAAGTATCAATTAAATACATGTTCCTACAAAAGAAATTAAACAAATCAAAAGTATTTTCTCCCTTTCTCAAAATTTCAGTAAATAACTAGATGTTCTAATTAGTATTACACTAAAGTGTATTTTTTCAGGTATGTGGAACTGGGAAAAGAGTTTACACGAGTTTTCTTCGAAAAGTGGTGGCGTTGCTAAAATACTCTTTTGCACATACCCCGTATTTGGTAAGTTAATTTTGTAGGTAAATATAACACAACGGCTTACAGCGGTTTCGCACTACGTCCGATCCGAATCCGATCTGGACCCGTAAAAATGTGGTCCGTAGTGGTTAGATGAACTAAAACACTTGCTATTTTTGTTGCAGTGATCACAGACCCAGATGATAGTTTAACTATTGCCACTACTTGTTATAGTAAGGCTGCTCTATACGATTTTGGAAAAGAGTTGTTTAATAGTGGCCTAGTCACTGCAAGTGGTAAGTACACTTAAGGCTAAGGCCGCACTACGGTTTTTTTCCGCAAGCGGTAAACCGTGAAACCGCAAAACCGTCCGAGACGCAAACACTACGGTTAAAAATCAGTCGCGGAAAATAGCGCGGCCGCTTCCATTAATTCCCATTACTCACAAAATCAGGCGGTTAAAAAATCTGCGGTGCCTTAGCCGTAGTGCGGCGGCTTAGCCGTAGTGCGGCCTTAGCCTAATTCAGAAAAAATAAACATTCAAGAAACCCCTGGCCTATTTATAGCCATTCTACACCAAATAAAAGTTGCCAACTTTTGTGTTGTCAACACGTGGTGATGACATTAGTTAAAGTAAAACTAAGCTTCCAAAAGAAAAAAATCCCACTTTTGTGTTATCAACACCATGTTGGTGACAAAAATTGTCAAAATATTCAGTGTAAATGCATCTTTAGAAGATTGTTGATAACTTAAAATAAGAAGAGATTGTCAATTCGATGGTACGTTTTTTTTTGGTTTTCATTACGCGATATCACTTTCAATTGAGTATCGATTCCAAACGTATTTGCCATCAATAGGGTATACCTCAGAGGAGGTCCATAATTTAATGACAGACCTTTTTACATTAATGGGTAAATAATTTTCAGAATCAATATGGAGAGCACACCGTAAACTAATAAACCCAGCCTTCAAACAACAAGCCTTAAACTCACTTCTAGATATATTTAGTGAACAGGCTCGAACATTGGTATCTAATTTAGAAAGAGAAGCTGGAAAACAATCTTTCGATGTGGAACCATACTTGGTGTCCCATTATATCAAAACTGCTAGCCGTAAGTAAGAATAATCTTCAAAAAAAAAAACTTATTTTTTGAGCCCTATTTTTAAATTTTTAAGTTATTTTTAATGGTAAGTTTCAGTGTATAAGTCTCTCGCGTCTGCCCCGCTAACAAAGGGATGTTCAAAACGTTAAAGGTCATAGCACACTTAAACGACTCTGCTCCAACACCGCTCCCACCCAACACCGCCCTAAACTAAGACGACTGCTCGCAGTCCACGCGGCGACAACTAGCAGACGGCCAGCTAACCACCCGCCGACGGCTCTCGCTATTCGCGCGGCCGGCGGCGACTGCTAGCAGTGAGCGCGCGGACACCGCACCGACCGCTCGTCTACTACATGCAGCCAGCGAGGCGTCAACTACCGAGCAGTCTGACGGCGGTAAGCTGGCTGACAGCGAGCTGTCTGCTAATGTAAAATATATCTTAAGAGCAATATTTAAAGTCCATATTTAAATTATATTCTTTTTGCCGGGTGGGAGCAGAGTCGTTTATGTTTGCTATGACCTTAACGCTGATCTGAAATCGCTCAAATGTGTGGAAGTGACATTAATAAATAACAAAATAAAATGTCATTTCCATATAATTACTGTTACAAGCTTGTAAAAATGACACTTGACGTGCTGGTTAGGCTTTAAAATACATCCTAGACTCAGAATTTATTCTCAAAATATTAAATAATAATAATACTACGTTTTAAATTTTACTGAAAGTCCTGAAATAATAATTGATAAATATAATTAGAAAATTATAATCAAACATAAATTATTTTTATTTTTACAGAAACGACACTAGGACTTGAAACTGATGAGGATAGTGTAATTTCTAAACATTATGGTCCTGCAACGAAAGACCTATTTGATATTTATCTTGACCGATTTTCGAGGCCTTGGTTGCATTTACAGAGCATATACAAGATAAGTTATCTGAAGCAAAAACAAGACTATCTCATGAAAATTATTAGTGACATCTCTAATTCGGTAATTAAGTGCTTGCATTATTATTTCTACTTATGCCTTTCCATTTATTCTCACTGATTGTATCCCGTAGCTCTCAATTTATAATATTTACAGTTCACAAACCATAAATTATTGTAAAAATATTTGACGTGACTGTTTATCTCACTTCCGTAACCAATTTACTGGGTTAAAAAGGCAGTCATGAAACTAGTACAAAAAGATTAATAGATTGATAGAATATTCTTTATCGTACACCATTAATATAAAAAAGTTACTATATTATAACTAGCTGTACCCGGCATGCGTTGCAATGCAATTTTTTCTACCTAGCACCTGCCTACTACCTACCTACTACCACTTAGAGGTATGAAAAATAGATAGTAGCCGATTCACAGACCTACTGAATATGAATATAAATTTTCATAAAAATCGGTCAAGCCGTTTCGGAGGAGTATGGTAACTAACATTGTGACACGAGAATTTTATATATAAGATAAAGTACAGTTACAGTGAAGAGTACAATGGCGGTCTTATCTCTAATAGCGATATCTTTCAGACAACCTTTAATACACCTTATGAAGAAAGAATTTGTGTAGACTTGCAACCTATTGTTCTACATTAGTAGCAAAATCAATCAGTACCTGTACCATGGACTCATAAAGTAGTGGAGTTACCGTTGTGGAAGCGAGACGGCCGGCGCACTATGTATAATTATATAGACGAGTAGCGGCGTCTCGCTTCTGCAAAGGCAAAAATCCTGCTTCAGGAGCTCATAATAAGCGCGCAGAAAAATACCTAAAATACATAACTTGTGGGAGTACAAATACTAAAAATAGAAAATTCATTGTTCGAAATTGCGAGAACAAAACCATAATTTTACCAACAATTAGGCAGTAAACAGCTTGATCAGATAATAATATTACAATTAATTGTTATTTTTTTGCAATAACTAATAATAAATAGAATATAATTAACATATACATATAATAATTAATTTATTTATAATTTCTGTTTATTTATTACACTATTATGTTTCAGATTATAAAACAACGGAGAACAGAACTGAAACAAGAAAAAACTTTGAACAATAACTGTTCATTTAAATCAGGTAATTAAAATATTGTTTGTTTTATTTTTTATCAAAGAGTTAAATTTAAAATGACGCACTTGTATGATAAGTACAAAATTATAAAATATATTATGCAATAATAATAATTATGTGTTTCGTAGACAAAATATCAAATTACTTTAATTAAATACAATAATTAATACTAAAATAGTCACCGTTGTCCTAAGCAAACATCTTTTATTCCCTACGTAAATAAAAAAAAAAAAAATGTGATTTGTCAAATCTACAATTTCTAAAAAAAAATATTGTTTTCACAAAACTTGCTTCTAGATTTAAATCATAAAATTTTCTTATAATAAAATACTTTTCCGTTTCAGATAACTTCACACCACTTATAGATCACATGTTAGATTTAGCTGATACTAAAGACTCCTTCTCAGACGATGAGATCAAAGACCACCTTAACACAATGGTAACTGCTGCTTATGATTCAACTGCTAAATCTCTATATTTCACATTGATTTTGGTAGGATCTCATCAAGATGTACAATCACGAATATTTCAAGAGTAAGTCTTTCCTCTTTATTTATTACTAGCTGTGCCCCGCGGTTTCACCCGCGTAAATACCTATATTCCGTTTCCGATGTCTTCATAGTCTTGTTATACGGGGCAGAGATGAATCAAAAAAATTAAAGATTTTGAAAATCGGTCTACCCGTTCTTGAGTTATGAATGGTGTAACTAACACCTCGCGGTTCCATACCTATCTCGTACTACCTCTTTAACCCCGTTACGTCGTTAGATCCCTTACTAATTTGTTAATACTAAACTTACTATGGAATAATAAACATTAACAAACAACTTTTATACCCGAAAGGCTAAATTGCTATTATTATTAATTCGCTTATTATTATTATGCTGCCGTCTAACCGAGCGGCGCGACGCGGCGCGGCGGCGCGGCGGCGCGGCGCCGGCGCGGCGTGACCGGCGACCATGAGACATTTTTTAAATAACTTACATTTTTAAACTTGTGATATCTTTCGAATGGAATGTCCAAATTAAATATTTCAGAAAGTCATATAATGATATTGAAGCAGACTCAAATATGAAGTCATTTATTTTGATAAGTATTAATAAAAGAGCTTTTACAGCCACTTATTACTTTGTCACTTATATTTATTTTTTTAAATGAAAAACACATAATGTGACAAAAAAACTATAATAGTTAGACATATGCTGTCGTGATATTTTTTGTAGATAATTATATGTTCTGCAAAGACGTAGTACATTATTTTGTTCTATAATCAATAGTTTTTGCAGCGCACGCGATATAAGAAAGTTTTTTAATATTTTTTTCACACATTACATTTATTTTACATTATTGGAGTTTCAGTACGGATCCCTAACTTTTTTGAAAATTTAATATGCCTATGTTCACTGGAGATAGTGTAGCTTGTCAACAGTGAAACAATTTTTCAAATCGGTCAAGTAGTTTCGGAGCCTATTCAATGCAAACAAACAAACAAAAAAACAATCAAATCTTTCCTCTTTATAATATTAAGTATAGAAAACGCTTCTTAATAACAAGGAGCAATAAAACTAGTAATTAATATGACCAGACTTTTTTAACAGATTTTTTAACCTTTTACTTACAGAGTGCACGAAGTTTTAGGAACAGAAGATAGAAAATTGAACAAATACGATCTACAAAAACTTGTGTATTTAGAAGCTGTGATAAATGAGAGTTTAAGATTATACCCGCCTGCACCAAGGATCGCAAGATACATCCATGTAGATGTCAAGCTAAGTAAGTTTATGGTTATACTAACTGTGCCCCGCGGTTTCACCCGCGTGAATGACGATTCATACACTAACTTAGTAAATTATAGTCTTTGTGTTATTCCGATGTATAAGCTACATTATTGTAAAGTTTCATTAAAATCCATTCAGTAATTTTTGAGTGGAATAGTAACAAACATCCATACATTCAAACAAACGTTCGCATTTATAATATTCGTAAGGATCCTATTGTGTCAGTCATCATCAGTTTGGTTTAGTTTACAGACAAGAATGGCAGTTTCCAAAATTAGAAAGCAAGTAATTGAATATCAATTTTTAATTTTATGACGCTCTGTAATTTGGAATGGACTATGTTACCCAACAGGTGGGTGACCGTTTTTGTCACTTTTTTTGCTATCCTTCCGTGGGAACTGACTGCCTTCAGAAACTAATATCGTTTATATTTAGTGCTCTATAACTTCTAGAAAAAAGAAAAACGTGTATAAGGCGAGTGTGAATGAAAAAAGGCCAGGTCAAGAATACCCTAAACCGAAGAGGATGTATGAAAGAAATAATGAAAGTGGACGAAGCGAAACAAGCGTGTTAGGGTCGTAGTAAGTGGAAAGAAATGGTCTGTGCCTACCCCTACAAGGGAAAGGACGTAATTATATGTATGTAATAGGCGTCACCGATTACTAGACGTGCCTATGTGTCGGACCACAGCTCGTGCTGCGTCTCCCATACCGCGTGTATTGTCCGCTCTGAATAAACTTGTACAGTCCAACCCGGACTGCGATTTGTTTACCGATGCCTTTCCCAAATTAATGTTCAGTTGTTTGCAATTCAATGAGAATAATAGTATGTACTTAGATGAATGATTGGTCTCGCGCGCTCGACTAGATACCGCCGTCGTACTCGTTAAATGCGGCGAAAATAGTGCGCCCGGCGTACCCGTGCTAGTCACGTTGACAGCTTTGTTTGACTTAGACGTCCCGAACTTTTTATTATATTTTGGTTGCAATTCGAAGTAAAATGGCGGTTTGCGTATTAAAACTGTTTAAAAACAACACTACAAATAATAATAAAGGCACTGGGATCACATAGCATCAGTAAGTATCGTATAATTTCAAAATTTCAACATAAAATATTACGTACTTTGAACGTCATTCAGTGTTGCCGTGTATGCAAGAATCAATTTCCCCATGGTTAAGATATTAATAATGTGAATTTATTGTAATTGTATTTTTATATATATATAACCTATTTCATTTATCTAACCTTCTTATTTAATATTTTTGACGACCTCCGTGGTCGAGTGGCGTACGCACCGGTTTCAAGGTGTCGCTAGCTCTGAGGTCCCGGGTTCGATCCCCGGACGGGTCAATGTAGAAACCTAATTTTCTACATTGCCTCGGGTCTGGGTGTTTGTGGTACCTTCGTTGCTTCTGAATTCCATAACACAAGTGCTTTAGCTACTTACTTTGGGTTCAGAGCAATGTATGTGATGTTGTCCGCATTTATTTATTTATTTAACATATAAATAACCCATTTCTATATTATTTTAAGTTAATGTATGTTATCTATTGTAATATATGTTAATATATTGTAGACATAGGTGGGCAAAAGGTGTAAAATTAAATTAAAAATTGTAATATTATTTTTTGCATTTTTTGAGCTTCATTTATAATAAAAACTAGTAACATTTTTAATTTATATCAAGTAACAACTTCCATAGCATAAAATATTTTCCCAATAACTGGGGTAACCGTTAAGCAGCTGGTAACACTATTCTAGCATACTGAGCACAATTGTCGCCGCAGCGACGGACATTTTGTTTGTTGATAGTGCGGTATCTAGTCGAACGCGCGAGACCAATCATTCATCTAAGAGTATGTAGTAGATATTTCCAAGTTATTGTTATACATATATAAGAATTACGTTATTATGTTTTAGTTAGAATAATGTGCATTTTTGAATGATTAGTTAAGGTTTTTATGTCATTTATGTAATTGGCTCCAAGCCGTGTAAATCATTAAATAAATAAATAAAATAAATGTGTGCATGTATGTATAAATTCTAGAAAACTACGTTCTGCCAGCTGGATCCTCGGGCGTCATATCAATACACGCTATCAACCGGCATCCGATGTGGGGCGCGGACGCGGACCAGTTCAGGCCTGAGCGATGGCTGGACCCTGCCTCCTTGCCTGACAATCCCAATGCATTTGCCAGCTTTAGCTTAGGCAGACGTAACTGCATAGGTAATTGAACAAGTTCTCAACTTTCTTTAAAAATACAAATAGAACGTATATATATATTTTTTTTCGGAAACAGTTGAATTCTAATCATTCGGTCAATTACTGGGGTAAAACACACTGGCTTTAAATAATATTTAAATTGTCAATTGCAGCTATAGATATCAAAATCAGTGGTTTAAACAAGCGTCACTGCTGCCTTCTTAAAAATGAATTTAATTAATAATCAAGAAACGAAACTGTCATGTTTTGAACACTAACTATTCGAAGAAACATCATACGATTCACGATTTTACTTTTTTCAGGTAAAGGTTATGCCATGTTTGCATTGAAATCAACTCTGGCGCATATATGCCGACGATACCACATCATAAATCGAACGTCTAATCTACAGACAGTTTGTCAGGCCTTTCAAAGCCCAGTCAAGGGAAATCATTTAAGCATACAAGTCAGAAATTGATGAATACAATGACATCAACTTTTGTAAAGTGACTCCAATATTTAATATACATTTTTAGGAAAGAAGGTAATTTTGGACTCAAGCGGAGTCCTTAATCATAAGGTGTCTAGTTGTATCTAATAGCCTTGAAAATGAGGTACAATCAAGAAAATGATACATTACATACAATACAGAAATAATAAATAGTATATAGATAATTTATTTCTTAGTTTAATTATGAAGATAAAAATCTTAATTGAACGATGTTCGACTCTATTTAATAGTAATAAATCTGTAAAGATATTAATAACTGTTTTATTGAAAACCTATTTTGTAGGACAATACTTTGTACTGCAATTCACTTAACATAAAACTTTGTTGTGTTTATTACGCCATTTATACACGAGGCGACGCAAGTCTTCGATTAGTTTTTAGCCTTTAATCTGAGGATTGCTTGGTGGTAGTTACCACCATGCAATCCTTCCTTCATAAATGACATGTGTTCTCTTTTCAGTTTTGATGTAATAATATAATAATAATAATATTCCGGGACAACTCACACACGGCTATCAGATCCCAAGCTAAGCAGAGCTTGTGTTATGGTAACCAGACAACTGAAGAAACATACTTATTATAGACTAGCTGTACCCGCGACGTTGTTCGCTTATATCATTCATCTTTATGCATAAATGTTTTGACTGTTATATAGAGGGCCACCAACACGAACTGCCTACTGAGAGTAACTTTCCTTATGGCACAAATAAATCGAATTCAGGGTGATCTTTTTAAATATTTCAATAAAACACATATTCAGAACTCCAACACATTGTTTTGCTGGATTCATGTTCCTATGTAGTCCACTATTCGTTATATATGTTACTTTAAAAGCTTGAACTAAGGTAAACATTAAGATTTACGCGTAAGTCTTAGCATTTACCGACATGATTTTATAGATTCATTTTTTTTTTCTTTGTGTTTTCCCCAGTTGGTAACAATAATTAATTTAAGGTCTAATTTTTGTATTGAGTCTACTGGCAGCGCCAATTCTGGGTAAAAGCAACAGTCGCTCTTGTACAGTAAGTGGCAAAGGGCACCCAAAAACCTAATGCATACAAATAACTTACCCCATTTCTAACCGACTTCGAAAAAGGAGGAATTGCACAATTCGAACTTTTTTTTTGTTTGTTACCTCAGAACTTTCGACTGGCTGGATTCTTTTTTATGTAGAAGCTGGGGCTTTCCGTGTAGTCACATTTTTACAGTCGGATCCAGAAAACCATAATATAAGACATATTTTGAAGTGGTTTCTTATGCCATAGTTCTCTTTAATACAGTAGTCCCTAGTAAGACTGCAGGGCCCGAGATTTTGGTTCAAAACTCCGAAATTCGAAATTCCATATCAAGAAATACTGAACTATGCATTATAATTGTGAGTGGATGTCAGATAGGCAGTGACTTCATGTTAATAAGGAATACACCTGAGACCCATGAGACTGAAAGAGGAGGTAGTTACAAAAAGTTGACGTACGTATTGAGAGGCGCAGGGGCAGAATTACCAAGACTGTGTTTAAAATTATTTCTAACTGTTTAGAAAAATAAGTAATAGCTAACCAAGGACAATCTCATTTTACCTTTATCAAAGACGGAGGCTATATACGATAAAGTCACTTTATTCTACCCAGCATAAGGTGAGGGGCTCAAATACCGTACGTATAATTTAAAATGTAGAGTATTCGATAGAAAGTTTATTTAACTTAAGGTTTTGAGCCAACCTTTCGGTAACTGGATACAAAAACTTAATGAAATTTAAACAAATAAACAAAAAATCATGCACGCATTAAATGTACATGAGTAGCCAGCTACCTTATAATGAGTATTAAAGAGTTCGCCCACACTAAAGATTGTGTTTTACAAAGATCATTGGGTTTTGAGTATAAACAATATGAAATAACAAAGACAAAAAAATCTTGTCCATGGAATACTATAGGCGACCAACACTAAATATTACACATTACGTTAGAAAAATAATTTAAAAAGTGATTGAAAGTTTTTAATCATCTTTAAAGTTATCTAGGTATGAGGAATCTTATGTTGTCAAGTGAGAAGTAACTGAGCGTTAAAGTCCTGGCCATAGATATAAATCTATGGCCAGGACTTTACCTTTGACCATATCATTTACAGTATAAGATATGCTTGATCAGCAATGAGCAACTAACTTACCTATGGGAAAATAGGGAAAACAAACACAAAATAATTTTAACAAAATGCTAGTTGAAAGGTATTTCTACCGAGGTAAATTTATTTTTATTATGTTTACCCTAGTGATATGGATCTTATTATTCGTAGGAAAGGATGGAAATAATATTTCGATAAAAAGTAATGCGACCATTAGGTATCAAAAAGTCCCGAGTTAGTTTGCCATTTCTGAAGAAGTATGCAAGACCTTTTTTTTTTTTTTTAATTCATTGATAAACAGAAATCTGCTTCGCAACAATACTAAAACTAAATTATACATCAGTCAAAACAATTAGATATCTTTTACAGTACTTTAACTCCTCTGGATAAAGGTGAATTGAAAATACTGTCACTTTATTTTTATTTCAGAAACCACGCTTGGCCTGAACACAAATGAAGATAATACGTTGATCAATAACTATGTTTTGGCGACTAAAGATTTGGTTGAAAATTATCGTGATAGAATACTTAAATTTTATTTATGTTTACAGTTTACGTTTAATTTAAGTTCTTTAAAGAAACCGCACGATATGCTGGTTAAAACGTTGAAAAGTATTTCTACCGAGGTAAATTTAATTTTATCATGTTTAGCCTAGTAATAATTATGGATCGTATTATTCGTAGAAAAGGATGGAAATAATATTACGATAAAAAGTCATGCGACCATTAGGTCCTGTATCAAAAAGTCTCGAGTTAGTTTGCCATTTCTTTATTGAGTCAGACAGACTCTATGAAGAAACAAACCAAACAAAATAATAAAAATTAGGAAATATCGACTTACGCAAGCTCTATGTAATTTAGTAATTTCGTTTTAAATTATGTTCAAGACTGACAGTCTTGAAAATACTGCTGCAACCAGTGGCGTAACTATAGGCTGGCAGGACCGGCCAAATGCCACCATGTAAACAAAAATTATTTATTCTGTAGGTATTAAATTCTTTGATCAATCTAGACGTATTTCTAATGTTAATTTATGTTTAAGGTTATACGGCGTAAATTAGAAAGTAAACAAATTACAAAGAACGGTCTTGGTGATGATACTGTACCAGGTAATAATTACATGTTAACTATTTGAAAGGGTTCTAGATTAAAAGTCCTTACACTACAATGCATACCGAAAGCAAATTTAGTTGGTTTAGTAGTTTTTAACTGACTTCTTTTTTTTTTTAAATATTACTGGAGTACTTCACACACGGTCATCTGATCCCAAGCTAAGCAGAAGGAGGAACTTCAGAAGGAGGATTTTTGGCTTTGAATATAAAATACATTGGTTTAATTTTTACATTGTTGTGTACTGTGCTATGGTAATCAGACAGCTGCTAAACATACTTCTCTCTCTCTCTCTCTTTCTTTGTTTTAGATAAAGGACATTGCTCTGCGTTCCTTCAGTGTTGGCCCTGGAGCCAAGAGCATCGGAAAATTATGTATTGTATTCTCTATCATTAGTAAACTCCTATACGATCTTATTTTTATAGCGGACTAGCTGTAGAATAGATATATTTAAAACAAAGAATCAGATTTTGAGGTTATAATTTAACCATAACAACGAATATTGTGTATAATTTTTCATTCACTCTGACAATGAGTAATGACGTAACTATGGTCACGTCAAAACTAGGGATGCAAATGCGACACCATTAATCGATATTTTCTAAGATTTACTATGGTCATACGTTACAAACTGTCTTACATCAAGTTAATATGTCATAACATTATAAGTATCACGTGTGTCTTTAGTTTACTTATAATAACACTCTTCTATACTTGTAATAATAATAATACACAATAGCATTTGCACATTATATTTTTTTTTTAATTAGTTTTATTGTAATGTATTTAGTAAAAATGTTTTTTTTTTATTTAATGAAGCTCAAAAGGAGATTACATCATAAGAAAACCTTGAATAATGATTATAGAGAAATAACTAGGTTTTGTTCACTGAATAATATTATTTTAACTACCTACATATTTAAAATCGAGTATGACCGCATTCATAAAGCATTCTTATTAGGTTTTTAAAAATACACTTATAGAAAAAAACAATCGATCGATTAAAAATTCAACCGATCAATTATAATTGATTGGTCATCCCTAATTCACTATCGACACGACATTAGGCGACTACTAATGTCATTGGCGTAAAATACTATTAAATGTACATTTTGGCAAACAGCTAGTCCGTGTTAAAGAAGTATTTGCAACTTATATAATAAAATAGACCATTATTTATCGTGTATTCAGATACTCTTTATTGCACAGGGCCTATTTGGACATTGTCTTTTCAACCACTGTTGGATCGAATGCTTTATTTAGCAGAGACACAGGATTCCTTTACATTGGATGAGATTCAGGATCACGTCAATATGAATAGTCGTATACATATCAAACAAACGTTAATTAATTATTATGTAATATTAATATAGTAAAACTGTTCTATAAAAGACTAGAAACAAAATTAGCATTTTTTTTTCCTTAACAAACGATTACCTACTCTTGTAGCTTTAAAAAAACTACAAAGAAAAATAAAAGACAGTTCGCAAAAATAAATAACAATATTTTACTCTCTGACGACATCAATACCAGCTGTGAAGATCTCGGATCAAACAACAAAGATGGTTCCAGAAATTCACTCACAGATGGCGTTACCAGTCACTCCGACAAACATTATACTGATTGCGATACCATTCACAAAAATTCCATTGATAATAATAGTTCAAAAAGTCTGGGTAACCAAGACTTACACAGTAAAATTTACATCTTTGGAGGACAGCCAGTGTTCCGGGTTAGCGGGGAAGTTAATTTCTAGTAGAACAAATACCCAATATGAACAAAATCAAGTGTCTTCAATAGTTAAACACTTTGCAAGTACTCAAGAAATCCTAAAGTCCTGTCATACATAGAAGATTCTGGTAAAAACTATCTAATTTTAGGAGTTGGTGAAAATGACACAAGTCCTACAAAATTATTTATTATAGTTTTGAGTCAGTTTCACTATTTAAATGTTTTAGTTTTAAGCGTCATAAGAAATGTTCATTTAAACGAATGGAAACTTAATCTTCTTCACAATTTATGTCTTAATACAAAACAAGTTAAATTCTTATCATATTCGCCTAGGAGAATGAACAAAGAAATGTATTTACGTAGTATTTGTTATAGAATTAATTTTTCCATTGATACGAATGATTACTCTTCTCAATGTATAATAAAAAATAATGTCAATTCATTAAAATGTACGTCAAAAAATCTCACAAAAAATGGTACCATTCCATTTTATTTTCCAGTAATAAATAAGTACGAATTAAATCAAACGAGAAATTTTAATATTACATCGAAATACAAGTGTAATGGAAACAGACCTAGCAGTGATTTTTTCGTTAGTAACGACAATGTTAGCAGCTCAGCCACTCTACTGCATCAAAATATCGCTGGCTTACTTAATAAAACAGATATTATACAACTTTATTTGTCTGAATTGTCAAATGATAATATAAACATAGATGTTCTTTGTTTTTCTGAAACGTTCATAAGGTCTGGTGATGAATTGAATGTTAACTTTAAGAATTATAAACTAGCTTGTTCATATTCTAGAAAAAAAAGAAAAACGTGGTGGTGTTTCTATTTTAGTGCATAAATTATTCGATTTTAAAAGTATTGAATACCACAAAGATCTATGTACTGAAAAAATATTTGAATGTTGTGGAATAGAGATCCCTGCTCTAAAATGTATTGTTATATGTATATACCGCATACCAAACTCAAACTCATTTTTATTTTTTGAAAAATTAGATCTCTTGTTGCATAAATTACTTAAGAGGAAGAAACGTGTTATAATAACTGGGGACTTGAATATTGATACTTTTAAAGAAAACAGTGATAACATTAAACTCAGGGATATTATTTCGAACTACGGTTTGTACTTACACATTGGAAACCAACTCGTCAACATTCTTGTTTAGACCAGATCATAAGTAATATTGAAAATTCTGTCGGAAATACCCACGAGCTATTCTTATCTGATCATAATACATGTCAAACGTTAAAATTCCCAGTTGAAGAGAAAAAGCCTGCCCTAAAATACTGGTATAATGTTAGTAGAGACTATTCTAACGACAACATCCGAAAATTAATAGAAGCCTTAGAAAACTTATCGTGGATAGATACACTCGAAAATAATGACGCTAACCAGAGTTTCAGTAACTTCCAAGAAAACTTCTTACTGTTTTATCAATTATGTTTTCCCTTAAGAAAAATAAAGATTTACGTAAATAATACAGCTCCAAAATGGATAACGAAGGGTATCAGGACTTCTTCAATTTACAAGAGAAAATTAAAATGACTGTTATATTTAAAAAGCAATGACATAGGTAACGAAAACATTATATTTAAAGTATACGAGAATACTAAAGCTTGTGTTAATTATTCCAACAAAAAATCAAATTTTTCATATATATTAAAATCCAAAAATAAAAATAAAGCCTCGTGGGATGTAATCAAAAATAAAATCGATTCACAAAAAACACAGAATCAGATCAAAGCACTAAATCAAAATGGTTCAGTTATGTATGAACCCGACGAAACCGCTAACGCTTTTAATGACTTCTTTATAACTACTTCAAATACAAGGATACAATCGACAACAAACCAGGGCTTGAAATACCGTTAAAAATATGGTATCGTTACAGCCTTTTGATGCAGATATCGTTAACTAATAAATAACGTTATAGTATTTAACGTTATATCTGGCACATTTTATCGTTAAAAATACGTAACTTTAAAATTAAGCTATCGAAAATTTTATCGTTATGATTTAGTTTTGTTACCGTCGCTCTCGTCCTTTCGTAAAAGAATGTCAGACTGCATCGACGCTAAGACTGTGCTGTACGATTATTTGCGTGTTTAATATTCTCTTTGCTATTATGTGTTGTGCTTGGTCTTGTGAATATACATGGTTGGTTTGTCCCCCCGTAACGTACAGACGTAAAAGCGAATTTGACTGAAGCCTTTTCTTTAGCCTCAAAATGGGCAAGTTCAATAAAATTATCATTGATTATTTTGTGAAGCAAATTTTCTATATTAGTTAAGCGTACGTAGCATATAACTATATTCAGTTTTATTTCAGCAAATCAAAGCATGTCACCTGACGTATTTGCATCGGACAAATGGAATAACCAATTCGAAATAGACGCGGCACTATAAAGCAAAACAACAAGGGATGGCTGGATCTAAGTTTTTATTATTTAGGGACATATTTTTATTGCTAGTTTGGCCGGTTCGGGCCAGCTTGGTCTAGGGACGGGAGGATAACATTTACGTTACTATTATTTATAATACGCGACGGGCCTCGCCGGTGAGGACGTAATATACGGCGGTTGTGTTTTGTAATGCTACTGCTAGCTAAATCGAATGCTTCTTGGAGAAGCGTTGTTTTATCATCGGGGTAGGAGAGAGTATGTCTGGGGCGTTTAATCTTAGATATTACGGAAGGTACGTATCGCGCGGTCGCTACGATTAGCGGGTTAGGGGCCATCCATTAATTACGTGATGTTTTCTTTGGCATTTTTTGACCCCCCCTCCCCCTTGGTGATACGTGGTGAGGTTTAAGACTACCCCTCCCCCTCCCCCCTATATCACGTGTATTTTTTCGCACCTGCAAAGAATCTATTTTTTTTATTTAAAAAAATACTGGTATAAGTATTATCTAATTTATTATAGAAAATTAAAGACTACTATAATAAACGTTCAGAGGTAGACAGAAAGGTTGCAGTTTGTTTATGACTGACATAAAAATAATGAAAGAAATGCGAAAAAGTTTTTTGTACTAGTAGGTACATGAACATTATTTAATGTACAATATTTTCGGACCACGGATTAGCAAGACTTTCTTCAACACCAATAACTGGATAAGCATCTTGCAAGTCGCGCTTGCCGAAAAAATAAGTACACGTGATATAATACTTTACCCCCCCCCCCCCTCCCCCTTGTGATATTTCGTGATTTTTTATGGACCCCTCCCCCCCCCTTTCAAGCCTCACATGATTAATGGACAGCCCCTTACGGTGGCTTTCGGAGGAGTCGAAGAATCGGATCGCGGCGCGTTTCATGAACTGCTTGATTGTTGGCAGCTTTAAGTCACAGTGCAACTGCAAGTTACGGACGTCTGAACCTGGGGCTTTACGTGGATGAAGTTCCTTGATCAGAGAGCGTACCTCGTCTACTGTTACCGGCGCGAGTGGGTGTTCCGTGTTGAACAAACAATTGTTCGCTTTTATCTAACAGGAACAGTTCAAGTATTTTTTTAACACCATGGTCGCCTATTGAAATCAAAATCAAAATCAAAATCAAAATATTTTTATTTCAAGTAGGCCTTTTTAAGCTCTTTTAAAACGTTAAATTACTGACTCTAGTTGCAGGTTCCAAAATGTCATTCCAATGGAGAAGAACCGGCAAGAAACTCCATTGGTTACTCTTTTAAAAAAAAGGTTAACATCAATGTATTAATACAAATATGCGACAACAGCGTAAATAGCAAAATGTTTAGTTTATTGTAAATGATAACATCCAAAATGGAAGAAAAATGAAA
Organism: Autographa pulchrina; assembly: GCA_905475315.1. Taxonomy (NCBI): domain Eukaryota; kingdom Metazoa; phylum Arthropoda; class Insecta; order Lepidoptera; family Noctuidae; genus Autographa; species Autographa pulchrina. Next base: position 6,955,656 of record FR997784.1, on the reverse strand, counting down.
AGGGACACGCAACAAATTTACATTGTTGTCACATTTACAAAGGTCGCCTATGCGAAAAGAATGAGAATAATAAAAAAAAGACTAAACTCAATAATTAAAAGAAGAAAATACAAATATCTAATTAAATAGCTTTACATACAAAAGATATGTAGTCCTAACTAAACCCTAACAGGAATGTCAAGGCATGTCAAAAAGTTTCTACGAATAGAGACCGTGGGGAAGCTAATCGAGAAAGATGAAACAACAAGATGAGGCAAATGAACTAACGGACCGCCAGGGAGGCCACATGTGCAGAAGGTCCTAAATCCACGCGCTTTTATCCTCTACATAGTCACTGATTTTATAATAAGCCTTTCCTATTAGTTTGGATTTCACGCACGTTTTAAACTTTTTGTTAGTTAAATGAATTAAACTATCTGGTAATTTATTATAAAAGCGAATAGAATTCCCTAGGAAGGATTTAGTATTTGTTTTAGTTAGTCTAAACCTTGGGACTACTAGTTTATTTTTACTTCTGGTGTTAATGTTGTGATAATCACTGTTGACACTAAAACTATCTAAATGTTTACGAACGTACATTATATTTTCCATAATATAAAGCGATGGCAACGTGAGAATACCTATTTCTTTAAATTTCTCTCTAAGTGATTCGCGGGGGCCCATACAGTAAATGGCGCGAATTGCTCGTTTTTGCAAGATGAATATAGAATTTACATCGGCTGCAGAGCCCCATAGCAGAACGCCGTATGACATAATGCTGTGAAAATACGCGTAGTAAACTAATTTTGCCGTGGGAATATCCGTGAGCTGTCTAATTTTCCGTACCGCAAATGCAGCTGAACTTAACCTTTTCGTCAATGCTTTGATATGAGCGCCCCATTGTAACTTAGAGTCTATAGTAACACCAAGAAATACCGTTTCGTTAATTAATTCTAGTTTTTTACCATCAAGCATTAGATTTAGATCCAAATGCGATCGAACGTTCGGAAGTGAAAATTTTAAACATTTTGTTTTTGAAGCGTTTAGTAGCAAATTATTCGCTGAAAACCAATCTGACAACACGTTGAGCGTACTATTTAAATTGGAATAGTCTTGCAATTTTCTGTTAATTTTAAAAATAAGAGATGTATCGTCTGCAAATAAAATTATATCCGTTAAATTAGACATTGTGAAAGGCAGATCATTAATATATGCTAGGAAAAGAAAGGGGCCTAAGATTGAACCCTGAGGCACGCCCATTCTTACTAAGGACCCAGGTGAAGTCACACCGTTTACGCCTACCTTTTGCTGTCTTGTTGACAAATATGACAAAACTAGATCTAAAGATTGTCCTCGTAATCCGTAGTATTTTAATTTTAGGATTAGAGTGTTATGATCAACGCAATCAAAAGCCTTGGAGAGATCACAAAAAATGCCAATGGCGTCTTGTGAACCCTCCCAAGCTCCCAAAATGTGAGAGACTAACTTAACCCCGGCGTCGGTCGTCGACCTTCCCTTAGTAAAACCAAATTGTTGCTCGTGAAAAATATTATTCTTACTAAAATGTGACATCATTTGGTCAAGGACCATTCTTTCAAATATTTTACTAAAAGCTGGAAGTACTGAAACTGGTCTATAGTTAGATGGATCATTCTTGCATCCAGATTTAAAAATAGGTATTACTTTACTGTGTTTCATTAAATCAGGAAAGGTGCCACAATCAACACAGTCATTAAAGATTTTTGCAAGAATCGGGGCAATAGTGTCAATTATGGATTGGAGTACTTTGACAGAAATTCCCCATAAATCTTCAGTGGTCTTTACTTTAAGCATACTAAATGTTTTCTTAACAATACTAGGAGATACATGAGTAAAATTAAAATTTGGAAAACTTTTATTTATAGATGTTTTTAATATTGATTCTGCTTTTGAAGAAGATGAGGGAAGAGACTTCGTTACCTCTACTGGTATATTTGAAAAAAATACTTCAAAAGCGTTAGCAACATCTGACTTGTCTGAAATTATTTTATTATTGATTTTCAAAGACAGGTCTGTATCTCTTTGAATACTATTCCCAGTTTCAGAATTGATGATCTTCCACACTGTTTTAATTTTATTATCAGATCCGTCTATACGCTTGCTGATAAGTCTAGATTTTGCCGCTAAACACACTTTTTTAAATACTTTGGAATAATTTCTAACATAGTTATGAAAATCAGGATTAGTGTTGAATGATTTTTCATCATAAAGACCGTAAAGAACGTCCCTACTTATTCTTATGCCTTTAGTAGCCCACTCATTAAATTTACGCTTAAAGTTGATTTTAACATCTTTTCGAGGACACGTTTTGTTAAACGATTCCCGTACAATACCAAATAGGGAATTATAATCTTTATTTGGAACTCCAGAAAAAGAATATTTAAAATTAAGGGCTGATGTAATATTATTTTTAAATGAATTTAGTATATGATTAGTTAAGGGCCTGGTTGAAATAACTTTAGCTACGGGTAATTTACTTTTAGCTTTGATAGTAACTAATTGACCCATATGATCAGATCTTACACCGGGTATTAATCTAGAGTTTAGCACTGAACTATTTGAAAATATATTATCAATGCAAGTAAGTGAAGTTGCAGTAATCCTCGTTGGTTCCTTAAAAATATAATTTAAATTAAATGACTTAAATAAAGATAAGAGCTTACATTTATCCGGCGAATCAATCAAGATATTAACATTAAAATCTCCACAAATATATATTGATTTATTATTGCGGCATAATTTACTTAAAATTTCCTCCATTATAATTAAAAATGATAACAAGTTAGATGAGGGAGGCCTATAAACGCAAAGAACAATAAGAGATTCTATTTCTGCACATGCTACCTCACATATGCGGTCAACAGAGAAAGAGGAGATGTCTTGACGTTCCTTGAACTTAAAATAATCTTTACATAAAATCAGACACCCACCCCCCTCAGCTGAAAGTCTGCTGAACGCACTGGCGAAATATTTCGAGTTATTAAATCTTTAAATAATAAGAGATCAGTAGGGCATGACGAGGTCTCTACACACATACTCAAATCAAGTGCGGCAAACATTTCACCAATACTTTCTCATACAATTAACTTATCTTTAACGCAGGGTGTTTTTCCTAATAAATTAAAAGTGTCGATAGTAAAACCTCTTCACAAAGGTAAAAGTGCACTAAACAAAACCAACTATAGACCAATCACACTCATATCAATATTCTCAAAAATTTACGAAAAAGTAATACATAGTCGATTAACACAATTTATTAATAAACATAACATTATCAATGAGGAACAAAATGGATTCCAAAAAGGAAAGTCGACTACATTGGCTGCATTTTCCCTCGCTAGATCTATAACAGATAATATAGATAAAAAACGGCTTGTTACGGTATTCTTTCTTGATATGAGCAAGCGTTCGATCTTGTTAGCCATAAAATCCTGCTTGACAAATGCGAACGCTATGGAATTCGAGGTCCAGCTTCAAAATGGCTACAGGATTACCTCTGCGATAGAGAACAATGTGTTGAAGTAGCTCATATCAATGAAAAACTAGTTAATGTATCTTACGGATCACTTTCACAACATAATGGATCAAGGATGCCACAAGGGAGTATCCTTGGACACCTTTTGTTTCTATTATATATAAACGACTTGCCAAGCGTAACAGATTATAATTGCGTACTGTTTGCAGACGATGTATCGCTAGTTATACCAGAAAATGATAAAATACTTCACAATCAAGAGGTTAATAAAACTGTCAATAATGTAATAGACTGGTTAAACAAAAATAATCTACAAGTAAACTTAACAAAAACTAAATTTATATAGTTTTCCAACTACAAACAAAAAGCTCAAAAAAACGATTTAACTTACAATAATAAGAGTGTTGGTAAAGATAAAAACATTAAATTTTTAGGACTTACATTAGATGAAAACTGTAGTTGGAAATCACATATCGATGCGATTTGCAAAAAATTAAACAGGTTTGTATACGCTTTGAGACAGCTACGTAATACAGCTAATGAGGAAGCAGACTTGAATGCTTATCATGGGTATGTAAGCTCTACCTTGAGATACGGTATACTTCTGTGAGGGAATTCGGTACATATACAAAGAGTCTTTTTAATACAAAAAAAATGTTTGAGAGCAATAACTGGTGAAGCATCATTTATAAGCTGTAGACCCATTTTTAAGAAATTGAAGTTTTTGACTTTGGTATCGATATATATTCTAGAGATCGGTATGTTTGTAAGAAATAACTCACACACGTTTACTACAGTCAGCAAAAATAGTAGATTCACGAAAAGGGACCATACTAAGTTAATAGTATAAGATCCCGTTAAGAACGACCTTCACCGAGATGCTTATTTAATGAAACGTATTTTATATTTAATTTAATATGTCAATAAATATAATGCATATGGGTTGCCTAGCAAATTTCAGTCCAGAGTATATTTAATTAATAATTAAAAAATAAAATATTTTTTTAAACATTTCACCGGTGTGATTATTAGATAAATTCTATACCAATCGAAAGTATGAAGCCCATAGAATAAGCAAACGTTAGGTTGCCTATTCTTTTCCGGTCACAACTATAGACTCGTAGATACTATGGCAACCCTATAGTTGTGACCGGAAAAGAATAGGCAACCTAACGTTTGCTTATTCTATGGGCTTCATACTTTCGATTGGTATAGAATTTATCTAATAATCATACCGGTGAAATGTTTAACAAATTTTTTTTTTTAAATTTTTAGTTAAATATACTCTGGACTGAAATTTGCTAGGCAACCCATATGCATTATATTTATTGACATATTAAATTAAATATAAAATACGTTTCATTAAATAAGCATCTCGGTGATGGTCGGTCTTAACGGGATCTTAGACTATAAAAAATGAATTTTGTAGAAGCACTCTTCATCACAGAAATAGCTACATAATGTGTATAAAAGTTTACAACCATATTCCCCAAATAATCAGAGAACTTCCATTGCGAGTATTTAGATCTAAACTTAAAGCATGGCTCATTGAAAAGGGGTTTTATACAGTCAATGAATTTTTCAATTTTAAATCTAAATGTAATACTAATAATAATTAAAAATAAGCTAGATTTATGGTTTATAACTTTATTTCTATATAATATAGTATTAATGTTGTACAATATTTGCATGCCTGTTAAAGGTGGATGTGTCGATCTTACTGTTTGTAACAACTTTTGTACCATATCCTTGGCAAATAAATATCTTATCTTATCTTACACACATACTTACATACATATAATCACGCCTCTTTCAGGGGTAGGCAAAGACCACTTCTTTCCACTTGCTACGATCCTTGTTTCGCTTCATCCACTTTCATTATTCCCTTCATACATGCTCTTTAGTTTAGGGTACTCTTGACCTGGCATTTTTTCAAAGTACAAACAATATAATTCTCTTACCATGGCTCGCGATGTCCCGCGTCGTCTAACTCCATCTTAAGGCATTCGACATCTACATGTAACATCTAAATGCTTACGTAGGTTACTACGTAGGCATTTAAATGTTACAAACATCTTTTTCAAGGTGTGAGAAAATAGCAGTATTTGCATAATATTATTTATTACTTATTCTTACATGAAAGTAAAAAAAATGGGAAACTATAGCTATATAAATAAAGTTTCGAGATGGGTTCAAACCATTTTCTTGTAAGTGATGTTTTGTTTTTAAATAATCATGTTTGAGTTAGTGTTTGTAGTTCTATGTGTAATGTATTTAGTGTCATTGTGGCTGAAAAGGAGTCCTTCGCCTCCGCCTTCGCCTCCGATTTTTCCAGGAGCTTTGCCATTTATTGGACATTTGAATCTCATACCACGAGACCCTATAAGTAAGTATCAATTAAATACATGTTCCTACAAAATAAATTAAACAAATCAAAAGTATTTTCTCCCTTCCTCAAAATTTCAGTAAATAACTAGATGTTCTAATTAGTATTACACTAAAGTGTCTTTTTTCAGGTATGTGGAAATGGGAAAAAAGTTTACACGAGTTTTCTTCGAAAAATGGTGGCGTTGCTAAAATACTCTTTTGCACTAACCCCGTATTTGGTAAGTTGATTTTGTAGGTAGATAACACAACGACTAAGTTTTTTCTTGAATCCACAAAGATCCATCCATTTTTTTCTTGTTCTTTGGCAATAATAAATGAACAATGAAACACTTGCTATTTTTGTTGCAGTGATCACAGACCCAGATGATAGTTTAACTATTGCCACTACTTGTTATAGTAAGGCTGCTGTATACGATTTTGGAAAAGAGTTGTATAATAGAGGCTTAGTCACTGCAAGTGGTAAGTACACTTAAGGCTAAGGCCGCACTACGGTTTTTTTCCGCAAGCGCAAACACGACGGTTAAAAATTAGTCGCGGAAAATAACGCGGCCGCTTCCATTAGTTCCCTTTACTCACAAAATGCGGCGGTTTAGCCGTAGTGTGGCCTTAGCCTAATTCAGAAAAAATAAACATTCAAGAAACCCCTGACCTATTTATAGCCATTCTACACCAAATAAAAGTTGCCAACTTTTGTGTTGTCAACACGTGGTGATTACATTAGTTTAAGTAAAACTAAGTTTCCATTAAAGAAAAAATGCCCACTTTTGTGTTATCAACACAATATTGGTGACAAAACTTGTCAAAAGTTTCAGTGTAAATGCATCTTTATAAGATTGTTGATACTAACTTAAAATAAGAAGAGGTTTTCAATTCGATGGTATGTTTTTTTGGTTTTTGTTACGCGGTATATCCTTCAATTGAGTATCGATTCCAAACGTATTTGCCATCAATAGGGTATACCTCAGCTGAGGAGGTCCATAATTTCATGACAGACTTTTTTACATTTATGGGTAAATAATTTTCAGAATCAATATGGAGAGCACACCGTAAACTAATAAACCCAGCCTTCAAACAACAAGCCTTAAACTCACTTCTAGATATATTTAGTGAACAGGCTCGAACATTGGTATCTAATTTAGAAAGAGAAGCTGGAAAACACTCTTTCGATGTGGAACCATATTTGGTTTCCCATTACATCAAAACTGCTAGCCGTAAGTAGAAACTATGTATCAAAAACTTATATCTTGTGCCTTATTTTTTTATGTTCAGTTGTAGTTTTAGCTTCAGTGTATAAGTCTCTTGCGTCTGCCCCCCTAACAAAGGGATGTTCAAAACCTTAACGCTGATTAAATCGCTCAAATGTGTGGACCTTAATGATATTAAAATGAAATGTCATTTCCATACATTTAATGTTACATAAGCTTGTAAAAATAACACTTGACTACAAGTCCTGGTTAGGCTTTAAAATACTTCCTAGACTCAGAATGTATTCTCAAAATGTTAAATAATAATAATACTACGTTTTAAATTTTAGTGAAAGTCCTGAAATAATAATTGATATTTCTAATTGTTCATCATTTTTCTTTTTACAGAAACGACACTAGGACTTGAAACTGGTGACGATAGTATAATATCTAAACATTATGGTCCTGCAACGAAAGACCTATTTGATATTTATCTTGACCGGTTTTTGAGGCCTTGGTTGCATTTACAGAGCATATTCAAGATAAGTTATCTGAAGCAAAAACAAGACTATCTCATGAAAATTATTAGTGACATCTCTAATTCGGTAATTAAGTTCTTGCATTATTATTTCTACTTATACCTTTCCATTTATTCTCACTGGTTTTATCCGGTTATAAAGTAGCTGTCAATTCATATTTACAGTTCACAAACTATAAACACTGGCCTGTTGGTCTAGTGGTTAGTGACCCTGACTGCTATACCAGAGGTCGTGGGTTCCACCCAGGACAAATGTTTGTGTTATGAGCATGATCAGTTGTTATGTTCCGGGTGTAATTTATCTATAATATATATGTATATAGAAATATAGGAGTATGTTTATCAGTTGTCTGGTTACCATAGTCACATGAGTAGATAAACGGAACAGAGGCAAAGCTTCTTAAGAACGTGCAAAATTGTTTCCTATTTTGTTAGGGTTGTCACAATAGGTGAAGACAAATCAAGACAAATCAAACAAAACGTTTTTTAAATAGTTTTAATAGTCAGTATGATAGAATATATAATAGTATGATAGAATAGTTTACAAATTACTTACTCTAAGAATTTTCTTTTTATAGTTTTTGTTTTTTTTTTTTTAATAAAAAATACCTACCGTGTTGTACAAATTACTCTCTTCTTATTATAAAAAGGATCATACAATAAAATAAAGGTACTTGCTTGAAAAAGTAATAACCAAATATTTACTTACCTAATTGTACTCCTTGGGATAGTTAAAGTATGATATATTTTTGTTTTCTCTATTATTATTCATACACACGGTACAATAAACAACCATTATTATTAATATAATACCACGTTTTTACAACTAAACTTATAAAAACTTAAACTTGCAACTAACAAAACAAACAGCGTGCGTCGGACTGACCCTTAGATTGTACACTGGCTGTGCCAGCGTAAACTGGTTTTTTCCAGTCTCGCCGCGTATGTGACAAGCGGCCAGTGGTCACGCACACATGCCCCGCGCGCTTGTGTGCGTGCAACCGATTCGAGCGGTTGTTCGAAGCTTTGCCTCTGTTCCGTTTATCTACTCATGTGCCATAGTACAGCTGCTCTGCTTACTCGTAGTTTGGGATCAGATGACCATGTGTGAGATGTCCCAGGATATTTATCTATTTATCTATTAATTTATTATAAATTATTGTAAATATATGACGTGACTGTTTATATCATATCTGCAACCAATTTACTGGCTTAAAAATTCACTCATGACATCTAGTACAAAAAGATTAATAGATAGATAAAATCAAAGACTTTTGTTGTCTTTGGATAAAATATTCTTAATTATACACCATTAAAATGAAAAAAGTTACTTAATAATAAAGTACAGTCACAGTGAAGAGTACAATGGCGGTCTTATCGCTAATAGCGATATCTTCCAGACAACCTTTAATACACCTTATAAAGAAAGAATTTGTGTAGCCTTGCAACCTATTGTTCTAAATTAGACGCAAAATCAATCTGTACCTGTACCATGGACTCATAAAGTAGTGGAGTTACCGTTGTGAAAGCGAGACGGCGCACTATACCTACTGCAAACTAAAACTACAAAGGCGAAAATCCTGCTTTTGGAGCTCATAATAAGCGCGCGGAAAAATACCTAAAATACATAACTTGTGGGACTACAAATATAAAAATTGAAAATTCATTGTTTGAAATTCCGGGAAAAAAAACATTATTTTACCAACAATTAGGATGTAATTAGACAGTAAACAGCTTGATCAGATAATAATATTACAATTTATTGTAATTTTTTGCGACAACTAAATCTGGCTGTATCTGGCTGGCTAGTATCTGGCTGGTTTTGGTATCATTGAAAGTTTAAATTATAAAGAACATAATTCTAAATTCAAATTAGGAAAATGTGTGCTTTGCATTTGTTTTTCACACCGTCAAGATTAGTGAATCTAATGAAAAATTCGATGCATTTTAAAATTTTACTACAAAAAAGGTAAAAATGAAACGCAAGCCGCGAAAAAAAATTGCGATGTTTATGGACCTAGTGCAGTGTCTGTGAGAGTAGCACAAATTTGGTTTAAGCGTTTACAATCCGGAAATTTTGATGACAAAGATGCACGTCGCTCTAGTCGCCCTATTACGGATAAAATGGATGCCATTTTTGAAAAAGTGGAGCTAGATCGGCATATCAGTAGTTACGACGTAGCTGAAGAACTGGGAATTGACCACAGCACAGTTTTGGCACATTTGAAAAAAGCTGGGTACACAAAAAAGCTCGATATTTGGGTACCTCACGAAATCACTGAAAGAAACCTAATGAACCGTGTACTCATTTGTGATTCTTTACTACGACGTAATGAAACCGAACCATTTTTGAGGAAGTTGATAACTGGTGATGAAAAGTGGATCACGTACGACAAGAACGTGCGAAAAAGGTCGTGGTCAAAGGCCGGTCAGGCTTCACAGACTGTGGCAAAACCCGGGTTAACTCGCAACAAGGTGATGCTGTGTGTGTGGTGGGATTGGAAGGGTATTATTCATAATGAGCTGTTACCACCAAGCAGGACCATCGATTCTGAACTCTACTGCGAACAACTGGGATTAAAGCAAGAAGTTGAGAGAAAGCGGCCGGAATTAATCAACAGAAGGGGTGTGGTTTTTCATCACGATAACGCTAGACCTCACACATCTTTAGCCACTCAGCAAAAATTAAGAGAGTTTGGCTGGGAGGTGTTAATGCATCCGCCGTATAGTTCTGACCTTGCACCTTCAGATTTCTACCTGTTTCGGTCTCTTCAGATTCTTTAGGCAGTGTCAGGTTAACATCACGAGAGGACTGCCAAAACCACTTGTCGCGGTATTTTGATCAGAAGTCCCAAAATTTCTATAGCAATGGAACCCTACCTACAAGATGGCAAAAAGTTATCGAACAAAATGGTACCTACATACTTTAGTTAAATGTAAATAAACTATATTAAAAAATGCTTTGAATTTTCTTAAAAAATGCGAAGAAACTTTTTCCCCGACCTATTATATAATAATTTATTTGTAGAAACTTGGTTATCATCATCGTTCATTGCGATTGCCGAGCTATCGTGGGTAGGCGGGCGAGGAGAATTAAGAACAGCGACACTCCACCGAACACGTTTTGCTTCAATGCGGAGCCACCAGATTCCTCTTCATCCGACGGCCGCGAGCAAAAGAGCCAGGAGTTGCGTCAGTGTCAAGAAACGTCAACCCGCTTGTCATGTTTCAGCAGTTCCTTTTCACGTTTCTTAACACTAGAAATAGCGAAGCGCCTACATATTTATTTATAATTTCTGTTAATTTATTACATTATTATGTTTTAGATTATAAAACAACGGAGAACGGAACTGAAACAAGAAAAAACTATATATTATAATATAACTATAATAATATATAATAATAAAAAATAAATAATATATAATAATATAACTATATATAAATATATTATGCAATAATAATAATTATGTGTTTCGTAGAAAAAATAAATACAATAATTAATACAATAATGAATACTAAAATAGTCACCGTTGTCATGCGGAAACATCGTTTAGTAAATACGTAAATTAAAAAAAAAACGTTTTTTTGTGATTTGTCAAATCTATAATTTCTAAAAAAAAATTTGTTGTCACAAATCTTGCTAATTTTCATATAATAAAATACTTCTCCGTTTCAGATAACTTCACACCACTTTTAGACCACATGTTAGATTTAGCTGATACTAAAGCCTCCTTCTCAGACGATGAGATCAAAGACCACCTTAACACAATGCTAACTGCTGCTTATGATTCAACTGCTAAATCTCTATATTTCACATTGATTTTGGTAGGATCTCATCAAGATGTACAATCACGAATATTTCAAGAGTAAGTCTTTCCTCTTTATTTATTACTAGCTGTGCCCGCGGTTTCACCCGCGTAAATACCTATATTCCGTCCCCGATGTCTTTATAGTTATTTTGTTAAACGGGGCGGAGATGAATCCAAAAAATTAAAGATTTTGAAAATCGGTCTACCCGTTCTTGAGTTATGAATGGTGTAACTAACACCTCGCGGTTCCATACCTATCTCGTACTACCTCTTTAACCCCGTTACGTCGTTAGATCCCCTACTAATTTGTTAATAGTAAACTTACTATGGAATAATAAACATTAACAAACAACTTTTATTCCCGAAAGGCTAAATTGCAATTATTATAAATTCGCTTATTATTATTATGCATTATTAGACATTTTTCAAATAACTTACATTTTTAAACTTGTGAGATCTTGCGAATGGAATGTCCAAATTGAATAATTCAAAAAGTCATATAATGGTATTGAAGCAGACTCAAATATGAAGTCATTTATTTTGATAAGGATTAATTCCAAAGTATAAATAGAAGAGCTTTTATAGCGGTGGCATTTATATATAAGGTGCTATAAAAACATCTGCCACGGCTTTAATGGGAGGTAGTATTGTGTTTATAGATTACAATAGTATAGATAAATTATTGATTATTTATCATATTTTTTTTCATACAAAAAAAATAACGTATAAATTTGAATTGATTTATTAGTATAAAACCATCCCGTGTCCTAAGCTGTTGCCGCTCCGCACCGAATTCACGTAATTTGTGAACCACGTTACGCAGAATAGAGTCAATGTTAATTTAACAATTTTATTTTCTAAAATTTAATTAACTGTTCCGGGGTACGAAAGTTCTTCACTATTGTAATCTATAAACACAATACTACCTCCCATTAAAGCCGTGGCAGATATTTTTATAGCACCTTATATATAACTATTTTTTTTTTAATGAAAAACACTTACTGTGACATAACTATAATATTTAGACATAATATGCTATCTTGATATTTTTTGTAGATAATTATATTATTATGTTCTGCAAAGACGTAGTACATTATTTTGTTCTATAATCAATAGTTTTCACAGCGCACGCGATGTAAGAAAGTTTTTTGATAACTTTTTCACACCTTGGGTTACATTATTGGAGTTTTAGTATGGATCCCTAACTTTTCTGTAAATTTAGCCTAGCCTATGTTCACCGGAGATAGTGTAGCTTCTCAAAAGTGAAACAGTTTTTTAAATCGGTCGAGTAGTTTCGGAGCCTATTCTATGCAAACTTAAAAACAATCAAATATTTCCTCTTTATAATGACGATGACGATCTCCGTGGTCGAGTGGCGTAAGCACCAGTTTTAAGATGTCGCTAGCTCTGAGGTCCCGGGTTCGATCCCCGGTCGGGTCAATGTAGAAATCAACTTTCCTGCATTGTCTCGGGTCTGGGTGTTTGTGGTTCCTTCGTTGTTTCTGAATTCCATAACACAAGTGCTTTAGCTACTTACTTTGGGTTCAGAGCAATGTATGTCATGTGATGTTGTCCGCATTTATTATTTATTATTAAAATAATATTAGTATAGAAGTATAAAAAAAGCTTCTGAATAACAAAGAGCAATAAACCTGGTAATTAATATGATCAGACTTTTTTAACAGATTTTTTAAACTTTTTACTTACAGAGTGCACGAAGTTTTAGGAACAAAAGATAGAAATTTGAACAAGTACGATCTACAAAAACTTGTGTATTTGGAAGCTGTGATCAAAGAGACTTTGAGATTATACCCGCCTGCACCAAGGATCGCAAGATACATCCATGTAGATGTCAAGCTAAGTAAGTTTATGGTTATACTAACTGTGCCCCGCGGTTTCACCCGCGTGAATGACGATTCATACACTATCTTAGTAAATTATAGTCTTTGTGTTATTCCGATGCATAAGCTACATTACTGTAAAGTTTCATTACAATCCATTCAGTAATTTTTGAGTGGAATAGTAACAAACATCCATACATCCAAACAAACTTTCGCATTTATAATATTCGTAAGGATCCTATTTTGTCAGTCATCATCAGTTTGGTTTAGTTTACAGACAAGAATGGCAGTTTCCAAAATTAAAAAGCAAGTAATTTAATATCAATTCACATTATTTTCTTCGATATAATTTATTGGATACGATTAAGGCATTAAAGGTAGCCAATATTCATTGTATAATAAATGATATTCATTGTATACTAAAGCCCCGTATTCATTATAAACATTTGTTGCACAACAGTTGCTCAAAACCATTGTTTCTCTATATCTAAGTAACTGGACCTCGATTCAACTATTTTAAATGCATCCAGTGCATGCATGCAGTGGTTGGTCACTGTACTTGTTATTGTGCCTAATTTTCGTATTCAGATAAGCCTACAATAAAATCTCAATGAACTCTCGAAGAGAATGATTGTAATGACCAATTAATGATCGTAAAAATTACCAAATCAAGCATGTCACTCGGTCAATTCAAGCAACTCTTAAATAGCTGAATCGAGGCCCTGGCTGTTAACATATTTTTACAGCGTCTGCGTCAAAATTTTGCCTGAGGAAAAGATTTGAGAAACTACGTCTCATTCATCATGTTTCTTGTTTTTATCTTTGTATGAAGAATTCCACAATGTTGTTTTAGATTGAAAAAAAAAAAAAAACTATAAATTCATTTTTTTGTCATTGGCCACTACTCAACACGTCAACAAATTGATGATAAACCGATTTCCTCGCTCGCTGGGCGTCAACTCTGCAACACAAGAGTTGCCCGCTACATGTTGACAGAAACACGGCAACATGTTTATAAACAAAGGTTTCCAATGAACCCCCTGTTCATTGGAAACCTTAAGGAATTTGCATACAATTAAAATCTCAAGTCATTAATGCATCATAATCACGCTTAAAATATCCAACATATCCGTGTTTTAATAGCCAAAATTATAGGTAAATAAGTTTTTTATTTTGACTACAAACTAGTTAATGTAACAATTTTTGGATATTTAAGAGGTGTTTGACCTCATGGGCTTATTTTATCTTGCGTTTTTCATTATGACATCTTCCGACTTGGTAACCATTTACTAACGTCGTTGACGGCCAATTTTTTGTTATTTATTTATTTATTTTATTACACTTTCAAATTTTATGACGCTCTGTACTTTGGAATGGACTATGTTACCCAACAGGTGGGTCACCGTTTTTGTCACTTTTTTTGCTATCCTTCCGTGAGAACTGACTGCCTTCAGAAACTAATATCGTTTATATTTAGTGCTCTATAACTTCTAGAAAAAAGAAAAAAGTGTATAAGGCGAGTGTGAATGAAAAAAGTCCAGGTCAAGAATACCCTAAAGAAGAAAGAAGAGCATGTATGAAAGAAATAATGAAAGTGGACAGAGCGAAACAATCGTGTTAGGATCGTAGCAAGTGGAAAGAAATGGTCTGCGCCTACCCCAACAAGGACGTGATTATAATAATATGTATGTATGTATAAATTCTAGAAAACTACGTACTGCCAGCTGGATCCTCGGGAGCCATATCAATACACGCTATCAACCGGCATCCGATGTGGGGCGCGGACGCGGATCAGTTCAGGCCTGAGCGATGGCTGAACCCTGCCTCCTTGCCTGACAACCCCAATGCATTTGCCAGCTTTAGCTTAGGCAGACGTAACTGCATAGGTAATTGAAAAAGTTCTCAACTTTCTTTAAAAATACAAATACGTATAGATTTTTTTTTTTCGGAAAGCACGTTAAACAGTAGGTCCCGGCTGTCATACATAGATCTTTGGCAGTCGTTAAGTCAATTCTGACAACCAGTCTTACTATGGGATACTGTGTTTCCCAGTAAAATGGGTTGTAGAGGTCAGATAGGCAGTCGCTCCATGTAAAATACTGTATTCAGCTGAATCCGGTAAGACTGGTAGCCGACCCCAACATAGTTGGGAAAAGGCTCGGGAGATGACGTATAGATTTTTTTTTTTTTTTAACAGTTTAATTCTAATAATTCGGTCAATTACTGGGGTAAAACTAGTAGTGTTCAAAGTTGCTATATGGCAATCACTTGCTTAATGCTATATGCTTTATATTTTAAGCATGTTATTTTATATGCTTTATTATAAGCATGCTTATTTTATAAGCGTACTGCGACTGCGACTGCGTACGTGCGAACGTGCGACCGTGCGTAGGTACCTACTTTTACGGGCGCCAAACGGGCGGGAGCGCCGAGCGACTATAGGTAGCAACCACTGTGCATCGCGTTTATGAATTTATTATGATAAAACGGAACAGAAAAAAAACAATGGACTTTCCTTCATACTTTCCAGGCTTAGGACTGTCTATAATTGATTTGATTAAGTGTTATGAATAACCTATCACTGTTTATTTACATTAAAAAGCACGAAGTAAAATAATATTACGTGAGCCGCCCGAGATCGCGGATAAGCAAAATCGCAAGCGGTGCACACGACCGAAAGCATGCGACGACTGGCCGCCCGGCCGGCCCGCCGCGCTTGCTTAATGCTTAATATGCTTATATTGCTTTTTCATTCATGCTTTGCCTGCGATTTTGTGATGCGCAACTGACAGAGACAGAGAGTGCGATGTAAATAAGCATTAAGCAAATAGCAAGAAGTGAGAGCCATGATAGCATTTGCTATTTGCTATGTATGAAAAGCACGGTGCTTTATTTTGCTATATGATATATTAACCACCACTAGGTAAAACACACTGGCTTTAGATAATATTTAAATTGTCAATTGCAGCTATAGATATCAAAATCAGTGGTTTAAACAAGCGTCTCTGCTGCCTTCTTAAAAATGAATTTAAGTAATAATCAAGAAACGAAACTGTCATGTTTTGAACACTAACTATTCGAAGAAACATCATACGATTCACGGTTTTACTTTTTTCAGGTAAAGGTTATGCCATGTTGGCATTGAAATCAACTCTGGCGCATATATGCCGACGAGACCACATCATAAATCGAACGTCTAATCTACAGACAGTTTGTCAGGCCTTTCAAAGCCCAGTCAAGGGAAATCATTTAAGCATACAAGTCAGAAATTGATGAATACATCATCTTTTGTAAAATGACTCCAATATTTAATATACATTTTTAGGAAAGGAGGTAATTTTGGACTCAAACGGAGTCCTTAATCATGAGGTGTCTAGTTGTATCTAGTAGCCTTGAAAATGAGGTACAATCAAGAAAATAATACATTACATACAATACAGAATTAATAAATAGTATTTAGATAATTTGACGGGCCTGTTGGTCTAGTGGTTAGTGACCCTGACTGCTATACCGGAGGTCGTGGGTTCCATTCCCACCCAGGAAAAATGTTTGTGTGATGAGCACGATCATTTGTTCTGTGTCTGGGTGTAATTTATCTATAATATGTATGTATTTAGAAATATATAAGGTGCTATAAAAATATCTGCCACGGCTTTAATGGGAGGTATTATTGTGTTTATAGATTACAATAGTGAAGAACTTTCGTACCCCGGAACAGTTAATTAAATTAGAGAGACTAAAATAGTTAAATTAACGTTGACTCTATTCTGCGTAACGTAGTTCACAAATTACGCGCAATGTGACGCTTCGTCAATGAAAACAACTGCTATCTCTTTCCATCTTTTCTGTGAATGAAAACTGTAATCAGCTGACTAGTTCGTCACTACATAATCTACTAGGTACGCAATAATACGCAGGCATACAAGTGTTTTAAAAGTGCAACTACTTACACGGGATGGTCTTATACTAATAAATCAATTCAAATTTATACGTTATTTTTTTTGTATGAAAAAAAAAATTATAAATAATGAATAATTTATCTTCACTATTGTAATCTATAAACACAATACTACCTCCCATTAAAGCCGTGGCAGATGTTTTTATAGCACCTTATATAAGTATGTTTATCAGTTGTCTGGTTACCATAACACAAGCTCTGCTTAGCTTGGGATCAGATAACCGTGTGTGAGATGTCCCGGAATATTATTATTCTCTTTATTTTCTTTAAATACATACAAAATACATTTTTAAATATATACAATAATAACTAAAAATATACATTTAAAAATATAAAATGTAGTTTCCAACCGACATCGGAAACAGGGCCCAAGCTGCCGGTGCTTAGGGCTCCAGAGAGAGGAACCTCCTCACAATACGCGCCGTGTCGAGAAGTACCGCTTTCTGCATCAAACCCTTGACCCAGGCGCTATTATTATTATTATTATTTCTTATTTTAATATTGAAGATAAAAATCTTAATTGAACGATGTTCGACTCTATTTAATAGCAATAAATCTGTAAAGATATTAATAACTGTTTTATTGAAAACCTATTTTGTGAGATAATACTTTGTACTGCAATTCACTTACCATAAAACTTTGTTGTGTTTATTACGCCTTTTATACACGAGACGACGCAAGTCTTCGATTAGTTTTTAGCACGGAGGTTTTTAGTCTTTAATCAACTACCACCATACAATCCTTCCTTCATAAATGTGTTCTCTTGTCAGTTTTGATGTAATAATATAATAATAATAATATTCCGTGACAACTCACACACGGCTATCTAATCCCAAGCTAAGCAGAGCTTGTGTTATGGTAACCAGACAACTGATAAAAATACTTTTATATTTCTAAATACATACATATTATAGATAAATTACACCCAGACACAGAACAAATAATCGTGCTCATCACACTAAGATTTGTTCTGATTGGGAATCGAACCCACGACCTCCGGTATAGTTAGGGTCACTAACCACTAGACCAACAGGCCCGTCTCTGATGTAATTTTTATTGTGTTTCTTTGTTTATGTATTTGTTTAGTTTAAGTATGTTAGCCTGTAACTGTACACTGTAATTATTTTATCTTTCATTCCGTCCACTGGTTTCCTGAAAGACATTGCCCTGTGCAATAAGGCCATCCTTGTACCACTCCTTTGTTTCTGTTTTTTATTTTAAGTTTTCGTTTTTACTGTATACAATAAGGAATAAATAAATCCCTAAAGGTTCGTAGGCATCTTTCGGAACTAAAGTTGTCCGATATCGGAGATCTGCGATACCTCGTGTACGAAGGCCCTTTAATAAACTATATTATTATCGTCTAAAGTTTTTATAAATATTTATTCAGATTTTCCTCGTTTTTCTTCTTTTATAAAATGTAGTTACTCAATGTAAAACCTCATTTAAAACTTTAGAAAAAATATGTTTAAGTAAAACATACATAAAAAGACTGTAAACCATCATAAATACCTCTTTTCTCTATGCTACTCTAGTTCGTTATGTCGTTAGTCCATAAAGCGTTTTGACATTATACAAAACGATATCGGCATCTGACACCGATACGATACCGCGGCAAGTATCTGATATCGGATACGTAGTATATGTATCAATATGTCTCGGTAAGAATTTTGTGAGTCCAATATCCGATATCGGATTAGATCGGATAATGTAAAGACAGGGACATGTTTCATACATTTTAGTTGCCCCCGATATTGTATCGGAGTCCGATACCGATTTCGTATCGTATAATGTGAAACCGCTCTCACTTCGTTAGCCCTAATCTATGGTATTATGTGCTTAATTTAGATTACTACGACTGAATGGTGTTCCATGAATAGGATTAGTCAGTAGTATATGTTCCGTCAATTAATGCGTAATAATTTTCGTTGAATATGAAGAACCTTTTTTTCGCTTAAATAACAATTAACGGCGAAATTATGTTATGGTAACTTTTGTCCTTATTGTATTAAAATAAACCAATATTTCACTTTCAATAAATGTATTATGTCACAATGTCAGTACAATTTTTATTCCTATTCTTAAATACTAAAATAGGTAATAGTGTCTCAACACATCAAAATTATTGTCTAAAAAATAGCTGAAGACTTATGAAATTAGTTGTCAAAGATTGAAAGTGAAATTCAAGTATTTTTACTCCATTGTTGACTAGGAGGGTTATTTTTTCAAACTTTTCTAGTAATGAATATAGTAAATTTTCGCAATTATAGGTAAAATAATTAAAAACAAACAATTGACAACAAAAACAATTGACTATTGGATTGATATACCCTTTCGGCAACACAATGTATTTCATATTTCTCAGTGTCATCCCGAATTGTTATTCTGTTATTCAGCTTTAGATACATCATAAACAATATTTACTGGCCCGTAAGTTTGTCTAGTGGTTAGTGACCCTGACTGCTTTACCGGAGGTCGTGGGTTCGATTCCCACCCAGGACAAATCTTGGTGTGATGAGCACGATCATTTGTTCTGTGTCTGGGTATAATTTATCTATAATATGTATGTACTAGCTGTACCCGCGACGTTGTTCGCTTATATACCTAGCATTCATCTTTATGAATAACATTATGTTGGAAAAATAGTTTAAAAGTGGATTAAAGTTTTTAACCAACTATAAAGTGATCTATGGGGAAGCTTACGTTTTCAAGTCAGAAGCGAATGCGTAAATTTCCAAGCAAATGGCCAGGACATTTACGCCTGAATCACTTTACGGTATATGCCATGCACTTTTGTTCCTCCATGATCAGCAATGAGGAACAAACTTACCTACGGAGATTAGTAAATATAAACACTAAATAATTGTAAGTTTATATATCGGTTGAGAAAAAATTCACGACTTAAAGATGTCGTTTATTGCGACTAAAAATACAACAAAATGTTACAAATATTTTTTTACTTAAAAACGATACGTTAGTAAAACACAAAAAGAGTTATCTCTACTGAGATTTGAACTTGGGTATCAAAAAATTCAAACTTATATAAGAAAATGGACGCATGAAAAAAAAATACAAACATTAACAACCGGAATTGAACTTGCAGCAAGATCACTCATTTCCAATCGTTCAACCGCCAAGCTGTTTACTTTGATAGCTAGTTCACTAAAATATAGGTACTAATCAAATTGAAGATAGCTACCTATGGCTACCTCAGTCTGCCATGGTTACCCTCTTGTTTATCTGTCAATAATGTCAATTTATGTGTGCAGTTGAGAAAATGATTTTGGAAATTTAAAGCTCCACCCCTTATCAGCTAGATTCAATAGCATGTTTCAACATAGCTAACAACCATCTACGATTTCTTGAAAACAACCTCTCAATTTTTTTTACCATTCGATTAAGTAGTTTATGTTTGATACTGTAACATAAAATCTGACCCCCGGCAAAAGAGAGTTGTAATGCAATTACTGTACTGAATTGCGTGTTGTAATATTTAACTTCTTGAACTCACTAAATTAATCATATCTTTTGATAGCGTGAACCGATTTCGATGAAACAAAAACTAAGTTATACCTCAAGTTGTGTATAATTTTTGTATATAAACATTGTCTGCATTGAATTCGTAGATTTTACGTGATGTGTGCACAAACAAACATGTAAACAGACAAACAGACAAAAATTTCAAAAATTATGGAAATGGGTTCTGTTAGTTATCCTTTAACACGCTGGCTATTTTTTTTTTCAATTTCTTCAATGTACAAAAATGACTTTTCTACAGATTTATTATATGTATAGATGTAGAAATATATAAGTATGTTTATCAGTTGTTTGATTACCATAACACAAGGTCTGCTTAGCTTGGGATCAGATAACCGTGTGTGAGTTGTTCCGGAATATTATTTATTATTATTTTTTTATTATAATATTATTCTAAGATCTAGTTCAAAAAGATTCTATTAAGAAAATAATCTACGAGTAAATACTTTTTGCACCTTTTAGCTTATCGCGACAACCTTAAGACCTCAATCGTAGGAATTGCGCGGAAACTCATTAAGTGTAATTTAAACTAGAATGATAATAGTTCATACCTGTTAACTTATAATTACCGTTAGATTATCCTTGAAATTTTAATTAGCTACATAGAACAAATAAAAAAGTTAAGCAAAACTACTGCATATTATGTTGGAAAAAAGACCACAGATATTTTTGTAGGGATAGTGCCATAATTTGACTGTAAGAGCGTTTTCACATTATCCGATACGATATCGATATCGGACACCAATCTAGCTGAGGGATGAATGTATGAATTTTACGAATCCGATATCCGAAATCGGATCGGATAATGTGAAAGACTGGTACATGGTAAATGTGTAAATTTGGTCTGTAGACATGTGAAGAAGGGCCAACGAAAATTTGTTAAAGAGTTGTTCTCTTAAAAAAATAGTTTAAATAAAAAAAAATACTTAGCTATGAATGACTAATAACGAAAAACCTCCTCGTTTATATAAAAAGGTCGGATTAGTTATACCATTTATACCTCAAAAACGAGTTGAACGATTCTCGTGATCTTTTATTTGTCGGATTTGTATCTGTCCCGAATAACGGAATAACTATAAAAACGTAGCACGTATAAGTGGTAGAAACAAAAAATAAATTAGAACTTTGTAAAGTCAGTATTAAAATAATTCAAATAGTTTGTGTTGACATTTCTGCTATTATATTATCAATAGACGATTTATTTTTTCTTTTCCTCTTGGTGTGCTTGTGTATCTTAGAGAAATTACTAAAGCATAGAGGGAGCGAACAAAATAGACACAAATTACGATGAATCCAAGCTCCTCTCTCTTATGGTGCAGATTGTATATATAAAAGAGACAAACATATATGGACTCATATATGCTTAAAGCTAAATGGACACTCCGAAATTGTCAAATGGTCATATTTGGTCTCTTACTACACGACCAATTAAAAGAGCACATAGTTGCTTAGTAGAACCTTTTCTACACGGTAAACTGTACAAAGCATTTGATTTAGTCGTATCATACGTTGTGAATGTCAGTCGTTGCTGGTCATTGTTTATTTTACAAATAATATTATTTTTTGCGTAATATAAGCAACTTGATTGTGTACAAAAGGTGCAAAGGACAGATAAATAAGCGTTTAATATGGCTCGTTTTGTTTTATCGTGTAAATCATATTCATTACGGAAAGATATCAATGAATATGTAAGCGTTCAACGGTAAGTGTTTTTTTGCAATTTTCTAATAAAATCATGCGTAATTTTTGTATGCGATCACTTATAACATACACATTAGATTGATAATGATACCTTCAGACTATCTTTTTTACTAATAATAACGTGTAAGCGAATTAATCTTAAAAAAGTAATTTGTTTATTTGTGAGGTTATGTTATGATAGTGAAGTATAGATATTTTTCATCGATACTATTCGATACGAGAATTAACTTTATGTCATTATAATGTAGCAAATGTCGTTTTATTTTACAGTATGCCTCAAAAAATGATAGAAGAACTGGTGTAAACTGTAAAGTGCTTTCAAGAGCCAGAAATTGTTGGACTAAGCATAGCCGAAAAAATGTCTTCGTCTCCGCCCCGAATAACAGAATAACTACAAAGACATCAGGAATTACACTTAGGTATTCACGCGGGTGAAACCGCGGGGCACAGAGAGATAATAAAAATAATGTATTTTCACTGTTTTTATTTATTAAACATTTACATAATTTATATATGTTTTTACTTTTACTCCCAGTTTCTAAAGGCCGATCAACATAAAGATTAGACATTCATTTATCAAATATTTCATATCAAGTACTGTGATTGGCGGAGTTGTGTTGCAATAGATCTTTTAGTCAACCTATCACGTATTTGTTTTAATTTTTAACGATGATTTAATTTTAATGATAATTCGTAAATTTGGGACTAAATTTATATTGATTGCCTTGGTGATGTATGTTTTATAAAAAGGCATTTGGTGTGGGACGCAACGTGCGTCGACACCCTTGCGCTATCCCACGTTCTAAGTTCGGCGGCCTCTCCTGGCGTTGCTGCTGGAGCTGCGGAGACCTAATAGGTTATTATATTTTCGAGCCGTTTGGGTTTGACACTTTGAAACGCTCGGGTCATGGGGTCCTAGTGCACGAAATATTTTTAATGAACTTTTGGTAGATTCTACTCGTGATCAGAGGGCTGGTTTGTTCCTTGCACAGAGAATCGGCATAGCCATTCAACGTGGCAATGCGGCCAGCCTTCTAGGCACGTTTCCCGCCATTGACAAGGATGATGATGAGTTTTTTGACGCGTGTTAGTATTATTTATTTATATAAGATTTAATTTTAGTGTAGTTGTTTAATAAAGATGTAACATGAAAATAACGTACATTCAATAGAAGTACATTTTCTGTCAAGAACTAAATTTATTTCGATACCTCTACCAAATACGGCACATCACTACCGAGGCAAAAAAAGTGGACAGTCTTGCTGCAAGCAACCCTTAAAACTATATATCTATCCTACTTTTTCACAATGAATGTGTCATAGGTTAAAAGAGTATAACTATAGTGAAATTTGACGCTCCCTCTATGCTTTAGTAATTTCTCTAAGTTGTGTATATAATTATAGACTATAAAATGCAACTGCAGTCATTAAACATATTTATAAACTTACATCGAGTATATAAAAGATGTATTTTACAAAATAGGTTTCAATCTTTAGTGGACAATGTAATATTAAGTCAGATAGACATTGAAAACGTTTAAATCCGACAAGAACACAGACAGAAGAAAACACGAAAAAAAAATAAGTTTGAAGGTGAGGGTTACATACTTATTAAGTACTAGCTGTACCCGCGACGTTGTTCGCTTATAGATAAATAAATATTTGACTGTGATATAGAGGGCCATCAACACGAACTGCCTACTGCAGAGTAAATTTTGTCACAAATGTTGCTGTTAGTATAAATTCTCAAAATAAAAAAGTACCATCGTCATAATTATATAATTAGCTTACATATAAAACTTTTAAGGATTGGTTTTGATGCTACTTTGTTTAAAAATTTTAGATTTATCTTCCAAGTCCAGAACCGTGAGAAAAACTTATCATTTTCATGGTGGCTTTCGATGTCAATGTCCAAAATATGTCTACCTTGGGCAGTTTTGAACTGACTCTTTTATCTTCTTTTTTATATATGTAGTATGTTTTCTCTGTGCTTTACCCAGTTGGTAACAATAATTGAAGGTCAATGTTTTTGTATTGAGTCTACTGGCAGCGCCAACTCTAAGTTAAAGTGATAGCAGCTGTCGCTCTAGGCAGTAAATGGCAAAGGGCACCCAAAAACCGCATCCATAAAAACAAATTAGTCCATTTTTTATGCTATAGTTCTCGTTGGTACCGTAGTCCCTAGTGAGACTACAGGGCGCGAGGTTTTGGTGCGAAACCTCGAAATTGAACTACGCAGTTAAATTGAGAGTGGATATCAGCTGATAGGCAGTGACTGACATGAGACCCATGAAACTGAAAGAGGAGGTAGTTACAAAAAGTTGACGTACGGTTTGAGGGGTGCAGTGGCAGTTACCAAAACTGTGTTTAAAATTATTTGTTTGGAAAGATTAAGTAATAGCTGTCCAAGGACAATCTCATTCTACCCTGATCAAAGTCAGAGGCTGTATCCTGTACAATTCGCTTTATTCTGCCTAGCATAAGGTGATAGGCTTAAATACCGTACGTATATATTTTAAAATTTAGAGAATGCGATAGAAAGTTTATTTTATTTAGGGTTTTGGGCCAACCTTCCGGTAATAGGGTACAAAAACTTTATGAAATTTAAACACATAAATAAAACATCATGTACGCATAAAAACCTACATGAGAAGCAAGCTACCTTTTAATGAATATTAAAGAGGTAGTACATACAATATTTTTTTTTTTTGCCGACAACATCACATACATTGCTCTGAACTCAAAGTAAGTAGCTATTTAGCACTTGTGTTATGGAATTCAGAAACAACGAAGGCACCACAAACACCCAGACGGGAGGCAATGTAGAAAAGTGAGTTTCTACATTGACCCGTCCGGGGATCGAACCCGGAACCTAAGAGCTAGCGACACCTTGAAAACCGGTGCGTACGCCACTCGACCACGGAGGTCGTCATTGGGTTTTTGGGTAAAAGAAAATAAATAACAAATACAAAAAGATCTTGTCCATGGAATGTAATATAGATGACCAATAGAAAACATTACACATTATGTTGGTAAAATAGTTTAAAAGTGGATTTAAGTTTTTAACCAACTTTAAAGTGATATATGGGGAAGCTTACGTTTTCAAGTCAGAAGCGAATGCGTAAATTTCCAAGAAAATGGCCAAGACCAACCACTTTACGGTATATGCCATGCACGTTGCCTCAACACCAGTAAAATATGCACCAAATAGCAATAATTTAAACGAAGAGCATAAGGTTGGATCTCCAAACATTACAATAGCATCTAAGGACCCTCCATCAACAGTTGCACGACAAACTGCATTGGATGACAACGAGGGACAAAAACACCGCTCCGCACTCCATTCGCAAAATACGAAGAAACAAGCTAAAAATATTGTAATTCTTGGTAATACACAATGTAGAAACTTAGCATCACAGTTAATAAGATCTAGAATAAATAACAAATATGAAAAATATAATGTAGTAGGACATATCTATCCTGAAGCGCCAACAGAGATGATATCCAACTTCAGTGAGACTCTTCAACTCAATCATGAAGACAAGTTGGTCCTATGTGCAGGAGAAGAAGATGCAGACCCACAAAAACTAGCTCACGAACTATATTATATTTTTAGGAATCAGAAGGGTAGTGTATTAAAAAAATAAACAAATGAATTAACCTATAACACAATTTATTAAAACAATCAAACATCAACTCAGTTACACTCAATTTACAATTTTAATACCAAAAATAAATCTACAACATTAAATCAAGGAAACAATCAACCATCAGATATGCAAACAAAAACGTTAAATTAAATAGACTCACGTGCACCAACGATCTCACCGCTCGAACGTCAGCTGGCAAAATGGGCGCCATACTTCCGTTCGGTCGCTTTTATAGAGATTGCCGGTGACGTAGTCACAGCAGGTAGAAATAAATAAAAAAAGTAAAATTCGGTTCTAATACGGCCTCTCCTGACTGTGGTCGTCCTCGGGCACCTTAGCAGAAGCTCCCTCAACCATACTTGCTCCTGGGTCCGTCGCAGGTTCGGTTGAGAGTCCCGCCTCCGCCAGATCATCGTCATTCTCTTCACCTATAAGCATAATTGTTAGTATAAGGCTAGTGCTGCGGATCTAGGTATGCCTATTCTCTCATTCATCTCACATTCAAGGCCCTCTTTCATAATCAGTAAGCAATCTAGATTTCAGCATTCATGACCAATATTAAGACATTCGTCTCTCACAAATATCGCGCATTTATTTTACCGTAAGGTCTTACTAAAATTAGTTACACATCAAGCAATATACTCGCATAGGTAAGTATATCACTTAATGTGCTTGTTAAGAA